>JAGFBE010000018.1:0-1294138 GCA_020226115.1 Colletotrichum viniferum
TTATTAACTAAAGAGCTATTATACGTATAATATAGTAGTTTTTATAGTAAGGTTATAATAGTTATAAACCTAGAAAGTTAAGGTTTAACTAGCAAAAAGGTGGTTTTTTATTCCTTCTCTTTAATCAAGATCTTCTTCAGTTAGACTATTATCTAACTGAGGAGATATATATCCTATATAGTAGATCAGTTAAGAGGAAGTCTATTATACTATAAGTATAGGTCTAAACCAAATTAGTAATAGACTAGAGGATAATTCGAAGAGATAATCTAAGGGATATAAATCAAATAAAGTAGTAGCAAAAGCTTATCTACTTAGGGAAGGATTAATAGAAGTATAGTTAATTTAAATAGGGTTTAATATAGAGATTTAAAGGAAGTAGATCTTGTAGAACTAAATAACTAGTCCAGCTAGTATTTCTAGTTCTATAAAGGTAGTATAGATAGAAAAACGTTCAAAAGATCGATTTTCAGTATATATAACCTTTAAGTAAAGGTAGGGCTTTATAGGTAGGTAGGGGAGAAGTAAAGAGGTAGAAGGAATAGAGGTTATTTCTAAGCTAGGCTTATAACCTATTAGCACAGATATAAGCGTATACAGGGGCGTAGTATATGCGCCTATATAGTATAGGATTATAGATAGGCTTATATTATAATAAAAAGTGATAATCTTAAGCATTAAAAAGCATTTAATCATATAGATAATAATAAGAGAAGTGATGTATTGTGATGATTCCTGTTAATGTAGTTAGCAGGTTACATCCCTTAGTAGGGAAAAGTGAGGGGAAAGATAACCTGAAACGTAACCTACTAAACTGCTAATTACATAAGGTGCTTACGTAACTATACGTATTACATAATCAATATTATAGTTATAGGTTATAATAAATAGAGTATTTTTAGTTAAGGTTTTATACCTTTAACTTTATTAGTTTATTTGATATAGGTTATTAAAGTAAGTTAAGCGTTATTATTATTCTTATATTATTATTATTATTATAAAAGAATGTTATATGTTAACATAATTAATAAGTTATAGTAATTTCTCTATAGAGCTAACTAGTTTATTATACTAAACCTTAAAAAAGTTTATAATCTAGTTAGAATAAAAAAAAGAGAAGAATAAAAAACTACCTTTAGAATATATAGAGGATATTTTAAATACTTTATTATACTTTTTAGTTTTATTAATATTTTAGCTACTTTTTAGAATATAATTAACTATATTTTTAAGAAGTTTATAGATATTTTTATAGTTATTTACTTTAATAATATCTTTATATTTTCCCCTATAATAGAATAGTATAAAGAATATATATACTTTATATTATAAGCTTTTTAAGATATTAAACTTTTAGTTAAACTAGAGAAAAGTATATTCTATACCTAAGAAGTAGAATACTTTAGATTTATTATTACTTTAAAATATATTAGTATATTAAAAAAGAAAGTTTACGCTATTAAAAAATAGCTAATACTAATAAACTTTAAAAAGATATAAAGTTTTTTTTAAACTAATTAACTTCTATTAAAAGTTTATTAAGTATTATAGTAAAATTAATACACTTCTTATAGATCTTAGCTATAAAACTAACTATTTAAATAGAAAACAGCTTAGAATATAGTTTTCTAAAGAATTAAGAACTATATATTTAGTAAACTAGTTCTAATAATCTTAAACCTATAAGAGTAATTTAAACTTAAAATAGATACTTTAGATTTCACTTTTAGAATATAATTATTCTAGTAAAACTTAGAAAAATACTTATATCTTTATACTTTCTTCTTTTATAAATTCTATAGATTAGAACTTAATTACTTAATTTATAATAAAAAGCTTATAATAATTATTAAAGCTTTTAAAGGATAGAAACTAGAACTCTTAAGAATAATTTATAAAGTACTTATCTATTCTAATTATAAAAGCTTTTTATATTTTATAACTTTAAAAGTATTAAATAAATAATAAACATAATAGTTAGAATTTCTCTTAGAATTTAATCTCTAAATTAACTATTAAAAAGAATTAGAAAATAGTAGAACTAATACTTTTAATAGATAACTAAACTATAATATCTTAGTACTAGAAGAAATCTAAGTAATTTTTAAATATTACTATAATAGAAACCTAATATTAGTGACTAAACTCTTAATAATAATAGAAGGGGGCAGAGTTCTTAGGATTTTTAGTAATTCTAACCTAAAAACAAGAGGTTAGATAGGCGTTTTCATAGGCGTTAGGCGTTATTATAAGAAGAAAAGGCTTATATAAGTAAATAGAGGCCTAGTTAGCTTATAATAAAAAAGACTAAGTAGATAAATAAAAAACACACTTATTTTTATATAATTTCCTGTTTTCCTTTAATAACTTCAGTAACTACTTTCTTAGAAGAGCTTTTAAAGTTCTTTAGCTTAATTTATAGAAAAAACCTATTAATTTTTATTTTTTAAAAATTAAATAAAAATAGGTATTTTTAAGCTTTTCTAGCTTTAGCTAGTCTTACTTTTATCCCCTCTTTTAATTTTTACTATATTTCCTTAATTATTTAAAGCGATAATAGAGTAGAATACTATAGGGATAATATTACTGAACTTCTTCTTAGTAGCTTATTTTTTTTTAAGAGATTATATAACTTAAGATATAAACAGAGTAGAAAATATAGATAAAGTATAAGTTAGTTAAGCTTATATTTATATATTCACTTTTATATCTCTTATAGTTATCTAGAAAATTAATATATAAGTATTTAGAGTATTTTTAGGGGTTTTCTACTTAGAGTAAAGTACTTAATATAATTAATAAGTTTTCTCTTTTATTCTATTATAAAATTAATAACTAGTATAGGGGGGTATAAGCTAAACTACTATAAAAGGTTTCCTTTATAGTTATTCTATACTACTCTATTGAACTAAAGTAGGAAAAGCTTAAAAAAAGAAATAATTTAAGTATTACTATATTAGAAGAAAATTTAGCTAATATCTTTTTAACCTCTATTTTCTTAAAGTAAAAAGTAATAGTTTAAGTATTTAGAATTAAAAATTAACTAAATCTATAGAAATTTAAAAAACTTTAAAAAAAAAGTATTTTATTAAGTAGAAGAGAGTAGGTAGAGTTCTATATAAGCTTTACTAAACCCTCTTATTAGCTTACTATTTACTTATTTAAAATACCTTTTTAACCTCTATTTTCTTAAAATAAAGAGTAATAGCTTAAGTATTTAGAATTAAAAATTAACTAAACCTATAGAAGTTTAAAAGACCTTAAGAAAAAGAGTATTCTATTAGGTAAAAGAGAGTAAGTAAAGTTTTATATAAGCTTTACTAAACCTCCTTATTAGCTTATTATCTACCTATTTAAAATTATTATATATTACTTTATTATAAGCTACTATAATAATAATTTAAAAATAACTAAAATAAAGTAAACTTATTTTACTTTTACTTCTAAAGCTAAAGTTATAAAAGTAATAGGATTTATTTTACCTCTTTTATAAACCTTAAAAAGAATGAAATTAATTAATTTATTCTAAAAAACTTCTTCTTATTTAAACTTATTAGAAAGTTTCTAATAATATATTAACTAGTGAGGAGAAATACTAAAAAGCTTAGAAACTTAAGATCTAAGTTATACTTATATATAGAAATATTAAGATCTAGCTTTTTTAAATTATAAAATACTATAAATATAAAAATATAAAAAGCTAAAAAAGAAAAATTTTATAACTATACTAACTTTTTAAAAAATAAAGAGGGGAATGTTTTTAAGCTTAATTAAAAGCATTTCTCTTTTCTAAAAATAATTTCACACTAACTCTATAAAAAGAAAAGTATATATATCTCTTTAGATTTCTCTCCCTCTATATTTTTAAATAGTAAATAAGTAATTAGAATAAAATACTTTTTTTAAAGTTTATAGTTAATATTATAGTTTTATTATAGACTTTATTAAATCTTAAACTTAACTTATAAAAGAGGAGAGTTATAAAGTAAAGCTATAGAGAATACTACTAAATATAGCTAGACTTTCTTTATAAAGAGAAGAGAAAGAAACTTAAAGTATAAAATAACTTTACTATTAGAATAGTAGAAAAGAGGAGAGATAATAAATATATATATACCTTCTAGATAAGAGAGAAAAATAAAAATAGAAATAATAGTAAAAATATTCTTTTTCTTTTTTATTTCTCTTCTTACTTTCTATTATTTTTTTAAACTTATATTATGAGAATTTTTCTATTACTTCTTCTATTAATAAATTATTAGCTCTACTTAAGTTTTATATAATCTTTTTATTTTAACTTTTTTTAGTAAGGCTTTTTTTTACTTTTTCTTTTATTAATTTATTTATATTTTCTTTAGAATAATATTATTAAACTTTAGAGCTTTAAAGATTTTAACTCTAGCTTAAAATAAATAACTTAGACTAAAAATAATAAATAATAAAACTAATCTAGTTACTAGTAATATTTTAGTAAGTCTTTTTATAGGTTTTTTTTTTTACTAACTTTAATAAAAGAAACCTCTTTTAATTTTAGATTTAAATTAGAGTTCTAAAGTAATTATAAAAGCTAAAATCTTTAAAGTAATAGCTTCTAAAAGTAATACCTCTAGTATAAATATAACGTTTAGAGAGGATTTTTTAAGAGAAAAAGGTATATAAAGCTATTTAAATTCTATTAAATCTTATTAAAAGGTCTTTAGAGCTTATAGTTTAAAACTTTAAAGATTTAAAATACTATAACTTAGAATAGCTAAAGTATTATTTTTTACTAGAAATAACATTTTAGACTTTTTTAAAAACTATAAAGCTATAATAAAAATAGTAGGAATAACTAATACTTTAAAAGTATTAAGTATTATTTTCTATATAGATATACTTTTCTAAGCTAATAATTAAATAAAACTTAGTAAGAAAACTTAGTTATAAGTGAAAATATACTTTATTTAGCGCTATAAAGCTATAGATAAAGATTACTAGAAACTACTAAATAACTAAATTAATTAAATTATTTTTATAACTCTAATAATAAACGATTTAAACTATAAAGTAACTATATAGTTTTTATAAAAGATTAATAATATTTAAACTAAAGCTATAAAATATAATCTTAATATTATAACTAGCTTTTAAATTATTTATATAGCTATATTAAAATTTAATTAGTTAGCTTTAGATAGAATAGCTTTACTTATAGAGACTAGTATTTATAAGTTATTTAAGAAAAAAGACTTTAATAAGTTTAAAGTTAACTTAATAAATTAGCTTAGCTCTAAGGCTACTTAGAGGTAAACCTTTTAGATTACTACTTTTATTTATTCTCTATTTCTTATACTTCTAAAAATACTAAAAGGAGAAGTTTTCCCCCCTCTATAAACTAAAAGAAGTAAAACTAAACCTAACTAAGATATTAAAAACTTTTAGAGCTAGTTTTTAAACTAATAACTTTCTAACTTAGTGAAAATAATAAATAACTAGAAAATCTCTACTAAAAGGATTATTTATTTTTCTTTAGCTATAGAAAATTACTATTTAGCCTCAGTCTATTTAGTTAAAGTTAATAAAGAAAATCTTAAGCTTTTCTCTTATAATTTATATAGTTAATATTAATATATAGGTTATATAAATTATAATTTTAAGGAAAGTTATTATCCTTAAAAGATAGCTAATAAAAGAAGTAGCTTAATTTAGTACTTCTAAAGATACTATTTCTATAAACCTTAAAATAATAAGTTTTTTATCCTCTAAATAATTATTGCTTTATTATAATAAAATAGTAAACTTAACTAAAAAGCTATTATTATTTATTTTAAGAATTAAAATAGCTATAAAGCTATAAAAACTTAAGCTACTAAAATCTTTAAGTAGAATATTAGCTAACTATAGTTTATACTTATTAGTATCTTATAAGACTATAATAACTTTAACTTAATTAAGGTTTTTTATAGGTTTATAGAAAAAGGAAGTATTATATTAGATAATAAAGTATTTAGTTAGACTTTTGCTTTCTAAGTATTAGCTATTAGTAAATAGAAATATAAAGATTTAGTTTAGCTTTTTCGCTTATATAACCTAGTATAACCTAATAGTTTAACTAAAGGTAATTTATTTGATTTTACAGTATCTAAGCTTATAATTACTTAGTTAAAAATATATAAAACTAATCTATTTTTATAGAAAAAGCTAAAGCTACTGAATTTTAGAAAAATTAAAAAGAAAGTTCTAAAGTTTCTTTTTAAAAAGGTCTATTTTACTATATAAGATATTAAAAACACTCTAACTATTTTAAAGAGACCTTCTTTTTTATAACTTTATTTTAAGAGTTATTTAGACTTATTAGAAAAGTTAGTTATAGAGAAGAATTTACTTTTTAATTAAAAAAAGTAAAAAGAAAACTTAGATATTAAAATCGAAAAAGAGGGCTTTCTTAAACTAGCTTTTATACTTACTAATACTTTAAAACTAAAAAGAGTATTTAGAATAGAAAGAGAAATAATACTTAGTAAAGTTATTAAGATTTCTCTTCTAAAATCTATTCTAAAACTATCTCTTCTAAAAAATAACTTCTAGCTAGCTATATTTCTTAATAGTAAAAATTAGAAATCTATTAAAAATAAAGAACTTATTAATAAACTTATTTTATATAAGCTTTATAGCTTAGTTAGTCTACTAATTAAAAAAGTCTATAAAATTTAGCTAGAATATAGAAAAGAGTTTATTAGAAAGATATATACTTTTATAAATAATCTAGAAAGAGTTATCTATATATCTATTCTTATAAACTTTATAAACTTTACTAAAACTTTAAAGAAAAGAGCTTAATAAACTAACTAAATTTCTAAATATAATAAAGCTATTTAAATCTAAAACTATCTAAAAGTTTTTTTAGTTAAAGCTATTATTTTAATAACTATAAACTAAATAGCTCTAATAATTATTATACTATAACTTATTCTAAAGATCTCTATTAGTAGTAAGCGCTTTAATAACTACTTACCTATATAGAGTATAATTAATATTAATATAAAATTTAGTTTTATAAGTTATTAATACATCTTAGACTATAATATTTTAATTTCTATTACTACTTTAATAATAAAAATAATAGCTAAAAGTAACTTAAAGCTATACTTTATTAAGGTATACTATATATCTATTTAGATTAATAACTATAAGATTATAATAACTATAATAGTAGTAAACCTTAAAACTATTAACTATAACTTACTCTTTAGATTTCTTTTTATTATTTCTACTAAACTTACTTTTAAGTATTTAAAACGTTTTATTACTATTATAATAAAAGTAAAAAACTACAGAAGCAATAAATTCTAGAAGATTAGTATTCTAATAAGCTTTATATAATTAAATTCTTTATATTAAATTTACTACTATTTCTCTAAATAGAAAAACTATATAAAAGACGTTTATAATACTTCTAAAGCTACTAAAAGCTAACTTAAGACTAACTAGAACCTTAGTAATATATATAATAAAGTTTAAACTTATTATATTAATACTATAATAAACTATAAAAAAGAGCACCTTCTTACCTAAAAAAGAAAAGAAACTAACTTTCTTAAATAAAAAAAAGCTATTTCTAAGATTAATTAGTACTCTACTCTAATTTCACTTTTAGCTACACTTAACATTTTAAGAACTATTACTAAAGTAGTAGTTACTTTAATTATAGAAACTATTTAAGCCTGCTTTTTTAGAAACACTAAAAACTAGTAAAACCTTTCTAAAGTTCTAAAAGATTAAGTATTCTTTAAGTTAATTAGAAAAAACTTTAAACTTAACTAAAACTTTATTAGTATCTATATAATATATAAATATAAAGATAAAAAGGTTTATCTAGTTAATAATCTACTTTTAGATAGTTCTATTTCTAATAGTTAGAAAAAGTAGAAGAAGATCTTAACTTAAGAAGTAAAAAGCTATTATTAGCTTTCTAACTCCTTTTTTACTAGCTATATATATTTATAATTTATACAGTTTCACTAAAGGATTTACTTTATTTTAAAAAGGTTTTTAAAACTTAAAGTTACTTTGCTACACTTTTTACTAAGAGAAATTAAAATACTTAAATATATCCTTATAAATTAAAAAGAAGTGTTAGTATAAGATTTTACAGAATATAGATATATTAACCTTTATATAGCTTTATTATAGAAGATTAGAACTATTCTATATATTATATAGTAAAAGAAAGAGATTTCTATTTTTAAAGCTTTATAGGGGAAAGTTATTAATATGTTTAGATTAAGAGTTATATAAAGAGTTTTAGAGGAATCTTATAGATTATATAGAAACTCCTAGTTTCTTATTACTAAAAAGGATAGTAATATAAAGCTAATTAACTTATATATAAAACTTAATAAGATTAGTATTAAAGATGCTTTTATTCCTCTAGAAGCTAATAAATTCTCAAAAGACTTTACTAATTATAAAATTATAAGCTTTTTAAACCTATTTTCTAGATATAACTAAGTCTTACTTAATAAGTTAAATTAAAACCTAACTATATTTACTACACCTTTAAGGCTATTTAGAATATATATTTTACTTTAAAGAGCGATAAATTTAGTTATTTAGTTTATAAAGGTTATAATAAAAATCCTCTATAACTTCATTTTAAGTGTTTACTAACTTTTTTTTAATAATATCTTTATTAGAAAGCTAAAAATAATATATAATAGTAGCTATATTATTAAGCTTCTAAAGGTGTATTTATATATCTTTAAGTACTTTATAAACCTAAATATAGTATTTTAGAACTTTAAACTTACTAGTACTATAACTTCTCTTAAAAAATCTCAGATTTACTAGCTTATTATTAACTTCTTTAGTTATATAGTAAGTAGTAGGGGATATAAGTCTAACTAGAATAAAGTTATTAAAATCTTTAAGTAGGAAAAGTATAATAATATTATAGTAGTTAAAAGTCTTTTTAGTATTATTAGGTTCTATTAAGTATAAATTAAAAATTATAGAACTATTTTTACTCTACTAGTAAGACTTCTTTAAAAAAAAGTACTTTTTAAGTAAAAGCTAGAATAATAGCTAGCTATAGAAACCCTCAAACTTTACTTAGTTAGCTTTTTATTACTTTAACCTATTAATTATAAAGAGAAAGCTAGTAAAATCTATCTATCTATTAATATAAGCATTAAAAAGTAGAGCGCTATATTTAGATAATACTATTAGGGTAAAAGATATATTACCTAATATAAAAGTAAAATCTAAACTAATATAGCTCTTAATTATAATATAAAAAAGCTTAAGCTTTAATTAGTCTTATTTGCTTTTAAGAGGCTTAAAAACTACCTATATAGTATATAATTCACTTTTAAAACTAATATAAAAGTTTTTATAGACTAAATTAGTAGCACTACTTTAGATTTACTTAGAGTAGTTTTTATATAATAGATTACTTAGATCAAAATGTTTAATTTTAATATTTACTATATACTTAGCATAAAGAATAGAGCTATAAATAATCTCTTATATAAACTAGTAGGAGAATCTAATATTTAAGAAGCTAAATAAGAAGAAGATTTAAATAAAATAATTAATAACTCTATTTATATACTTAAAACAAAAGAGAATTTTAAACCTAAAGTAGATAATCTACTAAGCTCTAAATAAGCTTAGTCTTAATAATTATAATAAATTACTAAATATTTAGCTTTATTATTACGCTTAAAAACTATTTCTTAGATTAATTTTAAGAAGTTTAAGTTATATATAGCAAAATATATACTTTAAGATAGTTTTCTCTTTTAGAAAGAAATAAAGTTAAACTTTATATTAAAATAAATAGTTAATAATAAAGAAGAGTAGAAGAAGTTAATTTAATATATATATACTAAAGGAGGGTATAGAGGCTATAATATAATATATACTAAACTTTAAGAGCGATATACTTAGGAAAATATATATTAAATAATAAGTAATAAAATAAAGAGCTATCTACTTTATATATAAGCTTAACTAAGATAATTTAAAGATCTTTACACTTTTTCTATACCTCTAGCGATTTTATTTTAGTATATTTATATTAATATTTAGAAGATTAGTAATTACTCTTTAGCTAAAGCTTATAATATACTTATTAGTTATATAGAGGTTTATTAACTTCTTAAAAATATTAACTTAAGAATAATAACTAAATTTATTTAAAAAGATATAATCTACTATTATAAGATCTATAGGCTTTTTATAGTTAATAGGAGACTAAAAAATAAAAAGTTTATTAAAAAGCTTAATTAAGTTTATAAAGGATAATACTTTATTATCTCAGTATATAATTTAAAAGCTAATAAACTTATTAAAAAAAGATATTAACTCCTTATTTATACCTTTATAATTTAGTTAGACTTTAATAGAAAGAACTAAACTTTAGTTTTTTATATAGCTCTATTTACTAACTAAATATTAGTTAGATCTTCTATAAAATACTTTCTTTTTTATTTTATTTATAGTTATAACTTAATTACTCTAATTAAAACTAAAAGTATTATTTAGTAAGTATTAAACTAATTAAAAGTTAGAAATACTAAAACTAAACTTCTTTTATATATATAGACCTTTAAATAACTTAATTCTAACTAGTAGATAGCTTTTAAATATATTATAAAGTAGTACTACTAAGTTACTAAAGACTATAATTAAAGAAATAAATATAAAATATAATATAAAGAGCTATAAGTTAGAGATATTATTCTTATTTATAACGTAAAGCTATTTATTAATAAAAGCTCTTTTAGTAAGCTTAATATATACTAGTTAGACTTTTTTTATATTTAGTAGATATCTCTTTAAATTTTATTTTATTTACTTAAAACTTTTATTAGAATTCCTATTAAGTAGACTATAGCTAGTAATTACTTAAAGAAATTTATAGTAAATAAAGATAGCTATCTAGATAATATCTTTAAAATAGAAGTCTAACTAAACTTTAAATAAGCTCTTAATAAGGTTTTTTCTACTATAAATTAACTTAATCTTAATACGTTTAGTTTAGTAGAAATCTTAGACCTTAATAAGTTATTTATACTAAAAGAAGTAGAGACTAATAACTTTAACGTTATAAAAATATAAATTAAGTAATTATAAGAATAAAATAAAACATTATAAGCTAAAGTTAACGCTTAGTAGAAAAAGAATAAAATTATAGTAAGTATCTCTATAAAGAATAAAAGATTTAACATTTAGTATAGAGATATAGAAGAACTAAAAAATAGCTAAGTTTATAATAATTATTAAATTTTATCTATCTTTAGTAAGAAAAGCAACGTTTTATCTATTTATATTTAGTTACTTTTGCATTATGATTTATATTAACTATATATTTATATTGCTTTTTTTACTTTTAATATATATTGTTATAAAAGAAGGGGGGATATATAATAATAAAAACTAATAAATACTAAAAAGACTAAAAAATACTAAAAAACTTAAAAGAAACTAATACTACTTCTGAAAAATTCAAACCTAAAATAGACTACTTCTAAAAAATTCAAACCTAAGATAGACTAATTACTTCTCTAAGTATAATAAACAGTAGCCTCTTTTTTCTTCTTTTTATCTTTATACTTTAACTTCACTTCTACTATTAAAAAGCTAATCTATTTATAAAGGTTCTTACTAAGGATCTTATAGGAAACTACCTAAAAATACTACTATAATTTAAATTTATACTCTAAAGCTAATTTAGTAAATTAGTTAATTAATAGTCTATATATTAGTATAATAGTCTTATTTCTAAGATATTTATATTTAGAATAAAATATTATATTAATACTTCTACTTTCTTTATAAAGAATACTATTAAGAATATTTTTCTTTTTATTACTCTTTTTAATATATTTAATCTAACTAGTAGTTTCTTAGTTATAGTTAAGTTTATATAAATATAAAGAGCTCTTCTTATAGTAAATATAGTTAGAATAAGCTTTTTCCTATTTAGTTTAGTAGGAAATATACTTTTAGAAAAAAATAGATATAGTAACTTAGTAGCTACTCTACTTAGCTTTAAAAGATATCTTTACTTAGTACTTAAAGTATCTATTATATAAAAAGAGATTTTAAGCGCTATATATATAAATTAGTAAAACTTTAACTACTTCTAATCTATCTATCTTTTAGTATAGCTATCCCTAAAAGCTAGTATAACCTTCTATAATATAAACCTCTTTTATAAAAAATAGAAACCTTTTTAGTATTTCTCTTTTATTAATTAGCTCTATATATATTATTAAGAACTTAGTAAGTAAATACTAAAACCTTAGAGTAACTTTTTTAACTCTTTTATTAATAGTAATTTTATAAATAAAGCTTATTTTATATTAAACCTAACTAATAGGATTTTTAATAGAAGTCTAAAAAAGAGAAAAAGAAGCTTATATATAGGTTAGTAGTAATCTAAATAGTTTTAGAAAGATAACCTACTATAACTAATAGTAGTATAATAAATCTAAATAAATAAATAATTTCTTTTTTATCCTTATAATTTATAAAAGCTAGTATAAAAGAGAAAGAGAAAGGTTTATATATTTAGTTTAGAGTAGTAATATAAAAATAACTTAAGTTAATTTTAATATCTATAATTATACTACTTAAAAGTTATCTAATTATTATTATAAAGTATTAGTTAAGCTAAAGATTATAAAAAATAATATATTAAGAAAAAGAAAAAAGAAATATAGCTAAATAAAAGAAATACACCTTTTTATATCTAACTAAAAGGTTAGTTAATACTAAAAATAGCAACTATAAGAGCTTAAAGATTTATTTATTATAGTAACCTATTAATAAGATAAAAAAGAATAATTTAAAAAGCTTTTTACTATAAATCTAAAATTAACTAAACTAAAAAGAATATATTTATTTAGGTTTTAATAGTAAGAGCGAAATAGATATATTAATTAAAATATTACTATTTATAAAAAAGAGGCTTTTAACCTTATATATCTTATAATTAAATCACAAACAAAAACCTTACCTCTTCTATAGCTATAAGTATTAATTTCCTTTTAAAAATATAAGATTATAAGTTTAACTAAGTAGTTTATAGCTATATCTTACCTTTCTTACTACTAAATCATACTAGTTACTCTTTCTTTCTCTACTTACTACTCTTACTATTAAACTTCACCTTTATCTAATTACTATCTATATTTTATAAATTATAGCTTTAAAAATAACTATTTTGTAGTCTAACTAGCGTCTTCCTCGCTTAAAAATTATATAATTAGAAGGAATATTAACTACTAGCACTAAATTCACTTTTATAACGTCTATAAAAGGAGGCACTTTAAACTACTAACTTTCTACTAAATATCTTTATATATCTATATATATAATAATAACTCTTTTTTAATAGATACTTTTATATTTAACTATAATACTTTAAATAAAACTAACTAATATTTCTATATCCTAAAATTATATATTTTCTCTTCTTATTTACTCTTACTAACTTTTAGTAAAAACTATTAATATTATAATTAATACCCTCTTACTTTTTATAAATTCACCTTTTTAACTCTTTCTTTTCTTCTAAGATATTTAATTACTATAACTTAAATAAATAGCAATATAAGCTTATTTAGTATATTCTATATATTTATAACTTAATAGCTCTTCTAAACTACTATAGAATATTATATAATATCTCACTAAACTACCCCTACTACTTCTTAGTCTCTATCCTCTAAAGACTATAATTCTAAGTCCTAGAAAGCTTATAAAACTATATAAGATATTAACTAGATTAATAAGATTAAATAAAAGCTTATAATCTATATTACACACCTTTATAAAAACTAATTAGTTTCTTAAAGTGAGACTCTATAAGTAGTAAATATATCTACTCTATTTCTATAAAAAGATCTACTTCTATATCCTCTTAATTTCTATTTTAACTACTCTAGCGAAGTGAATACTAAACTAAATAAAACTAGATATATCTAGCCTATATAATTTAATAAAAAACTCTCTAGAATTATTTTTAAAACTATAGAGCTTATTAAGTCCTCTATTATACCTTAAAAGCTCTATAGAGTACTAAAGCTTAGTTAAAATAGATTTTTCCTAATATCTAAATAGATAAGTATTAATAATAACCTCACTAATATAACTCTAACTAAACGTTAGTAGGGTAGATTTTCTTATAATAATAGTAAAAACCTAACTTAAGAAATCTAGAAGTAAGGTATCTAAGTAAAGATCTTTTCTAACCTCTATAATATATTAGAGTTCTTATATTAAGGTAATTTCCTCTTAGAGAACTATATTAAAGCAGCTTATAACTTAACTATTAGAGATATTATTAAAGAATAATATATAAAGGTTCTTATTATTTAAATCCTCTTCTATAATAACTTTATAATAAAGCATTATAGAGTTCTAGCTAATAAGCTTACTTTATATAACTTTATTATCTTTTTATAATATAACAGTAGAGGAAAATATATAAGCCTAATTATTAATTAAAAAAACAGCTTATACCTCTATTTAAATAGCATATAGAATGTTACTAATAGCAGCTACTTAGGTAAGTTAGAGACCTCTTTTAGAACTATAGTTAAGTTAGTTTGTAATTAGTATAAGATCTATAAAGTACTAATAGAGACTTAAGAGCTTATTAATTATACTTTTTTTATTATTTTATAACTCTAAATTAAATCAAAAAAAAACCTATAGAAGTACAGCCTTTATGCTATAGATTTTATTAGATATATTATTTAATAAGGTATTTTTAGCATTAAAACTTTATATTTAAAAACTACTACTAAAGCCTAAAAAGCTAACTTAAATCTTTATAAGAACCTTTTTAACTACTAAGTTAAGCTTATTACTGAAAAGTTTAGCTTTTACACCTCACTTAAAGGTTTAAAACTAAAACTTAAAACTAGGTTTAAAAACTAACTAAAGGCTTTAAAGAGAAAAGAATAAAAAAAATAATAAAAAGATAAAGCAAATATAAGCTTTAAAAAGGCTATATCTAACTAGATATTAGTTACTTAAGAGTTAATTAGAGTTAAAGCTAAAAACTTAGTTTTTTTAAAAAAGACTAATAAAATAGAAGATATAGTCTATAATAATAACTTTAATTCTATAACTTTTATTATTAATATAAAAAAGAAAAACTATTTTAGGGAAATATTAAATAAAGTTAAGGATATATAAGTTAAAATAGAGAATAAGCGAAGAGAGCTCTACTATATAAAGATTAAGAGAAAAGTTAGAAGGTTTAAGCTACTTATAGTAAATAGGCTTAATAACTTAACCTTAAAGTAATTTCTTATTACTTAAGATAACCTAATTAAAGATATAGCTTAAGCTATATAACTTTAGAACACCTTCTTAGTTCTAATTATACTAAAGAAATAGATAGTATTTAGTATATAGTAAGCTAAAGAGATCTAGAGGGAAGACTATAATTAAGCTTATATTAAAAAAGAATTAATAAAGAGACTAGCTACTAGCTAGAATAGTAGAAAATATAGGTTAAAAGCTAAATAGAATATTAAGTATATAAAGTAAAGATATTTAAATCTTTCTCTCTTTAACGTATAAAAAACTTAAAAAATATATAGAAAGAGGTAAAGTTCTTAGAATTTTTAGTAATTCTAACCTAAAAATAAGAAGTTAAATAGATATTTTTATAAATATTAAGCGTTATTATAAAAAGAAAAAGCTTATATAAGTAAATAGAAACTTAGTTAGCTTATAACGAAAAAAACTAAGTAAATAAGTAAGAAATATACTTATTTTTATATAATTTCTTATTTTCCCTTAATAACTTCAATAACTACTCTTTTAAAAGAGCTTTTAAGGTTTTTTAGCCTAGTTTATAGAAAAAACTTATTAATTCTTACTCTTTAAAAATTAAATAAAAATAGGTATTTTTAAACTCCTCTAGCTTTAACTAGCTCTATTTTTATCTCCTCTCTTAATTCCTACTATACCTCTTTAATTATTTAAAACAATAATAGAGTAAAATACTATAGGGATAATATTACTAAACTTCTTCTTAGTAGCTTATTTTCTCTTAAGAGATTATATAACTTAAGATATAAAAAGAGTAGAAAATATAGATAAAGTATAAGTTAGTTAGGCTTATATTTATATATTCACTTTTATATCTCTTATAGTTATCTAGAAAATTAATGTATAAGTGTTTAAGGTATTTTTAGAGGTTTTCTACTTAGAGTAGAGTGCTTAATATAATTAATAAGTTTTCTCCCTTGCCCTATTATAATAACTAAATAATTTAGTACTAGCCTACTTAGTAAACTAAATAATAAAGCTATTATAAAATTCTATACTTATTTTATATATAGTTACTAAGGAATTATAAAGACCTAGAAATAACTATAATAATAATATAGAGAAAAGATTACTAGAGAATATATAGTAAAAGTAATTAAAAATTATAAAATATACTTAAAAGATAAATCTATTTAATATTAACTTTATAGTATACTATAATTTTTATTTATACTATAAACTACTTAATACTCTATATCTTTTAACTTTATTATTAAACTACTAAAGTTTTAAAAACCTCTTATAGAAGTATATTTTAATAATATCTTTCTTATTATAAACTAACTTATAAAGTATACTTATTTTATTTTATATAAAAAAGTAAGTAATACTAAAGAATTCACCTATATATTCCTTAAATATATTATTACTAACTATAGAATACTAAAAGAAATTATATTAAATAGAGATAAAATCTTTATATCTAAATTTTAGAAATTAATTATATTATAATTTAGTATTAAGTAAGTAATATCTACTATATTTTACTTATAAACTAATAAATAAATAGAAAACGTTAATTAAATCTTTAAAATATATTTTTATACTTATATTAATTATAACTAAGATAATTAAGTTATATTACTACTAATTACTTAATTTACTTATAATAGTATAATTAGAGAAAATATTAAAAAATCTCCTTTTTACTTTAACTATAGATTTAAACTAACTACTTATAGAGATATATAACTAAGTTTAGTTATAATTAAAGCTATTACTTTAGTATAATAAATTAAAAATATTTAAAATAATATATATAAAGAACTTAAATTTATATAATAATAAATAGTATAATTTAGTAATTAATAAAGAATTAAAAAAACTAACTTTAAAAGAGATAGATAGTACTTATTTTATATAGTAAAATATCAAAATAAAATAACTAAATAATAAACTTAACTTTAAAAAACTTAAATATTTTAAAATTATATAAGTAATTTCACTAGTTAACTATAAACTTAAACTCTTAGAAATTATAAAATATTACTTAATATTCTATATTTTATTTCTTAAACTAATACTATATAGATTATAGATAAATAATATTGTTATTATAGAAAATAATAAACTAAAATATAAAGTTTAATAAATTATTAACTACTTTAAAGAACTAAAAAGTTATAAGTACTTTATTAAATAGAAAAAATATAGATATAAAAATAATATATAAAAACCTACTAAAAACATTACTAATATAATAAAAGAGCTTATAATCTACTAGTAATAATACTAAAAATAAGAAGTAATATCTATATTAACTAAACTAATTATTTTAATAAATACCTCTAGCTACTTATTAATTAGATATTTCTATAGATATATCTAACTACTAATAGAGGTAGATAGACTAAAATAAAAAAGACTATTTATTTATCTAAGAATACTAGAAATAAACTAAGATAATATTAAAATACTATTAATATTAAGAACTAAAGGATTAAGATTAGTAAAGTTTAAATTAAGCTTAAACTCTTATTACTAAGAATTATTTAGTACTTTAGTAGTTTAAAAGTTACTTACTACTTATTTCTTATAAGTATTTAATACTAGAAATATACTATTCTTTTTATTAATCTCTTATATTCTTTACTTAAAAGCTTTAGTTTAATACTCTCTTACTAATTTCTTAATTATATAAATATAACTTAAGTAACTAGTAGCTTTAGCTATTTAAGTTTATAAATAAGTAAACTTTTAATAAAGTATAAATAGCTCTTTATTAGCTTTTTTCTCTTTTTTATTCTATTCTTTCTATTATTTATTTAATTTTTATACTATAAAGAATAAGTTAGCTACTACTTAAATAGAAACCTAAAAAAGCTATTATATAAGTTAAAGCTATTAGAATACTATTATAAGGCTTCTTTGCCTCAATATATATATAATATTAAGATAACTTCTTATTAAAATAATAAAACATTTTAGCTTAGAAATAATAAGTATAAAGTATATTACTAAGTAAAGAATAAGAGTTAATATATTTAATTAAAGCTTTATATTTGCGATTTTTAAGCTTAGTAATAGCTGACTTTTTTTTTAATTTTTAAATGTAATTTGATATAGTGTTAATATTATAAATAAATTAGAAAGTATAATTAATAGATCTCTAACCTAAGACTAATAACCTACTTATATTAGGTTTTGAGAATAAGACCTTTAGAGAGAGGACCTAATATTATAACTTATAAGTAAGAATAATAAATAACTAATCTACTTAGGTATTAAGTAGCTATAATAAGATATTTATACTTATAGGATTATAAGAATAATAAAGACTTATTTAGAATAGAAGAACTATAGTATAAGTTATATAATAATAAAAAGGATTAATAAAAAATAAATAGTTTAATAAGAAAACTAATATAGAGATAGTAGTTTATATTTAAAGATTACTTAGATTTTATTAATCTTAGGATAATAGAACTATTTAGGACTTATATATAGTATAACCTTAAGCTTAGCTTATAGTTAGACTTTTATAGCTCTTTAGTAATTAACTTTATAAATATCTCTAAGATACTTTTAGCTTATTTTTACTATAAATAACTTATTAAGTTTAAGACTAATTACTTTAACTTCTAAAGACTAATCTATAATAAAGCTTATAACTAATAACTCTAGCTATAACTCTTATATACTATTATAACGCGTTAATCTCTAGCTTCTATTAGTAGACCCTATTATTAGATAGCTAACTGTAATAATAATATTTATATTACTTCTTATTTTCTTTTTAAATCTAGTTATTAAGTAAAAATATATTCTTAATTTTACTTAAATTAAAAAAAGTACTAGAAATATTATTTAAGTTAATATATTTCTAAATATCTTTAGCTTTTACTTCTATCTAAAAAATAATATATTAAACTAAAAAGTTATAATAAAAAATAAACTTATAAGAAATATTAAAATTAATAGCTATTATTATATTAGTAGTATACTATAAATTAAAAATAACTATACAAAATAAATTTTAAAATTAAAATAGAATATAATAGATATAAAATAAATTAAATAAAACTATAGTTTATTTAGAAAATAGTAGTTTAGAAATATAATATAAACTAAGTTTATAATTATTATAAACTAACTATAATATATATATAATATTTATATAAATAAATAGCTTAATTCCTTCTAAATTAGTATTTAATATAAAAGGTTTTTTAAGAAATAGACCTTAATACGTTAGAATAATATTAGCTTAGATAAGTAGGTTAGAAGTAGGTCACCTCGCACCTTCCTCTAAGCGTGAGGCTGCCTCAGATACTTAAGGGTATCACAACAAACATACATAACCCATTTTATGACTGCTCTCATTATAGTTCAGACGATTCGCGATCGCGTCGTCACATGCTTTTTCCAACTTCTCCAAAATAACAGATGTTGGAGGGTCGTCACTGGAAAGTAGCTTTTCTGGTGTTCACGTCAGTAGAACATGCCATTTGAAATTTCAAGGGCAGAGAAATGGCAAAATTACAGGACTGGTGCTGATAAAATAAATCTGGGGGTTAACTTTCGTTTTTCAGAGACAGAGACAGCCACAGCAGGAATTCACCAAATTTGAAGCGATATCACGGAATGTCGCCCCACTTTACGCAGCGTTCTCCCTGAACGACCAGGAGCAAAACCTTAATTTGCCAAGCTTCCAAGACCATGACTCGCGTACGATAATCGAATATTTCATCCAAGTCTTCGACAAGATTTTTGCCGATGAGTCAACTTCAATTCTGGATCCGAGTGAATCATCATTGACATCAAGCAACTCCTTAGGGCGTGCAGAGTAGACTTTGAAGCCGGCGGGATAAACCAATCATTACTAAAAGATAACGACCAATACGAAGGTTCACGGCCGAGCGCGGGCCAGCAAACGGTCTCACATTCACATCAAAGCCGAAACCCAATTCTATTTGTGGTCACGAAGCCCGTCTTAGCGTCGGACATTGGAGATAAAAGTAGTCCGAGACCGGGGGGCGCCGAACGCGAGAAACCGCGGTTCGGCCTAACTGGTACGCCCGGCACCTCCGGACAAACGCCGCACTGTCTCATATCCCGCGCCGCCGCTCTCTGCTCCTGCCGTGCGTGACCGGTCCTTCTTTGTTCTCCATAGCAGTTGGTCTTGAGCGCTTGGCTGTATGGTTCGGTATTCTGTCTTCCGCTCCCCGGCCGAAATACGATGCAGTCCACGTCGGAAGCCCAACGGTCGGCGTCAAAGGCCTTGTCGCTTTCTTGTACGGCATGCAGGACCCGAAAGGTTTGTTGCTGGAACTCTTGTGGATTTATGTCTCTGCGCTGATTATGCTGTGTCGCGGTCTTCCGTGGTGTAAGATGCTGACTATGTCACCGTCGTAGGTCAAGTGCGACCACAGAAGACCGGTATGCTCGGGATGCGACAAATATGGCGGCGAGTGTGTTTGGCCGGAGAGGAAGAAGAGTATCCGGCGAGGTGAAAAGAAGTATGTACATCCGCTGACCTGGTTATTGGAGTTTTGTGAGAATTCTGAGGTTCAAGGTCACTGACGTCATCATGTAGGCTATACGAGAATATCGTCACTAGGCTTGCGCAGATGGAGCGTCTGGTCGAGGAGTTACAAGAACCGAAAGAGCCTAAGAAACCCAAGGAACCTAGTGCGCCCAAGAAGAAACCAACTTGCTAAGAAAGGTCCACAAGTCTTGACACCTGAAGAGCCCTCATCCAACACAAACCCGCCTCAGCCGGCCCTCACCGCGTCGACAATTTCAACTCAAGTCTCGCCAGCTTCGTATCCACCATCACCGGCTTCGAGCTCACCAAGAACTACAAAGCCCTATTACGCAGGAGCATCCGAGGGTACTGTCGGGACTGCCGGTATGTTTTCGCTCTTGACATCGCAAGAGGCCATGGGGCTCACAGCCGTATTGCTTAGGATCGTGCTCGTTGTTCTCAGCCGAGGGCATCGCCAAGATCGACACCTTGGTTGGCGATACTCGTTACTCAGATGCAGTGCGTAATCTCCTGCAACAAGTAAGGAGCTTCGCTCCGAAAAGAAGCCTCGACTTTTCTTCTTCCCCGAGGGATTACCCATTCCCCCCAAATGACATTGTCATATTCTGTGTCAACGGTAATGTTTCTTCCACCTGCGTAACGTGACCCACATAGCTAACCCACGTCCCCTACCTTAGAGTACATGCGGACACTCAACAACGGCATAAGACTCCTACAGGAGTATAAAGTTCGCGCAGCGGTGAATGCTTACATGTATGGCCAACCCTGTGATGAGCCGGGGTGGGAGCTGGCCTTGAACGTTATCATCATGCATGAACTTCGGAGGCGCGACTGGAATAACGATAACCCCGAGCATAAGCATTATCTCAACAACGCTCTCGCTTTAATCCCCAATGCCATTCTACAGACGCCAAATCCCATGACTATTGGGTCTCTTCTCTCTCTAGTAATATACACCTCTCAGAATACCTCATGCTGCAGCCATACTAAGCCGACACAGGTCTATTACTTCATATTCTCAGCCGAAAATCACATCGCTGTCTCAATACTTGCTCTTGCAACTCAGGACATTCTCCTCGCAGGGTACCATAACCCAGACCACCCAAACAAAGTGCTAGGCCATCCTGCCGATGTCCTGCATCGTCGCCGCCTATTCTGGCAAGCCTATGTCCTCGATCATGACCTCATGCTTCGCATCGGCAAGCCACCCCTTATCAGCGATGACTTCCTCCTGGAGCTTCCAGAGGAATTTCCAGCGGACGGATACGGAGTGTCCTACTATCCCGGCGATGTTACGCTCAGCTACTTCCACCAGCAGGTTCGCCTGTCCCAAATCCAGGGGCACATCTACTCAAAACTCTACTCCCAGGGCGGGGAGATAATGTCGGCTGCCGCCTTAGAGTCTACAATTGCACAGCTAGATGCGGAACTGCAGGACTGGTGGACAGGGGTTCCGGAGTTGATCCGCCCTGAGCCGCAGATGGGCTTGTTGGATGCTGATTACACCAAGGTGATGAGTCTTACTGTGTTGAACTTCATGTATTTTCAACTGGTTGTCGCGATTCACTCTGCAGCCTTCCGGTTGCCGCTTCTCGACGAGGATGACGATGGTCTGCGACCGAGTGTTGCTTTGTGCGTAAACGCCGCGAGGGCAGCCATCGCGTTGTTGAAGCACCAGCAATTGCAGCATCCATTTACTATGTGAGTAAATCATCGTCTTCCTTGAGATTATGCACTAATTTGGTTAGTTATCTGTTGTACCAGGTGGCCTGGAGCGTCGACATCCTTTTTGTAAACA
Source organism: Colletotrichum viniferum (assembly GCA_020226115.1). Classification (NCBI taxonomy): domain Eukaryota; kingdom Fungi; phylum Ascomycota; class Sordariomycetes; order Glomerellales; family Glomerellaceae; genus Colletotrichum; species Colletotrichum viniferum. Next base: position 22,626 of record JAGFBE010000018.1, read on the forward strand.
TCATCGAAAACAAAACCTCGACAACAGCACTGCAAGACCTGGAGCTCATTAAAATGGTCATCAACTTCTTTGAGAGTTATGACCCGAATTACCAGACGGTGGCTTCGTACCATATCATCAAGGTTTTGTACGAAGTCGCCTCGTCTGTGGTTTTGGGGTGCCCGCCAGGACCCTGCAGCCAGATTCCGGCGACAACGACGATCCCCTGCCCGAAACCACTCGCTACGGATGCCACAAGTAGTCTCGGAATCCCTTCGACGTCCTCGCCTCGCGTACCTCCCGGCCTCGAATTTGGTGGCGATTGGGGGAATATCTCACTTGGCGGGCATGATTGGTTTTCTGCGGGGTTTTTGCAGATGGCTGATTGGGGTCTTCCAATCAGTTCGCAGTCTATGCCAGGACTCTACGAGGATACCAGTCCCTTGAACGGAAACCAAGGCTGAGTTTGTCGAATTGCTCTTGGCTTTGTTGTTGTTTGCCTTTAGGTTTTCTTGTGTCTTGAGACTTGAATAATGAGGCGTTTGTCTATGACATATATGCTCTGGGGAGTTGAATCGATTGAGGTCTCTTATTTGAGGAAAGAGAATCATGTGCGAACAAAAGGATGCATTGGTTGAAAGGCTACTATCGCCCCTCTCAAAATCCAATCAACACGCTGATATGAAATAATGTTAAGCTACTTCCACGGAATCCGCGGTGATTGCGGGTTTCCCAAGTACGTTACATTTGCTTTAAACTCTGTTTTGTACTAGGTCCATGGCCAAGACATTAACCACTACCGCTGCTGTCGTCTCATCAGGACATGACCATCCACGCCTAGGGTGGCATCCTTTCTGGGTACTTTTGATGTCGTGCTCTGGAACCGAGACCGAGATGCAGCGCTCTCAAGTATTTGAGGCTGACAGCTTCGTCTTCCAACGAGGCTCTCGCGAAACATCTTACCTTTTCTTCGCTCCTACGTACATCTTTCAGCCAGTCACAATCTTCCTCAAGGATTGAAATTCAAGAATTGTCGGAGCCGAACAAGTGATATACATTAGTGATGAGGGTGGTGGGACCTGAGACAACTGATAATGTGTGTACATATTCGAGCTCCGGGCCATCCGGTGCTGGATTCGTGGCGAGCGCGTACACCGGAGGGACACCGCAAGTGCCTCCGATGAAAGAAGACCTCGAAAAAGAAACACCAAAAACGAATGATACAATTCAAGCTCGTGTCAAACATGTTAAGCTTCTGGCAAGCAGGGGCACCGAGACGATGTATCGCATTGATCTTGAGCTGCCCAAAGGATCAACGTACGAAATGGGCAATATTCTGAAGATAACCCCACCAAACATTCAACAGGTTGTTGACGGTTTTACCCAATGCATGACGAACGTACGCAATAGCATGGCTATTTCTGGGGGCACCGTCCTATTTTCAGAGGCCGATATGTGTCAACCTACGACCCTCGAGGTAATGATACTCCTCCAAACGATTCTACACCTAAAGAGAAGCTGACAGTTAGCAGCAACTCGAGGGTTTGATTCAATGTTGTACCGACGATCATGATAGATCGATATTCCAGGCGGCCAGAAAGAGCTTCGGCGGAGCGCCGAACCATCTAATACCGTCCGTCTTACAGCTCCTCGAAGGATATCCCAGTAACTGTATCATGATTCAAGCACATCAACTAAGAGCCATACTGCCGGAATTGTCACCTCGATCGTATTTTATTTCATCATCGCCACTCGAATCACCATCCTCATGCTCGCTGATCTGCTCCGTGGCCATCCGCAAGACCCGTGGTCTGAGTAATGAGGACGGCGACACCTCGATTGGCATGGTGTCACATTATCTTTCTCAACTAAGAGCAGGCGACTCTGTGGCCTGCAGCGTAGAAGCATTCAATACGCGCTTTCGACCACCCACAGAATTGAGCACACCGCTCATCATGATTTGCGATGGGGTCGGTATCGCCCCTTTCGTTGGATTTGTAATGCATCGAGCTGAGCAGCTACGCCGACGCCCAGCTCTGTGGGACATCATTGCACCAGCTTTGCTATTCGTTGGCTGTCAAGGTTTGGATGAGTCGATTTATGTCTCAGAACTTGGTAGCAATGGGGTCGTCGATCTGCGGTACGCATTGTCTCATGGAGCTGGAAACGACTTCAAAGGCGATGTGCAGGATAGGGTCTGGGCCGACCGCCGGGACGTCATGAAGCTATGGAACATCGGAGCGAAGGTTTTTATTTGTGGAAGTCGGTCTACTTGCTTTGGAACAACAGATGTTCTGAGAAAGTGGGTCATGGAAGGTATGGCGCGAAGTGAGACAAGGACGGATAAAAAGTTCCAGGCATGTTCTGATGACTTCAAGGCGAGGTGTGTCTTTGAGATCGTATGATGACATGAAGGGAAGACGCGGTGATATCTTCATCGAATTTCAAATACATTCTCCTTTATTCATTTCGTCGTGTCAAGACGACTTGACTCCCTCAAAATGGCGTTGGTGCACTATTTTTCCGATGTACCCCGACTAGCGCCTTCGACGTCATCATTATTCAGCTACTGACGATTCCTTCCTTGCGTCATCTTTTGAATCTTCAAATTGATTTCATACACTTCTTCTCACCAGCCGCGCAAAACCACACAATAGTCCATATCTGACAGTCGTCGCCACAAGGTTGCTGTTTATCTCCCAAGAAGGACATCTGGTACTCACTAACGAAGGATCAGTTCAACATGGGCAACACGATTTCGATGTTTTTCCCTCCGTCTCCCACATTCGTGGAGACCGATGTACCGAATCAAGCAGGACGAGTTTTCATCGTCACAGGAGGCTATTCTGGGGTTGGCTATGAGCTAAGCCGCATGATATGGCAACGCGGCGGTACTGTCTACATCGCAGGCCGAGATGAAGTCAAGGCGCGCGAAGCCATTTCTGCCATTGAGAAAGATACGAGGACAGATTCAATCGTGGGCGTCTTGCGATTCTTGAAAGTGGCTCTCGATGATTTTGTTAGTATCAAGGCTGCAGCCGAGAAGTTCTTGGCGGAAGAGGAACGCCTCGATGGGCTTTTCAATAACGCTGGGGTCTCCAATCCTCCCGCCGGCTGGGTATCAGCGCAAGGTCATGAAATGCAGCTCGCAACCAACTGCCTCGGGCCCTACTTTCTCACGAAGCTTCTAAGTCCGCTCCTCATCTCAACGGCCAGAGCCGCTGGAACAAATGGGTCGGTCCGTGTCTTATTCACCACTTCAATCGCCACGCAACTCGGCGCACCAGATGGCGGGATAGATGTGAACAAACTTCTCGCGCCGACAAATGACCAGCAGGTCAACTACGCCCTCTCAAAGAAAGGCAATTGGTTTCTAGCAGACCATTTTGCCAAAGAGCTGGGTCCTCGTGGTGTTGTCAGTTTGGTCCTGAATCCGGGAAACCTGAAGACCCCACTTCTTCGTCACTTCCATTGGGGTGTCGGGGCTTTGGTCTCGCCCCTACTGTATCATCCTCGATTCGGAGCTTACACAAACCTCTGGGCTGGTTTTTCGCCAGACGTTACGCTCGAGGATGGGGGGCGGTGGGTTGAGCCATGGGGTCGATTCCACCCAAACCCTCGCGCAGACATCATCAATGCGATGAAAACCAAGGAGGAAGGGGGGACAGGGCAGGAAGCCGCCCTGATCGAATTTTGCGAGAGGGCCATATCTGAATATTCTTGAGACGTATCACTTGCGCAAATCTTGGACATCTGGGTTGTCACTTGGATGTGTTTATTGACAGGACGACCATGATAGGGTGTTGGAATCGTTTTCTTGACGTTCATTCATACTGGGATCGATGGTCTTAACGGAATGTCAACTTCCATATCTTCCGAGAGAACAATGCTTCGGGGCCACGCCAGCCATTCGTCCCATTCTGACCCTAGGTATCTCGAAATGACGCTTAGGAGGTAGGCGCCTGAATCGCCAATCTGCCATAGGTCTCTAGCCAAGTGTAGAAGAGCAGCATAGTGTGCCAAAATAGCGATAGCTACAGGTTTTCGTTGTACCAGCATCTCAGAGAACGCTGCTGGAACCAATAAAGACCACGAGAACACGATTTGGTACAGGTGTTTACCTCGAGTAAAATATCCGAACTTGCAAGTCATCCACGGCAATCTGAACGAACTCGATAGCTCTGTGACATGCTTCCAAACAGTCAGGAGATATATCCTCGTAGGAATCCAAGAGCCTCAGGATATCGTCGCAGTGGTGTCCTCGACTTCGCAAGCGGCCAAGCCCCACGCCCAGGCAACTAAGGGGCAGAGCTTTGAGTCTTTGAGTAATGGCCAGCCTCGGTTGACTATGACTTTGACCCCTCTGTGGACCCGAACGAAATTGACGTAGCAGTCTAAGAACGGACCCAAGTCTGGACTTCGAAACGCGAGAGCGTCCATGCAAAGGTGGCGGCCAAGGATGGAGGAGAAGAGTATCATTGGGACGCATGTCGTTTCGTCAACGCGAACCTTTTCGGAGTTAAACAGCATTATAGCGCGGTTCTGTAACTGTACAGCGAGATTGAGGTATTCGGAACTTTTCTCCGATGCTGTCATTGAAAGATGGCGTGCAGATAATGAGAGCGCTTCATGGAGAAGATATGGCACCTCAGCACCAGTCTTTACGGTTAAGCGCGTGCCCAGCTCAATGAGATGCTCATCAAGTTCTGGGATGGCCATACGGAGAGAAAAGTGTATCAACAACCTCATGTAAGCCATGTTGATTGCCACGTCCGACTCTAGCGGGCCGGAAACGTTGTGTCCGCTCGTGAGGTGGGTCAAGTCCGGGGCTGAAATGACGGCAGGGCTTCGTCCTGAAGGTGACCCGGAACTCGTATCGCCATTCGGCGTCGTCGCTCCGGATGAGCCAACAAGATTTCATCCGGTCTCATCGGCGTGCTCAACAAGTCAGGGTCGGCAGATAATGGAAAAACACATCTTCGGCCCACAGTAACGCAGTTGGCGCATCTGGGCGGCTGGGCCAGGTCTCGTCACACTAGAGCTATTCCGTCAGCACAGAGTTGGCCCGGGTATCAACCTCGCTGCCTGAGCGTACCTTCATGTGACGTCGTTTGCACTCGGCACATCCATTGCGAGACTTTTTGTGGGAGCGTCGATACGTTGTTCGATCATTCATGGCCGGCATTAAAGGTTCTTGACGTTGCGGAGAGGATTGAAGTCGTGGCGGGCGTAGTCCTGGAAATGCACAAGTCTATGTGAGGGTCGCTTCGTAGTCAGGACGCGCTTGTTGGACATTGAGGGTCATGAGAAAGGAAATATTTTGGTAGATAGCCTACTTGTAAAGGCCTTGGTATCATAAAACAACCGCCATAGCCACAGCTGAGCCATCATGCTCAACGTCGTATGCCCCCGCGCTAGATGCTGTGCACAGATTTCAATGCGTGCCAGGTGCAGATCGTGAGTCTACACATAAGGTCAGAATCAGAAGTCCCATGTAAGTCCAAAGGCCCGTGCATGGAGATAACATATTCCGTCTCCTAACACCTAACTCCTAACCGCTAACCCTAATAGACTAACCGCTAACCCTAACTCCTAGCCGCTAACCTTAACAGGCTAACCACTAACCTTAACTAGTTAGCCTAAGACCCCACCTATTTTGGACTCAGGTCTACGCTGTATACTATGCACGGGCCTTTGGACTCACAAGGGACTTCTGATTCTGACCTTGTGTGTATTGTCCAGGGGGTGACCAAAGCTGACGGCTTCACACCGAAACCCACTTTCCTATTTTGTAAATACGTGTATTCGGTGAGTGCCTAGCCAATCATGCTCGCCTAAGAAATCGCCCACATCTCGAATACGTGTATTCATTAAAGCCGGCTTGCTTCCGGGCCACATTTTAGCAAGTGTCTTCGTTTGCACGGTGTCAGCAGAATTTCCAGTGCATTCATTGAACCAACTCTTCGAACTTTACGGCGCACGACAAATGTCTCACAAAACTTGTAAAAGCTGAAAGATGCCGTGTTCGAATCTGTAGTAAGGAACCCTGATTCACAAATGTCAAAAGGCTGATGGGAAACCCACTTCAAGAATTTCGAGCGTGATACAGTCTTGGTCTTGGTTATGATCCTGACCCTTGATGTTTCCTGAAATATTCATAGTCTTGAGAACCTCAAGATTTCGTGATTCACTGGTCCCGAGCAATGACGACTGTTAATAACGTAAGGAAGTGAGAAACTGGTAAAATGTATGTATGATCAATCATTAAGAAACTTTTACTTTTCATTTCATGAATTCTATCGGCAGGCCTGAGGGCATGAAGCTTCCCTTGGCGCAGTCATACCACTTTCAATCCTTTTTAATTGGCTGCCAACGGACTCCTCCTCCGCAGCCATCCTCCATACTTGATCATTAACGGAGGGACCACGCAGATCACAGTAGCCAAGCCAGCAAATATGGTCGTAGCAATGTTGAAGTCGAGAGAGTCAAACATGATGCGACCAAACAGTGGGAATGCGGCGCAGCATAGTGACCGTGTAAGTGCTAAAGCCGCGAACCCGCTAGCTGCGTAGGTCTCGTAGCAGTCGGTGAGGTAACCGGCTAAGACGTGGTCGAATTCATTGACCGCGTAGCCAATTGGAACAAGAGCCAGCGTTGGGAAGATCCAGTGGACGGACACAACCTGTGGCGGGATCGTCCACGCAAACAGCCAGAGACCTCCAGCCAGTAAAGGTGCTCCAATGACAAAGCCGATGCATTTTGATTCCGGTGTGATCGGAAGACAGGCTGCGGTTTTCTTGGCAAGTAAACGGGAATCATAAACTCTTGTGAAAACGCTCAAGACCATGCCGATACCAAGTGGTAGAAAGGGAATGTTTTTCCAGCCATGTTGAAAGTCGAGCTGAAGGTAGACCATAGGCAGAACCTCCGTGAAGAGGTAAATAAGTCCAAAAGCGATTGCGCTCAGAATTGCAACCATGAACACGATGGGTTCAGTAAAGAATAGTCGAAGAGGTCGAACAAGGTCGAGCTTTTCGCGCATATTTGGGCGGACGCCAGTTTCAGAAGTCTCGATCTTAGCCAAGGCAACTGAAGGTCGCGACTCTTTGATCAGGCACAAGAGTACTGCAGCAACTCCAGTGACAATGGCCGACATAAAGAATATCCATTTCCTGGAAAAGTGTCAACCCTTTATCGCCTCAGGTATCCATGGGTCACGTATGACTTACCAGTGAAGGGATTCAATGATGAAACCGCCGAACACCGGCCCTAATAGAATACCGATGTTGGCAACCAATGCCCATGTGAATACCCACCACACTCGTGCTTGCGTATCCCACATATCTTCAATGCTGCCCACAGCAATCACTGTCGGGACAGAAGACAGAAGGCCCGCCACAAGGCGCCCGACGATGATGACAGGAAGAGTGGCCATGGCTCCCACCACGACGCATGAAATGCTATAGAGAATCGTGCTGATGACGTAGAGCTTCTTGCGGCCAAAAGATTCCGACCATGGGGGAGTGACAACTCCTCCAATTGCTTGACCGACGAGATAGGTTGATACCAGTGAAGCAGTTGCGGCAACTGAGCTGAGACCTGATTCCCGGTGGAGGTGTTCAGATATCGGCGCCTGATGAGGAGTGAGTATTAATCGTATGCCAAACTGTCAGGCAGACTTACTCCTGCAGTGCTAACCATGGTACTAAAAGCCACCGAGTCAGTACGCTTGTGATTATAAAGAGACGTTTGTACATACGTGAAGAATTCCAGAAAGATGATAAGACAAGTATCATACATCTTTCGTGTCTTCCCCCATTGTCGCGGGTGCCCATGCTTTTGTGGAGTCGGAATAAGTTCGCGCTGTGAGCCCGCGTAAAGAGAGGACATCTCGTAGACTTGCACAGATGCCTGAGACTCGGTTTTCGGAGTCGGTGATGACATGATGGTCGTGGTCTCATCCAGACATGGTCTTGAAGACTCCGAGTGAGAAATAGGGAGAGCAGAGCCTGTCCTGCATTTCCCACACGCGACTTTAAGAATCCAACGCTTTTTTTTGTGCCCCGGAGATTGAGTTTGTCAAGGTTGTGCCTCTGGCGAAGTGAGTGTTTGCCTCTGCAGTTGGAACAACCTTGAGTGTTTCTATCTTTGTTCCAACAGTTCTCATTGTCGACCCATGAAGCAAACCGCGGCCCTGCTCATAGTGGACCCCAAAGTAGGGGGTGATCAACCGGGAATCTCAGGGATTGCAAAGCAGCCAACAAGGTCATCTTGGTAAAGTCTAGGAGTCGCTTGCTCCCTTTAAAGGTGCATCAGCAGCAACGCAAGCGAGTCTAGGTGTTCTCGGCAACGAGAGCATTGAACGTTCTCGGCCTGCCAGCACGCAAGCTCCCCGCAAGCTCCCCAAACCAGGCCGTGCATTCTCCTGAGTGCAAAATAGTATGCACAACTGGCGGCACCGCGTGCTGAACTATTAGTGGTCCATTCACGAGATGAGCAGCTCGTGAGAGAATGGTCGTTTCACGCGCATACCCCGAGCTGGACTCAAGCCAGGGGGCTAACTCTGTTGGCACTGGCTTCTTGGCAATTCCCGGCTGTGTGGGCTCTAGAACCCGAACCAAGAGTTAGCTCGCTTGGACGTGGCTTTGCAACTAAGCTGAGCTGTCGAAAGCGGCTATTTTCACCATGGCCGCTAACCGCTTTTCGCGTTGATCTAAGATCGTTGTGAGTCGGCAAATCGGTTGGGGAAAGGGCAATTGAACAGCTTTCTGCCACCAACGCCGCAATGTCTTGCAAACTCAGACTAATCCCATCTCTTAGGTAATTCATTCCCAAAAGAGTTTCCCCGTGTTCGGTTCGAGCGTTTCCCCGCGATCGCTCCTTCTTTGGAGTTGATCAGTGGCGCTCTTTGAGCACGAATGAGAAAGGCTTCCGGAAGCACGCTATGAGATCCACGTGGGTATCAACACCAGGCGTCAGAACCTTAAGATTAGATCATCCATCGCCCCGGGTTCTCTCTGACAACTCTCACTCGAAGCCAAGCCAAATTTGAGTGGTTGGCTGCATGTTCACCACAAAATTCGAACAGAATCTTGCGCCATCCCATGCTCATAGACCGAAATCACAGATCAATACGAGATTTGGCAAATCATGACATGTTCGTAAGTCCGTCATAGCCCTGAAGACATACTGCGCCTTTTGCGCCGCACTATCCAAGAATTGTGGGGGCGGACTGGACTTCAGAGCGACCAAGTAAAGGTTCAATCAGCTTAGAAGCAGGCTGAGCATGCCGATATGTACGTTGGAGCAAGGGATTCAAAAGGGGCCGACCCGGGAAAGTCGAAATTACAGCTAATGGGGCAGTGTTCAATCCGCGTGCATGTTTGCCTGCTGTGCCGCTGTCTTGATGCAGATGACAACCATTGGGGCATTTGTTTCGATGCTACACATCATGGCGAAGCGAATCGGATTAGCTGGAGACTGCGTGGTGTGATGCGTTGGTCCCATCATTGCATTCAAACTTTTGAGTCCAGATTGGTTCATTGACGCTGGATACGGAGATGCATGCGCATTTTGGGCCCTGATTATCGGCAGGCTGAGCTGGGCAGACACCTGGGCAGACACTTGACCACTGCTGACTCCTGGCGGCGAGTTTCTCCTCATTTCCATTTCGACGAGCACTAATGTCTTGTCCTCTTACCCGGTGTGCTTTCGTATGGACCTTCATGACTGTTGCACGCCATAAGTGTTGATAGAAGCGTGAGCAAACGCTCCCAACATGGATCCGTCCGGCATTATCGGCATCATTGGTGTGGCGGGCCACATAATCACGATGTGCACCAAACACAGCTTGAACTGGCGGCACGCTCCCGGCGACGCCAAGAAGCTCAAGAGCGAGGTAGCAAGCTTGCACAAAACTCTTTTGGAAACATATGACCACTTGATTCGGGATCCCGAATTTTTATCCGCCTTCGAGGGCAGGCACTCGGCGGTCCTATCTGACCTAGCAACGCCTTCTAATTTAGACGACTCAGCTTTGCTATTCACCTGCAAACAAGAGCTGGACGATGTACTCAAGAGTCTTCAGAAGCGACTTGATGGGAGTCGCTTCGGGCGGGAACGACTGAAAGCAACAGTCTTTGGCGAACGGACGCAGTCGGCGATTGGAAGTCTGCAGAGGCGGTGTCAGGTCATCAATAGCATGATCTCCATAGACAACACCAGACTTGCTGCCAATACCAACCTAGAGGTCCAATCTACAAGGAAGCATCTCGAAGAAAGGGATCTTGACGAAAAGAAGAAAGGGATTCTGGACTGGATCACACCGATCGACTTTGCTGCACAGCAGATTGACAACCTCGAGAGAAGACAAGAAGGAACTGGACAGTGGCTTCTCGAGTCTCCAGAATATCGAACTTGGGTCGAAGAAGACCGAAAGATACTCTTTTGCCCAGGAATGCCAGGCGCTGGAAAGACCATGCTCTCATCGATCGTCATTGAGCACCTCCAAGATCGGTTCGGCCAAGATTCTGCAGTTGGCATTGCTTACCTATTCTGCAACTTCCGACGACATGACGAGCAGAAGCCTCGGGAACTACTCGCCAGTATTCTGAAGCAGCTCTATTGGGACATGCCTGTGGGATCCAACGAAGTAGAGAAAACCTATGAGAAGCATCGCTGCGGCTCGTCTCCGATGTCTAAGCAAGAAATATCAGGGTGTCTTCAATCTGTGATGTCCTGTTTCACCAAAGTATATGTACTGGTCGACGCACTAGATGAGTGCCGAGGGGATGAAGGATACCGAGATACTCTTCTCACAACTATACTGGGACTGAGCGAGACTGCCAACGTCAATTTCTTTGCGACATCAAGGCACATACCAGAAATTGAGAGTTACTTTGACGACTCTCCCTCAATCGAAATTCGGGCCATTGATGAAGACGTGATGAAATTCCTAGATGGTCACATTTACAAGCTTCCCCAAGCTGTGAGGAAGAACAAGGAACTTCAAGGCGAAATCAAACACAGCATCGTTCAGGCTGTGCAAGGAATGTGAGCTATGCAACTTTCCGCTGATGTGCCTGACTCAACTAAGTTTCTCTCGCCAGGTTTCTGCTGGCACAACTTCACTTAGATTCATTACAAGGCAAACGCTCAGCAAAACAGATTAAAGACGCCCTTTCCAAACTTGCTAAGGGATCTTCAGCGTACGATGTTGCCTATGACGAAGCGATGGAGCGCATCTAAGGACAGCTTGTTGATCAAGAGACCCTCGCCAAAGACGCGTTGTCTTGGATCGTGTGCGCCAGGCGACCACTCAAGACATTGGAGCTACAACACGCTCTTGCTATAGAGAGCGGCACAACTGAATTGGATAAAGATAACATTACCGAGCTGGAAGATGTAGTATCAGTCTGCGCCGGACTGGTCACCGTTGATGAAGAGAGTAGAATCATCCGTCTTGTTCACTACACCACGCAGGAATACTTCGAGAGGACCGCCGAACGGTGGTTGCCAGATGCGCAACGGCTGATCTTGGAATCATGCATAACGTACCTCTCCTTCGACGCCTTTAGTTCAGGCGTATGCCGTCGCCATCTGGAAACCCGCCTTGGCAAATACCCGCTCCTTGAGTACGCAGCACTTGAATGGGGACACCACACTCAAAGTATATCACCTCCATCCGAGGGTTTGATATAATTTTTTATGGGCAGCCGAGCCAATCTTGAGGCTGCCTTCGAGGTCGTCTTGGAAAAGGAGTCGGTTTCACGATTTATACATTACCCCCCGACGAGCCTATCCGGTCTTCATCTCGCGGCATACTTTGGTCTGAAACATGCTTTTACGGTGACCCTAGAACGGTCTGGGACAGAGGTTACTGACATCCATATGGACTGTGAACCAACGTTCAGCTAACCAGTGAGATTGATGTAAATGTTCGTGATTACGCCGATTTCACACCTCTCTTCTATGCCGTCATGGGCGGCAAAGCCGACTTCATTGCGTGGCTACTAAGTATTAATGAGGTAGAAGTGAACTCAAGACGACATAATCATCCTTGCACCCCGATCCACGCTGGTATTAGCATTGGTCATATGGCTGTCATTCTACCGTTCATCGAATCTGACAAAGCCGACCTCAACAGCAAGGATACTTGGGGAATGACTGCTCTGGCAGAGGCCACGAAAAGAGGCTACGTTGATATCGTCAAAGCTCTCGTAGAATCGAACAGAGTTGACGTCAACTTAAAAGACAATTCCGAACAAACGCCCCTGTCAATTGCTGCTGAGAAGGGCCTTGTCGAGGTAGTAAGATTGTTCCTAGGGATGGGCAAGGTCATCGCAAACCAAGAGGATGTCTTCGAGAGAACGCCACTGTATAATGCCCTGGACATGAGCCCTGGAGATACAGTGCGTTGTTTACTTGAATCTGGCCAGGTTGACGCCAGTCTGTCTGTGCAAGATCGCTCGGGAAGAACGCCTTTGGACGAGGCTCTCAAGAATCTCGGTCGAGATCATTCAATCACCGAGCTTATCCTGGACAGAATGGAAGCCATTGGGATTAAGAGAGAAGATGCGTTACAAGCTTCAAAATACGAAGCAATAAGCAGATGATTTAGGGGTATCTACGAGGTAGCAATGGCACACATACAAAAACAAAGTATATGACCACAGAATTTCAAACATCACATCACCAAGGTCCAGTTGAAGTATTTTTATAGTACATGCCAAGTTTGCAAAGAGAAGTCTGCCAATTTCAATTGTGCACGTACAAAACTCACTCAAAAAGCATACCTCAAGTACACACCATCAGTGATAAAAGGAAGAAAACAAATGATATGGGAACTCCAATTCTATCACACTCAGGGAAAGGGGAACCAGTGGTGCGCCAGGGGACCACCTAAGGGGCCCCCATACACCAGATTATAGTTAATCCTTATAGGGATTTAAGGAGGTCTGCGCACAGATTTTTAAATAAGTAAGTTCAAATAAACGTCAAAACCTATACCTAAGGAGTAATTACTAACTCTAGTACTCTACGTAATACCCTAATCTAATATATTTAAACTTCTACCTATTCTAATAAACATGCTAACTATTAGAGCAATAATAGCACCTAATAGCACTTAAGCAGCCTAATAGTAGAACACTAGTAGTACTACTACTATAACTACTAAGAGAGACCTAACACCTATAAGCATAATAGAGAGGGATAACCCCCTCACAACTAGTAACAGAAGACTAGCTAAAAACTCCTAAATACTAGATATAAATATAATAGAAGATCTCCCTATAAAATAAGTTTAAGCTATCTTAGAGAAAAAGACTATAAAAACAAAAAAGAGGAAAATACTTAACTAGATCCTTATACTGAGAAATAGAGAAAACCCCTAAGAAGTACTCTATAAAGAACTACTAACTACCTAACTAATAGAGACCTTAGCCCTTAAGTAGTACTAAAACGAGAGGTTACTTAAGAACTTACCTCCCTTTTACTTTAAAGGTAGCAAATAGACTGAAGTTAATAACTTCTTATTCAAATTAAAAAGCTATTTTAAACTAAAGGAAAATAACTTTATTAATAATAAGAGGAAGGTCTTATATATAGGGGGGTACCTAGAAGATACTATCTTATAAAGATAGATAAAATATATAGACACTAAATATAATAATAATATAACAAAAGTCTCCTAAAGAGAAATAGAAGAGTAGCTAAAAAATACTGTTATAAATAGCAATATGAAGGCATACTAAGCTATAATTAAACTAGAGGAGAAATACTAGAAACTAAACTAACCCTACTAATAATTCATTAATAAGTATAAAATAATTAAGTTAAAATACCTTAATAGATAACTAGAGAGAACTTAAGTAGTTAATATTATTAGCTAGCTACTCTTAAAACTAAAAGATTAGGTTATAGCAAACAGCCTACTAAGTATATAGTGTAAACTTAATAATATCACTAAGAGAGCTAAAACAACATATTAACTACTATAAGATAAAAACCCCTAGCAGCATATACTATAAGCCTAGAGAGGAGGTAGCTAGTAAGCTTCTACTTATATCCCTAAAGAACCCTTCTAAGCAGCCCTAATAGCAACAGCCTTAACACTAGCGTCCTATAAAGATAATACTAGAACTAAAAAAAAGTAGAGGTTAGTGTCTAACTAAAGCTTCACTATAAAGGTCTAAGCTTAGGTTACCTACTATAACTATAGTAAACTTAGCTACTACTCTAACTAGTATAGAGAGGCTAATTACTATAACTATAGTAAGCTAAAGCACTTTAGATGCTATTGCTATAAAGCCTAAAAGGCTACTAGCGTAAACGCTATTTAGATCTTATAGAAAGAGAAGTAAGAGCGCCTCTATATTAAAACAGTTTTAGGCATCTAAGTAGAAAAGGTATAGAAAGAAGCAAAAGCCTTTATTAACCTAAAAGCTAATAAGAATATCCTCAATTAGAAGATACTGCTATATAATAGAAACCTACTAGAGGGTATTAGTAGGAACCTACTACTTAAAGGGATATAGAGGTCTTAAGCCTCTAACTATAAGAAAAGAATACTAGTAACTAAGGCGATAGACAATTTAAGAGTAATAAGGTTAAAATTACATAACTTCTAAATTAGTGAGATAGGAGACTATAATATTATTCTAAGCATCCCCTAGTGTTATGCTATATAGCTTAATTTTAAGTAGAGAACCTTTAGGTAGATATACCTACTTAGCAAAAATAGCATCTAAGTAGTCACTAAGAAAAAGAGGCTAGAGAAAGTAAAAAAAGAAGTGAGGGCTGTATTTATAGTAATACTAATAGTATAGAAGATAGAGATAGATACTAAAATAAAAGCAAGTGATTAATAAGAAGTACTATTTAAATTTAAACTCCCTAAAGTATATTCTAAATAAGCCTATATATTTAATACTACACTTATAAGTAAACCTATAGGAGAAAAAGGCTATATTTATACTATTAAGCTTAAACCTAAGCACACCTCTCTATTTAGGCCTATCTACTTACTAGTAGAAAAAAAGCTAGAGAAGCTAAGGAGGTACTTAATAAAGGCTTTTATGAATAGATAGATCAAGTAGTCAAAAAGTCCAGTAGGAGCTCTAATTATATTTATACCTAAAAAAGAAAGCAAGTTATATCTATATGTAGACTACTAAGGCCTTAATAGTATAACTACTAAGAACTAAACGCCTCTACCCCTCATTAGTAAGATATTAGACTGCCTCAGAGATATAAAGGTTTATATAAAGCTAGACCTAAAAGATATATACTACTAAGTATATATCTATAAGAGAGATAAATAGAAGACAGCATTCTATATAAGGTATAGCTACTTTAAATACTAAGTTATGCTGTTTAAACTTATTAACACTTTAGCAACGTTCTAAGCGTATATTAATAACGCCTTTATAGGCCTTATTAATATTATATATATCGTCTACCTTAACGATATCTTTATCTTCTTAAAAGATAAGGCTTTCTACACTAAAGCTATTAAAGAGGTACTCTACTAGTTAGACGCTATTAATCTCTATGCAAACCCTAAGAAGTATAAGTTTTATATAAGTAAGATATAATTCCTTAGGTTTATAATCTTACTAGAAAATATTATAATAGAACAGAAGAGAGTAGAAGTAATTACAGTGTAGCTAATACCTACTAATATTTAAAATATTTAGGTCTTTTTAAGGTTTATAGGGTTTTACTATTAATTTATCCTTAACTATTCTAAAATATATATATTATTAATAGATAAGCTAACTACTAAAACATAGAGGTAATAAGTAATAACTAATAAAGTACTAGAAGTCTTCTATAAACTACACTTAATATTTATAAAGGTACTAATCTTAAAGTATTTCAACCTATAGCTACCTATATAAGTAGAGATAGATACCTTAGCATATATAATTAGAGTAGTGTTATCCTAACTCTACGATTAGATATAGTATCTAGTAGTATTCATATTAAGGAAGTTAAAAGGCGTAGAACTACGCTATAGAGCACTAGAGGTAGAGCTGCTAGCTATCTGAAATACAGCTTTATACTAGAGGCACTATTTATTATATACTAACCACTAAGCTTTATTCTTAATAAACTATCTAAAGCATTAATACCTCATAAGCAAGCCCTAGCTAAATAGCTAGCAAGCCTAACTTTTATAAAACTTAGCAGTCTTTAACTTCTATATTAAATATCACCCTAAGAAGATAAACCCTATAGATAGCCTCTCTAGGCGACCTAACTATAAGATAATAGTAGAAGAAGTTAATAAAGCTAATAGAGCATTTCTAAGTGATTTCTTATAATAGTTCAAAAGACCTATAGTAGTAGCAATTAAAACCTAAATAATTAGTAGAAGATCATCCCTATTAGCATAGGCTAACCTAATACTAGAAACACTAAAGTTAAGCCTAATTAACGCTATTAAGGTAGCTCAAACTAATAACCTTAAGCTAGCTACAAAAAGGTAGCAGCAGTAAACTAACTAGAAATATAATAATAAAAGAGGAGTATAATATAAAGACGCCTTCATAATACTAGATAGATCTATACTATAAAAGTAAATCCTAATTACTTTCTATAATAAGCCTACTAGTAAACACCTAGAGGTCACTAAGATACTCTAGCATATATAGAAATCATTCTTCTAGAAAACAATATCTAAAGATACTAAAAAACATATCAAAACTTACGCTATATATTAATAAATAAAGCTATAGCACTATACCCCCTATAGAACACTCAATCCTCTACTAATACCTACCTAACTATAAAAAAGTATCTCACTAGACTTTATTACCAAACTACTAGCGTTAAAGCTACCTAAAAAATAGAGCTATAATAATATACTAGTAGTAATTAATTAGTTAATAAAATACACCCTATATATACCTACTAGGAAGTCACTCACAGCTAACTAGTTATTAACCCTACTTATCCACAAAATATTCCTCTAGTTTAAGATCCTATAAATAATAGTGTTAGATAGAAAGTTTCTATTTACTAGCTAATTCTAAGCATTAATATACTATCAGCTAGCTATCTAGAGAAAGCTAAGCATAACATACTACCTTCAAACTAACAAATAAATAGAACAACAAAATCAAAATGTAGAACACTTTCTATAAGCTTACTATAATAAGAAATAAAACAACTAAACTAAGTAGTTACTAATAGCATAATTTATATATAATAATAGTTAGCATAGTACTACCTACACTACACCTACTGAAGCGCTAATAGAATACTTACTATAAGAACTGCATAACATAGAACCTTAAGGACTAACACCTATAGAAGTACTAACAGCAACACAACATATCGCTAAATTAACTAACTAGAAGGCAGCTATTAAGTAACTACTAGAATAATTAACAAAACAGTATAAAAAATAATATAACTAAGGATAATTAATAGTATATTTCAAGGTTAGCAAAAAAGTACTCCTATATATAAAGCACATTCAGCAGAAATAACTATTAAAGAAGCTTTCTGATAAGTACGTAGAACTATTTAAGGTTCTATAGGTTATTAAGGGGGGAGCAGTATACAAACTAGCCCTAGGTCCTAACTTATATATCTATAATATCTTCTCACCCTCATAACTTAAAAAATTCTATAATATAGATAACACCTTATAATAAATGCTAATTAAAGCTGAAAGTAATAATAATATCTATAAAGTCAAATAAGTAGTTAATCACAAGAGGCCCCCCTAAAACTAACGTTACCTCATTAAGTAGAAAAAGTATAGCGAGGAAGAAAATTTATAGAAGCCTCAGAGGAATATAGTAAAGGAATTATATAATAACTATAAAGATTACCTCTACTAGAAAACTATAAAATAAACACTAAGAGAGAACTAGAAGAAATAGTGAGAGTAGGCAGGCAAATTCAATTAAGCCTAATAGCTAGAGAGCTTAAAGATAGCTTATAGAGAACTAGAATAAGCAAAACTTTTAAAATACCTAAAGGTAGCATAGTAGTAAGGTACTAAAGGGAGAGCAATAGAGAACTAGAGGGCTACTCCTCCTTAACCTCCTCTTTATAACTCTCCTCGCTATTCTTACTATTATTACTAGCTATAGCTAGCTTAAAAGCATACTATAAAATAAAATTTAGCTCTATAGATGAGAAACATACTACTAAGTGATTACTAAGGGGGGAGTAAAAAATATACCACTTTACTATAAAGTTCTACAAACTCCTAGAAAACCTCACTAAAACTATTAAGAAGCTAGTTTTACTCCTAGAAAGCCTCTAAGATACCCTCCTAGTAACTAGTAACATAAGTAGCAGCTAAAGCCTACTTTTTAGTAGAAGAAGTAGCACTTTTAGTAGCAGCAACTTTGCAATTATATACTAAAGCTACCTCTTCCTCTACTTCAGCCTTATACTTCTCAAGCTAGGTAGCTAAGTTAGCTTTAGCTTAGAAGACCTTCCTAACTATAAGCTAGGCCTCCTTAATATCAAACTATAAATAGTTAGAATAAATATAACTAGAGGAGCAGTAGGAAACTACTAAGGTACTACTAGAAGAGTAAAACTAACCTTATTATCCTTAAAAGACTAAATAGAGTTATAAAAGAAGATAATAAAGTTAATAAAGTTGTTAAGCTTAAAAATAGCTTAACGCTAAGAGATAAAAGGCTACTAAGAGGTTAGCAGTAGTCCTAGAGGTGACTAAACTAAAGAGAAGATAACTTATATTAACATAAGGCTTACTATTTATGCTAGCATAACGCTTACACTTAGTAGAAGTAGCTAAAACTAAAAATATTAATATAACCTAAAAAGAGAAAAGAGGATTACTAAAGGACTACTAGGGGAAAAGAAGATACTTACTAGTAGTCTCAACATAATACACTATTTTTACTACAGGAAGATAGCTATTAACTAGCTTAAAGCTAGCCTACGCTATAGCATAGTAGCAGCAAGAGGAGTAGCAGAAGCAGTTAGCATTAAAGTTATCAAGCTTATTATTATTATCATTATCATTATTAGAAGAGACTAGACTAAATAGAGGGGAAGTAGAAATATCAGCAAGAGGCATAGAGAGATTAAAGATAGTAATAGCAGTAGTAACAACAGTAATAGCCTCAGCAGTAGCTTGCTCCTAGCTTCTAGTTCTAGCTATAATAAAAGTAAGGTGGGGGGGGAGTAATAAATAAGCAGGAGAACAAAAAAACATAAGAAAAAATAAGAAAAAATAGGCATACAGGCGAAAAACAACATAAGAGAATTAAAAAAAAAGAAAAAGAAGAAGTTCTTAAAGAGTAAAAAAATTAAAAGATAACTACTAAGAAGGTAGTTCTATATAGACTTACAACTTATAACTAATAATAACTTATAAAATTATATTATTTAACCTTCTGAGTAAATAATATATTAAATATCACTAAAGAGGGACTAGCACTTTAATAGTAGTATAAAAGCATAAGAAGTCTAATTATTCTTAAAGTTTTACAACTATACTAGCAGTAAAAACCTATAAGTAGGTAGTATAAACCTAGAAAGTAAGTAGCATAAACCTAATACAACTACTCTATTAGTCTAAAACTAGTAATTACTACTTCTAAACGACAGGTTGTTACATACCTATAATAACCTAAGTTAGTATATCCTACCTACCTTAACTACTAGAGTTTTACTAAGCTGTAGAAAAAGCTATATAAAAAGAAGAAAGTACTTAAAGCTCTAGAGAAGTAGTTACTAGAGGAAACACCTATAGATAACTAGAAAGTAACTAGAAGCTTAAGAAAAGCTTCTATCTAAAATATAAGTAAGAAACCTATAAGAGAGAACCTATAAAACTATATAAGAAAGAAGTAAGAGGAGCACCTAAGGAGGTACTTCTAATTATTTAGCTTTCTATAGACTAAAGAGGTAGCTTTAGAATAACTACTTAGCTCTAAATGAAGTATATACTTAGAAAGCGCCTTATTTATAGAACTAGCTAGGGAGATAGTTCTACTAACAGAGCGCTATAACTAGTCTAAGTCCCCTAGACTTAGACCCCTTATATAGGCTAGAAGGGGCACCTAGAGTACTCTAGGGGGGTAGACCACATTAGCAAGAAGTCTAGAGGCTAAACTTTAGGGGGAGGAAGATCATATCACGCTTAGGAAAAGGGGAACTAGTAGTGCGCTAGGGGACCACCTAAAGGGCCCCCACACACTAGATTATAGTTAATCCTTATAGGGATTTAAGGGGGTCTGCGCACAGATTTTTAAGTAGGCAAGTTCAAATAAACGTCAAAACCTACACCTAAGGGGCAATCGCTAACTCTAGCACTCTGCGCGACGCCCTGATCTGACAAATTCCCAACGAAGTTGTTTCAATCTACCTTCCTTGCTATTCCACCCACCAATCCACCCATTCTGCTGCTTAACCCGCCCAGCCTTTTCAATGCATTTTTGTCTCTCTGCTTTCAACTTCATTTAATTTCATACATTACCGCGGGATTTTCAGCCTGTGGTGATTTCATAAGCAACAGGGAGGGGGACCGAAAAGACGCAGAGGCAGGAAAAAAGAAGAACGCACACACACACATCGTAATGAAGAAAAGAGAGTTGAAAGCGAGATCCAGAATAATGGTGGCCGCCATTGCACGTGTCTATTGTACCACTCATCTCCCATTCACATCCTGTTGTCATTTGAGCCTTCCAAACTCCCAAGCTAAGCTTGAAGAGGAGAAACCCCTAGAGGCCATTATGTACTAGTGGGTGTGATCGCAAATTTCGCCAAGTAGGGAAGTTGTACCCGGCCGAAATAGATTGGCAATATGCCTGAAAGCTCTCGTCGTGTTACATCAAGAGTTTTGCCCCGTATACACATCTTTAATCGGATTAGCGTACCGGAAATTTCGATAAGGATGAAAGTAGTAGAGAAAACACAGGGCAAGGGTACACAGTGATCAAAATAACGACAACAGACGACAACGAAAAAGAGTATAATCGCTTTAGGGAAAGTAGGGCATACGCATGTGGTGGAGACTGCACGGCTAGCGGAACTCCATATCAAACGGCTCTTCAAAGATTTAACCTGTCTATGACCTCATAAATTGGTCTTCTCGCGGATATCTCCAATGATTCTCATTCGCAGTCGATACTACCCAAATGACATGTATCTTTCTTCGCACTTGGTATACAAGAACATCAGGGTAGTCTTGCGAATTTCACCGCTCGATATTTCATGGCTGTAACGCTGATTGAGTGGCAATAATTATGCAAATAGGTTAGTCTGTCTCTTGTATTGTTTACTCTGAAGCCAGCTTTGGCGAGGTCAGTAGACTACTACGGTTGTGTTGATGAGGCGATTTTCGCTACCCCATCCCCAACAGGCGGTTCAGTATCATCCCATACTTATGATCAGATTTCAACATCCGACAGTCACATAGTCTCAACCACTAGGCTCGACTTTCTCATACCGATGACAAGTTCGCCACCGATGGCATGGTGGTTGATCAAGCCGAGGGCGTCTGAAGCCCGAAATGAGGCTGATCTACATCCCGGCGGCACATATGGAAGCAGATTGGTGATCTGGACTGCCGATGAACGCTGCATACGACCGCGAAGCCGAGGAACGACAACTCGAAACGGACATTCCGGACCCCCGACCGATCGCGGGGAAAGTTGGAGATTTTGTTTCCGATTCGGTGGGATACGGACACGAGAGTCTCGGCAAGTTCGCACTATGACCTCAAAGATGGGATGAAATACTGCACCGCAAGGCGGCCGAGCATTCTGGAACTTCACGACTTGCGCCGGGCGCCTCGGCAACCTTGGAACGCTGTCTTTTTTCTCATGGTTTCCATCATTGTAAGTCTCCCACCGGTTCATCAGAATCAACCTATTTTCAACATAACAGACAAGGTCGTATTGGTTGTGAAGAGGGTGGTGTGAGGTAGTCTGGGCCGCGGCGATGGAATCTTATGTGTCGATGCAAGATGCATCGGTGTGATGCTGCGATCACGTTATGTGAACTATTCAATGGTTCCCACGAATAGTTCAGCTGAGAGAGTTATCTGAGACTGCGTATGCAGAGCGCATAATGCCACGTCCAGGCTACATGTATTCCCAATGATAGGACTACGCTCAAAAACATTTGATTTTATTTACATCCTATTGCTTTCTCAACTAGACATGTCTGAGCAATAGGCTACAGTCACCCAGCAAGAGCCCTTGACCCAAGAGATTAGACTAAAAGTGGGAGCCGTCATTCGGTGTGTCGTGCCATTGGAAGCAGCCGCTCGAAGCTCACCGCATACTAAATGTGGTTGAGCTTGCGTCCTGGACTGTGGCTTACGCAGTGTCAACCACATCCCATAAGTTCAGATGAAGGCTTGCCTCGGTACAACGTCAGTGCATAGCGATCCACGCCTATTTTGGTCAAAATTACGAGAACCCCGGCTGTCATTGAGGGAACGTTCGTGATGTCACATGGGAACAAATAAAGGAAATGCCCCGGGACATAAGCTTTCGACTCGGGAACATCATCTGAACAACGCCAGCTATTTTCCTATTCTGTCCTAGGGTGGTGCGCTTCGTATAGCACATGCTGCCACCCGATTCGACTGCCGACAGGCAGAATACTCGGGGTCTGCCCGGCAAAGCGGACTCTGTCGCGATCGAACGGCCTTGGTATTATCGGACGGGGCCTTGGTCTAGACACGGCTGCATGTCATCGCTCCAATGTCCGTCTGGCAGGCGACGTCAGGCTCCCGCCGGCCTGGTGTTGATGGTTCGGGAAGCGGCAGCGAAATATTACCACCATCTTGGGTCCATCATGCCTGTCTTTTACAACGTTACTGGCTAGACAGATCGAACCATGACCACGCCGCGGCTCAATCATCGACCGTTGGAACCGATCGGAATTCAACCTTAGAGAAAACAGGCGCCGTTGACAAGGGTCGATTTATGACGTCCGCACTGACGACGTGAACGGGCTGGTCTTGAACTTCTGATATAAAGCTTCAGAAACACCCATCGTAAACATTTCTTGAATATCCAGACCCACATCAACAAAGCTACCAACTAAGAAATATCCTTCCACAGCAATCCTCCACTTCCAGACTCCAACAGCAACTCCAAGCACCAAGAAGCCAACACATCTACTACAACCATGAAGACCACTAGAGCCATTGCCATGAGCTTGACCCTGGCCTCTACAAACGTCCTCGGACTGCCCGTGTCTGATCCCGCAGTAGAGGCGACTGTACGTGAGATCGTCGAGAACAACCAGTCAGCCAACGTCGTCGCAGCAGACAAGCAGGTCCAAGGCATGAATGCCTTCCTCGGCGATGAAGTGAACTCGATGAAGAACACCAACCCCGCCCCAAAGGACACCATCTACCCCAAGAGATCCGAGAAAGACGCACCATACTCAATGTCCGAGGAAGAGCTTCGAAGCAAGATCTATTTCCCCAAGAGCTTTTCCATGACCTCTGGAAAGCAGCCCATCATCCTTGTACCCGGCACCGCGGCGATGGCTGGCTCGACGTTCCGCGCCAACTTGGGTCCTCTTCTGGCCAAGTCCGATTTCGCAGATCCTCTTTGGGTTAATATTCCCGGAGCGTCCCTGGGTGATGCCCAGGAGAATTCCGAATATGTCGCTTATGCCATGAATTACGTCCAGAGTATGACGGGCAAGAAGGCCGCTGTTGCTGCTTGGAGTCAAGGAAATTTGAACGTGCAGTGGGCCATGAAGTACTGGCCCAGCACGCGGGAGACGGTGACCGACTTCGTCTCATTCTCTCCTGACTTTCACGGCACCACCGAGGCTTTCTTGGCTTGCAATACTGTCGCAGCTCTCATCGGATGCACCCCGTCTGTGTACCAGCAGAAGTATGACTCTAAGTTCGTCGCAACTCTTCGCGCTGGCGGCGGAGACAGCGCCTATGGTAAGTTTTATCTTTCACCTCAACTTCGTCGAGTTATTTGCTAACAGTTCTTCAACAGTTCCCACCACATCCATCTACAGCGCCACTGATGAAATCGTCCAGCCCCAAGCCGGTCCCATGGCTTCAGCTTTCCTTAAGGATGGCAGTGGCGCGCAGGCGACCAACATTGAGGTCCAGAAGGCTTGTCCCGGAACCCCGGCTGGCGGCGAGGTCACCCACGAAGGCATGCTGTATAACTCTCTCGCCTTCGCCCTCTTGGAGGACGCCATGAAGAACGAGGGCCCAGCCAAGCTTGACAGAATTGACAAGAAAGTCTGCCTGGACCCTGCCGCAGGAAAGATGGATAAGGCAGAGATCACTGCCACCGAGGGTGTTCTTGGCCAGGCTGGTGCGAACGTCTTGGCGTACCCCAACAAGGTCAAGTTCGAGCCTAAGATCAAGGCCTATGCTAAGTAAATGTCCGGCTGGTTTCCGGATTGGAGGCGAGCACAGTGTACGATATGTGTACAATGCGTGTAAGAATACGGAGGGTATGCGTAGCGTTGGGATTTATAGCGAGCGAGCGAGTCTCTTTCATCAGTCATGTATAACAGCTAGCGTTGCAAAGCGTCATAAAATTCATAAATTTGCTTTCACACCTGCCTTTCGAATTCAACTGATGTTTTTCACTGGTCCTTTAATTGAAGAATGGTTGGAAGGATTGAAGTGTCCAAAGCATCCGACTTACGTTGTCATAGAAATTGACTGCATTGATGCGGTCCATACGCAACACACTACGAGGTCATCATTTTCATAGCTTGAGCCGGACGAATACATACCTCCGAGCCAGATATCCCCACTATCACCAAAATCTTTCTCCGCCGTTTCTGATAATCACGCCAAAGGTCTCCTTCGGAAGCCGTTCGGAGCGGTGATTAGATCAAGACTTCTCCGCGGGAAATCCGCCTTGGCATTGCAACAGAAGATGGCCCAAGAGCTCATCATAGACTGGGATAAATGGCCCCACTCGACTTCCTCAGAGAAAGAATCATATGGTTGATCAACCTCGAGGCTTGCCATTGTCGCATTCGAAGGATTGCTTCTTCTTTGCAATTCCAGGATGGCGGGCGTTTTCGGTCCACGAAAGGGCGTTGAAACATTTCCAATGCCACGTGTGACAGATTGGCCCCCACTGGCATCGAGCCGCTCCATCAGGGACACCGAGAGCCCACGCAGCACCCACTGAATCTTACCTTGGAGAGGGCCTATGTGGGCTTTGCGTGGATAGGGAACGGTTGGACGGTGCTACGCTACGCAGGTTGTAATTGTGGACAATTTAGTGGGCAAAGCTTGTCAACTTGCGGACGAACGAAAGTCCAGCGCATACAGAGATCGCACGAGTAGGTGATTGGGGATGGCTTCACCAGCACACTGTGGCTTCCTCGATGTGATTGGGCGCCTAGGCGGGTGGGATGTGACCGAGCTTCAAGAAGACATAAATATCACCCGTTTCCATGAGACTGCTTGAAAGCACTCGACTTTTCAACTCATTAGGATTCTGAGAATTCTCGTTCCAGTAGATGGCAACATTGAAATTTCCTGCCAAGTGCACCGGTGAGGCTCAAGCGACACCGGAACACTAACCACAGCTCCGGTGATATGATCCATCAAGAGTTAAGATCAGCACGTCTAAATGCCTCTCTCCGAGATGTCATCACGATGAGCCCATCACCAAGGACGGCTCGGACACTGACCACAGTCTAGCTCATCGGGCGTTAGGGCGATCGACAGCCACCCAAGTGAGACGTGACTATGGCACCTCGATTGTCGCAGTTTTTCGGGGGGGGGGGGGGGCCTCAGGATAAATATGGGTAAAATATCTCTAGACTGTAACTCGAGACAAGCCTCACCTAAGGTGTTTACCCTATTTTTCGCCACTCGTCCGTCTGAGCCCCCCATATCCGGTCGTCCTCCGGGGGCTGCGCACTGCCCTGGGGAGAATATTCCCACAAAATTCCCAAGCGGAAGTGAAGAAATTTCCGGCTACCGATCAAGCTTAGATGTCGAATAAGCTTGAGTGTCCCAAGGTGGGCGCTAAAGCTGTGCTACCCCATGCTGTCCGGCCTAAGCCGCTGCTTGAATGCCAAGGGTAGCGGGGGTAACCCGAGGCATCACATCATGACCCCATGCTCATTGCGGATAGGGGCCGCGTCTTTCTATGAGCCATAATTAGATAGACTCATACAGTTCAGCGCCGAAGGCTTGGGTGCTAATGCAGACTTCCGCAAATCGGACGGGAAGGGGAGGTCGACGTTGGTGTGAGCATCATGTATATCCGTCTCGTCAGCGGATTTGCGCCAATTTCGCCAAGCATCTCAGTTTTTTGGTGTTGTAGTCCATCTCCTGAGGAAATGGCAAAAACCCGCCCCAATGTCCCATTCATCCCACCAGCTAACCCATTATTCCTGACGTTGGGACAGAGACGGTACCCTGGGCACTGGCTTCTCCTTTTTGGTACTAACGCAGATGTCACGTCGGAGCTTATGTTGGGAATGGAAAGTGGGAGCGAGGCGGCGGACATGGGGTCGGTTATTGTTGCCCCTGAAGGACACGCGTACTCGCCCACCGACGACCGATCCTATGTTTAATTTTCATGACAGCACGAATTCACGTGGGCTGGTCAGCCGTCTTGCTGGGCGAGCGGTCACCCCGTCCGCCGCCATGGCAGAAAACGTGTGGTTGGGATCGCGAAGTGCGGGCCTGGTTATGGCATTGCTCGGACTGCCAAGAATCGCAGACCAGCACTCTGAGGTTCTGGAACGCGCGTCATCGTGAGTTGAGCAAGCCCAGAGGACTTGCAACCGGTCATTGGGTTCAGTGGTAAGGTAGTGTATGGATAGGATGCGGAAGAAATGGTGCCTCCTGGGCAATCTCCCGTGGCACAGAGGGCGGCGTCAAGTGTGACAGGGGCCGTGTCCGGGCTTGCTCCATGCTGTCACTTGTCTGGGACTCGGAGGAGATCAATGGGGAAAGGAGCCGTGTGGGAGCAAGAATTTTCTCCATTGGTTGCACTGAGTGAGAGCATCTTCGATCAACCGTTGGAAGACAAAAGAGACAAGAGGCGCCGTTGACGGCTGGGGGGCACAGCGCACAGCGTCAGAGCTCCTTGCAGCAAACCTGCCAGAGGTCGAGGAATTTAGGCCAGGAACAAGAAACCAAATGCAACGGTACCCTGCCCTACGATGGAGCAGCAGAGTCTTGGTGAGTGTCAAAGTTGCCAAAACCTGCCAGGGGACAGATGCCAAGCTCTCAAACTCCCCCACCTTCCCGTAGATTCAGAAAAAGAACAATTGTGGCACCGGCAGATCAGGGTACGTACTTTGTGCAGGTACTGAACCACTTGACGTTACCGGTCGTTAGAACTGAGGCTATTTTCCTCACAACCCCCTGTCTACATCTCTTTTTCACACTTCACTTCACCTCAACTTTTGTGCTACGCTCCACGATGGGCGTCAGTTGTCGCAACGGACAACTTCCCCGGGCTGGGAAAAAGTCCAGTGGTTGCCCAAGTGGGTGACTGCTGGATATGCCGATTGCTATGATCCCAAAACACAGGCCGCTGGGACAGATTTACTCACTCACACTCTGCTCAGCTTCCCCTGAGCGCCTCCCGCCGAGAGATCAACCCGATTCTACCAGACTTGCATGTCGCATGAAAGATCACGGGTGATCCCAAGACCTGCTGCATGTCGTCCATCTTGGCACATCGGCTCACCAGATCCCAAGCAAACCCAATCAGTCCCAGCGGAGAGGACGCAGCAGCCAAGGCCCTCAACTTGGGATGGCGTCAAGTCAACCCAAGACGACATCTTAGCGTGTTTTGGCCTCATGGGGTTCAGCCGCTAGTGCAACTCGCCCGTCAACAAGGGCCCTGGCTCCCTTTCTTTTCTTTTCCTCCCATTGGCCCACGAGTTCCTGACGGCTGTGAATCAGAGTTCAAACGACCGCGGAGACCTCCCGTCTAGTGACCCCGGTCTGCGGTTTATTCTTTTTTGTTTGTCCATGGGATGGGTGGCCCATGGATGGGACCGATGGAGACGGGGGAGAGAGACGGACGGGCAGACATGCAGGGGCCAAGACACGGTAGCGCTGGCTGATGCTGCTCCTCCTTCTCGTCCTCCGCCTCCCTGCTGTCATGGGTCCCGTTCTTGGGGCCCTCGGGGAGGAGAAAATGGGCAAGGCGGCTCCACCGACGACATCGATGTCCGTCGGTGCTGAACGACCCTTTTAGGATGCTATCGAACCCGCTGACATGAAGGCTTCATTTCGTTCCGTCTTCCTCAGCTGACTCTTTCTCTCATTCTCTGTGTGGAGCTTTTCGGCTAGAGGCCATTCCCAATTTTTTGCCCTGGCGGTGCTAATATTCTCCTGCCCTGGCGGCCTTCTTGACCAATATTGTTAATAAGTACTCTATTCTCACAAGTTCTAGCTTTCCGACCACCAAAGCGACGCAACAACACAGACACATTCGAAAATGGCTTTTTCAGAGAGATCATGCCCGGTATCGGGTTCCATGGGAGGCAGAGGGAGGTGTCCAGCTGGTGCTGCCGCGGCGGGCAGGCAAAGCAGATCGAGCAGTCGTATGGGGCCTCGAGGATGTTCCTTCTCTGGCTTCTCCCAGCCGGGCGATATACACACAGCATTCGATGTAAGTCAACGTCGAGACAAGACTTGATATGGTTGTATATACTGACAATATCAAGATTCCTCGAGGAGTCGATGCTGAAGAGTGGCTCCGCATGAGGTCAGTTCAAGTCAAACTCTATCCGCCTAAATGCATGCATACTAACACAAGCATCAGGGAGCGCAAGTCCATCAACCAGATCCTCTATTCCAGCTACCCCTCACAACAAGAGATTGACTCCGCCAAGGACCAAAAACAGATGGACGCAATGAACGTCAACGAACAAGATCTCCTCGCCGTAGCCCTCGGCGCACCTGCGCGGCAAGTGATGCTGAGAGCGGAGGAGATCGGTCCCGCGACAGGCTGGAAAGACGGCTACCTCAGCATAGAACACGGCTTCTGCCCACCCGACTACGACGAGGCCGCCGGCGCCCTAGCCAGATCCCCTGGCCGTATCTGGTCCGATCTTGCCGAGAGAATGCCCGGATGCGTGTCCCGCGGCCGCGTAAGAGAATCGATCGCCGCAGCCCCCGTCATCGAGGGCACCGAAGACATCATCCCCGACCAAGCGCTCTGGGCCGCGCTGGTGGCGCTGGGTATGCTCTGCTCCATCTACCGCTTCGAGCAAAAGTACGACGGCCACGACGGCGTTAATGCGACTACGAACCCGTCCAAGTTGAGGTTGAACTGCAAGATGGGTGACTACTTGGGAGAAGAGTTGGTCGGCATTCCTCTAAGCATCGCGCTGCCTTATTTCCAAGTATCCCGCCGCATGGGACGAACACTTCCTCATCTTACCTTTGTCGATCAATCTTCATATAATCTCAAGGTAAAGGACGCCACATCAAGCTTTCCCTACGTCGCCCGCTTCGACAACATTGAGCTGAGATGGCCAATGTTTGGTGAGCGTGCTGAGGTGGCGTTCCTCAAGGGAGTTGCGGATACATCTGGTAGGATTACACCTCTCTTACCTCAGACTTCATGTTCTCGATTCGGCTTTGCTAATCGTGACTCGCAGCTTCTTTCCAACATGGCCCCGACGCCATCGCTGCTTGTCAAGAGCATGTAATGAACCGCAACAATGAGGGTCTTCTCCACGAGATGATCCGATTGAAAGAAATTCTGGAGCGCATGCCGGGCGCCTTCCACTCCATCTCAACCAACCCCAATGCTGGTGAGAATTATGTCCCCGTCCAGCAATGGGTTCGCTGGGCCAAGTTCTCTGCCCCTCTCTCGAAGCGCTGCCCCGCCTCTTCGGGCCTCCAGTTCCCGCCCTACCTAGTTATGGATGCTTTCTTGGGCAGGAAAAAGTAAGTCCGACATCTGTGTCTTGTCATGTTGCTTTGCTGACATGTATTCTAAGGTACACATCCTTCCTCGGTGCTGAGGGTGTCCATCTCCGCGCATGGCTCCCCTCCAACCTGCGCGCTTTCATCGCGGCTATTGAGTACCACTACCGCATCCCTGAGTACGTCCAGCAATCCGGCGACCCTCGTTTGATGGGTGTTCTCGATGGTATTGTTGAGGCCTACACCGGTGAGCGCGGCTTTATGGGTGTTCACCGCTACAAGGTCTTCGGCATCCTCGAGGTCGCCGCTAAGACGGGCCGTACCGAGACCAACGGAGCCTCCGGTGCCGCCGATGGAGAGCGCCCGTGGGAAGAGACTCACCGTCAGTTTTCCGAGGCCATGAAGGAGCGTCTTGAGCCCTACCGAGGTGCTCTGCCCGTTGAGCCACACCAGATGCGAGGCACTTTTGAAGAGTGCCGCTACGTCACCCGCGTTTTGAGCAGGTCCTTTGTCGATTCGGATCCTTCCCGCTCGATCGCGATGGTGACGCTTGATATACGGGATACCGGTATCACCTGGGCTCCTGGTGACCGTTTGGCGGTGATGCCTTTGAACGGCTGGGAAGAGTGTGCCAAGGTCATTGCTGCTCTTGGTCTGGAGGAGCACATCGATGCTCCCGTGGAGACCAATGGAACCTGGGCCCGCTTCGAGATGCACCTCGGTTCCGTGAGGAGGACTGCTACTCCCAAGCTGACGGTCGGCGACATCCTCCGCCGTGGCCACCTTGCTCCCATCACCAAGGAGATGGCTCTCAAGATTCATGGGATGCTCCACGCATCCTCCAACACCGTCTTGCAGGTCCTGAGCACCGACGAGTGGCCAGTGAGGGGTTCTCTGGGTGACTTGCTCCAGGATGCCGTCACGGATACTCCTCCCCAGATTTGGGACAGAGTCTTCAACCTCGAAGATCTGTCTTGGTTGGCTGACTTGGTCAAGCTCGAGGTTCCTCGCACATACTCGATTGCTAGCTACACGGAAGAGCTGCTGCCTGAGACGGTCGACCTTGCTGTCTCCCGCTCCGAGTACAAGCTGTGCTCGACTTTCGCAAAGGGTAGAGACATTACTCGCTCTGGAGTTTCCAGCGGCTTCCTCAACCCGTCCGTGGAGCTGGGCGAGATCGACTCGGATGATGAACTACTCATTGGCGTCTCCCGCCCAGCCGCCTTCCAGCTTCCCCTCGACCCGATGGCTCCCTGCGCCTTCTTCGCTGGTGGCAGTGGTATCGCCCCCTTCCGCAGCTTTTTGCAAGCTCGCCTTGCCCAGAGCGGTCTTTCCGGAGGCAAGAACTCTCTGTACCTCGGTGTCCAGTCTCGTGAGAAGTTTTGCTTCGAGGAAGAACTCCGCCAGTACGTCAACGCGGACTTCATGGAAGTCCATCTCGCATTTTCAAGAGACTCGCGCGGCCTGGCCTACGAGGGTCACGATCTCGTCGAGAAGCACATCCCCCCTCGCTATATCGATACTTTGATCGTTGAACAGGGAGCCCAGATCTGCGACCTCGTGATGTCCAAGAAGCAGGGTGGCCTCGGTGGCTATCTCTATGTCTGCGGTTCGGTCTCTGTGTTCGACTCCGTCATGCAGGGAATCCGCAAGGCGATTTACACCTACAGAACAGCCACCGAAAGCGGCGTCGATACCATTGTCAACAAGGCTTTTGCTGAGAGACGCTTCATGCTTGATGTCTTTATGACCCCCAAGCCCCTGCCATGCACGCTGCCAACCATTCCTCTGTCACAATTGGCCCTGCACACCGGCCACCGCCCTGGATCGCGCATGTGGATCGGAGTTCACGGAAGCGTCTACGATGTCACTGACTTCTGTCCTATGCACCCGGGCGGAACCCTCATCATCAAGTCCAATGCTGGTGTCGACTGCTCAAAGTCCTTTGACAACCTCGCCCATACGAACAACCCCGAGGTGTCCTCTCTCCTGACGAAGTACTTCGTCGGTCACTTGACCCCTAAGCCTGACTACGGCAGCGACGAAATCTCCGCCCTCCACGACCTCTGGTCCGCTTACCTTCGCACCACGGTTGAAACCCTCGTCGCTCACCAGTTTGAAATGTACGAGATCATGGGCGCCTCCCTCGAGACCAACTCTTCCCACGACCCCGCCGGCAGCAACAACATCTGGCTCCGCGAGTCCCTCCCCAACATCATCGCCGTCCGCACCTTCTATGGCTACCAGTCCCGTCTCCTGCAAGGCGGCTTCGCAGCCCTCTTCGGCCCAAAGCTGCAGGAGCTCGTCCTCAAACTCTCCTTCGGCGTCGCCAGCGCCAACGGCCCAGCCGCCGATACCAAGCTGCCCGACGTCCTCGGCACCGTCGCACGCGCAAAGACCTCGGGCGACGCCGCCACCTGCACCAAGGAGGTCGCCCTCGTCGGCCAGTTCGTCTGCGACGCCGACGCCTCCCTCCGATTCCAGGAGCGCGGCGTCTTCGCCTATGCCGCCCGCAGCGTCGAGCTCGACATCGCCCTGCTCGAGGACCTCCGCCAGGAGGCCTGCAACGGCATGGACGCCTTCGACAGCATCGCAAACTCCATCAAGGAGTCCTCCGACCCGGACGTCGAGAATGCCCGCCTCACCGCGCTCTCCACTTTCCTCCTGCAGGTTCTCGAGCGCATGGCCCGCCACCTCGAGGTCTTCTACGCCCAGCTGGCCCGCTCCTCCGTCTACCAGCCCCAGCTCGAGAAGAACCCGGCCCGCACCCGCTGGGCCCTCGTCCGCAGACGCATCCGCGACGGCAGCCTCTTCGTCCTGGCCACCAAGGCCGAGCTCTCCTCCAACCTGCTGGACCCGGCGGCCGGCCAAAACCAGCAGCCGTACTACATGTCGCGCGCGAACCCGAACCAGAACATTGACTTTGACCGCGTCATGGCGCAGGTGCAGGCCTCGCTGCCACAGGACGTCTCGGCTATGAACCCCTCGCACCTGCAGCCTCACCAGCAGCACCCGCAGCAACCTCTGACGCTCAACGCCGTGCATCAGGCCCGAGGGCGCGTCGACACGGGCGACGTCAGCGTAGTCGCGAGCCGCGAGAACGCAGACGCCCTGCGCGCCATGAGCAGCTTCGTCGAGAAGAACAGCCGTGCCATCCGCCGTCTGAGCAAGATGCCCGCCGCAATGCCCACTGGCATGAACTTCGAAGACATCCAGCGCGCCGCACTGCTCGAGATGGCCCAGAGCGGCGGCGGCGGGCAGAGCGGTCTGCTGTCACCCCCAGAAATGGCAGGTGACATGCATAACCATCACCACCAAGAGCAAGGGCTGCACGTCAGGAAGGGCGGGAATGGCAATAGGATCCTTCCGACGCCGCCCTCATCCCGCGGCTCCAGCCGATCCCCCACGCGGTTCAATCAGCCCTTCGCCGTGGGAGGCAAGCCCACGGCCGAGATGCTCCTCGCCAAACTAAACCGTCCCCGCGGCGCCTCTCTCACCAGGACGCCAAACGCATCGCAGCCAGGCTCTCCAGCGCCCTTCCCCGTCCTCCGCGGCTCGCACTCGCCGCCGCCTTCGCACCACGGCAGCCAGCACCCCGTCGACGCGCAAACCGCGCTGAGTTCGATGATGAGCCGCCTCAACACGCGGCCGCGCAGCGGCTCCGCCGCCATGATGTCGAGCACCGGCGGCATGCACTCCGCCGCGCACCCAGCAGCGAGCGGCGGGCTCGCGCGCACGCGGTCGCTCATGAGTCTAGGCAGCAGTGGCAGTCAAGCTCGCGAGCGGGGACATGTGTCGCGGCCGTCTGGGGGTTCGCTCCGCGCGCTGAAGCTGCGGAGCGTGATGGAGCAGAGCGAGGAAAAGGTTGCTCCCACGTTTTAGGATCGAGTGGAATTGACAGGTGTGTGTGTGTGTGTTTCGGTCCCGGAGTCCCGTATTGGGTATTCGGTGACCGACGATGAGACGAAAAAAAAGAAAACAGACCTCCGTGAGCCGCATCCCGAGCGCGAAAAGCGGTGCAGTGACGGTCTTGGCGAGCTGTCGCTGTTGGTCTAGGGAATGTCCGTGTCCATGCGGTCATCTCTCAGGATTTCTTTCCTCCGATGTGATGGATGATCCGAGATTCTTTCGTTGTCCATGATTATTTCAATTTGTGTCTATTGCTGCCTGGGAATGCACGGTTGGCTTTGCGGAAAACAAGCCAGCAGAAAAGAAAAGTACCAGTCTTTTTTAGTCAGAGAGCTAAAAAATGTGTTTAGAGCAGAGTTAGGGAATTGTACAACAATATTGGTCAGATTATTTGAGTCCGGACTTTGCCATGTGATAAGGGTGACTGTGCGCAGTGAGAAAGAGGCTTGAAGCGACGTCGTGAGATGCTCATTGAAAGGTCACGATGAGAGGCACGCTGCCACCCTTATTCCGATTTGATCATGATTCAATCAAAATGCCTAGCTGAGCCTAGTAGAATCTAAATAGAGACGCGATAACATATGATATTGGCCCCTGATGATAATGAAAAAAATGATGGTAAATTCCGTGGTAATGGGCGTCAATGTTGTTACAATCTTGCTTTCCCAACGCCTCAATCCAGACAGAATGGGATACAACAGCGTCAGCTTGAAAGGGGGGAATCTCTACCACGATGATGATGATGATGATGAAAGACTGTAGTCTTCTCTGCTTTATCTATGCCAGAACACACAAAAATAATGAAGAACAATTCCGTTTCGGGGTGCTCCTCCCCTGTGGGCTGTATCCGTTTACTTGTCCAACGCCTGTGATTGACACTATTCTCAAGTTAGCATTGAATCTCAAATCCAGGAAAGAAGGATAACAACTCACCATTTGGAAATAGACTCCCCTCTCCGCAATCAGCGTCGCGTGGTCACCCCTCTCGACAACCTTGCCATCGGCCATGACGAAGATCACATCCGCGTTCTGCACGGTCGCCAGCCGATGCGCGACCATGATCATCGTCCTGCTGCCCTTCGTCGCGTCGAAGACGGCCTGCACCGCGCGCTCCGTCTCGCTGTCGAGCGAGCTCGTCGCCTCGTCGAGGAGCAGCAGCGACGGCCGGCGGATCAGCGCGCGCGCGATCGAGACACGCTGCTTCTGCCCGCCCGACAACGCCACGCCCGACTGGCCCACGGCAGTGTTGTAACCCTCCGGCAGCGACATGACGAACTCGTGGATGCCCGCGTCCTTGGCCGCCGCGTGCAGTGCCTCGTCGGAGACAGAGTCCTCGTCCTCGATGCCGAGCAGGATGTTATCCCGGATCGTGCCCGTGAAGAGCGACGGCTCCTGCGCGACGAGGGAGATGTTCTGGCGGTACTTTGCGAGGTCGAGGCTGTTGATGTCGTGGCCGTTGTAGAGCACGCGGCCCTCGCCGTGGAGGGTGTAGAAGCGCTCGAGGAGGGAGATGATGGTGGTCTTGCCGGAGCCCGAGGGCCCGACGATGGCGGCGAACTGGCCGCGCTCGATGTGCAGGTCGAGGCCCTTGAGGACGGGCGTCGGGCGCGTGGGGTAGCTGAACCAGACGTCCTTGAAGTCGATCTCGACGCCCTTCTCGTAGTGCATCTCGTAGGGGACGACGTCGCTGACGCGCTCGGTAGGTGCTGCGGAGGTGGTCTCGTCGTCGTCGGCGTCGCGCATGGCGAGGATGCGGTCGGCGGCGGTCTTGGCCTTGGCGATGTTGGGCCCGAAGGAGAGCCACTGGCCGGCGGACATGCCGCCCTGGACGACGGCGATGTAGACGACCATGTACTGGAAGGGGGTGTACTCGTGGTCGGAGAGCAGGCGGCCGCCGTACCAGAGGACGAAGGCCATGCAGAGCAGCGAGATGGAGTCGCTAAACGCAAACAGCATGACGGAGAAGCGGGACTTGCGGAAGGCGTCGCGGGTGTGCTCGGCGAGGAGCTCGTCGTAGCGCTGGCAGATGCCCTGCTCCATGGTGAGCGAGGAGACGGTGCGGATGGCGCCGATGGACTCGGAAGCGAACTTTGCGGACTCGGCGAAGACGGCGTTGTTGGCCTCCTCGAACTTGGTCTCGTGGCGGACGCGGTAGAACATGGCGGCGACGATGATGGGCATGGACGTGCCGAGGGCGACGAGGGTGAGCTTCCAGCCGAAGACGAGGCCGACTACAATACAGCCGATGACGTTGAACAGCGAGATGAGCACGAAGGCCATGTTGGTGCCGAGCAGCTGCTGCAGCATGGTCGGGTCGGTGGCGAGGCGGGCCGTGAGGGCGCCGGCGGAGTTGCCCTCGGCGTCGAAGAAGGCGGACGGCTTGTAGAGGATGTTGCGGAAGTACTCCTTGCGGTAGACGCGGGTGATGCCGAAGCCGATGGTGGTGGTCGCCCAGCCGAGGAGGAAGTGGGAGACGCCGACGCCGGCGGCGAGGTAGACGAACATGAGGCACCAGTGGTTGGCGATGACGCGCAGGAAGCTGCCCCAGTAGGAGAAGAGCGATACGAGGACGGCGAAGAGGTAGGCCTGGACGGGGGTGCTGGCGCCGGCGCCGAGGGCCGCGACGGCGATGACGATGTACGTCTTCCAGCGCTTGCGCTGCTCGCCGAGGAGGAGACCGAAGGAGCCGAAGAGGTGCCACGCGCGCCAGCGGGCCCAGAGGCCGCGGGGCTCCTTGATCACCCTGACGTTGCCGCCGGCGCCGCGCTCGAGCTCCTCGTCGGAGCCGTCGCGCTCGGTGACGGGGTTGCTGTCCTCGTCGACGTTGTCGATGCTCTGGCGCTTCTCGGTGAGGTCGCCCTCGCTGCTGCCGAAGGGCATGGACTTGGGAAGGGAGTTGCGTTCGGGCTCGGGGCGGCGCCAGCTGAGGTCGCCAAAGAGGATGTCGTCGTCCTCCTCGACGCCCATGTCCAGCTTCTGCGCGGTGGCGAGGAGGTGGTAGGGGCCGTCGATCTGGGCCATGAGTTCCTGGTGAGTTCCCTGCTGGACGACCTGGCCCTTACGAAGGAGGATGATGCTGTCGGCCTTTCTGATGGTTCCGAGACGGTGAGCGATGACGATGGTGGTGCGGCCGCGGCAGGCACGGTCAAGCGCGGCTTGGACGATCTGCTCGCTCCTCACATCAATGGCGGAGGTGGCCTCGTCGAGGATGAGGATCTTAGGCTGCTTGACGATGGCGCGGGCGATGGCAAGACGTTGGCGTTGGCCACCGGAGAGCTTGATGCCGGCGTCACCGACCTCGGTCTGGTAGCCCTCGGGCAGACGGGAGATGAACTCGTCAGCGAAGGCGTCCTTGCAGGCCTGCTCGATGAGCTTGGCCTTGACGGACTCGTCCTCGAACTCGAACTCGGTGCCGATGAGGCCATACTCGACGTTCTTGAAGATGGTGGTGTTGAAGAGGGCGTTGTCCTGCTGGACTAGACCAATCTGGTTGCGCCACCAGCGGGGGTCGATCTCGCTGAGGAGGCGGCCGCCGCAACTGATGATACCGTTTCTGAGCCAGAGAGTCTATAACGTGTCAGCCGATGTGGGTAATGACGGGTGTCAAGGGTGAGACTTACAAGTTGGTTGGCCTGGAGATCTCCGTTGAACTCATACCACCGCTCCAGGATTCCGACAATGGTGCTCTTTCCGGAGCCAGAGGGCCCGACAATGGCGGTGACCTTGCCAGCGGGGAACGTCAAGCTCAGGTTCTCCAGGATCTTGACGTCGGGGCGCTTGGGGTACACGAAGTTGACGTTCTGGAAGACGATGTCGCCCTCGGCGGACGCCTCGGGGCCCTTGAGCTTGCCGTAGGTCGGCTTCGGGGCGTCGATGATGGTGTGGAAGATGGCGTTGGCGTCAGCGGCCTGCGACGCGGCTGACAGCGGGGCCGTGAGCTGGCCGATGGAGGATGCCATCATCATGATGCAGAGAAGGACGCTGGGGGTGAGAAGGTCAGATAAAGTTCATCCTGCCGGATGGAGGAGCACGGAAGGACTTACACGATGAGGGAGGCCGGGGTGGTTAGGACCATCATGGTGTACATCTTGAACGCGTACCAGAAGGACAGCGCAAATGTGCTAGAGAACGTCAGTAAATCCATCATCAGGTGTATACATCCTTGAATGCTTACGCATAGATGGCGAAGAAGACTGTGGCAAGTTAGCAAAACATTCGTGAAGGAACGCCGTGGGAGTAACTCACTCAGGCCCTGCTGGAACCCAACCAGCCACGCCATGCCCGCGCCCTTCTCCCGCGACCTGTCCGCCAGCATGCCATACTTCGCCAGCATTTTGAACTCAGCGCCGCACGCCGCCAGCATCCTGATGGCGCCGAACGCCTCGGTAGCCACAGACGCGGCCTCGATGTCCATGTCCTGGACGTCCTTGAGCCGCTGGATGATGGGCGGGGTGGTGAACATGTAGACGAAGAGGATGAAGACGAGGCCGGACGCCGTGGTCAGCGTCAGCAGCCAGTTGTACGCGAAGGCGATGGTGAAGCCCGCGATGACGGTCGAGAAGGACATGAAGAAGGTGCCGATCTTCTCTGAGATGCCGAGCTGCAGCGTGCTGGCGGTGATGGTGATGATGGCGGCCGTCTGGCCCGGCGCGAGCATGTCCAGCATCGAGATGGGCAGGGCGAAGAGGGAGCGCAGGTAGGTCAGGCGGATGGCGGCGGAGATGCGGATGCTGGTCATGCGGAAGCCGAGCTGTGGTGATGTTGTGTCAGTGAGTGTGCTTTAGATGGTGTAATGAAAAGGACATACGTTAGACAGATAGGTGAGGATCAACCTGGCGATGAAGAGGTAGACGATGTAGAGCACGCCCTGGTTGACGGTGCGCGTGAACTCTTCTTGCGTCTCCTGCGTGCCTTGTTTGAAGAAGCCAGTGAAGGTGCCGACGAGTTGTCCTAAGATGTGTTAGTTACTGCTTTTCTGCGACAGGTGATGGTGCGTCACTCACCAAAGACAATGTTCATCACTGGCATGGTGAGACCAGCACCGATGGCACCTAATACCGACACCATGATGATGAGCTTGTCATACCATGTGCCATAGGACAAGATTCTCTGTGATGCAAATCAGTAAACGCATGTCCACACACATGCATGCTAGACCAGAACAACATACGATGAAATTCCTCAGCGTCGCAACGTTCTTCGTACTAAGCTTCCACCACGATCTCTTGGGAGCCGGAGGCGGGGCATTGGGGTCCGTCGCGACCGCTCCGCCGGGGGCCGGCCCGGGGCCCGGAGCAGCTGCCGGCGCATCGGCAGTGCCGCCGGCCGGTGTGGCCATGATAATTGGCGGGGGTGGTAAGGGGGGCGGTGGGTTGGTGACCGGGGTAGGTCGTGGGGTCCGATTCGACCGGGAGATGTCTTCCGATCCGGATATCTGGTGCTTCCTCTTCTATCGTAAGGTAGTACTGGATATCCTATTATTTGTCGTTGCAGGCTATGTGGAGGAGGACGACCGGGCCATGTGTGTGTGTGTGTGGGGAAATTCTTCTCACAAACAGGTGAAGCCTGGGGCGCGCCAGGGGGGAAGAGATCGGCAGGCCGGCAGTGACAAGGGGGTAGGGGAGGTTAATGTGATTGTGTGGGAGGTGTAAAGGTTCAGAGAAGCTTAGTCTTATGCGAACAACTCGCGTGTCAGGATAATGTGTCAAATGGCAGCTTTCTCTCCTTTGAGGGGGGTTTGTTTCTCTTTCGATCTAAGGAACAAGTGGTAAATCGAGATTGTGTCGTCCCGCCGCGGCAACAGCTGAATGGGAAACACGCAGAAAAGAGAGTTCCCAAGGGTAGCAGGGATGGGGAAAGAGTCAAGAAGATAGGAGAAAATGAGAAGAAAAAGTGAGATGAAGGTGGGAGAGTTGAGCCAGCCAGACACACACTACACAGAACGGATGTAACGCAAACGGGGGGCGAACAAGAAAACCACACCCAGTGTAGAAACTTGACCAGACGAGAAAGCAGTCGAATGGCAAGAAACCGGGGGTGGGAGAGAGAGAGAAGGAGAGAGTGAGAGAGCGAGAAGGAGAACACAGGGCAAGGGTTTGGCAGAGGAGACAAGGCGGAAGGGGGATGGGGGGATGGTTGTGAAATGGGGGGACCGGCAGAAGTACACTGCAAAAGCGCCGGGAAACGGGTATCAACGAGCCACCCGAGAGGACGACCTGCAGAAGCGGCTGTGCTGCTGCTGCGTCTGCTGCTTCGGTTGCTGATGCTGATGCTGATGCTGATGCTGATGCTGCATCGCCTGCTTGCGTGCGAAACGATGCGCGGAGGTGGGTTTAGGCGGGACCCCCCAAGAAGGACGAACAGCAACGGACACACAAGGGAAGGGAACAAAAAAAACGACCTAGCGCCGAGAGAGTTGGGTTTGGGAATATGTGAGATTTTGGGCAGTGGTGGGATGGGATTTGGATGGATGGGGTGGGAGGAGCGGGCGGGCGGGCGAGCGAGAGGGAAGCCAAAGATGGGCAGAGATGGGATGAAGATGGATGGGCGGGCGAGAAGTGAGATCATGGGCAGTGGGGAACGATATGGTTCTGCTGCTGTGGTGGTGGTGGTGCTTTGGGGTTGCATGCAAGAGTTATCTTGGCCACACACCCCCCCCCCCCAGATTATTTCTCCGAGATCATGATCATGATCACGCAACTTCTGCGTTTTAACTCGCTCTCTGTATTGACCACTGCGTGCCAAGGTATATCTGCGTTGCGCGTTGGGTTGGCCCAGAGTGTGGACTGCAGAGCGGCGGAGAGGAAGTGCGTGTAAGTCATGGTCACATATCTGCCCAGCGGTGGTGCCCTGTGTGTGTGTGTGTGTGTGTGTGTGGAGGAGGGAGAGAGCGGATTACCGCATCTCCACCCAAGCAGCAAAAAACATAGCGAGAGCGCGTGGCGGGTAGCCAGATGGGCAGGATTTGGAGAAGCCGCAGGCAGATGGAATGTAATGCGAGGCTGAGTTTGGTGCCATGATGGTGTTGCTCGTACTTCGTACTGCGTACAGCCAGCTGCACCCTTCGCTCGGTTCTTGGTTCGGTCTTGGGAAAGTGGAAACGAGTAAGGAACGGACGTCGTTTCTTCTTCTTCTGTTTTACCCGTGTGATGTAAAGATGAAACGGGGGGGGGGGGGGGGGGGGCAGCACGCCGTAGTAGCAATTGATGGTTTACCTTACCTGAGGGTAAAAGGTACCGAGTGACTTTGCTTGGGGCAAGAGGGAAAGCGTTGATATGGTGCAAGCGTGCATGTGCTTCTTCTTCTTCGTCGTCTTCTTCGTTGCTTCTCCCTAACCCGTTTTGCCCCGCTCTCTGGTGCATTTCTGTTACCACCCTCGCGCCTCTCGGGAATAATTAAAAAATGTCTTGGACCAATTCATTCTAGCAACCTTCTCTCGGCTTTTTCCCTGCGCATCAAAGCGGCTGCAGTACATATTACCTGAGGCGTCGTACCCATGGGAGGTTTTGCGTCTTACCCACATATGCACGTCGGGGGGTTTTGGGCCCTGGACCTGGGACAGGGATCGCCCGTGCGGGAGGATTGGGCCCCCTGCCCTGCACCTCTCCTACCCAGTCTTCTCTTTGTTGCGCTTTCCGGAGCTGGGTCTTCCTGGAGGTGCGTTTTGGGATTTGTGTGCCAAGGGTTGGTAGGTGTGCAAGTGTGCAACCGCGCAGAGCAGGCAACGTCGACGGAGAAGTGACAGAAGGAGGCCTGGGGCAAAGCCAGGACACGCATGTTTTGCGAATCAAGACAGGTTCGACGACAAATCATTCTCGTGGCAGGGCAATCCCCTCTCCCCCCTCCCCACCCTCTTGCTCCCCCAGTCCCTCCATCTCTGCTGTCTACCCGTCTGTCTTTTCTGTGGCACTCCCGTTTCCTGCTGATCCATCCCTAAATAGGTAATTTCATGTAAAGGACGGTTTTTTTTTCATCTTGTGTTTTGGAAATATACCAAGTCATGATATCAGCAAAGGAAAAGAATAGGGAGATAGTAGCAACCGAATAAGTTGGGTTTGGAAACAACCATCTGGTTCGCGGAGGGACTTGAACGATTGGCTGGAATAGAACAGCAAGAAAATAAGGGGCGAACCACTCAGATGTCCCGAGGATACACATGTAAATCGGCATTCTCACACTGCGTCTTGTTTGCTATCTTGTGAGGTGGCCAATGTCCATTCTTTTTGTCTCCACACTCGGATACACATGGGCGTGTTCGAGGAAGATCATGTGGTTCATTTTGTCCCTGTCCTCGATCGCACGGCTCATTTGTTTTCCTCGCCACAGGATTTGACATCTTGGTGAGAGCACTCGATGCGCGGGCGTTGGTTGGGGCTTGGGTCGTTGATTGACACTTGACATAAGGGGGCCAGCCGTCGGTCAATTACCTGCGGAGGACATTTCTACCGGATCATGCATTAATGCGTCAGCCTCCTGTCCACCGACATCCAAATCGCAATTGGGCTGGCGGGCGGGCGCATGGCAAGCAGGTGGGTTATTTGATGTGTTTGACGGCTGGAACACCTGTCAAATAATTCAGAAGTGGGAATAGCCCATCTAGATTCAGGCTGCTGTATTTTCTCGGCTTCTGTCTAAGTCTGGGATGTGTGACATTGCCAGCATTGGGCAGCTTTGTAAAACGACAACCAAAAACAAAGATGTGGCCGCCACTTGGTGAATGGTAGGCGGCTGCACCATGATTTGCGACATGAAAAACATATAGAAAAAACGTAAAACCATGCAAAACCCAAAAAGATAAAAATCCAAATCATTTCATCATCATGACCCGACTCCAGCAGGCTCCCCTGGAATATGCGACCCACGACACCGCGAACCCGATCTATCTAATGCTTGCCGCCACACACACAAAAACACATACGGGCGCGGGAAGAGATAGGAAACCAGCCCCTTGACACTTTCCTGTCTTGCCCTGCGACCCAAAAATAAGGCACAAAACAACCTTGAGCGATGCTTTCGATGCTAAATTGTTCGGAAATACTCCCCTGGCCGGGATGCCCCGGTCTGCGGAGACGCCACAACATGTGTCTATTGCAGCAGACCCTCCTCGATCATGTCAGCCTTCGTCTCGCGGACAATGTCGCCGAGCTCCTTGATCGTGTCCTTGTCACGGGGAAGGGTGTGACCCTTGGCGTGGTCGAACAGGTAGGCGGTGTCAGCGTCGCACATGTTGTACAGAGCCATGGAGCCGTCCACGTAAGGATCCAGGGATCCGACTAAGAATGGGATCGTCAGCAAATCCACCTCACGCTCCTGTGCCTAAGAATGATGATCCGCAATAACGTATCATCATGGCGATCATAAGAACTCACTGATGTGAAGGGTCCGAGCCTCGATCCTCTCGTCGGACTCGTCAGACAATACGAGAGCGTGGGACTTGGGGTCAACCGGGGGCCAGCCGGCGAAGAAGATGCCGTACTTGAAGGCCGGCTTTTGGCCGGAGCGCTTCAACCGGCGCTGCTCGTACAGCATGAACGTCGAGGCCACGGTGGCGCCCTCGGAGTAGCCGATGATGCCGTCAAAGGGGCCGCGCTTCTGGACAATCTCGCTGATGTACTTGATAGCCCTGTCGGTGCTGCGATGCGTCGTCGCGATACCCTCCCTCATGAGTTCTCTCATGGTGTCTTCCGGGCTCTCGCACTGGGGGAAGTCGCGGATACGGGCGAGAACGTCGTCGCTGTGAGTCTTCTCGACGTCCTTGTCGGGCTCGATGAAGCGGTAGTAAGGCGGGGCGCCGAAGTAGTCCTCGAAGCCCGGAGGCGGAACGGCCTTGCAAGGGCCATGAATGAAGTGGAACTGTGCCGTGCCGTCCTCAGAAAGCTCCTTCAGGATGGGGGCTGTGAGAAGTGTCAGTACATGAATTGCCTGTCATTGATGAAGCCGGTCGCGATGGTCTCGTGTGGCTTGCAGTGACAGACTCACCAAGTTGTACTTGGAATTTCTAGCGCGATCGTTAGTGAGTGAGCCATAGACCGCTGGGATTTTAGTACTCACGTCCGAGCTGCCATAGGCACCGGGAAGGCAGAGAAAGCGCATCGTAGGCATGGTGAAAGACGGCTAGCGTGACTTGATTGACAGCTGAACCGAGCGAGAAGGCGTCCAATGACAGTTGGACTAAAAAAGACGAGGTGTATGATATATGAAAGGTCGTCTGGTAAATGTATGTGGGTTGCGATTCTGTGAAGATGCGAAGGATGATGATGATGAATCAGCGAGCTACAAAGATGGGATTAAAGATGAGAATGATCTGGCCAAAGGGGAGCGTTTTAATCAATTTGATGCTATCTAAACAGTGGCCGTGGGACGATGACCGGGCGTAGATGAACGGGCTGTCGGCTCATGAAGCAATCATCAGCTCAGACAGGCAATGAGACGGCGCGCAGCTGTAGACGCGGGACGATGACAAGACAGGAGGAGGCTGAGCTGGATCCATCCGCTCCCAAAGCTGGAACGCAAGCAACTCAAATCGACCGAAACCCGAGAGCGAATAAGGAAATTGTGAAACTCTGCACCTCATCAAGATTGCGGCAGGGGACGTGGAGTCGGTACCTTGCCGCGGAGAGGATGGGACCAGCATACACAGGTACAGGCACAGGAAACGGGACGGGTTGTGGTGGGTTGAAACTGGCGCGCTGCGCTGCTTGAGGAGCTCCTGAATGATGCCGTCCTGCTTGCAGCAGCAGTAGCAGCAGCAGCAGTGCCGCCACACCTGCTGGAGAGTGGATGAGAGGGGCGAGGATGGACGACGAGTGGGTAAGTTGGGGTGAGGTATGAGACCGGGCCT
Source organism: Colletotrichum viniferum (assembly GCA_020226115.1). Classification (NCBI taxonomy): domain Eukaryota; kingdom Fungi; phylum Ascomycota; class Sordariomycetes; order Glomerellales; family Glomerellaceae; genus Colletotrichum; species Colletotrichum viniferum. Next base: position 67,229 of record JAGFBE010000018.1, read on the forward strand.
GTGGGCGTCGGTCCATGAGACGGGCTTGGCTAGGTGGTGGTCCGGCCCCCAGGTGGATATCGAAGAAACTGGACGAGGATATGTGGGCAGCGAGAGTCAGACTGGGGGGCGAAACAAGCGCCGGGAGACGCCACGCCACATGGAAGGAATCGAGGAACGTCTGTCGGTGGGCTTCTCTGCAGGAGGCGAGACATTTGGCAGTTGATTTGGCAGGCCATCAAGTTGGCAGAGGTGGCAGCGGGCCACACAGCCTAGGGAAGGGTCTGGGTATCCCGAGATCCGAACCCTCGGTGGACGAGGCGTTGGTGATGCAATGGTGCAACCGATGACATGCTGATGACAGTGACTGGGCTTTGGACTTGGACGGCGGTCCGGTGTGCTGTCACCCTGTAAGCTTGAAACGGGATAAGGAAGTGCCCGCGCGGGGGCGCAGAGGGTGTGTGTGACGGCTTGTCTATCTGACTGGAAGGACGAGCGAGATGTGCAATGAGATGGGTGGGCGGCAGAGGGTGAGGGCGCGAGGGCGGACGACGAATGGCGGGCATGGGTTGGACGAGGGCGATGTGTATGTGTGTGTACGTGCGTACATGAGGGCGAGTGAGCGTGGAATCCGTGGATTGCGGATGAGTGAGGGATATTGGGCGAGTGGGTGGCTGGGGCGATTGAGCGGCGAGCGTAGGAATAGGCGCGTGTGTTTGCAGAGAAGAAACATTGTTTTGCAAAGATGCGTTTCTTCGGAACGACCGTTCGCTGACTTGCAGAAAAGATGGACAAGTTGCGTCGATAGTTGGGGGCTAGGCCAGGTACCGGGACCCCTGCAAGGTTAACCAAGACGGCGTTTGCCGGGATATCCCTTTGGAACGGTTCGTGTTAGCAACGACTGATGTCCAGGAAGCCCAGCGCAAGGCAAGGCAAGACAACGCAAATTTGGAGGGATTGGGCTGCAGGGACAAGGGCCAGGGCATTCGTGGTGCTGGTGCGTGTCAAATAAGAGCTTTGATGGCGTAACGGCACGGGTAGAAGTGCGACGGGCGCGCTTGTGATTTGCAAGCTGCCAAAGCTTGTTTTAGAAACACCCTCAATGCCTTGGGCTCCTTGGGGTTCCTTCCATTGATTGGGGGTGCTGGGATAAGGCGAGGTCGACTTGAGTCCGAAACCGACCAACTTGACTCGCTGGTGGATGGATGTTGTTGCGATTGTAGTGGGTTGGCGGCAAAAAGAAGATGTGATGAGGATCGATTGACGTTACGAGAAAACGAGGTCAGGTGGGCGAAGATGAGTGCACCGTGACGTTATTGGCGATATGCATATTGGCGTAGAGTGGACATGTCTCAAACGGTGCATCGCATTAGGTAGCAGATACCAGGATAAGAGAAGTGGGTATCTGCCTTCCCTGCCCTGGGCGGGGGCCGGATCCACTGGCGATAAGCATTTTTTCTGCCTCACCACGAGGTGGTGGTGCACTCAGGGTCAGAAACACCCCACCTCACCTGCGGTGTAGCGTCACACTGAGTGCGGGTGACACCACAGGTGGAGACGCTCACCTTACCTCGACTTCACCCGGTGCCTCGGTGAAAGCAAAGGTGACCTAATCGGGAGACAGATGCGACCATTCCTTTTTCGAACGGCGGCGCAGGACTAAGACTCAAGACCCAAGACCAACATCCAAGACCTGCATTGCACACCAGCACCAGTCGGTTGGTTGCACCGGACCTGCAGCCGTTCGCACTTTGGTTCCTGGCCTCGGCTCTTTCTCTTTGCTCATTGGGCGCCGACTCTCGAGTAGCTAGCCGCACCGTTCTTGCATTCTGTATGTACGCACCGTGGCACCCCTGGAGCAACTCCCCCACTCTCTCCCGATCGTCTCTGCAACCGCCGTCATTCTGTGGCAGTCCTTGGTCATGTAAGATGCCAAGGTGGGCGATTGAAGATGCGATAGGCGGCATCGCCCGGGCGGCAGACAGGCAGCCAGGATATGGCAAGAACAGACGCTCTGCTCGACGCCTTTCGCCGCCGCTATTGCGATTGTCGGTGCTTTTGACACAAGACACACTCTTTTCCAAACAGAACAATAAACGAGCGCCGATGTCCAGACCAAGAAGACAAAAACCATCCAGTGTGAGTGCGGACGAAGAAACAAGCACCGCCTCCTTGGTTGGCCCTGCATTTCCGCCTCCTGCATCTCTCACGGAATCAGGCAGAGTTCCAGCAACTGCAGCACTGTCTGCAGTAAGTATCATGACCGGATGATGGCAGCCTGGAGTCTTGCACATCAGAGATCCCCAGTCTTGGCCTCCGTTCTTTGGGGCGCAGGCAGAGAAAGCAGAGACGGGCTTGCATCTCCTGCTCACTGCGCCCCATCATCTCGTCTTCGGGCAGCTTTGAAGTGAGGGACTTGGGACACTGGGGCGCGCAGGATCCTCTTCATCCTTCTCCTTGGGACTGTCGTGTTGATTTATTGGCTCGCCACGACGGCGGGAATGTCCATATCGCCAGACATCGGCCTCACATCCCCCCAAATAGCTCACCGGGTATTTCCCAAAGTGCCAGTGTGCAGCCATGCAGACCTTACCTAATCACCCGTGAGGTTCAAAGTGTTTCATGGCAGTGAATCGTGATAGGTACCTTAAGGTAGGTAAATGGACGTTAGTAAGGGCAGAGGTCAGGCACAGGTCTGACGCAGGGTTGGCCGTTGTTTGGTGCACCAAGTGAAGGTGCCTGCCCGCCGGCCCGCAAAACCGAGTCCAAGGCTAAGGTATGTTCTGCTCTGCGCTGCGCTTGCTGCTGCCCAGTCCAGTTGCTGACACCGGCGCAGCGTTCAGGTGCTGCACGCACTATTTGCGCTGTCCAGAGTGCACCTCGGCAGCAGTGTTGCCCCGGCACGATTGCGTTGCTGCCGTTACCCTGCTGCTGAGATGCTCCACTCCGGCCATGGCTCGCCCGTACCAAGAGTGAGTGTGTGCTGGCCCCCAAATGCCCAGCGTTCAGGGCCCCAGTGCTTCTTTTTCAGTGGGTCGCCCTTGGCTCCTCTGAATGGATGGCCCCACTCCGGCGTCTGGACCCGCTTACCTCATCTCCAAGCTCCGGGGGACCAGCACCAGCACCAGCACCAGCACCCAGCACCCAGCACCCAGCACAAACACCAACACCAATACGAACACCAATACGAACACCAACACCAAACCAACCAGCACACGCATCGTAAGCTGGGTCTTCGCCCTCCACCACCTCACCTCCGAACCACGCCACCGGGCCCCCGTCCGGGAGGTTCGAGGGTTCATTGCGCTCCATGTCTTGGTCCGAGTCAAACGTCCGTCTTTCTGCAGCCTGCGTCTGAATGCGCGCAGATGCACGCCAGTCGACCTGTCTTGCAGTACTGCTGCTCAATTGCAAACAAACTAAGGCACAATCCGACAGCCGTTCCATCAAAGACAAACCGTTCTTGCAGCCCTGCGCTCTCTCTCGTCCAGTCGCCTCTCGTCGCCTCTTCGCCTGTACTGCGTATTCGACAGTCCTCGCCCTGCACCCCCCGAATCGAGGTTACCGATTGGCCCTGCAGATGTACCTGGATCAGCCTGCTTGCTTGCTCTCTCAGAGACAGCCTCCCAGCTCCGGTGACCTCCCTCCGCCGGTAAAACCGTCCCCGGAAAAGGTTCCTCGGGCGAGGTGAGCTGATGTGGGATCCTCAGCCCGCAGTGGCCAACAAATCCCGTTAAGACGCATAATCAGTTCATCGAAGTTGCTTTTGGCCGAAATGACTGTACACCCAGGAACAGAGACAAGACATGGAACCAGCTTCTCGCCCGCCCGGCGCAGCGACCACCTCCCTGCTCCCTGCTCCTAGAGGATGAGGGGGGGAGGCGACGTCGTGGCCAGCAAGGTGTGCCGCTGCTCCGCTGCTCCGGGCCTACATGGACTGCCCGGCATCGGATGTGCCCTGGCATCTCTCCGTGGATGCTCCAACTACACCAGACGCTGCATACGTTCCATGCAACACGAGTACCTCTCTGCCACCCGTACGCCGTACGCAGTACACACTACTATGTGGCGGCCAATATGCACGTTCGGGATCTCCCTATGATCTACCTAACCGTCAGGCAAATCTAAATCACACAGGCTAGTCTGTGCGAAGAACTCCGGCCGACTTGGCGATCTGATCGCCAACCAGTCCCTTCCATGTCAACTCACCCGCGACGGAGCGAGCACCATGATTCTTCCCCATGCCGTTCATCAGCTAAAAAGCCTACAAAGAATCCCAACCGGGACCATTACAGAACATTCGTCACACTCACTCATCTCATCCCCAATAGAGGAGGCTTGGTACGTACTCAATATCAACCTGGCCCTGCCCACTCTCAGTTCAGTGACAAGAATATACACATCTGAGAGCCTCTCCTCCTCTTTCTCCCTCCCCTCACCTCACTCACTTCTTCACTTCTCTTCCTCCTAAATTTTTTTTTTTGTCTTCAAGGAACGCCTAGAGCGCCAAACTTTCGCTGCACCATCTCTCGTTGATTCGACGAATGCCTGCGGTATAGAGAACGACTACAAACTGCGGTCTCCGCGATCCTCCCCTCTCCCCCGTCAGTCACCATGGCGCCCGGCGTCCTGTCCTACTCCTCCTCCGGGACATCGCCTTCGGCAAGTCCTGTAATGATGACCCCGATCGATCACTCCGACACCACTTCCGATGGCTTCACGAGCCTCTCTGTTGGGCCCCTAGACGGCACCGGCCTTGGCATCAACGGCCAGTCGACAAACGGCCACTCCAACGGTCACTCCAGCAGCAACGGCCACTCCAATGGCGCCTCTTACACCAACCCCGTCGGTGGCAGCGACGCCGGCCTAAAGCAGATGCCCATCGCCATCGTCGGTATGGCCTGCCGCATGCCCGGCAGCGTCTCCAGCCCTGCCGAATTCTGGGAGCTGTGCTCCCGTGCCAGAACCGGCTTCACGCCTGTGCCCAAGAAGCGCTTCAACCACGAGGCTTTCTACCACCCCAACCCGGGCAAGACTGGAGCTTACCACGCTGAAGGTGGTAACTTCTTGGACGTCGACCTGGAGTCCTTCGATGCCCCGTTCTTCGGGCTGACAGAAAAGGAGGCCATCTCAATGGACCCTCAGCAGCGTCTGCTGCTCGAGTGCACGTTCGAGGCGCTCGAGAACGCCGGTGTTCCCAAGCACACAATCGTTGGAAAGGACGTTGGTGTTTTCGTCGGTGGTTCTTTCGCAGAGTACGAGAGCCACCTGTTCCGGGATAGCGACACGATACCCATGCACCAGGCCACAGGTATGAGGATGACCTCTGCACCCCAGACATTAACGCACGCTAATATGCCCCTTCAGGATGTGCCCATGCGATGCAGTCCAACAGGCTTTCACATTTCTTCGATCTCAGGGGACCTAGTTTCACAGCAGACACTGCTTGCTCTGCGAGTTTGGTCGCCCTTCACTTGGCGTGCCAGAGTCTGCGCGCTGGCGAGTCCACCTCCGCCATTGTTGGTGGCTGCCATCTTAACATGCTCCCTGAGTTTTGGATTTCCTTCTCTTCGTGCAGGTGAGTGAAACCGGCATTTGCGTGGAAGCTTCAGCGTGTTCCGTGATGTTAACAAAGCGCTCTGCAGATTGCTCGCAGACTCAGGCCGCTCCATTGCTTTTGACCAGCGTGGTACCGGTTTCGGTCGTGGCGAAGGCTGTGGTATCGTCATCCTCAAGCCTCTTGACCAGGCCATCAGGGATAATGACTCCATCCGCGCTGTGATCCGCGGTACCGGCATCAACCAGGATGGAAAGACGCCAGGCATTACGATGCCCAGTGGCGCAGCACAGGGTACGCATCAAAACTGTCTCCAGGACCGTGAAACCAAACGCTGACAAAGGCTCGTGCAGAGAAACTCATGAAGCAGGTCTACAGGAATGCAGGCCTTGACCCTCATGACACTGGTTACGTTGAGGCTCACGGTACGGGTACCAAGGTCGGTGACCCGATCGAGGCCACCGCCCTCCACAACGTCTTCGGTAACAACAGATCCGCCAAGGACCCTCTTTTCATCGGCTCCGTGAAGTCGAACATTGGCCATTTGGAGGCCGCCTCCGGTATCGCCGGAGTCATCAAGGCTGCGATGATGCTCGAGAGAGGCTTCCTCCTGCCCAACCATGACTTCAAGAAGCCCAATGAGAAGATTCCTTGGAAGGAGTGGAACATGAAGGTTCCCGCCACCCAGAGGCCATGGCCCAAGAACAAGAAGTACATCAGCGTCAACAACTTCGGATTTGGTGGCACCAACGCCCACGTTGTTCTTGAGAAGGCACCTTTCGTTGCCGCTCCCAGAGACAAGATGCTGCCTCCTGTTGAGGCCAAGAAGGTCAAGGGCACCAAGAAGCTGTACATCTTGTCCGCCAACGACAAGAACTCGGTTCAGGAAGTCATGAAGAACCTCGTAGTCTACCTCGAGCAGAGACCCGAGATCTTCCAGCACGACCTGATGGAGAACATTGCCTACACTCTTGGCTCGCGTCGCTCCATGCTTCCTTGGAGGGCCGCCATCGCCGCCGACGACTCGTTCGACCTCATTGAGACCCTCAACAGCGGCAAGGTCATTCCTGGCAAGGAGGGTGAGCCGTTGAGAATCGGCTTCATCTTCACCGGTCAGGGTGCTCAATGGTGGGGCATGGGTCGTGAGCTCTACGGCCAATTCCCCGTCTACGCCGCTGCCATTGACAGAGCCGACGAGTGCCTAAAGAAGTTGGGCGCCGAGTGGTCTCTCAAGGCCGAGCTCAACAAGGACCAGGAGACCTCCAAGGTCTCTGACGCTCACATCAGCCAGCCGGCTTGCAGTGCTGTCCAGCTTGCGTTGACGGATCTGCTCCGTACCTGGGGTATCCGCCCTGTGGCTGTTGCTGGTCACTCCAGTGGTGAAATCGGCGCTGCCTACGCTGCCGGTATCATTGGCTTCGATGCCGCCATGGCCATTGCCTACCACCGTGGTAGACTCATTCCCATTCTCAAGAAGAGACACCCCGATCTCAAGGGTGCTATGATGGCTGTTGGAGGTACCAAGGAGGAGGTCCAGCCCATGATTGACGCCCTGAAGGAGCAGCAGGTCAGAATTGCCTGCTACAACAGTCCTTCCAGCTTGACCATCTCTGGTGACGTCGCCGCTCTTGGCGAGCTCGAGAAGAACCTCGAGGAGAAGCAGATGTTCAACAGACGCCTGCAGGTTGAGACTGCCTACCACTCTCACCACATGAACCTTGTTGCCAAGGAGTACCGCGAGTCCATCTCCGAGCTTCCTCACCCCCGCACCACCGAGGTCCGCTTCCACTCCTCGCTCTACGGTCACCAGATCGACGGCTTCGAGTGTCAGGCTCACTACTGGGTCAACAACTTGACCTGCGCCGTCCGCTTCTCTGAGGCTCTTGAGACCATGCTCGAGCCCGTTGGTGACCACAAGCACGGTGTCAACATGCTCATCGAGCTTGGCCCCCACTCTGCTCTCCAGGGCCCCATCAAGCAGATCCTTAAGCACGTCGGCGACAGCGCCACGAAGATCCCCTACGCTGCTCCTCTCATCCGTAAGAAGGATGCCGTCGAGTCTGCTATGGAGGTGGCCAGCAGTGTCATTCTTAAGGGTGCCATCCTCAACATGGACGCCATCAACTTCCCCAAGCCCGGCAAGAAGCCGTCACTGTTGACCGATCTGCCCCGCTACGCCTGGAACTACTCCAACAAATACTGGCAGGAGTCCCGCATGACGCAGATGCACAAGTACCGCAAGTCGCCTCGCAACGATTTGATCGGTCTTGAGGCCATCTACTCTAGCGATCTGGAGCCCACCTGGAGAAACATTGTCCACCTGGACGATCTCCCTTGGCTACGTCACCACCAGATCCAGGGCTTGACTGTCTTCCCCATGGCTGGCTTCATCGCCATGGCCCTCGAGGCCTCCGCCCAGTGGGCTCAGCGCAAGGAGCTCTCCTTCGAGAAGTTCGAGCTGAGAGACATTGCCGTCATCAAGCCTTTGGCTCTCAACGACACTGACGTCGAGATGACCATCAACCTCCGCCCCCACCAGGAAACCAATCTCAGTGCCTCTGAGACCTGGAAGGAGTTCCGCATCTGCTCTTGGACCCACGGCAGTGGCTGGACCGAGCATTGCGTCGGTCTCATTGCCCTCCACGGCACCGAGACCAACGAGGTCGACGGTGAGGAGCAAAAGCTTGCTGCTCTCCGCGGTGCTGAGGCCACCATCAAGGCCAGCGAGGGCCCCGACGCTGTCGATGTCAACGAGACTGAGATGTACGAGCGCCTCACTGACCTTGGTGTTGGCTACGGACCCTCTTTCCAGGGTGTCAAGGCCTGCAAGGCTTCCAACAAGTTCTCCCACGGAAGCATCTCATCCGCTGATATCATTGCGGACATGCCCAACCACTACATGACCAGCACTGTTCTCCACCCCACCTTCTTGGAGTCTCTCATTGAGATGTACTGGCCCATCCTCGGTGCTGGTCGGACTGAGCTCAACACCGTCTACCTTCCCTCCTCCATCGCGAGACTCTGCATCTCCCGCGACATCACTGCTCTCACCAAGGAGGCTGGCAGCTTTCTCAAGGCCTACGCCAAGGCCGACTTCTCCGCGACCGAGGCCCGTCCCACCAAGGTCTCCATCTTCGCCACCAACGAGAAGAAGGACATTGTCATCGAGATTGATGAGCTCACCGTGTCTCCCATAATTGATGGCCAGACCGATCTCGGCAACAACCCTGCTCGCGAGCTCTGCTACAAGCTCGAGTGGGAGAACATTGGCGACCTTAAGTCCCTGTCCGGCAAGGGCAAGAAGAACGCCTCCAACGGAGTCAAGGTTGATGCTCCTCTCCCCGATGTCGACGTTGCCATCATCCACGGCGAGTCCAACTCCCAGCAGATGCTGGCCAACGGTCTTGCCATCGCTTTGGCAAGCTCCACCTCCAGACTCCCCGAGATGGGTGCTCTGCACGAGGTCAACACCGAGGGCAAGCTTTGCGTCGTTCTCACCGAGATTGAGCAGCCCTTCCTTGCCAACCCTACCAAGGAGCAGTTCGCTGATATCCGCAACATGATTGCCGGTGTTCAGGGCTGCCTCTGGGTTGTCCGCGGTGCCTATGATAAGGCCACTTCTCCCGAGTCTAACATGATTGTCGGTCTCAGCAGAACCGTCCGTTCCGAGTCCGTCCTCCCCTTCGCCACCCTCGACTTGGACGCCAACAACGAACTGGACGAGGATGATGCTTCCGCCGTCATCTACGAGATCTTCAAGCTCGCCTTCAACACCAACGCTTCCTCCACCAGTGAGCTTGAGTTTATGGAGCGCTCCGGCAAGTTCTTCACTCCCCGCATTATTCACGATGAGGAGATGAACGAGTTTGTCCACCGCGAGACCAACCCCAGCATCGTCGAGCTCCAGCCCTTCGGCAAGGACGATCGCAACCTGAGAATGGAGTTCTCCACTCCTGGTGCCATTGAGACCGTCCACTTCATCGATGACAACCTCGTCAACCAGCCCCTTGGCGACGAGGAGGTCGAGTTCGAGGTCAAGGCTGTCGGCATGAACGTTCGCGATGTCATGCTTGCCAAGGGCCAGATCCCCGACGCCGACAAGCACGCTCTCGGTGTTGAGGCCGCTGGTATCATCACTCGCGTTGGCTCCGCTGTCAAGTCCCACAAGGTCGGTGACCGCATCGCCGCCCTCACCATCACCCACGGTGCCTACGCCACCCGCACTCGCACCACGGCCGCTAGCGTCATGCCCATCCCTCCCAAGATGTCCTTCGTCGACGCTGCCACCTTGCCCTTGGCCTACTGCACTGCCTACTACAGCTTGGTTGAGCAGGCTCGTCTCCGCGAGGGTCAGCGTGTGCTCGTCCACTCTGCCGGAGGTGGCATTGGCCAGGCTTCTGTCTGCTTGTCCAAGATGATTGGCGCTGAGGTGTTTGTGACCGTCAGCAGCGCCGCCAAGAAGAAGCTTCTCATGCAGCACTACAACGTTCCTGAGGATCACATCTTCTACAGCCGCAACACCACCTGGAGAGCTGCTGTCCGTCGTGCGACCAACGATGAGGGTGTTGATGTTGTCCTCAACACCCTCCCGGGTGCTGATGCTCTCAGGGAATCCTGGGCCTGTCTCAGCCGCTTCGGTTGCCTCGTCGATGTTAGGAGGAAGGATGGCTCTCGCGCCACCCGCCTCGACATGGGCCAGACCGACAGCAACGCCTCTTTCTTGAGCGTCGACATCTTCGGCCTTGCCGCTGAGAGGCCCAAGATCATGGAGAGACTCGTCAAGGATGTGGCCAAGCTCCTTGCTGACGATGAGCTTCGCCCCATCGACCCTGCCACCGTCTTCCCTGTCTCCACCATGGAGACTGCCTTCAAGACGCTGCAAACCACCCAGGGTCCTGGTAAGCTGGTCGTTGTCCCCAGCGCCTCTGACGTCGTCATGGCCACCCCCTCCAAGGGAATGACGGACCTTCTGAAGGCTGATGCTACCTACCTCCTCATCGGTGGTACCGGTGGTCTCGGTCGCTCCATGTCCAGATGGATGGTCGCCCACGGTGCCCGTAACCTGGTCCTCCTGTCCCGTTCCGGCTCTGCTACCGGCAAGGTCAAGGAGCTCATCGACGAGGCTGCTTCTGAGGGTGCTCACATCACCGTCCGCTCTTGCAACGTCGCCGACCGCGCCAGTGTTGAGGAGCTCTTCAACTCTGGTCTCAAGGGCCTGCCTCCTGTCCGCGGTGTCATCCACGGTGCCATGGTCCTTCGCGTAAGTCCCTCACCTTACCCCCGCATTCACACATCCACTAACAACGTCACAGGATGTTCTCTTCGAGAAGATGACCTACAGCGACTACACTCAGGTAACAGAGTCCAAGGTCCAGGGTGCCTGGAACTTCCACCACGCCCTGCAAGACCGCTCCATCCCCTTGGACTTCTTCGTCGCCATCTCCTCCGCTGCCGGTGCCGTTGGTAACAGAGGTCAAGCAGCTTACGCCGCCGCCAACTGCTTCCTCAACGCCTTCGTCCAGCACCGCCTTGCCAACGGTCTCCCCGCCGTCTCCCTCGACCTCACCGCCGTCTCCGACGCCGGCTACGTCGCTGACGGTGATGCCGAGCGCGCCGCTGAGATCATGAAGAACCTGGGCTCCGACACCATTTGCGAGGCCGAGGTCCTCGCCCTCCTCGGCGCCTCCATCTCCGGCAAGACCTCCGTCGCCAACCACCACATCATCACCGGTATGCGCATCACGCCCGCCGTCCAGCCCTTCTGGACGCCCGACGCCAAGTTCAAGGGTATGCGCCTCGCCGCCGAGGAGCTCGCTGCCCTCGAGGCCGGCTCCGGCGCCGTCTCGCTCAATGCCGCACTCAAGGCATCCCGCAGCGAGACCGAGGCCATGGACGTCGTCTGCCGCGGCCTGGTCGAGAAGATCGCCGCCGTGCTCATGATGGAGACTGAGGAACTTGACATCACCCGCAGCTTGGCGCACTACCCGCTCGACTCGCTCGTCGCCATTGAGATCCGTAACTTCATCACCCGCGAGTTTGAGGCGAACATGCAGGTTCTGGAGTTGCTCTCCAGTGGCAGCATCCAGACGCTCACTAAGGCTGTCTGCAAGAAGAGCAAGCTTTGCGTCGGCTTTGACTGGAGCAGCTAGATTGATCGTTGAAACATGTTTTGTGGATTTCGAGAGTGTGTGAGCGCAGCATTTCCTTTTTCTTTGACTTGTTCATTTTATCTACAACACACAAACGAAACGGTCACAGTACTGCATGAAGATGATGACAGCTATTTCCTTATTTCTTACTTGGATTGTTCGATGGCTGGGAACAGAAGGACGATGATGATGAGAGGGAAATATAATTATCTATTATATCACATGGGAAACAATATGATGTGGGAAAGATGGGAGAAGGCGTATCTACGGACTGTAAAGGATAAGGTGGTTGGTACAACGGGACACAAGGGCGACCAGACCACAATGCTGGGTCTCCTTTTCATTACTTTGTATCTCTTTTCATTGTTTGTCTATTTCATGTTGTTATGAGTGTGTCTATGGTCTTTGGAGAGGGGTTTAACCGCCTGGAAATTTGCGGTCATGGGACGAGAGATGGTATGGGAAAGATGGGAGAGAGATTGGAATCATTGGGATTGGGAGTTTTGATGTCATATTTCTTTTACTTCAAATGTTCTGATCTTGGAATTGGTGGTTTATGTTGTGAGAGTTAGAATTTGTGCAGACTTTCCTTAGTAAACATGGCATCTATTAAACCTAAAATGATGTTGTCGAAACATACACTGTGATGGCTTCAGTGGACATTCTCACCTGAGTCGTCCACACCCTTTCATCCACTAGTACATTCGTCTACCACATTGGAAGTGCCAGGTGATTAAGGTATACATCAAGTAATCCGAATTACTTGAAACAGATCTCATACAGAATATTACCTTTGCGGATGAAGGACATATTCATAGGTAATTATTTTCCCTGCCTCAGGTTGAAGCCTCAAATTAGTGAAACATCGCTCCCTTTTGATAGTCCTCCACAACCAATTTAGGGGTCCTTGTAAAGAACTTTCGCTTGCAATGGATCTTCTTGACGCGAGGCGCAGCGATAAAAGTCATCAACTGATTGGTGTAAAATCGCAGCTCCCAATTGTCCGTCGAGAACAACCGAACAAAGCCTTGCCCAACATGAAATGAAGCAGAATCTCGTCCGGGAACTGAGGTATTCGACTACATCTGAGGTTGCGATCGAAGCTGATCTCCCAAGGGATTTGTCGATCTAGGTCCGTCATCTGGTTGTATCTCTGAGCAATCATCTGATTAGATTATTTGCATTGGCTGGGGCCGGCCGGGGGTCGGCTGGCCGGGTTCGAAGCACGATGAAAGTGCCCTCTTTCTTCTCTGAATCCCTATTGCAGGATCGTTGGGAAATTAACTGGCTGAATTCTACGGTGACCTGACTGGATTCTTCGTAATTGGGGGAGTCGGTGGGTCGGATTTGAGGCACGATAAGACTGCCCTCGTTTTTCTTCAAATCTCTTTTTCTGAAAAGTAAGGATAAGATAGCGACTAGATTATAGTATTTACTAGAGAGCTTTAGTATAAACTATATATTATTAACGTAAAAACTGAATAGATATAATTGAGAGAAAAGAAGACCACTTATATTATAATTTAGTATAATAAGATTTGTAATACTTAAACAGTGAGCTGCGTTGATATTTTCTTCTGATAGGTTTAGGGCAAAACCTTCGCTATGGTCTCTTCCGACTTTTCATTTACACTTTCTTATGGCAGATTACAGCCTGCGGGCATACCTTTCTAGCTGCTGTGTGACTGACGGGGAGGTATGTAAGGGGTCACAGGGTGAAAACGGGCTAAGCCTCCACATGGACGAACAGTTCTGGGGAAGGGCTTACGGCAAAGTCGTGGCAGGGCAGAATGGTTTCAAAACTAGTTTGCTCATGCTCAAAAATATGTTTGACACCAACACTGATCTCCCTCTCTGCCAAGCCAGCGCCGCCACACATGCTCGACGTACCTTGTACCTTCATGTTTGTTGATGCTCCTCACTATTTCTACCCAGGCATACTACTGATGAGACACAGAGACAAAGAATTGCGATATACGAAGAGCCGCTTCATTCAGGCGCTAGGTTGTACACGTAGAGGAGGAATCGTTTCGCTGGGGTCAAAATCTGCCTTGAGCGTAGAAGAGTTTGTCACACCTCAACGTACATTACGAGTTCTAGAGGACTTAACCACCAGTGGACCTCTGATGTAATAACGTTATTGCTACAGTCACGCCCGGAGCTATATCCTCAACACCAATTTCCCAACCTGCCTGCCTTCCCAGATGTACTGGAGAGCTTCCTCAGCCTGCTCAAAGTCATACACATTGTCGATGATGTCGTCGAACTTGAGACCTGTCGCTGATATAGCATCAGCCATGTCCTCCATGTCAAGTCTCGATCCCGCATTGATGCCTCTATCAAAGATGTCAGCACACATCCTCAACGTAGTTTAGCTAAACTCCTCTGGTTCTTTAGACACTCACCTGACGATCGTCCGACGATCAATGATGGTTGAAACAAAATCTTTCAAATGAGAAGGGTCTTGTCCTCCTAGGTATCCAACCTGGCTTACAATGCCGCCACGACGAGTGCACAGAACGCTCTTCACGAGGGAGGTGGAGCCTCCGTTGTCGACCGTCAGGTCAACTCCAACTCCGTCCGTGAGCTTCAGGACTTCCTCTTCCCAGTTCGGGTGCGTTTTGTAATTGACGCCATAAATGGGTGCAGACGGGAAAGACTCCTGGATCTTCTTGATCTTGTCGTCGCTGGACGAGCTTAGGATGACTTTTAGGCCCGCGGCTTGGGCAAGTTTGAGAGCAAACATGGCGACCCCGCCAGTTCCTATTATGGGTGAGCTTCAGATCTTGATGACCGATAAGGAATCACCTCAACTTACCTTGGATAAAGACGCTTTGCCCAATTGTAAGCCCCTTGATCGCAGACCATGCGGTCGCCCCTGCACACGGCAAAATCGCACAGTTCACCCAGTCCAAATGCTCCGGGACCTTAGCAATAAGATGCTCCTCAAACACCAGGTAATCCGCCAGCACACCGTCCTCATTAGCAGCAAGCCATGACCGCCCCGTCTCGCGGCCCGTGACGAACTCGGTGTCGGTAACGGGGCTCACGCGGTCGCCGACGCGGAGGTTCTTGACCTTATCACCCGCCGCGATGATCTCCCCCGCGGCGTCGTTGCCGAGAACGCCATGCGGGATAACAGGCCATGGGTTGCCGCCGTTGGCGATGTTGGCGTCGCGATAGTTCAAGGCGACGGCATGGACTTTGATGAGGACTTGTGTTGGGGCGAGCGGGAGAGGGAGGGGCTCTGTGACGAGGTTTACTTTGGGGGTGCCTGGGCTGTAGTCGTCGGTGCGGCGCCATGCACGACGGTGAGTTGGGAGGCTTTCGGCCATGGTTGAGACGGGTTGCGATGGGTTGTCGGAAACTTTGGTGTTGACAGGGACCGGGAGATTGAGCCGATGTGAAGACAAAGTTGGGTAACTAGATGGCGGATGTTGAAGAAAAACACGGATCATGAGGCGAGGTATTATGACGGGAAATGGTTTTCTGACTTTTATACACGTCGGACGCATATAGAAGGGAGACACGCCCTTGGCAGAATTGACAGACTTACATGAGTGCGACGACAGGGATCGGAACTGGGTGACGTCGGCCGTGTCCGCCCAGTGGTAAGATGCGGGGTACCTCCCGAGGGACCGGCGCCGGTCGGGATTCCGGCTTAGGCATCGTTGCCTGATCGGGCAATACTCAATGGTACCAGTAAACGTTACTGGAAATCGCAATGCATCTTCGTCTTCGTGATTGACGTTGGAGTCAAGATTATTCATAAGGAATATAACCAAGAGTCGTCCCTAGTACTCATCACATGATATGACGAGGAGGATGAAGGGCGTGGATCGACAAGAATTGTCATCAAAGGCTTGGCAAATGGGAAAGCGCCCAAGGCGATGACTGGCTCCTTTGATCAACATGCATGGCTGCCTCCAGAAAATGGCTGGTGTTTTCATTCAGGGATTACCCTACGGCTTAGAAACATCGTTGCTGATGAATCAATAACCCGGGGTCCGGTCTGCGGCGGCCTTTGGAGCACAGCGGAAAGACCCAGTCATCCAAAATGCTCCTTTAATTACTGCATACGTTGGAGCCTTTCTGACTGGAAAATGAGTTCTGTTTCTTTCTGGCTCTCATTGACTTTGCCAAAATCGGCCAAGTCTTGATGCCACCTCTAGACCAGACGCTTATCTCTATGCAAGACACCTGCTCAGGTGGACCGATCAATGTCTACATCTCCTGGCTCGTAGTTGCCTGTTGAGGAAATGAAAATGAGAGCCCGCCACCCGCCATTTAGCACGACCGATGATCTGGGCTCATGCGAGCCAATATATTCTCATGAGAACCGAGATAGGCCTGGATTTGGGATGTAACAATGTGTTGATAAGGGCCCAAAGATTTATGAGTCGCCAATTATATAATGTTCAAGGCATTAAGTACTAGGCGGTCAACTCCTAGATATCTGAAAGGCTCGACCATTGACAATACATTGATTTGCAGTTTTGAAGCCCACCTCACTCTCCATTCACCTTGTCCGACCTCAAAATCTCAAAGATTGACGTCTTTCAAGTCACACTCCCTTACTCAGGAGGTGTTTATCACCTATCACGCGGTCGCGAATACCCAAGCTTCGACGCAACCATCGTCCGTGTGACCACAAACACCGGCCTCGAAGGCTGGGGCGAGAGCACACCCTTCGGCTCAACCTACGTCGCCGCCCACGCCCTCGGCGTCAGGGCCGGCATCGCGGAGAACGCACCCAAGCTGATTGGTATGGACCCGCGCAAGGTCGACCGTATCAACGACGCCATGGACGAAGCGCTCGTGGGACACTTACACGCCAAAACGCCGATTTATGTGGCATGCTGGGCTATCTTTGGCAAGTCGGTCGGTCTTCCTGTGTGCGAGCTCTTGGGAGGTAGTGCGGACGTCAGCTTGCCCCTCATATCGTCCATCGGCGTCTTAGCTCCGGAAGAGATGCGGGTCAAGGTCGATGAATTCAGGAAGAAGGGTTATCTGGGGCATTCCGTTAAGATATCGGGGGGCGACCCGGTCACCGATGCCGCGCGGATTGCCGCTTCGCTTGCGGATAGACAACCGGGCGAGTTCTTTCTCGTTGACGTGAATGGCGGGTTGACTGTTGAAGTTGCCCTCCGGATGATTAGGCTGCTACCTGATGGTATAGACTTCGTCCTGGAAGCGCCGTGCGCTACGACACGCGAGTCTCTCGCCCTCAGGAGACGGACCGACATACCCATCATCATCGATGAGCTGGGTACCGATGAAACGTCAGTCATTCAACTAATCGCAGATGATGCTGCGGAGGGCATTAACTTCAAGGTGTCCAAGAATGGAGGGCTCACCCGAGGTCGCCGCCAACGGGACATCTGCGTTGCTGCCGGTTACACTATGAGCATTCAGGACACGACCGGCTCAGACATCTCCTTTGCCGCCATTGTCCACCTGGCGCAGACCGTACCGGGACGCAATTTGCGGTGCATCCTGGGATCGGCAGAGATGGTGACTGTGAAGACGGCGGATGGAGACTTTGAAGCCCACGATGGCCGTGTAAGAGCTCCGACGGCACCCGGTCTTGGGATCACGCCTAGATTGGAGGTTCTAGGACAACCTGTTGCTAGCTATGCCTAATATTGTTCGGTGTTCGTGGCCGGTAGTCTGAAGAAAGAATGAAAAACATAAGTATCCAAACCCGGCAGTATATCATTGGGACTAAATACAGAAGCAAAGAATTAGACGTGTCCCAAAGAAAAACCTGCTTCTCTTCGCCCCTGGCAAAACCTTGAATACATGAAGCAACCGAAAAAGGGTGTCAATTCATAGCGTCCGTGCCAACCAAACGATGTCCTGGCAGTTCAGAGCAGACTGGCTTTGCCCATGCTGTCTCTCATCAACTCTTGCATCCAGTTAGGCCACGCCTGCAACGTGGTGAAGAACCACACCTTCTCCGGCAAGACAATCTGAGCACCCCGACAAGAAAACACCTGCGCCAGAGCGCGATCCGCAACCTCTTTGGGCAACAGCATCTTCCCCTGCTTCTCCTCGATCTCGTCCGCGTTCTTGGGAGACATATTCGTCCTCACCCAGCTGGGTTGGACAATGGTTGTGATGATGCCGTCAGCCTTGTGCTTTGTCTTGAGCTCGCAGTTAAGGCCCTCGTGGAAGGTCACGGACGCCACCTTTGATGCGCAGTAGTCGACCATCGAGGGGAGCGCCATGTGGGCTGTGATACTGAAGATGTTGACGATGTGTCCCTTGTTCTTCTTGATCATGCTGGGAAGAAACTATTTGGTGACGATCCATAGGGCGATAGCGTTGACGCCGAAGAGCTTGGGGAGGAAGTCGGCTGGGGTGTCGAGGATGGTATGCGGGGATGCGATGCCGGCGTTGTTGATCAAGATCGAGGGAGCTCCGAAAGATGTTCGGATAGTCTTGGCTGCTTGGGCGACGGCATCGGCAGAAGTGATGTCGGTTTTGATATATAAAATTGCGGGGTCGGTCTCCATGTCTGGAGGAAGAGGCGCGAGGTCGAGGATGGCGACTTTTACCCCCTTCTTGACGAGGCCGAGGACAAGTTCTCTGCCGATGCCACCGCAACCGCCTGTTACAACGGCGACTTCCTTGTTCCATACCCAGCCTGTGTGTGCTCTCACGCGCCAATTGTTCAACGCTACTTTGTTAGTGAGGGTGTTGATAGTTTTGACAACACCGAGGCCTACAGCCAGGCCCAACAACACCTTGGCCCCATCACGTCCGTGGATGAGGGCACCGAACCGACTTTCGACGATTCTGTCGGTGAACTTAGTGGGTCCGTATACGACAGCTGCTAGAGCCGCTGTCAAGGGAAGTGGAATTGACATCTTCAAAGGTGGCGACTTGCGAGAAACAAATGAGATCCTTATCATGGAACTACGAACAACAGCAAGAATTCCATCATTGGAGAACATACAGATTTATATCGCATACTCCTCTCTGAAAGCTTCAAAAACACGATGGTTGCCCTCAAGCTTTCGACCGACCGAAGGAGGTCCCCGATGATTGAGCCGCGCCAGTGCCTAGCAACCCAGATTACGAAGACAGACGCATCTGACTTTGCATCTCCGCCGAAGCGGCCGAAACAAGGGATCTATCAGGAGTTGCAGAGGCTGAAGCTGAGGGCTTGTTCTCAGAGGTGTTCACTAATCATTGAAGAAGTTGGTGGGGATCGTAATGGAAGATGCTCCGGGAGCCGACGGCCTAATTCTGCTCCACCAGGGTCCAAGCAGCAACGGGTCAACATCTATCCTCAACATTGTTCTTTTAAAAGTCTAAACTTCAGCTGAAAATGGTTTAATCACAGGCTCTCCAGGTTGATCTCCTCCTTCCTCCGTCTCACTCTAATCTTTGCCCCTCTATTCGAGTTCGGACTGAAGCCGTGCACCTGCACCGAGGAATCGGACCCAGGCACCAGTTCAAGATCATACTTCAGAAGCAAGTGGCACATGGCAATCTTGACCTCGTTCGAGGCAAAGAAACGTCCCGGGCAGGCATGCTGTCCGTGGCCAAAGCCAAGAGAGTCTGGACTCGTTGTAACGAAGTGCGCCTGGTTTTCCTTTCCAGGTGTTTGTCGCATACGGAGAAAGCGGTAGCCATCAAACTCGAGAGGACTCTCGTAGATAGTGGGGTCGTGTCTCGAGGTATTGGCAACAGCGACCTTCATGCCTTTGGGGATAACAGTTCCGTCGGATAGGTAGACGTCGGCGTCGGCGATGCGGCCCATGGAAACTGGAATGGGATTGTCAGCTTGTAGGTATACAGGCTTCGTAAGACTTTTCGACTCACTTGACTGGATTGGCTTCATTCGCTGGGTCTCCTTCATCACACTGTCCATGAGCTTGAGGTTGTAAAGCGACGTCTTCGCCCAGCCCTCCTTGCCGAGAACGTCAATCATCTCAGACCGCAGCGCAGCCAACAACTCAGGTCTCGGAAGGATGTTCAGAATCAGCTGCGTAATGAGATCGGTCGTGGTATGTATCGCTGCACCGGCCATCGCCAGCTTGAGATTTGCTCCAATTAGTTCAGGCTCTGGCTCACTCGAATGGCGGAGGAATCTTGACAGGATTAACACCCACCTGGTAGATCGCCGGGTCGTACTTCGACCTCGCGGACTCCTCCTCGCCCCACTGGATCGCATCATCGTATGTTGGAATCGGACGTCCCTCTTGGGCCGCGGCGCGCTTCTCGCGTGCTCGGGCATCGATTACGGGCTGGATGATGGAGCGGGTCTGGGCGACGTGACTTCTGACGCGCTGGCACTCTGGTAGAAACCAGTGGACGATGCGGCGGAGGGGCTTTGAAACGATTCGAAGCCTTTCGGCTGCGATAAAAGAGTCTACGACGTACATGACTGTGATGTTGAGCCATTCTTCGTTGCGGCAGATTTCGGGATCGAGGAAGACGCGGGACGAGAGGCGGGAGACTATGTTGAGAATGGAATGGCCCAAACCAACTTCGTGCCATTCTGTGTACCCGCCGATGTCAGAAAGAAGTGGGATGTTGACGGTGGTTAGCACATACCTGTCGAGTCGCCAAGGACTGTTTGAAAGGAAAACGCGGTCTCGTCAGAGAGTGGCTTTGTGATCTTCGCTATTACGCCAGATGGATTAGACCACGATACAAGGCGAATGATACAATGATTTGAATGGGAAGCTTACCCAGAAACTTGGTGAGCTGCTTCTTGGCAACCATGATGAGGATCTGGATCGCATTGCCCGCTCCAAATGGTTCGAAACCAGGGAGGTAAGCATGAAAGTCCTACACCATCGACGTCAGCACCAGCTTGATATCTCAAATATGTGTACCTACATGCTCCGTGTTCTTCAGAAAGCTCAGCTTCGGGTCGTTTCGAATCTCGTCGACATGCTTCGGAGCCAGCATAATCACGCGGCCGGTGTCGGACATCACGCTGTAAGGCTCTCCCCCAAACGCCTTCAACCCTTCTTGAATGAGCTCATTGCTTCTTTGAACAAAGTCCTTCTTGACAGCTGCTCCGCTGAGGTCAAACGATTTCGGCGGGTTGATGAGAGGTGGTAACTTGAACTTGTGATCGGTCCAGATCTTGTAGGCCAGGACCGCGGCCAACAACGCGGCGAGTATACTCCAAGCCTCGGAGGATATTCTGGAGCTATCCATGGAGACTGGCAAGCTGCCATCAGCTAATGCGGAAGCTGAAGGTTTCGATGCCATCTCGAACGCTGCAGGGTTGATGATTATGAGATTGCTGGTTCGGATGATGCTGTAAGTGACTGATGAGACGATCAGGTTGACGTTTTCTCTGGACTTATAACCATTTTGCTCGATGCATTGCTCATGAGAAGTCCTATAAGATTGAGACGAATGCGAATACGCTTATCGCAAGTACTGACGACCCCGAACGCTTGACCTTCACAACATGCATCGTGACACAGCGTCTCAGCTATCCGCTATCGACAACTTCAACATCTCCATCTACAGCGACTCGACTCCACAAGCGCCAAGGAGTGCACTTTCCTATTTCGAACAGGACGAGCAGTTCGTCGGGCTTAGGTAATGGCCCGTTCGAACGAGAACTGGGTCCTCGGGCTCTTGGGCGGACACCGGCCCCCGTTACGCTGGCATGACACGACATATGCAGGGCAACACCATTGGTCAAAAGATGATCGACAGCAGGCTTGCGAAAACGAAGCTTTGGGTGCAGGCGAGACTTACGGGGATTTAGGGTAAGGAGAGGGTCGGAATTTGCGAGGCGGTCGGGAGAGAGGCCAGCAGTCGTAACCCCACATCCCGCCCCCGGCAGATCAGCTGGTAAAGTTGCGTCGCTACTGCGACAGTCCCTACTCTGTGGCATAATTGGCATAAGTCGTAGCGCTGTTTCCTCCTTCCGGGCCGACGGCTTATGACTTTTGGTGCAGTTTGGATGCAGGTGATCTATTTCTGAATCCACAATTCTCAGTCTGCCAGCGCTGCCGGCGATCTGCCATTGACCTCCGATTTATCGGAACAGGTGCGCCGTGTATGACCCACCTTTCCGGCCGACCGGCCGGCTCCAACGATTGAGAGACGGAGTGAATCCAGAAGGGCAGTTCTTGCTCCAAAGGTATGAAGAATGGGGGCAATTGGATCTGTCAGCCCGTTGGCGGCTTTTTGAGACTTAGGGAACTCTTGGTGACCTCATATGGTCTTTGCGCGGCGAGACTTATGAGGATACTGTGGCAATCCATGAACCTCTCTGGCGATACACCATCCAGGTGTTGTGTAATAAGTACTGATAAAATTGTTTCTAAACTTTGACTGTTTTCAGGTTGGAGCCATGACTCTTGCATATCCATATACCCACGCCATGACGACTGCCTCTGAACATTTAGCCGCGTGGTGCGTTCCTGTCATCATCCTTTGCATCATCATCAAAGAGCAGATTTCGCCAACTTGCCAAATTGTAGTCGCAGGGGCTCAAGCCGAAGATGCCTCCTCTCAACAAAGCCGAGAATCCGCCATGTCACGTCCAGAGACAACAACGCCTCCACCACAAGTCGTCGAAGAGCCAAAGAGGTTCGATCCCGTGGACTTTCCCGCCGAAGATGCCGACTGCTGTAACCATGGAGAACCCGCACCATTTCCAGTCGAGCCGACCAAGTCTGAATCAACCCAAGGCGACGTATCCATCGCACCACCGTGTCCCGAACAATCAAATGTCTTCGCAACCTTCACCGTCCCCGAAGGACGTCCCGACGCACCTCCGTGGGAGATTAGCTTCGACCGCAACCTTCAACAGAGTAGACTTCTCCGTCTTCCTGAGGAGATTCTACTTCAAATCTTACTCATCGTAGCTACGGATGACCTTTACATGTTACGCCAGGTTTCCTTTACCTTTTGGCGAATCTATCAAAGCGAGATGTTCAGCGAATACCACCGCAAGACAAGCATTAGCGTATGGGAACGCGGGCGGGCGGACGGGTTCGAGAACGACGCAAAGACCGTTCTGCGCGCTAAGAGACACGTATTCTGCGATCCATGCTTCAGGAGACGGACAGCTCAATGCTACCAGGATCATAGAAAATATTTCCAACAAATCGGCTTATTACGATGCCGTTACTGCAAATCGTGCCACGAAAAGATACTGTTCCCTCGCCAAGAGCGCAGGCAATACCTTTCAAAGCGCTCACGTCAATGTATCATGCCGAACGCATTTATCCAGCTCTGCCCGCACATCGATGTCGCCATATCCTCCATCTGGGACAGGGTTTCGAGCCCTAGAAGCCGCCGGGACAAGTATGTGCGCCGAAGGTTGAGCCACTGCAGTCAATGCAAGGCTTCAGCCCGCCGCAGCGCTCCTGAAGACAGCCATGGATACATAAATCCGCCGACATGTGGGTATATGTACGGCACTGGCGGGTATACCATCGATTTCTCGTGGAGGCTGCCTCTTTTTGCAATTCCAAAAGACGGCGCCATCACGTACGCCTTCTTAGTACAGAAGTTAGACGAGTTTGAAGAGAGATATGGCGACGCCCTGTGTGTTCATTTCAGGCACAATCACCTCCGGCTTCTCAGAGCACTCGACCCGAGACGTTGCTGCTGTCTGGGAGGAGATAGCAGAATTGGAAGGGTATTCCGTTATGATAGAGAGCGATGGGGTACTCGGCGCTGTACGGAGGTTGCAGGGCCGAATCAAGGCAAACGCAAGCGGGGCAAGCATGTCGTGAGGTGCGATGAGCGATGTACTCGTTACAAATGGGAGAGGAAGGGGGACCAGATATTTATATCACGCCTTTCGTCGACCTACCTGGAAGTGATAGGGGGCGAAAAGATTTGGGACAACGAGTTTGTGATGTTGTTTGATCCTGCCTCCTACGACCCTTGGTCAGACCAGGGAACGTGGCACCTTTTTTGGTGTGAAGATGTTCAGTGCAGAAATGGTAAGGATGACATTGAAAGTGCTAGCGCATTTCTGTGCTAGAAAAGAAAGGCAGTTTGTGGAACACGCAGTTCCGGAAGAAGGGAGTCTTCCAAGCTCGACTGAAAACAAATAAAACAAGAACACAGTTCGTCCCACGATCCCCTTCCTTCCCCAACATCAGCACGTCTCGTGTCTCTTCCCATTCCGTTACATTCCTTCTCGACAGTCCATCGCATGGACGCTCATGAGTATCTCGGCCATAATGTTCTCAACCACCACGAATCTTGTGCTAGCCAGGCAGTGTCGGTTGGTCAGCCGCGCAGTATCATACCACGCCCAATACTTCCATAAGGACGACAGCAGTAGAGGAAACAATAGAGGGTTTAATAATAACAACGACGACGACGACGACGATGACGACGACGGACGAAACCGAGTACACAGGAAAACATTGCCCGGCCAGGAAAACTCCCACGAATGTCTTGTGTTTCTGTGGGTGCTCTGTTCGCTTGATGGTTAGAAAATGCTACTGATGAGCAAAAGCGGATTCGATGACTTACCGTAAAGCAATCTAGACACAAACGTGAGCCATGCCAGCAGGCGCGGACTCATGCTCTCTGAAGTCGTTCTGCAACTTCTTGATTCGCTCGTCCATGACAGTGAGACTCTTATCGGCGAAATCGATTCTACCCGATGAGCCGGAAACGTCCACAGTGCCCAGAAAGCCGGTCAAAAAACCGGTTAACTTGGTATCTGCCGTCATCACGACCGAATCGAGAGTTTTCACCTTGGTTGTCGCTGTTCTTGAGCGTTTGATAGCCGTTTTGGCTTTGCTCAAAGCATCTGTGGCGTTTTTATCCAGTTGAATAATGTTGCTGATGGCTGCTTTGACGTTTCCCTTCAAAACAGTGACGTTAGCTTGAACATTGGCGACGTCTCTGCTCAACTGGACCAGGCTGATGACCCCGGTATCGACCCGTGAACTCAATGAGTTGAAATTGGTGCCAAGCGTGTCGATGCGACCGCCCAGAGCAGTGACGTTCGCTGAAACTGTGGCCAGGCGCGAATTGGCAGTCGTAGCACCGTTCGTTGCTTTGTTGATACGACCACTCAAAGCCGCGATATTGGTAGTTGCGGTAACAAGATCAGCTTCGGCCTGTCCCATGCGACCTGGTGCGCCAGCTGTGCCGACTAAACCGTTGAGAGCAACATCAAAGTCATCCATCCGTGCCAACATGCTGCGTCTGACCAAGATACCCTGCAAATCGGAATGACTGCCAACAATTGCCTCCAACTCATCGATCCGTTTCTTCAAATCATCAGTCGTGGGTGTAGTATCCGTCCAACCTGTGATGTATCTAACAAATCTACTCATGCATCCCGGCGACTTGACAATCCTGTCCTTCATAAAGTTCGAAACACCAATGAAAAGGGTGACAACAATGCTGATCAAGAGACCCACTCCTGCAGCGACAGCACCCCAGATGGTGGACCAGGGATCCGATGGTTTGGCAGCCTGTTCTTGAAGCTTGACCAACCGGTTCAGGATGTCGGTAGTCGAGGGTTCAGATTTCGTGTCGGATTGGCGGTACAGAAGGAGGATATCGGTGACGTTCTGGTGCTCCTTGAAGATGTTGTCAATATGAGATGACAAGTTTCCAATGACAGAGCTGTAGTTGTCGCTACCAGAAGACGTCGCGGTGGCGAAATCCATTGGCTTCTCGCGCTTGACGTGCGTGGCCTCGAAATCGGCCGACTCGGTACTGTTGAGGTTGGAAGAGCCAGGAGGGACAGCAGGGGAGGAGCTGAAAAGGCTTGACTCGAGTGTTTGGGAGGCAGCGCAACGACTTTCGACTCCTATTCTCATCCCCTTTGGATAGTTAGGATCGTTGGTCACATCACACTTGGGCGGATCGACCCGTTTAGTTCCGATGACGGCGAGCGCGGCCAAGGCCAAGAGGAGCAAAGAAGTCAGCCTCATAGCTGCGTTGTGGTTGTAGTGAATGAACAGGGAGAATATCCAGAACCGAGTGACGATGATGAGAGAAGAGAACGAACGACGACGACGGCGACGGCGTTCCTGACTTTTACCCTCCGTCGTCGCTTGTCTGTATGCCCTGGACGAAGAGGGAAACTGCTCGACTGGGTCTTCAGCGGGAAGCTGCTTCGCGAACCAGAAAGACGGAGCCAGTGGATGGCATCGCGCATGCATGGTGCCATGAAAGATCGCCTAATCGACGCCGCCATCCTTAGTATCGTTGCCGTCCTTCATCGACCTTGGTATGCTGTGAAAGGAAGCGTTGAGTATTCAGTGCATGGCCGTTGAAGATGGTGTCTGGAGAGAAGCTTGGAGCTGCGTTAAAGGAAAGGTTGCGTTAAGCAAGGCAGCAAAGTGGGCTTTCAGTTGAAAATCAGGAGTTGGAAGGAGCTGTTGTCGCCTCTTGCTTCCATGGTCGCCATCGCCGGTCGTTGTTGCCATTCGTCGTCGTCGTTGTCGTCGTCCGCTACCGTTGTCCGCCGTTTGTTCCTGCCAAGCCGCAAAACCAGGTGCGGACAGTGGCTCCTGCGTCGTGGCCGACCGGGACTTTGAAAACTGCAGCCAGCAAAGAACAGCTCCGCAGATGTTTACAGGCTTTTGATAGGTCGTCGATGGAATAATCAAGGAAAAGTGACGGGAAGAGCGGACGCTAGATGCAGAGCTCTTTCGGGTTGATGCTCCTCAAATTGCAGCCAACGACGGGAGAGTGCCAGTATCTGTCCAACCGGAACGACTTCAGCTCTGCCTCCTTGCGTCTGTAGAGGTACCAGCCTGGGGTTATGATGGGAGATTGGCGGCGACCATGGAACGTGCGATGTCAAACGGTGGCGGCGACGTGGAACCGATTTCGTGCGGTCTGGAAGCCGCATGCTCGAGGTGTTCTTACATACTGGAGATGTCGAGAAGACACCCCAGAGTATCCAAGAGCTGAAAAGATTGGCGATGTCGCGGCTTGCTTCACCTGGCAAAGCCCTCCAGATAACCTTGAGACCAGCGAGAAGAATGCATGAGACAAGTCTCACCTACATCGAGTCCAAAACTCCTGTCGCGGTCTGGCACGGAGTAGTCGTTGAATCCCGCATTGCTGATTGGGCCATGCAGATTGGGCAAACACCAAAGTCATGAGTACCACCACAACAGCCGCCACTGCTTCCATCTGTGGGACTTTGACAATAAGCTACTTGAAAACTACCTGGAACCGCCCAACGAGTCGCTTGAATCTGGCTGATAGAAGCCATTGCCACTGGCAACACAACTTTTGTTGGCAGCCCGTGAGTCTGGGGGTTTGTCCACTGAGTTATCAGGGATTTCGTCGCCTGGCAAAAGCTCAAAGTCAACTTCAGCACATGTCCTCAAATGTAAAGGCAACTGGATCAAATACACAGAAGAAACTGAATGTCGTTCGCACAACATTCACTCTCAAAGTGTGACAAGTCAGAACGAAGGTGACGGTGTTCGTCCGGGAACTCTGAAGGGACGAAAATGGGGGACACTGAACGGACAGTGCCCCACTCAGGTGGAGCTTGATTACTCTTCTCCAATCACATGCATATGACCTTGGGACGACAGGGATCAATGCCCAGGCCAGCTGTGCCTGCCTGCAAGAGACGGGATGAGGTCAGCTTTCGATGTGGGTCCCGGTTGCGTCAAAACGCCAGCAAGTCAACAAGCCGCATCGCCAAGTTATCATCTTACCAGCTTCACGTCCACACTCCCCGCCCGCCTTCGGACAGCCAAATTTCCCTGCACTTTGGCCGCTGTCGCGCGACGTCCTTCATTTCAGGAATGATCATATACTAACAATGTCGAATGCGCTCTCTCTCATAGGCTGGGCCTTCTTGCCCAACGTACGCGAACCACCCCCTCTGCACTCTCATCTCGTGAATTACATCACTAACCACCCCCAAAGCTAGCAACCTCCTGGGTCCAATCAATCTACTATGGCCTCGCGACCCGTGCCGGCGACCCGAAACCCCAACCCGGCTCCGCGAAATACGCCACCCACCGCCGCCGAATCTACATACTCGTCGTCTCCGCCTACCTCCTCTACACCCTGATCGAAGCCGACCACACCCTCCGCCGCCAGGGCACGTTCTACACCGACCTCGACGTCGCCGCCTCGGCGCCCGTCCGCATCATCAAGTCCCGCTTCCGCCGCCTCGCAGCCGTCTACCACCCCGACAAGCAGACCGGCGACTCGTCCGCCGCCGCCGCCCGCTTCATGCACCTCAAGACCGCCTCCGAGACCCTCTCCGACCCGAACCGCCGCTTCGCCTACGAGCGCTTCGGCCCCATCGTCGGCAACTGGCAGAACTGCAAGACCGTCTACGACTTCGTCTCCACCGGCGTCTTCTCCGGCACCATCCCCCACTACGGCATCGCCGCCGCCGGCACCTACGGCCTCGGCCTGCTGGGCTACCTCGACTGGGGCCGCTACTGGCGCTGGGTCGTCCTCCTGACCTTCTTCGTCGCCGAGCTCATCGTCGTCACCCGCCCCCAGATGCCGCCCTACCTCGCCATTGCCAACACCGCGCTGAGCACCATCCTGCGCCGCCCGCCCTACCTGCAGTTCCAGCTCGTGTCGCTCGCGCGCCAGGCGGCCGTCACGATGTACATTGCCTTTAGCCAGATCGGGCCGCTGCTGAACCCGCAGGGCCAGGCGGCGCAGCGCGCTGCCGAAGGATCGGCGGCTGCTGTCGACGAGGGCTTGCAGAGGCTTGAGAACTTGGTTCGCGGGCTGGACGGCGAGGCGAACCGGTTGCTGGACATGGAGATGACGCCGTTCATGGGCGACAAGGAGGCTCTGAGCAGCGTGCGCGCCAAGGTGAAGGATTGGCTCGTGCAGAACACGATTCGGGCGGATCCGATGGTCAGAGACGCGATGGGCAACTCGTTCCGCAAGAGGAGAGTTGATGCGCCTGCTGGCGCGAAGGGCAACCGAACGTGAAATGAGGTATTAGACTTTGCCTTCTTTATACATGTGTACCATGGTTCTTAGACACCCTTACAAATACCACGTCTTTTTCTGTCTTTCAATTGCCAACCTATCAACCACTGCTGCGAAAAGCAGCCGTAGCCAGGTTGAGGTGGCAGATCTAAAAATAAACAAGCTTATTGTCGAGATCTCTCAGCTTCGAGATGTGGCGTATGTGGCTGAAGACTGTGGCGCGCATCCAAAAACCCTTCACCCACAAGGCCCCTCCCCCGCCAACTAGGTATCACGAAGTGACCGGGATCGGACTGAGATACTCACCTCCTCTATCTCTCAGTTCCTTCACTTTTACCAACTCAAAATGGCAGCAGTATCATCATGGCACCTTCTGCCTCCAGACCTCATCGAACATCAAATCGGCCAGATCGACCTCTTAATGGCCATGTACCCAACCGAAGATGAAGTGACCCTCGACAAGGATTCATCCACCCTCCTTGACGCTCTCAAATCTGACCTCGAAAACGGCTCATCAGACTCATCCTCACTAAGAAAGACACCACCTAGCGTAACACTACTCCTCAACCTATCCATCCCCGACTCCGAGGACAAGACCCTCCCCATCGACATCACAGTCCCCTTCTCACACACAGGGCCCGCCACCCCAGAGGACCCTCCACACATCAAAGTCCGCATCCAGCAGCCCCCGTGGCTCTCCCGCGCCTCCACCACAGCCCTCAACGCCCTCATCCCCGAGGACGAAGACCTCTTCAGCACAATCGAGACCATCGCCGCCTCAACCTCCGCACACCTCTCACAAGCCGCCGAAGAAGCAGCCGCCGCCGCCACCCCTTCAGATCCCCTTGCTTCAGGCGGAGGACCCCTCGTGCGCGTGTGGTTCTACTTCCCCTCCATCTCAACGCGCTCCAAGCGCGACGACTTCATCATCCACGCCCCGCGGTACCGCCTCACGGGCTTCCTCTACGCGGGGAAACCAGGCCTGCTGTGCCTCGAGGGACCCTCGCAGAATGTGGATGATTACATGCGCTTCATCAAGACGGAGTCGTGGGGGGATATACCCGCGCACCACAAGAAGGTCACCGAGCGCCATAGAGAAGTTGGTGAGGGCGTGGAGAGGGTGTTTGCGGACATGACGGAGATCACGGACTCGGTGGGGGAGAGGAGGGGGCAGAGGGCGAATCGGGGGGATATGAAGGCTGTGGAGGGGTGGCTTGTGGAGAGGGGGTTGGGGGATGCTTTTGCGAAGGTGTTGATGTGATGAGGTTCGGGTGAGGGAGGAGTTTTGCGCGACTGAGATCAGAAAAGGGAAATGTGTAAGAAGCAAAAGGGGCTCTGGGTTGATACCAAGGCTACGAGGGGATGAGAATGATCTATGATCAGCTAGATGTGAGCTGCACGAGGCATATTCACGGCCATTCTTGCATACCCAGGACACAACTTGGGCCAAACACATCAATCCATTTTACAAATCTATACCCAACGTCTCCAGAGACGTCTACTCTAAACTCCTTTATCCCCTCCAAAAACCCTTCACACAAGCAACCCGATTCTACATTATAACCTCTGCCTCCCCCTCGTCTCAATCGGAATCGCACACATCCCCACAAACGCCGCCAAAATCAGCGCGCCACTCAGATAAATCGGCGTCGTCGTGCCATCCCCCGGCATATTCGCCGCCAGCACCGGCGCCATCAGCCCCATCGCCCTATTCAAAAAGCTCGCCACGCCCGTCCCCGCCCCTCGCACCGGCGCGGGAAAGATCTCAGGCGTGAACGCGTACAGCACGCCGTACATGATATTCTGCGAGAAGCTCTCCACACAACTAAAGAACAGCTGGCTCGCGGGCGACGTGCCGAACTTGACGAACATGAAGAGGAACACGGCCGACACGAACGTCGAGCACGCGAGCGTCCCGCGCCGCCCGAGCCAGGGCGATTTGTGGTCGACGAGGTACGCCGCCAGCAGGCTGCCCGGCACGCCGACGGCCGACGTGATGGCGTAGGTGCGGTACGTCGCGGGCGTGATGGGCGTCGCGCCCGCGTCGGGGCTGCCCTCGGGCGGCGCGGCGCCGCCGTGCGAGAGGTACTGCGGGAGGAAGGCGTTGAAGAGCGGGTAGCCCATGCCGATGGTTGCCCAGACGAACCACACGATCGCGGTCGCGAGGCCGAGCGTGCGGGTTTTGAAGAGCGGGCGCAGGCGGTCTGCGGAGAAGGACTTCATCTTATCCTTGAGCACGCCGGCGGTACGCCCACGTCCCGAGGCGGTCGTCCCGTCGTCGTCGGCGGTGGCGACGCCCTCCACGACTGCGTCGAGGATCTCTTCCGTGAGCCACGTCTTCGCGCCGTTGCGGTGCGCGATGCCGTGCACCACGGCCACGGCCTCCGCCTGGCGGCCCTTGGAGAGCAGGAACTTGGGCGACTCGAACAGCCGGAACGCGAAGAAGCGCACCACGAACATGATGAAGGTGACCAGCCCGATCGTCAGCACGAAGCGCCGCCAGCCCTGGTCCGCGGGCCAGTTCAAAATAAAATACCACGCCGCCAGCGACGAGCTCAGCTGGCCGACGGGCCACCACACGGACAGCAGGGTGAGCAGCGAGCTGGAGGCGTCGGGGAGGAACTCGAGGAAGAGGGCGCCGTCGACGGGCAGGTTGCCGCCGACGCCGAAGCCGAGGGACGCGAAGAGGAGGCAGACCCAGCCCCAGGAGGGCGCGAAGGCGAGCAGGATGCCGAAGACGCCGGTGATGAGGAGCGTCATGTTGAAGGCGATGCGGCGACCGAGGACATCGGAGCCGATGCCCCAGACGAAGGAGCCGAAGCACAGGCCGAGGAAGATGGAGGATGTGGTGTAGCGGACCGTCTTTTCGGAGATGGCGAACTCGGCGGAGAGGGAGGGGAGGGTTAGGGAGACGCCCTGGTGGTTGTCAGTTGAGGACGTTTGGGGGCAGGGTGGTGAAGACTCACGTGCATCCATAAGCTAGCAACATGGTTAGTGAAGTTTGATGAGTGAGAGGATTAAGATGTACTTACTTATCCGCAAACCATCCAAAGCCGCATAGGATGAAGAGTTGCCAGTTATACCTCCCCATCCCAATATCCTGAATCGCCTTATTGACAAGCTTGGATTTCACTGCCCCCCTCCCATTAACCATCTCATCAAGCTTCATCCATCACGCAGATAACTCACATTCATACTCCGTCCACATCCCCCTCCCGCCCCTCCGAACCTCCTTCCTCAGCCCTTCAATCGTATACTCCGCCGCGCTCATCTCCAGCATCCCCGTGCTCTCCCCCTGGTCCTTGCCATCCTCATCGTCGCCGTCATCATCCTCCTCATGCCCCGGGCGCTCCTCAAACTCGCAGCGGCCTATACGCGCCGAGTGGCTGTGCAGATGCGCCTCCTCAAGCGGAACCACGACGCCGAGGTAGTCGTGTACGGACTCGGGCTGGTCGGAGAGCAGACGGCGGACAAATGTGCGCAGGAGCGCCATGCTTCTTGATTCCTTGATGCTGCACCAGCAGCTCCTCGGTGTGTCGCGAAAGGTGTTAGTAACGTAATATGCGTCGCCCACGTGACCTTCGTAGATGTAGCCTGAATATCCTCGTGAAAATAGCAAGCCGATGATGCCGTCCTCGGCTTCAATGTCGTCGCGTCGGCGTCTCACTCCCAGCTCTTACTCAGCAAATAACAACAAGTACCTGATCCTTCAAAAGTCCCAGTTGCAATCTACATCTTTCCCATCAAAGGACACGTATAAAAGAGACCTCGAGAAACACGAAAAGATGAGAAAACCGATGAAAAGTGAAGATAAAAGGAACGGTGAGATGAAAGAGACGTGATGTGTAGTGTTACTAACCCCCATGCTCACTCGGCGTAGTTCGAGGACACCTGACTAAAAGAAACGACCACGCCGCGCATTAGCGCTCCTTAGGTAATCTAGGGGGGTGCCAGGTCATCCCGCAGCGCGCAGCGGAAAACCTATGCATCGCGCCACCTCGGGAGACATGGAGGACGAAAATAGCGTTGCAGACGTGCTGTAACCTCCGCCTAACACATCGTCACCCAGTGATGGAGACGGTCAGTTAGTGGCGCTACTGAACGTCCGGGGCAGCTTGTGAAACATCCCCAGGGCCTGCAGCGGTCACGGGCCGAGGGCAGCTGTGCGTGCAGCGTGGGGTAGGATCCTTGTCATCTGCACCCCAAATGTCCTCCTGGTGGTTCTGGTGGATTGGAATCATAATTGCAATTCTACCGAGTACTCTCTCTTTGAAGCCATCATGATGCTAGTTCATTACAAAAGCCGCCATAATCCACAACGCCCCTGAGTAAACCCATAGAAACAGTGCTAGGCCATGGAAACGCCATCTCCCAATCTATGTGTACTTGGACTCTAACCCAGAGCTTAAAGCAGCTCTCCGTCTCCCTCGTCAGCACCCTCCTCCTCATCTTCCCAGTCGTCCATCGCAGCTGCCCGTCTCTCGGCCTCCCGCTGTACTTCAGCAAGACCTGAGAGCTCCGCGACGTAGTCCTTCTCCTGCAGCGCCCTCTTTACGAAGCCCCAGCCGTCCTTTCTGTAGGCGTCCAGAATTGGAGGGCCACAAGCACTGCAGCAGGGGTATGACTGGCCGCGGATGACTTTGGTGCTGAAGTTGTGCACGTAGCCGCGTACTGTGTGAGGGATCAAGCCGAGGGCATGGTCAACAGGGTCATTCTCGGCATCATGCGTATGAGGCGCCTTGGCATGATGCTTGAGAGGATGTTGAAGAAGACTCGCGAAGAGCTCCACGACTGCTGCTGACGCCATAGGAGCAACACCTGGCCGAGTAACTGTGCACTGCTGGTCGAGTGTCTGGTCCTTCTGCGACTGGAAGGGGTTAGCAGGAGTCGCAACTTTTCTTTTCAACGCCGAATGCTCACATCAGCGGGTGCAACTACATCATTGCAGAAGTAGCAGCCCAACGTCGCACGCTCCTTATCGTCCGGCTGGACATTCTCCGGCTCAGCTCCGTGTCTCATGACTACGTAGGAATCGAATCCGAGCGCGGCATTTAACACGATCTTGCCTGCGGCTTTGCCTATGACGCTCGGAAGCCATCTCGACTCACGGCTGTCCATCAGGAGGAAGATAGCATCGTGATCGTCGATGAGCTTCTTCAGCTTGTCGAAGTCGCCCCTGGACTTCGTCTCGTCCGTGAAGGGGTGGCCAACCATCGGTACAGATAATACGTGTCCGTCGCTGTCAACACCGGGATAGATCTCCTTGAGCGCCTCCGCTGCGCGAACGGCCTTGGGCTTTCCGCCTTCGAAGCAGTCCTCGAAGTTGAAGAGAGGCTGGCGTACGGGGTTTGAGTATGAGACGCGGCCATAGTCGACGAAGGTGATTTTCCGCACGCCCCATCCCATCAAATTCCGCGATACGTAACTGCCCAATGTGCCAGCCCCAAGTAGCAGACATTTGGTGTTCTTGATTGCATCCAGGTCCAGGTTAGGTGAAATGCGCCACTTCATGAGCTTAAGATTCAGATCCACAGATTGATCTGCCAGCCTCGTCGGATCCATGTACTCGCCGAGGTTTGCGACTCTGGCTCGTAGCTTTCCTTCCGCGTCTCTCTCCCAGCCCGTGACCTTGGGCATTTCGGCTACCGCGAGCGGTTCGACTGGATCCATCTCCAGGGGCAGGATGATGCTTCTGGCAGCGTGTCTGCTGGCCCTGATGTCGCGGTAGCACAGGATTTGCACCTTGGTCAGCTTAAAGCGTTGACGGACAAGCCAAAGCAGGTTGCGAAGAGGCCATGACGGGTTCTCGGGGTACGTTGACGGGTCTACGAACGCAACGTAACGATCCTCCTCAGCGACGTCGTCGAAAAAGCCGTTCTCAAAGTCGCCGAGGTTTGCCACCTCCCATACATAGCCAAAGGTATCATTCAGGTCATGCAAGTCGCTGTTAGCGTCCTTGTCAAGGTCGCTGACATCTGTGCCACGGGCCTTCTTAGCAAGGAAGAAGCCGTTCTGCCTCTTGTCGCGGTTCGCTGCCCAGGTGCCTACGCGGTCGACGAGCGCCGTGCTCTCCTTGGGATCGAGGCGGCCGATCGGACCTGTCCGCTTCCACTGGGGGTCTGAGTGGAGGGCGGGGAATGCGAACCAGTAAGTGAATCGGTACTTCTTGAGGTCTGCGTAGGAGAGGATCGCAAACGACGACAGAAGCGAGGGGACGGAATAGATCGTGCCATCGTTTATGGCGTCCCAGATCTAGCGCTAGTTAGTACGCAGCATGCAAACCAGTCAATCATGGACTCACATGGCGAGCTGCGAGCTTCAGCATCGCTTGCTTGTCCGTGTTTTTGAAGTCCTCGATGGTGTTGACGTTCTTGATCCAACCCTCGCCGCGGACGTGCTCGTCGTTTGGCCTGCTCTCCTCATCAGTCCTGTGAGGGTCAACATGAGGGCAGCGCGAGCCCAAAAGCTAGTCTTGCTTACTGGTCGGCTGTGAGGGCGTTGCCGAGGATTGACATCCTGCAGCTTTGGGCCGGGTCGACGGGCAGTGGGGTATACTGGCCCAGAACCCGACGCGCCGAATCGTCCAGTTTGTCATGCTCGAGCTTGGAAGAGAACAGGGCGGCGTAGAAGGGGAGCTCGATCTCGGAAGAGAAGGGCGCGTATTGGATTGCAGCCATCTTGGGCTTTTCGAAAAGTTATGCGCGATGCGCTTGGAGGGGTTCCGTTCGGAATACGCGGGCTCGGATGCGCAGCGGACGATCGTATACTCTGAGGATGCTGTTGGACGAGGGAAAAGAGGACGACGAAGGACGAAGAAGGACGGAGGTAGTGACAAACGGAAGCAGCAACCGTTGTGGCACGGAATGAGTCAAATGGTGGAGGAAGGTGCGATGCGACGGAAGAGGCAGGGTCGAATCCGACCGGACAAAAAGGTATGCTTGCTTAACTGGAAAATGGGAAATCAGTCATCTGCACTAGAAACAGAGCACGCCTTCTTTTTCTGATCACGGGAGCAGCAGAAATTGAGGGCCTGAAAGAGTGAGGTAGAGCAAGATGGTGTCCGCCAGGCAGGAGGTAGGGTTAGGTAGGTAGGTAGGAAGGGTCAGGGTAGCTTCCCCTCCAACGCCCAGGCTGCGACGACGGACCTGCCCAGCTGGACAAAGGTGGGGGAGCTCAGAGCCACGGGGTGCGCATTATTGTGTCATGCCCGCAGCTGGACCTAGGAAAGTGGCCCCTGCGTCCTGCGTCCCGCCGGCTAAATCTCGGAAACAGAAGGAGGCGCGGGGTAATCTATGCCGACCCAAGTGGGAAAGCGCTTTACGCGACTCAAGGGGAGAAGCGCGTTGGCGGGAATTGGCTTCGTGACGTGGACCGCCTTTCCATTGGACACTTGTTGCCGGGTTGTTGCAGAGCTTGCACATGCATTAGCAGCCCTGCGAAGCCCACAGTCGCAACTCATGTTCAACCGTTTGCAACTGTACCTTGCCGTCGATTCCATTTTTTAAACCTAATATTGCTGTGCTGTGCCGAACCAGACAGTTGGCAAGATGCTCATTGGAATCTGCGGTGGTAAGTCGACATTCGTCCCTCAGCTCAACCCCGGTCTCATTTCAGATGCACAACCTCAACTATTCCACGAACAAAATTTCCTAACTTCTCCGCAGGGATTTGCTCCGGCAAGAAGACGGTGGCGCAGTACCTTGTCGAGCACCATGATTTCAAGCTACTCCGCCTCGACACGCCCGGCGGAGAACCTCAACCTGAGGAAAAGAAGACTCGCGATGACCGGTTCGTGACGCCGGCGCGCTATGAGACGCCCGCATCATATGAAGCTCCCTATGAGCCACCTCTCAGGAGAGAAGATACGCCACGGAACAGCACTCCCCGCAATGGAACCCCTCGCAATGACAACGCCTACACCGACTCCCGCGCACCCATTTTTGGCTTCTCGCCCGAGCCTGAGCCGTGGGGTGAGCCGGAGCCTGCTCACTCAATTGCTGACACCAACGAGTTCATGGAGGCGCGGCGCAACCAATCCAACAACAACAAGAAAAAGAAGAACAAGATCAACAAGGACGCCATCTGCTACAACTGCAGACAAAGAGGCCACTGGAAACAAGACTGTCCTCACCCTAACCAGGATAACGCCCTTACCATCAACACTGTCAATGGCATCCCCGTAGGAGACCACTCCGAGACGCCCTCTCTCAACGCCGCCGCCCCTTCCTTCTCCATGAACCCGAGCAGCACCAACATCAACACCAGCAACAGCAACAGCAACAACTCATCCAACGATAACGAGCTCAACTTCTCCTCCGCCGAGTCCCTCCTGGAATACGTCACCACGCGTTGGCAATCCCGCTTCGTCATGACCGACGTCCACAACGAAGCCATCCTCGACCAGCTCGCCAAGCGCCCCTTCTTCATGCTCGTCTCCGTTGACGCCCCCCTGACCGTCCGCCACGCCCGCTTCCGCTCCGCAGTCAACCCCCACTGCACCCTCGAGTCCTTCGCCCTGGCCTCAGACACCCACCTATACGACCCCAACGACGGCCTCCAGCCCCTCATCTCCCGCGCCACCGTCCGCCTCCTGAACACCTCCTCCTCGCTCGCCCACCTGTACGCCACCCTCGGCAAGATCAACCTCGCGGACCCCGTACGCTTGCGCCCGACGTGGGACGCCTACTTCATGTCCCTCGCGACGCTCGCCTCCCTCCGCTCCAATTGCATGAAGCGCCGCGTCGGCGCCGTGCTCGTCGGCAGCGAGAAGCGCGTCATCTCGACAGGCTACAACGGCACGGCGCGCGGCCTGCAGAACTGCTCCGACGGCGGCTGCTCCCGCTGCAACTCGGGCAACTCCTCCGGTGTCGGGCTGGCGACGTGCCTGTGTCTCCACGCCGAGGAGAACGCCCTTCTCGAAGCCGGACGGGAGCGCATCCGCAAGGGCTCGGTGCTGTACTGCGATACTTGCCCCTGCCTCACCTGCAGCATAAAGATCTGCCAGGTCGGAATCGAGGAGGTGGTGTACGCTCACGGGTACAGCATGGATGACCAGACGGCGGCGGTGTTCAGGCAGGCGGGCGTCAAGTTGAGGCAATACATCCCGGTGAGTCTTGACTGCACGTTATCAATGTGTCAAATCGTACTGACGAATGGACAGCCTGCGAATGGACTGATTCACTTGGAGAATCTGGACAAGATGAAGTACATGAGCATGCAGTAAGCTAAGTACCAGTGGATTATATATGGATTTGGTACATAGCGGGGCCAGAGAGAACCCTGATGGGCCTCGTCTGAGTCGACAGAGTTTAACAAGATTACCCGCCTTCTGAAATTTGGCGGCTCCAAATCACTAAGAAGCAATATTCATCCTTTCAAGTTGTTCCTTTGAGGACCTACATCCGGAAAGTTTGATTCGGTAAAAGCAGCTAGCACAGTTGTGCCTACTCAATTTACTTGGCCTTTCACTTCATGATCATGTTCAAGTTGCTCAGTGATACTCTTAGTATGTTTCACTGCGCATATTTCTTGGGAGAACCTGAGTTTGTCACGGACGTCAAGGTCGGCGGTTTTGAGTCGCGTCCACAAATTAGACCCCCGACGCTACCTTAGACCCGGAGCGGATCGGTACCGTTAGACCCGCTTTTCCCGCGCGGCACGGGCCGATGCATCGAACACTGGCCGCGAGACTTCACCTCCCAAGCCACATGTGATGAGCAATATTCAAGCCGACGATATCAGACGGGCATCCCGAGAGATTTTAATTGTGCCACAATACCAGCCCGCTGCTTCATGCTTCTGAACTTCAGAGCTCCGACGGACTCCAATCCGCCTTCTCCAGAAGCGAGACCGAAGACTTGACTCAGGCACTTCCGGCCACCGTTTCACGGTCCCAGCTCAAAATCCGAATGCACTTTAAGCATACAGCTTCGGGAAAACGATGCCTAATGGGTTTTGCTGACTATAGGACAAGTACGGATAAGCATACCAACCGCGGCGCCGGTAACGTCATCCGAACTGCGGCTAAAGCTTGTTGTAAAGTCGCCGGTTATACAGATGGCATGAACCTGACACACAGCCGTGACAGGTGCGCTCAAACAATGAGCGCTTATGGGTTCTCCGGCCCACTTCGTCGGCGTCTAGAGTCGCATAGGTTTGCCAAGTCTCCGGCTGCTTCACGCTAGAGTGAACGGGAATACGGCGTGGGTAGTCGACGTCTATGATGAACAAGTGAATCGATCATGGCTTTCCTATTGGTTGGTACATCTATTCAACAGTTTGGTGCAAGTATATAAGATATGCTCCCTTCCATTGACAGCTGTTGAGCAGCATCATCATCACTGCTTTCCGGTCTGGTACCAAACCCGAGTTTTCTAACTTCCGACACTAACTGCAAACCCTTCGAAATGCGTCCCGTCTCGATTCTTACGGTTTCTTTCGCTGCCTTCACTGGCGCCGAAGCCTTTCGTCTCGGTATCCCCGAACACAGAGGCTTACTTTTGGTAAGCAAGCGTCCAGCGCAAAACTACGCACTTCGACGACGTCGATATAATCAAGCATCGGTCACTAACTTTCTGTGCTGCGCATACACGCGCCTTTACTCGCTCTGGCAGCCCCGGTCATCGCATCTGAGCCCCTTGAGCCCAGACGATGCAAGTCAATTGATCCTGCTGAATGCCGGCAGGACTGAAGTACCCTAGGTCTCAGACAGCCTACAAATGCCTTCAAGGTTTCTAGATACATATAAATAAATGCGTCCCTGGAATAATCCTAGCGGCTTTGACATTGTAGTGAGGCGATTCGTTGGTTTTGATAATGCACCTTTGGCCAAGTCTACTTCAAGATACTATTTATCATGAGTCTTCAGTAAAGCAGTCCCTTTCCCCGATGAGGGTCTTCTCCTAAGATTGTGTACAGTGGGACCCGGCAGACATGAGCTCTACGAAGAACTGCCAACTCCTCTCTCCAATGGCACTAAATGCGCGTAGTGCACGTCTGAGTTGTTGGACTTGATATCCGAGTCCACAAGTGCACCCGGACATCATGCAACATGTCTCAACGGGGTGGTTTGAGTAATGAAAGAGAACACGGCCAGTCTGAATAGCATGACCATTCGTCGATCATAATTACAATTTATGAGAAGCTAAGTATGAGGCTTGAGATCTATCTACCTGAAATATTTATCTTCTCTGTCATACAATCCAAGTACTCGCGTCCAATTCATCGACCCTGGTAACTTCTGTAGTGGTATGTCTGAGTCGTCGTATATCGCCTCCGGGAAATCAAAACAGCCAAACAGACATTCACCCTCTTGGACTCCATCCGAGTGTTCGATACTGGTGCGGCCCTCCACTCCTCTCCGACAATCAAGGCAAGCGAGAGCAGGTCCCATGATCGTCGCCACCCCGACAACAACGATACCGCTGGCTGTGAGTGTGCGAAGGTTCAGCTTGACATCTATAGAAAACCCATCATCTATCTTTCGAGAGAAAAGCACATTGAAAGGGCCTCGGGTAGTAAGGATTGTGTAGGCGTCTTTTGCCAGGAGGTACTCCAGGATCTCCTGTTCATCAACGCCAGTAACTGTGTGCAGCTCGGACACACTGCGACAGGCCACCTCGCCGCGTAGAAAGTCGCGCCAGGGCCACTCTCGCACTGACAGACTCTTTGCTATCAATATGACGAAAGCAGCCAGGACCCAGGTGAAAGTTGCCATGTTGAATGGGTCAACTCCGGGGATGCGCTCGCCCACTAGGAAGGCTGCCAAGATGCCGCCCACGACAAGCGTGCCACATGTCGTCATCGTCATCGTGACGAAGAACCGACGGGAGACAACGATAGATTTCTCTTCGAACACCCAAGTGTGAGCAGATGAGCTTTTCATCGTTGATCGTATTTGGTCGACATCTTGCCAATTTGCGTCCTCAAACACAAGAAATCTTGACATCGGCTGGAACCTCGTCCTAGTAAGTCCCATTTCAGGTGCTAGATTAACCGTGGTGGCATGTACTTTCAAGTCGACAAACGCAGAGAAGTTGGCGATGGAGATATGAGTCGCACGAAGGTAGATTGAATTAAAAGATGTCTCTGCGATGACGTCGGAAATGTGATTGAGTTGCAGCAGATACTTAGGCTCCATGAAAAGAACAGGGACAATGACGGAAATTAAATCGAGTAGGTTCTCGATGTATCCTTCCATACGACCTTCGTAAATGTTTTTTGGCAGGCGCGAAGTGGTGGAGTCTGATGTCAAGTTGGTACGGGATACGACGTATCGACATACTTGTATCTACATGTTCTGAGGACTTCACGAGCTTTATGGTTCGTGCCACCTGGTGAAGAGTATGAATAGCTCCTTGTATCATGCTCAAGGCGCGGCGTGCGCTCGTCCCAGAAATCTCTCCGCGTTGGTTCTGGCTCAGCAAAATCGGTACCTCTTTCCAGCCGGTTCTGTAGACGCCGGTACTGATATTCGGGGCGTTTCTCAAGAGCTCCGACATGCTTTGGGTGTTGAGTTGACTAAATACGTAGGAAATGCTATCAAAAGCCGACGACGACATCTTGTAACTTTCGTTCAATTTGGCTTCATTGCCAACTTCGTTAACGTTTTTTGATATCTGTTCAGCCATCGCAACACTCTGTTGAGAAAAGTGTATCGAGTCAATGGCAAGAAACTTCATTTTGGCGGCGCAAGTGGCCAGAGACGCCACAACGCCTGAATGCCACTCTGCGTCGTATACATTGTGGTACACGCACCGTGCTACTACGGCTGTAACGTAGTCAATTAGAGCACAATAGCACCTGCGGGTTCGCTCTTCAGTAACCTTGGACTTGGTACTAGACGCATCTGCTGTGTTGTCGCTGTGAAGTCGCTTTTGGTAGCCGAGGATCCTCATTTCGTCTTCAGACGAGACACGCCTGTTTCCCTGTTCGTCACGAAACAGACGAAGAGAGCTGTTATCGAAGTTGCAAGTCGCAATGTTCAAGGTGATCTCGTCAGCAAGTCTTGACAGACTTTCAAAAGCGGCATCATCTGGACGCCACAATTCATCGGCTAGAGATCCAAAAGGGCTGCGACTGATGTCACTTAGCATGGCGGTCGCAAGTCTTCTGATTTCGAATTCCCTGAGCTTTGACTCTTGTTCCAAAGAGATGCCATACTTACAGATATCATCATTCCTGATATCATAGGCAGTTGGATTGCCCCAAGCGAATCGGATATAGTACTGCTGTGGCCGAAGGAAACTCAGTGCGCTTGCAACCAGAGCTTCGAAACTAGTCTTGTCTTCGTGTGGTAACGACTGCATTGGCTCCTTAACAGAAGCAGAGTCCGGAATAGACTCCTGAGCAGAGTCAACAGTTGCATGGGCGGGGAACCCACCACCCTTCCACCTCATCTGGGGGAATTTGCGCTTCTTTCGCTTTGCTGTTTCGCTGGGGCGTTGCTTACAGAGCACAACTTGCGGCCCGTCGTCAAGACTGTCTGCCATTTTGATTATCGAAGCTGGCTCTTGAGTTATTCTGCCGTGAAATGATTGCTGTGGAAATGAACACAAATTTGGGTCCAGTTGGGAAAAGAACACCAAAACCTGCCGAGAAATTGAAAACTGCACCAGACAGGCTGCATATGCTGTGCGACTGCCTGCCTAGTCAGCCTCGGCAAAAATAGAACTAAGCCGTGATGCATGATCACTGATTGCGCTCCAATCACAGCTTTCCCCATCATGCAGGCTCCGTTGTGATAGATCAAGACAAGAAACTGTCACCATTCAGCCTGCTGTGATTGGTAGGAACCCCTCTCAATTACTTAAGATACGGACATCCATTCGAGATACGGGCGGGTACAGATGCCACGTAAGACGCAGACCATTACTACACAGATGATACCGACAATGTCTTCACGCTTGACATAGCAATGAGCTAGACAGAGCCAACGAGATACCATGGATCCGGATGACTTATTCGACAGGTTCAACGAGATTATTGCCCCCGACTTCAGCCTGGTGACTGGAAGAAGGTTGGACACCGCAAGTAACGCAAGTAATGATCAGAATGCGGCGCAGACTATAGATAAAGACGAAGATGTTACGCGCAACGTCACTAGCAACGAGAATGACGAAGACAGCGCTGCGAGGCACGAAACGCAGCTAGTCAGTACGACTGCTGACAACGACGCACAGTCGGATTTGGAGAAGACCAATAAGGAAAGCAACGAGGAGTCTTCAGAGTGCAACCAGCTGCCGTCCGATGCAAAGATCGCTCGGAACTTGCACTGGAAGCTGATTGAGCCCATTGAGCTTGTGTATATCAAAAACGATTCAGGTTCGTGGGCCGAGGTCTCCAAAGAAGAATGCGTTCTAGTCACCGATATCGAGGAAATGGCTATCAGTGAAGATGATGGCGGCGGCGACGACAAAGTGGCCCATGTTTTGAGACATGTCCGAGCATGCCACAACGGCGATCAATTCGGTCTCATCGAGAACACTTTCAGTGTTGATACTTCGTCTCAAGAGATTGTCAACATTACCGTAAATGATTTGGGCGTGATACCAATCAGGCTGCTTCCTGCACTCGAACGCGAGAACATCGAGGCAAGACTTGTGTCTCGTGGAAAGAAGTACCACGGCATTTGTGAGAGCTCACATAACCTCATGAATTACAAAGGCCCAATTTTACCGCTAGATCGGGAGACCCAATGGACTTGGACGGTGAGCCCTCTTAGTCTACATGCCGAGTCTACAACTGAATACCTTACTCATCAGATCCCGCAGACAAATCAAAGAGTCGTGGTCGACACAGCGGGCTGGAAGATGCAAAGCGCTGGTGCGGATGACAGCTCCATTTCTCCACATCGAGGAACAAGCCTGAAGTCGCTCTTGAGCAATGAGGGTTATACCATCCCTCAAAGCGATGACCCGTCATCAAGTCAAGGCTATTAATCCAATGAGTGAAGATGCGTTGCCTGACGCAAAGAGCAAACAGAAGTCTCCGGAATATCGACAGACGAGGGAGGATCACGAGTGGACAGATATCGACTACCTCACATGCCCGCCGACGCTCGTAGCCTTCTTGTTGTACGAGAACAAATGGGTCAGCGTTGATGTCGAACATCTGACAGACATCGTCTGGCCTGAAAGCCCGTTCGACTCACTCGAGCTGGAGGTTGGGAAGAAGAAGTTGATCCAGGATCTCACACACCGCTTCAAGAAGAAGGAAGTAAGTCAGGGTTCGCATCAAGACACCGGAGGACAACAGGGAGGAAACTTGGTCATCTTCTTGACTGGCCCTCCTGGAGTCGGCAAGACTTTGACAGCAGGTAATGATGCCCGCTCCCATCACATGCAAGTACGAATCTGAAGAGAGCTCTAACTGTCTCGCAGAGATCGTCGCCGAGGAAGCACAGCGTCCCCTGTACCGTGTATCGGTCGGAGAGTTCAGTGTTAATCCTTCAGACTTAGGAAAACGACTCGGTGAAATCTTCCTCCTAGCGCGGCGCTGGGGAGCTATCATCTTGATTGACGAAGCTGGCATGTTCACGACGAAGAGGCAAGCGTCGACGCCAGCTCAAAATGTTGCAATTACTGGTGAGTTAACACAAGTCCCTGCATATCAAAAGTCACAGTGATTCAGCAGACCAACAAGACTTGCAGCGTTCCTCTGGTTACTCCATACTTATGATGGGTTGATCTTCCTCACAAGCACATCCGAGGACATTGACACAGCCTTTTACGATTGCATCCACGCAACAATCAAGTACGTTGGACCTGACGAAACCCAGCGAACGAACATCTGGCGTCGCCAACTACAGCGCGCCGTTGGCTCCCCGGAGGAGCATCCCTTAAGCTCTCGATGGCCGGAGGAGACATACCGACTGTTGGGGAAAGTCGAAACCAATGGACGGGAGATTCGCAACATTGTCAGGACTGCCGAGCAGCTGGCTCTAGGTCTGTCCACGGAATTGGCAATGGAACACGTCGCGGCAGCCATGCGAAACTTCGGAGGCTCGGATAATGACGTTGAGTCCATCTGCGAGAAGTTGGAGATGTTAGAAGAAAAGGTCGGCGGGGGTCGTGGACTAGCATGTGATGACGATGTTGAACTTCAACATTGAATCAGTGAGAGGTCCGACGGGTTGCAATGACACACGGAACACACAAATGTTCCGCGTTCGTATGGCAGCTAGTATGACGATGATCGACCAGGAAAGCAGTAGTGAGCTGCGAGGTACCTTGGCACTACCTCTTTGAGCTCGGCGGCATTTTGAGACGCTGGTAGTGCTGACTGTGTGCCCACT
The DNA here is from genome assembly GCA_020226115.1 of Colletotrichum viniferum. Classification (NCBI taxonomy): domain Eukaryota; kingdom Fungi; phylum Ascomycota; class Sordariomycetes; order Glomerellales; family Glomerellaceae; genus Colletotrichum; species Colletotrichum viniferum. The sequence continues at coordinate 112,119 of JAGFBE010000018.1, forward strand.
CATGCGCATCAGGCCCCTGCGGTGTTCGAGCTTCAAAGAAGCTAAGTAATGCTTTAGGCTACGTAGCCAGGTAAATAGGATATTGGTACAGAGTTTAAGTAGATGCCGTCCTCGTTGCCTGTCTGGCATGAAGAGGCTTGTCAAATATACGTAGTTCGGAGCTGGTTTCATCTTCTGCTGACTACCACGGTTGAAAATGTCTTCCACCTTGGAGATCGCACTCGACAACCTCAAAAGAGCTGGACTAGGTGACGCTGTCTACACTCCCGACCAAGACGCCTACCAGACTCGGAATGCCTCATACTGGGCGCAGAGTGCCCAGCTGAAGCCTTGGGCAATCGTCCAGCCGAGGAACACCGAGGAGATTTCCAAGACTGTCCAGGCTCTTGTCGCGACACCAGAGTGCAACTTTGCGGTGCGAAGCGGGGGCCACACAGTCTGGCCGGGTGCCAGTAACATCCAGGACGGCGTGACTATCGACCTTGGTCTGATGGCAAAGACGACATACAACCACGAAACGGAACTTGCTTCGCTGCTTCCTGGAGGAAGGTGGACGGATGTTTACCATGAGGTTGAGAAACGTAAGAACAAATGGAACTCCACTCAACTTGATCTTTGCTGACTAGAGCAAACACGCAGATGGGAGGGTGGTTGCTGGTGGCCGCGAAAACGCGGTCGGCATTGGCGGTCTTACAACGGGTGGCGGCAAAACATTCTACACCTGTCGAGTCGGATTCGCATGTGGTGAGTGGCATGGACACTGCCCGGAATCGGAATGAGTGTTGACCTGAGCCAACAGACCAGGTCGTCAACTACGAAGTCGTCCTTGCCGACGGTAGCATCGTGCAGGCGAACGATCAGGAGAAGTCCGACCTCTTCAGAGTCCTCAAAGGCGGCGGCAACAACTTTGGGATCGTGACTCGCTTCGACATGGCGACGTTCCCCTCAAAGGATATATGGGACGTGGAACTTGTACATGCCAAAGAATTGGCCCCAGAAGTCGTTCACGCGCTGACCGACTTTGTTGGCAACCTCGAGGCTCACCCGGATGCTCATGTCCTGGCAATGTGGATGTACCTGCCCAAGGCCGATGACCACTTCATCGAGAACCTATTAATGAGCCTGGACGGCGAGCAGGAGGCCAAATCCTTAAGCAAGTTTCTGGCTATACCTGGGGAGGTCAAATCCAAGACGACCACGGTCGCGACCAAGATGGATACGTTCGCGTTGCCAAAAGCTAGAGAGTAAGTTTGCCCTCATTCTCTCTGCGACGGTTGATTAAATTGGCACGTCAGGCATACTTGGTTCACCACAACCTTCAAGAACGACCCGCGAATTAGTCAAAAGGCGGCTGACGTCTTTGAGAGCCTCGTCAAGATGATGAAGGGTCAAGTTCCAGACCACGACTTCGCTTTCCAGATGGTTCTGCAGCCGCTTCCCGTATCATTCGGCAAACACTCGGCGGTTCGTGGGGGCAACATGTTCGGACTCGAGCACATCAAGGATGACTGCGTGCTGCTGGTATGGACTGTAGAAGTGGCGACGCCGGAACTGCGTACGACTGTCGCATTCCCGGCCCTCAAGGGAGCCATTGACGAAATCGAGGCTTACGCCAAGTCAGTCCATGGCGATGTCAAGTTCCGCTACCTGAACTGAACTACTGCGACGCTTCGCAAGACCCACTGGGCAGTTACGGCGAGGAGAACGTCCGCAAGATGCGCGAGGCTGCAGAAAAGTACGATCCAGCGGGGGTTTTCCAGAGAAGAGTACCCGGTGGCTTCAAGATCCCAAAGGCGAACGTGGCATGAGGCCCAGAAGATGGCCGCTGTAACTCTGAGACCTATCGTCGCGTCGATGCTGTCGGCCTGCATGCGATGAAGCATGCTTTTGCGTAACTGAGAACCACTCGTGCTCCGGTTGCTCCAGACTGGTCATTCGTATCTGCCTCTCAGGACGGGAAGTTGCATGCGATGCGTTGATGCGTGTCGACGCCCTGCCGTCAGAGCCTGCTAATGGTGTTGTGAGAGTGTGAGACAGAGACGCATGAGAGGAGCGTGGTTGCCCCGCGTTGGCCCCGCATTGAAAGGGAATGCAGCTTCTGGTCACGTGAATCATGCACAGTACCTTCGTTAATGGTCCAAGCAACGTCCACGTCCTAGCTGCATGCATGTCACCCTCCCGAGGCACATTTCAAGGCGGACTCCCGCTTCACATCTCCATGAGCACAAGCATCAGCAAACTCAAGTGATTTTGACTCAGGCTCATCGTAGCCTGCTGCGGATGCCTGGAACCTGCCTGGAGCCTGCCTCGAGAATGAGCTCATTGAGGCTGATATCTCCATCGCTGCACTGCAGATGGTGCCGTGATGTCCGAGACAAGACTCTTGCTGAGTGATCTCCGCCGGCCGACGCCTCGTTACCACCTCAAGCGGGTGAGATCTTGATGCTCGCCGTGGGGTCACACGATCCAGACGGGCGGAACCGAGCAATTACATTGGCCTTCATATGACACAGACACAACAATCAGCTTCACAGCAAGCCGTTGCAATTTGGCTGCAGCTAACCCTAGGTCTAGTAGTTTTCCTGAACCACAATGATGCTGGTGAGAGCAAGTCATACCATTCTATGCGGCTTATTGGCCGACGCCCTACTCCAACCAGCGAGAAACACCTAATCATGCAGCTGCCAGTCCAATGGGCAAAATGAGGCTTGCCATATCTCCCTCCTTATCTCTCCACATGATTAAATACCCCGCGTTAGGTCTTGATGTCAAGTGCAAGAGCTTGAGGTCTACCGCTCTTCTCTATCCAACCCTCCCTCCACCGTCAAGCCCCTCACCATGGCCGAGCTCCCCAGCGGCGTGGCGCCCTCCCTCAATGTGCCGGGGATCGTGAACCTCGGGTTCCAGCTGGCCAACAAGCTAAACATATACGGCCTGGGGACCAAGTCCCCAGATACAGACGTTCGATACCTTGTCGATGATATCTTCGGCACGGCCTCAACCCTCGCTCAGCTCTGGGAACATCTCAGCACTGACAAACATGATACGTTTTCCGTCTACAAGGACGCTGGCCGCAGAGAAGTCGAAGATCTCGCGGTCCGCTGCGGTAGGACTTATGTCACCGTCATCCGCAGCGTCTACAGGGCCAGCTTGGCCGCCAAAGTCGTTGAGGACGTCAACTTTGAGACGATCCGCGTCGAGGACTTGAAGGCCGCCAGGCTCTGCGCCATCAACGCCAACATGAACTGGAACCTGGTCGAGGACGCTTTCGAGACTGCCGCGAAGCAGTTGCAATGGCTCTTCGCGAGCCTTCTGTTGCACATGCAGGTCTTTGACGTTGCCCGTCTCCAGATCAAGTCAGTATTCCCTCTTAGCATCTTCAAATGATCATGCTAACGTAGACGCAGAGCTCCCAGAGCCCCAGGTAGCTTCGATGAGGAGCTCGCTTCAAGGGCATTGGCCAGCCGTCTGCTTCAGCAGAGGAACAAGAACGTCAAGACTCTCGTAGAGGACTACGAGAAGAAAGCGGACGAGCAGGCCAAGCGCGAAGCTCGAGCAGCCTACAAAGCTGCCAAGGCAGCGGAGGCTGCTGCAGAGGCTGAGGCCGCAAGCGTCTGCTCTGGTGATGACGTCGCATCGTGGAAGTCTGGAGAGACTGCCCAGGTCTCCAGGGCGCCTTCAATCTGCGGCGACAAGGTCGACGGAGAGAAGAAGACCGCTCCTGTTGAGGAATCCTCCCCTCCCGCCTTCATTGAGCCTCCTCCGCCTCCTCCAGTCATGGACTATCCACCACCGCCACCTCCTGAGCCCATTGACATTAAGCTCATGACGCCCAAGCGCCGCTTCCCAGCTAAGGTCTTCAACAGCATGGCCGAGTGGATGCGCGGCCTCTTTGGCCGCGGTCTCCCGCCCCTGGACCACTTGGAGCTGGAAGCAAGCATCATCCACGGTGGATATCAGCTCCATAGCAAGAAGAAGCCGCCAGTGTTGGCCTTCGAGCCGAAGACTCTACTCCGCCAGCTCAAGCGCGTTCTCCGCAAGGTTGGAGATACTCCCGGGGACCAGCTGATCGGCCTTGATGCTCAGTTCCGTCTTGCTGTTCAGAATGCCCCTCAGCGCGCGCAGAACAAGGACGGCCGCGTCAGGAACTTGATCGCCGTCGACACCCGCGGCATGCCCGAGTTCATCGTCGCGTACATGTCGATGGAGCCCGCTCTGGAGCCTATTCACCTGACCGACTCCATTGGCCGTACCATCGTCATGCCATATGAGCAGTGCCGAACTCTGAAGGTAAACTCTACCACCTTTATTTTACAGCAAATATACTAACATTTCAAAGGGAGCCCGTAACATCATCCACAACCGCTTCCGCGACATCAACAGAATGTGGCCGATGATCAGCCAGGGCGCCTTCGAGATCGTCAATGAAGACGACGTCGTCATCACCCCGGCAGCCTGGGAGAACACCGTGAAGCCAGGCGCCGTCTTCACTATGCGCCTCTCACCTTTCGCAGACAGCTCCGTCGGTCCGGAGTCCAAGACCTGGGCGGAGCCGTACATGGGCCCGCCCCCGCCTCCGCCGGGCATGTATCCCCCGCCCCCAGGCTTTCGGCCACCACACATGGGTGGCATTCCTCCAGGCTTCCCGCGGCCCGGCGGCGGCGGTTGCATGCCGCCACCGGCCCCGAGATGGCCAAGGGCTCCCAGAGTCATCAACGTTTGCCCTCCTCCCGGCCGTCGTCGCCATGGCTCGCGTGCACCGTCTTCGGTGCTGAGCTGGATGGCCGGCTCCACAAACACCACCGACCGGGAGCTCGAGGAGTGGAAGCTCGGCTTCGAGCTGGACTTTGGCGGCCCGGAGCCGACAAGGGAGAAGGACATGGACGAGTTGACGTGGAATAAGCTCGGTCTGCTCGTGGCGCAGTGGACCTATGCCACTGACACCGAGTTCAACACGGACTCAGGGACGATGCCGTGGTACGATGACGCTGCGACGGCACGGTCTTCTAGTTCGGGTTCGTCTTCGTCCTCTTCGGATGAGATTGTGGATGATTGAAGGGGGAGGTTGAGATGAGGGGTCTCGGGGCTTTTGTATGGATCCGTTTCCTGTGTTGTGCTGCGGGATGTCCATTCCTTTCTTTCTTTTCTACGATTACCATACGTTGTCACGATATTGATGAAGATTGTAATTTCTATATACGTTGTATTAGTGTTGCAATGAAGGTTACAGTTCATTCTCGAACACTCACTGAACATGCATTGCCGCAACATCCATCAATGCGTAGAAAATACCACGACCAGAAGATATTTAGGGCTCTTCATCAAGACGTCCACGCGACGGTGTTGTATTCGAAGCCACAGGTCCTGGCTGCAACCTGTCGCAAGTTCCTATCAACCCGGTGTGCCTCGTTGGCAATGCTCTGCGTCTGAGGAGATTAGCAAATGCGTTGGATGATTTCAATTATTCCTTCCTGTCCTAAACCAGACCCTTCCTTGTCGTCTTTTCAAGTGTGAGTCCTCGGCGTAAAGTCATGCGGGAGTTTGATGCAAGGTTTCACACAGAACTAGAAGACAATATATGACGATCAATGATCAAACTGATATGGTGTCTGCGTATCTGAAATGGTGCCCAAATTTGCGAGAGAGTGAAGAACTTGAACCTTGGTCGTAGTGTATTTGCGCGTGTGGGGCAGCGTTTTCTTCGCCAAATGCCCCTGGAGGTACACATTCAATCTTGCATTTAGTAGCAAAGCACTTTTGAAAGCCACCCAGATGATTGAAGATAGTTGCCTATATGGCTCGTACGTCTCATCAGGCATTTTTAGAATGGCATAACTGAACGTCCCACTAGACAGAGGGAGCGTCGTGCTACGAGTCTGGGGCTTCATCCAATAGAAACGGGCCCAATGCTTCACGTCGAGGGACACGGAACGCGCCGCGCTAGCTGCCATGCCAATTGAGTGACATCATTTGCGGGTGCCAACCGAACACCAGTCTGGTCTCGCAATGTCATCCATTGGGACTGGGGCTTTTTCCCTATGGGGGGGGGGGGGGGGGGATCATCCGCGCTCCGCTGCGGGAAGGCGCTAACACACACAAAGCACAATGAGCCCGCCCCAGCCCAAGTTTTACACCCCCCGGCACTTGGGTCGCATGGCTCTGCTGCAGCAGGGGCTCGACATTGGAATGTTGGGCTTCAGCGAGCCGCTAGGTATCTGACAGCTTTTTTTTCTGCCAAAAAAAGAGCAACGCGAGAGAGATTGAAAAAGATAAAATAAAAATAAAGAAGAATCGAGCCCGTCGACCTACTCCTGACCCTCCCCAGAACCACCTCTCAATGGGAACCTACAAATACCATCCCTCCCAACTTAAATTTTACAACATGCACAATTCTCACTTTTTGATTCCAGCTTTTTTACTGTCCTGTCGCAAAATTACAGAATACAAGTTGATTCTGCAGCAAGCAGCTTGATCTAAGTACCTCTCTTCACTCCAAACTTCAATCAAATTCTCTCACAAGACTAACGTTGCACACACGCACCAAACTTCACGATGCGTGATCGTTTAGTTGAGCTTCTATTCCACATCCACACCAGTATTGCCTTTGCTATGCTGCTATTCGCAACGCAGGAGAGCAGACATGCATGGATATCAGTGATCACCGTCAGGTACTTTACTTTTACAAACCCGCAGGCTACTTGCAACACAGCGGGTGCTAATTTTGAACGTACCGGTGGCCTCATCACCTGGATACTCCTCAGTCTTTTCCTTCTTGTTCATTTCAATGACTATCTACTCTCGTGAGTTACCGTTCCTGGGTAGGCCTGTTTTGCTCAGTGGCTAATTTTACGAGGGAGATTTCCATGGAGTGTCTTCGCAGTCGTTGGCCCCGTCGTCATCTGGGCCTCTGTCGCTAGTGCCAAAGAAGTCGATTTCTACTATGCCGGTTTTCTATCCCCAGTCTGGATCGCTATTGGCCTGAACGCCTTAGTTATACATGATCGCAAAAACAGCCACAACTTTCGACGACTCGGGTTGAAAGATGAAGGTGATCTGGAAACTGGGTATCAGCCTGCGACTGAACTAAATGCCACCTCGTCGAGATCAGGTCGTCTGCGGACGCAAGATATTCAAACACATAGAAGGGACATTTAGATGCCCTTGGGAGGCATGCTTCTGTGACGAAAGACTCCAAGAAAGAAAGAAAGATGCGCCCTATCTCCCTCCAAGCCAGCTACCTTCCGACATCCTCACCTATCGATCCAAAGCCTCAGACCCCAGTGTTATTCATGAAGACCTCAACCTCCTTTTTATTCTTGTATCTTCTTCTATCTCAACCGGTTGTTTTCCTACCTGTGATCTGATCTACCAAAAGGGAGCTTGATATCTAGCATCACGAGCACATTCGCAAACTATGCATCAACTGGAGTTGAAGTCCATAGATATAGTGACTGCATGGGATCTGAGCAATAAATGCTGTTACAGACCTCACGCCTCAGTCTTTTCTCACTGGAAGGGAATGAATTTCAGTGTACTATTCCGATGAACTGGTGTGTAGTAGCTGAGGTAGTATTACTGAACCTGGTACGAATTCCGGCTGAAATCCATTTAGTGACGGTCAAGGTCAGTGGGGACCTATCTACTTTAGTGGCGACGGTCACTCAACGAGGGCCTGGGCCACCCGCTGTACTTACAGCGGATGGCGACCGGTACCTAGCGGTGAATTGCAGTACAGGACAGTACAAGTCATGATGATTTCATTTATACTGTTTCCGATGTGCAGTATACCATGTATAACCATCACTTCTAACCCGACATTGAGTTTGAATACGTTCATACAGTATCGGACCGCCAGTGATAGAGTTTTGGTGTTGGCCGGTGCAGATATCGGATCGGGTCCGGAAGAGCGGAGCAATCGGGTCGGTGAGTGAACGGGGCGGGGCATACCGAAAGCATTCCAGATTTCCCGTCGCCGTGGCTTGTATTGAGGCCGTAGTCCCCCGAAAGCCGTACCGAAGACCGCCTGTGTAGGAAAGTACAATGGTCAAAGTGACCTAGTGATCCTGTGTCGTGTGGTGGTCCGAGCTTCTCCGGGGCGCGGTTCTGGACTCGGCGCCAGCTTCCAGTGCCCCGCGCCCACTCAGTGGCCAGGATAAACGGCCGCTTGCTGGGTACCTGTGAGGCCTGCGTAGTGGGTGTGAGTGTAGATGTACTGGTTAAGTGCAAGTCTAGGTACACTGGGGCGTGAGGTAGCCACAAGTAGTGCCCTGTGGGGCTACCCTCACAGTACCATTGGTTGCTGGGGACCTCGTTTGGTGTGGTTTAATGACGTAGTTGTGGCTGCACGCCAGTAGAGAGGTGATAAGTCAGACAGTGACAATCGTACGTGGGTGTGAAAATAGTGATGTGTGAGGGAGAGCTATGTATGCGTACGGGCGCTGAGGCGCTGGAGAGAGCGATATGGCAGGCTCTGCCACCCTCCGGCAGGCCACAGGAGTGGCAGAGAGGTAGCTAGGCGCGCTCAACACTGAACAGACAGAGTGCCGTCGGCTCCGGGCAAGGAGTCGTGGGGCGCTCAACGGGGCCAGGACCAGGAAAACCTCACATACGAGTCGTTCTGCTATCGAATCTGCGGCGGCGATACTTTCTTATAACAACGACTTGTATGACGAGGGAGACCACCGAGAGTAGCCTAAGCATATCCTTAGATGATACATCCGACATTTCTGCAGTGGCATTTGCAGCATTGGTATTAACTACTGGGTCTGGCTCCACACACGGTGTGCTGCGTACGTCGTAGCCTGACGCATTGTTTGTTTTCATGGACTAAGTACTTTTCATTTTCTGCCATGAGGATACAATTAAAAGATTACCTACCGAACCAGATCAAAGCAGACCAGATCATCAGTCCAAGAACAATCTAAGGCACCCATTAGAACTAAGGAGGAGGGGTCCTGCAAGACATGAAGCTCGAGTGTGATTTGTGGGTGAAGGACGGAGTCCAATACGTCACGTGTGTTGCCTGTATCCGTAAGTGGAATTTGAAGAATAAATCGCATGGCCCGTTCAGGGCAGGAGACTGTAGCTTTCTAGGTTTGAGGCGTGCTACGGGATGATAAAAAGCAGCTCATCTGGTCATAGGTGTTGCTTTTCCGCCCGAGTGAACCATACCTGCTTGCCCCTGTAAGCTCCACAACGCTAAGTTCCTTCAAGACATAAGCAACCGTTCAGGAAGGCTTCTGGAAGGCGAAGGGGGCTTGGGCCAGTCGTCTTTCGACGAACCGCCCTTGGCAAAGGGACAAGCTTCGTCTCGTCAGGTCCGCGTTTGCCAAGCCTTTGGCGACATGTTGGTCTCGCTCCCATCAAACCACCACCTCTCGCGCAACCCCCCTGCTCGCTCACTCTTGGCACTGACCTGGAGGGCCAGTTCCTCCTCCTTTGCTCCACGTCACCCCACTGCGGCTGGCAACTTGCACCGCTCCGGATGCGTGGTTGACCTACGCTAGCCTGTGGTGGTCGACGACATTGAAAAAGACGGTTTTGCCCACCTGAGATGGCCATGTTTCTTCTTTTCGCATCCAACGCGACTTTCTCTCACTTTTCGCTTCTCTGGCTAGAAAGTACTCATCTTCCGTTGCACGATTAGAACTGATCAACACCCGCGAACGCCGGTCTTGGCCGTGTGCCGATATTCAGGGTTCGTATCGAGGAATTCAACCCCACGTCCCACTACCTCCCACGACCTGTCGGCTTTTGACCTACAACAAAGCTTCGTCATGCGCACCCAGTACAGAGATCTCTTCTTCCATTTTCAAACCAGCGATGCTATTGCCATTCTTTTCCTTGCAACCCAAGAGAACAGGCACAAGTGGGCGTCGGTGCTCACAGTGGGGTGCGTTGTCTAAGTAATCGATTGTTTCAACACGCTGACTTCGCTCATCGAAGCGGACTGATAGTCTGGATACTCGTCTCATTCATACTGCTCCTGGAGTTCAGAGATTACTTGATAGAGCAAGCTGTCCCATTGAACATCCTCAATTGCGAAATCGAAAGCTTACTAGTACACAGAAGGGCTCCCTGGACTGTTATTGCAATAATGATACCAGTTTCCATCTGGACCGCTATTTTCACTATCACGGGCGTCGACTTCTACTATGCCGGCCTGTTCACCCCAATTTGGATCACAATCGGCCTAAACATACTCGCTATTTATGACAGCAAGAACCGCATCAAATTCCAGAGACAAACTTGGAAGAACAAGATCGACCTCGAGAACGGACCCCGCCATGTCACAGGTTCCGACGGCACCTTATCGAGACTCAGTCCTTTGCGCAACACTCAGGCCGTCCCTTCATCGACTACTCATACTCGCTAGACACAAGCTTGACTGACGCTGCCACCTCCAGCCAGCCGAGCTCTCCAATTTTGGGAGTCACTCAGAGCTCTGCACGGCATGCTCTGTCGTGGATGGTGGTGTATAGCTTTACTTCTTGCTGGCATCACGGGGTACTTCACTTCTGCTCGAATCTCCCATACTTGGTTCAGTATCACTCATACATGCTTGGCCTCACCTACTGGTAAGGTCCGTATCCATTTTGGAGGTCCATACTGTCTTGTTTTCTGAATCTTCTTTTTCCTTCAACTCTTTTCTTAGTCCCCGCCAGTGCATGGAGGCATCTTGGCATAAGGAAGTTCTTTTAGCGATGCCGTGATGGAGGATCACAACAGAGGCATCGCAGGATTGGATATAGCGATGCATCTACGATTGGGGATGGCGCTCATGATTATGAAATTATACCATCAAGGACAACGTTTTCTCAGATTTCTCATATCCTAACGCAAAAAAAAAACAAAAGGGGGGGGCGGTGCGGGGCTCTCATGTAAATACAATGTAGACGTTAGAAAGATCTAACACCTATGGACATAAAAAAGCGTGAGACAACTCATGTTCTACCTTCCGGAGTATGAGTTGAGTTGTGGAGTAGTCAAACTTTTGAGAGAATCACGGCATTGCACGGCAAAGGATCAGCGGACAAATTGAACAACAGTTCTGCTAAATTTGTGCACTAAATTGCTCCTAATATGCAGTGAACCTCACCCCACTATTTATGCTACTCTATTGCAAAACCTTCGTCAAGGATTCATATGCTGAGAACAGAATTCCGGTGTTGACCGATGCGGACATCGGACCGGGCCCGTTAAAGTGGATACACCGGATCGGTGCTATCGGAGTAAGTGGGACAAGCCGCCGGAGCACCCGCTTGCTTGAGTCGCAGGCCAGATGGCACCCTATCACAAAGTCGCCAGCAATTATCATGGTCGATCCGATTTCTGACGGGTGTCGTAGGAAGAGTTGAGTACGCGAGGAAAGAATCTGGGGGCCGCTGCTAACAATCACCGCAGCGAGTGAGTGTCTTTCGGCAGGGAACAAGGGTGCTGTCTTAACGGTTCTCTTCCCTGATTTCATCCGCGTCATCATCTGTGGCAACCAAACAGATTCAAGTATTCTCACAAGATGCATTAGTCCCAAAACGCATCACAGAGTATCGCAAACGCCATTGGCCTCCGTGGTAAGTTGCCTCGCATGGGTTCAGCGCCTCATGATATGCTAGCGTTGGCAAACCAGGCGAACCACTCAGCAGACTGCCGCTGAAGCCACCCTTTCAGAACACTTAAAGATAATCGGGCCCGTTTCCAAGAAAATCCATATGTTCTGGATCGCGGAGTGTGGAGGTTGGGTTTGGGGAGCCGCGACCGTTTTGGAAAGCATCAACATTTGAAAACGAAGCCAAGAATTTGAGCTCCCTGGTCCTTTTTCATTAATTCTACCGTCACTTTTATTAGACTCGGATCAACTGCAGGCTTACCGACAGTCTCAGAAAATCGACACTATATACTGTTCGAACGCAATCGTCTTAATCCTCACCTCACCAAAAGCCCTGTCGACCGTTATCATCACCGCATTCACGAGTCTCACGATGCGAGCTCAGATACGCGAGTTTTTATTCCACGTTAAAACAAGCGATGCTTTCGCCATATTATTCTTCGCGATACAAGAAAAGAAATATGATTGGATTTCGATAGCCACTCTGAGGTATGCCACCACGCCAAGCCTGGCTTCTGTGTTGACCTGACCGACACTTACTTCCTCTGACAGCGGCTTGATCGTGTGGATTTTAACTTCCTTCATTCTTATTCTAGAGTATAAGAAGTACCTGGTTGAGTAAGCTTGCCGTCCCGGAACATGACAGTCTTCATGATCCTGACCGCCCTTAGAAGAGCACCCTGGACAATCATATCAGTCCTAGGACCAGTCTCCATATGGTCCGCTATCGTTACATCCAAGGAGATCAACTTTTATTATGCAGGACTATTCACGCCCGCCTGGATCGGAGCTGGTCTCGTCATTTTGGCCGTCTATGATAGCAGAAAGTGCCCCGGACACCTCGATGGAGCCGGGAAAGGTCAGATTGACGTTGAGAGAGGCATTCGCCGCCGGCATTCACGTGAAAATGAGAATGGCGGTGTTCCATCAAACCGAAAACATCAAGGTCCGAAGATGAATGACCACTCATCGACAGAGTCGTCCCAAACTCCTCCCATGTCACAGCCCGTTGCCGGAATGGGTCGAACAACAACAAATTAGTCCGCCAAAGTCGACCAGGCTGAACACGGTTTCGTTCCGAAAGTCAACGTTCCGGCGAGATAATCAAAAGCGTGTCTTCAACTTACTGAAGATCATCACCAAATACTGGTTTCATTAAACTTTATGGCGTGAGCATCACGACTTCTTTCTGGCATCTCAGCATCCCTTCCGGCATTTCTCCAGGGTAACAACATCACTGAACAGCAAAAGTTAAGGTACCCGGATACTCAAAACGGAAGCAGTCCTAGTTTCACGGCAACCACTCCTTTCTGGAACTCTTACGGCATCGACTTCCGGTATCGCCAGAGCATATGCTGAGGTTTATATGTTTGGCATATCCCATGATGGCCGGCCCTCTCACGCATCTTTCATCCCGTGGACCGCTGAAAAAGTCACTAAAGCCGTCGAAAGATAACGGCAACCGGGAGTCTTTCCAGCTTGCTTCGAACCTTGGCTGCATCCTGTTCTTCGGACGGAAAAAGCCCAACTTTCTCCGTCGGTAGGTTGGTTCATGGCTATGTATGCCAGTTCACACCACAACCTACCTTCAACTCGACGACATCGAGCGACTCATGCAGATTCCAACGGATCCCTGGACTTGTATTTCTCATGACCGTCGGCGTGCGCGTTGATATGACGCTCTCTGAACTTGACTTGAGTGGTCCGCGGATAGAACAGCGGTAGTCAGTGGCTCGGTATGGGTTTCTCACACCAGCATACTCCATGGCCGACAGTCATGTAGGCCAGGGTACGAACAATGGAGCAGATTCAATGGGTCGATTCTCGGTCATGGACCTTCAGACCGCAGTAAAGAGGCTTTCTGATACACTTGACTTTATAAGTCGCTAATATAACGCCGTTCTCCGTCAATCTACCATGCATTCACTTCTCTCCCCGTTCTACACACGTGCCATACACAGTTACTTCAAGTCCGTCCATTTCACAAATCAGCCCCGAGTCTCCAAGCATTCTTCCAACAACTGGCTTTCCGTAGCGATGCTCGGCGACGAAGAAAAGTGTTTCGAACTAGCTTCGATGACGGCAAAGAGGATAGACCGCCTTTATTGGCTGGCCTAACCAACGCCCACTCATCAAGTACCTCACACTTCCAACAAATACATTCGAGAGGATATATCTACATGATATTCACCTGCGTTGACAATGGACTGATTATCTTTTGCCTCCAGACAGACGGAAAGGCATTTGTCTAAACGCGTTGATGGTGTGCTTATCTCAGGGGCTGCAGCAGCAGGACAGCCATCGAACAGAGGCTAGTTGAAAACATTAAAGCATGCTACCTGAAATAAAAGAAGCAAACAAAATAGACTCGTCTGTTCGTGGTCTGCAAGAAAATTTATTTTCTTGGCCGGACTGCGAGCCGATTCAAGCTCCCTGGTGCGTACATCGTGCTCACTAACATTGGCGCCCTCCTCGAATACGGCAGCGAACACAACGTGATCATGTTCCCACCGTAGTATGGCAACCATATAACACCAACAGTCTCCATAGATGAAGGCTTTTGTTCTTCCACTAAGCCACTGGTCGAGAGGTGGTAGCCTTGGGTCCACCTCGCAACTGCTAAGGTACTTTGCCTTTAGACAGCAACCCCGTTAGGAGGGATGTCCATTCCATCCGTACTGTAGGACCCATTTAGTCAGAGAATCTCTTTTCAAAGACAGAAAAACGCCAAATCCTTTACCTGAAGACTTGGCTATCCGAGGTTTGCCTTGGAACTGAGGAGTACTTCCCACCCGAGTGGTACACAGCATGTGCAACCAACAACGAGAAATATCAATCCAAGCGAGGTTTGAAAAGTACAGTAACGCCGCTTTAATGTTCATGGTTCTATTTTTGACCGTCCACACTTGCAAAGAGGCTCGGCCCGCAAACGCGACGAACAGCCTGGCGAGTAGATCGCAAACCTGCGACCAGAAAGCGAGACGATAGACCTTATATCCACTCTTAAATAGTTCCCTGAAGGAGTACCACGGAAATGCAAACTGATCCTACCAAAAGTCGTCTCTCATTCCATCCACAATTGCAACAAACCCACCAGCGAGGTAACACCACACCCGAGCCACACTGCAATACACAGCCGACCGCACCACTCCCTTCCACCCCCAAATCCAACTTCCCGACAAGTATCTCAACACATATCTCGGCCGTATCGACCATTCGCAGTACAAAATCAACTACGTAGACAACACCTCCCCTCCGCCGGGCCACCTCCAAAACACCACCGGACCTCCGTCCCGATCCCCGCTCCGGCGCCCCACCCGCCCCATATATTCCCCGCCAAGCCGCAGCCCCCTCCGATCCCTTCCCGATCACCCATTCCCCCCGATGCAATACAACCGCACAATCAAACCCCTCCAAGTCTTCGGTACCCAAGTCCCCGGATCCCGCATATCCGAGGAATCCCAAGAAAATTAAACCGCCGAAGTCAACTTCAATCCAAAAAACTACCCAACTTCAATCAACGGCCGGCCAAGGCTTCCAAGTGGCCGGGCCAAGATAAGATAACCCATCCACAGTCTACGCCCCTAAACCCCGAAAAGTCTCATGCTGACATTCCCCCCCAATTCCCCCTCGGCATATCGCACGGGATGTGGGCGTCGGCTCATCCAAAAGGGCGTAAGATGCAAGATGCAGGCTGAGGTCATACCCAATTGCCCTCTCACATCTCCCACCGGCAGGCCTTCAAGCTGAATGGTGTGCCACGCCCTTGGCCCAACGGCCCTCCACTCTTTCGTGTAAGGCTCGAACAAAGAAAACAATGACCCTCACCAAAAGTCCAGAATCCCCGCCGCGGCCGGCCCAAAATACAAATCCCCGAAGTCCCCGGTCTTACTCAGACCGCAGACCCAGTACCATGTCTCTCCCCAGCCAACCAACAAGCAAGTACCATGTCAAATCTCACTGCATGCATCACGCTCTCGCACAACGAATTGTATTCCAAAAAGAATTTGACAAATTTTACCCAATACTAATTCCCAAAAATATTGTTCGCCGTCCAGATCTAGATGCCATGCCACCCAAGTAGATACCAACAAACCCCATCATCATGAGAGGTATCTAAAGAAAAACTCCAGCTCATGCATGCATAACAGACTATTACTTGGCGGCTTGCTCAAAACCCCAAAATGGCGAACACAACATCCCAAACGCCCAAATAACCCAATCATATATGCTTTGCTTTATGTGCCCCAAATCATGTTCGCCTTCGTGGTCAATCATTAGTAAATGAGTGCTGATGAGTGGATAAAAAAAGCCTCCGCGGTGGTGTGAGTGAGGAGAGAGCGTGCGTGTGTGGTGCGGGAAGGGCGGGCCAAGGCTCAGGGCAAAGATAAGCCATAAGCGCCCAAAGTGCCCCGGCCGGCACCGCGGTAGTGCGCGAATGGCTGTGCGACGCGACCGGTGGGAGAGGAGAGAACCCCAGTTTGCAAAACGCCGAAGTGGGTGTGCTGCCAGCCCTGCTGAAATGACGTTTGGGCTTGTGCCGGCCGGGGGTGGTGTGCTCGTGTTCCCGCTGCCGGTGTTTGTGGACGGAGCTAAGTGGACGCCACTGCAGCTGTCCAAGACAAGATCATTTGATGCTTCTGGCCGTGGAGGTTTTGGGTCAGCACTGTCACTGCTGCCTATGTGTGCCATCTTCAGCCTCGGGCTTCTTGTGAGAAAAGGCCGTTTACAAGCCCGAGTCGTGCTTTGGGTAGAAGCTCGTAGGGTAGTAGTCCTTCCAGCCGTTGCAGGTGGGCTGGAGCTCCTCGAGCTGCATCGTGTGGGCGATCTCGTCCTTGCGCTCAAGGAACTGCACGCTGAGACCCATGCTGACATGCCAGGCGATGTGGCAATGCATGAGCCACGCGCCTGGGTTGTCGGTCTTGAAGGCAATCACCATCCAGCCGCTGGCAGGAAGCACCGCGACATCTCTGCGGACGGGGTTGTGGAAGTTGAGATTGGGGTGAGTAGTGGTTGCGTACGGTCCGGTGCCGTTGGTGACTGGCGGGTTGCTGTCGAGGAAGGACCCATCACCAATGCCGAGGAGGAGGAAATCGTGACCGTGAAGGTGGATGGGATGGGGGAGGAGGTGTTCGTTCTGAATGACCCACCAGGTCCATTTGTCCTTGGAGTCGAGCTCCACCACGTTGGCTCTCTCCATGAAAGTGTAATTCTTCTCGGCGACGTAAGTGAGGGTGGGCTTGTCCCACTCGATATCCATAGAGTGACCATTGACAGTCCAGCGGAAAACCGGCTGACCGTAGACTTCGGGTGTGGTGAGGTTCACGTCGAGAATGTTCTTGTGGGGAGTGAACTCGGAGGACGGCGGAAGTCTAGTGACGATCGGCTCAAAACCCACAGTATCGGCGCAGCCGGCCTCAATGGGGTATCCTGGTTGGGTAGGGAGTTCATCGGCGGCGCCCTCATAAGTGAAGATGGAGGCAGGAAGAGCAACTTCGGACGTTCCGCAGAGCCCTGTGGCGCTGAGAGTCGCGTTGAACCAGTAGTTTTCAACCTCTTGGTTGGCCTCGATGATCACATCGTAGCGCTGACCGACGGACAAGAAGAGGCTGTCCTTGACGACGGGCTTGACGGGCACGAGATCGGTAGCGATGACAGTGAAGCTGTGGCCAGCCAGAGAGACAGTGAAAGTGTTGTCAACAGCGGTGTTGATCAGTCTGAGGCGATGCTTCTTGCCAGGCGTAAGCTTCGTCTTTTGGTACTCGCCGCCGCCCAAAGCATTAACGCCCTTTCCGTTGAAAAGAACGTTTTGGCTGTCTGGAGGAGGGCCAGCTAGGAGACCAGCGAGTTCGGCGCGTCGCTCGAGGTTATCGGCAGTGTCGTGGTACCAGTCGCTGATGACATAAGGACCGAGGTCAATATCGTAGTCAGCAGACGCAGGGCCGTTGATCTGAATCGTGCCGACGACGCCGTTGCCGTACTGGGATGAAAAGTGGCTGTGGTACCTGTGTAGAGCTTGTTAGTCCAAGGGCCCACAATCTTCAACAAAGGAACAGAAACATACCAAGAAGTGCCGTACTGAATCATCTGGTAAGAGTACGTCTTCTTTTGTCCAGGTGCGATGGGGCACTCCGTGACACCGTTGGCGCCGTCCTGGTCATTGGTGTTGCGCTGGTGCATGCCGTGCCAATGGATGGAGGTACTGATAAGCGTGTTAGCTGGGATCTGCAATGCATGCGCCGCTGCACTAACCCGTTGTTTTCCAGTTGGTTGTGGACGGTGATTTTGACAAAGTCGCCCCAATCAGCCTCGATCGTTGGCCCCGGGAACTGACCGTTGATGAGCATGGTCGTCTTGAACACACCATCTGGTGAAAAGTCTGTGTGGTTGGTGATGTAAAGATCGAACTGCCTCATGTTAGCCTTGCTCTAAGGCCGCAAATGTGAGGACATACTTCTCTCGTCTTTCCGGTGTTTGGGACATTGGTCTCGTAGTCGGTATCAATGGTGTACTTTCCGTTCCAGCAGGCACGGTTCGTAGGGCCATGAGTACCGCAATCCGTGCGTGTGTCCAACGAGCGAATGGGGTTGGCGCTGGCGAGAGAAGCAAGGAAAAGTCCAGCCTCGAAGGCGGATCGAATTAGGTTGTAACGCATGGTGAATGTGCTAACAAGTAGGAGAAGACTGTACTAGACAATAGGAGATGAGCGACTGACTTGGTGTTCCAATATCTCGAGATCCGTGAGGGACAGAGTAGATTATATACACTTGTGTATCATCAAGATGCCTCAACTGCGCCTTAGCCTTTCTGGGAGGGCGACATCAATAGTCTCGGTGCACTTGCAGGCTCGAGAGCTCAGAGTGGCGTCTGCAGAATGTACAGTCCTTCAGAAGGGCCATGATGCGAGTGTGAGTGAGAGCTAGAGGTGTGAGTAGAGGTGAGGTGCATCACACCCCTGCCTCTCGGGCAGTGAGAATGCCATGCCTCATTCTGACATGGAGGGAACAACAAAGCCAGGTCCCGTTCGATGTGCATACGGAAAGACGGCATGGAACAATGGAGATGGTATGCTCGCGTGTGGAGGTGGTAGAACATGGTTCTCTGTAAAGTCGAGTCTTGGCTTGACCGGCACTATGGAACGGTGGAGGATGGAGAGGCCGAATGTGGACACATGCGGGAAGAGGCTGAGCTACTTGTTGCCGTGGGTGCAGTAGCCAGGCAGACGGAAAACGACATCGCTGGTTGGGAGAGCGGATCATGTCAGATCCCCAAATTGAACCCTCGATCCGCCCTTGTCGTGTCCAATATTTGCCCTATGCATATGAGGTGCCCCGAATCCAGACGACTGTGACTGGCCCGTGTAACGGAGGCTGAGAATAGGTGAAGGATGAGGCTGACGGGCCACTAGCAGGAAAACCTGTATGTCATATCTCGGTGCCAGACACGTGCTGTCATAGGTCTGCGTTCCATCGATGGACGCCTAATTCGGCACTTGGTATGCATAGAGTCAGCACATCCAATATGGAAGTCAGGTTGCAATGGTACATTCAGAGTTCTGATGTAAGATGGAGGGTGTCTTGATGTGTTATTAGGGGCGTACTCGCGCCGGCCGGGAAAGGTCTGACCACATGCGGCGGACGACATGAATGGCCGACAACCGGCAATAATGTCGAATGAGATCAGCACAATATGCACCCTCGCGGGCTTGGTAATGAAGCGGTTTAGGCCTTGTGAACTCAGCTGGAAGCCTCGTATGTTGCGGAGAGTCGAGTACTTGGCAGGAGCTCAGGCGGCGGAGGAGCCAAACTGCTGGAAGGTCTGAGCTGGCCGACAGGATCTGAGTACCCGGTTCCACCGCCAATAACCCCCCGCAAAAACACTGATCGGCTTGCAGGATGCAAGACTTGGCGAACTGGGTTGCTGCTCTTGTTGAGAAGCAGTGAAGTCGGCGGTGAAGTCGACTCACCGGGCATTTCGTGCGAGAAGCCGGAGGAGAAGGTGAGCAAATACGAGTGGCAGGCAACGAAAAAGCAAAAACACCGTTTCTTAGGTGGTAGCGGCCATGGAGAAGTACGATATCGAGGGCAGATCGACCCGGGGAAGCACGGAGATGGCGAGGTGTGATTCGTCACGAGGTGGCAGATATTCGCCGGGCGGTCTAGGTGCAGCGAGCGCGGCACCGTCCAGTGACTAAGCTTCGCGGTTCCTGGGCGAATCGTTGAGTTTGGAGTCGGTCCTTTCATGGTCCTGGGCTCGCCCGGCACCGTCGGTGCTCGTATCGTCGATTGTCTCTGAGTCTGTCCATGTCGACGCCTTAGGGCAGTGGCGGGAGAGTCATCGGCCGACGCAGGCAGGGTTCAGAGAAGCCGTCTCTGCGGCCACTACTGCTGCTGTGTCGTTGGTGCACGGCATCTTGGGGGCTATTTTTAGGCGGACAAGGCGATGAGAAGGATGAGGGGAAGAGGGCAAAGACCCAGGCCCTGAGGCCGTTGGGAAAGGTCTGCAGCGAAGCTTAGCAGTAGCAGCCGCAATAGCCATTTGAGACGAACGCGATGGTCTGATGTGGTGGAAGTCAGCGGTATCTCGACCGGGATGGCCTGGGAGTCATTTCCAAGGACATGGAAGATGGATGATGGCTTGCAGGTCGAGATACCGTGACTGGACGAATAGCAGCAGCCGCATGGTCTGGAGGAAGGACGCTTCGCCGTAAACTAGAGTGTCTCTGCCCTGTAGCCTAACGTATGCCGCGTGGTGAGGTAAGGGTCGAGTCTTGGACGTGGAGGTGGGAGATGACTGCGAGGTCGGGATTGGGTTGGGTTGTTGGGGAGAAGAGGATGAGAGGGCTGTGGCCGGGGGAAATCTGACAGGATCCCGCATGCATCGCAGATGTTGCTCTACAGTGTTGGAGGAGGCATCTACTGTGGATGACAGAGGCAAAAGGCATGGGGAGGAGTGCGCAGGAATGCTAGTGACACGGTATTTCCACATACCTTGAGGTGTGGCTTCCTCTGCCGCAGCTCGCAGCTCACAAATAGCTTAATTAGCGCCTGCAATGAGCCACAGTGCCGGCCGTCAGTGCGTGACTGCGTACCTACCTTATCGAACAGCGACAGCACAGCACCTGGGCTGCTGCTCACAGCACACCTCAATCTCACTTGGCCACACACACAGCTGTGAGAGGACGCCGTCTTCCCTCACCGCTAGGTGGGCGCTCGCTGCAAACAAATGTCAGGGGCACTTGACCCAGAGCATCGCCCGTTTGCTTTTTAAAACTCCTCCCGCTTTTAGCAACACCTGCCACTCACACCTGCCAAACCTCCAGCAGGATGAGAAAGCAAGCAGACGATGGAAGGAACATCGCGCCGCCCTGCCTGGTGGGCAAAATTCTCCTGCTCCTCCTCTCTTACCAACACACCTTAACTCTATCTCACAGGGCAGCAGCTGCTTGTCTCAACGCCACTGCCACGGGTGCGTGATGACGGCGGACGCGGCTCTCTCATCATGCCATCTTATGCCATCTTCTCCAGACTTTTCCCTACCACATCCAATACCGACTGCATCCGCCATCTCTCTGCCTTCAGCTATCAGAACTATTGATTCCATGCCTCCGCTTCTGCTCCCTCTGCTTCCCCGCCGCGAGTCTTCTTCCACTTCTCACTCTCTCCCACTTCCCGCTCATTCGCGCACCTACGCTGCGCATATGCATGTCTCACAGGATCGTCCACCTAAACACGAGAGATGTCCGGCTTCTAGCTGACAGCGCATAACCCCTAGACCGAGGACCACCTCCTACCCCGGTCTCTCTTCCGCCGTCTTCCGCTGCGAACTTCGGTCTGCCTCTACAGCACTGCAGAGAGATGGTCGTCCTCAGAGGAGCCACACATGACGCCATGACGACCAAAACGCCTGATGGTTTGCTCTGCTGACAGCCACAGTTCCGCTCCCCTCCCGCCTGTCGACCAAGATCTGTCCCGGCGGCGCCGATCCCAGAGCTCACCTGCTCACCCAGCAAGGCTGCCAGGGCACATCTAACATGCCATCTTTCGACCCAATCGCTCTGCTTTTCTTACCTCACCTAAGCCAACATGCCCGACTTACCCGGGCGTGCTCTTCTGCCCTGATCCGGTCCTTGGAACTCCGAGGCGAAGTCCGGGCGTCGGCTCAAATCATTGCCTCTTTGGGAACACACTCGACATGCGGGCGATGCTTGGAGTTGACTAACAGAAGAGCACTTGACCAAATTCTCGGGTATTCATCGTCGCGAAGCGTGAAGCCACACTTTGTTTTGCCCGGCATGACGGCGATACGGCGGTTCGTCTGGTCTCACACATGCGCTGCGAGATCCAGCTCTGTCTGCCTACCTAAACGCCACAGGTACCGTCGAGCATTTCCTCGTCTGGCATGATGGCTCTTCTCGTGCACTCGCTATTTCGACTTCACTACGAGACATAGGACACATGGTATGTGGAGTGGCCGGCGAGAATTCCGACCCGGCCAGTGACATGGCTTTACCCATTCCGTCATTCATCCCACATCGGGCCGTTGGTAGCTCTCATCGTTCTGGACCTGGGACTCATCTAACGGCTGCTATTTTGGTTCAACAGGTCAAGACAAGGCACCCACCGTAGTTCGATCTCACGAGATCCAGCTCGCCGGGAATTCAAGTTCAACCTGTTACACGGTCGTCGAGTTTAGCACATGAAAAACAGTGTGCCCTCCAGTCAACGCCTGGACCCAACCTCAGGGACAGCCACAAGCGTGGAAGCTCATTCCAAATACGAGAATGCCGTTGACTCATTGGGAAAGAAAACTTCCATTTTCCTCTCGCGGGATGTGTCCTACGTTGGACATGAAATTCGCCCGTGTAACAGCGCATTGGCGCCTGTCGGCTTGTTCCCAGCCCTGGCGAGGATCGCGTCGGAATCCTACAGGTGATCATTATCCCGGCTCTTATTGGGCCTGCTATTTCGATATTGTCTAAGCCTTAATATTGGAGGTAATTAAGCATCAAACATCTGGATGTACCTCAGCCAATGCGGCGACTGGGCAAGGTTCTCAGCCCAGGTTAGGCGTCAGCAACGATTACTCACCATTATTCGGCCGTCAGACGTTTGAGTAGAAGGATCTCCCTTGCCTACAAAGGGGTTGCAGTTGTTCTCCCACGACTTCAATCTTAAGATGGCCTCTATAACCGCCGTCATCTCACTCTGCAGCGTCTTGCAATGCCGAAACTCTTGGGATGAACGTTTCCCCCTTAGGGCCAATATTCCCAAAGTCAAATCAAACTTTACCGTTGCGGTAACACCCACCACCACTAGGAGAAACGCAGCCAGAACAAAAAGGAAAACCGAGGTTCCCGACCGTCCGGTAGGGCGGCTAGCGTCGAAATCTGAGTCGCTTTAAAATTAGGCTCGCCGCATGCCGTCCAATTCTTCCTCGTATGCAAGGTCCCGAACACCGCGGCGCTGCGTCGTGGTACCACGTCAACGTCGCAAGGCTAGCACCTAGCTACAGTCTAAAAGTCCGCCTTGCCCGCGAGAGCCGCAGGCTGCTGTGTACGGGTGCCGAGGCCGCCGGAGATTGAGCTTCAGCTAAAGTTCGCCGGCGCCGTAAGCTGAAGTTTGAACGCCGGCGAAGTGTGAAGTGCCTCGGGTGTATTGGGTGTGGTAGGCGGAAACCCGATACCGAGTGAGTATGAGAAACCGAGATTCGGCAGAGGCGTCGCCGATCCGATTATCGAACTTTCGAGTGAAGGCTACATAGGTGAGGATAGTTGGGTCAGGCCGGAACAGAGGCCGAATACACCCTGCAGGTGAGCATAAGCACCAAGTGAAGTTCCGATATGCCTTACCTTCCAACCAGCCTTCGTTCTTTGCTAATGACAGAGACTTTGACGGATGCCATTGCAGTGGTAAGGGGCTCATCACAGGGCTGCACGGCTACGCCGGGCACGGATGCGGAAGTCCGGTGCCGTGTCTCCACCTTCGGTCCCGGGATTCGGACTTGACCGGCCGGCTTCTTTTTGAGCATCGGGCGCGCTGCTGATGACAACAAAGCCACACCAAAATGACCCAACATCAATTTCTAATAAATTCCGAGGTTCGGAGAGTACGTGGCTCCTCATTGGGCAGGGGTTTCTCGATGAATCCGCGTGGTTCTCCCAGTAGCTAGCTTGGGTACTCCATGCGACCGATCTATTAAAGGGATAGGCAGCGAGATTTGCAGCGACCACAACGCACAATGAGACAGATGGTTCCTTGGAATGATTTGCTGGACCATCTTCCTTTCTCAGTCACGGATATTGAACCATGGCAATTTTCAGGCTGCAGGCGATAACCTCGGAAACACGACTTCGTGGATGCTACTTCGTCTGTTATGTTTCATCACTGCTCTGATGTTATTCGTCTCGCATAATCAATCAGCAATTTGATCACTTCTCTCACGCTTAAATCTGTCACTTTGCGCAGCTTTTACGTTATTTTTCGGTGTCCTGACTACGAATGGGACAGGTGCAGACGACCTTCATCTCCACCCAGACCCAGGGATACCATGGCCTGAACCACCCAAAGCTAACGGGGCCCTGAATGACATTGTATATATCAGTGCAGACAACCTATCTGTGTCTTTCCTGATTCCTGGGAGCGTTCGGTAGGAGGCCTCGGCATCCATAAAAAGCGGTGTTTGTTATGGCCTGGATTCATGCCAAGAGACAGCACCCAATGGGGTGTGGTTACGTTCCCACTCACTGCTCTCGTATGCCCTTTGTCATTCAAACTCCATGTACACGAGATCAAGACCACAGATGAGGGTTTCCTTGTAGTATCAACCGTAGTTTCTCTTGGCATCTTCCTCCAAGTATTCGCCCCCAAGAAAGTCCAGACACTCCAGCGGCACCATGCTTAAATGAAGCTTGTCGACTGTCTCATCATGCCACCCTTCGAGATGGGATACTCAGCATCCTTGCTCGTCACAATGGTATCGTCGTCGTCCCGCCCATTTGGCTGTGGGAATTCACTTCAACAGATGTTTTCCGCGAGTCCGTATATATGGTCATGAAGACTGAGGCTACGAGGACCGTGAAATGCGTCAGCCGTCCTTCGCATCAAATGAGAAACGTCCGAAGGGGTTTCCAGGATTCTTGAAATTGACATATAATGCCTGATGTGAGTTATTACCTCGTAGAAACCAAGTGGAGGACAAGTCATCTCTCTACTTTGGAGCACCAGCAAGGTAGAGGTGGGACCCAGAAAGCAGGCTGTTCAGGTGGCGACATGCGACCTGCGAAAGAAGGAATCTAGACTCCATCGCCAATATTTTCGGGATGGAATCGTTCCAAGACAAGGGAGTCAAAGGCCTAGAAGATCTCATGCAGAGGTCAGGGCTCTTTACAATGATGGAATGAATGCCTTACCAGATGCTTGCCATCCACGCGTAATTCCTACACAACATCCACAGATAACGCATCCTCGGCGGTTGTTTCGTCGAGACCGAGACAGGTTTTGAACGTTGAGGGTCATTATATACACCTTTTGGAAGATCCCTCTGGCCGCGTCGTCATGCGTCATGAACAACTCGCCAGATGATCTTGTTATATTTAGACGGTACAGAAGCAGAAGACACACAACAGCAACAATAGACCTCCATGCAAGCATCGGTGATTAGATCACCATCTGTTATCAAACACCAAAAAGCGGTAGGGTCCAGCCCCGTCTGGCTTGCTGGCCTCTGCGGCTGCATCCACAACACTTTTGTCCACAACTGTCGTTGTCTTGTGAGCATTCCTGGACGAATAGAAGCGCATGTCATCGAACTTCCGTCAAGAATGAACAATTATATGAGGTAGCTAGACGCAGCATATTATGAAGCCTTGTGCTGGCCACCCCCATGCGGACTGAAATCTGAGTGGCCTGTGTAGTCGTGTCATTTGAAGAAGGAAGCCAATGTTGCGACTCTCTCAACATATATATACAGTTTTGCTATAGTGGAAAGTCATTCGCAGTCTCGTGAGAATGAGCAAGTCCCTGTGCAACTAGACATAAGCATGATACTGCACAATCTTAGTGATGTCAAGCGACATCACTAGCATACACCCTCAGACCATGTGTCGCTTCATCTTATGTAAAAGTACATAAATTAGGAGCATGTATTGGACTTCGACGAGCCGGCACAATGTCCCGCTGCTTTTGGTTCCGTTTGGGTTGTTCTCTTGACCAGATAAACATTGAGTCCTTCGCCTACTCCGCCATACCTTTTCTTCATAACCTGCAGTTACTCCTCGCACGTAGCCAACAAAGTATGGCTAGGTCAGAACTGAATACGTTACAAACGATGACAGGTAACATCATAAAATGTATGCAGCGCCGCACTAGGCCACCTCACACCACCGCCCTCTCCCATGCTCGAGCCTATTTCTGAGCGCGCCATTCTCACATCAAAGTTCATTCGAGGAAATCCATCCCCAGGGGATCATCTTCTCATGATTGGCCACCACCAAAGGGAATCGAATCGTTTTCGGCTTGATATACTCTACGCAGGATACGTCCAAACCCATTTCAAAGACAATGCCTTACGCGCAACCACACCGACCAACTGAGTTGCGTAATTCCACCCACCGTTCATCTCCCAATGCCTCTCATAGCGCCAGAGCCTGATCATAAAACTATTTCCTTGGTCTTAGACTAAGGTACGCAGACAATATAATCTTCGGTGTCGACTTTGGGATCAAGTCGAGAGACAGCGCGGGTCAGAGCTCTGCCGCCGCAGACCAGTTCGTCACAACCGTCTCCTCAGATTCAATATTGATCGCCTTGCCAGCGCTGTCTCCATCCGTCTTTCTTGTGCAATTTCAAGCACCTATTCAGGGTACTTCAAACCTATAAACCAAGTTATTTGCCGATACCTTGATGGCTCTCAGATACCTTTACTATGGCAGCTCTTTGTCAAAGGACGAAGTACTTATATTCAGCATGCAATACTCAGATTCATGACGCTCTGGCTGCATTGCTATCAGCGGAGTCAAGTCAATCATTTCCAGCAGTGTTATACCCAAAGAACTCCCAAAACCACAGACCTTGTGTTGACGATAGGAGACACGGACGTGTCGCAGTCCTATAAATCTCGATGCATGGAGCTGTGTCGTCTCCAGAAGCAACAATGGCTTCAACTTCTGGTCCGTTGGCAAAGCTGCCGCCCCTTCATTATGGCACCTGAAGTCCGCCCACACTTCAATAAATCCCTTAAAACTCCCATTGCCAAGATCATTCAGATGCATTACTTGGAGGCTGCTGTTCTTCGAGTATGCATCTCAATTCCCCGCAATATCTAGGCAATGACGATGAGGGCTAGAAAAAGTGCTGGATAGTCTTATCTGGAACAGTCTGCAAAAATCCACTCGATGTCTGTCAGGATGCCCTGCAATATCCAGGTTCGCCGCGTTCACTCAAAAGCTGTACCGGAACTCGACCACGATTTGTGTTTGGAACTTCTCACCCACAGCCTGTGTAGCTCAATCTTATACTCAACATTCTCTATGGCGATGCCGATAGCCTTCAACCTTGCCATTAACTGTTATAAAAAGCGCCCGTCTCATGGAATTATGGCTCAGCAAGCAGTTCTTTTTACCTTGCCATTTGGTTTAGGGGATCACAGCCAACACCATACCTATGCAGTTCTCTCGAGTTCCCTAGCCACAGTTCACGAGGACCTGCCAGGGGTAGAGCCACTAAGTCAACTTAGCTTCGATCAATCGCCGACTTCCATCTCTATCTCGAGGGTATTCACACCGGCATAATCTACGAACGAACCGCTCAAGCTATGTACTTTCAAACCTTCGATAGCTTTCGCCATCAACTGGCTTAACCCAGCCTGTCACACTAGTAAGTGCTGAAGAAGCAAAAGCACGACCCTGATCACAGCTTATTGTGCCTGGAAAGAAGCCATCTTGGGATTCGCAAGGCCTTTTAAAGAACATTCCAAGATCGTCGTATCCCTCCTCTGTCACACGAAGTCGGCATTATCACCGATTCGCGCATATACATAACGCCAGCGTAAACTCCTTGCTGAAAATGTGGCACGTATAAAATTGCTGAGATGCACGGTTAGCAACACTTCACGCAAGGCACAAATGAGTTACTGGAGCAAGGTGACCTCTTTGATCTGATGTAGACTGGAAGCTCACACGACTATTCTACTATAAACACACACAGTCCATCTTTCTAGACGCATGCAATACATGACTTACATCTCCTTCTCGTCTATCAATTTCTGTGCAGTATTCATCTCCATGATTCTCAAAGACACGAATTGCCACGCAAAGTAGGCTCGGTTGAGGCAGCAGCTGATACAACTCTTCGCTCTCCTCATACGCTAGCCCATCCCGGCCACGTGGGAGCAAAGTCCCTCTTCTTCTCATTCAAACCACAATGAGATTGTGGATCAATTGCTTGCCAGACAATCTCTAAGCTATTCCGCAGCCTTTTATGTCCTTTTCCAAACCTCGCTAACTCATAGGGAAGTCCCCGTATATGTCACTTGCTCTACGTGCTCTCGAAGATCTAGCACCACAATGTCTAGCCAGTAGCTGTATATTCAGCTGATGAGGAAAATGCAATCAAGTCCCCAATCAAGTGAATGCATTCGAGGCGTACAGGACCCCATCCCGCCTGTGTCTTCTGCTGCCATGGCACTGTAAGGTACTAATCACCACGCGAGCAGCCCTGGAAGAGTTCCAGCCTCTGCGTATTCATAACACAATATTCCACAAGCAGAGGCGACGCGTATGCTCTCTCATGAGGTCTGGGGTCTCGAACGGGAGTTACATCGGCCGCTTCAGAACTACACAGAGCCATGAACTTGTGGTATGAGAAGCAAAGGAGGTTTGAGTGTGCTGATTCCGGCATTTAATTCATCATCTTTCAATAACAATATATATGTGTATATGTGTGAACACCTGCCTAGCCCACGCCTCTCTCAGTATCCCAAGCTCACCCTGGAAAACCACAGCGTCAACGCACCTTTACCCCCCCCCCCCCCACCCCCCCGCCTCTCCAGCCAATCTAAACATATATAAGACGCATGGTCCGCATTCATAAGCCTAGACCACGCAGAGTCAGCGTTGCCACTGTGCTTGCTTCATCGAAAATGCGTTCATGGCATCCTTCAGACCTGGACCCGATCACCCGGAAGACACAATCTCACCACCCGCCGTTCAACACCTTACATCCACTCAGAAACCTCATCCATAATTTCTATCTAGAAGATATTCCAGCGTATACGCCCCAACCGTCACTCGTCGCGGACACGCACAAGGAACCCGCATCCCTACGCAGAGTACCCTTCTCGCCTGACAGGGTTGGCTACGAACCTGTCACCAAAATGAGAAAGTACTCGACATGATTGTCTCTGACTGGCTATAAATCAAGCCTGTTGATTTATATAGTCGCCCAGCAGCCTAGCTCACAGGAAACTTCCCGTAACAACACCAGGTACGATTGAAGAAGGAATAACACGATATCAGAGTACAGAATCAGGGGCGTGATTGGCGTATATAAACTCACAGTTCATGCTTCACCAAGCAACTCTCCAGCAATGGCGCGCGCCCACGAAAACAAGTGCAATGGGACACTGTGAAGTCTTCGAGCACTATACACAGAAACCACTCTCGTCTCGCTGGCTCCCATCACCCCGAGCCTAGCACACTTCCCCTTCCATATATAGAACTCACAATCATCCCTCAAGTATAAGATAGGGAATATACCAACGGCGATGATGACCGCCGTCCCCGCGGAGGCGAACTTCTCTTGCAGTGGCCAGCGTCTTAATCCTGACCGTAAGCCATGTAATGACCAACTCAATTGATGAGCAACCCTCATTTCGGTCACCAATCGGTAGAGGCATTTCATTGTGATAGGTTACAAACGGAACTTAATGGTTGTTTATATACATCTGTGACCTCGCATTCCTCTCCTGATGAAGTTGTTCAACGCTTTACGTACGCTACAGCGGCCGGCAGACGCCCCACCAGCTGAGGTGATCTCCAAAATTGGAGACCCCCTCAGCAGCCCTTCATGGGTACGCAACTTAGTCGGCTCTCTAACAACCAATGGCGTTGTGGCAGAGTGGTCTAATGCGCAAGACTAGAAATCTTGTTCCTTCGGGAGCGTCTGTTCGAATCAGGCCAACGTCGATTTCCTTTTTGCAATTCCTAACAACATTTCCACACTTCACAGAATAACCCACCGGCTTTCATTTTGCCGCACCCAGCAACTTCAAATCACTAAAATCCTCAGAAAGTCTCGCCTCGTGACTGCACATCGTACCGAGTCATCCCCGATTGGACACGCGCACGGGACACAGTCGCTCTGCTACACCGCAAAGACGGGAAAGACGGGAGAATGACCGTCACCTTGTGAGGGAGGGCGGAGGATCAGCCATGTCGCAGTCTCAAATTCGGAGGTCTGAAGATCCTCAGAAAAGAACGTTCGGTTTCGAGGTTGCTCGTCCAAGCATGATCCCGGTCGTCGTTTCTGGAGGGGGCTCCGAACACAACGTGCAACCTGCAGTCTCGGACTGAAGGCGAGGAGAGAAGAGGCGAGACGGCATCAAGTCGCGTCCATGTTCCGACGTCTCGAATGCCGAAGCGGGGTGGCCTGCTGCTGAGTCTGCGCTCGGAGCGGGCTGCGGCGCGGCTTCCTCTTGAGCCGCCTTCTGACTCGAATTATTTTCTGTAATTCTCTCGTCTGTAGAACGTCGAGAATTTTCTCTCTGGGGCTCCGTCGCAAATGCCAAGACCAGCACCTTCAATGCGTGAGTTTCTCTTTGCGGTGGTGATGGTGCATGTTCTTTTTTGGGCAGGTGCGTTTTTGTTGGATTAGGGGGACGCAGAGGCGAGGCGTTGGAAATGCGATATCTGAGGGATTCAGTATGACCACCATTTCGGCGATATTCATCAGCAAGCTAGACAGGCTGATCGATGTGGTGGTATTAGCAGGCCGCGCCGCTGACCGCATTTGTGTCGGTGTGTATGGCTAGCGGCCGCCTGCAAGCCGCATTCCCGAAGAATAATCCCGAGTGCTGCACTCGAAAGGGGTTGCCTGTGGAAACGAGATGGCAGTCACGCGAGCTCTGTCAGATTTCATAAGGCCGTGATGATTCAACCTGTCCTTTTGCTCAGATTGCGTCGCGTCGCGGTCTTTGAGTGCTCGGTGATGGCGGAGTTAGCACGTGCCGTTAGCAGTAACGTGGTTGATGGCTCGGTGAAATGGCACGATCATGGCTCAGACTAGAAGCTGCCGTGTCATTCCAAAAGTGACGGCTTCTGCTGTCTGCTTGATAGCACTTCAGCCGATGGCGCGTTATTGGACGCAATGATTCCCGCTTGGTCGATGCATGGTCAGATCGGAGACTCTATAATGACGAACATCAGGAACGGGCCTCTGACAGAGGGCCAAGCGCGATTTCAAAGATAGTGTCATCTCTCGCACGGCGTCTAACACGACTCCACGAGGGGCAGAGTTGATCGATACAGCGAGTCTCATCTGCCGCTGAGGGGGTCCGTCGAGACGATCATGAGGGGGGACTTAGGGACCTCCACTGTGACTGGCGGTGTTCTCGATCGCCAAGTCTTTTGTGTCTTGATTCGACGATAAATGAGGCTCGACAATCTCGAACTCGCAAAAGGAAATGGCCATGAGGAGGATCTTCGGCCATTGAACTGACAGGGAGCCTCTTTTGGGACTCAGGGCGGACCCAGGTCAGGGGTGAATTGATGGGGTGGGTGGCCAGAGCAGAGTCCAGACTTTGCCTGCAGCAGTCCAGAGAAGGTTTTGCTCACGTTCAGTATTTGCCTGCCGCAGGAAGAGACTATGGATAGTTTGCGACCCGACATTCCGACATCCTCCATGTTGGGGTTATGCATCTGTGTTCCTGCAGCTTGCAGGACGGCGTGGCGCTGGACCATTGCATCGCCAAGATACGCCGGGGAAAAACTCGAGTTAGCACACTTAGCATAGGCAAGCGGCGGCAAAGCCACGAGAGGTGCAATGCGCGCGTGAGTAGCAGATTCATCAGTGCAGAGTGCAGAATTGTGCAACGCGGCTAAGAGCTGCGGGCTGCAGGTAAATTGCGGTGAGGCGGGTGATTCCCTGGAGACTGGACGTGATGGAACGTGTCGCTGGCATTGGAAGTGTCCGACGTGGTCGTTAGCGACCCCATCCGAGTACTTCCAATATTGGAGTATTGGCTCCGTAAACCCCGGGTCCCAGAAGTCTGCCTTTCTGGAGTCTGCACGGCGGGAGACTGTGTCCACCGTCACCCACTTGCTCCCGCTTGGCGGTTGGGCAGACGGCGGCGGTGCATGAGCATTGGAGTTGCAGTATTGAGTCGGGCATCGGCAGCATTGCTCATGCCGGAAGCTCTCCATACAACGCGGCCACATTGCGTGCAACGCAATGCGCGGCTGTGGTCCATCGACAGCGATGGCTTCCGAATTTTCGGGCGATGATGTCGACGACGCAGCCTGATTGATGCGGGCTGGTTATTAAGTGAAATGATGCGTACCAAGTGGTCGACACGCGTCTGTCCACTGGAACTCCAACGATTGAAGGTTCCATTGAAGGTCCCCACGGCGACTGGGACGCTATTAGGAGCAGCCCGATATAGCATAGGAAGTGCATGACAAACAATTTGGAAGGCAACGTTGTGGGCAACCAACGGTCGGTTCTGCGGTTCGGGGATCAGTGTCGACGAGGCTCAGCCTGCCACTGAGAAGAGGGCGAGACTCTGACTGATAGAGAGGCCCGTGACTGAGATGTGACAGCTTGGCGAGCGAGCGGTGACAGTCGGCGATGACAGGAAACCGCCGTTTTATCAGCGAGCTAGACGATTGAGGCAAATGAGTGCAGGAGGAGGATGACGAGCTTCAGCAGCACCCCTGGAGTAGCGTCGACGATCCAAAGTAGCGTCACCCTGACAAGCCGCCAAAAGCGCAGGAGGAGCAAAAGGCGATTGCAATATGCGAGTGCCAGCGGAGTCCAAATGCGAGTGCAACTGTGCGAGTGCAAGTGCAGGCAACGTGAGTGGGAGATCCAATATCAGCCGGGCAAGTGCGGGTCGACGAGGTTCTGGTCCAGTTTTTGCCTTGGTCACTGGATGGAGAGACGAGGATGCTTGAATGTGAAAGCAAATGCAAATGCAGGTGCAAACCGCCCACGTCGGAAAAGATCTCCACCGCCAATACAGAGTAAGGTACCTACCACGGATGCCTTACTCCAAGCGTTAGGTTGAGTGATTGAGGCTGCTTGGGTGCGGATGAGGTAGCTGCGAACCAACTGAATGGTCGATGAATGGAGGAGGTCACAGTCACTTCCCAAGGATGCACTTGCTGACAATGCTGACTACAAAGTAATAGGTAAGGTAGGTAAGGATGGAAGTCACTCCTTCCTGAGAAGGACAACGCCACGGTGCCTGGTCGTGACTGCCCTTTTTTGCTTGGAGGTCCGTTTAGCCAGGGGCAAGCGAGGCCGCTAGCAGCGATAGGCTTCTGGAGGACAGTGGATACCACGAGGCCCCACAGGCGCCGTCCTGCAAGGTACCCGGCCCTCCAATCCAATTTGAGCCAGCGGTGCGTGGAGCTGCCCGCGTGAGGTTCAGTTCTCGGGCTGGTGGAGGGTTGCATTCTGCACCGTTACTGGTTCGCTGAACCATCCATCAGAAGAAAAGGAAGAAGGAAGAAAAAAAAAAAAGGGTGAAATGCACCCCCGCGGCACGAACTGGTTTGGGGGACGCCGTTCGTGTTGATTAAAATTTGGGCAGAGATGAAGAGAGCCATATTCGGCCATGGTCCAGAGGTCGACGTCGTATTGGCCGCCCGTTCCAGAGGACTGTCGTCATTGGCATCCGCAGCTGCTTCTATTCTTTGCTTCTTTTGTCGTGACACTACCCATGAAGATACTGCCGAGTAGCAGTACGGATTACAGTTTCTCTCCCACCTTATCCCGAACACCTGCGGCCTGGCTTCAGGGACAACGGGTCATGTTTAGCACAGCTCGCCGGACTCGGAAAGACTATGTCATGCTGAATGCTGCATATGGACAGAAATATAGTAGATGGGGATGGATGGCATCATGGATCCGTGGTCTAAAGTGCGCGTAGAAGCATTGGTGCCTGTATCATCATGATTGCCGCCGCGCCTAAAGTGCACCACATGGCCATGGAACCGCCCCGCCCGATGCATCTCATGTGTGAGTACTATAGGTATCGCGGCCTCGGCTTGAGTGATGTAATTGAGGGACAAATGGATAATGGATGATGGATGCTTGCTGCCACGCTCAAGGGATCAGGGATGGATCGTTATGGATGAGCTGGGCATGCTGGACAACATGGAAGCGCCATTTGCGGCGGCTGCACTGCACCACCAATGCCCTTCATTGTTGCTTGTAGATTGCTGGCAAGAAGACCTGAAACATGCGAACACTGGGGAAGGCAGTCGTCGCTATTCCTGCACACATCTTACCTTCGGACATCCAGCATGCGGCGTGTCCTGCGGCGACTTTTTTTTTGATTTTATTTTCTCAACTTGATTGCGGGGAAGGCGCTGCATCCTGTTCACAGTAAGGCGCACATGGGAAACATGCCTTTCCAGGGCAGGTACGCCGTCGACGTCGACGGTGGTCCACCCCGCCGCCTGCGCACTTTGGCCAGCGGTCCTGTCCATTTTGTTCTGCATCTTTCGACACCGCACCTGCTGTTCAGAGATGGACCCTAGGTCCCCTAGGTCCCCTCAGTGCCCTCAGTGCCCGACGACCCCTCGCCCAGCAGCGCATCTGTCGCAGGTGAGCAGGTCTGCTCCTGGTGCAATCCAACGCCAGCAACAGATCCTCGACATGGGCGGGATGCACCTTGTTCTGACTTCTTTTTGACCGCCCAAAGGGTCTCTCTCGTCCTGTTCTCGGTGATAACCCAGGCTACCTTACCCTCCCTACCTTAGGTATGGAGGGTAAAGAAGGTTCCTTACCGCCTGCTTACAGATACACGTGCAGCAGAGTCTAATCAACGGCATCGATAATAGGCATCACCAAACCGCCATACCTATCCTCATGACCCCCTCAAGTACCAAGTTTAATCGCCCACCACCAATCCTCCGTCCCGGCCCAGCTCCATCCTGTGCCCTTTGCGCGCATCAACACCACGCAAATTAATCCTTGTCCCCTGCTCGATGCTCGTCAACCGCCAGGCCCAACATGGTTTGGCCCGGACAAGGCCGCCAGGGGTTCTCGACAGCCACTGTCTGTGCTTCACTCTGACCACCCACACCTCCGACAGGGGTCTCTTCTTCATTCAACAGCCAGTGCCAGCACAAGGTCCTTGAGGTTCCTGGAGGTCCTTGTCCAGCACACTGAGACAGTCGTTGACTCTCTTCTGCTCCCCAAATCCGCCAAACATCCCGACACCCTCTTTCTCAACTTCGAGACACGAGACGCAACACCTCTCCCCAAGCGACTGATCCTCAGACCAGCTTATCCCCTCTCGTTTCTCGTCTGTTACTGACTCTCTGCCGTGTTTCTCGCATCTGCGCTGGTCCCAAAACACGCTCCGACTCTGCATCCTTGACAGCAACCAAGATCCCGGGTCCTCGTGCGACTCTGCAGCATAGCGCTTCGCCAGAAGCTCGAGAAAAGAAACCAGAGACACCCGTTCCAGACCCAAGCGCCGCACACTCACTCAACCACCGCCTGCCTCCACGAGCTGGTCACACGCTCATCGCCCGACACCTCTGCGCCTACTATTACCACGGGGATCCATACTTGCCCTCGACCCCGTCACATCACATCAACATAGTTTCCGATCTTAAGCTGGAAACAAGGCGCGATCGTGCGTCCCCCCGTTAGACTTCCAGGGACAACGTCAGTTCTTGTCACTACCGCACTGCGCTTTCTAGAAACACTCAAGAGGAGCCTTTCATCCCCATTGCTCTCCAAGCACACTTCCACTTCCGCTACTTCCGTTTTTGGTCTCTAGCCCGCATCGACGGATATCACCTTGATGCGGTCTGTATCGAGCTTTAGAATACGTACGACAAGCCTTCAGTGAACAACAAGAGCTTGGCCGCTTGGCCAGAATCACCAAAGATGGCCATGCCACGGGAGTCGAGCTTCATGCCGACTATCAAGTGCTCGTCATGTGCTCAACAAGTCGAAATCTCCATGATGGGAGAGCACATCTGCGGAGGACCACCTCCAGATGCGGACCGTAGGTGGTGTCACAAAGCATCTCTTGAGCCAGTCACTTACACTCACCCAGCCATGCCGCCCATGCCAGCCATGCCAGAACGTCCGGATAGTCTTGGTCCGTACGGTCAACCTCCGCCTCTCGACAACAAGTACGGCAGAATGGCACCGCCCACTCTAGATACGAGCGCAGCGAGTGAGTTGCCTTTCACTCAACCAACGTAAACACTGCTGACAAGACTAGACGTGCCATACATGCGCCAGAGCCAACTTACCCCGATCAGCACATCCACCGGATCGATCAGCATCTCGCCAAAGACACCTAACAGCCAGGCCATGGGTCGATCAGATGACTACTTCCAGCCGCAGATCGCGAACGATTACAACTCGAATCAGCAGGCCCGACGTCCAGGAGGATATGGAGGTTTCGACGACGGCGAGGAGTTTGGAGATCAGATGTACCCGAACGAACCGAAGAAGCAAGCCCCTAGCCTGCTCCAACGTATGAACACGATCGCCCCTGGGCCTTTTGAGATGGGTCGAAGGAATGGAGGAGGTGCGCCACCTGCTGCGAAGCTGGCGCTGCGGCCTTCAAGAAAGCAGTCTTTGACGCCGGATGATGGCTTCGGCGAACGGCCGTTGACGTCTGCGTCGAACAACTCATTCACGTCTGCCGGCAGCAGTGGCAGTAACTCTGGTGGGATCGCACCACCCAGACTACCAAGGAAGAACGGATATGGAGGATTCGGCCCCCCAGGAACAACGCCCGACGAATTCGAGCCTGAACCTTACCAAAGCCGTGCAGGCACTTTCCCCCGTCCCAGCGAACCTATGGAACCTCCTGCCAGAACGCCGTCAGCTCCCGGCCTTCGACCCGACAGACTGAGCAGACCATCCAACGGAGCTGACCACGAGAGAAAGCGCTCCATGGGCCCCGACACGTCCAGGCCACCGCCACCGAGAACGAGTCTTCTGCGACCGACAACTTCGGGAAGAGACGGTGTGCCCCCGGTCGATCTGGCTAGCGAGTTTGGAGCAAGCAACCCGTATCACACGCCGTCAGCGTCGACATCGTCAGCATCAGGGGCTTCCATGTTCAGTCATGGCCGTCAGGCAAGCTCACAAAGCTCACAATCTAGCTCAGCACAGCGCTCGCGCCGGAACCCCTCGGATGTTACCAACTTTGATAACCTTATGAACGACATTGAGTCGTCCATGAACGCCATGTCACCAACTAAAGAAGAGATGGCGCCACCGCCTCCGCCGAAGCAGGCGCCTAGAGATCCTTATTCCGGTCGTCGTGGCCCCTCCGAGGATCTCCGCAACGACCCCGCTATCCAGAGTGGACGAACTCGCGCGAGATCACCTCTTGGTAGACCAGATTACGATGTTCGCGACCCCAAGGATCGCTACGGCCAGGGCCACGAACGCCAACCTAGTGATCTGCGAAGCGTTTCATCTCCGCCCCGCAACCGTCGACCCTCCGCTGCACCTTCTCGTGGGAACTGCAAGTCTTGCGGAGATCCGATCAAGGGCAAGAGCATCTCGTCTGCCGATGGACGCTTGACTGGTCGCTACCACAAGGCCTGTTTCGTCTGCACGACCTGCCGCGAGCCTTTCTCATCGGCCGAGTTTTACGTTCTCGACGACAAGCCGTACTGCGAGCAGCACTACCACAAGCTGAACGGAAGCTTGTGCGGTACCTGTGGACGCGGTATTGAGGGCCAGTACTTGGAGGATGAAGATCGGATCAAGTACCACGTCGGCTGCTTCCGATGTGGCGACTGCGGCATGTCACTCTCCAATGGGTACTTCGAGGTCAATGGCCGGGCATACTGCGAGAAGGACGCCTGGCGCCGGATGCAACAGTCGGCGAGAAGACCCCCGCCTGGCGGTCTGGACGTTCCCGGACCCGGAGGACGCGGCGGGCGCCGACCTAGCAACGGCCAGTCTGGCATGCGACCCCCCATCGGTCTTCCGCGCGGCCAGAGGGTGCCTCCTGGAGGTGGTCTCGCTCCGGGAGGTCTCGCTGCCCCGATGCCTCGCATGAACAAGCGCATGACGAGGCTCGGAATGATGTAAGCTGCGAGAGACGCCGATGTCTCTCGGGCATATCACCATGCACA
This sequence comes from Colletotrichum viniferum, assembly GCA_020226115.1. Classification (NCBI taxonomy): domain Eukaryota; kingdom Fungi; phylum Ascomycota; class Sordariomycetes; order Glomerellales; family Glomerellaceae; genus Colletotrichum; species Colletotrichum viniferum. The sequence continues at coordinate 150,074 of JAGFBE010000018.1, forward strand.
TTCACTTCGTCGCATTTGAATCATTACCTAGTGTATTTTTAATACCCCACGACACACTTCACGACCACGATATACCACCCTCATCTCGCCACATACACTTTTTTTTTTATTTCTGCCATCTGGAGTTTATATACCCGGTCCCTAGTGGACTCTGTTGGGATACCTGCATAGAGCGACGACGTAATGTCGTCTTGTTTGTCTGATGATGATTGAGAGGAAGCCCTGACGAGGGGCGCATGTTTGCCGTGGACACGAGTCCGGCCGGAGTAGCATGGAGTAGGGGGGGAGGAGGGAGGCTTTTGCAGGCAACAGGGTGCAACACGGGTGCTCACAGGAAAAAGCTGACCCGCGGTCAGACGGCTACGAGGCCAAGATACATAGCAAAAGCGAATTCAAACAAATACTTCAGCTAGATGCTCACACCCGCGTGTTTTGTCGTGAGGATGATTACAACATGCACTGGCTTTATGCCCACATCACGAAGCTGTCATTCTACGCCAAATGAACTGGTACCAGCCAAGCTTTGTCGCAGCCTGACAAGCAAAGTTCTGCCAACATTCTTCTGTCTGCGACAGAACGTGTCATCCTCCCCCAACGATGTCTCGGACAGCTGCCTCGCCCGTCGAACGGCGAAAGGCTCGAGACCCGTCGACGTCGCACAAAAACGGCCCGGGACGGTAAGGCAAAACGGGGTGAGATGCGACAAGGGAACGGTTTGGCAGGTGTCTTGTGTTTCCCCGTCTAGTCATAGCATATCGCATTCTCTGCGTACATCACTGAAGAACTACTCGTCGCTCTCTATCGTGAGATGCAAAGTACAATAGCCCACCCAACAGGAGAAACAATGGGTTAATTCCGACTATGTTCTTCTGTGGGAGCTTTTGCATGTTTGGTCACACGAGACATCACATATCATCGCGGACGGTATTTGGATCGTCAATGAAGATGAAGAAGGTCCAACTTGGAGATGGTTGGATCAGCTTGGAGATGAGGGGCAAGACGTGAGCCAAAAAAGAGGAAAAGACGCCAAGGGTCCTTTATCAGGTTGGTTGGCCTTCACCGCCGGTGATCTCTGGCGGGGGGCGTGGGGTTGGCGGATTTTGGGGGTCTTTTGCTGTTGATCTTCATCACCGAGGACAGGTTTTTGGTGATTTTTCCCGCTCGGTGGATTTGGAGAATTTCCGCCTTCCGCCGAGCGGGCGATAGGCACGATGACAAGATAGAAGCGTGTCCTCTTTGCGGAAGAACGCATTGGGCGATGCTTGTGTAGTAGAAAAGAAAAAATTGAGGTTCGAAGAGAGGTTACGTGTTCAGATGGACGGGTCCTTTGCTAGAGTGGACAGTTAACGGTGATGATGTGTTCGATGTGGTATTCAAAGCCCGCTGTGTCCTGGTGAGTAAGGAATTGGCGTGAGTGACGCGATTCTGCCTGCTGCTGACTGATGAGTAAATCGGTCGGTCCACAGAGGTTGTTTCATGTAGAGTGGCTGTTCTTGTTTGAGGATACGCGCGAGGGCTAGTGTCGTGGGTTTACGATGGAATGTGCGTGTGTTGGGCCGCGGGCGGATGAACTGTCACCGACCAGTGGTGCGGTTCCGACTGTGGAAAAAGTCGATTGGGTGTGGGCAGCTGAGAAGAAGACTGTGCTGGGGGGATACCCTGCAGATAGGGGGACATGGAGAGAGTGTGGTGTGATAGGTTGGTTGGCCAGGTTTCAGTGTAAGATGTTCGTGGGGGTGTGGGAGATTGAAATAGAATGAGCACTGGCGGCGGCGATACGCGGGATGATGGGTGATAGCATGATGGGATATTGCTTCTGTCTGTTTTGAAGGGAGACGGCCTTTTTGCTGGCGTCGATGTTGCTCCTTGGGTGCTTGCTTTTCTGGAAATCGAAGGGATTCGGAGATGCAAGGAGAGAGGAAGAGATGGGAAGAGATAAGAATTGCTTCCTGGGAAGGGCGAAGGACGGAAATCGCAAGCTTGTTCTACAAGACTTCGCTGGACTAGGTGGCGCGTTGCACGGCATTGCACTCGCAGTGATGGCTTTTGATCTGTGAACCAAGTCCTTTGCAGAGAGGCAGGATGAGGCGAGGTTTGGACGGTGCCACCAACAAGACACGACTCTACTCGAACCGCGTGGCCGATGTCTGTGTTTCTGCGTCCTGTGATGCTTTTGCAGTTGGACATCCCACGCGGGTGTCTGTGTGTGTGCGTCCTGCAGCTATGAGAAGCAGCTTTTCCCCACAGCTGTCCGTCATCGTCAAAGCATGCTTCAGCATACAAAAGAGTGCGCTCGAGCTGCAAGGGATTTGCGGCTCTATCGCCTGCGTCCGCGCTGCCCGTGTTTGCTGTCTTGGCTTTTATTTTAATATGAAATGGTAGGCGCAATGCTACCTTCTGGAATAGGGAGCGGGATCCGCGTCGATCGTCGAAGAAGGGTCTCCCTTTGATGGTACGTTTTTGTCGCCCCGTTTCGATATTGGGCACGTTGGAGCGCTGGAACATTGAAATGCGGCTGGAATTATATTGGCCTGGCGGACGACCTGAGTCGCGATATCCGAACTCATGACAAGTGTTGCCGGGTCGTCGCTGACGTCTAGCGAGTCGCGTGGGCAACTGCGGCTCGTGTAAAGTGGCTTTCTGGATCTCTCCGCCTGTGAGACCGGATTTAAAGGGGCAGACGGAGCTGTGTGACCGTGGAGGTACCGCTGACGCAAATGTTGGCCGTCTCGGTACTTGCGAAGCGATCGTCAGGGGTGGGGGTTTTCTCGAAGTGTTAGTGCTGCTGTCTGGCGGCGTTTTGGCGCTGCATCATCGACGGCGGGAACGCCACTGAAGTTGATGCTGTCGTCCGTGGGTTTGAACGATTGAAGAGGCTAAAGTAGTCAGGGGAAACGAGGATGATGGCATGCGGGTCGCAACTTTGGAGGAATTCAGACACGAACCACTGTGCCGGCACCGGTTCGATGGGTTTGGGAGGAGGAATGTCGTTGGAAGCCAAAAGTCATCGCCTTTTTCTATTTGTTACTTTTAATAGCAGGCTCTGCCAGAATTCAGACGGAAAGAGGCACCTGTGGAGTTTCAACCATCCAACGGCCCGACGAGGAAGGGGTGGCTTGGAAGTTCCAGACTTCTTTCCTTTGTCTCACTGGCCCACCACAGAAGGAAAGAAAAACCGGAGCTTTGCTACCCATCATTTTGGATCATTTGCAACTGCCCAACGACGTGAAAGTTTTTTTCATCGGTCTGGTACCTTGCTCTGACAAAAATTGAAGAGGTAGCTAGCTACAGGCATCTTTCGAACGACAGCGCGTCGGTTGGGACTTTGGGACTTTCGCAACGCCTATGGATAGATCCTAGCAGCAACAGGCTGAAAGCTTAGCCCCCCTTTCTAAACAGAAGCCGCCAGTTGGTCAAATCACACAATGTCACCCGACCTAGCCCGCCCATGTGTGATGGATTGATTGCCGGACGCCGAGAACTCCAGTTTCCCAGCTGTGCGCGACTCTTTCGCCATCAGCTCCCAAATCGATGCATCCCATGGCCAATGGGAATGCCATGCAATCAGTCCAGCGGGCCGGGAAGTCGTTCCCTTGCTTGGAGATTAGATTGGGGACCCGGTGGCCACTGCACGCACGCAGCGCAGCCCAGCACCACTCTCGCTCGCTCTTGCAGGTTTTACTTGTACTCAAGTCACTGACTGGCGATCTACGGCGCACCCAAGATGTTTTGTAGGAGGAGTCTTGTTGGTCGACGGCGCCGAGCCGGCAGTGGTACGCGTTCTATCTGCAGGTATCCCCTTGAGATGCCTACGCAGTTATACAACCGACGGGAAGCCTGTTGCCTGATTCCACCATTCGTTTTGCGTGCCGAGTGAGTTGAGCGGTGTTGCAGACAGAACGACGACGGTCGTCAGTCTCCTTAAGCAAGACTCAGGAGTACATCCATCCCCCTGCGACTAGTCCTCTGTTGTTATTGGCGGTGTTCTTTCCAAGCGTCCTTGCCTCCTGCCGTCCCCTTCCCGAGTCCCAAGATCCTCCTGCCTCCTTCCGCCTGCGTATGTAGCGTCTGTATTGTACCTGCCGCTCTCCTATCCTGCCGTCAAGTCTTTTCCTTTCCTGGTGGTTGTCGACCCTCCTTTTGGTTCCCATCCAGACAGACAGACAGACACAGCGACGTCGTCGACTTCCCCTCTCCTTCCTTTTTTCTTCACCACCACTCCTTCCCTCGCGATTGCAATTGCGGCAAAACCAGCTCTTCCTCTTTTTTTGCTTGTTTCGTCGACATTCTCGTCGTTTCACTTCAAACCCTCATCTTTATTTGCAGAGCACATCAAAAATCACACGAATACATACACTCTCTCGCCGTCAGTGTTCTCCCCCACGGCTGCAACCCACCAGGCAGAAAAAAGTACGGATACCAGACCGGGTCTTCTTCGATAGGAGCCGTCGCCACTCTTTTTTTTTAATCCAGCGAGTCTTATCCAATTTCGCCAAGGCCCCCCCAGTCAACAGGTCCCGCCCTGCCACCACGCTGTTGTAAACCGGTTTGTCGATTGGCTTTCCGCCGCGAAGGACGCAAACCAATTCGTCTTCCTTCGTCAACCCTCTCACCGCGCGTTCGTTCCCAAATCGTCGTTCGTGTGCCTGTCCCTTCCTTTGGTTCTCTTTTCTAGCTGTGCGTTGTCGCGGTATGCCTCTTTAGCGCAGAGGCACCTTTTCGTCGTCACCTTACCACCGCCACCGTCTGTCAGCGACATCATACCCGTCCCAGGCCGCTGCGGGCTTTAATAATCGAGTTGCTGCCGCTGCCGCAACCGCCACGCTGGCAACGATGGCCATGCTCAAGCAGTCATCAACCGGCTTCGTCGCCCCGAGGGCTCGTCCCAAGACGCTGCTCTTTCTGGCCCTCGCCGTCATCTCCGTCTACTTCCTCGCCACTCGCGGCGCTCCCGCAGGATACCACGTCGTGCCATGGAACCACGATGGCACCGGCGCGCCTCCTCCCGCCGCCGATAACGCTCCGGCAGAGCCCCCGAAACCCGCTGAGCCCCCCAAGTCGGACGAGGAGAAGAAGCAAGATGAGGAAAGGTTGAAGGAGGAAGAGGAGAAGTTGAAGCAGGAGAGGGAAAAGCATGAACAGGCTCTCAGAGACGAATTCGCGGCTGAATATGAAGCTGCCAAGAGGTATGTGCATTTTTGTCTTCCCGCAGGCGGAAACGTCAGCTGTCACGTCAAGGCGGCAGGAACTGACTCTCTAAACCTTAATAGCCTCCCCGGCAACGACTACATCTACGGTAGCACTCTCAACACCTTGACCAACAAGGAGAACCGCACCACCGAGCACGCCGCCGCCCTTCGCGACGTCGGCGCACAGGACGTCGCCTACACGAACCAGAGACCCTTTGCCTACAATCCTTACCCCGACTACAACGGCGACGAATGGAACAAGACGCACCGCGCACCCCATGTGCCATGCATTGGAGCCACAGGCGAGGTCGTTGAGGACCTCTTGGTCTTCAAGGGTCAACCGTCAAAGTTCCCCGCTACCGGCTTTGGCAGCTTTGACGTTCTGAACATGGATGGAAACATCTGCTACGAGCGCGATACTCGCCTCGGCCCCTACGGTCTCCAGCCCCAGCTCAGCAAGGCTGGCCTCCGGATTGATTGGGATAACATCAACTGGGGCGATCTGCAGGAGAAGTGCGTCGAGAGAAACGCGGCTCGTTTCGACGGTGGCAAGCCCAACGAATACATCAAGACCGCATACCCTGATATTGCAGAGAAGTACGGTAACGAGGTCGAGGACGTTGAGAAGCGCGGCTTCACCAAGTCCAAGGAGTCCAAGGTCAAGAAGGCGGACACCCGAACAGCCGTCCTCCTGCGATCCTACACCGGAAAGAAGTACAGCGAAAACGATAAGCAAGTCATTCGTGCGCTCATCTCCGAGCTTTCTCTGCGATCCGGCGGCGAGTTCCAGGTTTTCCTGCTGCTGCACGTTCGTGAGCAGGAGCTTGATATTTTGAACGACGAGTCGACGTACCAGTACGTCCTCAACGAGCACGTGCCTCTCGAGTTCCACGGCATCACCAAGCTGTGGAACGACAAGGGCGTCTGGGACGTCTACACCGCCCTCACTGACGACAACGAAAGAAGCGTCCACTCCGCCCAGTGGTTGTCCGTGCAGAAGTTCAGCCAGGACCATCCCGAGTTCGACTTCATTTGGAACTGGGAGATGGATGCCCGCATCGTCGGCCATCACTATGACTTCCTCAAGCGCCTCGACGAGTTCGCCAACAAGCAGCCCCGCAGAGGTCTTTGGGAGCGCAACGAGCGCTACTACATCCCCGAGTACCACGGCGACTACGATAACGACTTCCGCAAGGACGTTGAGAAGCGCACTCGCGGCAACCAGGTCTGGGGACCTCCCAAGCTGGGCTTCATCAACCCTGTTGGCCCCAAGCCTCCTGTTGACAACCCCGAGAAGGATAACTACAAGTGGGGAGTCGGCGAGGATGCGGATATGATTACTGTTGGCCCCATCTTCAACCCGATCAACAGCAGCTGGATTATTTCGGACCACATTTGGGGCTACAGAGACGAGGCTCACCCTGACCCCGCAAAGACCCTCCCCCGCCGCACCACCATCGTCACTCAGTCGCGTGTGTCTAAGCGCCTCTTGGACATCATGCACGTCGAGAACCTGCGCGGCAACCACATCGCCTCTGAGATGACCCCGCAAACCGTCGCCCTTCTCCATGGCTTCAAGACGGTGTTTGCGCCTCACCCCACCTGGTTCGACCGCCCGTGGAACGGCACCTTCCTCGCGAAGTGGTTCAACCCCGGCCCCCGCGGCGAGAGTGGTGGCGAGGGATCTCCCATGGGCTGGGGCCGCGAGCGCAGATACCAGGGCATGACCTGGTACTACCGCGCTGAGCCTCCAGCGAGACTGTACAACAACTGGATCGGATATGAAGACACGTCATACGGAGGCAAGGACTGGGAGCGCACCCACGGTCGCCCCTGCCTGCCGCCCATGATTCTCCACCCCATCAAGGAGGTCAAGCAGACCCCGCGCGGCTTCGCGACCAAGTTTGAGCTGTTCTACGGCTGAACAGCTCACGCTACGATGGTGTATGATGTACGAACAAGACTTGCTTCAACGGGATCCCGCATTATGACGGCAAAGCGTTGCCAGCGGTAGTCGAAGCGACAGAATCTAGGACTAGACGGCCGGGCGCAGTGGCAGTGAGGTCTGATCATGAAAAGCTGATCAGAGTCATCAAAACAGGGTAGAACCGGGTCTACAATCTTTACCGACGCACATTGTGCATCCGCATGCGAAGCGAGTTTAGGAGAATTGTGGAAAGGAGGGGAATCCGGCGCGAGATCCGCCGTGTGGAGCTAGGCGTTTGTTGTTACCTGCTGTTGTGCTTTACACCTGTCGGACGATGTCATGCCCGCAGGTATTATGGCGTCTCGAAACATACCACACTGTCCATTCTATCTGTTCCATTATGACAACACACCTTTTTCGTCTTTCTTTACTTTTTTGTAGTCTCGGGGCATCTCCCAGCGAGTAGACTTTCTTTCTTTTCCCTCTTTTTAAACAAAAACTTTGCCCCCTGACTTGAGGGCTTCGGTTCCTTGTACAAATGATGTGTGTGGATGGGAATCATGGGTTTAGATATAGAAGGGCTCCCGAGGGGGGTTTGTTGAACGTGTCAATAGTAATTGTCATGGGTTCAGAGTCTTGTGTGCTACGTGACTTGTGATGTGGCTGCGTTGATTAAGTGTGCGTATGCTAGGGAGAGGGTACAAGAATGTTGTTGAGATGTACAATGATACAACGTATGGACGAATTAAGTGGCCTTTATCTAGTTGTGCCAGGGGTTTGGCTTATGATTCGCCGGGTGCGAGGTTGGAGGTCGGTGATGTTACTGAGCCCTTGATGCTGGATGGGAAAGTGGAAGAAATGAGTATCGGTAAGGAATACTCACGAGACAGTGATGGCAACAGGCGACAGCGACCGTTATCTGCGAGCAGAGTGCTACTCACGCTAGGGTTTTGCCTTGTACTGAAGGATTGAGGCGCTTATCATGGTCTACTCTACCATGGCCTCCATCTGTAAACACGAGGCTAGGAGTGTCCGATTTCGGCTTGGGCGGGAACGGATCTGTTTCCATGATGGGGGATGGTTTATATATACTGTTGTTTTGTGTGATGTGACTGCCTGGTGGGTAGAATGCTTTTTCGATGGTATTTAAAGGGGTGTTTGCGAGGTGTGGAATGATTTGAGGCAATGACCACAGTAGGGATTTGGCTTATTGCTCCGCGGCTCAGGGCGTCCCCGCTGAAAAATGAGCCATCGTCTGTTGGAAGTGGGTTGTCTGCTTGGAGAGCAGAGCGCAGGGAGATGGCAACAAGTGAGATAGATGCCTGTTGGTTGGTGTTGCTGTGTGAGTATTTGGGACCACATAGGTGATGGACGTAGCAATGAAGCGGGGGAGCGATGGAGCGATGGGGTTGTGACGGTGCATCGTGACATCGCATCGTCTAGATGACTGCGCTTTCTATACCCGCGCCTCCAGATTCTGTGTCGAACACACGCGAGCGATCCGAGGATTCTTGTCGGGCTCTATGTCCTTGTGGAATCTCAAGGTTGGATTTATACGGCGGCATGGCTAGGTTTGAGGGGTGAGATGTCGTATCTGGGGCGGTAGAGTGTGGCGGGGGATGGTGCTCTGAGATGATGGTGGTTGGTATGTATGGAGGGAGGGTCGAGTTGATGATGATAGCGCGAGCACCCAAGCAATGAATGAGGCCGCTGTGTTACCATATCGCACGAGATCAGGGTCCAAGGGAAGACCTGCATGTTTGAGTAAGACTGCTATTTGCCTGGGCAGAGTAGGTTCCAGCCAGAAGTGTAGTCAGGGGGGATAGTTTCACGACGCTGCTGATGAAGGAAAGGGTCGGGGTTATGGAGCTGATGAGGATGAGTTTGGAGGGCTATCGCGCATCCATTGGGGACCGCGCTGGTACATGTCAATTTTCGAGTAGTCTGTGACGGAACCAGTTACCACCAGTCATGAGTCTTGGGTACTTTAATTCGGCCGGTGTGCTCTATTGAAAGGGCCAAGTAGCTGCTTTCTATACTCACCTGAACTCTGCTGTCACGAATGGCATGTCGAGGTGCGAGTTGGACTTTGTGGGAGGCGATGACTGGGAGCGAGGCAGTATAAAAGAGGCGTCTTTTGCTTGCAAAGATGTTTCGACGGCGCACACAATGACGCCTCTGCACCTGAGAGCTGGATTGATCCCGCAAGTCTAAATGGGGCTAGTCAGATCGCTGCGAGTACGTTTTGTGGATAGTTTGAGCGATCATCAACGAGAGGTCGTATCCAAATGTTTCTCGTGTATTGGGGATGTATACTATATGAATGGGCTTGATGAAGGATGTACTGATGTGAGGGGACGAGTATTTGAGTCTGACGTGCGGAAGATGGGCGTGCATGGTATTAGCTTGACCTTGACTTAAGAACAGGTACTGCAGCTAGACAAACCCCGCGTGTTAGACAAGAAGGTTGATTGCGGTGGGTCTGGGGCAGCATGAACATTAAGGTACTCCAGAATATATACATGCTTGGCCCCATGACTTCTGGGTGTCGGTTCTCGGGGCAGTAGACCTCCAGGAAGGGTCTCGACGTGCGCGGGATCACCGACGACACAAGACTCTGCCTATATCAGAGGACACGTAGACCAACTTTGCTTGATCTTGAATGGACTCAGCGGCCGCGATCACAGAATGGTAAGGCTTCCTCAATTTTTGTTCCAACCATTTCACGCATCGTTGGGAACAAGTGATAGTACCAATACATCACTGCCGGGAGGTTTATTCATTTTGACAAACGGCTATTCGCGGAATGATCTCACGACGCTGGTGATGGCGGAAGGAGTGAGGGGCTGTGAGCTACGTCAATGTAGAGCGGTCATTGAGCGAGCTTGGTGTTGAAAATTCGGCTTATAGATCGATCAGACTAACAAGACAATGGATGCATTGCCAAAAGTTCTTCTTCTTCGCCTTCATTCTTTGCTTGAGTCAGTTCCTCTCGTAACTCGGCCGGTTCTTATACGTACAGCCTGCTTGGTGGCAGATGGGCTTCACGGACACGGCGGGGGGATTCTGTCCTCGAGGAGCATGATCTCCTTGGCGCAAGACTTTCAAGGAGTCGGGACGTCATATATAAGCCGCATGATTGTTCACTCTATTCATCCACAATTGCTCGCAGCTCCCCGTCGCGAAGAAGTTGAGTTGAGTCACCTTGGATATCTGAGGACTCGAGCAGGGGTTATGGTCAGGCCTCGCTCCATTATCTCAGGTCGAGGAAGCTTCGGATCGTTATGCTTGTCTATTTGGGTTTCTTCAAAATGCATACTTTGCTTCTGATAAGAGATACGGGCAGAGCTGACGGTTGGTGATGTATTGTGTGACGTTTCGGTGACTCAGTACAAGAGCTGAGATGAGCGCGTCGCGCTACTGGAGCGTCGGGGTTCTCATTGTTTCAACACAACGGACCGCGAACCAGTTTGTTTTGCCTCGGAAACATTCGATTGGGCTTTCTTGCGTGTTATATCCTATACACCGAGTGCCAAATGGGTGCAGAGACTCTGCGATTAGGATCTGGGTGGGCCAGTCATAGTTTTCTGCCGATTGACGTCATTGGATAAAGACGGTGTCTGTATTCAACCGAGACCTTCTACTAGTCATCTCATCATTCATGTTCAACCCAAAAGCGGTACTTTAAACGCAGGAGAACGCTGGGCTGGGAGTGATACGTAGCGATACGTGACCAGCGGCCAAGACAAGAATAATCAAGATACTGTTCGAATCAGTCCTCTCAGCTGTCAGTTGTCAGTCATCCTTTGGTTGAAAGAGAGGTTCTTGAGCATACAAAATGACTGCAACTTGTTCATGGGGTGTGTGCATGTATTGATCTGTCTCGGACACCTCAGAGACTCTGATCTCGACTTGGGGAGGCGGTCCCACATACGTACGTTGCTTATGTAGGCCTGCAACAGGGAAAGAATCAATAGCAGCAATGAAATGGCATTTGGATACTGTGCCACGCAAGACGAAACTTGTAAGACATTGCGGGATGCGAAAACCATGACATTCTCATCAGTCTCGTTAGATTACAAGTTATTGAGCCCAGTGCCACAGTCGTCAGAACAAGGATGATGAATTAGAACAACGATCAATCCACTTTCTCTGTCTGTAAACCTGTCTCGCACAAAACCAGACACCTGACTTCTATGCTGGCTCTTTCATAAGCCTCACCACCTGTGTCGTCCAACTCAAATGAACCATGCGCACATTGACTGTGGACAAGTCCTGCCACATCTGTCGGGCTGACCGTATAACTGTCAAAGCATTGAAGGAGCAGCACGTCAGCTGGTGTCATCTGGCTCCAGTACCAGAACCTTTGGAGTGGATGGTGTTTGACGGCGTAGGTTTCACCCGTGTAGTCGGGATAAACTTGCTTAACTTTCACTAAGTCGGTTTCCCTTAGCGATTGGCAGTCGGCGAAAGCAAGGGGGTGATCTTTGACCGGACCACATATCGGTTTCCAGGCGTTGATGATGCGGAATCTTTGATGCCCCGCTAGAATTCTGGCGTTGTCATCCTGTCCAAGGTGCCTGCGTACACGTCCAAATGCTCCTAATGGCGATTGGTCGATATGTATCTTTCTGACCTGAGACGCGGGTGCCTTTTCCTTCGATGCATGTCGAACCGTATAATCAAACACAACAACCCGTTTCGATCCTTTCACCATTTCCAGAATCAGGTCCTGAATCCTGGGAAGGTAGTCATTCTTGATGCTTGCTGCGCAATCGAAGTCGACGATGTCCTTGTCAAGCCTGGGGTATGCATTGGGAATTGCCATGAACGAAGTTTTGTCCAGAAGAAAAGAGTCCTCTCGTCCACGAATATCTCGGATCGTCGTTGCCATTCGATGATGAGGATAATTCCTCTTTCCAGGTTCCTCTGTGGTTTCTGCGATATATTCTGGAGGCTCACCACTAGGCGGCTCACTGTAAAAGCAAAGATCTCGAGCTAGAAGTCCTCCTTCCATCTTACCAAGTTGGAGGCTGGAGTGGTGCAGACATGTAGTGGTAGTTGTAAACTTCAAGGATCATTCGCACCTTTATAGTAAAAGCAATGTCTCTCTGGGCTCAGTAGCCACTCTCGGTCAGGGCGATACGCAATCGTGGAGGTTTATCACACGAACCTGAGTGCTGCTTCCTTGGACTTGGTGAATTACTTGACAAATCACTTCGCCAGTTTGCCATAAGTGGCACCCGAATCTTGAGTGTTCGGCCACGACATTTCCGTCCTGAAACGTTGACATATTATTATTTCATCTTGTGATACACTACTTGAGCGTCGGAAACACTCCGCGCGGTCAATTTGGTCCTACTATAACGTAGTCGAGTGTGCCTGACATTCAGAAAGCCGGGTATCGTTCCGGTTGGTTCCAGATGAGCCGTCTGTACATTCAGTTATGACAGGAAGGCCTCCTACTTTAACTGCACATTAAGTTCGCTTATGGTCTTTTCGACTTCGCAAAACAGGCACTCCCTACTATATTGTGGTATCGTCTTGTCATGCAGCTATCGTTCCGATTCATAGTCTGATTCATCAGCTATCCAAAAAGCTCAGGATTCGGTATTACGATAAGGTGGAAATACATCTGTCCCAGGCAATCAGTATTGAAAGGTCCAGGCTCGAAGATTTTTCTTTCTCAAGTGGGTGTCTCACAATTGACAAAGCGCGTTGATCAGCAGCTCGTATTCCTCCTGATATCGTTTCGCTATCATTGTACCTCAGTAAATTTCTAGATCTTTAGCAGTCAGCAAGCATTCTGCATGCTATTCATTAATGTTGCAAAGCTGATGCATGATGATCTGGCTCGAATCGGCTGCAGCCAGGTACTTGGTGTGGTACCAAAGGTATCGCCGCTGGCTGCAGCCAGCCACATACAGCTGGCCACACAGGTAATAACATAACATGTCGTGGAACTTAATATCAGAAGTGACATCGAGGTTGTCAAAGTTTGGCGTAATTTTGATGCGTCAAACGCAGGTGCGCTACACGTGTCCTCAGCAGCCATCGCTTAAGACGCGCGAGAGCCCGTCCACACTGAGAAACTCCTCTTCCTATCCTCCATCCACAAAGCTAGAGACCTCTATCGTTTGTCGATTTCAAAATGGCTTCCTACTATCGAAGGGCCCTTGAGCACCCCCATCCGGTCGCGAGACGTCTTTTCGATATTGCAGAGAGCAAGAAATCCAACTTGATCATTTCTGCTGATCTGACAACTACGGACAGTCTTTTGCAGTGCGCAGACAGTAAGTGTGGTGTCAACTGGGTGAAACAAGCATCAACTTTTCGACAAACGTTCGGTTTCAATCAATATGTATCTGACACGTGTCAACAACAGCTCTTGGTCCTTACATTGCGGTTTTCAAAACCCATATCGATATTGTTTCCGACTTCTCCGACAAGACAGTACAAGGTCTTAAGTCCTTGGCGAAGAAGCACAACTTCATGGTCTTCGAGGACCGTAAACTTGTTGATATTGGCAATACGGTGAAGAAGCAATACCACGGCGGTGTACTGCGTCTTTCTGAGTGGGCAGACATCGTGAATCTTAGCATTCTTGGTGGCGAGGGTATCATCAATGCCCTTGACCAGACGATCACCAGCTCGGAATTTCCGTACAAAGGACAGCGCGCCTTAATTCTACTAGCAGAGATGACATCCGAGGGAAGCCTGGCCACAGGAACTTACACAGAAAAGTGCAAATCTCTTGTGTCAAAATATCCTGGGTCAGTCATTGGTTTCGTGGCAACCCAGTCTCTCACGGCCCCTTCACTTGGTGCGGAGGACTTCCTTGTATTCACGACTGGTATCAATATGTCACAATCGGGAGATCAGTTAGGCCAGCAGTACCAGACGCCAGCTAGTGCCGTGGAAAGGGGCTCTGACTTTGTGATTGCTGGGAGAGGCATCTATGCCTCCGAGGATCCAGTCAAGGCGGCGGAAAGATACCGCAAAGATGGTTGGGATGCGTATATCAAGCGATCCAAGGGTGGGGATTGTAGTTAGAAAGCACAGTTCTATTTCAATTGCATTGGCTTGATCTATCTAGTTACTTGACATGACGTAGTGATGTTCCGTCTTCACTACCATTCATCTGCAAGAGCCTAAGCCTGTCCAATTCTCTGACGATACTGGCGAATTCTCGTCGAGGCCGATTCACCGTTCCAGAGCTCGGCGGCACCATTGACAGTACGCTGAGGGAGGCCGAACTGCTCGATGACAAAGCTGGCGGCCACAGAGCCTCGAACAACGGCCTCAGTCAGTCCTCCCGACACATGCAGTCCTATGGTGAAGCCGCCCAGAAACGCATTACCCGCTCCGGTAGCGTCCACAACGCGGTGAGGAGTCCGATCATGGAATGCGGGAAACCATCGAGCCTGATAGCTTCGAGAGACCGCCAGGCTGCCATGCTCACCGCATCGAACGACAACGGCTCCAGTGCCGTCCGGACCAATGCCGGCGTTGAGGAAGCGCATTGCGGCGGTCTCGATCTGGTGACGGCTGAAAGGTTGCCCGCCAGGCTGGTCTGCACCCACGAGGCTGAGCATCTCAAGATGGTTCGGAGAGAACACATTGACGAGCTTGCAAGCTTGCAGATGGGCGTTCAAGTTCTCCGACTTGCAGGCGAAGGGAGCAGGCTCCCAGACGAGGCGAGGACGACCTGAGATGTTGAGCCTGCCACGAGTCTGCTGAAGAGACGCAATGAGCGACTCCAACTTCTCGGGGGTTGCGAGAGTGTGGAATGCCGATGCTCGAAGAAGAGAACCCCCGTTGATAGTAAGATCCTCAGGAGTCGGGTGCAGAGGGGTGGTTGTGAAGGCGAAGGTTTTGCCTGGAATTGAATGGTTAGGGTTAATCACAACGATGGATGCCATCCAGGAAGAAACTTACGTCCGAATGATGAGTCGTGATATTGCAGCTTACCACGAGTGGACGGGACATCGGTTCTGCGATGAACGCCGAGGTTGATTCCCCAGCTTTGCATCTGCTGCAGAACAGAAACTGGGAAGTCGTTGCCAGCGACGACGAGAAAGCCGACCAAGGCACTTTGAGCAGGTGGAACGACTATACGACCGCCCAAGATTGCTATGGAGATGAGTTAGCGACGACTTAACCATAGTTGAAGGTGTTCAGACCGTAGAGTCCAGTGCCGCCAGGCATGTTGGATAAGATGCGGCCGTCCGAGAAGACCACTTCATCCAGAACCAATGGTCCAAAAGACACAAGTCCAGGAATCACAGTGCTAGGATTCATAGGGGTTGATCCGGGAGGGGCCATGGTGAAGGTGTTTGGGTCAACGGAAAGGTGTATGAGCTGAGATTCTGTCCTTGGGTTGTGGTGAGTGAGATGAAGATGAGATACAAGTTTAGACAGAGGCCTGCCAAAGCTTTTATAGACGGCAACCACATAATCCAATGCACGACTTTGCTTCTTTGTTGAATTGCGTAGAAGGGCATCTAGAGATAACGACAACAACACCAAGCAATTGATGATTGTTCCCGCAGCTGCTAGAGACAGATTCTCAGTGTGCAGGCAGCAGCTAACCCAGAGCAAACTGCAACTGACTACAGTGTATCCCAGAGATTCTAGGATGCAGGATCGATTGAGACAGGAAGGACAAGCAAGCTTGGCTTGTGAAAAGCACTGGTAGCTTAAAAGTGCAAATTGGAATCCCAGTTTGCAGCGATCTTGCGAGATTGTGGGTGAAAGACTGTGCATATGAACTCTGCAGCACCCAGTGACGTATGATTGTCACCCTTGACATACATTGTAACAAAACACCACATCTGCAGAGTTTTCATGCAGCTTGCCATCTCAGCAATACGAAGGATTGCATGACAGAGAATTGCGAAATCAGTCAAGGCGATGGGCCAGCAGAATAGGAGTGGAGCCCCGTATTCATCGGGACCAATCTTTCCTTAAGCCCCGGAAGACTACGTGAAGTCAAATCTCGCGATTGGCTTGCTACTGTCAGATTATCAAACGACAGTTTTCTCCTATCGCAGAAGCATTAGACAGACGTGGAAGCCATGAGCAGCCTCTGCAGGAGTCATGTGTAGCAAGCTGTTTCCCCCGGTGATCCTGTGGGCTACTTTTGAGAGTTGCTTTGCATAACGGCAAGCAGACGAGACAGATGTTCTAGCCGATGAATTTTGAATTATTTCATAGCACGTGCAAGCCTTGGAGTGTAAGCCAAAATGCTCTGTGGTGTTGCTCGTACTGTCCGCTCGCGGCGGTTCGGACATCATCTCACCTTCTTCCCCTATTCAACCCTTGGTAATCATAAGTTAACAGCCTCCAATAGCCGTGGTCACATTCACAGAGTAGATAAACTCTTCCAGATCACAAGCGATGCTTCAGTCCATCCTGATCAAGCACTCAGAAGCCCCAGTGTGAGGTGACTTCCCTGCTAATACGTATCCCAGGAGACCACATTGAAGCGTGCTGATGAGAATGCTGAGAGCTAAAAGCCTTTGGGTTCTCTTTGATTCAAGCTGATTTAGACGTTTCTTTACACTTCTTCGACTGGAGGTTATGTAGCAGCCAGGTCACAGTTGGGTTGACGACACATCCGCGAAAGACCATGTCCCCATGCTCTCACCTCATGCGCAGAACTTCTTTTCCAATGAGTATAAAATGTAATTCTGATGCATGGTACCTTCAACCAAGCCAGCAAATCTATTCAGCTACTGATCTCTGAGCATTACAAAGGATATCTTGACACTCTAGGCAAGGTTGCTTAGCCCATCAAGTACGAGATGAAGTGCTACACCTACAGGCAGCTTTCCATGTGCTCATATGTTCTCTGATTAGTCAAGGAAGTAAGGTGAAACGGTGACAGACGGTGAAAAGACGTTCACAGATTGCAGTATTTTATACTTACGCGAGGGGGCTGGTGGCTACTGATGTCTCCCGAGGTCATGGAGAGGAGCTACAAGGAATCATCAGACCAAAGCAAGATTTGCTGAAAATCTGATTCTAACCCTCTTGGATGTCCTTTTACAGGCCCAGATGGCAGTAAGTCCCACCGAACTTCGCCGATCATGTTTCGCAGCACCGCGGATGCCCAGATCAGCACGGCAACTTATCTCGCCATCTATAAAAGCCAAGTTATACAGCTAAAATCTCTCATGTGAGCAAAATAGAGCAAAAGAACGACCGCCGCGCCGAGTGCAGCATTTAGAGACACGTCAGGTCGAAGGGTTAAGCACTACAGCCCCAGAAACCACCACAGGGCTCAAATATCGAATCATACAGCTCGGCATCTTGAGTTGATGCATAAGCAAATACACGGGACCGAGACAGTGAAGACTAAAGGCGTCGAGTTCATGTGTGTAATCCAGAACCCTGTTGAGCACCAAGCCGATAAACCAGACTTATCTCAAGGTAACAACAAATGGCTAAATCAGCTGTCAAACTGTTCAAAGCGGACGGACCTACAATTGATTTGAAGAGCTGAAAGATCTAGCATTCTCATGGAATATATACTACTGCCCAAGAGTCACATCCGAATTCGACACCACCAGTCCCACTGCCTGGGACGCGCGCGCTGCAGTCCACACGGAACCTCCTCCCGAGGCAGGACATTGGCTTCGCCGATGGGTATAAAACAGCAGAACGGATATCGACATTGAAACTTTCTCGAGACAGACAGTTATACCCATCCCCATGCGTGCCCAATTATGTCGAGAACGAGCTTCCTTCAAGACCGGGGCAGCGTATAGTAGCAAATTCGCAGCAACAGGTCACCCAACGCTCGCAATCTCGACCTCAAGATATCCCAGCAAGCTCTAATCATCTCTCTCGTCCGAGGAATATCATCACATCTACCCAAACATTACCAAAAGCCAGAGATGACAGACGTTTCTTGTCACCACCCACCGCGTACTTACGCAGCGCTCGGAACTGCCATTATCACCTTCGAACTGGATGTCCTCATCGTGATGCTAGTAAATGAAACCATCTGGGTATCCGCTCTCAAACGCGACGGCTTCAATTCGTGCGTCCACCCTTCTACTGCACGAAACACCAGTCCTTCTCATTTATACCACGGGTGTCATGTCAGGTCCCTACATCGTCCAGCCGCCGTCTTGCTCCAACCAGACATTCGCACTGCAAAGGGTATATATTATCCGTCCGTGTCTCTGACATACCATCTGCAAGAAAATGTGATTATCGTAAAGTTGTTGTCTTAGAAACAAGCCGTCTAACATCTACTTGCCGGCAAAGTAGGACACGTCACAGCCCCGAGATGATTCCTCAACAACAGGAAACAGAACTCATACCCTCCGAAACCCACGATCGTCCTTACTTCTTGCGTATACGGCTCCAGATACGCAAACTTCGCCTTCTCCTCAGAAAGCAAGTGCTCGAAAAGTCAAATCCGCACTATGTTGGAAGTATGCCTGTCAGAGCTGCACCCGCAACCCAAGGGGAGCGGCTACACCCCGCAATGAGAAACAATCTGTGAAGTGGCCAACCATTCGCCGTGGTTTCTTGCGTGGTAGACATCATATGCACCCATATGCCCTTTATATAGCCTTCAGCACTACTACGTCCAATTCCATGACGCGAACAAAACCTCCCATCTAGAGACTCCCCCCGGAGCAAAGACACTGGCTTGTTCAGCGGGTATATAACAGCACTGAATCTACCCCTTGGCCGTGCCAAGCCGCCGCGATGTACTCACGATGAAGTCTCTGTTCGATTGGACTTACTTCGAAGCCACGATTAGCGGCATTCTCGCAGTTATGCCCCTCCTCCAACGTTCACCTCCCGACATCACGAGCCATAACCTCAAGTCCTCAAGCCCTCCCGCCCAGCTATCACGTTATAATCCACCTTGTATTCTTGGGTATACTCGGATACTACTGCAACCAGAGACGGCGGCCGTTTCCTGTCATTCAAGGACCTCGCAATCTAATATTGAAGTTGCCCTCCAAGGGGGACCTCATGCTTTCGACGCAGGAACGGATCAAGTACGAACAACAATGACTACATGGAACGAAGTTGTCGCTTGTGGGATGTATTAGAAAAGCCGAATGCTCTTATTTATACCACCAGCTGCCCGCTCTCACAACAGATGACCGGCTCGATTCCGCAGAGAAAGCAGTGTTTTGCAAACGGGTATATATTCATTACCTGTACCTCCAAAATACCATCTCAAAGCATAAATCGTACCGTTGTTGTAAGGCAACTGCTTAGAAGCAAGCCATCTTACGCCCTTGCCATCAACTCAAGACCCTAATCCCCTCCGGCGACAGGGAAAAGCATTTACCACCAGGACCCTTCCTCGTCCCCCACCTCGCGTTTAATCCTCAAATGTACAAACATATTCACACACTGCAGCCAAAGACCGACGTTGACTTCTATCCACGCCCTATTGAGAGCTTGCACTTCTACCACAGAGCACCGCTTCCCAAGAGCAAGTTCAGCTCTCGAAAAGAGCGATCATTTGTGAGCCTCGAAAACGGGTACGATTTCGCTGTCATTGTCTGATAGATGCCATACGCTGTCGTGCCGTCTTTATAAATCCTTCCACATCACGATAGCCGCTGACCCTGACATCAAACACTCCTCTCGCCCAAGAGAGGCGTTGAATAGATACATCTCACCAAGGACCCGAGAAGCGCTCCACAATAGGAGTGGCCCATGGTCTCTTCAGTCGAGACGCTCGCTCGGCTCCAGCTGTACCACCCGCCATCACGCGGACAACACCGGGCAAACAAGGACTTGCCTGTCTGTCTTGGCTATTATTAGTTACCGCCACCACCAGCCATCACCATCAGCTTGAGAGTATCGTGTAACATGCAAACAGATGTATTCTTGTGCCTATCCATACAAGCCCGCCATGTATATAAATATGCGTCTAAAATGGTGTGTGTGTGTGTGTGTGTGTGTTCTCATCTCATCAAACGCCTCGGCGCCGACATGTCTGTATATCTTTCTCCAACATTGCACGAGTTTTCTCTCTCAAACCACCTCTCCGAACTAATTCACCTCCTATCAACAAGTACCTGCGTCCCCTGTATGCTGTTTGTGAAACGAAAAAGAAAAGGAAAGAAGATGAGATAAGAAAATGCCCAACCCGTCATTATTCATAAGTATACAATGCAAATAGGTATTAAACTCCCCCACTGGCTACCGCTCAATGTGCTGTTGTGCCATGTCGAAATCCAACAAATACAAGAAAAAAGGGGGGAGCGTGGAACAGAATAAAGAAAAAGGCCGTTAGAAGCACTTCCAGTTGATGCCCTCCTCCAACTTCTTCAACACGCCGACTGCGTCGACGTACAAGCGGCTTCGTCCGCCGATGCAATCCATGTCAAGCCAGCGCCTGACCAGGCCCACAGTGGCGATGGCATCCTTCTTGGAGCGCAGCTTGAGAACGTCCCTGGCGCGCATGCTGGCCACGGTGCGAATCCACCTAAGCGCGGCGCTCTCGTCCCCCTCGCCCGCGTTCTCGCGCGGGGTGGTGCGGTGTCCGTAGGCCCAGCAGACGAGGGCGCAGACGTACATGCCCCAGTAGTCCGAGATGTCGTCCTTCCACATTCTCGGGCGGCCCATCTCCCAGACATCCATCTCATCGTCCTCATCGAGGTCATGCTCCGAGTTGCCATGCTCCGTGAAGGCCCGGAGAGCACGGCAGGCAAAGACGACGGCAACAGCGGCGTCGCCTGAGTCGCACCACTTTGCGAGGCGCTTCTGGTGGTCCGCAAAGGACTTTGGCTGGAGGACCTTTTGGCTAAAGATCCAGCTGTCGCCCGAGACTGCGAGGAGGTCGTGGAGTGGGGTGTGGGCGAGGGCAAGATAGGTGTTTGCGACGGGGCAGTCTGGGAAGATGTTTGCCATACGGTAGGTCTCTGGTTCCGCAATTTCGATCTCTGAGTGGGAGAGCTTGGTGGCGTCGTCGCGAGCGGGGAGGAGCAGGGTCTCGAAGGCGAGGATGACGGCGCGGTCGAAGGGGAGGTGTGAGTTGATGCTCGTGGCGGAGAGGGTGTCTGGATTGATGAGGGAAAGGAGGGATTGGTCGTCGCGGGAGTCCGTCTTTGCGGCAACGGCTGCAGCCCAGGCCTCGGCGCTGGGGGCTTCCCATAAGTCGTTGGAAGGGCCGATAAGAGGGATGTGAGGAACGCCGTCGGCGGCGATGTCGTAGTCGCGGACGCGTTGTTGTTCCTGGTAGACGGAGCTGTGGGTATCCAGGACGAAGCAGGCGGCCAGGAGGCGGCGTCGGGTTTCGGTGTCGAGCCAGGTGTGCCATCTGACTGTGTTCGGCCCGGACATTGGGACTGTGGCGAAGACGACAGAGTTGTCGGAGACCTGGAGATGGCTTAGAATGCTGTTGTTTTGAGAGACACGAGAACCAAAAAAGAAACCAAAGGAGAAATCAAGGCGAAAGCTAGAAGAAAGTAGATCAAAGAACGGAACAATAGAGAAGAGGACTTACCCTAGAGTAGATTGACTCGAACTCTTTGGATGGCCGGATGGCCGCTCGTCTCCCGCGGAATCGAGCGAAGAACTCACATAGCAAAATCGATTGCATGACAGGCACATCCCATTGAAGGAACTGGTTATGGTTAGTGGAATGTTTGGTGAAAAAGACATAGTGACCTACGCGTCTGCATTGTTGCCAGGCGTACTCATGCAATTGATTCCCCCTGATGCGGTCCTCCTTAGTACTCATGTACTGAGTAGCGACTGCAGCCATGGCACAACGGAGCACATCAACCTGCTCCGCTGCGGCCTCAAAGGTCCTTCTGTGTACGACTGGGAAGATGTGATGCACCTTCTCCCAGTAGACCTCGAGGTAGTTGGGGATGGCTTTGCAGACATTCGCAGGAGGCAGAGGCACAGAGCCTTGCATCAGGGCTGGGGCCGCCAGGAGGCCCAACGCCACCTCTTTCTGACGGCCCAGGCAAGCGAGTGAGTTCATCATCCGGTCTGGTGGTAGTGCCGTCGACGGGGTGACTAGAGTTTCAGAAGATTGAGCCGATGCCGACGTCACCGGCGGGGTCGGGCTACGAACAGTATTGGTAAACCGTGGTTGTTGGTGAGGATCGAGGAGCGTCTGCTCGTCAGAGTATCCAGAAATCGAGACGTCTACCGTGGGGTAGACTTGAGGCGTGCTGATATGGGGTGAAGTCGGGAACTGGTAGAACATGGGATTCGTGATGTCGAGGCTAGCATCCCTGTAAGGTGGCAGAAGGTTGCTTGACCACTCGGTATTGGCCCTTGCCGTCGGCCAGAGTGCGCGGGGGCGAGAGTTGTCGGAAGGCGTTGAGTACGTGCTATCGGAAGCCGACGATGGCCATCCGGCGTTGTCCTGTGCGTGGGAGAGGTCGGGCAGTCCGTCGGGGCCACCAGGCATCTGAATACCAAGTCCATGGGTCTGCAGGTACAGGGAAGGAAATTCAGGCGTCGTTCGAGGTTGGCTGTAGTCGACAGCGCCAAACGATGGAGTGGTATCGTAGCCGTGATTAGGTGAGTGTTGAAGAATAGCTGGTTGGGATTGACCGGACAAGGTGTATCCTCCACCGTAACTAGGACCTCCGGACGAAGGGCGGTATTCGTTGCCCATGTGAGGAGACATGGACTTGCTCACGTCAGGCGCGTTCATCGATTGGTAGCCACCGGGATTCGACATGCTCGGCGTCATCGGCAGGCTTTGGGTCGGGGTTGACGCGTTCGGTGGATACCCGAGGACGGGATGCTGGAGCCCCATGCCACGAACGCCGCTTTCCAGAGAGCCGGCAGAGGTCCGTCGGCTCTGGCTTGCGCCTCCGCTTCTTGACGCCTTGTCGCCCTCCAGTTCACTGGGAAAGTCAGTAAGAAATTTTCAATGCCTCGCCTGGACAACATACTGTCGTTGCTGGTGGCGCTCAAGAAGATCCTTGCGGTGAAACGCCCTATCGCAACCTGGCACAGAGCACGCGTACTGAGGAGTTTCGTGACTGAGTTGGTGTCGCCTAGATGTCTGTCAGTTGATGAGGTGACCAACGCACCGCGGCATGTCTTACCTCAAGTGTTCGGCACGCGTAAAAGTCTGTTCAAAGTCAGAATGCGCCGCGAGTTGATCGAGGACGTAGCTTACCTTGGGAGGGCGACAGATATCACAAGTGTGAACCTTCATACCCTTTTTCGCGCGACTAACCCGCCCAGTGATCGGTGTCAACTTTACTGGCATATCCGAGCCGGGAGGCGTGTTGCTGAACGGTCTCGAGGGCGCGCCGGAAGGATCGTGGCCTCCAGACGGCCCACCATAGCCGTATCCATACTGCGAAGGGTCCATGTTTTCAGGGCTAACGTTGCTTCGTCGACGAGATGTTGATGGTCGGCCGGACGAAGACGACGAACCGGTAGAGGACTTTGTGATGCGTGTTGGAGGACTTCGTTTCTTCGTTACTGAACTGTCTGCTTGGTCTCCGCTTGTCGCATAACCCGAATTGTATGTTGGGCTGGGTGCTAGATATGGTTGGTGATATATGCTTGATGAGGTTGGGAGTTGGTCCTTCTTAATGGTGTGGGAGTCGAGTTGGTCCTCATCGACATTCATGATATCCTGGAGGCTGGCCATAGTTTATGATTCCCGCCGTTGGGAGGTGTTGTCGGCAGAGCTGTTGTGTGGCCAGAGTGGGAAACGCAGAGCAAGCAACAGAGCCAAACTTAGTAATACACAGCCCAGCTGAGTGCTCTCCTGGGAATAGAGCGTGAGGTGCAGCAGAGAATGGAGATGGCAGCAACCCCCAACATCCAGACGCAGTGTGAAATGGGGGGGCAAGGCAATCAGGGTCCAAGAAGAAGGGGGGCGTCGTTGTAGAAAGGAAGGCTAACACTAAGGTAACTGGGGGGAGATAGGCAGTAAGGTACGGTAAGGCAAGATTTTGGGGGGCGGTTCTTGGTTGTCAGCCTGACCAACAGGCGGGGTGTCAGGGTAAGGGTGAGAGGTCAGTCGAGGTGCAGAACCGGTCTGCAGTGCAAGTGTGCAGGTTGCAGACAAGAGTTGGAACTGTGAGCAGTTGGTTCTAAGCGATCCCCATATGCAATGGAACTGAACGAAGAAAAGAGACAAAGATAGTGATCGTGCTGTTGGTGCCAGACATTGCTATATTGAGAAGAGAGCAGATGCAGGTGCGCGTGAGCAGAAGTAGAGGCGGGAGGGTGACAGCTCTTCAAGGAGGCTGTTCTCTTGAGGCCTCTAGTCCCCTGTCAGCGGTAGACATGGGTGATGAAGGGCACTGGACATGGAGGCAGGTCGAAAAATGCAAGGTACTCCTTCGAAAGGGTATCGGCCGAGCTGGGGTTCGGTCGCCCACCACTGCATATGGCGTCGGGTTGATTGGTAGAGCTGCCAGATGCCTGTCATACGACTCAGCCCTCCAAGGCTGCGGGCTGGCACTGTAGACGGGGGTCCCACGGGTCCCACGCAGCGTCTCCCCAAGTTTAGGTGTAAATTTGCCGCGATGCTACGGAATGAGCGCGTCTGGGATCGTCTCGTCTGTCTCGTCTGTTAATGGTGTATAGGGCTGGGGCGGAAAAGCCGCGGCACGATGAGGATGCTATGCAGCAGCCGCGGAATGAAACCATGGTGATGGTGCCTCTTTCGAGCTGTTTGGCCGTGTCTCTCCTCCTGTCTCGGGAGATCAAGACAAGATCGTGAATCGATCGCATGTCGGCGAAACCCCAGACAGACGCCTCATTTCCCGTTCATGTTGATCTTTTGAAGATTTGATAAGGTATGTGCTGTCATGTCAGAGACAGCAATACCATACATACATACAGGCCCTGCCGGCGGTGGAAACGCTGGGTACTGCAAAGTAATGCAGTAGGGGCAGAAAAAACAGCGAAAAAGGCCGCCATTCTGTCAAAAGGGAGAGCGCTGTCCCTCGAACAGGAATAGCGACATGCGGTTATGGCGTCACCGTGTTGATACGAGAGGGAATAGCGGCGCCAAATGGAGCGCGGTCATTCCGTTTCCCACAGTAGCGGCCGCTAGCGTCCGTGGTGGGAAGACGTGGCTGTGAGTGCGTCTTTTCTGGGGGAATTGCTTGTAGAGAGACACACTGAGCGACGTGCTGCAAGAGAGAGAGTGAGAAAAAAATGTCAGACGAAGTGAGGCGCAGCCTCAACCGTAAAGTAAACCGTTGTCATTGCAGTGCATGCATGAGTCGGCGTCCCTGTCAACAACCCCTGCAAACTTGGCTTGCCCTTTTTGGATTTTGACTTTACAGGGCACAGGGAAATGTAACCGATCCCGGTGGAAAACTTGCTAGACAGAGGCACAGAGCAGGCAGCGGCTGACTGACGACTTGACGACCAGCGTTTTGCTGTTGTTGCAGCCTTTCCGTTAAACAAGAATGAGTGACTTTCAACAAGACTTATCTGTCTGTGACGGTGTTAGAGTGAGTACCTATGCGCGCTGGTGGGGGAGGGGGACGGCTGACTGCGTGACGTCGCTTTTGCTCACAACCACAGCAGCGCCGCATGTCTTGTGACTCTCGGTCCGTCCATAATAAGCAACACAACCTGCGGCTTGTGTACCAATCAGCCCTCCCCTCCTTGCTGAGGCGATGTATGTAATTCTGGCACCTATGTCTCTTCCGTCTCCCGGGCGGAGGGACACACTCACCCAACCGTCTGGTGTTCCGTTACGGCGGCGCGAAGGGAGAGACACAATGATGTCAGGACCGAGGACCGAGGAATCCTGAATCCGTGGATTGAAGGAGAGTCGGCAGAGCCACCCGGCTCAGGGGTTCGGACCTTGGAGGCAGATTCCCTGCCAGCCATGCTTTGACTCAGATTCATATTGGTAATCCGATAATCTCCTTATTGATTGTCGATTTCCGGCTTCCGGAGACCATGGGCATCGACAGGCTCAGTGACGGGTGCCAAAAATGCAGATACTGTAGTAGCAACGCAACCGAGCCGTTGGTTGATAATGTCAATCAAGACGGGAGCATCAAGAAACGCCATGCAGCGCCCGGCCCGCTGAGAGACATCCATGGGCGAGGGACAGGGCGATGACAGGGATAGCCCACCCCGACGCAGCGGGGACAGCAGGGGCTCAGGCGCAGCTCCAAGCAAAGGCCCCATTGGCGCGAAGGTGAACGAACCACTCGGAAATGGAAACCTATTTTTGTAAGTAAGTTGCAAACTCGTGATGCTCGATATATCTCGAGATCAATCTGCTTGAAACGGTCGCAAAGCGTGTATCGCCCGCGGATGATGCGAATATTTTCAGCTCGTTGCAAGTTGGTGTGGCAGATGATTTGCTGTAGAGTGCATAGCTATCTCAAGGGAGATGAAGTCGTTGGTTGTCGAGACACGCTAAAAGACGACACTTGCCTTAGTCTGGGCATGACATGGCATGGGCGTAAGTCGGTAGGAAAAGGGTTTTTGGTAAGGTATCCGTACTGCGTAGGTATGAAGACGAGTGCTTTTTTGGCGAGAACCGACCACGAAAAGGTGGGGTTTCCGAATGGGGCACACACCGACGGCCTGGACCGACTGCAGGGACGGATGGGTCCGGGTAGGTCGCATTTCAATCAAGGGAGGAACGGGAGCGGGAAACGGAGAAAGCGAGATGCGACCACGGGGGAGAAATTCTTCAGTGTTTCATCTTCTGTGCGTGATGATGGCGGGTGAAAGCCGTCTGCCGTCACAACTTGGGGTCCGAATCGGCTGCATGGCATTTTGGAGGCCGGGGCATATCGGCTCGCAGTGGAACGGGGGGACGGCCACGGCCCTTGCTCTGAGACCCACGACCAGCCGAGTATTCGTAGATCTCAGTCCAGGACCACCAGGACCACCAGCACAGGACCTCCGGGAGGGAGGACAAGATAATCAGGGGCCGTTGAGACCTGAACGGGCCTTTGGGTCGAATTGGGTTTGGGGGCCGGACCGGCCGAGAGTGCTGCATGCGCGATATCTGGTGTTGAAACGGCCTGTTGGTTGATTTGCAGTGATGGGTGCTGTTTCAAGTTTCAGGACCTGCAGATCACTGTGAAATGTTGGCAAATGTCCAAGGTATGCAGCTGGATTGTACTGTACACTGTCGCAACTTGTTGTTGTTGGAACCTAACTAGGTAATAATGGTTAGTAGGGATACCTCTCTCAACCAAGAACGACACTGGAGTGGTGGTGTGAAAAATTCTATTCGTACCTTGCCAACAACAAGCCAGGCCTCTAGGTTGGGACCGAGGTGGGATATCGTCCCCCAAGGGCGGGGAAGCAGCGGGACGGGGGAAGGATTTGCACCGATGATCTCGGCAATGATTCAAGTCCCAGGCTCGATTGCCCGTATGTGCGGTGACCAGATGGAGGAGGATCCGTCGCTGCCGGACGGATTGTGATCCGATCCTATTCGTTGGGTGGATTCCGGGTGAGCAGTGCACCTTGAAGTTTTCCAGGTTGCTTCGTTAATGCGTTAGGTTGACTCGTCTAACAGGAGGAACAGAACCTGGGAACCTGGAAAGGGCCGGCCTCGGCCATCTGGCCATCTAAGGTAGGAAGGCAGGACCCGGCACCAAGCCCCTCGCTATCTATCAGCAGTGCCTTCCCGTCCGTTTCCAACAAGGCCGCTTCCTGTTGGTGATGTGATGACCTGAGGTACCAACCCTACCTACCTTACCTCGAAGTCAGGAAGGAGCACCAACCGGTAGGGTAGGTAGGTAGATACCTCAGCATGAGGAAGGAAGGAGGTGAGGTGTATCGATCACGCGCACGGGAAGGATCATCCGACCCGGACCTGGTGGTGCATTTTCTGTTTCTGGCCTCATCTTGCTGAAGATTGACGGCGGTAAGAAGGACGAATGCGAACTGAAGAAAGGAAATGCCTTGCCGCGGGCGCATATTCCTTCGATGGTACCTTGCAGTGGCACTCGCTTCACATCGCATCACATCGCATCACATCGCGATATCACCGGCCGTTTCCAGGCAATGCACCAGCTCCAACAACACAGCTGTGCGGTGCATGCTGTGCCGCTTCAAAGCTGGATTTCCGTTACCACCTCCTGCTCGACTCATGGTTCGATAATTGTGAGGTAAAGCTTTTCAGCTGAGCTGTCCGTTATTCGCTCTCCGCAGCTCCTTGGACGCCGTGGGATCCCTGCAATAGCTCATTTTGGTATTTGCAATAACGAGAGCGAAAAGGAAAGAAGACCTAAAAAAACGAGGCGGTTAGCCGTCACCTGTCATCCATCATCCTCCACCAGCGAAGACAAGACCGGTCAACGCGGCTAACGGCTGAAAGCCAAGATGCAGAACGGACTTTGTCCACGAATCCAACCTCGGTCAACCGCAACCCCCGTTGAACTTTAAAGATGTTGATATCTTGGCCCTTCACCGTGAGGGCGAGTTGCTCCTGCCAGTGTCCGCTCTGCACCGCATCGTCGCTGCCTCGCCGCCTCGCCGAGTGAGGAAGTTGCTCGGGCCCCACCCCTCCGGAAGAGCCTGCCACTCCCCGACCGTTGTCTTTTTGTCATTGGCAGGGGCCGCCTAACCTTCAACGGAAGGGACCAGGGTCGGCGCTTAACCCTGAGGTATTTTTAGTATCATCTGAGCTCTTTCCCCCGGCTTGATCCCGCCGTCCCAGGTCGCCTGCCACACATCGGTGCACTGTTCACTCACTGTACACCCACACAGTACAGCCGTCGGTCCCCGTCCAGTGGTGGACAGCTGCCCAGCCCAGGCCGTAGCTAATGGAAGTAAGTGAACGGTGCGGCGACCCCATTTGTAGAAGGGCCGTTTGAACTAGAGGCCCGGCATGAACATGGAAACAAACGCCTGACGTCGCTCCATGCACATCAGCCTACCTTAGTGCCATCGCATTTTCCATCGCGACCCTCACCGACACTACCTCCAGCTTGCTTGCAAAACAATAAACCGGATTCTCCATCATCGTGGAAAAATTTTCGCATCTCAATATCCATCCACAGGGCACAGAGCACCACCACCATCGCAACCTCCTTGATCCCTCTTACCTGTCCTCCCGCAACATGGAATTTCCCCGCCAACCTCGCTAAAATAGGGGAAAAGGGGCACGACATTGCGAATGAGATGCCTGTGATTCAACCCAACGAACCCTAGACCGCGACCCGCATCATCAGATCGCCCAAAAGTACCGTTGCTCGTCATTTCGTGGTACGAAGGTTCCTTTGGCGATCCCAACACGCAACCACACACACACACACACACACACACACATCACCTGCGAAGCACTCGATTACGGTGTACCGCCCACTCTGCAAAACTGCGGCGGTACGTCCACAGGTCTCAAGGCCACGGATCCAATTTGCTACCGCACCATCCATGGTTGACCGAGGGCCCCGTTCGGCGGCGCACCCCTCTGGTTAGCCGGCGCACCCCCTCTGTGGCGTATGAGGCGCGTGCCTCCGATGACCGGCAAAACCAGCGAAACGCTGACTCAAGCGGTTAAAATGGAGGCCTCTAATTAGCCCGGATTAGCTGGAGGATTAGCTAGGGTTTCACTAAGTTATTAAATAGTTTGAAAACTCCTCAGATTTGAACGATTTAAGGCTTAATAGCCAGTTTTTTTGATTTTAATCAAAAAGCTATTATATTATGTAATCTCTAGCAGCTGCAAATAAGTGTAGTATTTAAATTAACAGCCTAGCTAGCCCTAGTACTTAATTTCCTATAGTTTAGCTACCTCCTCTACTTCTTATGCCTAACTAGCCTCTACCTCGTTAATAAGACGATCTAGTGCGCCCTTAAATTTAGAGT
Source organism: Colletotrichum viniferum (assembly GCA_020226115.1). Taxonomy (NCBI): domain Eukaryota; kingdom Fungi; phylum Ascomycota; class Sordariomycetes; order Glomerellales; family Glomerellaceae; genus Colletotrichum; species Colletotrichum viniferum. The sequence goes on from JAGFBE010000018.1 coordinate 179,978, forward strand.
TAATATTAACGTTATATTTAAATAGTAGCGAATTATGCATATCTTATATAGCGTCTAACTGTATAGATTTACCTTTAACCTATAAAATAGGCTTAGTTAGTATAAATAGGCGTTAAGGTAAGCCTAGCAGCATATTAGTAGTTAGATTGATTACTTTGACGTTATTAACATACTTAAGGGTAGCAGTAGCCCTATAAGATTAGTAATAGTGCTTAGTACTAGCCTTATATATATTATTGCATTTAATAGCCTTAAGGCTTTCTTAGGTAGTTATAGCCCTACTGAGGGTAGGTAGCGCAGTTAATAGCAGCACTAGTAACGCCTCAGCAGCCTCATTAGCAATCTTAAACTCAAAGTAGGAGGCGTTACGCTTAGAAGTTATATCGCTAGCCTTCTTAATAATATAAGGGTAGCCTTTAGCCCTAACTTATAGAGGATTGAGGAGAAGTAAGCTAGTAGCGCTAACTATAGGTTAAAGTAGCCCTTAAATCTAAAACTAGTGAGAGTAAATCTTTTTAGGTAGTAGTAGCTAACTTTACTACTTATGAAGCTAGAGAATGTGGTAGTAAGGTAGGCTATACGTCTTATTAACTAAATAAGGCTTATAGGCATACTTTAGCGTTTATATTAAGCTACTTTCGCCTAGTTTTACCAGCTTAGCCAGCTTATTAGTGAGGTTGTTAAGTGCCTTATTATAAACGTAGCGCTTAATTTTGCTGAAGACTTTATTAAGCTAACTTAGCGTCTTACCCTTATGCGTTTTAACGTACTACGTTAGGTTATTATTCTGCTGATCCTAAAAAACCACTAATTTCTAGAAGATGTTCTTAAGATCACTAGTATAGCAGCTGTTAACATATAACATTCTTTTATAATAATAATAATAATATAAGAATAATAATAACGCTTAACTTACTTTAATAACCTATATCAAATAAACTAATAAAGTTAAAGGTATAAAACCTTAACTAAAAATACTCTATTTATTATAACCTATAACTATAATATTAATTATATAATACATATAGTTATGTAAGCACCTTATGTAATTAGCAGTTTAGTAGGTTACATTTCAGGTTATCTTTCTTCTCACTTTTCCCTACTAAGGGATATAACCTGCTAACTACATCAATAGGAATCATCACAATACATCACTTCTCTTATTATTATCTATATAATTAAATGCTCTTTAATGCTTAAGATTATCACTTTTCATCACAACATAAGCCTATCTATAACCTTATACTATATAGGCGTATATACTATACCCCTATATACGCTTATACCTATACTAACAGGTTATAAGCCTAGCTTAAAAATAACCTCTATTTCTTCTACCTCTTTACCTCTCTCTTACCTACCTATAAAGCCCTACCTTTACTTAAAGGTTATATATACTGAAAATTGATCCTTTAAATGTTTTTCTATCTATACTACCTTTATAGAACTAGAAATACTAGCTGGATTAGTTATTTAGTTCCACAAGATCTACCTCCTTTAAATCTCTATATTAAACCCTATTTAAATCAACTATACCTCTATCAATCCTTCCCTAAGTAGATAAGCTCTTACTACTGCTTTATTCAATTTATATCCCTCAGATTATCTCTTCAAATTATCCTCTAGTCTATTACTAATCTAGTTTAAATCTATACTTACAGTACGATAGACTTCCTCTCAACCAATCTACTATATAGGATATATATCTCCTCAGTTAAACAATAGTCTAACTAAAGAAGATCTTAATTAAAGAGAAAGAATAAAAAACCACTTTTTTTTACTAGTTAAACTCTAACCTTCTAGGTTTATAACTGTTATAACCTTACTATAAAAACTACTATACTATATATATAATAGCTCTTTAGTTAATAACCTCACTATCGTTAATCCTTTATAAGGCTTATAATTACACACTGCATCCTATTAAGGCAATAATAACTGATCTTAAGGTCTAGTTCCCTAAGCTTATTAGCTCAGAGAACTATAAAGTATAAGCTATACGTATTAAAGCCCTACTATATAGTAAAGATATTACTATAAACCTTACTAAGCCTATTTCTTCTAATAATAAAGATAAAAACTATAAAGCTTTAAGTTATATACAGTTATTCTATAACAATAGGCCTCTAAGAGTTATAAAAGATAACAAAGACGCCTATACTACTTAGGAACATCTAAAAGCCCTATATAAGCCTACAGGTTTTATAAACAAGTTTTTAACCTATAAAGAGTTCTTTAATACTTCCTTAGATAACTTTAATTCTATAGAAGAATATATAAATAAAATAAAAGAACTTATAGATAACTTATCCTATAATAAGCTTAAATTACCTAATCAAGTAATTATAGCTTATATACTTAATAGTCTAAATAAGACTTATAAAGCTTTTATAACCTCTATAACTCAATCTCTTAGGACTAACCCTACTACTTATAACCTAAACTCTTTATATACTAATCTTATAGATAAATATAAGAGAAAAGGTAGTAGTGAAGTAGTTAATAATACTACTAAGAGTAATAATAAAAAGAATAAAAAACACAATAAAAACCAGGAAAATCAAAAAAAAACAAAAATAAAATAAATAAAAAACCCTAGAAAAAACAGAAAGGTTTATACTGCAAAAATTACAAGAAAACAAACTATACTGAAGAAAACTACGCTTTTCTACATCCTAAAAAAGCACCTAGCTAGTAGAAAAAGCCCTCTACTAGTACTACTAGTGCTAAAGATAAAGAAAAAGAAGTAGTTAATATAACTACTGTAGATAATATTACCCCCTATATATCTATTAATAATCCTAATAATCCTATAGATTTAATAGATTTATCTTCTGATAAAGAGGAAGAAGATATTCTCTTTAAGAATATAAGCTATACTACTCCTAATAATAATAATATAAATAATACTAATAATCCTTCCTTAGGTTATTTAATTAACCAGTCTATTATTAAGGAAAAAGGAAAAGCAAGGAGTTATAACAATAAGAATGAAAATACAGTTAATATTTATATTGATACTGCAGCTACTATTCATGTAGTTAACAACTATAACCTTATAAAAAATCCTATAAAAATAAATAAAACTATAAAATAGGGAGAAGTAAAGACTCTTACTTCCATAATAAAGGGTGATTTAATAATATATCCTAATAATAATAAAATAACTTTATAAGACGTTTATTATATACCTAAACTAGGTATTAATCTACTTAGTCAATCTAAGTTAGATTCTTTAGGTATTACTTCTATTATATAGAAACAACCTATTTTATACGATATTAATAAAGATTGTATTATTACTATGGGGGCAAAGAAGAATAATTTATATTTCTTCCAGTTTCCTATCAACAATAACAATTAATATATATATAATACTAATACTATAACTAATAATAATAATAAGAATAATATAAACAATAATATAAATAATAATATAAATAATAATAACAATAATAGCCTATAATTATAGCACTAACATCTTAGTCATATACATTTACAAAGTCTTTTAAAATTAAAAGATAATACTATAATAAATATAAATAATAATAATAATAATATAACTTTACAGCCTTACGAAGCCTGTTATAAAGGCAAATTTATAACTAAGGCTAGTAAGCTATAGGTTCATAATAAAAATCTAGATTATTTAGATTATATAGCTTTAGATTTATATAAGCCTATCACGCCTACTACTTATGATAAATATAGCCTTTTTATTATCTTTATAAATAAATATACCCGTTTTATATAGGGAAAATTACTTAGAGATAAAGAGAAGCATACTATTAGTGAAGCTTTTCTTGAATTTCAAGCTGAAGTTAATAATAATAATAATAATAAAAGAATAAAAGAAATTTCTACTAATAGAAGTAGAGAATTTAATAATAATTGTTTTAAAGCTATATATACTAAAAGCAGTATAATATATAATAAAAGACCTCCTTATATATATAAGCCTAACAGTCTTATAGAGCGTACTATACGCACTATAGTTAATAAAATAAGAACTATACTATATAATTTAGGTTTACTACACTACTTATAGGGTGAAGCCTTTTATACTACTCTTTATATGCATAATAGAACTCCTCATAGCTCTATTAAGTATAAAACGCCTTATGAAATAAAGAATAATATAAAACCTAATATAAATAATATAAAAGTGTGGGGTAGCATATACTATTATAAGAATAAAGATCCTAAAATGAAAAAACTAAACGTATAAGCACATCAAAGTTATATAATTAATTATAGATCTAATAGGTATAAGATCTAAGATATATAACTAAGAAGAGCTTTATAGTCTTAAGATGTTAAAATCTTAGAGAATACCTTTATTTCTCATCATAAAGAGCTTCCTTTAAGCATAAATACCTACTATAAGGATACAAATAGTAGTATTATGCTAAACAATAATAGACATAATATTGCCTATAATAGTCCATAAAGAGATATTTCTAGTTAATCTATCTCTTATAGAAATAATCCTACTATAAGTAGTAATATTTCTATAACAAATAACGCTCTTATGAATCTAAGTGATAAAACTAATATTAATAATAATAATAATAATAATAATAATAATATAAATAATAATATTAATACTAATAATAATAATACTAATATTAGTATAATTAGTTCACATAATAATAATATAAAAACTATTAGTATTAATAATAGAAAAATAAATAAAGAAAAATCTAAGTTATTAATAGAGATCTTCTCTCTATCAGAAGAAGCTAAAAAAGACTACTAATAAGTTAATAATATGGTTTATAATACTAAAAGTGCATTATTATATACTATAGCAGACTGTTCTGCTCTTAGTATTTATAAAATAAATAATAACGTTTTAATTAATAATAATAGTATTGCTAAAACTAGTACTATTAATAAAGCTTCTTATATTTTATCAGTTATTATATTAAATAAGCCTTCTAATATACAGTAAGCCTTAAATTCTCCTTATAAAGATAATTAAATTCAAGCTATATAACTAGAAGTAACTTAAATAGAAGATATAAAAACTTAGAAAATTATAGAAAAACCAGATAATATTTATCTATTAGGCGGTAGATAGGTATATTCTATAAAATTAAAAGATAAAAAAAATAATATATATAAATATAAAGCAAGATAGGTTACTTAAGGTTTTAATCAATATATTAGTATTAATTACTTAGAAACCTTTTCTACTACCTATAGACCTGAAAGCTATAGGTTTATAGTTATATTTGCTATAAAAGAAGGTTAGACCCTTCTATAGTATAACGTTACTATAGCGTTTATATACGCTAATATAGATATAGATATATATATAATTTTACTAATAGGTTTTTTATATAATAAAACTACTAATAAGTTAGAATTTAATCCTAATTATAACTATAAATCAAATAATAGTAAATATTGCTATAAGCTTCTTAAAGCTTTATATAGGTTAAAACAAAGCCCTAGACTATAGTATAACCATTTAAAAGCTATATTAATAAAATTGGGATTTATTATTTCACCTTATGATGAAGCAGTATTTATACTTAATAAAAATAACTATAAAGCTATATTATGTTACTATGTGGACGATATACTTTTAGCAGCTAATAATACTACTACTAGTAACTATATATATAATATATTAAAGCAATAGATAAAAATACAAATATTAGGGAAGCCTAGTACCTTTTTAGGCTATAAGTTTGAGATAGATAGACCTAATAAGTCTTTCTTTATGCATCAAACTAAATATACAGAAAAAATATTAAATAAATATAATAAAACTAATATAAATCTATCTTTAACTCCTATGAGAGATAATATAAAATTATATATAAATAAATATACTGCTACAAAAGAAGAAATATTATAATTTCAGCAGCAGATTAGAGCCTTTATTTATCTAGCTCTAAAGACTAGGTATGATATTGCTCTAGCAGTTATAATATTATCAAGATATATAACAAACCCTTCAAAAGAGCATTTTTCAGCTTTAGATTACTTATAGGGATATATAAATAATTTTCCTAAAAGGGGAATTTATTATAATTGCAATAATAATATAATATGGGATTTAATAGGTTATTCAGACTCTAATTGGGCTGGAGACCTAGATAATAGAAGATCTATATCAGCTTATATATTTTGCTAGAGATTATATAATATAATATCTTATAGCACTATAAAACAAAAAACAGTAGCACTATCTACTTATGAAGCTGAATATATAGCTTTAACTGAGGCAGTAAAAGAAGCCCTATATCTATATAATAGTCATAATTTTAATTTAACTAATCTAGGTTTTAAAGCTATAAATAAGCCTAAGATTTTTATATATAATTTAGCAGCTAAAAAGCTGACTGAAAATCCTGAATTTCATAAAAAATCTAAGCATATTGATATAAAGTATTATTTTGCTAGAGAATCTTTATTAAATAAAGATTATTTGTTATTTCATATAGACTCTAAGTCTAATATTGCGGATATATTAACTAAGCTAGTTAGCAAAGTTATATTTAATAATATACTTAATATAATAAATAATAATAACAATAAAGAAAATAATAATAATATACATAATAATAATAACCGCATTAAAGAAATAACTTACTAGTTTTTCTCTTACCTTTTTACCTATAAGGTTATTTTATAAGAGTTTTTTAACTAGTTATAAACATATTATATATTATAGGAATATTTTTCTTATTTTTCCCCCAGGGTTTTTAAGTTTTTTATACCTATAACGTATATATATATTAAGTGAGTAAGCTATATACTATAAATCAACCGTATATACCTTAAGGGGGGATGTTAACATATAACATTCTTTTATAATAATAATAATAATATAAGAATAATAATAACGCTTAACTTACTTTAATAACCTATATCAAATAAACTAATAAAGTTAAAGGTATAAAACCTTAACTAAAAATACTCTATTTATTATAACCTATAACTATAATATTGATTATGTAATACGTATAGTTACGTAAGCACTTTATGTAATTAGCAGTTTAGCAGGTTACATTTCAGGTTATCTTTCCCCTCACTTTTCCCTACTAGGGGATGTAACCTGCTAACTACATCAACAGGAATCATCACAATACATCACTTCTCTTATTATTATCTATACGATTAAATGCTCTTTAATGCTTAAGATTATCACTTTTCATCACAACATAAGCCTATCTATAACCTTATACTATATAGGCGCATATACTACGCCCCTACATACGCTTATACCTGTGCTAACAGCAGCAAACCTAGCGCTTAATAGAGGCATAAGAAGACTTAATAATTAACATTATAGTATAGCTAAAGTGGGCAATCTGATTAGTCTAGAAGGCTACTAGCTTCTTATGCTATAATATAATCTACATAGAGAGGGCGTAGTTAACTATAAGGTTAGAGTAGCTAGCACTTTTAAAGGTGGCTTTTTATTAGTTATATATATCTTATATATTAGTGCAGAGGAGATCGTTTTAATCTTTGAGAAACTAAGTAAACTATAAGTAGCAAGTAATGCTACTATTAGCGTTCTTTATAGCGTGAGGGAAGTAGCGCTTAGTTTTAGTGAGAACGTTTATATTAATATACTAGCAGCAGAGAAAGTGGGGTATATTATAGAAAGCAGAGCTAGTATTAAGAGCTTTAATAAAAGTAAATTTGTAATCAGTATAAATAACTTATAGGCGATTAATATTATGGTTTTTAAGTAATTTAGCAAGAGCATTAACTACCTACTTATAATTATATTCCTTCTCACTAGATAGAAAATAAGAGGCAACTTAGAAGGCCTACCTATTACTAGTAGCGCTATATATATTAAAAAGTAGTATATTAAAGTAATTAGTCTTATATATTAAATCTATTAGTAAGACGTTAAAGTAGCTTTTAAGATAGGTAATACTAAGACTATAAGTCTAATAAGTCATATAAATAGAAAAAACTAGTAACCTAATAGTGACTCAAACCTTCAACCTTTAGGATTGAGAGTAAGAGCATTAACAACCAAGCTATTAAGCTGGATTATTAAAAGAGATTAGTCTGAAACTAGCCTATAAGCTAAGGGTTTAGCGCTATGCTAACCTAACGCATAAAGGCTAAAGCTAAAACTAGCTTATAAGCTAGTATTACTAGTAAGCCTACTAGTTTTAGTTATTCCAAATAGACTAAAACACCTACTTAACCCTATAGGGACTAGTATAGGTTAACAACATCTATATAATAACCAACCAGTCCCCCCAACTTTACTAAGAACTTAGAATAGTTAATATACGCAACAAATACAACAATAACTTCTATAGCTCCTTACTTTACTATTACCTTTTACTATACTGAGAAACCAACTATTACTCTTACTTATATTAGTTATTATAAGACTAACGTTTATTTTCACTTCCTATCTCTTAGTAGTTATAAGCCTAGCCACTCAGAAGAGTTCATAAAAGCATTTATACTTCTTTCTCAACTACAACCTTCAGCCTCTTAAGCAAAGAAACAACCTATTATTCAACTTAAAGAGTCCTTTTTATTTCTATCTCTTCAAATTAACTAATTAGAGCTCTTCTTTAGAGAAACTCTAAAAATAACTTTTGCTGAGGATAAGATTCTTACTTCTTTTCATATCTTTCTCTTTAAAAATTAACTTTTAAGAGACTTTATTTAACATAACTAACCCTATATTTTCAACTACATAACTATTCTTAATAAACCTGCTCCTATAGCAGAATATTATCTTTTCAACTAACTTATAGACTCCTAAAAGTTTGATATACCTTTTTATATCTTAGATTACTTCCTTCTTAGTAGAGTTTATTTTATTGTTAAGAAGTCTCTATCTTATATATTAAAAGAAGTTTTCTATAAGATTAGAAACTCTATAAACTCTTCTGCAACTACACTAGTTGCTTATAAATAAGATCCTCTCTTTGAAGACCTAGAATAATAGAGTTATCTACTTTATATAGTATAATTTTAGACTTAACTAGTTATTTAGTTGTTAATATAACTCTATTCTTATATTATAGAGAAATATATTCCTCATTTTACAAAAAGCCTTAACTATTAAGTATAGGCAACCTATTTTAAGGCTTTACTTATTAGTAAAGATATAAAGTCTAGTTTACTAGATAAGCTAACAACTCTAACTCAGAAAGCAGCAAACTTAAAAGTCTTAGCATATATAAAACTTCTATGTGAAGATTTGCCTTTAAGAGTTATAAAAGACTTAATAACAGGTTTTTCTGCTTAGTTAAAACTAAAGGATCTATATGAGCTTATAGGGTTTACTTCAGAATATTTAACTTATAAAGAGTTTTTTAATACTTCTTTAGAAGACTTTAACTCTATAGAAGATTACCTTAATAAGGTAAAAGAGCTAACTGATAATTTTGCTCTTAAAACTATAGCTTTACTTAAATAAGTTATTATAGCTTAGGTTTTGAATAGCTTAGACGATAGTTATAAAGGTTTTATAATTAACGTTACTTAAGCTCTTAGAAAAGACTTAACTTCTTATACTATTGAGTTTTTATTTGCTAATCTTATAGATGAAGCAAAGAGAAAAGTCTCTATAACTGTCTTATATACTAAGGTTAAGATGAATACGTCTAAGAAACCTTGGAAAAAGACTAAGGGACTATACTGTACTAACTGTAAGTTGAAAAACTATAAGGTTGAAGATTGTTTCTTCTTAAATCCTAATAAAGCTTTAAGTAACTAGAAAAATAAGAGTAAAGTCTCTAAGACTGAACCTAATTCCTAGAAATAAAAGCTTTATAAAGCCTAAAAAGCTTTAATAGCTAAAAGGGTTAATATAGAGTCTTCTGATGAAGAAGATATAACTTAAGAGGTTAATATAACTATGGTTAACTTTATGAGTATTAATTAACTTGAAGAAGGTATAGAATGGGAGAACGTAAGTTTAACTTATTATAAAAACAATAATATAAGCACTAATAACCTCCTAGGTAATCTGATTATAGATACTATTAAGGATATAAAATATATAGATAATCTAAAGAATAAATCTGAATTTTATCTTGATACTAGTGCAACTATATATATAATATCTGATATTTCTCTCTTTATTAAAACTACTGTAGTTAAATGTAGAGTAAAATGGGGTGAAGCCTCTTATAGATATCTATATAAAAAAGGAGAAATTGCAGTTAAATTCCTACTTAGCAATACTATTTTTATATTAAAAGATTGTTACTATATGCCTAAGTTAGGAATCAACTTAATAAGTTAGAAAAGACTTAAACATCATAATATAGCTTCAATACTATACTAAGATTATGCTGTATTATATAGTATAACTGAAAATAAGTCTTTATGTAAAGGGATAATTAAGTCTAATCTATATAATATACTATTACAGACTTTATACCCTCAACAACTTAAGACTATAGCAAGTATAGAAGTTGCTACTTTGTCTATAAAAGACTTAACTAAAGTCTCTAAATATAAACATAATAAAATATATAAAGAAAATATAACTAAGAAAGATAACTCTTATATAACCTAGCATAATAGACTAGGTTATATCAGTAGTAAGGCTTTAGCTGAACTAACTGATAATACTATAAATAATATAAATAAAGCAAACTATAAAGAAGTAAGCTTAGATAGTTATGAAGCCTGTAATAAGGCTAAGTTTACAACTAAAGTTGATAAATAGTTAACTAACTATAATAAGGAATATCCTCTATATTATAAAGTTGCTTCAGACTTATGTGGACTTATAACCTCTAGAACCTATAATAATTATTAATGGTTTATAATCTTTATTGAAAGGAAGTTTAGACTAGCTTATATTAAGCTATTAAAAACAAAAGAAGCTGAAGAAGTTAATACTGCAGTTATAGAATATTGTAATAAAGTTAATATAAATAATAACTCTATAAAAGAGTTTGATATAGATGGTGGTTATGAGTTTAATAATAACAAAATAAATCATACCTATATTATAAAAGGGATAAATCATAATATTAAAGTCCTTTATACTTATAAACTGAATAGTATTATAGAACGTATTATACGTACTATAGTTAATAAAATAAGAGCGTTTTTAATAACGTCTAATTTACCTTACTACTTATGGGGAGAAGTAGCTTTAGCAGCTATATATATATATAATAGAACTCTATATGCCTCTATAGGCTACAAAACGCCCTTTGAGGTAGCTTTTAATATAAAACCTGATATATCTAATATAGCTATATGGGGGAGTATTTGTTATTATAAAAACAAGAATCCTTTAATAAAAAAGCTAGATAATAGAGCTAATAAAGGAGTTATAATAAACTATAATAATAATATATATAAAGTATTTGATATAAATAAAAGAAAGTCTACTTGGACTAGAGATATAAAAATAATAGAGAATACTTTTATTACTTCTAAACAAAAAGAGCCTCAGATAATAAAGGACTTTAAATTATATAATAACCTATATATAAATCCACATAATAAAAGTGGATTAATAGACTTGAATCTAAGAAGTAATAATAATAATATAAATATAAATAATAATAATATAAATAAACCTCTAGAAAATACTATAAGTAATATAATAGTAGAAATTCCTACTATATTAAAAGAGAAGTAAGAATAATATAAATAGGTAGTAGATGAAGAAAGAGCTTTTATAACTATAAAAGACTGCCCTGTTCTAACTATAATATCTGCTATAAATAAAAATAAAACTAAAGCTTCTTATATTCTATTTATTAGTAATCTTTTAGATCCTTCTATATATAAATAAGCTATAATTCACGCTAAAAGTAAGAATTGGATTTAAGCAATGATAGAAGAAATAACTGAATTATAAAATATAAAAACTTAGATAATAGTATATAATATACTTATAGATAAAAAGCCTCTTAGAGGAAGATGGGTTTATATAACTAAATATAACGATAAAAAAGAAGTTATAAGATATAAAGCCTGTTAGGTTATATAAGGTTTTAACTAACATATTAGTATAGATTACTTAGAAACCTTTAGTACTACCTGTAAACTAGAGAACTATAGAGCTATACTTATAATTGTAGTAGTAAATAACTGGTTTATAAGGCAATATGATATAAAAAAACGCCTTTTGCTACGCTCTTATAGATAAAGATATATAGGTTAAACTACTTATAGGCTTCTTTTATAACCTAAATACTAAGCAGTTAGAATATAACTATAATAATACTAGTAATAATAATAACTTATACTGTAAACTGCTTAAGGCTTTATATGGTTTAAAACAGAGCCCTAGACTTTAGTATAAATATTTAAAAAATGTCTTAAACAAATTAGGCTTTAAAGCTAGTCCTTATGATAAAGGGATCTTTATAGCTAATAATAAAATTATAAAGGTAGCAGTAATCTGTTATATGGATGACTTTATAGTTACTACGCCTAAAGAAGAGTATATAACTCTCTTTTATACTACCTTATTAAAGGATTTATATATAAAGGATATAGGAAATCTTATAACGTTTTTAGGGAACGAAATATATATTAATAATATAAATAAGATAATAAATATTTATCAGTCTCAATATATAAATAAACTATTAAATAAATATAATAAAGAATGGGTACTTAAGTTTAATACTCCTATAGACCTTAATATAAAACTATACCCTAATAAAGGATAAGCTACTGCTATAGAAATAAATATATACTAGTAAGAAATAGGATCTTTAAATTTCCTAAGCCTAAAAATAAGGCTAGATATAACCTATACTGTTAATATATGTGCTCGCTATATAAGTAATCTAGTAAAAGAGTATATTTTATGCTTAAATAGGATATAGGGATATTTAAAAAGATTCCCTTATAAAGGCCTTATATATAACTATAATATAGATCTATAGTTAGTAGGATTTTCAGACTCTAATTAGGCTGGAGACTTATTTGATAGAACCTCTACTTTAGGCTATATCTTTTATTTTAGTTTATATAATATAATAAGCTAGAATAGTATAAAACAAAAAACAGTTGTTTTAAGCATTTGTGAAGTAGAATATATAGCCTTATGTGAGGCTACTAAAGAAGCTTTATATTTATATAACTTTATAAACTATATAATAGAAAACTTAGGATTTAAATCCTTAGAAAAGCCTAAATTATTAATAGATAATGAGGCTACTTAGCGTGTAGCTAAAAATCTAGAATTATATAAAAGAGCAAAGCATATAGATATAAAATTTCACTTTATAAGGCAGCAATTAGTAGAAGAAAAGCTATAATTATACTATATATATACAAAAGCTAATTTAGCTGATATTTTTATAAAACCAGTAAATAAAGAAGTATATAAATACTTTATTGAGATAATAAACCTATATAATAAAGGGTTTTTACTTAAATATAATAATAATACTTTAAATCTTAAGCTTAGTAAAGTTAAAGATATACTATATTAGGTTTCCTTTATTTTCCTCTTTAAGAGAGGTTTTTATAACTATAACTATATAATATTTATACCTTTTTTTTCTCTTATAATAAGAGTTTTTTACTTACTTTTTCCTTATATAAGGTTTTTTAGTAAGTTATATATATACTATATATAACTTAAGGGGGTGACTAAGACTATAAGTCTAATAAGTTATATAAATAGAAAAAACTAGTAACCTAATAGTGACTTAAACCCTCAACTTTTAGGATTAAGAGTAAGAGCATTAATAACTAAGCCATTAAGCTGGATTGTTAAGGGAGATTAGTTTAAAACTAGCCTATAAGCTAAGGGTCTAGCGCTATACTAACCTAACGCATAAGGGCTAAAGCTAAAACTAGCTTATAAGCTAGTATTACTAGTAAGCCCACTAGTTTTAGTTATTCTAAATAGACTAAAACACCTACTTAACCCTATAGGGACTAGTATAGGTTAACAACGTCTATATAATAACCAACCAGTCCCCCTAACTTTACTAGGAACTTAGAATAGTTAATATACGCAACAAATACAACAATAACTTCTATGGCTCCTTACTTTACTATTACCCTTTGCCACACTGAGAAACCAACTGTTACTCTCACTTATACTGGTTATTATAAGACCAACGTTTATTTTCACTTCCTATCTCTTAGTGTAACTACTATTTATAGCGCTATAAAAAAAGCTGTAATATAGCCCTCAGAATCCTATTTAAAACAGTACTAATACTTCTCTAAGTTATCTAATTAGTTAAATAGCTACTTAATTAGCGTATAGCTAGCAAACTTTTTGCAGCAGTAGTAGATGAGGATATTAATAACGTTATAGTAGTTAATAATATTATATTAGGCACCTTCTATATATAAAGCTATAAGGAGGTAGATAAGTTAAGTGCTATAGTTCTAGAAGTATATAATTTTTAGCGCTACCTCAGTAAGGAGAGGTTAATACGTCTTATAGTAGAAGTTAGCGCTAAAAAATTCATAGTTATAGCAGTTATAATACTTAGGCTACCTTAGTATATTAAGTATGCTATAAATAAAGTAATTGCTATAGGTAGGGTTAAGTTAAATAATAACTTGCTATAGGTAAGAAGTTATGTGAGAGAAGCTTTTATAGCGCTTTAAGGTGTAAACTTAAGCTTTATACTACTTTATTTAGGCGTTATTATAGCGTAGTGAGTAGGTGTACTAATAAAAAGTCTTCTCTTAAGGGCTACGCGCTACTTATATAATACACGCCTAGAAGCTGTTAGTAAAGTAGGTAGTAAGTAGGGCTTTATAAGTAGCTTTTTTAGAGGGAAATCTCTTACTTAGGGTAGAGTAAGTATATTTAATAAGGCTATAGTTATTATACTTAATAGTATAGGCGTAAGTGAGGCTAGGGTTAACAGTAATAACATTATTACTCTCACTAGTAGTAGAGGAGTTATTAAAAAAGATAGGGTTAGTAGTAGCAAAGCTAGTAGAAGCTACTAACGCAGCGCTAGGCGTAGTAACAGCCTCCTCTATCTTAAATTTAATCTCTTCCTGCGACAACATCGCAATAGCCTTAAAAAACGGTTAGTAGTAGTAGTACTGATAGGGTATAGACGAAAATACTGAAAATTTAGTAGTAGGCAGGGTGGAGGGCTGGTGTCGGAGTCTGGGCAAAATCAGCCACAGAGGGGGTGCGCCGGCTAACCAGAGGGGTGCGCCGCCGAACGGGGCCCTTGACCGACTGCTGCTCTTTGCTGCAGCCTGATCCAACCAGTTGGTCCTGCTGCTGCTGCCATCTGAAGTCTGGCAGTCCTTCCCGAGTGCGAACCATGCGGAGAACCTTCTCCTCAGCCAGTCCCAGCCCCCGACTCAGTCGCACAACGTCGTCGCTGAGCACCACCCATCCATGTCGTCGCCAACGACCGACACCGTGGACATAGCCCGATCCACGGTGCATTGCATCTTCCCTTTCCATCCCATCCCACTGCCACGGCTGCTGCATATCCGTAGGGCAGAGGCGCACCACCATCGACTGCTGCTGCGCACTTCTTCACCGTCGCACTGCGCTTCCCCATCTATCTCTCTACGGCCGAGGCTGCGGCCGAACAGCGCGGCAGTATGCAACGGCTCTTCTCTCGGGTCATTGTCAGCAACCACCACCAGCCACTGACAGATCGCACAGTACCGGTCAAGGCTGGGACATGCCGTGAGCCGACTGCTCCAACCCGACGCCTCTCTGCAAGTCATCAAATGCTTCACGTAATCAGCAAAGAGTCGTCTGCCATCGGCCTTGTGCTTGTACCGCGAAAGCCGCTCAGCTAATCCGTGTGTCGATCGTCCAAGATGCGAGTCACAAGCCAAGTTCAAGACATTACTCAGCCGCGATGTGTTGTAGATCAAGGCAGCAGCTTAACAGTAGTTGCCTGCGCGAAGCTCCAACGACGGCGGGTGCGTCTGCCTGTTTCGCGGCGCAGAGTCGAGAGTCTTCGAGGCCCCTCAGACGAGTCGCGATGACGCTGTCACGGCTCATCGATGTGGTAAGTCTTCGCAACCAAACCGTCCTTTTGCGTCCACAGGTCGACCTTCTTTCACTGCAAGTTTGATCCAACGAAGCGGCCCGAAACGTCTGTTCCCTCGCGTTCCTGCTTGGGACTAAGGCACGCTGAGCATGCTCAGCACATGGCCGGGAACCAACCATCACCGTCTTTCCACCAATGACGCCTGCTGCTGCGGATCCTTGCCTTACTCAGCCGTCGGACGACTCTGGTATCGTCTTCTCCCACAAACCACCAAAATATTCGATGGCTCGCACTTTGCAAGATGCACTCCACTTGAATCTTGGGGGCGGTGCCTCGGTCTACAGATTCACTCAAGCCAAGGCGCTTCTTTGCGTGGGGTAGCACGCGATGCGGCTTGCTGCTCGCGGCTCTGGATATCCGCACTCCCTCCCGGCTAAAGGATCAAAACTCAGCCTTCCCGTCGCCCACATCTCATCATTGCCGCATACTCAGCCCCCCATACCCACCATGGGCGGCTAAGTCGCAGGACTAAGACATGCTCTGCCTATTCCGAACATGTCAACCATCAAGCGATGGCGGGAACTGCACATCCGGTCAAGTTAAGCTGGAATCACGCTCTACGACTAGCGGCGTCTGGCGCCAAAATTAGCGCACCCGACTCTCATCGTGAATAGACGCAGCGTGTCTATGGTACCAGCATGGCCTCTATCATGTCTCTTCCTCATTGACCGAGACGTATGCACCATATCTCGTGTTTGGTCTCAGCTGAGTCTGTACCTGCAGAACCCATGGTGCGGTTCCTTTCCCGAGCTTCAACGGCTGGTGTTCGCTGCCTGGACCAGTTCTCCGCCCAGTTCGTCAATCTCAGCTATCCAGCGGCGGCTAGCAGATCGGATCATGGGGCCGCGAAAGACCTTCCCGAAAGCGGCAATGCAAGATGTCTGTGATGGGATGTGCCTGGCAGAGCAGGACTGACATGACCTTCTTCGACGCCGCAAGCTTGAAACAGACCCCAACGGGGAGCTGAACAAAGACATCAATGTTGAATCTCGTGTTCGAAAATAAAGAATCCTCGCGGAGATGGCTACTCACGCAGTGGACGCCCGCTTCGTTGCGGCTGGGAAGGTGATTTCTCCGGTAAGTCACAGCGAAGGGTCTAGAACCACACATTGTACGGCAAATCACCGTATGATTTCTATGAATCAGTACTTCGACGTGGGGAAGAGAACTTTTGGAAGGTGCGGTGGAGTGGGAGTGGTTTGCGCCCGTTTGACGAGTACGCCCTAACCAACACATCACACAGCCCATCGGTCGCCAGTGTCGTCAGTATAGGCGCATACCCGTGGCCGCAGATATCCAACCTATCCTACCATCAGACCAGTTGACAAGGCACACTGTTCAGGGGGTTTGGGACCTTGTCAAGGGGCGTGGTGAACAAAGACCAAAGCCAACGTTGGTTTGTCTGTCAAACCCAGGCACCAACATGGAATAATCAGCCACCCGGCGCGGCGCGATAATCCGGGGCCTGGACACAGCATGCCGCAATCGAGACCCCCGGCCTGGATCTGATTCATGCATCTCGGCAGGCTTTTCGATGTGCCTCGCCTTTCTACCCCCTAGGCCGGTTGACGGGATCGTTCGGACTCCGTCCGGGTTTTGACAAGGCTCGGTGGCAAGCTTCACATCACCAGTCCGTCATGGTTGCCCGCGACGGAACCATGATCTGCGAGCCCAGAGACACAAGCCTTGATATCTGCCTCGTGACGAGGCTGTACAGCCTCCAAGGTCAACGGACCACATGCAGGCGGTACTGCTTCAGTTTCTCTGGCCGAGGTTCCATCGTGAGTTGCCCGGCCAGGCACCCAGCTTGTTACTCCCGATAGAGCATCACATTTCATGACCTGTGATTAAGTGGCGAGGTCACCAGGCTTCTTTCGAGCATCTCCCAGTTCCAACGATTTCAGGCCGTGGTTCGATATCTCCACTCATGGGAAGATGGAGAGCTCGTCGCGAGCTGAACTGTGGCCGTCCCTACTCATTAGCCATGAAGCTGTCAACCCACAAAGTTGAAACAACCAACATTTGGGGGTCCCATCGTTGGTGATAGGGACGGGGCCCCGATCACACCTCAAACAAACATACCGTTTCCAACACTGCGTCCAGACCGCACGCAATCACGCGCACACCCCTCATCTCTGCCACGTCAGAGACCCAGCAGGAAACACCAACATTCACATTCCCCTCCTCATCGTCGTCGTTGCCATCATAATCGGCCGACAGCGCAGTGTGATAACCCCCCTCCAGGCTCCCCGCGCTTAAAAGCTGAAAAGTCGAAATATCCCGTGCTTTGGGGGCCGCAGCCGCGGCCGCGCCAGGAGGGGTGGTGGGTTACGCGCGCCAAAGAAGGAGGAGCAAAAGTCTAAACGGTCGTCGCGCCGCACCAACAGCTGTCTCTCTCTGCACCACCTCGGGTCACCGTTACGGGCCTCGCCCGCACGCGGGAAGGAGTAATTGAGTGCGTATCTGTATGCGCAGCAGTTCCTGCACCAACTCCAAATTTCTTCAGAGATGCCAGGTTCATCCCGGTTGGCGAGGTCGGAGCTCGAGGTAGGTAGGGGAGGAGAGCTCCGGGCCTTGTCTTCCTTATTTAGTCCCATCTGTGAGGTGCAATTTTGCAAACTGGCGAGTACGAACCGGAAGCCGAGTCCGAAATGATTTGACACTGGTTTCGAAGCTCATATGCCGTTTCTCCGTTTGCTGATTAGTAAATCTGTCCAAAGGCATCCGCCGGCTTCTTTTCACTAACCCGACAAGCTCGATTTTGGTTCGCGATGAAGGATATCGGTCAAGTGATTTCAGTAGAAACGATTCTATTGCAGTACAGAAAAACAAGCAACGTGAACCAACTCGTCAATGTAAAGCGAGCAAAGGTCCCCGAAGACGGACAGGTACACTACGCAAAAAAGGAACGCCTTCATAGGAAGCAGGAAACCAAGGGAGACAGGTTAATGGATACAAGAGCGTTTACGACCGGAACCGCCCAATACGTGTTTCGTGGGGAATCTCCCTTCTCTTCTCTTTTTGTTCTGCTTGGAAAACCCCGGCGTCACCTTCTTTTTTTGTGTGTTTTTCCAAGGTTCCCTTCCTCCTGCCACCCTTTCCCGAGTAAGGAGACCCATCATCATCATGCCATGAAGTAATTAGTAGAAGAAAGGAGGAGAGAGAGTGGGGTAGATGTCATGACGGTTCGAGGGGGATGAGAGACTTGGGACAGATCAGAAGAGGATTATTGATTATGGGGCGCCCGCGGTGGCGGTGGTGGGCTGCTGGGGGACGACGCGGCCGCGAGGGCTCTTGCCGTCGGACTCGGACTCGTCGTCGCTGTTGCGGCGGGAGGGGCTGTCTTGCTCTCTCCTGGACTTTGTCATCTGCGATCCTGGTTAGCACACTTTGCCCGTGTCACATCGTGTCACATCACTCCCGAGCAAGAGACTTACCCATGAGCGGACACCGCCGACGAGACCCAGCGCGTATCCCG
This sequence comes from Colletotrichum viniferum, assembly GCA_020226115.1. Taxonomy (NCBI): domain Eukaryota; kingdom Fungi; phylum Ascomycota; class Sordariomycetes; order Glomerellales; family Glomerellaceae; genus Colletotrichum; species Colletotrichum viniferum. Next base: position 199,451 of record JAGFBE010000018.1, read on the forward strand.
TGATAAAGTCGTTCGACGTGGGCGCGGGGGTGCCGCCCGGGGTGGTGGGCGGGATGTCGACGCTGAGCTTGGAGCGGTTCCCGGCGGCGGCGGCGTTGAGGTCGCCGTTCTGGATGTACGAGGTGCGGGCGGCGGGGGCGGGGGACTGGGGCCGGGAGGCGGGCCAGTACTGGCGCAGCTCGCGGGAGAGCTCCTGGCCGGTGGTGGACCAGTTTGTGCGGATGTTATCGCGCAGCTCCTGGACGTGGCGCTTGAGGTCGAGCTCGTTCTTCTTGAGCCAGCTGACGTTGAGTTCCTGGCGGGGAGTGCCGCGCTTGAACTGGCGGGCAATGTACTTTTCGTAGTCGCGGACGATCCTGGGGAGAGTGTGAGGTCAGTTTCTGTGCTTCTTTGGGTGATGGGGGCTTGGAACACGAAGCTTGCAATGTGCCCGTTTCGGGAGGGAAAGGGACCTACTTGGTGATGATGCCAGTCGTGCTGACGCCCTCGGTTCTCTGCGTGACCAGGAACTTGCCAGCCTCCTTGATGGGCCTGTAGATGTCGTCGCCCTCGTCGGCGCCGTAGGGGATATCGTCGTGGGCGACGTAGTCGATCTTGTGGGCCTCGAGGAAGTCCGGGGTGACGATCCAAGGGCAGTCCTCGATGACCTCGTCGACCCATTTGCAGTGACGGATGGTCTCGGCGCGCTCGCGGCCCGAGAGAACAGTCAGACCCTTGCGCTTGTGTGTGTCGACGTCGCCGGCTACACCGACGATGAGGTAGGTGTCCGGGAAGGCCTTTTTCGCTTGCTCGAGCTGGCGCATGTGGCTGTTTGTGCGGTCGCAGTGTTAGCATGTGACTTTCTCTCGGCAGGGATAGAGGCTGGGAAACACGAACCCGAGATGGAAGAGATCGAACACTCCGTCGGCGTATACTCTCACGGGACGTCCGGCGGGGGGGTCGTTCGTCCTGTAGCCCACGGGGTGGGTGAGCTTGCCGATGGGGGGAGGAGGCATGGAGTCCTCGGGGGTCTCCTTGATCGAGACGGTCTTCTTCTTGCGGCCGACGCGCTCGGCGATGTCGACGCTCGCCTCGGTGGTGTCGCTGGGCTCGCCGGGGTCGAGGGTGTGGTCTTGCGCCGCGGGGGCGGAGGAGCCGTTATTGTTCTCGTGGACGGAGCGCTCCGAGTTGGCGCGTTGTCGCTTAGACGAGTGGCCGGCGGAGGCGGAGGCGGTGGAGTCGGACTTGCGGTGGGAGGAGGTCGATGTCAGGCGGCCGGTTTCCGGGGCGGTGCTGTCGCCCTCTTCGCCGGAGGCATCGCGGGAGGAAGCTTGGAGGTCTGGTTGGGGCATGGAGGCTGTCGTTGAGGGGCGCTTGCGTTTGCCTGCTGCTGAGGAGCTCGAAGGTGATGACATCTTGGGCGGTATTGGTGGTGGTGGGGGGACCGAAAGGGTTTTGAGGGTTGCTCGAGATGTTGGACGGGACGGAGTTGGAAGTTGGAAGCGGTCTGCCGGCCGTGGATGAGGTAGTTGGTGGTGAGGGCGTGGAGTCGGCCGTTTGGTTAGGTAAGGTAGCGGGCCGCAGCTAAGGGGGGGCGGACTGTGTTGCTTGATTGATCGGCAGTAGTATGTCGTATGTAGGAAGGGTTTCCGTCTGGCGTATCCCGCGTGGGAGGATTGCTTGCGGGCGTGGGTGGTGGTTGCTGGACTGCTGTGCCTTGGTTTTAGTTAGGAGGGGTGATGGCTGATGACGATGGACTTTTTTTGACGAGAGGGTGCAATTGGAGAGCGAAAGCACAGGGAAGGGGGAGGGTAGGGAAAAAAAGAGCTTAGGTAGGTCTGGGCCTGGGTTTCGGAGACAGAAGGGCAATTGGACGGAAGAGGGTAGAATACTAACGACGGCTTCTGAGAGGTTTACACTTTTTGCGCGCCGCGTTATTGGAACGGGTAGGTCCAGCCAGAGCCGTGAATGGTTGGTTGGCTCAGTCCAGTCCAGTCGGAATAAAGTGTGCTCGGCTGATTGCGAGTTTTGGCCGGACGGATGTGACAGCAAAGACAAGGTAAAGCAAAACAGAGCAGTAGAGCAGCAGAGCACAGCTACCTAAGCAGCAAGATTGCGCATATGATACGGATAATGGACTACCTTGTGTTAGACCTGCAGCTAGTGGGGGAGCGTCTACTCCGGTCGGCGGGATGCGGACCACGGGGGAGTTCGTGGGGAGTTTAAAGTTGGGTTAAAGGCGAGTTGACAGCTGACGGTCGTTAATCGCGGTTGTGAAGCTGCAATTGCTGTCACCCGAGTGCCAATGGAGAAGGAATAGTGTGTTGTTGGACTGTCTGTCAACTGGGTTCGCAAGTCGCGTGTCACGAGTGGGAAAATGCCACGATGTCCATCGAGATTTTGTCCATACACGTTCACAAATTGCATTGCGCGCAGGAGCGACATGCCTGTCCCCTGCTCCTCCTTCTTTTTCTTTCTCTCACTGCAACTCTCGGAAACTGCACCGGTGGCCTCTCGGTTACAACTTGCCTGCTGTGTACTCTGTATTCGTACAAGTATCCATCCGTCATCCCGACGGAGAGGAGGAGGCGGACAGCTTGTACAAACAGCAGGACTCGTCAAGCTCGCGCCTTGCACATGCGTAATAATTGCCTCGAGCGTTTGTGCAAGACAGTGGCGTCATCCGACTGTGGCTTGAGCAGAGAGCACCCCGTCGGATGCACTGCACAATTACGTCGGTTGGGGGCCCGCCGTCGGTGGCTTTGCTCTAGCTCGGCCAATAGCGTCGTCTGATTTGGCTGAGCTGCCGCCGGTGCACAGAAACCAAAAGAAATAAAGCTAAAATACCGAAAAAAGTAGGTACTTGCAAGGTGTGCGGGTCGTTTCTGCCCGGCAGGGATGGTTCGAGATTTCACAGTTCTGTTGGGGAGGAAGTGGATTCCTGCTTCTCCAAACGGTACGTACCTACCCGCAAAGCTCGCCCTTGGCATTCGTCGGTCTCTCCAACTGGGCAGCAGCAAAATGGCAGGAAATGATGGCAGAAGGATGACACGTGGGCAAGACAGAGAACAGACACAGACACTGACACGGTTGAACTCCGGGACCTTCGATCCATCGTTTCTGTCGGAGATGGCAGCGTGACATGTCAGGTGACGTCGATTGGCTTTCTCTGCGCATCGGCCTGAACCTCAATTCTGGCATCGCGACGTTGGACAGCCTGCGGCGGGCGCTTTTGATGTGATGGCTTCTGCATCGAAACTCATCGAAGTTGCGGCTTTTTTTTTTTGCCCTCCGCCTGTCTTTTGATATGACAAGGGAAGCAATGCGAAGGGCGTGCATCAAATCAAATTTTGGCCGGTCCATGCGGCTGACCCACTGGGGATGCTTCCGCTGGGATGTGACGCCATGCATGAATCGACTGCCTTTTTTGACTACGGACGGTAGGTGAGGCGGCCGGTCGAGGGCTGCCGGGTCGGCGGTCAGAATGTCGGGTGCGACGCGGAGACGGTGGTGTGGGCCAGTCGGCGGACGGGGTGGATCCCGGGTGATCGCCGATGAGGCCGGAACCGGCAATCATCAAGTTGCAAGTATGACAATGGCATTGAAGGAGACCAGTTGGTCTTCGCTTGGAGTTTGACAGCTAGCCTTCTTTGTTTGAAATGTCTTCCGGATGCCATTGACAAATTTAGTGACGACTACCTCTCCATCCTTCACGTTGTTCGCTTTTAAGGTAACAGATTTAAGACAACAAAATATTAAGGCTGTCGCAATACTCGTTAATGTGTCACCAAATCGCCTGATTCACATCTTTCACGATCACTGTTTTCTTCTATCAAGCGGATGTCACGTTCGACTGATTCAAGCCAGAGTCATTGCCTCATCAGCTCCATCCAGACCCTGCCCATCAAGGTCCCCAACCACGATGGAGCAACCAGAAACACCAAGACAGGGATCACCACTATCTGCAATGTCTTTCATTGGCTTACCTCACATTCATACGCCGCTGGCCATCAAGGTAGATGCCGCAAGATGTCATTCTCTCCTGTGACTACCCGACTCCGGCAGGTCGTGGAATCGGGTTCTGGTAGCAATGGTATCAAAACTCCTTCTGCCCCCGTGACTACCAGCCGTCTTCTGTTTAGTTTCTCCTTCACCCCGCGAGACGCATACCTCACCTTCTCCTTCTGTCTCCTTCTCTCCAAATCCCAAAAATGACGGAACAATTCGTCCACGACGTGATCATAATCGGCGCCGGCCCCTGCGGCCTCGCCGTCGCCTCCCGCCTCTGCGAGCACTCCCCCTCCGCCCTCTTCACGGACGAGGAGCACCAGCGGTACCACTGGATCCGCAAGTACGGCCGCCGCATGCCTCTCAAGAACCGCCGCAACGGCGCCATCATCGAGAAGCGCACCCCGGCTCAGTCCCAGCGTTATTCTACACTCGTCCTCGACGCCACGGGCGACGAGTGGCTCAACAAGTGGAACCGCCTCTTCAAGACGTTCGACATCACGCACCTGCGCAGCCCCATGTTCTTCCACGTCGACCCCATGGACCGCGACTCGCTCCTCGCGAGGGCCCACGAGCGGAATCAGGAGGGCGAGCTGCTCGAGCTGCGGGCATGCGTCGGCAAGGAGATCAGCAAACACCTGCGCAAGGCGAGGGTGAAGTCGAGGAATCCAAAGTGAGTTGCCCCAGTCATACCCTTAACGCAACGAGGCCAGTTTGCTAACTCAACTGGTGCCAGACAACACGCCGTCGTCGAGGTCGACGAGCGAGACCGCAAAGACTACTTCACCCCGCCCACGAACCTCTTCGCCAACCACTGCGACTGCATCGTCGACCGCTACGGCCTGCGCGAGGGCCTGATCCAGAACGAGAAGGTCCAGGACATCGAGTACCGCGTCATCAAGCACGTCTCCCCAGACACGAACCTCTTCGCCGTGCACACCGACAAGACGATCCACTACGCAAAGTCCGTCGTCCTCGCCGTCGGCCCCGCCAACGCGCCCACCATCCCGCCCGTCCTCGGCCTCAACTCCGACCCCTCCAGACCGCCGCCGCAGACCTGCCACAGCATGCAGATCCAAAAGTTCCCCGACCCCGTCGTGCAGGCCAAGATCGCGGCCCGGCGCACCAGCAACGTCCTCGTCGTCGGCGGCGGGCTCACCTCCGCGCAGCTGTCGGACCTCGCGCTGCGGCGGGGAGTCACAAAAGTGTGGCACCTGATGCGGGGCCCGCTGCGCGTGAAGCCGTTCGACGTGGACCTCGCGTGGATGGGCAAGTTCCGCAACGTGGAGCAGGCGTACTTCTGGAGCGCCGACTCGGACGAGGAGCGGCTGGCGCAGATCCAGAGCGCCCGCGGCGGCGGCAGCATCACGCCGCCGTACCACAAGCGGCTGAAGCAACACATCGCGCGCGGGAGCTTGGAGCTGTGCACGAATACGAAGCTTGCGGAGGCGCGGTTCGACGAGGAGAGGAAGGTGTGGAACGTGAAAACGGAGCCGCCTGTGGAGATTCCGGCGGTGGATTATATTTACTTCGCGACGGGCGTGCAGACGGACTATGCGAGTTTGCCGTATCTGCAGACCATGTTGCGGGAGTATCCGATCCACGGGCACGGGGGCATGCCGTGTATCAATGATGATTTGATGTGGAAGGAGGGGGTGCCGTTGTTTGTTACGGGACGGCTTGCGGCGTTGAGGTTGGGGCCCGGAGCGGGGAACTTGGGTGGGGCGCGGTCCGGCGCGGAGAGGGTTGCTTGGGCCATTGAGGACTTGATTCCGAATAGGGGCGGGGATGAGTTTGTGGAGGATGAGGAGATGAGGTTTGTCACCGGGCGGGGCAACCGGTTCGATAGTCTAGTGTCTGCTGGGGAGGATTGGTAAATGTGGATTAAAGCCGTCAACTTTTGAATCTTGTCGTGAAAGTGGGCGTCGTGGAGTTGAGCAGGGGTATCGAAATATCAAACCCATCATTGAGTACAGTGCCTCAAGTCTTGGATGATTTCGCTCGTCGTCGCATGTTTTTGCGCCCAACGCCGGACAGAATGACGGACGAGAACATCCACCACCTCCCGGACCGGAACGGAGGCTTCAGCTCCTCGCCGAGTCTTCGGGTAGCTGCTCCAACGCCACCTTGGCGCATGTCATGAAACGGATGCGCTCCCTGTCGCTGACATCCAGCCAGTGGAAGCGAGGGAGGTTTTGCTTCTTCGCAAACAACCTTAAACCGCCTGCGTCCCTTTCAAATTGCTTTGGTCTGGGGTCTTGAAGGGCAGTCTTAGTTTAAATGAGCAAATGCGTCGTTCTGTTTCCACTACGTGTACACAAACCAATCTAGATCAGACGACGAGAGTCCCTTAGGGTAACGAGCACTCGGACTCGAAATGTGATGGTGCGGTCGTATGCAGGTACCCGTGGGCAATCACAAACATTTGTTATGAGCAGGAAGGAGGCTCCAAGCAAACGGGACGGGAGGTTTGATTTAGGTGAGGCTCTTGTCTGTGACACCATGAACCCAGGCTGCGCATCCCGAGTGGAATTGAACCTCTGTTAGGCCGCGACGGTACGATCGGAACCGAGTATATGATGCCCCTCAACCGCTCTCCTTCTGCTTCATGTTTCCATGTGCCATCCTTCGTGTCCCCGTCCATTCGATACTACATTCCTTTCGTATTCCCATTCATTCATTGGTTGGAAGTATGAAGACTCAAATCATTCTCCTCTGTACGGCGCTGAGTGGCATCGCCGTCTCCCAGGTCACTCTGTATGGCCAGTGTGGCGGGTAGGTTTCTCTACCTCTCTCCTCTCCATCACTTGAATCACAAACATAGCACACAAACACCCTTCAGAAGACGATCGTTCATAACGCTGACCATTCTCCCAGAGAAGGCTGGACTGGCTCAACAACATGCGTTGCGGGCACCACCTGCGTGCCCTACAGCGAATGGTACAGCCAATGCATGGCTGAAGACGCCGACGATGGCGCCAACCCCGCCCCGGAACCCACGGCAGAGGTCTCATCTATTGAACCAACTGCTTTCCCCACGGTGATTGAGGACACCCCCGCCTCATCCGTCGCCGAAGGCATCCCGACCTCCGAAGCAGCTGAACCCACTCCTTCCGCGTCAGACGCTCCCGCGCCGGCGACGACATTGGCCACCGCCACCAAGGACGCAACAGCCACCATCGCCGCTCCTTCGGGAGTAACAAAGACACTACCTCAGTCCTCGGGCACTGTCGAAACTGACGCCGCGATCCCTGTGTCTGGGAGCTTCGACGGCGGGATGAAGATGTACGACCGGAACCGTGAGTAGCGCCCTCTTGACAGCAGCATGAGATTGATATGCTGATATCAAACTAGCGAGTGTATGCCAGGATCAGACCGAGACGGGCGAGGACGACGCCATGTTCATCCTCGAAGACGGTGCGACGCTCTCGAATGTCATTCTCGGGCCTGGGCAGGCGGAGGGCGTTCACTGCAAAGGAACCTGGTACATCCCCTCCTCCTCCTTCTTCCCAAGTTGCAAAGAGTATATGAATCCTGACCCATGCGTGAACAGCACCCTCATCAACGTCTGGCACAGCGACGTCTGCGAGGACGCCATCACCCTCAAGCAGACCTCGGGCACGTCCTCCATCATCGGCGGCGGCGCCTTCCACGCCGCGGACAAGGTGGTGCAGTTCAACGGGCGCGGGACGGTCTCTATCAAGGACTTTTGTAAGTTTTACCCACAAGGCCTATTTCAATTAAGATGAATCTGACCACAAGTTCGGTAGACGTCGAGGACTACGGCAAGCTCGTGCGCAGCTGCGGCAACTGCAAGGCCAACGGCGGGCCGCGGAACGTGGAGATTGAGAACGTGGTCGCCGTCGACGGCGGGGTGCTGTGCGGGATCAACACGAACTACGGGGACACGTGCATGATTTCCGGGGCGTGTCAGAGCGCCGGGAAGAGCTGTGATTTGTTTGAGGGGAATGACACGGGCGACGAGCCGAGCAAGGTGGGCAGCGGGATGGATGGGGAGTTTTGCTTTGTGAGTGGGTTGAGCGAGAGTTGTTAGGTGGAGGGTTCGGGTGAAGCTTTTGGTAGTTGGCGGGGTGTTTACGAGGCGAGAAAGAAGGAAGCATGCGATGTTTTCAGCATCGTACCTTAAGCCTTCCGTGGCTTGAGATCCCTGCGGTTCTTATATTTGAGAACATCAAATTGGACAAAAAACCTACTTATAAAAAGTATTGCGTCTTGCACGAAATCTTTAAGGAGCCAATCCAGTGAAATCGAAGCCCGATTCCGCCTTCATGGCTAGATGGGATCCAAGCAACCCATGCCGGCAATACGATGTGAGAGCTTTGTCATGGTATCAAGCAGTCTAGCTATTCTGCTACCATCATCGAGGTATACGTGGTGTATCAACAGACAGTGGAGATGATAACCGATGATCGCACAAACGGAAGCGTATTTTTAGGGTTTTCTCTACATCTTCGAATCTCAGAACAGAGGATCACCAGATCACAATAGTGAGTGTGGCTAATGCGAAGACGACCAGGCAGGTGATTTGCCTGCTCCTCCCAGATTCTTAGAATGTGAGGAAATTGACCCATATATAACAAACGGATTTGCTACTGTGGTTCTGGGCTGAGCAATATGTTGGGCTGAAGTATGTTGGGCTGGGGAATATGTTGGGCTGGGGAATCTTACAGGAATTCAACTCGTCAAACATGTACGTGTGATAGGAATACCATCGCGAATCGTTGGCTTTTCGGGCCTCTGTCTCTGTTTGCTTATTAAGAATGACGAGACTCACAAATACCAGTCCCGGCAACTTCGTTGAGGGCAAGCATATATCGTTGAACTTCCAGGTGCCATTGCGACTATCTGCAACATTTTTATTTTCAAAATATCACCAACGCACTATTGAGAATTTTTTCAGCTGTCGCAGCGCTGATATTTGACCTTTATACCCGGTCTAGACTTACGACCGGACCAGCCGGCCCGCCGAAAAGACCCTAAGATCCACACGGCGCCGAAACCCCACCCGTGGATGCCGACCGTCCCCAGCATCACCACCCTCAGCCTCCCGCCGTGCCCGAACTAACATCATCACCGCCACCCCGATCAAATTTACCGCTCCGCCGGCGCCGCCTCGTTCCTGGCCTGTCTCGTCTACACCCTTCCCCTGAATCCCATCACACCCGAACGCCGTCCCTCGTGTTATGCTTACTGATGTTCTGCTCCCACTCCCGAAATATCCGAACATCCAGATCTCTCTCGCCAAGATCGCACGTCAGAAAGATAGTATCTCTCTAGCCAAAACTCAATCCAACCAAAGAAAATCACCTCAGCCCCATCAAACTTGGCACTCCATCCTCAACTTCGGATAGACAGTGGCGATAAATGGCTACGAGTTCATCGAAAATAGCTTGTCCATCTTTGGGATGAATTAAGAAATCCGGTATTTCTGACGTGAGAACACTGACTGCTGCTGCCACCACACCTACACGTGTATATCACTTGAATCTTCAAAACTCAAGTTTTGTGCGCCGGTATGAACGACGACACACACACACACACACACACACACACACACACGAAAAAACCTACCTATTATTCCCTCTCGTGTCCATCACGCCCATTAAGAAGAAGTCTATTGCACACACGACGATGTTCTGCCGTAAAACAAGGCCGACTGTCCAGCCAAGCCAACCGAAAGCATGAATGTTAATATTCCCCTCACAACACGTCCGCTTCAGAGGGGAGGGTTGTCAAAGTGTGTCGTGCCGTGTGAGCAGGGTACATGCGTCAGTCCAACATCCCACCCCCAGATAAATCAATACCCTCCCCTTCCTGACACACGCATGTCCCCCCCCCCCCCCCCCCCAGTCTCCAAGATGCCAGCTTACCTCATCCCGAATCCGAACCTTTGGACCAGTCACCACCCTCTTTGCGTGTCTCGTCGTCCCTCGTCAAGTTCATCCGGAGACTCCGGGCTTGCGTTCTTCCCTCCCCCCCCCGCGCCAATAACGCGTCGTGAAGGAAGAGAAAGGTTTTCTGTCCCATCCATGCCATCCCCGGCCACCCCATGCCAAGAACCCCTCAAAAAGTCTCTTTCGTTCCTCTTCTGTCCGCAACGCGCGTTACTGACCACACCCGCCGATGCACTCCTCCCAACTTATGCCACGGCGTGTGTTATGGCACGCCTTCCCCGGAGTCGTATCACAGGTAAAGGGCCGTGATAGCCGGGGCCATTCACATATACCACCGTACATACACACATGCAGCCATGCAGTCCTGTCTTCTGGGAAATCACCAACTAAGAGAACACCCCCGGCCGCCGCACTGCCTTTTTCGGCCCGGCCTTCACTCCCCTCATCGCACGAGAAAACGGCCGAAATCGCCCTCATCGCGGAAAGTATACCCGGGGACCACCCCTGTTCCATCTCACACCACCATCAACACAAAAGTATGAGTCTGGCCCTCGCCCTCCCCCCGTCACACCACCACACCCCCAGATTCTGTATTATTTCGGGACAAAAGACGCGCCTGGGCGGAGTTTAGCCGTTCGCGCGCCGTCTGTGAAACTGGCCCCCGCCCAACGCTGCGCCCCCCCACTTGCCATGTAAGAAGACGGGAGGAAGGCCGTTCCTGCAGCGGCGGTGGCGATATGTGGAGGTGGAGCGATAGCTGCCATAGCTCCTGCTGCTGATGCTGCTGCTTCATGACTTAGTCTTCCGGTGGGCGGTAGGATGATGATCTCTGATGAGGGGTAGGTAGTTGGCAGGCTAGAGAAGAGCAGCCTGCGAGAGACAGAGAGTTGCGTCTGAGTCAGACACTGTACGCCCTCGGGGTGGTGGCATCTGCGATCCGACGAACACCTCAAATGCCGGAGGGAGAAAAAAAAAGCCTTGGCCATATGCCGTGCCTCCCGCGGCTGTCATTGTCTGAAATGCTGTGCAGTTATTTTTGTGAAGCCCGGTGTTTCTCGATTCCTCGAATCACGATACCGGCCGAATGACGCCAAAATATCGCCATATTGGCCATTGTTAATATCAGTCATCGTCAGGTCACCTGTGAACAATCCGATCTGGCGTCTCTGCTGTTCGTAATGTCTCTGACATTTGGCTTTACCGCTAAGTAACAAGATAACAATGAGGCTAGAACAAAACCATAAAGGATTAAAAAAAGCCCAGGAATCCCATCTTGGTAGATTGACCCCTCCCCGCCCATAAACGCCGCCGCAAAGTTTCCCGGATCCTGAGTCCCTTTCTCCTGCCCCTCTTCTTGAGTAATGTTTGTGCGTCGAGGAGATATGAGAAGGTTTTTCTTCATGAAGAGATTTTGTGTGTGGGAGAAAAGTCCCGCTCTATGTACAGAAGTGAAGTCGCGTTTCGCAGCTGTTTCCCGCGCGCCCTGCGCGGTTGTGACCCTTCAACGTTTCTCTGTGTTCCCGAACCCCTGACCGATATAAAATCATACAAATGCTTTGAGAACCGTGATCCCGGCTGGTATAACCTCCAATCCGTGCTGTCATGTAGATATGTACACTCTAGATATGTAAATGCAAGTTAAAAGGAATAGAGTAAAGAACATGACATGTCGAGAAACAAACTTTGGTCGACAGGTTTGTTGTGTGTGTGAAAACTTTGAGACAGAATCGCTTCTTGCTGTGTGGTTCGTTCGTCTGTTGGACCTTGCCACGAAATACCCTGTTTCTTCTTCACCCCCATATGCATGCAGTATGTAGCTTCGAAAAGAAAAAAATGAACACCATCTTGTCTAAGAGGAAAGCTTGTTTTAGCTTCTCTCGACCGGGTTCTCCCACTTGATCGGGTGCACCAGCATGCTGCGCATGCACAAACGGCCGGAGCTGTCCTTGTGCGACTCCTCCTGCATGCCGCCGCGCAGCGTACCCTCGTTGGCGCGGCCGCCGTTGGTGCCGCGGCCGTCCATCTGGCCGTAGCCCAGCCAGCGGCGCCACAGCAGGCCCGCGAACTCGGAGTTGTAGTACCAGCTGGTGCCCTTGTGGTTGTGCTCGTTCTTGAGGTCGAACGGCGACCCGTGGCCGCCGGTGGTGCCGTCGCGGCCGCCGTTGAAGGCCTTCTCGATGGTGTCGAAGGGGTACCACGCGCGGTCGAGGTAGACGGGGTGCGGCGCGTAGGCGGCCTTGAAGCCGTGGTGCAGGGCCATGGAGGCCGGGAACATCTCGGAGAACATGCTGTGGTGCATGCGCCACATCTCCTCGTGCATTGCGGCGAGGAGGCGGCGGCTGAGGCGGGAGGCGGTGACGATGGAGCAGCGGCGCGGGGGCGGCGCGAAGACCATCTCGTAGCCGGTGACGTCCTTGGCGAAGACCCAGCCGGACTCGTCGGCGTCGAAGAGCGGGTTGAGCGTGATGAGGTCCGCGTCCTCGCCGACGCCGCACTCGGCGGGGTCGCCGCCGCGCGCGCAGTTGGCGGGCATGACGGAGATGCCGGCCTCTTCCGACTTGAGGGACATGCGGCCGGGGAAGATCTGGGGGCCGAGGATGGCGCGGCGGCCGGAGGCGTTGAGCTCGCGCTCGACGGTGGTGGCGAACTCGTCCCAGGAGCCGTGGACGGCGGGGATGTAGTACTTCGAGGAGCGCTCCCAGAGGAGGGTGCGGGACTGGCCGCGGGCCCAGGCGCCGAGGCGGTCGAGGAGCTCGTAGTAGGAGCCGATGTAGCGCATGTCCATCTCCCAGTTCCAGAAGTGGGTGTACTCGGGGTGCTGGAGGGCGAAGACCTGGAGGGGCATCTGGGCGGAGCGGTAGACGCCGTGGATGTCGCCGTTGGAGGGATTCTCGAGCGCGTCGGCGAAGTGGCCCGGGTAGTAGAGCTTCATCTCGGCCTCGGACCAGAGGGTGCAGAGGGAATGGAACTCGGTGGGCACGTTGTCGTCGAGGATCTTCTGGACGACGGACGGGTCGGACCAGATGGGCGCCTCATTGTCCTTGACGTGCAGCAGAAAGTGCAACGAGTACTCACCGCCCGACTTGAGGGACAGCTCGGAGATCATGGCGCGGAAGTTGATAATGGCGTGCTGCGTCCACTCGAAGCCGACATAGGTGCGGACGACGACGGCAATGCGGTCGATCTTCTTGAGGCCATCTTCGCCGGCGGCTTCGGGCTCGCTGTAGGCGGTGTCGTAGGCGGTGGCGGCATCCTTGGTGCTGTTGCGGAATCGGGCGATGTTGCGCTCGACGCAGCGGTCCTGCGCGGAACCCCAGTCCACGCGGCTGTAGTTAATCTTGCCTGTCTTGGACCAGACGATCTCGGAGCCCTCTTGCTCGGTGTCCTGGCCCTGGGAGGTGCCGCCTTCACGGATGTCGTAGCCAAGTCCGTAGGGGCCGTAGCGTCCGAAGCGGTCGAAGCAGATGTCGTTGCGCAGACCGAGGACGCTGTGAGAGCCGATAGCCGGGTCGGGCTGGTTCTGGGGGACGCCGTCGTAGGCCCAGATGTCCGGGACGGGGATCTTGTCCTCGTCGTCGATGAAACACTCCTTCACGGCGTGGTGGTCCTTGAGGTACTCGCGAGACTCAAAATCTGGGTGAGCTGCCAGGTAAGGCGTGGGAGTGGGAGGGGTGTCGTGGTAAATGGGCACCGTGGTTACGGGTGCGGGGAATGAAGCATTGGGATACTCTGCGGTGTGGTTGACAAACGGCACGATCGACTTGAGACCGTTGAAGTAGCCGTTGAGGCTTGTGTGGTGTTAGTCGGATTTCGTCTTAGAGCTCATAGCGCTATTTTTGTCACTCACTGCTTGAACTTGAGCCATAGCGGCATCGAGCTGTCGATCTCTGGCATCTCCTCATTCGGAATTTCGGTTCCCTGCTTGTTCGGCTGTCCGCCGAGTCCGCCTATCCTGTAATCATCGCCGAGAACCTTGCCATCGCGCGTGTATAATGGTGTGTTGAGATATGCAAGCCCGAGCAGCAGGGAGACGGTGACCGTCCATATCACGACCCTCCGGTAGAGGCAGTGCCCCAGTATCGCCCGCACCCGGATCTTCGGTTGGTGAATCGTCGTGGATATGGGTGCGGGGAGGAAGAACTCCCCCTTCTCCGGACCGGGTGTGTTCAGGTACAGTGAATTCGAGCGGGAAGAGCGGGTACTGGATCGCGTGCTGCTGATGGATCGGGTGGTGCTGGTGAGGAGAGACTGTGCTCGCTCCATGATTGTCGGAGAGAGAGAGGTGAAGAGAGGTGGTCGTAAGGGTATCTGGGTATCACGAAAACATCTGGTGGAGTTGTGGCCTGGCTAGAGAAATTCAAACGCAAAAGACGTCTAGGTGTAGGGGAATGGCAAAGGCTAATGCTATAAAGAAAGCACCACTGAGAAAAAGATCGGTGCAAGTGACGTTGCCTTCCAACCCAGTCCAGACGCCGGCTCAGACCTTACTTTTCAAACAGGCAAGCTCCCAGCACCGCATGTTGGACGTATAGAAGACGCAAGCCACATACATATCATGCAACAGAGCGAGCAGATGGGACCGACCAGTCGGCAGCGCAGGGGTGTTTGGCCGGGCTGATCTGCGGAGGAGGAGTAGGAGGAGAGCAGAGGGTGCAAGGAGGATGTGCTAGTTGGGATGTCCAGGGTTCGGGGACTGCCGAGCCTCTTTGCCTCTTTTGCTCTGACTTGACTGTCCACCATTCCCACGCCATTCTGTCTCAGCTCCCAACGTCGCGGGGAGCGAGCAAGGACGGACCTTGAGCAGCCATGCCGGGGGACAGGGGACAGTGAGCCTCAACTTGCTGCGGGCCAAGCTGCTAATGGTGCTTCTTCCATCCCTTCCCTTCCACCCCCAGCTACCAAGCCTATCATCGTATCGTTTGGATTGAAGGTACCTTGGCAGCCTTTCCCGTATTAGCATTGCAGGAGTTGAGTCTAGCCCGCCTCCCCCGTTCGATGTTGAAGTTAGCATGGCCCCCTCTTTCTCTCTTGCTTGAGTGATGACTGAGACGATACGAGGCCTTGGTTAATTCTTGGTGGTATTGGGCCCTTGCCGGACCTGCCGTCCCGTCCCGAAATCCGAGATTAGGTGGGAGAAATTCTGGGGAATTATCGCCTTGGATCTTCGGGGGCCCGTCATAGCCGGACACCAACCAGCTGGGCGCGTGGGATGTGATGTGATGTGTGCAAGCACAGGCAATACAGGCTTTCGCGAAGCTGTGTCAGAGCGCATGGGATCAGCGGCTCGCTGGTAGCGGAAAGAGGAAGAGAGACTCGAGAAGATGAGAAGAGGTTGCGCGTCCCCTGTGGGGCGCTGGCTTATGCGTAGACGGTAGATCAGGCT
This sequence comes from Colletotrichum viniferum, assembly GCA_020226115.1. Taxonomy (NCBI): domain Eukaryota; kingdom Fungi; phylum Ascomycota; class Sordariomycetes; order Glomerellales; family Glomerellaceae; genus Colletotrichum; species Colletotrichum viniferum. Next base: position 214,736 of record JAGFBE010000018.1, read on the forward strand.
CACGCCCAGTCTGCCCAGAGAGAGAGAACTGACTGCCCACACTGCCTTCGCCCTCCCTGCTGCTTCTTTCTGGCGGACAGGGTAGCATTCAGGGGAGGTGGTTGTAACCGGTTGCTTTCTTTAGCAACTGGGACGTGTGGTACGTGAATCGGGGCGGCGATTAAGGTGTCGACATGCAAGGAACGTGGTTTAAGCGCACGGGAGTTGGTGCATCTGAAACCGTCGACGTTGCGGCGCTGGGTGACGTTTCATGCCAAGCTCAACCCACGTTGCGAGACTGGTGCGATTTGTCAAGGGCCTTAGGACAGAAGGAGACGGGAAAAGACTGAAGACACCAAAGAGAAAAAGAGAGAGGTTGGCCCTGGGCTCTAGGACTTGCTGGACTGAGTTGGAGGGGGGAAGAACCGGCGCAGGGACGGCCGTGGTTCATCGCTGCAGCCCTGGTTCGTTCCATTCCGTCTGCTGGCCTCATCCTTTGATGAAGCGACCCTCGAGACTCTTGGGTGCTACTGTACTCTCTACCTACCACTGCTGCATACTTTGCAGTGGCACTAACGGAGAGACTCTCGTCTCCCGCGCACATAGCAGGCGCACTATGTTAGACTCTGCACTTCGCGGATTGATTCTGGACAGACAGGACAGACAACACGCTAATGTCGGGTGTACCTGGACTCTGGGCTCGCGACACTCGCACTAGAGTCTAGTAGAGCCAACCTAGAGCCCACCACTGTCTGGGACCTGGGATCTTTCGCAGCTTGCCCGTCCGTCCTGTCTGCGTCTGCGCCACGCGTGTGGTATGACTGGCCTGTTTTGGAGGCCGTTCCTGTTGCGGCTCGGGTTTGTTGGTTCGCACGCCGCAGTTCGACAATCGCGACGAATGGGGAAGTTCATGGTCCGTTTTGCGATGAATGGTTGCGTCCCCGTCTCGTGTCGAGCCACCACTTTCTCGCCCTCTCTCTATGCCCGAATAAAAAAAAAATCCCATCTTTTTCGTGTGTTTATTTTGGCACGTCGTCGTAATGGCCCGCCACCGGAAGGCCATCTGACGGTGAGCCGAACACTCTGTCACCCAGTTAAAGACGCCCTTCCGGCACTTTAGCTTTGGGCTCAAGCAGGACGGGCGTACTTCCAGTCGGGTGTCTGCTTCAATCGTGCTTCTTATTTCGTCCGGTTGCTTTGGACCTGAGCGAGAAGGTGGTGGCTGCTGGTCTGCGTGACTTGTTTGCTGGGCCGCGCCAAGTTCAATCTGATCTCTCTTGCTCGCCGCCCTATTTTTGCACCAAAGCTTCTTTTTTTGTGTGAAGGTGAATCTCAATTACCCGTACTTCGAAGAGGTTTCATCCCGTAGGCAAACCGGCTGGTGTGCTGTGCCATCTTGGCTTTCCGTTCGCTGGACCCTTTGAATCTGCAAACGTATTGGCCGTCCGTATCGAGAGGGCCTTTGCGTGCGTGCCCTTGACGAAGGAACGGAAGCATTGACGGTAGATTGCACGCCCAGGTGGTAGTGCTGGGGCTGATAGTTCAGAGTGATCCGAGCCACTATTCATAATCAATTCGCCCCAGGTAAAGGCATGAGGCCGCCGTCGCCTCGCGAAAGCTGGCGGTTCAGCCCCGGCGATTTGGCTTGGCCCCAAGATGTCAAGGGCCAGAGGCTTACGCCCCGAAGGCCCGTCACTTCGGCGTGTCACCTGGCCATCAACGACGATTTGAAGTGTTCCGGCTTAGCCTAGCACCATCATGACGGCTACGTGACGGGACACCGAATGGAACGCCGGCGGAGCTAGTCGAGATTAGAGCACGCCATCGTCGATGGATGGCGCTGTGGCATCTATCTCCGTCGACCGAGCCCCTGCTTAGCGAGGCGTTCGTCGTGAAATGGACAACCTCCATCGGGTAACCTTTCAACCGGCGAGCCAGGGGAGTCCACGACGGCATCAGCCTTGGGGATCAAGTCCAGACTCCAGGCCTCCAGAGTATAGTATAGTGTAGTACGATGGTATTTCCGAAGTTAAGGAAATGGATGCACTGAATCTGCGCCATGCCAGCGGACGCTTTTGGCGTCCGCGTGAGCCGATATAAACAAGATCGCGTCACCCGTAAAGTGATTAGGTTTCCCCGAAACTGAATTCTTTTTTTGGGCGTCGAGTTGAATGGCTTTGCAAGGTCAAAGCTAGGATAGCAAACGCTTAGCTGGGTACTGACGTCAGTGCCGACAGCCGGGCGAGTTGACAGCGGGGGTATCGTGCGATGACATCGTCTGTCAGCTGAAATTGGTAGACAGCCTCGGGCGGGAGTTGAGAGCGGGAAGACGAAAAGGTTTGGGGTCTGGGGGGAGGAGGGACGGGGAGATGGATGGGATCTCTCTGCTCAGAGTGCGTGCTGGGGAGGATGGGGATGGGAGGCAAGACAGGGCCAAGGGCACAGACGAAGAACGGTGAGAGAGAGGCGGAAGCTGGAGGTCTGGTCTGCTGGTCTGCTGGTCTGCCATCCTCTCCCCCGGCCATGACTCGTCCGAGTCGCAAAAGTGAGTTGAGACTTTCCAGAAAGGGCGACAACGAAACAAGTGATTGCGTGGCTATCGCGGAAACACTATTCTGACGCGCGACTGTCGACCCAAGATCATTACGCTCGCCCTAGATCTGAACGGCTTGTGTTTCGGTGTTTAGACGTACGGTCCAGACGGTCGGCGGATTACGGCTTGGTTTACGCGGTCCACGGTACACGGCCCGGAAGGTTGAAATGAAGACGCGAGGCGGCGAGGGCGAGAGTCGAGAGTCAAGTGCCAGAGAGAAAGTGACAAGCGGCGGGATGGAGAAGTGGAAGCGCGAGCCGGCGCTGCATTAGTCATCGGCCTTTGTGTTCTGGGGCCCGGGGGAGGCTGGGGAGAGAGCTGTGCTGAAGGACATTCGTGAGCTTGGCCCTTCAGCTGAACGTCTGACGGCGGCGGCGGACGGTGGTGAGCAGAGCAAAGGGCAGCGGGCACTGGCCTGTAGCTAATTGACTACTGCTGATTGGGGGATTCCGTCGGTGAAGCGCTGCACACCTTGGAAGCGTCCATGCTGCCAGCGCTGAGCATGCCGAGCTGTCATTACATAAGCAGACAGAACCTAAGTCACCTGACACAGCCCGGGTGGCTGGCGACGAGGCTGAAAACTCGCCTCAGCCACACCCTGCTCCCCCGAACCAGACTAGCGCCGTCCTGCCCTAGCCGCAGCACACAAGCGAGCACTTTCAGGAAAACGACGATTTTCATTTTTCCCCGCCAGCAAATTCATCGTCACGACACTCCGGCAAGCGACAATCGACAAACAGCCGCCAAGATGGGTAAGTACTAGCATGATGTCTTTATCCAGCGTGGTCATTCTAGCAGTCGGGATTCGATTTTGCAAACGAGGGGGAATGCTTCCGTGACGCCCGAATATTTTCGACACCGCGCCGCCGCACCGCCGTGGCCACCAACAATTTTCGACGATGCGCACTCGACGAGGGCACGAGGGGGCTTGACGATTCGAATCAGCAACGAACACGGCGACACGCAGTCACCACCGCGACGGCGCACGACGAAGGGAGACTCGAAGGGAAAATCGATTCCGACTGCAGACCATGAGGAGCTTTTGTGTGCGAGGATCATCTTGAAGGGACGAGTTGGCTGACACGGGGTCTGAAATGCAGTGAACATTCCCAAGACGCGTATGACCTACTGCAAGGGCAAGGAGTGCCGCAAGCACACCCAGCACAAGGTCACCCAGTACAAGGCCGGAAAGGTATGTCGACAGCACCACACGCGTCGATGACGAGAAACCTCGAGCGAAGCGCCCCTGACGAAGCCATGAACGGCATGCTAACCCCCTGCTCTCCACAGGCCTCGCTGTTCGCGCAGGGAAAGAGACGTTACGACCGAAAGCAGTCCGGTTACGGAGGTCAGACCAAGCCTGTCTTCCACAAGAAGGCCAAGACCACCAAGAAGGTCGTTCTGCGTTTGGAGTGCGTCAAGTGCAAGACCAAGCTTCAGCTCGCCCTGAAGCGCTGCAAGCACTTCGAGCTCGGGTACGATTCCCCCGTTCTCTCCATGTGGCTATGGCCGATGACGCTGACAACATCTACAGTGGTGACAAGAAGACGAAGGGTGCTGCTTTGGTGTTCTAAACGCATTGATTGTTTTCGGTCGACCGACTTTTATGGCTCCTTTCACGGCATACGGATCATCATCAGGCTGGAACAATGGCGAAGAGGGTTACCCGTTCTCAAGTGCGGAACACTACGTAGGGAACAAATAAAAGCCCTTGCTTGCGAAACGGAAAAAAGAGATCAAAAGTTCAATACCCAGCCTCCCTCCTGCGTTTCCCCGTCCGATGTTCCGTCTGTGGTATGCGCGCCTGGAGGCCACTACACAACACGTTTAACAGAGTGACAAGATGACGAGGGGAAGTCGTGGGAATCTCGGCGGACGGCGGTGTCCTGAGGGTTCTGGTACTCTGGTACCCGATGCGGGATGGCTGCTGTTGTTCCGTCGGAGCACGTCTTTCTCGGATGTGGTCTCCGGAGGATTAGATGCGTTCTATGAAGGCTCAGCCCGGTCAATGAAATACATGAGTCTATGATGAAGGACTACTCTCATGATCGTCGTCTCTACGTCTAGGTGCTGTGTCTGTATGATGTCTGTCTACTCTGCCTGCTCAGAACCCCTCTCCGAGCCTGACGGTTCGTCCACCACCGTACCACAACGGCCCGTTCCTGGCGTCCAACCCCCTCTCCTGCCCGACAACCCACTCACCGCACCACCCCCCTTCTTCGCTGCCCCAAACCTCGCTCTCAAGCCACCCGTTGATCTCGTCAATCGCCTCAACCCACCTCTGCCTCGCCACGGGCGTCGCGTGGTCCGCCCCGCCCAGAAACCTCCCCAGCGTGATGTGCGCGCTGGGCACTTGGTACCGGCTCTCAATCTGCACCCCCGTCGACTGCGCGAGGTCGAAGACGTCGCGGCGGAGGTGGTGGTAGCTGTACGCGTCGCCGCCGACGACGGGCGTCTGCAGCGCGGTGGGCGCCGGGGACGACGGGCCGCCGGCGGGAGGCTCGCCGGCGGCCGGGAGGAAGGAGACCGCGAAGGCGGAGAGATCGTGGGAGATCTGGGGCTTGACGAGGCGCGCGCGGTGGGTGTAGGTGTAGTCTGTGATGTAGGGGATGGCGGAGCGCATGGTCTCGGTGAGGCGGGCGATTTCCTCGGGTGTTTTGGAGTGGGTTACTTCGAGGGTTGTGAGGTGCATTCTGTGCTGGGGCATGAGCCAGATGCCTGGTTGGGGGGGATTAGCTTTGCGTTGCTTTTTTCGTCTGATGCTTTTCTGGACTTTGCTTGCTCGCGGTTGGTTCCTTTTGGCGCCGCGGCGGTGGTGGGGTGGTGTCACGTACTCGGGGCAACTTTCTTGAGCAAGGCTTGCAGGTGAGCTGCCAGTCTGACGATGTGATCGGGCGGGCGGGCCCAGAAGACGAAGCAGTTTCTGGGGTCTTTGAAGCCGGGCTCCATCTGAGGGTTCTCCAGCCTCAGTAGGAAGGGGTCGATGATGAGCTCCGTGAAGTCGGCGGCGAGGAACTTCTCCTTCTGCTGCTCATTTCGTCTGGTCCTGTGAGCGTGATAGAGGGCTTGGATCTCAGCCTACGGGTTTACTCATCAGCATACGTATATAATATTGCGCGGAAGGGGGCTTACAGGATCATTGTTGCAGGTGTTGATGAGTGCCTGGTAAGGATTCTCGCCGGGCTGGATGGTGATGCCGGACAGGTCCTCCAGCCTGTTCTTCGCGTCGGTTGAGACCAGCTCTGAGCCCATCTTGAATGTCTGTGAGTTGGTGGATTGTCACTGAGAAGTTCAACGAAAGAAGCGTCCTAAAACGACGCGAGCGGTGATGGAGATGACCCGCAACGTCTTCAATTTGATTAGTGCAGAAAATCCCGTATTCAAAATCTCATGAAAAATCTCATCTACAATCGCAGGGCCTCCGTCGTGCAGGACGTTGATGTCCAAGGACCCCGCGATCCTACTAAAGGCGCTGCAGGCCAATCAACGACACCAAGTGGGCCTGGAGAAGCAACCTGTGAAGCAGCCTCTACTGCTGACTAAGAAGGCCATCTCAATCAAACACTAACATTGCGGTCGCCGCAAATGGCCAAGATGGATCGGCTGGCGTCACCTGATTCGCAGACCTCCAACCCCCAGGCCCATCCAATCGGGTCTCCTACCCCAGAGACGAACCGCTCTTGTTTTGACTTCAACTCTCCCAGTTTCGCGGGGCGGCTTTTGATGTGGGTTGGTGTGGGCGTGCCGTCTCACTGGAAATGGATGGGCGTGCTTTATTTTTCTCGATCATCTGGACACAGGCCAGTTCCTCTTGCGGTCGCGGATGAAGGGCTCGAAGGTCTGACGACGTCAACTGATATGCTTGGACCAGAGGGCACCAAGACGAGATGAGAGAGGGACACGCGTCCCTGTTGGTCCGGGCGAGAGACGACGAAGGAGGAACAAGAGAAAAAAAATGTCCACGACGTCAAATGGAACGTGTACGAAGCGCTCGTTCTTTGGGTTTTCAGGTGTTTCGTTCTAGAAAAGCTTGGTTTGCGGGGGAGAGCGGTTAGGTTCGTGATTCGTGTCCGTGTTCTTGATGCGGGTACGCGTACAAGTCTGATCTCATCTTTTTGCGTGTTCGCAAGGCTGGATTGGCTTTTCTTCTTCGGGCGTGTCGGCATTTGATTCTAGAAGCTCGGTTCCGGTGCCGTCTTTTTTGATGCCGTTCGATCGATGGTAGCTTGGCCCGAGTGGATAATCTGCCGCCCGTTTGCTTTTGAGCGATGAACTGCTCTGCGATCTTGAGCCGGCGAACTGAGTGTCTGCCACCATGTACTGGGTACTTTGTGGAAGGCCAGGTTCATCCCGCCATCATCCAAGGTCCTGGATCTCTCACCCTTTGATCGAATTCTGGAGGATGATCAGAGCTGGCCATCCGCACTTTTGGGAGAGACATCGTGACCTTCGCCCCTTTCACAGACCCTTTTATGCCGCCTCCCGTCTGCGCCTTTGTTGCTTATCTCATGCTTTTTTTGTGAGTGGCATTCTTTCTGCTTTTCTAGAAGGTTCATGATGCAGCGATGGGCTGCGTTCTACTGACGCGATGTATACCACAACCCAGTAATGATATTGTAGGCGAACACGTATCCAAATTCCTCTCGCCCACTTGGAGCTGGAGCTTGTCATTGATTTCATGTCCCCAAAGATGTTTCTTGCCGGCAGTGTCGCCGCAAGTTTAAGAAGCACATTCCCAACTCCGAATCTTAATTGGATGGCCTCCGTGACCTGTCTATTCAAGGTCAAATAATGTACCATAGTGTTTCTTTCTTCTTCTTCTTTTTCATATCGTGAATGATGGATTCAAACACCAGCACAAAGCTGGCACTCAGGTGCAGCTTAGACATCTTGCATAAAGCTTGCTTCCAGGCCCCCACGCAGCAAGCTAGCATACTGCAATGTGCAGCTGCCTTGTCAAGATAACCTGCAGATCCCGGCCTTGATTCACAAGTCCCATTCATCCCTTTTAGACCAGAGATGCATTATTTGGGTCTCTGGCACCCAAAGATGCTGGATTTGATTTGCCAGTAATAGCATGCCCATACTTGCTCTTCCTTCCATGCCCAGGCCGATATTTCCAAGTCTCACTTTCAGGGGCAAAACAGCTGTAGCAAAGCGTTCAGAACCAGTGTGAGCTGAATTCAAGTGACGAGTAAACTATTCTGCCAATCCAGGAGCAGAAATACATTATGAAGCAAGATGTAGCTGGGAACTATGACATTCGAGAAAGCTCTGTCTATTATTTCTTCCTCTACCCAGCACTTCTTGCCTCTCTTCACAGGTGTTACTCAAGTAGCAGCGCTTCCAAACTTCCAAGGCGAGAGCAAAGAGGGCGAGGGACCTTCCTAAACAACCAGAAGCAATTGCTCCGCTCTGCTCTCGCCCTTCACGATACCTGTTCTCCCTCAACCAAGAGTCCGGAAGCTGCTCAAGCCCTGATGATTAACCACATGCGGTAACCCTTCTCCGCTTTGAAGGCCTCTCGAGGAGAGTGAAGGCACTTCAGGATACAGACACGCGGGTCCCTTTGGCATAATAGGCCCACAGGTCGATTTGGTCAAAAATAAATCAGACAAGACAAAATCCTCCTTCTCTTCCCTCTCCCACCTTCGCACTTTTTCCACCTCTTTCTACCATCACCAGAACCCTTTCACAAACCCTTCCTTCATCCTTCACTGTTGCTAGATCATCAAAACCATCAAAGATCTCCAGCTTCCTGGCGGATCTTGGACGGGTTTTGTTGTTTGCATCATCAGAAGCATCGACTTTGCCCCTTCCAACCTTCTGGAGCGTTCCGCCGCCCTCGAAAAGAAACCCCTTCCATACACTTGTTGCCCATTTCCCCAGTCCCTTGCTACCCATCTCCGACTTCATCTCCCCAAGCGCCAACAGGGATCATCATCAAGATGTCCCAAGACGGTATGCCTCCTGGCCACGCGTTTGGTCAGAATGGACGCGGACCTGACGACGAGGCGGGTATGGATGCTGGCGACTACTGCGGTGGCGACGTCGGCCAGAACGATCAGCAGGTTGGCAATCCCGAGAACCTCGCTTCTCCTCAGGACGGCTATGTTGCTTCCGACAGCGGTCAACACAATCAGTTTCCCCATGGCCAGCAGATTCCTGCTGAGAACCATGACATCTTCAATCCCAATGCGCCCCAGCAGCACGATCAATACCGTACCTACCTGGATTACATGCCTCCTGACAACGGCGGCTTCGCTGAATATGGCCTCGACCCCCAGCTTCCCTTCAATCAGCAGGATCCTTATGGCTTCGCTGCCCTCTCAGGGAGTCTTGATTCTTCCTTGTACCCTCACGCTCTCGCTCCTTCAGATGATAACAATCCTGGTTCCAACGGCCCTCCTCAGTATCAGCATCCCATCGGAGCAACGCCGTATGTCCTGCCGAACGATGGAAGCTCTGGCGTTCTTCAGCAGCCTCAAGGTCATGGTTCTGTTGATCAAATGCCAGCCAATTCGACCAACGGTGGCTATCCTGCTGCATCCCAGAACCAGCAAGCGCATGCTCCCAATGGCCCGAACTCACTCACCATCGACGGACAGTATCCAGCTCCTCTCCAAGATCATGGCTTTGTTCCCCAAGGCAACCTCAACTTCAACAACGCCTCGTGGAATCTTCAGCAGTCCATGCCTGATATCAATGAAGAGATGCCACTTCCTGACATTCCAAAGAACTTCACTGCTGATCTTTGGGGAGACCTCCCTGATACCGAGAAAAACCTCCCTGACGATCTTTTGGCCAAGTTCCGTGGCTATGACCAACCGGCTCAAGATGTCGACTACAACCAGAATGCTGATCCGATTGGTGCCCACCAGAACTTTGGCGACCAGCCGGAGAAGTCTTGTGCTGCCACCACGGATGGTCAAGACCCCCAGCCAGCTCAAGAATCCCAGCCAGTTGATCAAGACCATCAGCCAGTTGCCTATGACCACCAGTCAGCTGATCAAGCGCCCACTGCGAATATGTCCTTTCAAGAGGATGCGGACCAGTCTCAGAGCCACTTTTCTGATGGTTTCCTCCACGACGTGCCAGAGGCTGTCTTCGGCACCATACAAAACCTCGTTGATGACCCCTTGCTTCAAAGATTGCAAGACATGTTGGCGTTGTATCAGGCCCTGGGACCGGATGCTGATTTCAGCCAATTCGCCGGCGCGGATTACTTTTTCCTTCGCGACATCACGACGAAGGTCCAGCATGATGGCCCCGTTGACCTCCCCGTTCCACCCAGCACCACCCTGAAGCTTCAACATCCTGAGGAGGTCAAAGACGAGCGTTCGGTTGAGCGCCCAAGAGACGCATTGCCCCTGATCCTCGACAAGTCCCTCAAGCTCGGTCTCTCCGAAGTGCTGAAGAAGTGTGGAGTCGCTTTCACCATTGGCACCATGTGCTCTGGCACAGACGCCCCTATCATGGCACTCCAAGAGTTCATGGATGGGCTAACGGCCCTTGGACTCGGCGGAACCCTTCGATACGAGCATGTTTTCAGTGTCGAGATTGAGCCTTTCAAGCAGGCCTTCATCGACCGCAACGCTCGCCCCACTGGTCACATCTACCGCAACGTTTTGGATGTCGGCCACCCCGATGCGCAATATGCGTAAGTCCAGACCATCTCGGCACAGGAACTTGACAAGATTCGCTAACAGCTTCACAGAATGACGGCATCCGGTTCCATGGAAAAGATTCCGCCCCACGTTGATATGCTCTTCTTTGGAAGTTCCTGCGTCGATTTCTCAACCTTGAATCCGAAGAAGCAGGAGAAGGAAGACAAGTCTGAAATGAGAAAGACTGTGAAGATTGCCATGGAGAAGGGCGCGAATAAAGGTGTCGCGATCGAGGAGGACCACGATTTTCTGCAGATATTCGCGCAACTTGCCAAGGGCCTCGACAACGAAACCGAATCGGCCAAGACGTTCCTCTCGATCCTGAGTTGGATCAACAAGAAAAGACCCAAGGTGGTGCTGATGGAGAACGTGCAGAGCGCCCCCTGGCGCGAGTTCGTCAGTTTCTGGTTTCCCAGGATCGGTTACCATGCTTCACATGTGGTGGTAGATTCCAAGAACTTCCTCGTCCCCCAGACGCGCAACCGCGGATACCTGATCGCCGTTGACGCGCGTCGCTACGGCATGAAGGGCAAGGTTATCGTCGATGAGTGGGTGAAGATGATGCGAAAGCCCAACTGGTTCCAGAAGTTCCCAAGGCTGGAAGGCTTTCTCCTCCCGCCGTCCGACCCCAACGTGCTCCAAGGACGCTTCATTCTGGAGCGCGGCTTGAACGGCAAGGCCGAGAATGTCGGAGACGCTTCCATGTGCAAAATGGAACACGTCGCAGCGCGCCGGTCCGAAGGCTTGGGAAACAGCAACCCGTACACACGTCTGGACAACCGCGGCAACTCCCTCCCCCGGGAAGACAGCTGGAAGGTGTACATCTCTCGCAAGCTGACCTTTCGCATGAAGGAACTCATCGACATCTCGCTCCTCCGTTCCGAGAAGATGGGCCTGGACTACGGCAGCAAATTTATCATCATTGACCTGGGTCAGAACGTTGACAGACAGCACAAGTCTCTGGGAAATGTCCCTTGTCTCATTCCGAGCGCGGACTTCTTCCTTTCTCGACTCGGGCGATGTTTGCTTGGAACGGAATTCCTGATTCTGCAGGGAATTCCCATCGACAGGATCAAGGTCTCTGATGAGACGGATAGGCAGCTCAAGGACCTTGGTGGAAACGCCATGACAACGACTGTGGCGGGTGCTGCTCTGCTCCTGGCCCTCATCTCAGAGGTCAACATGGCTACGACAACGGGCTTTGTTCATGGATTGGGAGACGCAAGCAAGCTACTGCCAATGGATCTTGCTGGTGCACCTGCCCCGAATGGCCAAGTGGGTCCCTCTTCGTCTGCGACTTCCTCCAACGCTCTTGACCTCAACGCCCTCAACCAAACTCTTCCTCGTACACCAACCGACCCCAACGCGCAACCCGACTCACCCTCGAGCGACTCAGACATGGACGAGCCGGATTGGGTGATCGCCACCATGAACGGATGGGAGTCGTCCCTGAAGGTTTGGAAGCTGCTCTACCTGTGGCAGACGGGTCGACGCGCCTGCCTCTGCGACGCCTACCGCAAGCACCAGCGGGCTGGAACCTATCATCAATGCGAGTTTTGTGGCGAAATTCGCTGCACATCCTGCGCTGGTAATCCGGACCATCACTTCTGCGAGGAGCCTATTCCTATCGACAACCTCGCCAATGACAGAGAGGGTGCCTATCGAGAAGCCGTTGCCTCCTTCCCTGGCAAGATTGATCTCAACTGCGATCTAGTCGACATCGAGGACTTCTCCAACCATCTCACTGAGAAGGGCTTTCGCGACCATACTGACGCCTTGAACATGGCAATCGACACCTGCGTTGACAATGTGTCGTACTACCTGACGGATCTGAAGTTCCGGGAGGACATTGACGTCACCTACGAATCTCGCAAATCTCGCATTGCCATCACAGTGTACCACGACAAGGTCATCTGGAACGTGTTCCTGAGAGAGGCTTACTTTGCCGAGGATTCGACCGCCCAAGACCCGAGACGCCTGCTTCGCGACCTCAACTACGACATCGGCAAGCCAATCATGAGCGCAACCGTAATTTACCACAACATGGAGGACTCTTTTATCCCTGCCCCGAGCGACTAGAAGTTGTTCGCACAGAGGAAGATCGATGTTCAGCTTCTCCAGGAGCCCATCATGGCTGATGTCCCTGGCTTTCGACAAACACTCGTATCTGTCGACAATAGCACCGAGCTTATCGGTGATCTCAGCCACGAAGTCAATGGCAACTTCATATTCACAGACCGTTGCGCAACTCCAGGTGGATTGCTTTACGTCCGAGACGATCAAGCTTCGAAGCGCATCTACCATATCAAGCACGTCGAGCCCGGTAAGGCTACCGATAAAGACTTATGGGTTATCACCGACAATATTCGCAAGCTGGAGCCTGACCAACACAGAAGCATCGTCATGGCCTTCGACAAAGGCTACAGCCATCCCTGTGGCGACAGCAGCTTCGATAGTGCTCGCCATATTCAAGCCCACCTTCCCGGAGCTTGGGTTCCCCTGAGCCTAGGTGTTCGGATCAGTGTCACTGAGAAGAGTCCTCAGGACAACATTGAGCTCAACGACTTCTCCCAACAGACTTTCGAGCCTGACTCTTGCGGAGTCTCCCAGGCCGCCATTCAACTCCGACTGAATGTCAAAGATATCCACTTTCCCACGCCGTCTCTCCCGGTGATTTGGAATGGAGCTATGGTTGGAGGAGAGGAGCCTTGGGTGCCTGTCGCCGACCACCGGTCCAAGGAGGCTCTCGAGCTTGTTGCCTATGCTCTGAACAAAGTCACCCCTGAGGAAGGTCACCGGCTGGCAGTTGATGGAGTTCGGCTTTCCTTGCGTCCCGATGAGGAGTGCTCCACCTGTCCCGTCGGCAAATCGCAGATTCACAACGTTATCAATGACGATGGCACGATAGACCGATACGAAGATCAACAGGCCGCTGCCGAGATCACCCGCAATGAGAATAACAGGAAGCCTCCGTTCAACATCGAAGCGTGGCTTCAACAAAGCTATTGCAACTCGTCTCCCTGGTTGCTTCTCAATATGCGAATCGATATCAACCCTATGTCGCTGATTCACCGCGCGTTGGGTTACATCACAAGAGACGCCACTGCAATGTCGGCGGCTTGCAGGTCAGCATACGGCACTGGTTCATTTCAAGTGCAGTTCACGTTCCGTGACCCGAGCCTGAAGAGCTTGGTCCCGTTCAGCCAGAGTTTGCAACCGACATCGAGCATCAACCACGCCAACAAGATCCAGCCCCCGTCGTTTCCAAAGAATTTGAGACTGAGGGATGACCAGCTCGCTGCCGTCAACTGGATGCTGGAACGAGAGAGCGGAAAGGACGCATTTACAGAGATCGAGATTGAGGAGACTCTTTTGCCATCCGTGAATGTGCGGATGTACGGAGTAGCCCAGGTTCAGAACTGCACGCGAGGAGGTGTCCTGGCACACGACATCGGCTATGGCAAGACCATCATCACCTTGGCTTTGATTGATTACAAGCTCGGCGAGCCCCAAGACATCATCGAATCGATAAACGAGCGCTACCGGTTGGTGAATGGTAACCGCTTGTTGCACTTGAAGGCAACTCTGGTCATGGTCCCCCATCACATCATTACTCAGTGGGCGTCCGAGGCCAGAAGATTCCTCGGCTCTAAGCGAAGAATCCACGTCATCCGGAAGGCCACTGATATTGAGCGGGAGAAGTTGATCAATGCAGATGTTATTATTGTCAGCACAGTTGGCCCAACCAATGACAAGGCCATGACGGCTCTGGCTGCCGCGACCGGGCTTCCCAAACTTACTAAAGGGACCGATCGCTCCAAGAAGGAATGGTACTGCGCAGCTCTGGAGACCTTGACAAATGTCGGCTTCGACTTCCAAAACCCAGACACTACGAGCGAGGGAGAACTGCGGCGTCGCCTTGAAAACCTTCGACTCGCATCAAAGATCATTGCTGAAGAGGCAGCTTTGAACAATGTCGGCCCAAGCTCTCGCAAAGCTCAGCTTACAACCACATCGAAGGAATCCAAGGAGCCAACCAAGGAGCAGCAAGCTGCTGCTGCTGCCGCGACAAACTCTCAGGAGGAAGTTCCAAAGCTTGGTCTGTTCAAGACAGCACGGTTACTGCAGATGTGCACTTTTCGCAGAGTCGTCTACGACGAGTTCTCATACGAGAACTTTGGCGCTTCGCTGTTTTTCCAGAACGTTATTGCTTCGTCGAAATGGATCCTTTCTGGTACCCCGCCGACTGGCAGTCTCGGTCAGCTCTGCAAGATCGGCTCGCTGATCAACTCTCATGTCGCTCGGGTTGCTCCCACGCCTGGATACTTTCCCTACGTTACCAATGGACCCGAGGTAGCTGAGTTAACGCCGGGCGAGGAATTTCTTGCATTCCGCGATTGTGCATCGGCCCAGTTCGCGCTCGAGCGACATCAGCAGGGACAACGGTTCGTCGAGCACTTCTTCCGGAAGAACGAGACAGACGTTTCCGACATTCCCGTCATTGAACGTATCGTTCTGTCTACTCTGAACCCTCAAGAGACCATCGTCTACAACTTGGTCCAGCAAGCTCTCCGCGACGCCATGTGGCATGAACAGGGCGTCACCGGTTACTTTGCAAAGTTGATCGAAAACACCCTCAGCAATGAGAAGGGAAGCCGAGCGGGCCAGAAGGTCACAGGGTCTAAGGAGTCTGCGTACGCAAGCACCATCGATGCCCTGAACATTTTGGCATCGGTGTCAGCCTCATACAATACGTTCGACTGGATTCCTGGCAACCAAGCCGTGACCGCAAATACCATCACCACGGGTTCGAACATGCGGGGCATGGCCTATTTCAATCAATGTAAAGAAACCCTCTCGTCTTTGATTGATTTGATGATGTTCCTAGCAAACATCATCAAGAAGGACAGCTCGCCTCGGGACGACACTCGCAGCAAGAGGGAGGCTGCTTACATGGAGCACATGCAGAAGCTCATCGCGAACTTTCGCGCAGCTGATGGAGGAGCTTTTGGGGACGTGGACTGCATGCGCAACGTCAGGGAGACTGTCATTCACAAGAAGCACATCAACGGCGCCAACTACCGCTACGTCATGCCTCGGGGTCGTTTGTTGTGGGACGCTGAGAACTGGGCGAGAGAGAAGGGTGGCCCAGGCCGGTATGATCAGACAGATTGGTGGAAAATGGAAAATGTTGACGACATACTGGACGAAGAAGTCAGCGGGCTGATGCATCACCTCCCTCATATTTCTCCAGACGATCCGATTGACAAGAAGGACTTTGTCCAACAGCTGGGTGCACTCCAGGATGACCCGAGAAAACGCAAACGAATTGCTAGCGCCGTTGGTCTCAAGAAGACAGACATCAACGAGGACATGGTTAAGAAGGTCGAGAACTTTTTCAAGGCCAAGGAAGAAGACGCCAAAGAGACCAAAGAGACCAAGAAGGCCAAAGACGCCAAGGAGAAGAAGGAGACCAAGAATGAGGGCAAGAATGAGGGCAAGGCATTCGAGTTCGGCGTCAAGCTTTCGTCGAAGCGACCAAAAGTCAACACGAAACACACTGTGCGATCATCGCTTGTTGACCAGACCCTCGACTGCTTCATGCTCGTCATTCAGAGTATCGAGTCCGGCATTATGGTCACAGCTGACGCATGGAGAAGAAGTCTGTTCGCCATGAAGGCTTGCCTGATCATGCATCGCAATCTTGAGGCCTACGGAGGCTTCGCTGTCGAATGCAACAAGTGCTCCAACCAGATCACCGATCTGAACGAAGGTTTCTTGTCAGTCGCATGCGGTCATACGCTCTGCGGCACTTGTTTTGCAGAATTCAACAGTTTGACAAGCGAGAAGTGCCCTTCTCAGGGAGGCTGCACGGTCATGTCTCAAAGCAGCTTCATTCCGTGGTCGATGCTCATTCACGATCCTGAGTACAATCTGAATGATAATCTTGCCGCTGAGCCCAGTAGCAAGGTCAAGTCAGTGCACAACGTGATTCAGAAAGAGATCACGCCCTACAATGAGAAGGTTCTCATCTTTGCAGCTTACAATGGCATCAAGATACAACTTCGGGAATACTTGACTTCGCAGGGTCTTGCAGTGTACCTTACAACTGGAGCCAAGAACGACCCTGAACAGATTGAGGCGTTTAAAGACCACAAAGGCACTGCTGTCCTCATCCAGAGTCTCATGTCTGCCGAGAGCGCTGGCACCAACCTGGTGGAAGCGAATCACGTCATGTTTGCCGGTGCCCTCAGCACCGACACGATCAACTACGACATGTACATGAGACAGGCAAAGGGAAGAGCTGTGCGCCAGGGACAAATGAGGGGCGTTATTGTATACCACTTTGTATCTCTGGGCACTCTCGAGTTCGACGCGATGAACAGGCGCTTGAAGGGAAAGCTGACCGACTGGGGCGAAATCCCTGGCCGTGTTGATCTTCCTCTCGCAGACCCCGCGCCCGTCAGCCCGCACTACCCCATCATGTTCCGCCCTTTTATAAACGAGGTTCAGTCCGAGAGGCTTCTCAGCTCTGTTGAGTTTGAGGAGTTTGAGATGGAGTAAAGGTTGCGTTGGATAGAGTTTCGAGGAATGTGCTTTACGAGGATTTGCTGAAGATGCCGCACGCGCATGGCTGTGTGGAAGCTGTTCGCGCAGGGCACAGATTGGACCTGTTTACGGTTGAGGTTGGAGGTATCGAGATTTGGAGTGTGGATGAACCCGATTGAATGGGGTTGATCTCTGTTTGAGTACCTGGAAATGGCCGTGGATTGGAGGCCTGGATTGTAGAGTGTCACGTCATGAATTTGCGAAAAGGAAACAGTCATTACGGATTACTAGCACAGAAAACATCAAAGATCATTGATCACCAATGTCGTGTCCCCGTCGTGATATTTTCTGCTTGGTGATGTTGACTTTGCCTTTATTTCTGCAGCCTTGCATGTCCTGTGATAGACCTTTTTGCTCCACGTCCGGAACCGTGAGCCGTACCGTAGATCTTTGGGGCCGTAGTCGTAAATACCTCGACCGGCCTTTCGCCCCGCATGTTGGATTCCCCAGGCACTGCATCCAGTGCACCTCAGCCAACTGAAGAGGATGAGGGCGCACCTGACGAGGTAGATTGAGGAGCCCGGTATCGGCAAAACTCCGCTTGCGCCGGTTGGCGACGTCCTGGGTGATGATGTAGAACGACATCGATGAGTGAGCTTGTTGAGATGACTGAGGAGGATGTCGACTGAGTCGGGGAGAAGTGCCGGGGCCGAGAGCATTTTCCATAATCCATTTGACCGGTGTCACCGCCGGCTTGTCTCATTAGGCCGACCTCCCGTTTCCTCACCGCGAGGGCCGGAGCTCAAAGAAAGACAACCTTTGATGGAGAATAACACATGATACATTTGAGCCACCCGCGCATTGTTCGAAAACTTGAGAGTTGACGGACTACCACGACTCCGATTGATAACAATAAGCCTATTCAGGCAAACATGCCTGGTTTCCGACGCCCAACAAATCCGAGTCTCACGCTTTCTGCACCTCGTTGGGAACCGATAGTTGAGAAAGTTCCATTGAGCCAATGACGAGTAACCTATACCTGGCCATCGTGCCTGCTTCCCGTTCGACCCTTGTTGATATCGAGAGCTCAGCTAACCAAGGGTGCTTCACCAGGAGGGTGCTTCAGAACCAACGAGGCACGCAATCTCATTTAGGAAGGTGGTTTTGGTCACCGACTGGTGGGGGATCGGGAGTGACCGGGAGCCACTAGTGCACCGTGGTACCGGCAACGGCCGCACTAACCGCTCGCCGTGCGGCCGTACAACAGCGACCGGGAGGGACAATCCGCAGAGACAAGTTCAGTTGTTGGTTCAAATTTCTATTTCTTTTTTTTTTTTTTTTTTTTTTTTTTTTTTTCAATTCTTTTTCTTCACATCACCATTTTCGTCGAATTGGAGGGCGACCTAACGGTAACTGGCGTGAGGGTATCGTTCAGCCAAGGACTCACGCACTCTGGACGCGACAACGCCAGACCGCGGCAGTCTTGTTCATGGCTCTCGCACAACTTGAGCTTCAATCGACTCGTACGCATGCGACCGTGGAAAATCAAACCTACAATGTCCCGGGACGCACCCAAAGCCGCTGAAGGCCTCGCCGTTGAGAATGGCCCAGACCCAGAAAAGAACGGCGTGAAAGGAGAAGAACCACCACGCGACCCAAACATTGTCGACTTCGACGGCCCAAACGACCCAGAGCACCCGCTCAACTGGTCAACAACCAGAAAGACGACCACCATCGTCATCGTGTCCCTGACCGCGCTCCTCTCGTAAAGTCCTGCTTCCTTCTAACCCCAGTCGCACCATCCCACAACCCTCCAAAAGCTGATTACGTCCCCCGCCCCTCTGCTTAGACCCATCGGCTCAACCATCAGCGCCGCCGCGGCAGCCGACATCATGCACCACTTCAACACCGCAAACGCCACCCTCGGCGCGCTCATGACAACAATCTACCTCCTCGGCTACGCCTTCGGGCCGCTGCTCATCGCGCCGCTCTCCGAGCTGCACGGCCGCGCCCCCGTCTTCCGCGCCTGCGCGCTGCTCTTCGCGCTCTTCAACGCCGCCTGCGCGCTCGCGCCCGGCCTCGGCGCGCTGGTCGCCTTCCGCCTGCTCGCTGGCGTCGCGGGGTCCTGCGCCGGCACGCTGGGCGCGAGCGCCATCGCGGACATGGTGCCGCGCGAGCGCCGCGGGCGGGTGATGAGCGCGTACATCATGGGCCCGACGCTGGGGCCGACGATTGGGCCCATTATCGGGGGCAACCTGACGGCGGCGGCGGGGTGGCGGTGGGATTTCTGGGTGATGGCCATCGCGGCGGGGGTGATGGCTGTGTGTGTGGTGTTGTTCTTGCGCGAGTCGTATCCGTATGCGATATTGAAGAAGAAGACGGCGAGGTTGCGGAAGAGCACGGGGAATGAGAATTTGAGGTCGGCGCTGGATACGAGCAAGACGCCTGCCCAGCTGTTCAAGTTTGCAATCCTGCGCCCGCCGAAGATGCTTGTCTCGCCGATTATTTTCCTGATGTCGGCGTATGCGGCTACCGTCTTCAGCTATGCCTACCTCTGCTTCACGACGTTCCCGCGCATCTTCAAGGACCAATACGGTTTCGGCAGCGGCGCGTCCGGGCTGACCAGCATCGGCATCGGAATCGGTTTCATCTTGGGTCTTCTGTTCGTCGGCGCCGTCTCCGACCCCTGGTGCGCCCACCTCACAAAGAAGAACGACGGCGTGGCCAAGCCCGAGTTCCGGCTGCCCACACTCGTCATCGGCGCCGTCTTCGTCCCCGTGGGCCTGTTCTGGTACGGCTGGTCAGCCGAGTATAGGGCGCATTGGATTGTGCCCATCATGGGGACCGCACTCCTCGGCATCGGCATCGTGACTGCCTATGTGAGTTTCGCGTGAGACTCGGCACCCCCTGGCAGCAAGACTAACCACCGTTCCTTGAGCAGACAACCAGCGCGACATATCTCATCGACGCGTACACGGTCTACTCCGCCTCAGTCATGGCCGCGAGCGCGATCCTCCGCTGCCTCTTCGGAGCGCTGCTGCCTCTGGCTGGCGGCGCCATGTTCGACGCCCTGGGGGTAGGCTGGGGCAACTCGGTGCTCGGGTTCATATCGCTTGCCTTTCTCCCCCTGCCGTTCGTGCTCTTCTTCCACGGTGAGAGAATCCGCGAGTCGAAGCTTTTCAAAATGGAGTTTTAGCATGTTTAGACGGCGGTGCTCTATTCATTGTGCATGAAGGTTCTTGGGTGCCCTAGCCTTGTAAGATGCGAGAAATGGGAACACACGTTTGGTACAGGATGACCCGGTCCAACTAGCCCCCGTCATGTTCGCGACGAGGTCATTATTAGTATTTGGCTGAGTCGGAATTCACAGTCATCAGACCTGACAACATGTGAATACGCACGACCAAATGGAGCAAATAACTAACACGCCAACACTCTCATCGCGGTAAAACCACCCCCAAACACACCCAGCCTTCTCTCATCCCCGCCAAGAACCGCAAATTTCCTCCCCTCCAGCAACCTGATATCCTATCCTACGTTTCCTTTTCGATCTTCATCTCGCGTGATATTTTCACCACATCACGGCGCTCCTGCGCTTGGTGTTGGCGGAGGTGGGTAGGGCGGTGGTGACGAAGTCGGTGGTCGGAGAGCTGGCATCGAGAGACTCGGTGTTGAGGGAGTCAGTGTTGAGGGCGCTGGTGAGGGTGTCGGTGTCCAGAGAGCTGGTATCGAGGGCGCCGGTGTCAAGATCACCGGCATCGACAACCCGTCTCTGAACAGGGATTTTGGGTTCGGAGACGTCCTCGACACCACCCTTGTCACCGTTATCCACCGATGTCCATTCCGCGACGTCAGGGATCCCGGCGTCGTCGGCCTGGGTGGGGGCTGCGAGGGCCGGGACCTCGAGCTCTTCCGTTGTGGGGATAAAGGCGTCGTTGGCCAAAGCGGGGCCGTCGGCCGGGACGGGGACGGGGATTGCGAGGGCCGCGGCGGCCAGGGCGGCGATGAGGAGCGCTCTGACCATGGTTGCAACTTCTGAGATGGCAAAAGAAGTACTGATATTATAGGATTCAAAGAGATTCAATGAGCGTTTTGAAGAAAAATTGTGAAAAGCCCCGATCAAGTCAGAATTCTCTGTTCGTCGGAGACGGAGACGGATTTCCATGGGGGTATGCTTGGCTTAAATGCCGACCGCCCAACCTGCCTCACGACAAGAGGAGAAACAGATGTCATGTCCTAGTGATCATATCTTTCGAGGCCTTGCTTGTTGGACTAACACATCATCTTGTGAGTGGAAATGGCCTTGGCGATGCAGCTTGGCTGATGAGACCGTTTGGCAGGGGCGCAGCTTGCGTGTTGATCACGATGTCTGGAGGTTCGGTATTTGTAAATGCAACGCTTTCTTTCCACCGGAATCTAGATTGAATCGGCGTTTGGAGACGGTTCAACGAAACCGCGTTGCAAAAGCCTTGTCTAGCATCTCCACTGGAAAAGCCGTTGCGTCTGGTGCCGAACGGCTGACGGCGTAATGCTGCGGCGCTGCCACGACTGAAACATGACATTCAACGTCGATACCCTCAACATTGGACAGCCACCACAGGCTTCAGATTTCTTGAGTTACGAAGAAGCCTCGACGCTTTGTGGACATCCAAGCCCAACGTCTAGATGAGTGGTCTTGGCAAGTCTGCAGGCCGCCTGCGCAGTCCATAATCTCCCCAAATCCGATCACCTTGAACATCACATTGAAGAAAGACAAATAGTCGAGACCAATTCATCGCCCTCAATTCTCCAACCTGTGAGGCTTAAGAAACCCGTTTGAGATGTTGTATCAGCCACTCGTTCCAGCCGATAAGCCAAGACCGGACCGTCCAGCATTCCATCCTTCAAGATAAGCACCTTAACCCAGCTCGACAGTCTGACACGCGTTAGCTTACGCTGCGGCGCAGCAAAGCCGGCGCCTAGCGTCTGCGAACCATCCCACATAAAGAAAGCGATCATCATGGCCGGACCACTCGACTTCAACATCTCCCCCGGAAACCGATTCAAGCTCTTCAAGAAGAAAAGAGAAGCTTCCTCCTCGGGAGGAAGAACCCTGACACCCCAGCCCGAAACTCAATTGCGACACCCAATTTCAACATCACGATGGCTTCGCAGACCCCACCACCAGAAACCGGTCTCAACCCGCCTCGCGAATTCCCCGATCCCGCAGAATACCTCAACGACCCGCGCTTCAACCGCAAATTCACCCTGCCCCCGACCCCTGACCTCCCGGAGAACTTCCAAGTGACATACGCCGACTTTGGCCACGACGACCCTTCAGACCCGTCCTCGACACACGTCCTCCTCCTCTGCGGGCCCCTCCTCGGAAGGTAAGACAGCCCCATCTCATCTCCCATCTCATCCCGTCTCACACATCCTCACAGCCGTTATCTCCACATCGCCAAAGACGCACTCGCCAAGCGCCACAAAGTCCGCATAATCGACATCGACCGCCCAGGCTTCGGCGGCACCACCCCGGTGCCCCCCAGCCTGCGCATCCGCGCCTGGCTGGCCATCGTGCCCGCGCTCCTCGCCCACCTCTCCATCCGCCACGTCGCCCTCGCCGCGCACTCCGGCGGGGCCCTCTACGCCCTCAACACCCTGCTGCACCACCGCCACCTGCTCTCCCCGTCCCGGCCGTATGTGGCGCTGTGCGCGCCGTGGGTGCACCCGTCGCACTCGGGCGCCGCGGTGATGAGCCTCACGAGCACCCTGCCGCAGGGCCTCGTGGGCTCGTTCGACAAGGTGGCCGGCTTCATGGTGCGCAGCCTCGTGCCCGCGACGGTCGGGTTCAGCAACGCTGTGAGCGGCATGCTGAGCGGCATCGTGCCGAGTCTGGCGGGCACGCCGGCGGAGGAGTATACCGCCCCCGGGGTGACTGACGTGCGGCTCGCGGAGTTTGAGGAGAAGATCTGGGGGACGCTGATCAAGCGGGTGTACGCGGAGAGCGTGCAGGGTTTAGGGCAGGATGCGGTGCTGCTGCTGAAGAGGGATGGGAATGAGATGTTTTGGGGCGAGTGGGAGGACTATGATAAGCTTGTGCCGCTTTTGGCGCAGCAGGAGAGGGAGCTGGGAGAGGGTGGCGAGTTGGAGGTTGAGGTGTTCTTCGCGGCGTCGGATGCGATGATTGGGACGGGCGACGGGCCCAAGTGGTTTGAGCAGTGTTGGAGGGAGGCGCAAAGGGGGGAGAAGATCAAATTCTCGAGCTCTGTGGTCCCGGAGGCGGATCATGATTCCATTGTGAGTTTGAGATTTGATGTGTTTGAGCGGATTATTCGGAGCGTTGGAGGCGTAGCTGAGGAGGCGTCTCCTGTTTCTACAGGGCAGACTGCAGCTTGATGCAACCAACATTACACATCATCAGTTGCTAACGCAATGTCAGCGCCATTTCCAAATTTCCTGAAGTTCCCCCTCTTTCAACCCTTTCAATCCAACCCTTACTCGGTTCCCTTCAGCACAAACGTATCCCCAGTCCACCCGTAATTCCTATTCAACCGCCGCCCAATCCGTCTCGCCACCACGAACGGGATCTTGCTGTACGGGTGCGGCTCGTGGAACTGGATCCGGCTCTGGTCTCCATCCGTCCGCTCAAACTGCCACACGGACCCGTACAGTTTCTCGGCGGCGAAGATGCCCGTCCCGGTCATGGCGTGGAGGAAGTCCTTCCACGAGACCTGGCCCGGGTGGGACGTGACGTTGGGGTCGAAGAAGAGCGTGCGAAAGACTTTGAAGGAGCGGGCATCGACGCAAATTGGGGATGAAACCGGTTCGTTGCTCGCGTCTGCGTCTGCGGTAGGGATGGATGTTTCTGCTAGGTCTTGCGCTGCGGCGCCCTTCGTTTTCTTCTTCGTCTTGGGAGGCCGAGTTACATCCTGTGCCGCCTCTCCTGATTTCTCAAAGTAGAGTGTGGACAGCGGCCGGTAAATCATGTCCGTCTGAACGTCCGTCGGCTTGGGCTTCTTCTCTCCGGTGGCTTCTGGCTCGTCAACCCACTTGGGGGTACGCTGCAGGCTGCGGTTGTGCTCCAGGACATGTCTGACAGCATCCATCCACAAGCCCCCAGCCTTTTCACGTATGAGGCGGTCGACGGTTGCCCAGACCGCGTCGACGTTCCTCTCGGCTTCGATCAGCGTGGCCGTAACTGCCTTGGTCCGCCGTTTCTCTGACGGGTAGGTAAACCTATTATTCGAGGGCTCCGCCAGCCTCGCAGCGGGTAGAAGGTTACTCTCCTTCAGGACCGCCATGACCCTGGCCCGCCCAGCGGTCTGCATTGCAAACTCCGCTTTCGTGACTTCCCCCCTGTCCACCATCTTTGACTCGTAGCTCCGTGCCCACGGCTGATAGAGGTCCAGCTGGGAGATGCACTGCGAGATGATGGACAGGTTTCCGATGACGCTGGCAATGTACGGACTAACCAGCTCCTTTGCCTGCGGCTCCGCGTGCAGCAGGCGTTCCAACTCGTCGAGAACCAGGGGCATGCTCGCGAGGAAGAGATTTTGGCCGTCTTCCCAAAGGGTGCGGAGGAGCCACATCAGCTGCGTCTCGATCTTGTTCATCTTCACCCCGCCCTTCATCTTGATGCTGATGAACGTGGCGTTCACGGGCGGATCGCGCGTGACGAAGCGGCGCATCGGCGGGGAGGCGACGACGCTCTGCTTAAGCTGCCCAAGCGGTCCCTTCGCTGCTTCGTTGAGGAAGAAACGGAATTTGAGGAGGCAGTTCATGACCTCGTCAGGCAGATCTTTGGACAAATCTATCGACCCGGCGTGAGCGGCAAGAACCCCCCGCAGCTCCGACGCGAGTTCGTGGAGTTGCGTGTAGACTTCGAGCTCCTCGTACGCCCTGGCCACAGTCTCCGCGACCACGCGGGCCCAGAATGTTTCCTGATTGAGGCGGCTAAGTGTGGGATGCGCGCTACCGTTGATGTCTTTAATCATCTCTTGCCGATGCTCCTTGATCTCGGCGAGCTGCTCTGCAAAGTATCCCGGGTCCTCACGGAGCGACCAGATGTGGTCTCTCGCAGCCGCCACCTTGGCACCGAGGAGGGACTGAATCCGGTCGAGGTCGAGGCGCGCGGGCAAGCGGTAGGGGGCTTCTGCCGCCATTGCCGCCAACGAGTCAAAGCCGTCCGCCTCCTGCTCGTTTTTGAACTCGGGCTCCGGCTGGACGGGGAAGGCGTCCGTGGCCAGGGTGTCAGAGGGGATGTCGTGGAGGATGAGCTCGCAGCACTTGACTAGGAAACTCAGCGTCCTCTCCTGCGCTTCGAGTATGAGAAGACCCTCGCCTGGCATGAACTGCCTGCGGCTGTGCATCCATTCAAAGGCATCGGGATGGTCCTCCCACGCCACCAACTTGCCATATTCACGGGCGTCGCGGGCCCCGTGAAGAATCATGACGTAACAATTGAGAAACACCGCGACAATCCTCTTGGTGACGCAGCCGAGGTGCATGGCGTCGTAGTCGGCGCCCGCGAACTCGGAGGGATGGTGCCGGCCCCGCGCGTTAAGCAGTAGCAGAAGTGTCTTCGGCTTCAGCAGGTCTTCCTGGTTGATGTACGGCCACATAAAGCAGTCTCTGTCATGGGTGCTCCGGCGAGCAGCCAACGACGACTCCTGCTTGCGCCAAGCGTCAAAGTCGGGACGGTGCACGGAGGCCATCCCGGGGCCCCAGGCTCTCGTGAGAATGTCGAGCCGCTGATGCCTCTTCTTCCGCGACCAGCGGTGGTGGATCGCGGGCTCGTGGCGTGCGATGATGGCCTGCAGGCGGTCGTAGCTTGCCAGTAAAGAGGACGACAGTGACTCTGCCTCCTTGCGGACCTCGGCCGGGGATTTGTGCGGAACGTCCATGCCTAGGAGTTTGGACGAAGTTCCATTTTAGCGTAACTCTTGACGCTCAGCGCGGGAGTCAAATAGGAGGGAGACCTTCGCGAATCAGCTAAGCGAAATGGAGCTAATGTGAGGCTATTCTAGAGCGTGTAGGAAGGCAGGTATGAGGGCAGGTATGAGGGCAGGTGTGAGAGCAGGTGTGAGAGCAGGTGTGAGGGCAGCAGGGCAACGGTCCGGTGATTGTGCTGAGAGAAAGTCAGCCTCGAAGTTTTGATACCTTACCTAGTGATAAGAGCGCTTGAAAGTCAGTGGTTGAGCCTTCAATTGTTGTGCAGCACAGCTTCACTACATTATCGTGAAGTTGAGAAATGAAGGGTTGATCTTCGTTTGACCCGCCGAGATGCGTCAGTTGAAAACGCCTCATATAGTAAGCCCCATTGAAGTTCGCACTGTAGCGCGGACCCCTCCGTTTGATGGCATATGAAGTGAGTATCGTCCGATTGGTCATGTAATTGAAGCCGATGAGAGTGCTTCTTGGTGAGTTGTACGGATGCCTACATGAGAAGCCAGTGAGTCGCAGGTCTTCACTTAACTTCGGAAGCTAGCATTTGAGATGGCGGCCTAGTTCTTGAGAATGACACGGCGAGCAGACAACCATCGTTCGCCCTTCGAAGATACCTCGCTTTCCAGATCGCTTCTACAATGGCTCTTCAAAAACTCTACTTCGTCAGATACCGACCCCTACAGCTAGTTGAGGGGTAGTGAGGAGATTGAGTTCACGAGCATGATGGAAGACTGTGGGAGAAGCCTCGGTCCGCCGGTCAACTGCTTTTCAGGCCTTGAAGCTCTTTTTGAGTTTCATGCTCTGGTGAAGGATGGTAGAGACGAGAAGAAGTTGCTAGCAAACACACAGAGAACTTCTAGATAGCGATCTGCTCAATTGGGAAAATTCCATCCAAAAGAAAGGCGTTCGTCCCTGGACCGTTGACATTGAAGATGCCCCTTGGTTGGGGACTCCGAGACAAAGCGTTCCAGCACCCCAAGGGACCCCAAGATGGCATCTGTTAGCAACCCCACCACAACCCCGGCCCGTCCTTATCTCGCCCCATCACCAAAACCCCACATCCTCGGCACGCACGCACAGACCAACGGCCGCCGGGCAGCTCCACCACCCAAAGCTCCCCCAAACTGAAGAAGCTCCGGCAGCGGCCAAGCTCTCTCACTCACTCACTCACTCACACCAACCAACCAACCAACCAGCCAAGCTTCATTCAACCTCATCTCATACCTCCCTATTTCGTCTTCAACACCATCAAATATCTCACCATCGACACCACGAAACTCCGCCCAATATGCCAACAAAACTCACAACATCCCTCTCCCTCCACATCCCTGCCACTCCCCTCTCCCAATCCTCCTTCGCCCCCTTCGGCGACGTAATCGCCAACCCGCACCCGGACATCCGCCCCTCCGCCTCCCTCCCCTCCACCCTCTCCCACAACGCCGTCTCCGCGAACCAGCACACCGCAATCAAGTACCAAAACGTCTCCGCCCCAAAGGACCTCTACGCCCAAGCCCCCTCCGCCGCCTCCAAACCCATCGTGTCCATCTTCTCCTGCGCCGCCCGCCAGCTCCAGCAACCCCCGTCCCCCTCCGGCAACCCGCCCATCTCCACCCTGCTGCCCTACACCTACGCCGGGCCCTCCCGCGCCGGCCTCTTCCGCGTCGACATCCTGGAACGCCACCCCTTCACCACCCAGACTTTTGTGCCATTGGCGGCGTCCGCAGGCGTGCCGCACGCGGCCTACCTCGTCATCGTCGCGCCCACCCTCCCCGCGGCGGGAGAAGACTCCTTGCTGCCGGCGCCGAAGACGGGCGGCAAAGGCCCCGGACTGCCCGACCTCGCAAACCTGAAGGCGTTCGTGGCGACGCCGGGGCAGGCGGTGACCTACGGCGCCGGGACGTGGCACGCGCCGATGGTGGCGTTGGGGCCGCCCGGCACGGCCATCGATTTCGTGGTGACGCAGTTCGCGAGCGGCGTGGGCGTGGAGGACTGCCAGGAGGTCGTGGTCGAGGCCCAGGGCGAGGGGGTTGTGGTGCAGGTACCGGAGAGGTTGCCTGTTGTTGCCAAGTTGTGAGCGTGGCGGCGTGGGAACGAGGTGTTGAGGGGTCCGGGGAAAACAGGAGGTGGAGGTGAACCAAGCCGCCTTCTTGCTTTGGAGTGTATGGATCTTCAGGCTTGGTCATGTTTGGAAATCTTTGGTCGGGCAGGCGTCGGACGTGTCTCGGGGAAATGGCGTCGTATAAATACATGTAAACTTACCAAATTGAGACAAAATTTCAAGTTCAACGAATCATCTATGGCGTGGTGTGATATCCAAAGGTACAGCAAGAGACACTCACTCTACCATAGCGTCCACTGATACATCTCTGCCTTCTGTGGTAGCGATATCTATTGCCTCCGTGAAGCCAGCCTTGCATTGTTTCATTCAAGAAATTGATTTAGCAGACTTTGGAGAGTTGATCGACGTAATTGATTCTGTATTATGTCTCCAGCAACACCTAAGGTACATTTCACTATTCTATTCGCCCACGAATGCAAAAATTGAGATGGTTCTCCTCTTCAACGGCTGTAAGTTCCAACCCACATCCAAAAAAAATCCCACAGACGTCTTCACAACGCCGCCAGGAGTCGTTTTCTGTCTCTTTCTACACCTACCAGCAGGCTTTAACAACCAAGCAGAGTTTTCGCTCTCTAAGACCACCACTTCGTGCCATTATACACCGAATGACTTACGGCTGGTCGCTAACTAGCGCTTACCTAGCTACGGATAGACCCGTAGGAGTTCGTTTCTGTTTGCCAAGAGATGCCAAGGGCTTAGCACTCTAGGCAGAAACTTGTCAAGAACTCTTCTGTATTCACAGAATGTTGCCGAGCTGTCAGTTGTCATGAACTTGAGCCCTACAATCACCTCAAAGGATTTGACGCGATATGCAATAACGCATTGGCTTGCCGGAAACAACCAGCTGTGATAGAAGGACTCCGAGAAGGGGAACTCGTAGAAGCAACGCGAACAACTTGAATAAAAAGGTGACTTTTGGGACAATACTACAATACTTGAACTTCCTAGCTGGTTTTAGTCGCTATCGCCAACTGAGCTGCCTGGAGAGCAGGGTTTCATTGACAGACAACTGAGGCGCCCAGGGTGAACTGTGACGGTTTGTTTCCGTTGAAGCTTATTGTCTTCTCTTTCAGTCTTGTTTTACACGTGCAATGTTGAGAGGTTCGTGGCTCAATGCCTCTTCTGCCCTGCGCCAGCCTCCTAGAGAGCTTCATTTCTCATTTATCCAAAGTGCGTTGATAGTTACCTTCCGTTGCCTCTACTGGCCTACCTAGTGATGAGAGAAATTACAGCCCATTGGATGAACAAGATCACTCGGGTAAGCATGCCCACTCTTTTCACAGAGTCCTCGATCAGTCTCTTTCTACAATGACAGAAAAAAGCTCACCACCCCGAGAGTATTCACTCACTCAAATTTGATCTTGTTCCTCAAAACGCCGGCCTTCTTCATCTCCACCTCGACCACTTCGCCATCCTGCAGAAAGCTCTTGGGTTGGCGGAACGCCCCGACGCCCGCCGGAGTTCCCGTCATGACCGCCGTGCCCGCCGGGATCGTGGTTCCTACACGCCAATTACTCATCCATTCCAAGACGCGCATCCCCCGCAACCGAACTTACCTTGGCTCATGTGGCTGAGAATCTTCTCCGGGCTGAAGATCAGGTCCTTCGCGAACTCGGCCGTCTGGCGCACGTCGCCGTTGACTCTGGTCACCACGTCAAAGGCGGAGCCGTCCCCGAGGATGGAGGGGCTGATGAGCGACGGGCCGATGGGCGCGAACTTGTCAAAGGCCTTGGCGCCCGGCCGAGTAGCGCGGGAGCTGGTACATGCGGCAGGAGAGGTCGTTGCCGATGGTGTATCCCAGGATGTAGTTCTTGGCCTCGGAGACGGACACGTTTTTGGCGTCTTTTGATCTGACGAAGACGAGCTCGCCCTAAATGCAGAATGAATGTGTCAGGCTCTGCTGTGTTGGTTTGTAGTGTTTGTGGGCTTGTCGTCTCCTTACCTCGTAGTCCAGGAGACTTTTGGCGCAGAAGTCGTTGACGGGGATTTCCTCTCCGGGGCTCGCGAGCGCCGCGGCCGGCTTCGTCCAAAGGGGCGGGCATGCTGGGGTGTCAAGCTGAGCACCGCGAAAGATGTTAGTCATTCGTGATGTCAAGTTCGCTGGATTAGAGGACTGACACTGGCTTCCTTGGCGTGACTTCGGTAATTGAGGCCGACACAGTATATCGGGAGTCCGTCTCGAGGCAGAGCTGGTAGGAGCTATTCTCAGTGTTAGCGCGCGAGCTTGTGTTGAACCATTGGTGGAAAGGGCGAATGAATAACCCCTTACGAAACCAAACAAAACAAAGAGACTTACACGGCGCACAGTAACAATGTCTTCTTCGGACTTTTGTGCAAGAGCTTCTATGGTTTTGGCGCCGCTGAGCTTCGCGCCGGGCGACGGCGGTCCATCCGCATCGGGACCCAGATCAGCAAAGTAAACAGCGCCGTCTTCTTCGCTCTCGAAACGGACGAGGTGTGAAAAGGACGACATTTTGGCAGCAGTTGAAAGCACAGTATACTTTGCTTGATGTTAATTCTTACATGCTTACACTTCGAGGGCTCATATATCACCCAGCACAACTCTATTGTTGCAGTCCACGGTGCTCAAGTCCGGGAGCCGGAATTGTCGGTAGTGGAGGCCCTCAGAACGCATCGGAGCATTTGATCTGCCCGCAAGCTCCGCTGGGTGCCATCGGGGCAACTTCATCTGCTGCCTCCAAGCGGGGCCCCGGCGCCAGCACTCCCTTAAGTCTCCAGGCACCACCAATTCCTCCGAAGTCAATCTTCTTCCCCTCTAAACCTTCGTTTTTCACACTCATGTTCACATGCTCATAGATACGCCGACGATTCCCAACACAAATATTTCTCCCCATGGTAACTCTGACCCCTGGAAATCAATCCCTCCGTCTTCGAGTTCCGCCGAGGGCTCCATCCCAGTTACTCAGGTGCCGCGCGCCACGACCCGTCCCCGGAAACCCAGATCGGAGGTGGTGGCATTCGGCACTTTCGATCGCCAGGCCGGAATAACGCGCTACGGCCGTCTTCGCCGTCCTCGCTTCCCCAGACTTTGACGACGGAGCATCTCCCAACATGTCGTCGCCCGATCTTGCCCCTCCGCGCGGGGCAGACACAGACAGCGATGCTAGACCTCGGGTCTGTGACAACTGCATCCGGTAAGGCACTGTCCCCAATTGAACCAACCATAGTCCCTCACTGACACTCCTCCCTTTTCAGCCAGAAAGTCAAGTGTAAGTCTCGCGCAGAATGATGGCATCAGCTTCGCCTCCGACCCTAGACTGATTCCGAGGCAACCCGTCTCTGCAGGTGACCTCAGACGACCAAAGTGCTCCCGATGCTTGGAGCGGGGGCACCAGTGCACTTACTCCTCCAGCCGCCGACGGCCTGGACCTCTGCCGGGAACCAAGCGTGGATCTCAACGTCCACCTCTGTCGCATCGGCCGAAAAGACGTGTTGCCCGCGGTACGTACGATAAGCCCGCGCCGTCGGATAGTCCGTCCGCCGTCCGGAATTACACCGTTGGCCGTTTCGCTGACCGTCTCCAGAGTCGCCGTTGCCCTCTTCGCCCGGCCCTCCGAGCCACACCACAGAACCGCCCACACCCCCGGCAACGTCAACCCCGGCAACGACAGAGCTACAGACCGCCACAGCCTCCAGTTCGGGACCGTTGAGCTTTTCACCTGAAGACGAGAGGTCTCTGTACGAACTTCCTGTCCCTCTCTACCAAGACTCTGCTGACCGAAATTCCTCCGAAGACTGGAATGGTACATCGACACAATCAACCATGCTTTCCCCGTCTTTCCCAATGCTCCGTCCGATGGTGCCGGTGTCGAGGTTGTGTCGAGCTGCAGTCGCGATCTCATCCAAACACTCGTCGTCATCGCGGCCAAGCTGTCCGGCTTCGTCAGCACGTCCTTTGACTCGTCCGAACTCAACGCCCACATCGACCAGATCCTCAGCTCCGTGTCCCTCCAAGAGGACATCGTCGGTGATACGCCAACTCTCGACCAGTTCCGAAAGTTCTGCCTGCTTGCCTTTTATGAATTCCACCAGTTCCCTGGCCAGCAGGCATGGACCCGCATTGGCAAACTCACCCGACTGGCGCACTGGACTGGCTTGGACCAACTGGATAGGTTGCACGAGATCGTCCCGCCGTGGACGATATTGAGCAAAGATAGGCTGGAGGAGTGGCGTCTAGTCTGGTGGTGCATCTACGCCCTCGATTCCTACGCCAGTGTCTCGACCGGGATGCCCTACGAAATCGATGAGGGGCTCATCAACACCGCCCTCCCACAAGGCCTGCCAACAGACCAGAGCCGAGAATTCTACCTACCTTACCGCCAAGACGGTCTGCTCCATCTCGTTCAGAAAGTATCATCAGACTCCCCGCGGCAGACCCTCGGCCTCGAGGTCCACATCATCAGCATCACCGTCCTCCGCCACGCCGGCCGGGCCCTCCGACTGCACGTCCTTGGCAAACAGGACGACTGCGCCAAAGTCGTCGCCGACACGGAGCGGCGCATCTCCGAGGTCCGCCTCGCCCTGCCGGGGAACCTCTTCAACCCCCGCCGCAACGCCTTCGCGAACGAGTCCGCCGCCGCCCACCACTTCCGCCTCGTCACCGCCATGCACCTGCACATGGCGCAGATGCTCATGACGCTCATCAACTGCCGTCGCCTGGCGGAGGAGCGCGCATGGCTGCTCAAGTGGCAGCAGGTCCTGGAGCTCTGCCAGGACGTGGCGGCTATCGCCAAGCAGTGGAACAGCAGCTTCTTCCTCAGCGTCGACCCGGCCGTGTCCATCATTGCCTTCATCGCGCTCATCTTTTTGGATTTGCACCTGAAGTTTAACGGTAATGGTGGTGCTGAGATTGGTGATGACCTGCGTACTGAGATTGAGCACTGCGAGACGGTCTTGTTGCTTTTCCTGGAGCAGTTTGCCAAGTCGTGGACCATGCCGCGCCTTCTGATTCGTGAGTCGATCCCATTCTTTTCAGCGTTGCCGTATTCGATTGCGTTGCAGTGCATGGTTTGACTGTGTCATTGGTTGACTAACATCAATCCTGGAAAGTCTCGTTCAAAAGCTTCAAAGAGTCTCTCAACGGCCCTGTCGGATACCAACAAGTCCGTGCCGTGTTTCTCCATTTCCAAAGTCCGCTGCATCCTAGGTGGTTGCAGTTCCTGACCTCCAATGCTTTGCACGCCGAAAACTGCCAGTCATAGGTGTGACGCGACGAAAATGTCTGAGCGAGTTGTTGATTAGTTCCCCGGAACAGCTGCCTGAGAAACTCGTGGTTTGCGGGCGACTTTCAGCGACACACGAAGGTACACATAGAACCCTTTCAGAGTGGAAAGGGGGTTCCATTTGCGTACTCATAATGAACGTATGCTGAGGCCTCCAGAGTATTCACATCCATCCTCCCATATCATCATGTTCTGTAAGTATAGCCTGTCATTCGCTACTAAGCATCTCTCGTTACAAATCCCCCATTCCTAACCAATCGCCCAGATACTGAACAGCCGCCCACCTTTCACGAAAACCAAATCACGCAAAAAGGCCCCCTCAAAGTTTCTTCACCGGCCAATCCTTCGGAATCTTATCCCCAAAGTCCTTCGGCACCTCCGGCCCCCAGATCGAAAACGGCCCCACCACATCCCTCGACGTCGGCGTGTGCCTGTTCACCACATCCCCATCCGCATAATGCTCGATCTTGAACCCGCTCGGGTCCGCCCAGTAGTCAAAGATCTGGCTGCCCAGCACGTGCCGGCCGACGCCCCAGACGCTGTGCCATCCGCGCTTGGCGAGCCAGTCGTGCCCCAGCAGCTGCGTGTCGAAGTCGGCCACCTCGAAGGACGTGTGGTGGCAGAAGGCCTTCTTGACGTGCGGCTCCGCGCGCTGCATGAAGAAGGAGTGGTGGTCCGAGAAGGCGTCGCCGAGGTCCAGGTGCATGAAGGTCATGACGTCCATGTTGTCAAAGTCCCAGTGGTGCAGGATGTCGGACGGCACGAAGTTGAAGTGGGACGTGTACCACGCGAGTTCGTTGTCGAAGTCGGGGACGACGTAGCCGTAGTGACCTAGTTTGTGGACGAGCGCGGGACCTGGGTGGTAGCGCTGGAAGGCTCCTGGAGGAGGAGGAAGAAGCCATGAGCAAGCTGGCGCATGGGACTTTGATATTCAGGGGTTTTGCTTACCTTGTCTCGGCTTCCTGAAGGGTTTATTAAAAGGCCCAACCTCTTCATGCGTGGCAGATGGCTCCTGCAGCTCCGGCTCGCGCTCTTTCTGGCCATATATAACATGGAAGAACATACCATCCGGCCTGTTGAAGGTGACGATACCCCCCCCCCCCCCCCCGCCAGGCGCATACTCATTCGAGCCCACCCTCGCGCCCTCCATCTTGGCCGCCTTGTCAAATTCCTCCCGCGACGCCGCCACGAACGCCGCGCCGCAGAACCGGGGCTTGCCGTCCTTGCTCCTCCGCGCGACGTACACGTACGGGTCTCGGCCGTAGCCGCGGTAGTAGATCGTGTCGTTCCCGGCGCGCGCCTCCTCGACGAAGCCAAAATCGGCGGCGAACTTGGCGAACTCGTCCAGGTCCGGGTGGTCGACGTAGATATGCCCCGGGCGCGCGAGCTGCACTTTGGAGGGGTCGTTGGCGATGGGCGGGATGCGCATGTCGGGCAGGATGGTCTCTCGGATTGGTTTGGGGAGCTTTGCGAGGACGGTGACGATGAGTTGGAGTGCCAGCGACATGGCTTGGAAGGGGGTTGGATGGTGGTTCAAATGCGTCCGGGGTGAGGGTGTTGGATTTGGGGGTTTGGTTGGAGTATTTGACGGCCGGTGGACGGTCGGTGACGCGAGGCTGCCGTCGAGGCCGGGTGCTTGGAAAATTCTATTAAGATGTGTAGCTCACGGCCGCGGGCTGAATTGGGTAGATCTACATGCCATCCATTGCCATGCGAGCGATCTGATCTTCCGTCAAACCCATTATTCGGTGTTTTTACGTTTGTCACGCATTTACGCCGACGAAGCTTTCTCCGTCGGAGCAACTCCTAACCCCCCGACCCCCGGCGCCGGAAAAGCGGGGACCGTCGGAGCATCTCCCTCTTCGCCACCACCTCTATGTCAACCAGTGGATGTCCT
This sequence comes from Colletotrichum viniferum, assembly GCA_020226115.1. NCBI lineage: Eukaryota > Fungi > Ascomycota > Sordariomycetes > Glomerellales > Glomerellaceae > Colletotrichum > Colletotrichum viniferum. The sequence continues at coordinate 249,711 of JAGFBE010000018.1, forward strand.
ACAAATGACCTCCAGAGCACGTCCCATACTTTCTAGACCAAGATAACCAAATAACTTGTTGAGACGATCTCACTACTTCCATCCTTTCAGCCCCAACAATGCCCACACCCGCCTCCCGCCCCGTCGTCCTCATCACAGGCTGCAGCTCCGGCATAGGCGAATCCCTCGCCCTCGCCTTCGCCGCGCGCAACTTCACCGTCGTCGCAACCGCGCGGCAAACCTCCTCCCTCGCGCACCTCGCCAAGCGCCACGACAACATCATCCCCCTGCCCCTCGAGCTCGGCAACCTAACCAGCCTGGACTCCTTCCGCGACGCCGTGCTCGCGCGCACCGGCGGCCGGCTGGACGTGCTGGTCAACAACGCCGGCACGCATTACGCCGCGACGGCGCTGGAGCTGGACGTCGCGGAGGCGGAGAAGGTGTTTGCGGTGAATGTGCTGGCTGTGATGAGGCTGTGTCAGCTGTTTTTGCCGTGCCTGTGCGAGGCGCCCCGCGGGCGGATCGTGCAGATTGGGAGCGTGACGAGGGATGTGCCGGTGGCGTGGCAGTGTGTGTATAACGCGTCCAAGGCGGCGTTGAGCCAGTATACGAAGACGTTGCGACTGGTGAGTTCTAGTTCCTTGTGATGTAGGTGGTCTTGTCTAATACGAGGTCAGGAGGTGCAGCCTTTCGGGGTGGAGGTCGTCGAAGTCGTTACTGGGTTCGTGCGCAGCAACCTCCTCCACCACGGCCTCGACGCCCCGAAGGACTCGCCGTATCTCGCGATCAAGAAGGACATTGAGCGCATCAAGTTCGAGGGGAACCAGAACGGCATGCCTGCAAGAGCGTATGCCGAGTCCGTTGTCGAGCAGCTGCTCCGGAAGCGGAAGCGGGATGAGATATGGGAGGGGAAGCTGGCGTGGATACTCAATTTGATTGTCATCTTTTCGCCTTTGTGGTTTTTGGTATGTAATACCCAAAGTGCTGTATCATTCACGTAGTAATGGTTGCGGCTAACACGTTGAGTAGAACTGGTTCTTTTCTCGTCAATTCAAGCTTAATCGCTTGGAGCGCCCAGGGAAGGAGTTCATGGAGGCAGTGCTTGATTAATGTCTAGACTGTGGAAATTTCAATTGGAAGTTCAGGGCTCTGATCAGGTCAATCGTCAACACTTGCTACTATTACATCAAGACGACGGGGCAAAGGGATAGTTGTGCTGAAAAGTGATGGACCTTTTGAAAACGCTGCAGATCCCATATAAGCCGTTTCTCAATCATAATCAACTCTCCGCTGTAAGTTTGCTCACTGTTCGGCCACGGCCTTAATATGACGCTGATCTCACCCCTCTGGATCGTCCACGGAGATATTGCCGTGCAAGCCCCACCGGGACGGAGTGGCCCCGAATCGGCTGCGGAGATTGTGGGTCACAGCGACGGCGAGCTCGGGGAGATTCATCCAGCTCTCCTTTCCCGGCTGGCAGGAAAGCAAATCCGCCACAGCATTCAATTGACCGCCAAGACGGTCCTTCTCTGAGATTCAGTGACCGATAGACTACATGTGATAGGCGCATATCCATGATCCTCGGGGTCCAGACCCTGCAATATTCCCCCTAGAGGATCATCGGAGCTGCCGCCGCTGAGAATAAGGTAGTTGACCATCCCTTGGCGGGATCGACCCCATCTGCCGCGACATGTCACTAAAGTCCGCGACTTCGCATGGACTGCCACGGACAACGTCGGAGGATCCACACCGCCGCAGCGCTGGAAATGGTTTCTGTGAGATATCCCGCGGAACATCTCTGATTGGTGGTTCGCTAGGCAAAATGGCTGGATTCGGCATCATCGGTTCGGCTCGTCTTAGGTACTTCGGGAAAGGTGGGGTTGGAGAGCAACGCGTGTAAGTGCGAGGACCCCAACGTTGAGAGGCAGTCGGCTCACCTCACGCGATTCGAGAATGAGTTGTATTTGAGGCCTCTTGTTTTCGGTTTCCGCTGGATTGCAAAGCCAAGTATCAGTCAAGTCAACACCGAGCTACATGATTGACCGTACGACGAGCGCCAAACACGATCTGGATACCATGGAGGGGACACAGGTCGTCATTGTCGGGGGAGGGCCAGCCGGCCTTGCTTTGGGGTTGTCGTTGGCGCAACATCAGATTCATGTAAGCTGGGCAATTCGGCGTCGATTTCGCGACGTTTTCAGGCACGAAATGTTCGACTTGGACTGACTTTCAGACGCACAGTCAGTCATTCTGGAGAAGGCAGCAGAGGTGACCACGGATCCACGAGGCGTGTGGCTCACAGGAGATGCTGTAAGAATCTCTCACGCCATCGGAATCGGCCATGAAATGAATCAAGTCGGCCACGGTAGGTGCAAGGAATTGAGCACTTCAAGAGAAGTTCTGATCGCTTGCTGACAACCTATGGAAACCAAAAGAGCCGCCTCACGTCAATTTCCACCACTCAACCTTCAACACGACCCCTTTCTACCGGATGGAAATCACCACCTCCAACAGCCTCGAACAGTGTGTGCCCGAAGGCTTTCTGCAAAATCAGCCCAAGCTAGGTTCGATTGATCTTGTCTCCTGGAAGGTCGTTGTTTCTGTGCTGACCTGACCTTGCAAGAGCACGCTCTGAGACGCGCGATCGAGAAGACGAGTTTTTGCTCATTACGTACAAATTGCACGGTGATTGGAAGGTCTACTGAGGTGCCGCCGACTGTCGAATACTTGGACGCCCAAAAGTCTCGCCGCGTCATCAGAGGACAATGGCTCGTTGGCGCCGACGGCAAAACTGGCATCGTCCGCAAACACTTCCTGGAACCCACGGCCGGGATCAAGCAGGAGGCCGGCGTCTACCCCTACGACGGGGTATGGGTCGCCGCCAACCTCAAAATGACCGTCCCAACGCCGCAAACGCATCCGAACTTCCCGCTCTGGAGGTACAGATACACCCCCGACGAGGTGTACGACCTATTCTGGCCCGTGGGCTGGCACTTCTGCAGTCCTCCCGGCAGGCCGACCGCAACAGGCAGATTCGGCACCCACGCCGACCGGACATGGCGCCACGAGTTCCGCGTCGACGAGTTCGGAGGCCCGATATACCCGGGAGAGCTCTTCTGGGAACACATTTCCCAAAGCATCACCCTCAAAGAGGACCCCGTCCGCGGCCACCGCTTCGACGAGGCCGTCGATTATCCCCGCGACTGCATCGAGATCCTGCGCTGTCGGCCCTTCAAGTTCGTGCATAAGTGCGTCAACCGGTGGTACGACAAGCGCACGCTCCTGATTGGCGACGCTGCACACGTCTTCCCGCCGTTCGCCGGCCAGGGCATCGCAAGCGGCGTGCGCGATGCGCACCAGCTTGCATGGCGGCTGGCTTTGCTCCTCCGTACCCACGCGGACCCGGAGACTAACATTGCGATTCTACAATCGTGGGCAGCTGAGCGCCGTCAAAGTGTGGATGACGCGGCCAGGATGTCCATGTTCTCCGGGACCGTCTGCAACAGCCAGCCAACCCTATGGATTCTGGCGCTGGCGAAGCTGCACGGGTTCATCAACTCGATTCCCATGCTTGATGTTGTGAGAGAGTTGAAAACGAATGTCTTTAATGAACGTGGGAACCTGCTAATTGGGCAGGCAGTGGAAGAAAATGAGTGCGTATAGAAGTAAGAGAAAATTTTCATTCTTTCTCTCTGTCTCTATCTCTCCTTATTATAGTCTGTTGCATTGGGGGCGTCCGCCCCTGACGTATGACTCTCACGGGGAAATATTCGAGGGGCGCAGCTGTTGTACTCTAAGCGACGCAGAGAGCGGTGCTCATGAAACAAAGTTTGCAGGGCTGTGTCTTATGGACGTGCTTCTGTTACGATCAGCTTCAGGCCCAGGGAAGGGCTTTCGGCCAAGCCGATGACTCGCTGTGAGCATAATCCCTGAGGATCAGCTGCTCGCTCACTCGACCTACCTAAAGCAGCAAGTTCAAAGCCTCAAAACTCTTCAACATATGTATAACTTCTGAGTGTTAAGTCAGTTGTCCAGTCCTGGCACAAGATTGACACAGTTGTGACCGTTGGGCTTCGTGAAGCTCCCGTATCAAATAGGCGCGCCGAATGACTCAACACATTGTCGCCATGACCAATACCCCTGGTTACTTAGCTGTCAATCGCAAGTAATCGGGGTTTCCGCAACCGGTTCGGGTTGTCAATTGCTACCGATACCGACGGCGTCAACACAACGGAGTGTATGTATCACTATAAAAACTCGGAAAATTTGGCTTCGACTACGTCACGACACAAATGGATGAAGAATCTCCATAATTGCTTGTGTTTAGCAATGCAACTTTGACTGAAGAGGCAGCTGAGTCACTCTGGTAGCCCAATCCATGCATCCACGAGCGTAGACCTGCTCATGCCTATGTCCCTTTAATCGTGCTGACCCTTCGTCTCTCCATATTGTATTTCATTTATTCTTCTTTAAAGAACCAATACGACAATGTTGATTCGAGTGACATCAAGGGAAGAAATACCGATGGTTGCGTCAGATCGCATGAAGTCTAGAGTTACCATTTCAGCATGATTGCATGTGCACACCCGGACAACAAACCATCGCTTCTACCTCATTCCTCGTCTGCTTCGACTTGAGTACCGGAATCTTGTGCACTTTTATAGTTTCTTCCGACGGTATTTCCGACAGGTACATGGAGTCCACAAGTTCACTCAATGTCTGGCAGCTGAAGTACTCGACTGAGCATGATTAGGCCAGACTAAGCACGTTGAGAGACCCCATTCTTGTATATGGCTCAAGTCTGTTCCCAGGGGCTCTTAGGTGTTTTCCTGTTCTTAACAATGTTACTCTGGTGATCTGGTGAAGGTGCATCGCAAACGGCATTCGCGAGCATGACAGTGCTCCAAAAGCCGTGCAAGCACGGGTAGCAATAACCCGTCGCAGAAGTGCTTTCCATGGAAATGGTGTCGTTGTATTGCTTTTAATACTTCAAGGACATAACCAGACATGCTTACATGGTGTCATCGTTCGCACTTGGTTGACACTGCGCATGCGAGTTGGATTAGATGCATGAATGAGGCTTGTCTGATGAAGAATAGAAACGGAAAACATCGCAATTCAGGCAATCTGATTGTGGTTCATTTCAAATATGGCTGCGTTCGAGGCTGCGTCCGAAGCTCCTAAACATGTCCTTCGCCATCAATACAGAGTCATGATCAGGGCCTCCGTGTCGCCTTTACCCTGAAGTAGCCCGGAAGAAGCCCTGGAAATCTTAAAGATGGCGTCCGAGGTAGTTTAAGAAGCCGCCGCAAACAAAATTCGTTCCTGTTTTCTTCTGTGCATTGAAGCTATGCCTTGAGCTGGCGACTCTCAATACTCCCGCTCAGTCCTGGGCTCCCTAATTGTAGAAACTCATAAAGGTGATCAAGAGTCGGACCGCCCCAGATATCGTCAGCATCTCTCATCTCCGTCCAGGTGTCGTCATTCCTGGAATACTGAGGAAAGCTCTCGGGGAGGTCTCCAGAGCTTATGGAACAGTAAATGAATTCTATAGAATGTCCTCGCACCTAGTACGTCTTACATTTAAGTCAATGCACTGGCTCGGCGAAGGACTTTTCGCTGTTCTTGGAGATGTTTACTTCTCAAGTCCATCTTATGTCTGTTTCCACATGGATGGGTGGTCTCACGCATTGGAACAGAGACCGGAAGAATATAAATAATATGAAACATGCTGCTGATTCTACCTAGTGATCTCTAAATCCACTGGTTCTGGTGTTATTAGGGTCTGTCTCCAAGCAGGAGACAATGTTCAGACAACCGCAATCTGTAGATTTCACTTCGTACTTCCACTCAGACCTAGGGCTCACACCAAGACTTAACCTGATGTATTGCCCACTTTACATTATGTAGAGACAAATACAAGGGTAACGGACGACGATGGCTGGTACCCGCGGCACAGCGGCTTAGAGCTGCCGACATCTTTGCCCGAAACCGCCTGAGTCAGCGTCGTTAAAGCCAATTTAGAGTCTCTGATAGATATTCCGGAGATATTGTTTAGGGGATTCTGACTTGGGCATTGTTGTATTGATTATATGCTGGCTGGCTTCTCGGAGGATGAGGCGTCGAGCGGCTTCTGCTTCCGATCTGCCCCTCAAAGATGATTCCATACAGACTCAGCCTCAGAACAAGTGCGTATATATATGGCCTGATGCTCAAGCTCTTATTCAACACACAATGAGAAGATGGGCTGGCTGGCTGGGGCACTATGGACCAACTTTCACAGGCTCCTACTGAAGATCGGTTTGTCCTTTCCCAGCAACCATCCTGAAGCCTGATACATGTATCTATTCCGTTGTCTGAGTATCATGAGACGTATTTCTAAGTGGTAAGGACGATGACGGCAGATGGTGCCCTAAGAAGTCGCATGCAGGTTATCATGCCAGTGAGTTGGTAGTGAGAGTGGCGGGAACATAGAACACGACGTGAAGATAAAACTCGTCTGAGGCAGTCCCGCACCGAAGAAGACAAGTCGTTTCCAAGGTCTCATTTGCTCGTTTAGTGTTTCTTTGGATTCACTCATTTTATGTAAGTCCTCAAACCCCCGTTACATCTCCAACACCAGCGTAACCACAGCCCAGGCCCTTCAGCCACCCACAGCAGCCATAAATAGCCTCGAAATTATGTGTACTTAATGCGCAAAATCGTAGAAAACTTTCATAAAAAAACAATCTGGTTGAGCTGGGGTTTCTGGGTAAGCTTTTAATCTCAGGAGGACAACAAGGGGTGCTGAAGCTAGAGCAAACGCTGCAGAATGGCAGGCCAGGATAGCATGTAGCATCATCACATTTGAAAACAGCGAGAGCTTATTCGTTCTCACATGCTTTGAGAAAAGCAGTGATCATGAATACTAGGGGGAAAGAACGCGGTGTGAGCTCGCCTAAATAAGAATAGTTGAGCAGGCTCTTGAGGTCCCGCGCCGAAACCTGCGACCTGGAGGACCTAATGGTGGGTTCCTTGACGCCAGTGGTCTGACGAAGACATTCGCTGGAGATTTCAACTGGGCGGATGTCTATATCTTTTTATGCAAATTCAGAGCCTTCAAGTTTTGCTCGCTTACCGCATGAGCATGTCCTGTTTTGGTTGGGAACGTATCCGTTCAGACCCAGCTTCAGCATTGTGAACCTTCTCATCTGCAGGCTTCGGCATGGCACTGGTATGCCTTCAGGACGCTAATCTACATCGTATTCTGACTTTTTAAATTTCATTATCGTCTGATTTCTGAATTTTCATTATCAGGTTCGCATGAATCTTTGTGTCTGTCAGCTATCCGCTTAAGCTGGTATCGCGAGGCTCCGGTATCGCAACCAATAGCGACAGGTTTGTGACTTTAGGGTCACCCGAATACATAAGATGAATGATTTACTGGAGGAGATTACAGGCATTTGGCTAAGAGAATACTGTCTTGGTATATTCGATACCTTTCTACACGCACTCATGTATACTGTTGTCGCAATATAGCCTAAATGGCCCCTTGGGTTTCCCCAAGACTGGACAGGTACCAGGAATCCTATCTTCGGATTTGGAGTACATTTTAACAAGGAAAGCTATCTTAAGTAGTCTCTAAGCCATGTTATTTGACTATCTCACGCCCTGGATGCACCTTCGACCCCCAGTCCGACGAGAACCAACTATCCAGCCTGTGTGCTGGAGCAATGAATCAAAGAGCGTTGAGACTACAGTCACATAGGAATATTTAAATGTGAAATTGCGCCGTGAATTCTAAGCGACCAGATGTGAACAAAGCCCAGAAATAGGGTTGCCACCCAAAGCTGTTCCGGCGCAACTTGTTCGCTTAGATGGACATCATGCGTCACACTCAAGATAGCACAAGTGATCCTGCGCCGTATAACTCCATTGTCCCGAATGGCGGTATTCCTTCTGAAATACGCCAAAGACGAGGTCTTAAGACGTGCTCTCTGTGAGATTGTGAAGTTGAACCACTTCCCCTGCTGAATGTGCTTAGTCGGACCAGATGCTGAGTGCCACTAAGCCAGAAGCCGCCCAGAGCCTGTACTTGTAGAATTGCGTTGACAAGGCAGTCAAATCTCTCAAGATGCCGAATTTTAATCAATCTTCAAACAGTCTATCAGGGACTGAAGTGAATTGCGCAATCACTCGCGAGAGATCTAAATTGGAAGCCTCTTGCGAATGAAGATATCCTTGGTCTCTATACGTATACAAGACAGCAGTCAATAGTACTCTCCTGAGAAAAGCTAGATTTCAGTCGTCTGTACAGTCTGTTTACTCACTCGGGCGTACTTGTTTCGCTTGGAAAATTGCCAGCGCGACGGCCACTCTACGCCCTGAAATCAACCGTTCCATCATCGTCGCCAGTCAACATCCGTAGAGGTTTGTCAACAAATACTCGAAAGACAACAGAAAAGTTTCAAGAAAAAGAATCAGACTGAAAACGATCAGCTTTTCGGGCTTCGGGGCTTTCGGCAGCTCTGTCGCCAGTCTAGAGAAGGACGCCTTGCTGCAGATCTTCCATTGCCATCCTCTGGTGACGCGAGGACAAGCCGAGTGAGTCTGCAGACGAAGCTAATAAATGACAAAAGTCCAATGGTCTATCTCAGTCTGTAGTAACCCAAGTGGGATCTGACGAGTATAAAGGCTCTTCAACCTGGCCGGAAGCCTTCACTCTGCAACCAATCTGTGATTTTCCTGTCGACTGTTTTCTTTTCACGCTGCAAATGTTCACAGAGGCACCGTTACACCAGCATACGCAGTTCTCACTCTCGGCGAGTCTTCTTCCGCAGTCCAGGTATCTCTAACAGTATCAGTGTCGAATATACTCAAAACGGTGATGAAGCCCGAGGACCAGAACAGGGAGTCGTGCCAGTCGGACCGATCGCATGTTTTCTAGAATCTGCTACGGAAGACTCCTCGTCATGACTTGAAATCACGGGCTCTTTTCAGAGGAAAGAGTCAGTCGTGACACTACACCTGGTGCTGGCTTGCTTCCTTTGTGGTGCGAAGTCTGTGATCTAAACCCAGCTTATATACCCTGGAAGCCAGAGCTACCGGGTAAGTTAGTAAGCAGACTTTCATATCCCTCGCAAGAGACTCCTCCCAGTAATTACTATTACCACAACTTTTATGTAGAAAACCCCTAAGGGGCTATCACAATCTCGAGCGCAGCAAGGAAAATGTGTTCTAGTTGGCAAGCCCTGAATGCTTACCATGCATCCGAACAGCCCCTTCTCCCTGGGATATACATAAACGAAAATGCCCCAAACTAGAGAAATAGTCTCACACAGATGTCAGAGACGTACCAGAATACTTCCAGACCAAGGAGGGATCAAGACGGCATGGCTATCCCCCAGAGCTGTAAAACTACCGCCGTGATTCATTAAGCTTGATGCTGCCTGTAGCGACATGGAACCCAGCAGCGAACCAGTTGGCCCGGAATCAGACGACTTGAATTGATATGAATGATACCAAGTATCAGGAGCTTATATGGATCTAGCGCCGACAGACCAGGCAAAACGTGTTGCCTCCCGCCGCCCCGTAGAATCTCGAAAGCTTGCCCACAGTGATTCTCTTCTCGATATAAACCCCTCAATGGGCAGGACAATTGTCTAAAGCGAAGCAAGAAACAATTTAAAACTCCGCCGTCTTCGTTCAATACAATGCGACAATGCACAACGCATGTCACCAAGGCCATGTCCAACATGATGCCTTATGACTGCGGGCTCGCTCAGAATCTCACAACAGAAGCCACACTACAGCACCTGAATGCACCAGAATCGAAGAGGAATGAAGACGGCATCAATCTCACCCCGAATTGTTACTTCTGACCTCACCCAGCAACCTGCAAACTGCACGTGGCTCAACGTGGCATCGTGAAGCCAATGACGATGCCATTTGCCTCCGATCAGCAAAACCTTGACACGGTCCACCTCATTGCCAAAGAGTGATACTCGAAAGCCACCCTGCTTTTATACACCAATTGTTCGTTTCTCCAAACATCTTTCTCTCCGCCGTGAGCTCGATATCGGGAGGCAGGTCTGCAGCGTCTGTACACCTATCATTTGGAACGCATATGTAAACTCTGGGGGAGCCCTCCCGTCCACTTTGCCAGAGCAATTAGTTCTCCGGAGAGAAACCTCACTGTCCAAAACAGTCGCAAGGGGGAAGAAACCACTTCGGCCGCCCCTAGCTATTCAAGAGAAACCTGATCAAATGTCTCCACCACATCTTCAACACCGCCGCCTTCGGTCTCTTTGTCCGAGGTATTCCTCCCCGTATATCGAAAAAAACGATAGCCACCCTACGACTCCCAGCCAGCGAATCCAGCTTACGAGGACACGACAATAGATCCCAGCAGGCTTCGGAAACCATCCCGTGAACTCCCCAAACCAATCGCGGGTGACGCAAACCCAATTGTTTGCTGCCGGCTTCCCATCTCAACACACGTGTATTTGCATATATACCATTCCGCCTTCGCAACTATAACCCTTCTCTTCCTTGAAGTATATATTAAACCCCTCGTTAGCGGTTATTGGGTACTTTTCAACAATGGAGCGGAGCACGGCACACTGGACATGGACCACAACCACGAGGCAATCGATACTCTCGGCATAGGACTCATAGTCCTCCGGTCTCTGAATCCGTGCTATCCCACATTGATTCATCCCAGCCCGATTCCCGCTCAACACCAGAATCTTCACTGTCTCTGTTGTTCATCGCCTCTACCTCGCACATATTCCTTCGCATACAACCCAACCACAAGTCGACGCGCTGCACCTGCACATGTTTGATATCATATCAACCTGGCGATCCCAGCGCGGGCCCAGTGAAGCCTGCGTGTCATTTCTCAGGCAATGGCTGAGTTCACCGCATGCAATGTGTGCTTGCTCAGGTATGGACCCGCGCATTTGACTCTCTTATACGCACTTGGCCCACGAGGCGAGCGAACAGCGAAGCTCTCAAGCGGCCTATATAAGTGAGCCCTGCGGTCCTGTCCAACAGTCTAGGAACCAAATGTGATGGCGAACGAATCCGCAATCGTATTCCTTTCTATCGCATCTGGCCGCAACAAAGCAAGTCAAGAACTGCCTGCTGACCGACCACGTGATCAGGTCAGAAAGTCAACCATGTCATATCACACAATCGCTACCGCAAAGTGAGCCATTTGGAACGTATCAACCCCCCGAATACACCAAAGACAACAGAGCCGGTCACCAGACACACGCCACCCCCGCTCGTGTGGTTTCCATCTGAATGCCTCAACGGTGAGATCTCAGCAATATTTCCCCATTGAATTTACGCTCAGAGACGATGAACGCCATTATTTCTCTTGGCGGAGGCTGAGATCTAGTAAAACTATGATGTTTTATACGTGAGCGAGTGGGTGGACTAAAGGGACCTGGTTGGCGTGCACCCCACTTCACACCGGCGCGTCTTTGCGCTCTCAATTACCATGATCTAATGTAGTTGAGCTTCCACGTGAATGAGCCAGTGCCGCCAAGAGTTTCAGGGACGCTTCGAGAAGTGAAGACCGAAACTGAGGCTGGACTCTCAGATCTCCGATACTACTTATCACGAGAGACCCATTCCACGTACTCTACCACTTTGCATGGCTTGGCCAGATTTACCTGGCGGAGACCAAGCCCATGCGATCATCCTGAATGTCTAGGGCAGTCTATGTGATTGGAAACCGTGTAGGATGGCAACACATGTTCAAGAATCAAGGAGGCAAAACTTTGGCGACAGTCATCGCGCTCAGTCTTCATTGCAGAGACATCTCAACGGCCCTGCGGATCATTAATATGGCTTTCGCCCGAATGCTCCCACCCGGAAATTGATCCGGATGAAGCTACGAACTTGACTATTCTGCGCCCGCGATAGAGATCACCATCCACTCGGAAAATATGGCCGCGGCGGCTGACGGTGCGCAATCTCGCACCGGATAAATGCTCGAGAAAGAGGTGAAACGGAACGGCGAGGTTGCATCTGATGTTTGACACGTGCTAGAGCCGTGACGTCGACCCTATCGCAAACTCCGGGGAATCGAGGGTCTGTTCGCGCCCAACCCCTGAAAGTGATGCAGTGGTAAAGGAAACGAAATCATACGTGGATGAAACTTTGAGGGTCTCTTCCGAGGCTATGAACGCTCAAACGGTGCGAAGACTGATCTCGGCGCGGCCGTAGTCTTCGTCGCCGGTGATAGAAACCTTGCGGAGTCACCTTGAGGAACCCTTCGTCGTCGCCAGGCACGTGCTCGTTGAGAAGCCCTGGCTGTTTGAGACTTGGTGGTATTGCGACATCGGTTGAACACCCGAGTTGACATGGTAATTAGCAACAAGGATGTGCCAGGTTAGTCGATCGTCATGAATTGATGAGAATCAACGGGCCAGTCTGCCGTTGATTGGAAGATGATGCTCGTCTGTTCCTCCACCTGCGCTCTTACATCAGTTATGGGGCATCTCCCACTGAGGGAAGAAAATTGTTCAGTGGAGATAGGATGATCACTGTTGCGCGCGCGCATGAGGCTCTGGAGGTGGCTGGGGTTGGTTGGACGGATGATGAGAACCAGAGATTGTCTCAGTCGGGGGCAGTCCCGGATACAGTTCGAGGCTTCCACCCCTTCCCCGCAAATTTCTTAGTGCGGTAAGATCCAAGATTGAGATCCGTTGGTGATCCGTTGAGCTACGGGAAATAACTGCGCCAGATATAGGTTGCGCGTGACTTGAAAATGGTGGAACGGCGGGCAGAAGGTGGGCAGAGCTTTCTGGCGTGGAACGCAAGCCGCCACGGCTGACGGGAGAGAGTGAAGGCGTGGCAATCTGGGATGATTTCAAATGGTGAGGCAGGCCTTTTTGCAGGAATTAAACAACGGCAGAGTTCATCGGAGTAAAAAGCATCCCTAAGGCAGAAAGTCTGACGCTCGGCTCGAGGTTGGCCGTTTCTGCTGCGTCAGCAGTCGCTAGAGCTGCGTGTTCGGACCGTCTTGTCAGCCAGGTAGCTGCAGCGGCTGACGGCAGCAGCAGATTGGGGTTGGCGTTGGCGTGTGGTGGCTGGCTCTGGTTCCAGGGGCGCGCGGGATGTAATATCAGCGAAGCGTCTCCGACTCGAGATGGCAGGAGCAGATGGCTCTGGGGGTGGCTGGGTGGCAGGATGGGTTCGGCGAGGGCGGGAAGAAAGCTCGAGAATCAGATCATTGCCGTGGGATTGGTGCAATTGGAGCCGACAGAAGTGCCCAAAGAAAAGGTGCCATCCCGGAGCAAAATTGTTACAGAGTGTTGACCTGAAGATAAGGGCCAGGAACCAATCCGTATGGCAAGGGGCCCGGCCGGGTTTGAGCTGCGGGCCAAGGATCTCGGCCCTTAGAGTCCGATGGCGGTTTGCGAGTGTTGCGTCGGGTGGTGAGGGATTGATGCTCAATCAAACCAGCGAAGGGCGCGGCGGCGCGCAAACCGGTGCAAAGAGGGCTTTCTGGACAAGACAAAGACTCATCAACCCCTGGGCGGCGTGGTGACGGGCAAAGAAAGGCGGTTTGGGCAACAATTCGAGGTGCGGATCCACAGGAACGGTGAAAAAAGGTGTGTCTCTTGGTGCGGTGGCGCGCTGGGAATCGAAATTAGCTGCAAGCCTAGCTTCATCCCACCTCTGAGGCACACACCAGACAACAGACGAGCGTGGTAAGGTATTTTCGGTCTGGTCTGGGCTAGCATTAGTTTAGGTGCTGCGGTAAGTTAAGGTGAGGCGAGGCGAGGTAAGGCATGGCAAGGCAAAGCAAAGCAGGGCAGAGCCGGGCAGAGCAAAGAGCAGGAAGAATCGGTGAAGATGTAAGGTGAAGAGAGCAGGGATAACGGAGGCTGGAAATCAGATAGTTTGCTCGCGATGGGAGTCGTTGGTGTTGGCTTTCTGCGGCGGAGTGGGGGAGACGACAACGGCGAGTTTGGCGGATGCGACGCTGCTAAGGTGCGATGTTTGGGCGGCGATGCGTGTACAGTACAATACATGATGCCGCGTGAGTTGGCCATGCGATTTGGTTCGAAGGGCAGGAAGATGTCCTGCTTGTGCTTGTTAATGCGAGTGTTCATGCGAAGAAGGCGCGAGGGTTGAGTCCACTGTCCCGCTCGTCAATTCCGTGTACCTTACCTGAGGTGACGAACATGGTAGGCGAGGTGGATTGCATGAGCAGCCGGGCAGTTACGTGCAGTTACGTGCAGTGCGTAATAAGGCAGGTGGGCAGGCCGGTGGCTGCCCTGTCCACCTTCCGTAGCCCTTGCCTCCATTGCTCCTCCCATGCCATGCCATGCCATGCCATGCCCAGGGCATGTTAACAAAGTTCATTCCTTCTGTTGAGTCTTTCAGTTGTCGTCGTCGTCCCAAGATATCACCTTATTCGTACCTTAGGCAGAAGTAGTATGGAAATGGAAGCTAAGACTCAAGGAAGGTGCTGCTGCCGCGCTTGTCCCCTTCTGTAACACTGCGACGCTGTGACGGCGGCGCCTCACCTTCTCGAGCTTTTCCTGCGCCTAGTCATGCCTTGGGTGCGAAGGTGCCGAATGTATTTTTGGCGTGTCATTGCACCCGTTTCCTCCAGTCCGCCACCGCTCGAAGAAAGGAAGTCGGTCAGTAAGGGGTTATTTTGGCTTGGAAATCAGGGGGAGATGTAGGATTCAACTTCAGCAGCAGCGATACTCCATCCTCACTAAGAGAGAGAGAAAGAGAGAGACTCTGAGACCCCGTGTCAGAGAGTCAGAGACATGTGCTGTGGATGCCGAGCAGCCCAGACAAAACCGTTGAAGATCGGGATCTCTGCTGCAACTGCCCGACTCGAGGTGAGCCGAGACTGGCCACAGTACCCAAAGTCACCCGTAGTGTAGATGCCCAAGAGCCGGTGCATGTGGAGTGGAGTCACACTCAGAGTCCAGAGACCAGTCCAGTCCAGCCAAAGGAGGTCGCATATCGCAGACCGTAGACTTCCAGACCGCCCAAGTCTCCCACCACCATCTTCCATAGGCCGGATACCTTGGGTTGGGTGTGCCTTGGTTAGCCACAGCGCACGATAGGCACAGGCCAGCCGCTGGCGCCGCCATCAATCTGTAGCTCTAGCTCTGTAACTTTTTTTTTTTTTTTTCACGAGTGCCTCCTTCCCACGGATACCCTGCACGCTCCCGTCCAGTCAGTAGGTACGCAGGAGAGGTTCCTGCCTACCTAGTAGGTACCTAACCTAACCTAGCAGCACCCTGGGGCTCACTGCGAATGCGACCAGCTCAGTTCCACCCCCGACCCCAGCAATATTTCTGTCGCTGCCACGCGCGCAAAATTGAGGGTGCCCGCCGCTCGACTCTCAACTTTTCTTTCCACCTTTTCCCTCCCCTACTTCGCACGACGCGATTCGAAATTCTGTTCTTCTTTCCACCGTATCCGACGACGACGACACTCTTGCGCCGACCGGAATAATATTAATCACACCATCTCGAAAGACAAGAAACCGCCACACCGATCAGAATGGGCACCTTCAAGTTCACCTGGTACGCTTGCCCGCGAAACCCACACTCGCATTCCCCCTCTCCCCGCCATCGCTCTTCTTCACCGGACTGGAATGCGGCGACATTGGCCCTATCTCTGTACCTGAGCTGCGCATCCGTAGCATCAGCGATTGCTGGCTGCGCTTGCATATTTCCGTCGTCTGCCATGCGGAATGCGAACCTTCTTGCACACAAGTTGGTGCCGCTTACGGACATGGCGAATCCACTTTGCGGCCTCGAATCGCACTCTTTCTACACAAGAAGACGAAAAAAAAGAAAAGATAGCACTTAGCTAAACGGAGACATTGCTAATACTCCCGTCTCTCATAGGGCTCACCCGGCCGAGGAGGTCTACGTTACCGGCACCTTCGACAACTGGACCAAGAGCGAGAAGCTGGACAAGGTCGGCGACGCCTTTGAGAAGACTGTTACTCTCCCCGAGGCTTCGGAGAAGATTTACTACAAGGTTCGTAACCGCCAATTTGGGCGATTTCTATTTTCACATCACCATTGATTCATGTCGTCCGGACCCGGAGCAATGCGGCGGCACTTCCGGACCACCTTATCGGCGCAGTTCGACTTTTCCTGGGAAGGCGGACGGTACGGAGGGGCAAAGCCAGTGAAAGCGAGATTGAGTGAGCTGCGACACGAGCATCGATCGAAAGCAGCGAACGCCTCGCCCAGCCCGTGACAGCATCCGTGCGCCACATCCACGTCTCCAAGGTCCCTGGCTCAACCAGTCCGCTGAGTCCTTCGACTGGACTGCCCTGCTGAATTGGAGGGGAGATGCTGTCTCGCTGGGCTGGGCTGGGCTGGGCTGGGCTGCCAGGCCGCAAGCTGGTGTGAGCTTCCAGAGCTCCAGCTCCTGCTCCCAGTCGGCTCCAGGCTTTCCAGGCCCGTCTCGGATGCGGCATATCATGTCAGACAGAGGGGATCGGGGGTTTATCATCAATCTCGCAATTTGGCTCGTCTAGGACCCTGGCGCTCCCGCAATTTGCTTTGCGCTGCACTCAGCACCGGGGCAGCCAACCACGACCACCGAGGGCGCTTCTTTGCTGGCGCTGACTCTGGCTCTGTCTCTCCCGAAGCCGCTTGTTTCTCGCTTTGTTATCAGACATTGTGGACATGCCGCCCTATCGCGCGAGTCTGCCGTTCCCGTTGGACCTTGTGCCAGCCCATCGGCCATTTTCTTTCTGGTCTGCTCTCCACCCAGCGCAACCTCAGCAGCAGAGGCAGTCCGTCTACGATTTCCCCGGTCCGGTGCTGCACCGCGATGCAATGGGTAGATTGGAAAGCAAAATCAAGTCACACAAGCACGGCGCAATGCAAGTCGCTCACGCGGGTCTCGGGGCTGGCGTCGTGCTGGCCGACTGTCCCGGGCTGGTCGCGGTATGACGCAATGATCCGTCAGTTGCGCAGCTCATCGACGCAGTTGCCTTGGGCAATTGGCGGTTGGCTGGGCTGGCTGGCGCAGGTGATGGGCGGAACCTGAGCAGAGCGGTCCAGAGCTCCGCTTTCTCGCTGCTCCAGAAAGAAATGAACAAGGTTTTCCAGGTTCATTGCTCTTTTTGAATGGTGGGGAGCGAAAGCAGTGGCCAGCGACATGGGTCCCATGCAGCCAGCCTGGACGGGTTCGCAGCGTTTGGCTTAGCATCAGCGGAGCGGCAGGAACCAGCAGCAGCCACCGGCCATCGTCACTGGTTGAATTGCTGTCACCACCAGCGACGATTTTTTTACGATTTTTTTTTCCCCTTCCGGGCTACACCTGCCATGCCATACCAGCAAGCAAGCAATCAAGCACGCGCGCACACGCTGCCGTACCTTGACCACCACGCCTTACCACACACATCCCACACTGCCCGCCATCATCTCGGGTACAAAGGTACCGGGCTAGATGACAATGTCTAGCACCGCCGGCCTTTCCTTGCCTTGTTGTGCGATGAGGTGTGTGTGAGGTGGGTTGTTTTGTTTTGTTGTGTGTGTGTGCCTCCTGTCGTCTGCCTTTCCTCGTCGGGCTAAGGTAGCACCACAGCACCAGGAACAAGCTGCCATCCCATCCTGGGCCAAGGAACACCCAGCGCGCCAGGAACCGCCGCCTCCCAATTCCAATTTACCTTAGGTCCCTAGGCGCCTTCCCACCTTCCACCACGCCAGGCCAGGCCGTACCTTCCTTTCTGGTCCCGTCGCCTTTATAACATCGGCATCTCCCAGATTCGCGCGGCCAGCTGACCCATTTTGTCGTCCGCGCGTCGTCATATCTTTCCAGGATCCATTGCACCGACAATCGCGCTGCCCACACTGATTCTCGCTTAAAAACATCGTCATCTAAGCTGCCTCGTGCAATTTAACTAACCCGCTTTCTTTCCCCTCCTCATAGTTTGTCGTCGACAACAACTGGATCACAGATCACACTGCCCCCCAAGAACCCGACCACGAGGGCAACGTAAACAACTTCCTCACCCCCGACCAGATCGTCAAGGAAGACTCTACCGCCGCCGTCATGAACACCGTCACCCCCGAGTCCACCACCGCCGCCCTGGCCAAGGACGTCCCTCTTGAGAAGGACGATCTTCCCCAGGAGACCCCCTCTGACATTCCCGGCGGCTTCCCCGTCACCCCCGCCAATGAGCTCGACAAGGTCTCCTTCGGCGTCAACCCCCTCCCCGCGCAGGACGTTACTGCCGAGCCCATCAAGGTTGAGGCTGGCGAGCCTCTCCCCGCCTCCGTCAAGGCTGGCGACATCAACGAGCACGTCAAGCTCGACAAGGAGGGCTACGAGGACTCGAGCGCTCTGCCTGGTCTGTCCAAGGAGGAGACCACCGTCCCCGCCGTCACCAGCGCCACCATCCCCGAGTCTAGCTTGCCTGTCGCATCCGCCGCCGACGTTACAATCAACAGCGCCGCCCCGACATCCACCACTGCTGCTCTTGCTGCTGAGGTCCCCGTAGAGACCAAGGCTGAGGTTCCCGAGGTTGTCAAGGAGGCCCAGGAGAAGGCCCACGCTGACCCCGAGGCCAGCGCCAACCCCGAGGCCGTCCAGGAGAAGGCTGTTGTTGAGGACGAGCTGCTCGAGAAGGTTGCCGAGGCTCGCTCTACCTCCGAGGGCACCTCCGGTTTCGGAACTCAAAAGTCTGAGAACGTTGGCGCCATTGCCGCTACTGCTGCCACCGCGGGCGGTATCGCTGTTGCCGCCGCCGTCGCCGCCAAGAACTCTGTCGTTGAGGCTGCCGCTCCCGCCGTCGACCAGGCCACCGTCGCTGCCACTGACGCCGCCGCTAAGCTCCCCGAGCCCGTCAAGGAGAGCTTGCCCGTCCCTGTCCAGGAGGCTATCGGCACCCAGGTCAAGGAGGAGACCCGCGAGGAGGTCGCCCCTGAGGTCCCCGCTGTCGTCAAGGAGGCCATCACCGAGTCTGGCAAGAGCCCCGAGGCTGCTGCCAACACCGAGGCCGTCGTCGAGAAGAAGGAGGTTGAGGCCGAGCTCCTGAAGGAGGTCAAGGCCGTCCCCGCCGTCGGCGAGGAGGCTGAGAAGGCCAAGACCGAGGTGGTCAAGGACGAGGTCAAGGAGACCAAGGAGGAGGTCAAGGAGGGCGACAAGTCCAAGACTGAGGCCGTCAAGGAGGAGGCCAAGCTTGCCAAGGAGGAGGTCAAGGAGGCCGTCACCAAGGACGAGCCCAAGGAGGCCAACGGCACTCACGCTGTCAACGGCACCAACGGTGCCACCACCAAGGAGCCCGAAGCTCCCGCTACCCCTGCCAAGGCCGCTTCCTCCGTTCCCGAGTCCACATCACCAAGCACGACCAACAAGGCCACCGACAGTCCCGCGGCTACCGAGAAGAAGAAGAAGAACCGTCTGAGCGCCTTCATCGGCAAGCTCAAGAGCAAGGTGCACAGCAAATAAGCGGCTTAATGATAATGACGTCCGCCGTTGGCTTGCGGGTGGATGGGCGGCTGCGTGTTTCGCCTCGTTTCATATGGTTTGTCTTGTCGGGTGCTGCGTATTTGGGTTATTTGTCGTTTCTATGATTCCCCCGGTCCACTTTGCATGTGCAAGAGCTCGAGAGGTAGAATGTAGCATGGCAGCTGGGTGCTGAGGATGTTGGAAGTACAGGCATGGCGGAGGAGCCTCTATAATTAATCGAGGATGTTGTGGGCTGTCGCCTCCCTTGATTATGCTGCTTTCGTTGTTACTTCACGGCTCATCTGCATCGGACTATCTTGTACCATAATACCTCGTTCGAGCCTAATCTGCATATGATCCGTTCAATCAAGATGTCGTCGTGAATGCCATGACGTTGTGAAGGCCAAGCACACCACAGGTGACGACCCCACGTCAATTGAGTGGACCGCGCATGCATTCTCTCCGTCTCTTTGCAATTGGCTCATTTGGATGCATGTCGCCTTTCTTTGACTTCATTCGACGAAACATCGCGTTGGCCCATGGAGCTGTCGGCAGTCGCCGATCACGTGATGGCATGACGGCAGAGTACGTATCCCCGGATCCCGAGCTTCCTCGTCACGGCAACTTCGATTTGCCCCGCTAATGACTCTACGTACTGCTCTGCTCGCTGCATCCTCTCGACATCCGATTACCTGATCCCCACCTATCACTCATGGGGTCCGTCCACCTTGGACCCCGTCTGGTTCTACAATCTGCGTCTCATACATCTACAATCGAATCGTCAGGAGAGGGCCTTGGACCCCAGCTCAGGCGGATAGCATACCTCACGCTCGAGTCAACACACTAGGCCGTCGCCCCGCGTCGCCTCCTCCACTCTCCTTACCTCTTCCCTCGCGCCGCATTGCATCACGACACCAAGCTGGGGGGCAACTGAGACGGCTGCTACTTCCACGGGAGGGAGGACCTTGACGACACCCACCCCGATCTTCGAACAGCCGAATATGAGCTCGACACCGTCCAACTTGGGCAAGTCCCTTTCAGCGTCGACTTCCCACTCGCCTGCGATCCAGCCAGGCCCCGTCACCACGAGCTTCGAATCCAACCGCCGTCCGGCTCAAGCCAGCCCCTCCCATACGCAAGGCGCCCCTCGAAAGAGCCAGGGTGCCAGGAAACAGCACAAGATGCAGCGCCGGCCGGGACTCGGTGGCGAGTACAGGGGGCACCCAAACCCGGATGACGATGACGCCTTCGCCGAGATGAGGGCGGTCCGAAACCCCTCGAGCCGTCGGGGACAGACCTCCATCACCCACCTGCTCAACTACAGCATGCCGACACGACCCTTCGCGGAGCATCACTCGTATGCTAGAAGCTACAGGCGCAATCCCACCTGGGGCCCCGGCTCCGGACACCACGCCAACGACAAGGCGAGATACGTCCACGCAAACTACCGCTTCGTCGTTTCGCCCGAGGCCAGCTACTCCAACCAGGCCGCCGACGCCGACGTACACATCGATTGGAACAATGTCTTGCAGATCTTGGCGTCATCCGAGTCGCAGGCTGCGAGCTGCCCGATCTGCCTGTCCGAGCCGGTCGCGCCGAGAATGGCGAAGTGCGGGCACATCTTTTGTCTGTCCTGCCTGATCCGATTCATGAACACCACGACCGACGAGGACTCCAAGCCTTCAAAGGGCTTGAAGTGGAAGAAGTGCCCGCTGTGCGAGGACAGCGTCTACCTCCATGAGACGCGACCGGTGCGCTTCTACGCGGGACAGGAGAGCCCCCTACCGCGGGTCGGCGACGACGTGGTGCTGCGGCTGATGGCGCGCACCGCCAAGTCGACGCTCGCGCTGCCGTGGGAGAACGGCTCTGACGCGCTGAACGTGGCGGATGACATTCCGTGGCACTTTGCCGCGAACGTGCTAGACTACGCGAGAATGATGAAGGGCACCGGCGATTACATGGTGGAGCAGTACGACGAGGAGATTGAGGCGTTGGAGAAGCAGGGAACGGAGGACCAGCTGCTATATCACGAAGACGACGAGTGGACACAGAAGGCGATCCGGGCTATCAATGCGTCAAAAGACAAGGTCAAAGACCTCGGCAAGAACGATCCGATGACGGCGGGAACGCAAAAGTCGGTGCAGCCAGATTTCTACTTTTATTCATCACAACCACATCTCTACCTCTCGGCGCTCGACATTCGGATTCTCAAGACAAAGTATGGCGACTTCTCGGCGTTCCCATCAACGCTTCTCCCGCGCGTCGAGCACATCTCCACGGGCCACGTCGTGGATGAGGTGCAGCGCAAGCGAGCCAAGTACCTGGGCCACTTGCCGTATGGATGCCGCATCAGTTTTCTGGAATGTGACTGGACGGACATCGTGTCGGCGGATGTGCTTGAAAAGTTCGCGGACGAGATTGGGCGGCGGAGGAAGCGCAACCGCGACAAGGCTGTGCAGGAGGAGCGCGAGAGGCTTCAGTCCGAAAGGATCGAGGCCGCGCAGTTCAAGAGCACGGCTGCGATGAGGCGCGACTACGGCCCGATCGAAGAGGACCACGTCCCCGCATTGAACCTCGAGGAGTTCCAGCCGCTGTCCAGTCATGCTGGCGCCACGCCACCGGACCCGCGACCCGGGTTCGAGCACCTCGCTTCCATTTCAACAAGTCCATCTACGCAGAGGACGGTGTGGGGAACTCACGTAGTCCACGGATCGCCGGAACTTGCTCCGCAACGCGTCGTGGACGATGGCTGGCTGAAGGACGAAGACGTCTTCAGCGCCGCGGACTTGTCGTTCCAGATGGAGGCGATGGGCGTCAACGAGCCCAGCGCTTCCACCGCTAGCAGCAGTGCAGCTGCGGCTGCTAGTGGTGGTGGAGGCGGTGGTAAGGGGAAGAAGAAGAAGCAAAAAATCACGCTGATGAGCACCGGCGGAAGAAGGGGCGGCTGAAGTCGGCGTTGCAGGAGACGGTCTGGCTCAAGATTAGCGAGGTAGAGTCAGTAGAGTAGGCGCGGGGAGGCAGTTTGGCGTGGTGTTACAAGTATGCTTCATACAGCTCACAAGAATTTACAACAAAATCAGCGCAAGATTATCAGCCGTTGCTTCTAGGGTGGGCGCTGTTTTTATCATATAAAGGATCTGGGAGGAGGCATCTAGGTACTGATGTCTTGAATAAATTTGTTAAATTTGAAGTTGCTAGTTCGCGTGAAGTCGTCTTGCAAAGGCCGTCTTGCGGAAGTGAAGATGCGATCTGTGATGGAGCGACGCACTCCCATAAAGCTTTTTTTGCGTAGAGACGGGCTTGTTCATCAGGTGTTGGAGACCTGTTTGGGGTATATAAGTTCTCTTGGTGGTGGTATCTGGCATGTTGGCAGGGCAATTGATCTCTCGAATGGCGCGATGCACAGGCAATATTTGGTGTTGCGGCCTGGCCCAATGGGGCGGATGGGTTGAGCTGGTGCCGTTCCTGCTGTGGAACTATTGCGAGATGGGATTCGCGTGGGTTTGGGTGGTTGGCGTCTGTCTTCTTGGGTAGGGTATGCGGTTCGAATAGATGACCAAAGATGGAGGTTTTGGATCAGATGAAGATGGAGGTGTTGGGTTAGATGAGGGTGTAGTGGTGTCTTTCTTGCGCGATATCGGCTGCGAAGATGAGACTTTTGAAACAGATCACCCGGAAAAGTTTACACACATTGTCTTCGGAAAGATTGGGTGTGATTCCGGAGTCTGTATTTATCACGTGTTTTCATGAGAGCAGGTCGGTTGTCTTGAGAGCAGTGGACCGAAGCGGTTTCGATGGACGACGCCGGCTTGGATGGGGTGGGTTGTTGTGATTCGGGGTTCCTAGGTTCTTGCGATGGAGATGGATGGAGTGGGCAGACTTGGGAGATATATAAGTCCTCCTGATGTTGATGTTGGTCGGGGCAAGAATGCATCTCACTGATTGTTTTGTTGCCAGCAATACTTGGTGTTACGGCCTGGTCCATCATAGTGAGCGGTAAGCTTGGCGTCGTAGGTGCCATGAAACTGGATCCTCACTGGGGAGTTCTCTGCGTGGGGTTGTCGGCTTTCGTCCGGCTTCCGGGGGAGGTTATGTGGGTTGTATACGCGGCTAGAACGAGTTGAAGGACGGTTCGAGGGGGATGAAGTTGTGTGGTGGGTTGTTCGTGGTCGATGTCGGCAAGACCTCTGGATCGTAGAAGGGAAGAAAGGTTTGATTCAGCAAGTAGATTGTTGTTGATATGAGTAAGAGAACGAGTAGAGTCTGTATTTATAAGTTGACCCTCGGGCAACAGGGAGATTTTGGGTCTTGCAAGTGGTGGTATGTTATCACGGGGCCTGTGAGTTGAGGTCCTGAGGTTCTTGAGACGGGACGGTTGGGTTGGGTGGGGCGTATATAAGTTCTCCTGGTGCTGAAGATGTGATCGGGGCAAGAAATGGCAAGTTCTATGGCCAGCTGCGTCTGTAGCATTCTTTTTCATCGTCGGTAGGCTAATCCATGAACAAAAAGGTTGGCATCACATGTACGATGAAAAGGGGCTCGAAGTGGGCTTGACTGTGCTAGTCTGGGTGGTCATCGTCCGGCGACTTAGCGGGGGTATGTGGACTGTATACACGGCTGGACCTGAGTTGATGGACGGACTGAGTGAATTGGGGTGGGAGATGTTCTGCTTGTGCCGGTTGGGGATGGAAAGAGTATTGGGTTATAATTGAACTATGAACATCCTCTTCCAACTCCTCTATTGCTGAGTATGACAGAGAGACTACTGAAGTCTGTATTTATACCTTGCTCCCATCCTCACAGGCTGGTTTTCTGCCTTGAGATTGACTTGGTCGGCGCTGTTGCGAAGGGTGCACCTGGCCCAGGAAGAACGGCCAGGGGTATATAATGCGTCCGAGGGCTGGAAGTTCGAGACTGGACGGCAATCTTTGCCGGTCAGGTTGATGTTAAATGCTCGGTATCCGCCATGGTTCTGGAGCTGTAGCCATTTGCGTGTTGTGGCCCGGGGAATGATCAGTTTTGTAGATAGCAAGTGCGACTCGGACATCGGGTCTCTGTTGTCTCGGCCTCTCGGGGGCTATTGGGTGCATATCCGGATAATGATCAGCTTGAGAGTGCTTGGGAGCTTGGGGGTTGTGCTTAGAGGCTCTTGTGGATGTGTAGATAACACCTGTGTAAGTGTCCTTCTCAGGTCGTATCTGATCATGGGAAAATATCTTGGGAAGATTTCAATTCTGGGTTGTAAGTGAATCAAAGAGATACTGGTAGCCATATATATTGCCATGTGACATGTTGACGATGTAAGGGTGCGGCTAGCCTGGGTGCGGGAGTTTATATACCTTACCGGGTGATGGGACAGAGATGGAAACCTGGACAGCAATTTGACGTGCGTTCAGCGTTGCAAGTAGGCCCAGATCGTAGGTCAACTGACCTTGGAACTGCGCGTTCATTTGCAGTACGGCAAAGAAGATGTTTTAGTTTATGGTCATGGGTAGAATTGCAATGTTCGGTCATCCGCTGTCTGCGTCGGAATGGGAGTATGTGGCATGTATATCTGGACAACACCGATTGTAAACTCGTCCGGAGAGAGGGTTATGCCCAGAGGAGTCTGGGCATTTGTGCGCGATGCGTCTTTTTCTGAGTCTTTGCGGGTCTGGATAGCCAAGTCCGAGCGACGATACAGCCACACCCTCCATTGGTTTGTGAGTAAGGTAGTGAAGGGGGCTGATCGTTCTCTTTTATAGCCACTACGAGAGGCTGGTGGCTTCTCACATATCGTAAACAAAGCATTCTAGTACTCGTAAGATATGGGAGGGTACATATAGTTCTACATCGGGCGAAGGCCAGTGGTGATCTACGAAGTGCTCCCATTTGACGTTGGCAAAAATCGTTTGGAGTCGCACTCTCTTGCTACGAAGCTTGATTGATTAGCAGAGGTGCGTTTCGAACTTGAACTCATATTCACTCCGACAAATACAAGAGCGGGTCATTCATGGTCATCTCTTCATTTCTGTTTCGGAGTTATACCTACAACATACCCCGCAGGCAGCGGAGGCGTAGGGTTAGGTATTCGAGTGAGGCCAGGCATGCCTGGAGGCTCGTGGATGTTGCTCTGTTTTCCTTCTAAAGCTCTGATTGTAACTCGATACCATAGAGATCTACTTGTGGTTTGATTGCCTGCTCCGCTCACAGCTTCTCAGGGACTCTTAGCGTTGTTTTATACCGGTCCAGCGGACAACATCCTACAGACAGCCATCCTATGGAGACAGATGGTCCTCAGATGCGGCCGACTGTGCGTGCTCACCAATAGCGACTGACTAGAGATGGGTTCGAGGGGGGTATAAATTGCAGGGTCCGGCGCCTTCCAGAAATGGTCGCTCTGCAGACGATGTTAGGTCGTTATGGCTTGGTACAGCTTTGTTGTGAACCTCAACCAGTAGTCTTGCGATGATACACAGCCTGGCGATTTTCAATGTCATGTGCGACACACATTGGTTGAGGCAGCAATCTCCTCTGTTGATGGATGGGTATGTGGCCGTGTATGAGCAGGCGAGACTTGACACAGGAGAAAGCCTGGCGGTTGGACGCGCGGTGCGTTTGCTGCCAGCGAGATGTTATCAGGCGCTCTTGGCATTCTGCTTCTTCTGAGGCCTCGTGGGTTCAAATCCAACAGAGATCTGGGTTGCTGCATATTGGTTTCTGGAAGCATGAAGTGCTCCTGCTGGCGGTCTTGTTTATATAGTGGCTGGCCACTGACTGAAGAGGTCGACAACCATCCACGCAACCATGTGGAGCGCTTGTCTATGTGATGTAATCTCTGGAGGCGGTGTATATATATATCGTGTTGTGTGGCATGATTACTCTCCCGCAAACAAATGAACTCGGGTTCCCTGTCCTTTTGGATGAAGCGAGGGTCGAGAAGCTGACATGCGTGACACAGAGTTGCGATGCCCAAGTCCAAACATTGACAGACTTTTCCAAAGATGTTTGCATCTATCTCTCAGTCGTCGTTGAATTGGGTGTATAATTTCCAGATACTTCATCAGGAGTGAAGACGAAGAGAAATAGCCTCGGGAGAGGTGCTTCCAGGGTGGGGGATATGATGAGGTACAGAAGGATGTTGTGCGGTGGGGTTAGAAGGTCGTTCGTTGGCATGTCGTCTTGCTGTCACATGAGAACAACAGCTGGAGCACGAAAGAAAAATTTGGTTGATGGTTGCCTGAGTGCGATTCTGTCCCGGTTTATATGGCGCTCAGCCGCAGGGGATATTGATGCCTACGTCCAGGTCAGTAGTGCGGGTATGAGTGGGTTGACAAATGGTATAAGTCGCCGATTTGATTAATCTATGAGAACTAAAACAATTCGCTGTGAGTCTGGGCTGTTCTGTTTCATAAAATTTGCAATTGAGACCTGCATCAACTACCCCTAAATCTTTCCGAGTGCGTAAAGACAGCCCGGTGTGAATTACGATGAGACTTGGGTTCCCTGGCGTCTGGCTCTGAGGGTAGTCGAGTATACAGCAATGTACTCAGCCAGAACAGGGGGTTCCAAGAGCTTTGTAGTAGAAGAGAACGATGCTCATGGTGCTTCCCTTTGATTCTATTGAGTTTACCATGGCCATGACTTGCAGGCTTGCTTGCCTTTGCAAAGGAGCAGTGTGGTCTGAGACTGGTTAATTGTCGCTGAAATGAAACAAGCGATGTTGACACTTTTTATCGATGTTCGGTCAACCATTGTCGTCCTGTTGTGAGCAACGTGATGGTCTTCTGAGACGTTGTGGTGGATGAGTGTATACTCTCTGAGCCAAGTGGACTTTGATGAGGACAACAAATGCATCCTCATAGTGTTGCTGTTTGTATCACGGCTGATTCTGAGTGTGTCGCCTAGGGCAATTCTCCACGGGTATGCTATGCTACATAAACGAAGGCGTGGAAGTCGGTTCGCTTTCTTGGTATTTGGGCATTCGCTAGTATTCCTTTCGAATAATCGAGCGAGAATAGAGACAAGGATCTAGAACGGAATGAATGGTGCCTTCCTAGCTGTTTAATTCGTGGGCGTGAACGGGTGTGTGGTACGAGCTCCTAAGCTATTTCCTTATACTAGGAAGGAGACATATCGCAATGAGATAGATTGGCAGATCACTTCATCTGGTCTTGGCATCAGTTAAATATTGATTCCATCACAGAGAATGCTGCCTTGGTGATTGCGTTTACGCCTGCTGCAAGGATATAAATCTGCCTGAGCGTTGTTAACTTGTGGAGTCTTCAACAATCGAATTCTTGGATAATTGAGGTGAAGTTGAGCTGTGAGTTCTGCGAGTCCGCTGGTCTCAACTTCGAACAGGATGATGAAAGGCTCCTGTGGGTTGTAGACTGATCCGGGCTTCCTTGGGTTCTAGTCGATGCTGAGGAACGAATGCCTGCACAGTAGGGAATCGAGATAGGGGAGAGAAGAGATGGTCTTCCTTCGCAAAAGTGGAGAGCTTGCGTGGGAGGGATCTTGTTTCCGAACTGCTTCGACAACTGGAAGAGAGTAGCTATCATAGACCCCTAAGAATCCCTCAACACAGAGCTTTGTTTGACGAAGTATCGGCAGCATACCGAAGTCATCCTAACATGGAGACTATGGAGCCCACGACTTCGGCTAACGCGTCTTTCCAGTCAACTAAAGGCAGTGCAGTATAAAACGTACTCATGTTGAATCCATCAGTCATGAAGACGACAGCCAAAGATGAGAATTTTGCTCAGCGAAAGAATGGGTTTCCACGGCGTCAGCTGCAGCCTCTTTCCTTGAATAGTCATTTCACGAGAGCCTCAGATTTCCAGTAATAGACCGCAAGCTTCACTCCATTGTCGTACGTGTCGGGCTTTGAATCGGCACCGAATATCTAGGAAATAATGGAGATACCAGTTCAAATAAGCCAGCTCATCAGGCCCCATTTCAACTGCTCATGGAATGAAGTTACCCTGACCAAAGCTGGAGTTAGCACTTCTCTCAGCATGGCTTGGTCCTGAATGAATGCTCTCCGTATGTGAGGTTGGCAGTCGAGAATTGACAGAATTTTCCGAACTTTAGGCCTTCAGTGGTTTTCAAGGCAGCACCATTGAGTTTCAGTCAATACAATGCCACTCTCCGAGACTCTTGGTTGTCCCGTCGCTTCCGCCAACATCGATTGGCTCCGCAGACCCATCGGAGTAATCCGCGCAATGTACTTCGCGGGCGGGAACAAGGAGAACGTCTTTCCTGACCGCCGGCATCATTGATTTAAACTTTGCTGACTTTCCAAAGCTAAGCAAGACTGGGGAGCGAGACGTGGGGTTGCGTTCCGAGGAGTCAGGCCAGCCACTTTGACACAAGGAGAAAGCGACGGGACTGGCTCGCTGCCGTCATCCCCTGTTCTGCCCTACAAAGCAACGCCTTACAGTGATCAGATGAACCGGTTGTCCCTGTGACATGAACGACGGGACGTTCTCAGATTTATTGCTGCCCCTCTCAGCCACGACCGACATAAGTCTGGTGGCAGCCACGACAGCCAAGCGACGTGCCTGACTAGCCATGACATGATATAGCCAAACTTATTTTCGTATGGTACGGATAAGTCCAAGCAATTTGGGAAATAAAAAACCGAGAACTCGACAAGTTGATTCTTGATAAAGCCCACGTCGTCGCTGTCTTGCATCCCGATTCGGACCACTTCCTAAACCACACCTTCATCTACACCTACATCTCAAAACGCAGATTACTTACGCCTTCATCGTGTCCGCCTTCGCCGTCGCCGCCGAGGCGGTTACATGTGCCTCGGCACCCTTCAAGAGCGGCAACGTCTTCCTCTTCAGCAAGCGGACCGGCGGCGTCCAGCAGGCCGACTTCAACACGGGTTTCCTCCGATACACCCCAAACAGCGACGCCACGAAGGCGGGCAAGCTGGAACTCTCGAACCAGACCCAGGACCGCAAGGTCATGTGCGTCGGTGAGCAGGGCGCCAAAGACTGGACATGCTTCTGGTTGGATGCTGGTGGCACTTGCGACACAACTCTCCTGCTGGATCCAAGCAAAGACACTAGCGTAACTAACTACTTCCACTGTTGTGGAGATTATTATGAGGCTGCATGGGCTAACATAGACATAGGTTGGCACTGCATAATTGGTGCTTGAATGTTACTTGAAGCGATATATATGTTAAGCGGGAGTTGATTTCAGTAAAGGACGATGCTGAACAACAGTGTCTACGTTGTTGGCACGTTAAATTGTCGACAGACATTGGGAATGATAAAATAACATGAGATCTGGCGCTATAGGAGTTTTAACGAACACTAGAAACACGTTTACATACCCACGATCATGATGACTTTGTGCGTGAGGTCTATGGTTCTGAATGCTATGATGACCGCAAGAACGATGACGAAGTTTGTTACGACGGAACAACGAAAGGCAGCAGAATTCTTGAAGTTCATGCGATTAACAAGCTCCAAAGCAATGCCTCCGACCATCAAGCAACAAAGCTCCGTCCGCGAAGGTGCCTTGACTGAAACGGAGGCTCTCAACCGGGTGTTTCGAGAACCTGAAGAAATGCCTGGCAGCACGGATGAACAACATGTGAGGAGTGGCTTGCAGTCACTAGACACAGGCTACCATGGCTGAGCTATAGATCAATATAAGAACTCGATTCCGGTTGAGTTTGATAGCCAGGCAAATGAGCATCCCTCGAAGGTCGGGACGAAGCAACGTTGTGGGCTGTGTTCCTGCCACGAGCGTGTCACTCTGCAACTTTAATGTACCAGACTGCAAACCTCTGAGTTTTGGGCTACGGCGCAGTCGAATCCGGAGTACTTCAGTCCTGATGGCTAGCACGGAAATTTAAAGACAGACGTTTAGCTTTCACGGCCTCAGTAATTGTTTTGTACAACCTAATCAACTTCCCAGTGCTGTTCAGCTTCTTAAAACCCCTTTATGTGGGTGGAGAAGACCTCGCATTGGAGTTGTTGGTGATTTGCTTGCTTGCTTCGAATCTCATGGGTATGAGAAGAGCTAAATGGTTGACGCCTCGCTCATGACATCTCAGCCAGTTTAGAGTCCATTGTCAACCCCTATTCAAGACATGGCCTAGATCTAGATCAAGAGCTTTCCTGCTACGTTTGGGCACTGGTTTCAGATCATCGCTACTCGAAATGAAGGGAAAGAAGTGACATTGACATGTCTATCTAGAACATCGCTACCTCAACTTCAACATCACATAGTTCAACCAGCTTGAACACCGTGTGCATAAAATACCGGCTTTTACCTGATAACGCGGGGCAAGTTAGCACTGCAGTTTTACCTCGACATCTTTGATCCCGACTTGTGGCTAGAGCAAAAGTGGCTATAAATCAGAGATACGATATCGTCTTTCACCTTCTGTAACCAATGTTGTTGGAGTTGTTGCTGCAACCGGGTTTGATGTTATGGAATCTCACTCTTCTAGCATATCAGACAAGCAACCCGATGAGCCTCGTCGACTATGGTATGAAAGCGCGGGGAGAGCGTTCATTGCAAGCAAGCTTCTTGTTTCTGGTCCAGTCTTTCGTCGTTCAAGTGTTCAAATATTATTAGAGGGTCAAGATGATAGATAGAGTTCTCCGTTGCGGGGAAATGACCTTGTTGTGTATACCATCAGTGCCGCTCACCTTCAATCCGTTACCCCAACGGCTTGTTCTGGTGCGAACGAGCTAACCTGGCCAGAAAGATGAACCAACAAAGTCCAGAGGATTCGCTTGTGATAGTTCGTCTGTTGAACATCTCAAATTATCCATCTCTCTTCCCTGTTGTCTACACTCGTTGGTGTATTCTGAAACAATCCTAAAGAGCAATAAACTTGAAGGCGCGGTTGCTGTGTCGGAGAGGTAGAATTGGTCGTGCTGCTTGGACCTGGCGAAAGACGCATTTGTCCAAAATGGCCTGTCTGTAGCAAGACATGGACAGATGTCATTTTGTCGCGATGGGAAGAGCAGTAGAGACTAGCCGAGCATTGTAATTTATAGCCGTCGTCGTAAATTCAAGTTACATATCGATGAATAGCAATTCCAGTAGCTTCCTGTCAACTGCACTTGGCCATATGGCATGCAAACATCCATTGACCGACATGATCTCATCTTCCGAATACAAATATCTTAGCTCGCTAGACGAGTTGCTGTGGCCAAGCGGCCAATTTGCTGTCGATCGTCTGAAGATTCGAAAGCGAAACACCATCACTCGACTACAATCTATTACTGAGCCTGTTATAAACCAAGAGTCTACAACAAACTCCTTCTTCCGTCTTCAAGCTTCCATCATCGATGTCCCTCGTGTTTCCGTATCCACATACACCGGGAGCGTTCCCCTGCGAATGTAATAGGGAAGTCATCCATGCAGTAGATCTTCGTCATTGACGAGGCGTACGTAATCCCTTACGACGATCTTCACAAACATCCAAGACTGTGGGAAACAATTGTCTCTGCCTGGAGAACTACACATTGTGTCGTTTCTCGTAGATATATAGTAATTACGTCTTTCCTGCGTCACTCTTGACCTCGGACTCCGACGACGTGGAAACACAAGTCTGATTTTAGTATGTCGTGGTATAAAAGGAGCTCAAGATATGCGCAGGCGCAAGAATCAGGGGCAGAATCAGGGTTTGCCACCACAGTTCCGATAGGAGGCGGAGAGCGGCCTCGGCCTCAACACGTCATTTGCTCATGCGATCACACATTCCCTTAAGACGAAATTTCTTTAACACACCATCAGCCATTCCGGTTCCAAGGCCCGTCATTTCAATCGTCTCTCGGGTATTCTAGCCTACATACAAATGAGGCACTGCAACTCTCAAGGCCTGCCTGATTGGCGGACCGAGCGGGATATCCTTCGTCAAGCATACATCAGCTAAGCGATCCGATCTGTCCCGTCGATTGCGGGGTTGAACGCGCGAGGACAATCTCAATTGTAGAGTTCTGGTTTCTGATGGTGTCTTTCACTGTCCACGTATTCGGTCTCTCATCAAGTACCGGCGGGTAGGTTCTCAAAGTCCGCAGCTTGCCCATCTCAACAGCCGCTGGGACGCGTCGGACGACCTTGACATACCTTAGCCTTACGGGACAACAATCTCATCATTGAATCATCCTCAAATATGGTTCAAAGATCCCAAAGCACCTTCATTTGATCCATCTCTCTCACAGCCCCTGGGAACCAGCGAGCTTAACGAATCCCATCTAGTCCCTGCTTCGATCCTAGCCTCCTTGAGTCGTGAGCTAAAAGACATCAAGGCGGCGGCATATGAAACGTACTGGAAATAATGCGGCGGGCTGGAATCAACAAGTTCTTTATTTATTGGATGAGGAAAGAAGCTGATGCACTACTTCATCTTGTATGCTGCCATGTTAGGACTCTTTGCTATCGAAGAGCCTCTAGCCGGCCTCATCCTTGTTTGCCTGGTATACCTCTGCTGATTCTTCACAGTCAGAAAGAAGGAATGCCGGCGTCTCAAGTCGGAGACTTACAGGGGAACTTCACCTCTCTTGTTCATACCCAACGTTGTCGTGTTTCCGTTATTAACGACGTCGATTTCCTGTCCAGTCCATTTGTCCTCTTTCTGCGACGCTCTGTAATGAGCAGTGTTCCATTAAAATACTCTGCTATACAGGCTTGAGGTCCAACTCCGAAGTGGATGTGTCTTGAATCCTGTTAAACATGAGTATCTCGTGCCATGTCATAAGCTAATCGGCCTCCGCCAAGCCGAATGGCGTCTGGAGAGAGGGGAAGTTTTCGAAATACACAACGCCAGCCTTGGTGAGATCAAGAAGACCCCGCTTCCAACACGACATTGATCTCCTATGCTTGTTCCACGACCACTGTCGTTGTTGATCGCCATAGTCTGAGTATTCTCACACTTTCTAATCGTCTTTTGCAATCATACGCCGCTCCAACCGTTAGCCTGTTACGCAAATTGATACTTACGCTAATCTCGAGATATCACAGTGAGCATAAGGAGAGCCACATATACTAGAGTAATATGACTTGCGTGGTGCTTTCATGTTCTGAGGCTTCGGTTTGCCATTCCCTCTTATACTCGATCCCGGAACTTCACTGCTTCTCTCGAAAACATGGACATAAAACAGATACCGCGCTCTTTCTCTCCACTCCAACAAAAGTGCAGGGCACCTCTTCTCTCTGACGCAGCCCCAAGGTCGAACTTGTAATCGTCACAACAACGTTGATAAGACAAATGGCTCCAGTGAGGATTCTACACGTAGCAGGAAACCGTGAAACGCCGCATGTTCTTCTAGCGTCCCGTTCTTCCTCTTGTTCCCTCATTCCTGATCGAGTATTCCTACCGTAGTTCAAACGGAATTTTCTGCTTGTGTTCTGAAAGTAGTTATAAGCACTTTGAACGTACCGAACTATTAATTTCGGAATCTTCAGTCGACTTAGCCCAAAGTCACGCGCACCTTGGATTGCTGCAGAGTCATCAGCCCGACGCAAGATCCCTTTGAATTCTATTCAGACGTCCACGTCAGCACCATTAGAGGCATGTATGGACAAAAGGGTATAAAACCCTGAGTAGCTCATAGCTTCACGGGACCGAGGCCGCAATGACGTTGCCGGTGTGAAGATCTATCTGACCACTTCATGAAGAGCCATGCCAGATGGGCAGAATGTCCTCAAACTTCTTCTTTAAACAGCTGTATTGGCTTCCTGAGGGTATTCTCCCAATCTTCACGGGCATTCAGATGTTTCGACCAGGAACCAAGACCGACACGGTCTGTCATCTATGCAGCATCGTTTTGCACAGATATCCGACGGTTTGTTATCATTGGCAATGTTTCTTGCGAGCTAACTACCGAGGCTGACGGCTATCCTAACTATGCCGACATGTTTATAGCTCACACAGATTAGCGACTTGTCCGAAGTTGACCTCCCGCAACACGAGTCCACGTTGTATCAAACATACGACAGAGTGAGCAGCCAAGACTGTTCTGCGAGAGTGATGACCACTGCTCCCACCCAAAGCTAGCCTCAATCATTCCTTCTCATTTAAGTCCAATAATATCTTCTCATCTATCAGTTCTACCATATAACCATACCATCTCTCGCTTACTGTTTCATCCTGGCAGAGAGCAATCTGGAATACCCTTCAAAGGGCAGGATCTTTGCGAAAACAATCAAGACACACACAGCTCTCGCCCTGCTCAGAGATCAATCCCCCCGTCTTGATCAATTCTTTCCCCTAGTACTCACCACTCACTAAACCTTTGTTCATTCGCCGCGAAGACACACCTGACGCGAGAGCCCCGAAAAGCCGATTCCCGAAGACTAGAACACATTCGACTCAACTCTCTTATCATAGGAAGATGCATTTGAAAAGGGGTTCAAAGGTGTTCACAATCTGTATACGAACGCGACGCTGACCGGGCCAATTGAAGAGCGGCTATCCCAAACGTCAAACACACGTCTTATTTATAGACGAGCAGATCATGCGAGCGCCCCTTTCGACAAGTTCTCGATCAGCAATCCCCGAATACATAAAGCGACGGGCTAACGCGCTGAATGGACGGCTTACAAGCCAGATAAACATACATCCCATCGTGTTTCCTTTCAAGAACACGAATCATCGCAGACGGCATCCCAGTCACCATACCCCAAAACAATGCGGCCAAAACTTCCCATCAGCACCCGACGCTCTGAAAACCCTCTCGTCCATCACCCCTCGTATATCCTGCCCCGTATTCATGAAGCAAGATCCTCGCGATAGTCAGTCACTCACACGCTCACCTTGGCAGTAAATCATCGCCATAATCCCTCTCGCACCAAACTGTAGAAGTAAACCGCCCTCTATCTGTCCCGCATTGCCTGTTCATGGTTCTCCCAAAAGAAGCCTGGGAACAACAGCACACATTTATACCCCAATCTCACTCCCCTCACACAACACACACGACCTCAAACATAGCCGCCAGTCCTCACCACGATATAAAAACGAGCGCAGCACAAAAGAAGACGGAAAGAATCCAAAATCGGTTCTGCTCAGGGTGTCATAATCTTTCAACGACGAGAAGGGGGAAAAAAAAAAAACCCCTTCTCTGTTACCAAATCCAACTAGGATTGGCATCATATAGCACACCGAAACTTACCCAAACGCAGCCCACCTCCCACCGTCTTCGTCTCCTAACGATTCAGCATCATATTTGAACCACGAATAAAGGTACAGAAAACAGGCATGCATCTCGCACGCTCCATCTCCTTTGCCCTCCTAACAAGAACCGAAGATGCGAAAGCAACAAGCCCTCACAGCAAATGATAAACAAGCATACCCAGCGTATTTGCGGTTCCGCAAAAGCTTAGCGACCAAGAAACCCAGCCTTTATATATACCTGGAGGGCTCAAAGTCCACGGCCGTTAGGTCCCCCACACTAAAAACCCCCGGACTCAGGGGCCCCAGCACCCAAGCATTCGCACACTCCAGCAAACTGTCGCACGCATAGCCAGGTACTCAGTCCATCTTTTGGCCCCAACTTTTATCAATCCGATATGGTGTAGTGGCCAACATGATGCCCTCTCATCCAAGTGAGAGGTCAGGCATAGCCCCGAGTTCGATTCTCGGTTTCGGAACACTTGTTTTTGCATTTTTGGCCCATCTTACATCAATCAGCACCACTATCCTCTTTACACACTCATCCTCCCCAGATTCATTCTTGCTCCCTCTCATCTTCTTTTGGAAGTATTAATCGACACCCAGACGATACTCGGATCTTCATTCCCGCACCCACAACAACCACACAAAAACACGCAAAACGTTCCGATCGTCCCGCACTTCCATTGCGATGCTCCCGGCCCACGTGACACGCACACGCGGCAGCGCCGACATACCCGTCCGCTGACGACGTGCCCCCTAATATGCCTGCGCCTCTCGTCCCGCACGAGTAATGACGTGCAAAGACATTCCGCAAAGGGGCATTTCACATGGATCATCACAAGCAGTTGCATGTTCAGTAGTGGCTCAGGTAGAGAAAAAGTGTAATGGATGGAGCATCTCATCCCTATTCAATAGACACATAGGTAAAGGCGTAATGTGCACACGTACACCTCTACGCATCATTCAAATAATTTCCTCCCTGGCAAGTAAATCTTCAAAATATCCACGACGCCAGTGCCTTGTCCGTAAGAGTCCTGTCCATCCAAAGTCGTCCCTCGGTCTGGTCCCGTAGGCTTGTTCCAACCGGGTCGTCTACAAAAAAGGTAGATACGAGAAAGAAACGTGGGAAGTCATCCCTGATATATGAGCAAATGAAATAGTGTTAAGTAAATCGTGATCAGGGCCGACGCCCGTTCATATGGCTTTTGGAATTTTTTGAGTTATTTAGTTGTCCTTGGTGGCGTGTTCGTCGCCAAAGGGACTGCGACCCCGCTCGTAAGAGCTTGTCCTTGCTGACCGTCTGTCGGGGCCTGCGGCAGCCCGCCTTGTCGCCTCCTCAATGACTGCACTGAGGCTGTGGTTGCTGCGGGCGGACTTGGGTTGCTCAGGGGGGTCGGAGAAGGGGCCCTCGGCTCCTGTTGGGCTCTCCACCTCCTCGATGACTGTCACGGCAGTAGAGTCGCGACCAGCGGAGGTCGGTGGTGGAGGAGTGCCAGGCACAGACAGGTCTGATGATGATGCCTTGGAGCCGACGCTGACCTGCTTGGGCCCGTTGCCGCTTCCGACGCGGACAACCTGTACTCTCTGGACGGGGGCTGCGGTCGCGGTGGTTGCGTTGTTCAGGAAGGTAGATCCGACGCTGAAGGTGCTGTCACGGCTTCTGGGGCGGCCGTTGTACTTTTCGTAGTCGACGCTGGGAACAGGAGGAGTGCTGCTGCCGCTCGTGCCCACAGCCAAAGACTTGACACTGACTACAGCAGCCTTGGCGCGCATGCCTGTCTGAGCGGGTGCCACGACAACAGCGTTCTTGCCGTAGATGGTCGACGCAATACTGGGAGCGATGCTGGAACGGGGAGCGTACGAGGTCCTCGCAACGGAGGTTCGGTCAGAGTAGCCGGAGATGCCAGAGTAGGTAGAGTCGCGCAGTTCGCCGGGGACGAAGAAGTGAGGCTCCTCGTGGAAGGATGGGCTGCTGGCGGCGGAGTTCGATGCGTGCATCGGGATAGGCGGCACGGGAGGGACGAGGAGAGTCGGAGAAGTGGGCGTCGCTCGGTTCGTAACGCCGGGAATGTAGGCGATTTGGATTATGTTGGAAGCTCGAGTCAATACTGTGGACGCAATCGAGTGGACGGTGTGTGTTGAGTCGCGGTTGGTTGCGCGAGGCGGCTCGAGCTTCTCGTTGATGGTCTTCTCGTGGACGTCCTCGATGTACGATTCTTGGATGATGGACTGGCGCTTAGTCTTGATGAAGAACCTCCATACCAGGTAGGTGGCGATTGCGATGAATGCTAAGCCACCGATGACACCGCCGACGATGGCGCCTGTGTTCGGGCCGCTGCTTGACTTTGTCGTTGTGCTGCTGTCGTCCTTGACGCAGATTGCCTGGGCACACTGGCTACATGTCGGAATGGTGAATGAGCAATACTCGTCGCTTTTGCAGTTGGTAGGGCATGAAGGGGCCTTGTCCTCGCACTTGAGGCAGCCGTTCTGTCTAGGAAGGATGACTGCGGCGGACTGTTAGCAAGGCCTGGTGGCATTCGACTGTGGAATAACATACCAGCGTGGAGCTCCTCGAGCGACCGAAGGTGAAGGTTGGGGTCGAATTGAGCCATGATGGTTGTCGATCTGGCTGATGGGTGAATGGGCGGGAAGAGGTGGTCGACAACGCTGATCTAGCGATGCCGATCTGCAAGGCGAGGCCGTTGGATGTAAATGTGTCGATCACTTGTCGGGGTTGGTGACACAGACGAATCGAAGGGACCGCGAGTCGGTACCGAAAATAAAAGGCGAATTTCGGAGAGAAATGTGACGGATATATGGGCGAATGGAAAGAAGTAAATGTCGGGTTGGGTGAGACACTCGTAGGTGGTCGGATTGCACGTTGAGGAATGGATTGCGCAGGAGGGCTGGCGTATTCGTGGACGGTGCGTGGTCCAGACTGGAATGAACGGGCGGATCTGCGAGGTATTCGGGGAATAGGAGGGCGGCCGACGATTGAGAGGAAAAGAGCGAGAGAGGAAGACGTGTTGGATGAGCGAGAGTAGGTAGTTGGATAACGAGAGAACTGGGAGACTAGCTCGACATTTGCGGTGGTTGTGGTAAAGGGCGCCTAGGCGATGGAAGTGAAAGACATCAACGGCGGTTGTTGGTTGTGGGCCGAAAGTCGAGAACGAGAGCGACGACTGTGAACCGGGGGGCTTGGATCTCTTTTTGTCGTCGGTCGGAAATCGTAGGTATTGGGGACTCGGCGGGCGGCGGCTGAGGTGGTTGAAGATTGAGAGGGGAACCAGAACCAAAGCCAGAAGAACCTGGAGATGTTGGGTGGAGGAACGAAAGGTTGATGAAAGAAACGAAAGTGAGCAGACCAAGAGAGGCAGAGCGTAAGCGTCGCTGGGCTGGCTGGACTGGACTGGGAAGGGTGTTGGATGGCACGGTGGGCTGGCTGGGCCTCTTGTGGGGGGGGGGGGGTGGAGTGGATAGATGGGTGGACGGATCGGAGGGGGCGAAGCAAGCGAGAGAATGAGAGACGAACGGGGGGGTGGGACCTCAGTCAGTCAGTGAGTGACCTGAGAGTGTGTGTGTGTGTTTCCCGCGAGACTCAGGTCAGTGTTCAGCAGAAGAGACGGGAGTGTGTGTGTGCAGGTGCAGGTGCATGGCAGTCAGGACGGTGGTGGTGGTGGCGGTGGTGGTGGCGGTGGTGGTGGTCCAGTCCAGGGCAGGTTGGTCAGGACGGGACTCAGGACTCAGGACAGGACAGGACCAAGGCCACACAGAGCCAGAGTGGATGGAGGGTGCAGGTTGTGGTGGGTGCAGTGTGGTAGGTGGGTGGTGCGGGCTGGCGGAGCGAGAGCTGAAAGGGGGAAGGAGGGCCTGCAGAGGCTGCGAGTGCAAAGGGCGAAATCTGCGGGACACAGGCACGAGAGATTGGGCGCGCAGGGGTGAACCTGTTGGCGAAACGTGAGGGCAGGGGCAGCCAAGCGACCTGATTGGTGGCGCCTGCGAGGGGACCTCAATGTGTGGAGTGGATCCCTTGATTCCCCCGACACCCCTGGCCACCTCTTCCACTGGACTTGGACGGTGGCCCTGGACCCTTCCTTTCCTTCCGTCTGCTGGACTGTGCATACTATGTACGTACCTATCCTTCTCACCCATGGAATCCATCAAATGCCCAGAAAGTAAGCCATATTGCAACCTGCATATTGCCCGCAGCCTCTACCGGCTCCATCGCTGCAAAACCCGCGCTGACCTGCCAGTTTGTACCACAGTATTTGGTGGACGCCCGTGGCTTCTCCCCGTGGACATTTGTTGCGCCATTTCATGATGTCGCGTGCCGACTCCCCTCTCCAATCATCAGCGTCGCGGGAATTGAGCACTCTCCACCTCCCGGCACTCACTCTTACGAATACAAACCTTCGCTACCTGACCCTTGAGAGAAGAGAGCATTTCTGTCATCAGTCTGGCTTGCACAAAAAAAGAAGAAGAAAAATTCCATCAGTCATCGATGCATGGCCAGTGCATGTACCCTCCGTAAACCGGTTGCCCAAGTGCAAATTGGACCAGACGTATTGAACGATTCACGGCAAGGTATGGTTACGGTCACGGTTCGGTAGTGACACACCTACCTCCCTCTCGCCAGAGGCCGCATTGCCGTAATCAATGTTCCGTCCAATATTGATTTTAGAACTGCAAATGGCACGTCGCCCCGACTCACGGCCCGTTGCAACCACCCACCACAGCGCAACCACATGGACGAACACACACAAACACACACACTCACATCTCAAGCACCAGCAAAGTCAGCGAATAGAGTTCGTGCGTCCCAACCTGACAACCGAACCGCCCGCCCGTCATCCGATACGAGGCACGGGAACCTTACACGGCAACCTCTGCCCAAACCGACCGGACGGACCCTCTCTTTTTTTGCTTGGTCTGCTGTATTGACTCTTGGACCGACTGACGATTTTCGGCAACTCGGGGGAAAGAGGAAACACTTAAACCAAACGAGCCCCGTTTTCCAAATTTCCAATGCCTCTGGAACCCAGACTTTACAACGTTTGGGAACCCTATAACATCTACGCGAGAAACCCCCCCCCCCTTCCATCCCCATATTCTTCCCTCTTCGTCCTCCTCCTGCCACGGGGTTCAAGCCAAAGGAGCGAAAAAGGGACCGCGACCCCTCCTTGCACGTCGCATCGTCAAGGCTCAGAACGACACAAGCTCAAGAACTCCACGGGCGACGGATCCCACCTTCTCTTTTCGGACGCTCAAGAAAGGGAACCAACCCCTCTCTCAGTCTCAAATTCACACAAACTCGGCCCATCTCGACCATCTCACGCCAGAGAAGACGAGGAAACTGTAGACGCTACTCGAACTTCGCCTCAATTCTGGGGTTGGCCCCGGTTCCAAAAGATACGAACTCAACTGAAACAAAGCTTGGGGCGCGCGCGCCGTGGCCACGATTGACGCTTCGTTTTGACAGCGGGAAAGGAGAGCAGCAGCAACAACCACCTCGCAGACTGAATCGTAAACGCCCA
Organism: Colletotrichum viniferum; assembly: GCA_020226115.1. NCBI lineage: Eukaryota > Fungi > Ascomycota > Sordariomycetes > Glomerellales > Glomerellaceae > Colletotrichum > Colletotrichum viniferum. Next base: position 290,808 of record JAGFBE010000018.1, read on the forward strand.
AACCCAGCACCAGCCGACAACCCGTCAAGACTCAACATCGAATGAACACCCGTGCAAAGAACATAAAACATTTCACATCTCCTCCCTATCCACATCGACACGACCACAAAAAACACGATGCCCCGGTGTCAGGTCTCCCTGCCAAAAAAGGCGAGATGCCCACCCATCTCACACATCGCTCCCTCCCAGGAGTCGCTTATCCTCCGTCGCCCGTGCTGACCATGCCGCTGTCTTTCAACCTTGACCTGACCTGTCTCTTTTTTCCCCTTCCGGAAGAAGAGAGAGACAGACAGACAGAGCTCCCTCCCTCAGCCCATACGCCATCACATCACCCCAAAACCCCCCGAAGCCAGCCTTGTCCCAAAAGGCACCAAGGGGGATGGCGCCAAACTTCGTGACAGGACCACCCGCGCCGTCGCAGCCCGGCCCAGGGGCGTCATATCTCTCTCTGTCTGTCTCCCCTCGATCCTGAAATGCTAGCCCCGATACTCCGAAACGTACACAAGACAGATCCCCCAATCTTCCAACCCGCCTTGCTCTTAAAATCGCGAAACGGTCTAACAAGGCGGGCAAGTCAAGACACACGTGTAATTGTGGACAAAGTACATACACCAAAAAGGTGATCTTAAACTGTCTATCAATCCCATCAGAACGTTCTGGACCTCGCCGATCACATCGCAACGGACAAACAGCATCACTGATTCAACCAGAACTCCCCGATCGCCCTTTTCCCCATCCACCCTCCCTTCAAACTTCCTCGCAGCTTATTAGTGCGCCAGGCCCCCTGCCAGCCTGCCAGCAGATCGAGCTAAGTAAGGATTTCAGGACTGGCAAAAAAAAAAAAAAAAAAAAAAAACCCAAGCCTCTCTGCCTGTCTCTGTCTCTCGCTCGCTCTCTGTGATGTGGAGACCCGGAGTCTTGGGAAAAGCCATGGCAGATCACCAACACCAAAAAAGTTCCTTACCTGTGGGAAACCTCCACCGGCCGCTCTCCCGCCTTTCCTGCACGCCCGCCGCGCGCGCGCTCATGCCGCCGCACAGTCCCTCCTCCGCGGCGCCAGTCAGGCACAAGAGCCCGCCCTAACGCCCGAAGCAGCTTGACCAGGAGCCTCTGGCACCTTCACCACGCGGCGTGGCGTGCATAGAGGTCCGCCGGAAAACTTAAACGTCAAAGCTGCCCGTGGCGTCTTGCATCTCTCGCGCTTGCCGGCCGGCTGGGACGGCGTGCTTCTCTATTCTATTTGTGATATTACAGAAGCCGAGGCAAGGAGACAGAAAGAGGGAGGGAGAATTCTTTTGATGACGGTAGGACAAGACAGGCGTCTCCCGTCATGTCCCTTTCGGTCTTGGTATCAAGCTGCCAAGGCGGCCCCCGTCATCTTCAGCCGTCACTGGGCATAAAGTTGATGGCTGGCAGCGTGAACCTCGGGAGTCCTCTCCCACAGTCCCCGGCCACGTCCTGCCAAACCTTCGCACAAACTGGTGGTCCAAAAAAAAAGTAGAGTTTGCGGCAGCAAAAAAGGCCCGCTGCACAATGCCGCAGATCACAGCGCAATTAAGAATGGCCTGCTTCCGAATCTCATCTATCAGAAACGTCCTTGTTAACGTGGGGGGGCCTGCCTTGCCTGGCTGGGCCAGGCCAGCTTTAGCCTTACTCTTCGCTCGTCCGTTCCACAGAAAAAAAGTGACGAGAAGGAAGACGGCAAGCAAACCACCACACAATCTCCAAGGCCTGTCCTACAAACCCAGGGCACTAGCCAATCAAGAACATCCGTGATTACTTCTTCAAAAGGAAAAAAAGAAAGGAAAACAAGCAGCGCAGATACCCGGCCCACGCCTGCGCCTCCTCCCGCAACGGCAAAGACTGGCGTTCCCGGCACATCCTCGCTCTCCAGCCAATCAGTGCTCTGCTTCGCACTTCCCAGGTCAAACCTCCCGACCTTTCAACGACTGCATGAAGTAAGGTTCTGGCTGGACCGGCAGACACGAGAGAAAACACATATGCAGCTTCCCGTCCTAGGCGAAGAGCGGCTCGCTCGCTCGCGTGGGTTCCTTCTCACTCTTGCCGCAACATCCTCCCGAGAACGGAAGTCCAGACTCATGTATTCTTTGTCTGTTTCCTCCTGCCGTTATTTGGCGCCCGGAGCTGCTGTGAATTTGAATGACTGAGCCACCACATGTGTGTGATGTGTGTCACCTCTGAAGAGCCGTGGTGTAGCTTCCCGTCAGGTTGTCGCGTGTCCAACAACTGATACGCAACGTCCCGGACGGATTGACATGTGTGGAGTTCTGGACCCTTCCGTCGCATTGCACATATCATACTTGCTTTTTCAGCCTGTTGTTGATGAGGCTTTAATCAAGAGACTATGTTCTTTTGGTGCTAGAGCGACTACTTTTCGTGTGGTTGTATGCTCTGCTTTACTCTCGTCGTCGCCGTCGTCGTCGTCGTCGTCTCTGTCGTTATTGTTGTCTCTGCTGTCGTCGTCTTTACTGCTATATCAGATCGAGGTATAATTCCAAGTCTATGGAGTGCATAGGGAATACAGCCGAGTAGACATAGATAAATTAGATTGTCTCTTATTACACCGCAATGCATCTACGAAGACCTCCCCTCGTGATGACACCTTTCTTTTCCCACAATATCTTCAGATGAAGCAGGACAATCGAATCTCAGACAGCCCAACTCTTCAGCCTGCTCTTCTCTCTCCTCTTCTCGTCCACGTATTTCTCTCTGTCTCTCTCTCGCTCGCGTGCGTATCTAACCCATACCTGATCCGTCCACCCCAAACAACACCCCCAACGCCTACCTACCCGTAATCTCGATGAGAGACACCGAGAGAGAACAAAGACGAAAGGCCCCAGTCCCTCTCCCCTCGGCCGCTTCCCGGCGGCAGCTGAAATGCCGTTTCCAAAAAAGCAAGAAACACTATACTTGTCCTTCGTGGAGGAGACCACCACGTGACGGCGTTACACGAACAAAGCCGGGACGATACCACATCCGGCGGGAACACGAGGTTCCGGTGGCCAACTGAAAGAGATTTTTGCTTTGCCTCCCGCGAGCCAAAACTAGACTACGCCGTGTACAGGAAAAAAAACAGTTGGGAGCTCGGCATCTCGTCTCAAAGAGAGACATGGACGTTGAGGGACTTCAGGTCTGCCAGCATCAAAGGATGCTTCAAAGCTGCCAACCCGACTAAGGCTTCCTGGCTTTTCGTGTGCCGGTTTCATCGTTGGACGACACGTGGGTTCGCGAGTTGATAGCCGTGTTGAGGTCGATGAAGTCGATGGTGGCGCGTGGATTCTCCTTCACGTCAGGTTCGGGACTTCGAGGGGGCCCTTCCCATTAACGGCCGCGTATTCTCGGAGCTGTCCGACGACCGATTCGGGAAGATGTACCGAGTTTAGGAGCCGAGACACGGTGCGAATGTGGTCTCCGGGCCGAGGCCGGTGCTGACCGGCCCGTTGAGATTCAACGACGGGCGTCCTGGATGGCTGATGTTGGTCGGAAGGCCGTGGATGAAGATGTTACTTGATGAAACTACCGGCCTCGCCGCCAGCAGGAAGTTTGTGTAGGTTCGCAGATTGATATTGTGAGCCGATGCTGAACATTCCATCGTTGAAGAGCATCCCTTCATAGCGGAGCTTGCTCACACCTATCTGCATACCACACTCGAAGATATCTCGAGCTTGCTCAGCTATACGGTGAAATCCAACACCCTCATATCACCATCAATACCATATCGCAGCCAAGCTTCATCCAACCCCGTCTTCCCCGCGTTCGTCTCCACATGGCGGCGGAACCTACTCCAGGTCACATCTGATATCTGCCATCGCCAGATCGCAAGATCTCGCTCCAGATTACCCCAACATCTTCCTCCCCACTGAAGGCGCTCGAGAAATGGGATATCAAATGATTGTATATCTGCTATATCACTCCATCTGCTTGGCCATCTATCACCCAATGCTCTGCAATAATCCGTTGCCAAAAGTAGCATCTTTACAACGTGGGCGGGGGTTTAATAGAGTTTTGAGTTGATGGACGAGAAAACAAGGGGTCTGCCCTGCAAAAACTCAAATCCGCCGACTCATGACTTTTTTCGACGACTGGATGAACTGGGACCGTGAATTGAGTTTATTTTCGGAAAGAAAGACGACACCAGAGTACAAACATGGGGGGCCAGCAATTCCCGGTATGGTCGCATGACATGGGAAAGTGGTATTTGTCTGCCATTGAATAACTTCAATATCTACAGCGTCATCTTAGTAGGTTGGCAAGATATTCCAAATAGAATTGTCCACCGTGAGTTTCTGGTTCGCGGCATCAACTCTGAGATTCGCCGCGAATAATGATTTCGAAGCATTTGACATCGATAGTGCAATCCCACGAGTACAATGTCCGCAGCTTGGGTTGTAAGTCAGTCACATTCTGCAAATATCCTCATGCTCCTTGATATCCGCGGCAACGAGTCGCTTGCCGCTTCCAGACATATTCGCACGCGTGTTCGCACCGAATGCGTGCGCAGAGCGGGAAGCCTCCCTTGATATTGCCCTTGTCTGAGAGGCAAAGTTGACGCCTTCGCGAGCACGGCCGGCCTTGCGCCTACTCGGATCAGTAGAAGATGTGGCTAGACACGAGTCAGAGAGCTTTATTCAGCCTCAGGTGAGGTTCTCGCATCCCGCCTGGCCATAGCACGTGCCCCGAGCATTCTTCCCGAAGGCCTTCGTCTGATCTTGCAACCGTGAACCCTCCCAGTTCTGACACACAGTAACCAACCGCCTCCCAGACACGTCATTCCAAGGCTCGGCTTTGCCTCTTCAGCTTCGCCCATTAACTTCAATCGTGGCTTTTCATGGTCCCCCCAATGCCGTGCCGGCCTCCTCCACATACCGCACAAGGTGTCGCCTGGAAAGAATTTTGACGTCCTGCGAGCGCTCCTCGGCCCCTGAACCGATAACATCGGCAAAGTTCTGACTTGAGGTCATAGCATTGAGTTGCGGGAGGCCCCTTTTACCCCACGCCACCGATCACACTCGCGAGCACCATCCTCTTTGCAACAAAAATTCCGTAGAGTGGAGGTTTCAAACAAGTGAGAAAGACGGTGAGGAGAGCGTTGGGATCGTGCCAGGGCTGAGGATCGCGGAGTTGGCAGACTTCCACCAACCAACGCGACCGATCCGAGGGCTCCAGCCACTTTGCTGCTGCGGCCTCGCCGACGAATTATGAAAATCTTGCTCGGACGACCCCGCCGTTGGGAGCTCCGAGGCAGGTACCCGTACGCGCGCGGGAGGAGGTTAAAGACGGAGCCGAGCGCCGGAAACCCACTTGGGAACACGTCGCGAACTGCGCCGCAGCAACCAGCGGCAGAGGCTTAGAATTATTCTGGGCGTCCGAACACCGATAGATAGAATCTGACAGGAGCCGCAAGCGATGAACGCGGCGTAGGGCTTCCTTCGGCTATCGAGGCTGGAGGCCTTCGTCTTAAGTCTGCGTTCGGGAAGGTGACCGATGCTGGACCCGGGCCGCAGTTGAACGCTGGCAGTCCGAGTCAGCGCCCTCAACATCGGTTCTCAAGGACCCGGTATCCGCCCCTCCGGAGGTTGCATACTGGAGACAACAGACGCGGGCGGTTTGGCTGATAGGGCACGACTGACTGCAGAGCTGACGAGACCCAGTCTTCGGACTCATGTACATGCGTACAGTCAGCGCTTAGGCGGGTACATGACAACTTGGCGCTGGTGGCTTATGGCTGAAGATGAGCGCCGGAACTGGCCGCAACCGCGCGAAGGCAAGCGACAAGATGGCAAAGTGTTTGCTGGCCTGGGGCGAACGTCTTTGTCTCGTCGTGAGATTGTTGCTAGCGCCAGTCAGGGTCTCGGTTTTTGCTGCCGTCTGCCGCCAGAATTTGCAGTATTGGACGCTGTTTGTGCTTGTGCTTTGCCATGGCGCCGCACGATTCGATGGGAGTAAGGCGAGGCGCGGGTGGATGCACCGCCTCAGCCCCAGTCGATCAGCCCCAGCCCAATCTTACTATTTTTGGGCCTTTTCTCCTGACGAATCGCAGCGAGCGGGACCCCGTATCCGTGAGGAGGGAAGGGAAAAGTTGGTCTTCGTACACTTGAACGAACGCGACATGCAGGTCCTTGGTGACGACAGTGCCACTGCGAAGGCGAAGACGAAGGATAGAAGACCGAGCAGATCATACGGCGAGTACGTATGCTCGCGACGTTTGCGAAAGAAAAGCTCGGATGGAATCCAGCGTTTTGTTGCTGCTGCGACGCATTGTGCGGCGAATGGCAGCGAACGGGGTTGTCGTTGCCGCAGCGAGGGTCGCCAAAAAGAAAAGCTGGAAACAGAGGAGAAATGGCATTACGATGATGGACAGGTTTCGAGACATCGGGCTGAACAAATGGGGAATCTGGGCCGGGTGGTGGAAACAAGTTGCAAGACAGCCGGCAACGGGTTCCAGGCTGGAGTCCTGGACGACGTCGGACCACTGATGCTTTCCTGGTTATCATAAACAGCATCACGATGCTTAGTAGGCATCTATCAAAGTATAAACAGAATTTTCATAGTGTGGCGTAAACCTCCACAAATTGGATGTGGCTGGGCTCAAAAGGTGGAAGACGTCGGACCACTGACTAGTGAGAAGTGAGATTTGCTTCTCCAGGCAGGATATTTCGACAAGCAACAGCCAGGCCGGACTGTAATAAGGTAATTTTGATGCTTGATGGGAGGGGGGAACCTCGTGCCTCCAAGTCGCGAGTCTTGCCAATGTTGATGCCGAGAGGGACTCGCATGAGTGGTAAGTTGGAAGTTGAGGCAGGTACTTTGCGGTGACTGCTGCCCTGAGGTGGATGACGGATCAGCTCCAGAAAGCCAAGTCTCTGGTTAGGGCGAGGGATGGCGTTTCAGAGTCTTCGTCGAAGCCGCACGATCCCAGAAAAAGAGCGGGGCGTTAGCAAGTACACGCGTCTCACTTAGATGTGGAGGGTCACACCCGCGGTCGTACTAACAACTCAATGTCGTTTCTTAAATGCATCCCGTCTTATTCAGGGTCTGCCTCTCGTGCCTCTGCCTCGCTGCGCTCACCAATCTTGTCGCTCGTCTGGCGCCATCCTTCCTGTCTGAAGTTGGGGGGGTATCGCTCAGGAACAAAGAGGCACAGCGGTTCCTCAGGAATGCTTGTCAGCCAGCGTGCAGACAGCCGGGCTCTGGTCATCCGTCAGCTTCCTGAAGGCTGATTGACCGGGGAGCTGCGGTTCTGCGGAAGATGGGTACCCCACGCTGTGTTGATGCCTGTCCATAGCGTGCTGAGTGCGAACGACCAAAAGATGAGATGGAGGGGAATTTCGAGGCTTTGAGAAGAAACAGACGTTTGCCGAAGCCCAACCGAACCAAGCCACCAGCAGCTGCGTATCCAGAGTTAAACCGCGGACTCCCGCAGCACCTGCAAGCCATGGTGGCCAATGATGGCCAATGGCAGCCAAAGGATGATGGCTGATGCTCGTGGTGGCACGACGTATGCCGACCAAATGGACGGCGTTCATTTTAGCTTTGCTCTCTCCTTTTCCTCGCGGTAAGGAGCGTGACACTTGTAACTCTCCACCACCATCCGTGGCGATCGAGGACGAGCGCTGTCTGTAGTTGGTGTCGATGCTGCAGCTGGCTGCCTCGCCTTCTGTGTTCGCCGTTACATCCCCCCCCTTAACCCCCTATCGCAGGGCATTGTGTGGGCGACTGGGCATTAATTGCCAGGTATTTGCCAGGTGTTTCTGGAGCAGATCCCATCCCCAAATGGACCGATTGAAGGTGCAAGACCAAGGGGTACGCGAGATGCAAGGGCCAAGGGAGCAGCGACCGGGGGTTTCGTCTGCGAGAGGCGTGACGTAGTTGGTCCTGGTCCCGGACCCGGTTTTATTTTTTTCTCTGCTTGACTGCCGTGTCCTGGTATTTTGACTGGCTGGACTGGCCGAAGGCTCGCGCAAAGGGCAGCCGAGGGGCAACCAGCAGCCTGCTTGTTTCCCTTCATTGTAGACAGTCGACGGCAGCTGGAGAAACGGAAGGAAATGCAGAAAAAGGGGACGACGGGGTTGGCAACGGTCCACGGCATTGGCTCCCCTGACAGCAACATGCTGGCAGCGTGGGTTGTGAGGATCTGAGGTGAAGGATGACGGCCGGCCAGGACCACCCGCTGGCCTGGGAACGAGCGAGCGACGTGTGCCAGCCTGTCCCAGGCAGTCCGTCTGGTGTCTGTCACTAATTAGGTAGGTAAGGTAAGGTAGGCACTGACTTTTCTGCTGATGTCTGTTGGGTGTGTCTGTTGTCTGCAGGCAGCGCAGCGCCGGGAAGGCTGGTCGAGAATCTTGGTCGGCTCGTGCTGTTTTCCAAGGCCAATGGACCCTGTCGATGATGTTCAGGTGCTCTCTGGTGTGCATCTTCGGGTGGCATTGGTGGTATTGTCTTGTTCATCGTGCATCAGCAGGGCCAGCGCGATGCCTGGTGCTGAGCAGCGCTAAGCCACAGCTTCCCCGGTTTGTGTTGACGTGAGGTGAGCGTCTACCGCACGACTAGTCGGTCTCCATCCGCAGGTAGGTACTCAAGTACTGCGGTACGACGGATGGGGCGGTGGACACCGGCTGAAGCGAGGTACCTCGACGAGGATGCCAAGTATCTTGTCTGCGGGGAGGGGATGCACGAGTGACTTCTCCTATTCCATCTCATGTACTCCGTACCTGCGAATAGGTACAGGGCAGTCGCGAAGATGGGAGGCAGTTGCCAGGACAGGACTCCAGTTTCCAGGAGCTGCTGCTGCTCACCCTTCACCGTCACCGCGGTTTGGCCTGTTGCTTGCTGCTGCTCGCACACAGAGACAGAGGGCTACAAGAGAGAGCGAAAAAAAAGAAGAAGAAAAAAAAGTCCACACTCAGCCCAGTCGGGCCAATCCCAATGCTATTCTGATCCATCATCCAAGCCATCCTCCACTGGACGCCGCTTCCACTCGCGCGCTCCCACTGGGCTGTCCACCTTCTTTGCTGCCCACCACAAAACTTCCAGTCCTGAGGTGTCCCTCCCAATCCCATCAGCAACGCCGCCAGCCCGTGGGACCCTTTTTTAACCATTTGCTGCCCCGTCCTACATCACCATCCTCTCCTCTTCTACTCCTCTTGCCCCCCCAGCCCTTCCATCAATCTCATCCTTCTTTTACCCTTCGGTTCACCATTCGCTACCGGGGTTGTGGCTTTCACGGCCGCACATCTCCTACATAACCTACAGGGCCTTTGTGACCGCATACCCGTCACTCCTCAAAACTCCTGTCCCATCCCCCATCCTACCTGGGTGTTTACTTCCTGCTTCCTGAAAAGGAACATAATCGACCCTTCCTAATTCGACCACCGCCAAAGGCGAAAATCCCTTTCCGCCTACCGCCAACATCACAAACAGCTCTCGCAGCTTCTGAGTTCACCCGCAGCAAACATGGCGTACCGCGGGGGGAACGGCGGGAACGATTATGATGCCCATGACGGCCACAACATGCAGGACCTTCCTGCTGGCTCTGGCAGAGTAAGCTTCACACTCCTCTCTGGCGCCTGCCCTCACCTTGAGTCCTTTCGCTAACATTCCTGCTCTCCAGTACCACATCCCTCCCCAAGACGAAGGTGTCGACGATGCCGGTCAGTCTCTTCTGAGAGACCCTCACGCCCCAGCTCCCTATGAGAGCCACCTAGGACCTGCCGAGACTCCTGGCCGCCCGGTTTCCGCATACTCTCTCTCAGAATCATACGCTCCTGGCGCTGGCTCCCGGACACCAGTTCCTGGCGAAGCTGCCTTTTCGACTGGCTACCGCTCCGAGCTCGACTCCGACAATGGCGGCTTCGGATATGGCCGTCCCGCCTCGACTGTCGGCGATGTCGAGGACAGCTGGGTCCGCAGACAGCAGCCCGGTGGCCCCGGTGGTGGTCTGAAGCGTTACGCGACCCGTAAGATCAAGCTCACTCAGGGCTCCGTCCTGAGCATTGACTACCCCGTCCCTAGTGCCATCAAGAACGCTGTTCAGCCCAAGTACCGCGATGTCGAGGGCGGCAGCGAGGAGTTCCACAAGATGCGCTATACCGCCGCTACTTGCGATCCTAACGACTTCACCCTCAAGAATGGTTACGATCTGCGTCCCAGAATGTATAACCGACACACTGAGCTGCTCATTGCCGTCACCTACTACAACGAAGACAAGGTCCTCTTGTCGCGTACCCTCCACGGTGTCATGCAGAACATTCGCGACATTGTGAACCTCAAGAAGTCTACTTTCTGGAACAAGGGCGGTCCCGCTTGGCAGAAAATTGTCGTCGCCCTCGTTTTCGACGGTCTCGACAAGACTGACAAGAACGTGCTGGACGTTCTGGCCACCATTGGTGTCTACCAGGATGGTGTCGTGAAGAAGGATGTCGACGGCAAGGAGACGGTGGCCCACATCTTCGAGTACACCACCCAGCTGTCCGTCACCCCCAACCAACAGCTCATCCGCCCGGTTGATGATGGCCCATCAACTCTCCCGCCTGTTCAGTTCATTTTCTGTCTGAAGCAGAAGAATACCAAGAAGATCAACTCCCACAGATGGCTTTTCAACGCCTTCGGTCGCATCCTGAACCCCGAAGTCTGCATCCTCATCGACGCCGGTACCAAGCCCAGTCCCCGATCGCTGCTCGCTCTGTGGGAGGGATTTTACAACGACAAGGATCTCGGCGGTGCTTGCGGTGAGATTCATGCAATGCTCGGGTTAGGTGGCAAGAAGCTGCTTAACCCCCTCGTGGCGGTCCAGAACTTCGAGTACAAGATCTCCAACATTCTGGACAAGCCCCTCGAGTCCTCCTTCGGATACGTCTCTGTGTTGCCAGGTGCTTTCTCTGCCTACCGTTTCCGTGCGATTATGGGTCGCCCGTTGGAGCAGTACTTCCATGGTGACCACACTCTTTCCAAGATCCTCGGAAAGAAGGGTATCGATGGAATGAACATTTTCAAGAAGAACATGTTCTTGGCCGAGGATCGTATTCTCTGCTTCGAACTGGTCGCCAAGGCTGGCCAGAAGTGGCATTTGTCCTACATCAAGGCTGCCAAGGGTGAGACTGATGTTCCCGAGGGTGCTCCCGAGTTCATCTCCCAGCGTCGTCGTTGGCTCAACGGTTCCTTCGCTGCCTCCCTCTACTCGCTCATGCACTTCGGTCGCATGTACAAGTCCGGCCACAACATTATCCGCATGTTCTTCTTCCACGTCCAACTCATCTACAACATCCTCCAGGTCATGTTCACATGGTTCAGTTTGGGTTCCTACTACCTGACCACGACGGTTATCATGGATCTCGTCGGCACCCCGGTCACTTCCGACGACGAGAGTCAGGTGCGCCACGGCTGGCCCTTTGGCGACACCGCGACACCCATCTTCAACGCCCTGCTCAAGTACCTCTACCTCGCCTTCGTTATCCTGCAGTTCATCCTCGCTCTGGGTAACAGACCAAAGGGTTCTAAGTACACGTACATTGCCTCGTTCATTGTCTTCGGTCTTATCCAGTCTTACATCCTGATTCTCTCGGCATACCTGGTCGTGCAAGCGTTCCAGAAGCCCATCAGCGAGCAGATCAGCTTGGACTCTGGCGCAGACTTTGTTGCTAGTTTCTTCGGAGGTACGAACGCTGCCGGTGTTATTCTTGTCGCCTTGGTTACTATCTACGGTCTTAACTTCATCGCATCCTTCATGTACCTCGACCCCTGGCACATGTTTACCTCGTTCCCTCACTACCTGGTGCTCATGTCGACCTACATCAACATTCTCATGGTCTACGCCTTCAACAACTGGCACGATGTGTCCTGGGGTACCAAGGGTTCAGACAAGGCCGAGGCGCTCCCTTCAGCCCAGGTCAGCAAGGGCGAGAAGAACGAAGCCGTTGTGGAGGAAATCGACAAGCCACAGGAGGATATTGATAGTCAGTTCGAATCGACTGTCAAGCGTGCTCTGGAGCCATTCAAGGAGGAAGAGGAAGTCGAGAAGCCCGATGTCGAGGACTCGTACAAGTCTTTCCGTACTGGTCTGGTTGTTTCTTGGCTCTTCTCCAACACCTTCCTGATCATCATCATCACGAGTGATAACTTCAACTCGTTCGGCATTGGCGTAAGTCCCCGTTTTATTCAGCGTCACGTGGAATTTGAGCTAACTTTGCGCAGAAATCCGCGTCCGCACGTACTGCCTCCTACTTCAGCTTCTTGCTGTACTCCACCGCTGTGCTCTCCCTGGTCCGTTTCTTCGGTTTCCTGTGGTTCTTGGGCAAGACTGGTATCATGTGCTGCTTCTCCAGACGGTGATCGGTTCATGGTGTGGTGTTCAAGCGGTTTGCCGACGCTACGGCGTCGTTGTATGGATACCAGAGGGAAGACTGTGCTCTTGCCATCTTTGGCCCATTTTCAGACATCCGTCGGTGTTTGCATTCAGGGTATGTGTTTTTAGTAATAAAGGGCACGGGACTCGACAGATTCTTCATGAAATGGCCGAAAGGGTCAGTAAAAGTAGTATTTGAGTAGTAGCATTCCGGGCGTTTTTACATGACTCGACCATCCTATTCCACGAAATGAATATGATTTTATAAGAGAACACCTGTTTCTCCTGTGCCAGAGTGACTATATTTCCTATGGGCTCGTTGTCGTTGCTATTGTCGTCATCATTGCCGTTGTTGCCCGCCCGCATCGTCCGCTATAGTCGTCTCTCTGTGATTCAAATTCGTCCTTGATCGAAGCAAAGTTTCAAAACGCTGAGTTTTAAGTACGCAGGAAATATACCTCCACAGACATAGGAATATTAGGCGGTCTCTTATACAAGACCATATCTCTCGACTTTCTAATGGAACATCGACATTGATGACTGTGAAATGACTGAATTACACCGGATTGCCAGTCACCTGACTAGGTGTTTGTTGTTGGTTGCAAGCGCTCAGGTGAAGCAAGAACCTTGCTGGTTCCTTCCGTCAGCAACCAACAGGCGGCAAGACAAAGAAAGCCGGCCCGGTAGAACCCCGGTTAAACGCAGCTGCCTATCTTATCGCGAAGTTAGGTGACCGCATTGACTGGTGCCCAGTTGGCCCATCCAAGTTCTTCTGCTGTGGCAAGCCATAATCGCGACACCCCTACGGAAACAACCACTCTTTTGCTACGGAGAAATCCAGACCACGCGAATCTCTCTAGACGACTGAGAGTCTGCTTAAGGTCTGCGATACTTGCGATTTTTTCGCCTGCCCGCGCTTTCGTCCCACTGCCCCGCCTTCGGCTGCATCAGCATTACCCCCCCAAAGATCGGTCAAGATGTTGAAGATTTGGTCGATGGTCAGCTAGCCTTCGGAACCTTGCCGGACAAGCTCCATACTGACTGTTTCCTAGAAAAAAGAGCAGCAGAAGGCTGAAAATGCCGACGCTGCTGGCGGAAAGAAGAAGAAGGTGACGGCCGCCCAACTACGAGTGCAAAAGGGTCAGACTGTATCACGAACAAGCTGACGGCATTCTCGCTAACACGGATGGCATATAGACCTGTCGGAACTTTCCCTCGGCTCTACGATGAAGACAGACTTTCCTGATCCCGACGACATCCTCCACTTCACGTTGACCATCGAGCCCGACGAGGGCATGTACCGTACCGGACGTTTCACTTTCAGTTTCGACATCAACCAAAATTTCCCCCACGAGCCGCCAAAGGTCCGCTGCAAGGAGAAAATCTATCACCCCAACATCGATCTCGAGGGCAAGGTCTGCCTGAATATTCTGCGCGAGGACTGGAAGCCGGTGCTGAACTTGAATGCCGTTATTGTCGGCCTACAGGTATGTCGGATCAGCCACGGCCGCCCCGGGTTGAACTCGTCGACTAACTGGTGCTCCTTTGCAGTTTCTTTTCCTTGAACCCAATGCCTCCGACCCGCTGAACAAGGAAGCTGCAGAGGACCTCAGACTGAACCGCGAAGGATTCAAGCGCAACGTTCGGACGGCGATGGGCGGTGGCACCGTCAAGGGAGTGAGCTACGACCGTGTGTTGAAATAGGATGGCCATCTGCAAATAGATTTTCGGCCTTCCTGGAAATAGGCCAGCCGGACTGAGTTCCTGGTCACCCGGGAACCGAGATATCGCGTTGATCACTCCAGCGGGGTATGGCGGGGTTCTAGGACGGACGGCATGCGCGCATTTGGGAGGTCGGTGGGCATCGCTATAGCATCATCGTCCGGCGTTCATGGATACAATATTACGGATATCAAGAAGGCGAACATTGGGCAAAGGCATCCGTTCAGTTTGGCTAGACAGGTTATTTGCGCAGATGGACTGAGAAGACCTGAGCAAGGCGAACGACGTGCGGGGGAGATGGAGACAGTGATGCAAGCAGAGCAACGGTCACCAAGAGTTTGTGAAGCGGTTTTGAGAAATAGCCTAGAAGAATATCCGGAATGCAAAGAGCGTTGCTGTGTTACGAGAGTAAACTCAACAGACCAATCACGGATGCGTGTGCCTCTCGTCATGAAGCAATCAAGCAGAAGGAGTCACAGCTCTGTCGGAGCTTGCTTTCGAAAGAGGAGTCACAGAAGGGCCGACGAAGCTAAACATAGGCCTCCGGCCGCGACCGCAGGCGTAGCTGAGGGCCGTAGCCGGCGATTTGGCTGTCGGTGAGGGGCCCGGAAACGGTCCATCGTGTGTGACTCTTCGCTGATGGTTGGGCTACGAGGTCGGCGGGGTGGGCTCGCTGGTCCACAGAACCCGCCTCGCCGGCAATAACGTTGATTGCTCTCCGAGGTCTTAGGTAAGGCCGCTGTCAAATAGGAACTGCTTCAAGTCCAGACCAGGTAGAGGCTACCCCGACCTCGCAGCAAAGTCCCTGCTTTCTCCAAACGATGCCTAGGTCCCCAGTACCCGCCCTCCCACTTGACGGGCCCCTTGCGGCACCGTACCGAACCCCGGACGCTTCAGAAGGCTTCCCCACCATGGACACACAAGAGCACAGGCCAGACGACGCAGGCTAACCCACCAACGAGGCAAGCTGGGCCGAAGTCGGGGGTCAGCTCGCCCGTCTCTAATCCAGTAAAAAATTTCCCAATTCCAAACGCCTTTTTCCATCGGTGAACTGTCTTTTCTCATCATTCCGTCCTCCTCTTCTTTTCTTCTTCCTTACAATTGAATTGTACGGATACCCTCTCCACTCCCCTTCCCTCCCCCAAAACCACAGTTCACAATGGCCTCCCGCGGTTTCTCCAAGGCTCTTCGCCCCATGGCTCGCCAGTTGGCGGCCAAGCCTGCTACCCAGCAGCGCACCTTCGTTGCTGCCCGCAGCCTGGTTCGCGCCTCTGCTCAGGTCTCCAAGGCCTTCGCCGGCCAGCAGCAGACCCGTGGTGTCAAGACCATGGACTTCGCCGGCCACAAGGAGGACGTCTACGGTAAGAGAGAGACGAGCCCAAGAATTGACCCCGCAATGACTCGCGAGAGATTGCTAACTTTCATGCCACAGAGCGTGCCGACTGGCCCCAGGAGAAGCTCTTGGTGAGTCACATTTGAGCATCTTGGGAGGAATCCAAAGCAATTGGAGCTAACAGAGACCTGCAGGAGTACTTCAAGAACGACACCCTCGCCCTCATCGGCTACGGCTCCCAGGGCCACGGCCAGGGTCTTAACCTCCGTGACAACGGCCTCAACGTCATCGTTGGTGTCCGCAAGAACGGCCAGTCCTGGAAGGACGCCCAGCAGGACGGCTGGGTCCCCGGCAAGAACCTCTTCGATGTCGATGAGGCCATCTCCCGCGGTACCATCGTCATGAACCTCCTCTCCGACGCCGCTCAGTCCGAGACCTGGCCCGCTATCAAGCCCCAGCTCGTCAAGGGCAAGGTACGTGAACTTTGGGGTGCAATTGGCAGCTCAATTGGGCAGAACTGACTTCCATAGACCCTCTACTTCTCCCACGGCTTCTCCCCCGTCTTCAAGGATGTCACCAACGTTGACGTCCCCAAGGACATTGACGTCATCCTCGTCGCCCCCAAGGGCTCTGGCCGCACCGTCCGCTCCCTCTTCCGTGAGGGCCGTGGCATCAACTCCTCCTTCGCCGTCTTCCAGGACGTCACCGGCAAGGCCAAGGAGAAGGCCCAGGCTCTCGGTGTCGCCATCGGCTCCGGCTACCTCTACGAGACCACCTTCGAGAAGGAGGTCTACTCCGACCTGTACGGCGAGCGTGGCTGCCTCATGGGTGGTATCCACGGCATGTTCCTTGCCCAGTACGAGGTTCTCCGTGAGCGCGGCCACTCCCCCAGCGAGGCCTTCAACGAGACCGTCGAGGAGGCTACCCAGTCTCTGTACCCCCTGATCGGTGCCAACGGCATGGACTGGATGTACGAGGCCTGCTCCACCACCGCCCGCCGCGGTGCCATCGACTGGACCCCCAAGTTCAAGGACGCCCTCAAGCCCGTCTTCAACTCCCTGTACGACGCCGTCAAGGATGGCTCCGAGACCAAGCGCTCCCTGGAGTACAACGGCCAGAAGGACTACCGCCAGAAGTTCGAGGCCGAGATGGAGGAGATCCGCAACCTGGAGATCTGGAGAGCCGGCAGAGCCGTCCGGTACGTGCCCACCCCTCCTCCCCCCCCCCACTTATCAACGCACTAGAATTCACCTAGCTAACATTTTGTCCCTCACAGCTCTCTGCGTCCCGAGAACCAGAAGTAAATGGTTCAACGTTGGTGTCTTCAAACAAAAATTTATGAGCGGGGAAAAAACAACATTTACTCGGAACGGCCATTTCCTAACCACTGTCTTGGGGAGACGGGGGGACTTTTGTACTTATAACACCGGATTCTAGGCGGATCTGGTGAGGCCTGGTTCAAAAGCTTGCATCTTGGACGTTGGGATCCTTCAATACCATTTCTTTTACTGTCAAAAGTCACTTGACAACGTCCCGGTTCCTGCCTTCGACAAATGTGCATTTGTGTGTGTGTGCGTGACGGCGGCGTCTGTGGCCCGGCCGGACGTCTGGAGAGAGGTAGGACCCTGCATGGGACCGAAATGACTCGTCCGCCTTTCGCTAGCGTTATCTTCGCGGATTGCGACACCGCGACCTCATTTGACACCCCCACGCTTCCGCTACCTCTCGGGGGTTTGACTGTTTAATCCGTTGAAGGTTTGCGGACGAGTTCCGTGGTGTTGCCGGCATTTGACGTGTGCGTCGGAGGCCTTTGACCGTCATGAGTAGGCAGTGCTCCGGAGTTGGCCCCGATGCGTTGTATGAAATATTGAGATTGCCCTTATGCGCCGATTTGACTTTTTGCGACGGGGGTTCCAAGCTAGACTACGGCGGCCCTACGAAAGATTTGGTGCTCCTGGTCCGACGGTGTGGAAATTGGCACTGCCATTGGCCGTTTGGCTTTTGCAACTACTCTGGAAAAGGTGCAGCTAGCGTTGGGCAAAGTTGAGAAATCAAGCTGGCTGTAATGTCACTTCCAAATGCCCCAAATTGAAGGTTGTTTTCTCAGTGTTTCGACTTCTGAATACCGGGTATTCCCGTTATGGCCAGACTTCAAGACACGGGGAGAGGCGTTGCCCACAGAAACGATCGGCAAGGATAGCGCCACAATGGCGCTGACGCGTTAAGCCCTGGGGCACGCGACGGGCGTCTGCTCAGACATTCGAAACGGTTCCTCATCTTGCTTCAGTTCATGGAAAGCGATTGAGACCAGATATCAATCGCAGGATATGCCTTTCTATCGTGATGCCTTCACCATGAAACAAAACGCTCACCTTAAACTCAACGTCGCTGACCTCGGTGTGTCGGTGTAGGATTTTGCCGTACCTGTAGCGACAGAGAGCCCAGTGCCCCACCCCCCTTTGTCTGTGCATTCTCTGTCTCCTGGTAGTCGTTGCTCTGTCAACAGCAAACAAGCCCAGGGCCCCTTCCCACCCCCTTCATCTCACAAGCGAGCCCAAAATGGCTTTTGCTCGGTATTCCATCGAAATATCAATCAATTGACGATTGCTCTGCTAGTCTCTCCCGAAAGCTCTCCGCGCGGAAAGAAAGAACCAAGAAACCGCCCACGCAAACCTAATCTCAACTGGCAGTTCGCGCACCATGACGCCGCTGTCCCCAGCAAAGGAATCCAGACTCAACGTTACCACGTCCCCTACTGAACAAGAAGGAAACCGCGGTTCCTTTGAGCAACACCGCTACGAGGTCCACTCCCGCACTGAGACAACCGCAAACGGTGGTGATGGTAGTAGCGATAACACCACCACCACTACGACGACGACCACTACTATCACCTCTACAAACGACACCGAGAACATGCCGCCCTCTCCCTCAGATTCCTCCCCGTCGCCGCCGCCCTCTGCGCCGGCGACGGCACTCAAGAACCAGCGCCACTCTCGCGTAATGTCTGGCACCGCGCCCTCACCGCTCAAGATACTCGCCGGTGCCGAGACAACGGAAAAGCAAGCACGGAGCCCGCTGCGCAAGACACTCATCTCCCCAGACAAACGCTTCCCCATCAGGGTCAGCAACCCGTCTTCCGTCGAGTCGCCTCGCTCCGTCTCCGTCTCCTCAAACTCTCCACCACGCGAGCGCACCATGAGCCTCGAGGACGCAATGCGCGACAACGACGGCCTGAAGCACGCCATTGAGATCTTTGAGGACGACGAGACCACTGGCATGGAGACGGACGATAACACCGCCGACGAGACGTCCAGCACCATCGCCGAGCCCGTCACCGACCACCACACCGACATGGCCCACGGCTACGAGGACCAGAGCAGTCTGGCCCCTGACGAGACCATGATGAGCACCTTCAGCACCTTCTCCGCTGTCCCCAACCTGACCACCTTTGCGAAGCTTGGTCTCACCCCGCAAAAGTATGGCGGTATGACCCCGCGAGGCAGACCCGAGACCGTGCACGAGCAGACTCCGCGACACCAACTGGCGCAGGAGGGCAACACCACAAACCTGCTCGACTTCACCGACAGCCAGAGGTTTCCCCACAAGTCGCCCTCCCGGCGGGGGACCACGTCGCCGTCCAGGGGCAACCCCAACGCCGCCACTCCCGCCCGCCAAATGTCGAACCTCCTCGACTTTGATATCCCGCCGCTGCCCACCCCACGCAGCATCCCGACCATCACACCGCGTGAGCTCGAGAGCCTCAAGTCCAACTTTCTCTCCGAGATCAGCAGCCTGAAGGCGTCGCTGAGCGGCAAGGAGGCCGAGGTTCTCTCCCTCAAGACCGCGGTCGGCGATGCGGAGAAGCGCGTCGGCGAGAGCCAGGAACAGGCCCGTGAAGAGCGGGCGCTGCGTGAGCAGATCGAAGACGAGAAGGATGCTTGGGAGAACAGCAGCCGCGAGATGGAAGCGGTGCTCCGCACCGTGAAGGAGGAGATCGTAGAGAGCACCCGCGAGCGCGAGGAGCTCGAGTCCAAGCTCGCCGAGTGCGAAGGCCGCCGCGAGGCAGCAGAGACCATGGCTCAGGAGGCCGAGAGCAAGCTGGCTAGCATGCGCGCCGGGAAGCCCGAGAAGGAGGGCTCCTCCCCTGACAAGAAGGCCGGCGCGGCCGCGACGTCTAAGGAAGTCGAGATCGCTGTCGAGCGTGTGGCCCGCGAGCTGCACGCCCTCTACAAGGGAAAGCACGAGACCAAGGTCGCGGCGCTCAAGAAGAGCTACGAGACGCGCTGGGAGAAGAAGGTGCACGAGCTCGAGGTCCGCATCGAGGAGCTCACCGAGGAGAACAAGAAGATGCACCTCACCCGCGACAACACCCCGCGCGTGGACCCTGCGCAACAGGCCATGGTCGAGGAGCTCAAGGCCAACGCCATCACTGACGCCGCCCACATCAAGGAGCTCAGCGCCGAGGTCGAGAAGCTCGAGGCCGTCGTGCAGACGGTCAAGGACGACAACGCGGAGCTGCGCCAGATGCTCGAGCAGGAGCGCGTCGAGAAGGGCGAGCTCGTGCAGCTTGCCGAGGAGATGATGCAGGTGCAGACCCACGCCGCGCAGGAGGCCGAGCGGGAGCGCGAACGCGAGAGGGAGCGTCAGCGCGAGCTGGAGTGGGAGCGTGAGCGTGAGGCTGCCCGGGAGCGTGAGAGAGAACGCGAGAGGGAGAGGGAGCGCGAGCGTCAGCGCGAGTTGGAGTTCAACCAGCCCCGCAAGACCACCACGACGCCCGCCCGCGCGCCCTCGGTCAGGAGCCACCCCGAGACCTCCTCCAACTTCCGCAGCAGCATCGGCCGCGGCACCTCGGGCCTCAAGGCGCCCGGTTCCATCGCCAGCCACGGACGCACCGGCAGTGCCGGCCCGGCAGCCAAGGGGCTGCCCCGCCCCAGGCCGATGAGCGAGTTCGGACCGAGGAGCGGCATCATGAGCTCCATTGAAAAGATGGGCAGCCACCGCGGACGCGCAGACTAAACTGTGTCTGTCCTCGTCATGGGACCGGCTTTTCCCATGTCTCCTCTCAAAGAAGTACTTTTTTATTTACTACGACGGCCTACGACGGCAACGAAACGAAATGGACGAAAGCATTTACACACTCTCAAAGCATCACCCCACCCCCACCCCCCAAACCAACCCGCCCGCCGAACCAAGACAGAAGAAGAAAAGGAGAAGGCGAAGAAGGAGAAGAAGAGTGAGGAGGTAGCATTGACGTAACGAACTGGCGTCACGGTTTGGGCCCCCCTTGTTTAACGGTCTTTTTGTTTGATACCAAAAGGGACCCCCCAGCACAGCAAAACTGGTAGTCTCCGACGAAGGACTCTTTCCACGGGGGTGGTGGCGTTTTCTTGTTTAATTTTCTTGTTTTTGTTTAATGTTTAAGTTGAACAAAGTTGTTGGATCGGAGGATGGATGGATGGGAGGGAAGGATGCATTGTTGGGCTTGGCTTGGCTTTTGGGTTTTTAGATCATTCCCTCTCCCGGCTTTGATGGGGCTCACCCGGCACCACTACCTCTACCTACCCCCCTTCCGGTTCTCTTGAATTGGTAATGTTCAGTTTCTAAACACCCCTTGGCCGTATGGATGTGCGCGCGCGCGTGTGTGAAAGAGTGTTTGATCCCGGGCTGGAGTTTGCCGCTGCTGCAGGGTACCCTTTCGTGAATGGCTGGCCGGGCGGCTGTCTGTATTGCAGGCGCTGTGTGAGGGAAAGAATTCTTGAGGCATGTAAAGGAGATTTGGGGCAGGAATCATTGCGATACCGGCTGGCCCGGGGGTTGGTTAGGGGAGTTGTTAGACTGAATTGAATCAAGATTGAAAGACCTGTGTTCTTGTCGTGTGAGGCGTGGGATGTGGGTGCTTGTTGATGGATGTATTTATCGAGCATCGTATTGCGGGCGGGGTTGCCTAGCTAGAAGGGTAGACAGCTGGTATATAAATATCACCTGCGAAATATGTTGAGAGGGACAGGCGACAAATGTTTCCAAATAGTGTCTGGTAGTCGATTAGAGCAGCTCGGATGATGCCAGTCAAGTGGTTTCGAGGCATGGACTGCACGGAGGTCCGGATATGGTTGTCGAACGGACAGGCTAGTCGTATTGATATTTGCCCGTTTGTAGGCTTTGGTCTCTGAGCCTGGGCGTGTGTTCGTACGGGATACTCCGACAATGACGAAGGTGGTGGGGGGGGTAACTTATTTGGTGATGAGGAAGGGAACGCAGCTTGGGTTATGGGGAGGCGGGCCTGGGCAGGCGGGTTCAACCGCTTGATGGTTCGGAGTTGCAATCTCCTATAGAATCAATCCGAAGGATTTATTGGTTGAAGAGGGTTGAATATTCATGACGGCGGCTTTTTAAAGGCTCACTTGGCGCTGCAGATGATTGATGTCGTGTTCGTAATCATGAAGGAGGCTGAGATGAGTATGTAAGCGGTGCGAAGGGGGCAGTCAAGTTCTGATGCGGCGCCAAAATGAGCAGGTTGCTGCTGGTATGATCATATGCAGAACAAACAATGAGAGCCCGATAGCTCACACTTTTGCATATTTGCAAGCAGTCTCATGCATGTCTCTACTGATTCGAAGCATGCCTTTAGGAAGGTGAGGACTAATATACGGAAGAGGCTAGCGGACGGGGGTGGACGACGGAAAGAATGTGGAATATGAAAGAATGCCACTCGGCAAAGCCAACAGTAGGAGCAGCCTCGGAGGCAAGGCGACCTCGAGGAGGAGTTTAGTATAGATTGCGAGAATGGCGTCGCAATCTTTCTCCATGGCTTTAGGGGGGCGGTCGTACCTTTTGATGTGGGTTGTTGTGACTTATACATGTAGTTATCTGTTGTATCGATAAAAGCGACGCATTCTGTGACCATGAAGGAATTGATCCTACGTTGAAAAGAGTCTATTCCAGGTTAATACTCACGCTGACACCAGATCTCTCCTCTAAGGCTACGTGGTGGGGGTGCAGTGGTAAGCTCGTGGCAAGACCGAACGTTCAAGTGCATGAAGAAGGCGAGAAGACAATCAACCTCCAGCAGGCGGTAAACTGCTGTACGAAAGTACGAAAAAACTTGAGAACGAAACAAGGGTTCCGTAAACATAAAACTTATTTTAGAGACGCCTCGTACGTCGAAATTGCAAGACAATCGCAGTCGGTGTCATTCTTTTGATCGCGATTTCACCTCGTTTTCCTTCCGGGGTCTGGAAGCAATGCACCGTATTTTCACCTGCACTGGAACTACAAAATTACCTCCCAAGTAGGTGAAGACATGAATAATAGGGTGACGATGGCAATGAGGACTGGTAATCAGGATCAAAATGAATGCTGGTATGCACACTCTGTTTCTGGAGGAGTTCGTAGCTACTTGAACGACCACATTGCCAATGCTTCCCCAGGAGAAAAAGTCCTGGCCCATTTCCGCATACTCTCTCACCCTCTGCGTACATCATGTCTCTCTTATAATACGACTTGGGATTCGGCACACTTTCGCAGATTTTCACGGTGTCCAATCCCATATTCATGACTGGTGTGTGGCCGATGCGGTTGCCACATGTATATGAGGCAGGAAACACAACGGACAGTTTTCTCGCCAGGCAAATGGAAGGTACCCTTGTCTGGCTGAAAATAATCATACTGGGTGACTATGAGCCATTTGGAAAATAGTGAGGAGATTCTAAGACGAGATTCTAAGACAATGTTTAGACTATATCAACCTGCGTTCAAACGTGAGCCTTTGTAGAGTATTCGAAGACATACGCTCTAGACATACCGGACACAGGAAACAGAAGGAGATTGGCGGATCTCCCTGTAGAGGTTCGAGTCATCCAAGACTCGTTCTCGACAAGCGACTGGACGAGGGCGACTTATCTTCTCTACCAGGTTTCAAAGGGTTATTGCATTGGCTGTCTCAAAGCTTCTCACCATGCAGAGAGAGGGTTCTATATTTAGGAGATAGAACGATGACTAGCTGGAGACAGCCGCAAGCTGTTGAGGTGGCTTCATACCGACGCATGCTAAATCCCTTCGATACTGCTTTCAAACAGGTTATTCTATTGATTTATTATCTTTCTTCATGCCGGCGCATCCACGTTGATCTCCCAACTTCAGTTACTTCGACTAGAATCGTACCGGTTGTGAGGTCAAAGTGTCATGACAAATCCTACCCTCTGTCATTGCCATACATGAGATAGGCGAATTTCTCGTCTCCATGGCAGAAAATCATCAAAAAGAGAGGATTACCCCCTCTGATTGCCTCTATCGAATTAAGTCGGACTTCATGGAGAAGGCGATGGATGATTTCCTCCGGCGGCGATCAATGTTCGGCGGCGATCTCGGCATTGTTGAGGAGCTGTTGGCTGAGGT
Organism: Colletotrichum viniferum; assembly: GCA_020226115.1. Lineage (NCBI taxonomy): Eukaryota > Fungi > Ascomycota > Sordariomycetes > Glomerellales > Glomerellaceae > Colletotrichum > Colletotrichum viniferum. The sequence continues at coordinate 314,618 of JAGFBE010000018.1, forward strand.
GGCCTACTCACCCGTTCTATCATCTGCTGCTCAACATATTCGGTCAGCATTCCCCCACGATATCGAAAGACAGTGATGAATGATCAGTCGATCTATGTTGAGGAAATTCCGAGCCCAATCAGTACGGGAAAAGCAGTAAAAGCACCTCGGTGATCAGTCGATCTATGGCATTCGATAGACGGACTCCCAGAGTTGACTGCTATAGAGTTTGATATGACGAAACATTGTGCATTCCGGCGACGACAGAAGGAATCATTCCCCAAGAAACACCGGAGCAACTCTGTCGAAGTCTCCTGTCACGCTCATGCGGCGAAATATTTAAGCACTAACAACTCCGGTCTTGCATGCTTCGACTAGAGATCATCATCATCAAGAGTCGTTGGCATTCCTTATTTGACGGCACAACCACCGAACGGATCATAAGAAACGGTATATATAAATCCCCTTTAGCTCGATTTTCATTTTATTCTCTAATTCTGATAAACCGCATTCGGCCAGACAAGAATTTTCTGGTCCTGAGAAGCTGTGACAAGACGCGATATAAGGGTTCTCGGGCCGGCCTCTCATTGTCGAGAAACGCGAAACCTGGTTACGTGCTTGTGACATCTACAGCTGTCAGTCGTGGAATTATTCGTCTCGTAAGACCTAATAAATAGTAACAGGGACGACACGTGATGGTAGCCTGGGACAAAAGACGACGTATGAAGAGGCAGCGCGGTGATCAACATGACCTCTTCCGGCCCCATCCTAAGGTGGCACTCACTACCAAGTTCGGCGCCACTATATGTTATAGAAACTAGAAGTGAGGAAAAAGGCAGTTTTCTTATTGTACTCTGCGCGTTGATGCCCGCTTGTACCCATGACGTTGGATGCGCCATGTCTGTTGTCCCTCGCAGCGAATCGAGGTCAATCAGACAGGCAGTACGAAAGATACTTTCACTCGTCAATTGCCGGATTTAACTCATCGCCGCCTCAAAGAATACCTCATTGATTAAATTCAAGTATATAAAATCGTAAACAGGTTTTGACTCACAATCTTCGATGCCAATCGTTATCTGAAGCTTGCTCAAGCCCAGCCACATGAAACGCAACGTGAAGTATACTAGGACAGCTTGACCACGAGGGATTATTCGAACGCTTCTTTACGCAACACGCATGGTGCGAAAGAATAAGCCAAAATCTTTGGGAGTAGGTGTGGGTGATTCGACAACCCGTTATCTAACACGAATGTCTACCGTCACTTCGTAATTTTAACGTGACCGATGGAAGAGGCGAGCTCTAGAAGACGGAAGGTCAAGCAACCCCACGTCCCGATCCAAACGCACGAGATCGACGACAGCTTCGCGAGACTGTTCATCACCGTCGAATGTCTCTAATGAAGCCAGGCCTCGGCCGCAAAGTTATGTCCGTAGAGCCATGGAAGAATCCTCAGCTAGCATCACAACGCAACCCTGCAAACCAAAACCTTCCTCAGCCCTCCTCCTCCTCTGATTCACTTCCTCCACATCCACCACAACGTCAAACCCAACCTCCATCTCTGAGAACAAAAAGGAAGAAACAAGCAGCATCCTCCCTGCACGTCATCCCGTCAAGCGTAACCCGCCCGCATCGCCTCCCCCGTATCCCTCCGCCTCACCTCCTCAGCCTCACAACTCGCAAATCCCACCGCCGTCCTCTCGGCCGAGTCCCAACCCCCCGATGGAACCGCACTGCCTAAAACCTACGTCCGAAATGCACACAACTTCCCGCCTCCGCCAGCCCTGCATCGACGAATAGAAGAAACCCCGTATGTCATACCAAATCCTCCCCGTTACGGACGTATCCCGTATCCCCCTTTTGGCCCCATCCAAGACATCAGCTGACAGCGAGCCCGACCTCACGTAATCTCTTCCCAGCCTGACGTCCAAGGGGGGAAACCTGTCACTGAACAGAACTCTCCGGAGAAGAAAGGAGACTCGCAGGGCGGTCGGGGGTTCACCGGATACCACCACCAACGAGCCACCAGAGCTTTCCGGTCCCCGTGGCAAAGTCCAGTCCCACTTACAACGTCAGGGGCCGGGCCATCTGGTTCACCGGCTCCGACCCTCACCTTCCGTAGCCGGGTTTGTTGTTAGCGGAGCGGGGCACCGGAGACGACATCCTCAAACCTAGTCCGAACCATTCTCCGGCGGCGGCTGTTCCATCGGTGATGTTAAGCCGAAGACCATGCTCGGTCATAGGGGAAAAAACCCCACCAGCGGAAAGCCTGAGCCTGTCTTATTAATCACGTTACACTTCTGCCCAAGCCCTCTAGTCAAGCAACTCCACTCTACCCATCTTGTTATTTAGACCCGATCCTTCGACAGACATACGTCGTCGTCAGCACGCCCTGACTTGGCCTCGCGAGTCTGCAACCGTGTCTCTCTCCTCTCCGTCTCCAGATGTAGCAAAGAAATGTCTCTCTCTCATACGAGAATGACCCGTTTCAGTCAGTGACAAGGGAAAGGGTTCAGAAGTGTCTTTCCTCTCCCACAAATCTGTCATCTCGCTTCTCGCGGCCGCCACCTGAACACCAAGACAACGAAGCTCGAGATCAGAAGAGCACAGGAGGACGAGACCTCCGAGCTCATGCCCCTTCCCCTCCTGCCGGAGAATTTTAAATGAAGCCAAGGCGACAGAATACTGAAAACCGGAAATCCTGTTCTCGGGATGAATCACATTAATCACAGTCAAAAATTGTCTCGGTACTCCCGCCCTGACAGCATGCACCGCGTCCTGCCCACCCTTTCGAGAAGCTTGTCTTCCTGGCCTAGGCGGCAGGGGAGGCATTGATAGTTACTCAAAGTACGCGCCTCTCGGCAGACGTTAGTCCGGTCCTTGTTCAATTTGGAAGACGGAACTGAGCTGTGTGCCCTCTCCCCTCATGAGCATGGGCATTTCAAATTAAGCATCATTGACATTATTTTCACTCGTCGTATCCCTACCTCAAGCTTCAGAGTCCAAGCTACTTCTCCCGCAGAGAGAAGGCCACTCCAGGTCCAGCGTCACGGCGACGCTAGCTCGGGAAGGTAGGGGGACACCTGCAACCCCTCATGTCTTACTTAACCTTCTTTCTTTCTCCTTTCTCGAACAGCCGCGTAGACGAGGGGCGTGCGCAGGGGGCGTAAGGGACGACGAGAGATACCGCAGGGAAACATTGGCGTGTGCAGATTGTGTCGGAAGTGCTTGGTATCAAGATTCCGGTTGAGGTTCATTCAGAGTGCTGAGAAATGTGGCGCTCTCCTACCATGCTTACCATGCTTCGGTAGTTGAAGGTGATCTATCGGAAACGCGGGAGAAGGCTTTTGCGCTATTCGCACTTGAGAAGGTAGAGCGGCTGGCTTTCAATTCTTTCTTTTTTTTTCGTCCAATGTGCAGCGGACATGCCGCTGTACTTGCTTCTTCCCAGGGAACTCCCGCCGCGGGCCGTTGAACGGACATATCCGAGCAAGGTCCAAGGTCGCTTCGGCGCGCGGAGGCGTTCAATACTAAGAAAAGGAAAATAGTGAAAAAACCAACATGTTTCGTGTTTAATGGCGTGGTTCCTGCGCTGGCCTCACTTGTTTTTGGGGATCCCGTGGGGTGACGAAATCGCTGTGTCATGCACAATGCCGGTGTTGACTGTCGACGCTGTGAGCTAAAGGCTGATTGGCGGTTCAAATAAATTTGAACGCATCTCGAGACGCCGGTTTTAGGGTTAGGTGCAAGGTTGTGATGCTGTTCGGCACATTGTGGGTGGTAAGCTTGCTCGTCTCATGGGCTCATGCCAACCAGCTCAAAATATGTTTAGACAATTGACAACAAACGTCCTTTGTCGACAATCCTGAAATAGTTTCGCGATCTGGACATGGCCAGCAGTAGCATGCAGAAGGAGGTGGCTGTTGGACGATCAGTACGGCTTGCGGTTGAAGGCCAACGCAAGGGCGTATCACGTTGGACATGTAGGCGCCATGAGCGCATGATTCTCAATAGTATCAGCCGCCCAGAATTTTCTTCCAAGACGGGGCAATTCTTGTGGAATCCGTTTGGTCAAAGCACAAAGGATCGCGATTGGCGCAGGGCTTGGCTGGATTGCAAGCTTGTCGGGTCATGATTTGACGCGTAGCCGCTGCAGGTCGAAGCCCAGTAACCGCATCGTCCACATCACAGCTTGATCAGTTCGCCGTGCCTGCAGTGCAGCTCACCAGCGAATTGTACGGGCGCCGCTGTGTAGTCCACCATCATGCTTACGTGCCATCAGAAGAAGTCTGTTTAGTGACGAGTGAATCTGCTGCTTACGCAGTGCTGAGAAGATTCTCAAGAGGCCAGCGCGGAACCCCCACGCAGGCTGTGATGAACAGCCTCGTACTGCCGCTGTGAGACGACGCGGCACCACGATGCATGGCCTTCGTGACAGCTCTGACAGATCGGCCCGTTCGATTTGGCCTCCTTCTTGGCGCCGCGATGCAAACTTGCGAGCCTCGTTTTCACACAAGGGCTGCGTGGAGACTATCTTTAGATTTTGTCAACGCTGGAAGGCAACGGCTTCGGCGGGGATGTACCCGATTGGGCTGACATGACTCTCGGCCGCGTCTGCTTCAACCCCGACGTGGAGGAAACAAGACGGGAACGAAGGACCGTTGTATCTAGACATGCGGTGCGACGGCACGGAGGAACAATGGACAGTGCGTCGTTGTTGCAACCCGTGGCCAAGAGTTGTCCCGAGCTTGTTGGGGAACCGATCATCTTCTTGGGCTGTTGGTTGGTATTGTGCTCTACACCGCAGTCGGTCTACCAACAATCGGGGATCTTGCAGTTTCGTTTATCGGCGTTCAGCCAGGCTGCAGTCCCCGCTGACTCCGTCGAGTCTTCCAGGAAAGAATGGCCGCAACGCGTAAGCCAGTAGTAGTTTATCCTCGATGGTAAACATGGCAGTTGCTGGTTGGTTTTCGAACTTTCGAGTCTGTTGCTAACCCAGAAGCCCTATTTCTTTTGACCGTTGGATTTCGGCACGGGAAGAATGAGAAAAGCAATTGTTTGACCAGAAAATGTGATCGGATGCCTCAAAATATGACAATTTCCGAGAAAAAGAAAGTTGATGCAGGGAAGCAGAGGGACAATTGGTTTGTCAACAATGCCTGTCGATGATTCGTTAGCATGTTGTTTGTCGTCAACTCGGGCATCGCTCCCGAGTTGGGCTTCAGCCGGCTCCGAAACCAACTCCGCCGTTAGAATAATGGGTATGTATCACCATCATCAACCGAAAGATGGCCTGACAAAGTGCGAAATTTTTTCCATTCCAATCTCTGTCAGCCTGAGGTACACAGCGGCTGGCTTCGGGGGGTCGGCAGATTTGCTCAAGAGGCCACCCAAGCACATGTCCGGAGGAAGTGAGAGAAAGCTTGACGGACCAATGCGGGATTTGAACGGGGCCGTGCCGCAGCCGGGAACTAACATGGCGCGGCAATGGTCAGTGAGTTTTCACGGAAGAGGATCCGTTGGAAGCGAGGATTTTCAATGGGATCCTCTTTGCGGAGTCACCCGGAAGACTGGGTCTGGCACGAGGATGGTGAGACAGCGGAAGGCCTGCACAGGAAACGGCATAGGGCATCTGACTGCTTGCGTTGTGTATGCGAATCGTTAATTTGTGTGTGTGTGTGTGTGAGCTGTGTGTTGCGCTACCCTACCCATACCCGTGGGCAACTCGTGGGTAAGCGCGTACGGCCGGAACCGTAAGCGACTGCATTCGCGACGGGGAAGGGAGGCTGATTGCGCCGTCCCCAGAATAGCATTGCGAGTCGTGAATCCAGCTGAAGTTGAGGGCCCCAGTTCGACTCTCTTCATGTTGATTGAATTGATGGCTCTGTGGTTCTCAGCTGGGGGCGATGACGTCGGGTCACTTGGTCTGGGCGTCCGTCTCGTGATGTCAAGCTGCTGCGGATGGCATTTCGGCGAGGGCCAGCTTCGGCCCTGAGCGCGACGCGGGCGGTCGCGGGAATGGGCCGGTACGATGGATTAGCAATCTGCAGCTATTGCAGGAACAGCAGGCATTGTTTTCTTTCTCTCCCTGCTTTCTTGGTTGCTCCCCTTCTCCGCTGGAAAAAATTTCGCAATCAATCAGAAATGAGGCCACCACCAGCCACCAGCCACCAGCGCCAGGAACGTCAGGCCGGGGGTGGGTTGGATAAGAGGCGCACGGCGGAAGAGGGTTGGAGGGGTTGAAGACACTGTGAAAGGTGGTTGGAGACTGGAGATATCAAGCATGGAGACTTTCTGGATACCTCCGATTGGACCAGGCGGCCGGCGCCGGGTGGGGTGTCGTCCCGGTAGTAGGTGCTGGCCTTAGTGGTATCCATCGTCATCCCATCCATGATCCTGCATCTTTTGGTTCTGATGCCTTAGGATGGGGGAGGATGCTTGGTCAAGATCAAGGTTGAGGGCCACTGACAAGGTCTGAACGGTGCGAATCTGGAGTTTGGCCGGGCCCCAGGCGGATTGGCGGACTGGCGGGCTTGGACTGGCTGGCAAGGGCAGCCATCGCGGCATCTAAAGGTTCGGTCAGCACCTTGCTGGGCTGCCGACCCGACTTGTGGTGCTTGAAGATGCTTGCTGATGGGTGATGCGAGGAGGATTAGCGGACAGGTGGTCTGTGAGCTGCATGCAGCAGCTGCAGTGCTAGTGTGCAATGTGGACATTCGGTGGGCAGCTTTCTTGGGGGGACGGGAACCAATTGTCCAGTAGAATTTGACGTCTGGAGACGAGCCTAGGTGCCTGGGTGCCGTGTGGCATGAGCGATGCGAGTCTGAGTCTGCCAGTGAGGATGAATGGTCAATGTCCAGACGGCGTGGAGAACATGCTAGAGACGGTTTTCTCTGCGTCTGCATTGACGAATGAACAGAGAACGCACACGTACGTCGAGAACGTGCCACCTATACAGAAACAAGTCGTACGCCGTCGCCTTGAGTTGCCCTTGCGAGGCTCGTGCCCCGAAGCGCAATACGAGATGAGGGTGCGTGATGCGTCGTGGATATTGGCTCCATGAAGCTATGGAAATGGTACCGGGTGGCTCGTCCAACTGAGATGCAAAGCTGGGGTAGCTACCCTTAGCACGGAGGCCTAACAGCGGTAGGCCAGATGGCATCATCTGACAATCAGTGAGGCGAACGATATCAATGGACGATGGGCTGTATCGGCCAGACTGGTCTGGATCTCGGTCCATTAGTTTGTTTGAATCGATTTCCCGGCGTGAGTCGTCAACGGTGTTGTTTGCCTCGCGGCCACCGTTCTAGGTCCAGGGCCGGGCGTGGTTCCGGGTCCGGGGCAGCCCAGCTTCAAGACCTCGTCGTTCTTCTCGCCTCACGCGTTAACCGACTTGGGTAAGGGCGGGTCGGACAGAGATACCAGACCAGGGCAAGTCAGTAGAGCGGCTGTAATGCGAACTCGAGGTGAGGAGGTGGTTGATGTCGGCGGTTGTACTGTATCTGGATCTGCGAATGGCAGGTGTGGCAGGTGCATTGCAAAGGTTGGAGTTTGGAGAGCCATACTGCCCAAGTCCAAGGTTGCTCTCAATGGGACTCGTTGGCCGTGGATGTAACATGTTGGATTGTCCTTGTCATGCAAGAGAGCACAGGAACGGCGGGTTCTCTTGACCGGTGGACACCGTCTAGGCCCCGTCCAGGTCCAAGGACTCCACGGATGCAGATGCCAGTGCCAGGTTGCGGTACGAAGACTTTAGCGTGTAGGTGTAGGGCAGACGACAAGACGGCGGGCGTCGGCTTGGTTTGGCGCAGACACAAACGCAGGGTTTTCTGCCAAAAGAATATTGGTGCCACAGTCTCCCTCCAAAAGCCATGTTGGTAATGAGGCATCGACGGTTGTCGTTCGGGCCATGGCAGTCGGTAGACGGACGGTAGACGACAGATATTCAGTAATACTTCGGCCAACGGAGGAAAGGCCAACCTTGTTCTTCATTTACACGCGAAAGTTGACCGATTCCGGCAAGACTTGTCTTGGTTGGTACTGGCAGTCGTCCAGGACCCTTAGGTAGAGGCAGAGACTTGTAGGACAGGTGTGTCGAGCGAGCAACGGCAAGCAAGTAGAGTTTGTCTTGACCAATAGCATGTGTACGGCGAGCTGGTTTGCAGCCAGAGGTGCGAGTGTGTGTGTTGACGGGTGTGTGTGTTTGTGGCGTGTGCGCGGAAGGCATGGGCGGCTGCGTCACAGCGGGATGTGCGACCTTGAGGGGGGCTGTCAATTGGGCCTAAGACTGGGCAGTTCGTTAGGACTGTGGCGCTAATGTGGGAGTAGGGAACACACAGCTGTTCAACCCGCAGACCTGCTGCAGCTCCAACTTCGGGCCCCGGTTACTAAGGTCCAGGTTGAGAGCGACAAACGTCACCTGGCACGCTTCAAGCTCGACAGGAAAAGGTTCGTCGATACCAAGGCAGGTGTGTCCATGCCATCGATGCTTCTCCGAGTCATCCATCTGCTGAGCCTCCTCGGACTTGTGGTGGAGCTCCAGGTATGAAAGACGGGACCCTCAACTCGGAGCATGGGTTTGCTGGTTGTGGCTGTGGATAAGCTATGGATGTTGAGTGCGTCCTTGCGCAGGAGCATCAGCCACCAGCCAGCCGGTGGACTCGAGGCTTCGGCCTAGGAGATAAGTAGGTCGGTGGAAGGTGCCGCGACATCAATATTGACGATGGGAGCGAAGTGAGGTGACGATCGCCTTATTACCTAAGACATCGCGAGAAGACAAGGAAAGAGCATTTCGCTACCTGACGTTTGCACTTACCTAAGGCACCTACCCAGGTTGTGGAAGGAAGGAAGTTGGGAAGGCAGGGTGGTTGAAGGTGGCAGGCCCTTTCCTTCCTTTCGATGTAACCGTTCGGTGCATGTTCAATATACCGTACTAGTAATGCAGCAGAAGTAACTAAATCGACGCGGGATGAAGAAGAAACGGGCCAAATCTCAAATCCATCTGACATCAGGAGCACCGCAGAAAGAAGCAACAACCTGGCCTGCATTGCATGGATGGTGCTTTGCTGCAACAAGCAGGAGAACATTTGAATCCCATGTGCCCAACTTCTGCATCACTACCAGATGAGAAGCTTGCCCATACCGCACTGCGTGTCGTCGTGTCGTGGACGTGACGATATAATACCAGCCAAAATGCTGCGAGGCTCGCGAAGGGTTCGCATCTTTTCTCGCTTTGTCATAATCGACACCGACGACCCAACGCCAGCACGCTAGCAGCTACCTATCCGTACCTTCCTTACCTAAGTGAAAGTCCCTACATTGTGAGGAACAACCCGCTGGCTGGACCGAGCGCAGACCAAACAGCGTTTTTGCTGGCTTTCCTCGTCCCGTCGCTGGCCTTATCCCTGGATATTGCCCCTCCTACCCCGTTGATTGCCCTGCTGCGTCGTTCCTTCCCCTCCAGTCAGCCATTCGGTCTTCGGTCTTGCCCACCTCACCTTACGGATACCTCACTCGAGCCTCGACTTCTGCTACTGCCATTTGCTGCATTGCCCAAAATCCACTACCTACCGCCATCGCCGGCGCCGTCTCTTTTGTGCGTGTCGACGTCTCGTTCAGCGATCCAAGCCCAGCTTCATCCTTCCGCAGATTCCGTCCCGGGTGTCGCCCCGTACGAACGAATACCTTAGCTTAGGCTTGCTGACATCTGCATCGCCATTGGAGGCTGACGCCCGTGCGACCTGGATGCCATCATATTAACTACGCCCGCGCGCTACGGCTTTCATCAATCCCATTCGACCAACAGCCTTGGCCGCTGTCTACCAACGTCTCACCAACATCCACCACTCGAGACTGGCCAAAGCTTACCTACCAACAACCTGGAAGACACAGTACCCTGTCTCAAGCAAGGAATTTGTGCCTACTGACCGATTCATCGTGGTCGGGGCCACGGCAGTAGAGAGCAGGACGGATACATCAACAAGCCAGGTACGTTCTCCGACCAGGCCTCAGCGCCTGGTAGTCAGGTACCATTCCTTGCGGCGCTGCATACGTACGCTACCTACCACCTACCTTACCTACCTTCACCTTGCCTCACCACTACGTACCTTTTTGTTGTCTACTGCCGAGCAAGCCAGGTTGGGCTGAACTGGATCGCGGGCTAAGGCTGCGGGCTGGCTTCTGCTTCTTCTTTTGCTGCTGATGCTGTTGCTGGTACCTCGTCCTGGCTCTGCTCTGCTCTGCTTTGCTCTATCTGCCGCGCCGCTACCAGCAAACCCCCAACGTGGAGTTGCAACTGCAGTTGCTTGCTGAGAGTGGGTTGGAGTCTCCAATCCGCCATTCCCCCCCTGGTCCCCTCGTCGAGCCCCCCTCCCCTTCCCTTCCCCGTCCCATCCCGGGCAGCCCAAGTCACGGCGGGTACAGAGCCAGAGCTGGGTGGCTCGGGTTGGCGCGTGGAGGTAGCGAGGGTTGACAGCCTCTCAGGAGAGGAGCAAGCTAGCCAACAGTCGGCTGTGCGCCTCCGCTCCGCTTCGCCTTTATCCCGGTATCATCCTTCTCCCTACCCAAGCATCTAACACACGCCCAGGTCCCAAGCTAGACCCGCCTGTCCATTCATTCTGAGGTGCTCTCGCTCTCACACTGCCATTCCACGTCTCCACCCGCAGCACATTTGAGAAGACAGAAGGACGAGAGAAGAGGGACTCGCGAGAGAGCACGCACCGCACACAACACAAAGCAGACGGGACGCACACGTACACACACACCACACCACACACGCATCACACACACGCGCGAACGGCACGAGACATTCATTCGTCGACACCGCCCAGCCTGTCAACCTGCCAGTCCTGCGCGTCAAGTCAGTCAGGTCAGTCCTGCTACTGCTGTCCTTTTTTGCTGCTCTACTGTTCCTCCCGTTACCCTTACCCGCATCCTGCCGGGGGCCTGCCAATCTGCCACCTGCCACCTAGGTGCCAGGTGCCACGCCCAGCCAACCAAGCCCAATCCAGCCAGCCCGCAGTCCATCCGCCCTCGAGTCTGCTTTCTGCCACCCCCCCGGTCACAGTGCTGTCCACTTGCTTTGCCCCCCCTCCGCCGCTGATACTACTGCTACCGCTGCCGCTACGTACCTGTACTGACTGCTGTCGGGTCCAGTCCGGTCGATCCAGTCCACCAGTCTGCTGAGGAGAATCCACTGTCCACGTCCAGGGCTCGGGCTGCAAAATCCAACCCGCAACATTTGGGCTCCTACCTTACTCCCAACTTCTTACTATTACTTGGTACCACCACCACCACCGCCGTCTGCCGCCGCCTTACCTCCACTACCTACCTACCACTCGTTACCTACCTCACCTACCTCACCTACCTTACCTACCTGCCTACCTGCCTACCTTACCCTTTTTTTTTTTTTCTTACCTTACCTAGGTATCCTATCATCGACTCGACCGACACTGGCGTTCGTCGTCCTTTCCTCCACCACTACCACCTTCACAAACACCACCGACGAACCACCCCCTCCATTCCGCCCCCCGCGAATCGCCTCCTCTACCCGACTCGCTTGAATCTCCAGTCATTCATCGTCAATCGAGCGAGCTGATTTTGACGCACTCTCTCGGTCGCATTCTACTGTCGTCATTCCCACATAGTTGCCCATCATGGCGGGAAAAATGGTGCTGTACAAGTTGGTGGTCCTGGGCGACGGCGGCGTGGGGAAGACCGCTTTGACAATCCAGCTCTGCTTGCAACACTTCGTGGAAACAGTAAGTCGCCTTCCCTCTCCCTTTCGTCCTCATTCCTTCTGCATCGCACCGTGATTGTTTCGTCTTTCATTTCGCCTGCTTCTCTTTCTCTCAATCGCCCTCCCCCGCCTTTGTCGCCGCCCAGAGCCGCCCGCTGACCGTGCTTTCCCCGAAAACAGTACGACCCCACGATCGAGGACTCGTACCGCAAGCAAGTCGTCATCGACGGCCAAGCATGCATGCTTGAGGTTCTCGATACCGCCGGCCAAGAAGAGTATACAGCCCTTCGAGATCAATGGATTCGAGATGGAGAAGGCTTCGTCCTCGTCTATAGCATCTCATCACGGTCGTCCTTCTCACGAATTAAGCGCTTCCATCATCAGATCCAGCGAGTCAAGGAATCATGTGCATCGTCGCCCTCATACCCGGGCTCGCCCATTTCCGCAGCCAGCCCTCAAGCGCCCGTACCCATCATGCTTGTCGGCAACAAGAGCGACAGAGTCACCGAGAGAGAGGTATCGACACAAGAGGGCCACGCCCTAGCCCGCGAGCTGGGTTGCGAATTCGTCGAGGCGTCGGCCAAGAACTGCATAAACGTCGAGAAGGCCTTCTACGACGTTGTGAGAATACTGCGGAGGCAGCGACAGGCAGCTTCCCGGCCTCAACCCGGCGGACGCAGCAGCACCCGACCGATCAACGGCGATGCCGGTGCCAGATACGACGACAAGGAGGGTGGCGACCGTTATCGCCGCAAAGGGGGGAGAAGGGAAGGCAAGAGCAAATGCGTCGTCTTGTGATGTCGGCCACAACGCCAATACCTACCTTTGTTCCCTTATCGACGGACTTGCTCGGATCCGCGGCCCCGGCCCCGATCCATTCGATTCGCAAATCCGACGGGTCCCACTGCCGCGAGGCACAAGCATTTTCCACGTCACGACTTGATGATTGCCAGCATTAGAGAAGCGGCTGGCAAAGGCCGTCATCGGCCACGACTATTGGACGCACGAGATTTCGAGTTCTGCTTTGAAGACGATTCGGACATTTCCCCACACGTCATGGATGAACAACCAGCTCCCCATTGGGCGAACGGCGCACGAAAAGAGAGAGGCATATTCTGGGGCGTAGGTTTCTTGAGTTTTTCAACCAAACCTTTGGGCAGACTGGGACTTCCATTTTTTTGTTCATTCCCAAACACATGAGGGCAAGCTGGTGGTGTTATAGGAGTCTGTGTCTCGCGGGCCTTTTTTCGACGTCTAGTCGGTCGCAAAAGAAAATGATGCCACGTATTTGCCAACTTCGACCTCCGGATTGTTCATATGTTGTGGCTGGATTCTTCTTCATGCGAGGACAGGAGAGAGGGAGGAGGAAAGAGATGAATACGGAGGAACCAGCAGGAAGCTGGGAGATTATGGGGACATGGAGCGAGCTCTAATCTGTGTATACCGACACCACTTTTTTCTGTCACTCTTCTGGCCGTTGCTCCAGGTCCAGAACGAGTCTCTTTGGAGGTACCACGTTGAGATGTCGGTCCCCTCGTGGGATGTAGCTAGAACATCCGGGATAGGCAGACTTCTTTCTCGTTGAATCTACGTTATCCGTCCAACGTTTTTGCTACTACTGCTTTTGATGTTTTGCCGTTGCGCCGCGCCATGCCGGGATCCTTTACCCCAAGCGGATAACCGACCTACAGCACCACCACCCACTCCCCGGAGCTGACTAAAGAGCAAATCATGTATATATCGGAAAACGGCTACGTTGCAGCGCTCGGAAAGTATGTTCGTTTTCCCTATTTGCGCTTTTCCACCTTCTTCAACATGCAGTTTTCTTGGCTGGAGACTGGGGTTGGTGGCGGCGGCACGGTCTCTTCCGCTGTACCCCGCGATTTCCGCCCCGTCGGGATCGCTCGCCGGCAAGAGAGAGAGAGCAGACAGACGTTTTTTTTTTTTTGCCCCGTCCCGAAGGGTGGTGGTTGTTGCCTTGGGAGGGTGTGTTGGCTGGCTGGTCGGGTGAGATGAGGGTGGTAGTCGGGCCTCGGGTGATTTCTTTTTTTGACAATGGCCGCGATGTGGTCCGCGGTATTGGGCCGGACGCGTAAGGCAGGACTGGGATTGATTGATGGCTGCTAGTGTTGGCTTTTTTTTTTTTCGTTTCCATGTTGTTTGGGTCTAACGGCGGCCACAAGGTGAGATGTCAAACGTCAAGTGTCAAGTTGTCAAACATTTACACGCGGTCTGCCTTTCTTTGGGGGATGGGTCGATTGGTTTTGGTCTGTGGTTTTGAGGGCTGTTTCGACTAGTGGTTGTTTGGTGGGATGTTGATTAGTTCGCTGTTGTGATGGTGTTGGTGGGCGTTTGGACGTGCGGGTGGCTAGTGCCTCTGGGGAACCCCCCTTTGTGGTGGTGGGTTATCCGTGAGGCTTACGTTACGGCTGTCTTTGGTTTTAAGAGGGACGGAAGGGAGTTTTTGTTTACTACTCTATACGAGGGCTTGGGATGTAGTACGAAGAGCGGAGAGGCGTTGTTGTGTTCCCATGGTGTTCGGAAGTGAGTGGCTTGGGACCGGTGTTTGGTAGAGTGCATGTTTTTGGTTTGTGATGTGGCTGTTAGAGAATGGCATTGTGCTTCCCTCACTCTGCGGCTGAGACTTAGGAACGGGCACGTCGACAAGTCGGCTGAGATAGACGAGGAGGTACAGGCACATGCATTTTCTGGTCCTCCCATCGAGGCTTGATATCCCCTGATTTGTGTTTGAGACACCACTATTCGTGGACCACTATTCGTGGGGAACGAGCTCCGGTTTAGCGGGGAAAGACTACCGCGTCTGACAGATTTGTCCTTTTTCTCTTTTGGAGGGTGCGCCAGCAAGGCGATCCTTCCCCTTCTTTGAGAGGTGTTTCCCTGATTTAGTCTGGACAGACGGGCTGGAGCGGTATCGTACGTTTTTAGGACTGCCGGGAAAGGTGTCCTGCGGAGGCTAAGAGACTAGCGATGAACGATGGGGGAGACGGGGGGTTTGATGTGATGGGAGTGGTGGTAGGAGGCTAGTTTGTGGAGGGTGTTCGGGACGGGCAGAGTGAGATTGAGAGAGGCAGAGTGATGAGTTGTGTTTCGTTTCGTTAGGACTGGCGCAAGGGAGACGAGGTTGTATGGGGTGGGGACGGGGGGTGGGTTTGATGGCTGAAGGGCGGCGCGCTTGGCGGTTGGAGATGTTTTTTGACGGTGACAGCGGATTGGAGGCTCGGGGGACGCTCCGGGGTCTTTGGGGTCTAGCACTATCTTTGGAGGTGGTAGTTGCTAGTTGGGATCGTCGTGGGGGACTTTGGGAGAGAGATTGGGATGTTGGAGGCGATTTACTGGCTTGCAATCCTGCTTACTCGCGTCTCTTCTTTCACCCTGATACTGGGGCTTTGCAATGTTTGAGTACCGTTGCGAGTGGTACTGTGCGTTGATGCAGGGAATGTAATGGGTTGTTTTTGCCATTGTCAATGGAGCACTTGGCGAACCATGATAGAGTTGGGGTCGTTCAAGCTTGATCTTCACGGACCCTTGCGGGCGCGGCGTTGTTGGCTAGACGGGAGCGAAGGGGGAGAAGGGAGCATGAGGAGGGGAACGATGGGCCAAAGCGTTTCTTGGATGACGATGACGGCGAACGGGATAAACATGATTTTTACGTGTGGGTGAGTTGATGAACACTTGAGGGAAGCTTGTTGAGATCGGGGGTCGGGGGCGCTTGAACGCCGCTCGTCGTCTTTTTTTGCGCCGTCGACACTAGCTTCGGCTTTTTGTCCCGCTCTCTTCCTTCTCGTCCTCCTCAAGGGACGCTGGCGCGTGACGGAGGGCAAGAGGAGATAAGCAACTCCGGGCGAAAAGCATAACGCGAGTTTGGATGAAAATCTGTCGTTGTGTGAGTGAGGGTGCTGGGTCAATGACATTCTGCCCGGGTTGAGGAATGTTGAAGGGAGTTTGTTTTTAAGATTCTGATGTCATGTTATGGGGGTATGAGGCTATGATGACGGCGTTTGTGGGAGGAAGGTTGGATGTGAAAGGAAGCATGCTGTTGATGACCATGGCAACCGAGTGCAACAACATTGGCGCGACGTTGCAGTTGTGGGTGGTTTTTGGGCTGGGCTCTATGGGTTTTACGTCGCTCAACATGCCTTGTTGGAAGTGCCATGGTTACAGGAAACTGCTCTAGAGATGGAACGGGCCAAGCAGTGTGTTGCAGAGCCTCGACAAGGTGTAGACGAGTTGGTCGAGCACATGCTTTCCATGCGCCGTCGTCCAGGCAAGCAAATCCAACATACCTCGGGCATAGAGAACCGTTCTCTCATCAATTGTTATTTTTGTCTTACTTTTTCCTCTGACTTCCGTCCCCAAATCTGAGCTCTTCTTGGAATAGGCAAAAAAGAAGGACCACGAACTGCTGCTGCGGACTTCCTGCATGGCGTTAACGACTCTGGCCGCATGCACTGCAACCCTCCCGCCCTTCCCTCACCCATCCTTTAACCTGTTTTGCAACTAAAGGGCAGTCCCACACACATATTGACACAGCATTACCAGCTAACACGTCGTTCCCCCAAAACTGCAATATGTCGCTCTGCTTAAGAGGGCTCAAACCTCTCCCTCCCCCTCAACCACGTTGCACGCACGACACAGGTACCTGCGCGCGAGCGGGCGCGGGCGTGCGGTGCGGGGGGGGGGGGGGGGGCCCAACTGACGCATCGTTAAACCCCTCACTTCAACACGGACCTCTTCCAGTCTCGAACTGGTGATGATTCGAAGGCTGAAGCAGAGGGCAACGAGAAAGGGCACACACAAGCACCAGAGGGAAAATGGATACCCGTGGTAGCTAAGCTGCCGGCCGCTGCGTTTAAACCACTCGTGCCCCATTGAACAACGGGCGAGCACCACAAGTTGCAACGTCTGTCTCTGCCTCTGCTCTCTTTTTATTTTCAAGGGTCCCCCCTCTTATGCCGGTACTGGGTAGGTAAGAGGGGCAGGTAGGCAAGCTTGGGTGGTGCTGGGTGCTCCATGCGCCTTTTCAGCTCCGTTGGAGAAACCGGCGACTTGGCCTGGAGGGACTCCCGACTTGCTGAGCGGCAGGACCAGTTCTCTGCACATTCTGGGACAAGTGACAGCACGATTCAAGCTAATTAGAGATACTACTCCTGCCTCGGTGTCCATTTGGGCCTGACAATCAAATAATAAAAAAAGGTGGCGTTTTTTTTTTGGGGCCCAGTTTGCCCGCCGGCGCCCAAGACGAGGGGTTCTTGACAGGCGGACACGGACACACAGACTTGGAGATGCACGGGAGCAGCACGCACATGTAGCAAGCAGCATGCACAGGCCTTTTTCCTCTTCCCAAGTTGGAACAGCACTGCTCAATCTACTATGTGTGTATGGCTGCCGCTGTTTCTGGACAATGCTTTTACCTGGGTAGTTCTGGCTGGCTACGCAACTGGCTTACGGAAAATCACCGAGTCTACTCTCTTTCTCTCGTTGGCATACGTAATCCCTAGGCCCAGTCGAAGGATTGATTACACCGAGAGTCGAGTGAGCGAGGGACGCAGCAGACAAAGGAAGGGATCATGGGCGGAACGGCAGGCTTGAAGCAGCCAGAATAAAGAGAGTCCGAGCCCACGGAACACGGGAGCTGGAGCCGGTATGCTGTCCGTGCGCCGTGCGTCCGGAGGAGGGGCCGGATGCTGCGTCGTTGTAACTTGTGGTTCTGGCTGTGGTTGTGTGGTGTGTCCCAATTTGACATGCTTGGGTCGTGTTGATCCTCTTTTTTTTTTTCGTGGTGGTTTTCTTTCCACAGTTTTGGCTGTGGCTCTCAAAGTCTTGACTCTCATTTTGTGTCCAGGTCTTCATTGTACCTAACGAGGTTCCTTTGGATGAAAAGCCTTTGGAAACACATAGTAAGGTGGTAATCGAGACTCTGCAATGCTGTAGAATGCAAGAGCTGCATTATGCCACGGACAAACCATTGGAGATAACCACCCCCCTTCACTTTCACTCGGCTTGCCGACCCGGGAGGGGGCCGATGCTCGGTCGGCACGTCGGGTACAACGTAAGGGAAGGGAGCTCAGCAAATGTAGACTCGTACCTCGCAGTCTCGCCGCGCCATGTTTGGAGGCCACCTCGGGGGCACTGGGCGGATATGCCGTCCTCGGTAACGTTCCCACCGAAGCGTCAAGGTTCGGGGTAGCTCCAGGTGAGGGTCGCCTCGAAGGTGAGAGGTCGGTGTAGCCAACCGCCGCCGCCGACTATCCAGACTCTGCCACCGCGCTAAGAAACAGGCGTCCTTCCAACAAACCCAGCCAGCCGCCTTTCCTGTCCTCTTCTCCTGTTGGTGAAGAGAGGGCGGTTGCCAAGTCGTCGCTTCTTCTTCTTGGAACCAACGGCAGCTCATCATTTGCCGTATTCCTCTCTGTCCGCTGTTCCTTCTTTTTACCCTTGGCCTTCCTCTCTCTCGCTCTCTCTCTCTCTCGCCCTTGTGCTCCCGAGGCTCAGCTCTGATAAGTTTTCCCATTGCAGCATCAGATAAAAGCCGGTCAATTTACGGATAGACAAGGGCATAAAATAAAAAAAGGCAGTTAGCCAGGGGGGCCCGCATTACCGGACGGCCAACGAGGACCCAAGAGCCAGACGTCCGGGTTACGTTTCACCGCATTCCGCTTCGAACGCGTGATCTTCAGCTAAGAACAGTCCATCTTCTGTCTTCTTCTACAGTGCGTGTGTGCGTATCTGCTCGTTCTGGTTCTCGTCGCTATCGTCGCTATATTGCAGATGTGACGAGCCACCGTCAATGTTCCCACACCGAGCAGAAAACCCTCCCCCCTCCCAATCCATCCTCTGATGGACAAATATTGGTTCGGACCCGGGAGCAGGGAACCACCCTTACGGAGGTCAGGTATCATTTTCCTGCTTGGGCGCCAGTCAGCCCGGACGTTGGAACCGGCCGCGGCTGGAATAAACGGGGTTTCGCAGATCAGTTTGTTAGGCACGCTGAATGAAGTACAAGAACAAAATAGAGAGGAATAAGGCCGCCTTTCTGCGAGGTGGTTCCCGGACGTTTTTCCGCACTGACAATGTTTGTCAGGTGAGAAGAACTGAGGATCGGCATCTAGACCGGCGGTCTATTTCCCATTCTCGGGGTCCCCAATTCTTCCTGGTGCTGCGTCTGGATGCAACCTTACCCATCACCAAATCCGGCACTGGATATTGTCCATCCTCCTCGCTGGGACCCTTACCCTGAACGCTGCACCAAAGTCCCGAACCAATTGAGCGGGAGCCATAACGCCAATATTGCGCTGTTTTTTTTCCTGTGTCTTGTTTGCTCACTGATATTCCCGCGCCCGCTTCTTGATTGGTCAATTGATACAGTCCGGTGAAGCAAACGTACAGATACAAGTTCCCTCCCCCACGTCTTGACAACGCCCAATCCGGAAGGTGCTCTGCGCTCGAGTCGCCGACCTCGTTCCAAGTACGGGCAACGCAACCACCACGCTCGCACTCTCAGTGTCTGGCCTCTGTCGAGAACCTCGGGCGCCCGCCTGGGGGTTCATGTACCCAGCAACATGTGGGTGGGAAAGAGATTGTCCCTCACTCTGTGTCTCTTTTTTTTTCTCAAATCGAAAGAGAAACTCGTAGGGATTGCGGCGCGAACGAGTCAGGACCCTTGTCGGCGCAGGCGCGGCTTTTTGTGGGCGTGAAGAGGCGCGACTTGCGTTAGGGACGACGGGGGGAAGAGGGTTGAGTGGTCTTTTTGCCTGCCCTGCCTGCCCAGAGCGAGGGATTGGTTCTGGTTGGGCCCGGTATTCAGACGGAGGAATCCTCAAGGACAAGGGAGATACGGCATGCCACACCGGGGGTTCTGGCCTCTTCGTTCCGGGAGACGCTTGGCTTACGCGGATCTCGGACGGGAGGACTTCGTCGATGGACGACCGTCGTCGTGGTTGGAGGGGATGACGGGGGTTGGCGGTCTGGTGGTTTGGCGGGTTGGCGAGGTTTTCGGATTGGACTCCGGTGACGAGATCGCGTTGCTCGTATTGGGTTCTTTCACGGTGAGCTCTCCCCTACCTCTTCTCTACTTTTCCTCTCGGTATGCGTGTTGCCAAGTCGAGGGATTCATGGAGAAAAAAGGGGTCTTGCCTTGACGATCCTTCAATCCCGCCCCAGGTTTCTGGACCGCTCGCATGTCGGTAACGACCGAACCCTTGTTACTGTTCAGAAGCCGAGGCGAAGCTGCCGCCGGGAGGGAGAAACCCCCAAGAGTAAAAATCTTGTGACAGGAGGTTTTCTATCATATCTCGGTTGCGCGGTCCACGAAGAATTGTCGGGACGCTCTTAATTTACAATGCAGCGAACTAAGAAATCCCCAGAGAATAGCGAAAGGGGCGGCGCCGCGGGAGGTCGGGAGCACAGAGGACCGGCCCTTGTCCTTTTTGTATGATCCTCCTCCGAAGAGACCAATCGTTCAGGGGTTTTGGCATGCTAGTTTGAACTCAAATAATCCCAACCGGCCATCGGGGTTTCTAGCTGTTTTCCCTCTGGCTGCTGCTAGCTTTAGTGTGTCTCTCTTGAACAAGCAGCAGCTTAGCAGCTTATGGTGGTAATCAATCAGTCAAGCCAGCGTATATAGTTGCCTTTTACGTGTTGAATTTCCCGACCATCGCTTCACCGAGAGGGCGGTCGTGCCCATTGGCAATCATCCCGCGTGGGGGAGCCGGGGGATGGGGCGCCTAGTGTGTTTCGCGAGGACTGCTTCATGCGTTAAGGACGTGGTGAACTATCTTAGAGAGAGGCACCAGAGATAGAGAGCAGCGTGGGTAGGTGGGAGGGCGTCGACCACGGGCCGGTTGAGGCCGCCCGGGAAGGGTTTCTGGGTTATGTGACTGTTAAAGCGGGCTAGCCCGATGCTGCGGGTGGGATGTGTCCGTCGCTGCTGAAGAAGATTGCCTTGTTGAGAAGGTGTGATGGAGCGCGAGGTTCACCGGTCGTTTTGACGGCCCCACGCCGGAGAAGGTAGTGTGAGGCGGCGGGGAGGCCGTTGCATACTCGGTCAAAGGTCCACTGCCTCACCGCCCACGGGGTAAGACGTGACGGCTGGGCGTGACGGGGCCCAGACTAACACGTGTTGAGACTATTCGGAAATAGACGACGTGCGGCGAGGGAAGAGAGAGTTTGAAGAATGGTTTGATCTTTTGTCTTCGGCCCTCGCCGGATGGTGTGATGTTGCTATGTTCAGGGCGCTTAGACGGTGGTGGACATGGTAACGAATCGGCATTGCCCTTCGAGGGCTCATACGAGAGGAAACATTTAGTATTGTCGGTGCTTACGCCCTTGAAGCAATACCAAATTGCAGAAAGTACGTATATCTTCATGGGTAAGAAGTCTTGTGCCGTAGCACTGTCAACTAGATTGATTCAGAGAATATCGCTTATGACAAAGTTCTAAACCCATTGTAACGTTGCTCTGTAGTGACAATATTTTCAAAGCCAAAGTCATCGCATGGCCTGCTCAATGGGGCAAGAAAACTGAACAAGGGACTCTGTCTTCCCCTTCACCCGGCTCGGCACTGTGAAAACCGCCCAGGACTTCTCGTACTTGTTTATCCCGATCAAACATGCAATTCATGCTAGTATATAGTCAGACATTGACGACGGGCTTGAGTTCACACTTTACGTGGTTGATGAAAGGGTTGAGTCAAAGCTTGTAGCCTTGAATTTCCTCAAGTCGTGAGGATGACACCTCGCCATTTTCTCGGCAACAAGTTTGCAATTATTTACACATGTACTACATCTGCTTTTATCAATCCCATACTCGGATTGGACAACCAATAAATGATATTAGTGGAGTCTGTTACTTCCTTTGTGGCCATGGGTCGGTCAGCTTATCTTAGTTTGAGTCCTACTTCTGGAAGTTTCGCGAGTACATTTGAGGTTATTAAATATGTCTCTGACTGTCACTTTGGGCTGCGGATGAAATGTGTACTAGGTATTTTTGAACCTAGATGATTTTATGGAATGTCGTTGCGAAGTTGAGAGTAACAGACTCTGCTTACTTGTCTTGGTGTTGAGTACAAGCTAGGGAATCTTGAGATTCTCAACCAGTCATCTCGGCCATGGGATCAACAACACTATGCGCATGGGAACGACTGCCACTTTCCATCATAGTTACGGCCGTGACTACTTTAACACGCAATCCGGAACAGACGATCGAAGCACAAGCGCTCGCTAATCGAGTCTCTGCTGTCTTTTCTATTGCGACGTATGAGTGAGCTTACCACTGGGAACGAAAACTCATCCCCAAGAACATTCGATTCGTATCATACACCCCCGACTGGCCGACAAAGACTAAACTAGTGCCTAAACTCAAAGCTCGCTGTGGTATCTAAACGTCATTATCGCAAGACGTCTTGGTTTTGGAAGTATCAAATGCAACCAATCTCTTCTCAAATGATTGAGCTCATATCCTGTATCCAAAGAATCCCATCATCGCAAGTATGCCTTGACTCTTTGAAACTGCTCTATCAAGACGTCCCAACGGCACTTGCTTACCTTGTTCTCCTCCTTGTGATACCACGATTTTCTGCAAGCAAAGTATCAGACCCCCAATCTCCTCGCAACCTCCTCAAACCCACCTTCATCCACCTTCACCCAAACATCAACCCACCCCTTCGCATCCTCATACTTCTGACTCCCAACCTCCCAATCCTCCTCCCTCGCCCTCTCAACATAGACAGTCCTCATGTCTCTCCCCCTTGCCGCGTACAAATCACCCAAATGCGCCGCCACCATCGCAACGTCCCCCTTCTCACCAACCTTACCCAGCAACGCCTCCACGGCGCCGTCGTACACAACCGGGTTCGGCTTATACGCCTTCCAATCCTCTCCAGACAGAATCCTTCTGAACCCCAGCCCGCCAAACGAATCCAGATCCTCCAAAAGCGTCCGGTTGCCGTTCGATAAGGTCGCTGTCACGAACTTGCTCCCCAGAAGTTGCAGCCCGGCCGCGGAATCAGGCCAGGGGCGCAGACGGTGCCATACCAGGCTCAAGTCGCGGATCTCGTCCTCGGACCATAGTCCCTCGAGGCGGTTTTCATGGAGGAGCTCGACGAGGCTGTCATGGTGGTGCGCGTCAATGTCCTTCCACGCCGTCTGGCCGGGGACGTAGTTGTGGACGAAGTTCTTGTATGAGTTTCGCCACTCCTGGGCGAAAGTGGGCCAGTCTACCGCGGCAAGTTTGTCTTTCTCTGCAGGGCTCAGTGTTTCTGAAATGGCTTTGGCGGATGCGCGGGACGTGAGTTCGTCCGTGACGGAAGATCGCCAGTCTACGACCGTCCCGAAAACGTCGAAGGTCAGGGCCTTGACGTTGCTTAGATCTTTGGACATGGTGGAATTGGCGTAGAAGAAAGGGAAAGGCGACGAAGAATATTGTGTCTAGATATGTAGTACGATGCAAATCTGGGCCCCCTTGCCTTGATAAGTCAATGATATATCTATCTCTTGTCATGTGAAGGGCGCAAGTGATGAGGTTATGCGGGGTCGGATCTCGTGCTGACTTATCGAATCCGCCCGGGTCCGGGCGGGGCACGACTGTGCCGGGCCGTCCGATGACCTCGGTCCCGGACGACCCGGACGAATCCGGAAAGTTGACTAATCACCGGCAGTTGTAGCTATGATTCACAGCCTTGAATCTTTGCGACCCTCACCATTGACGAAAGGCCTAGATTTCGGTTGCGTTTCTTGTCGCACGTTGGGTTTGAGGCTGGCCCATCGTCCAACACAGACGCATTCATGACTTGCGAACCGTTGTCCACGCAGATGAGGTCACGTCATCCAAAGATGCCAGAGAGATATCTCAACCACGAATGATTAGTGAACTGCACGCCCTCCGTGCAAGTTGCGACGTGAAACCATATCCACCGAAACGTCTACTAATCCGTTGGTTTCAACTCCTATAAAGCTTCGTGAGGAATCTAGGCCAATCCTCAATTTTGGGGTCACAGTATCCTTTCTATCAGGAAAGGCCTTTGATCGCTTTGAGCGGCACTTGTAGCACGTTGGAGGCTTTGAAAGACGACTTCTAAACACCCCTCTCTTGTGCATCGTCACGTATTATCAAGCTTATTTGCAGAATATCCTTCAGACGACCGAGAAGACGAGCCGAGCCACCTATTTTTAATTATGTTGGTAACTTCGGGCAGGAAGGCATGATTTGCGCACAGAATGAGAAGACTCTCTTTTTCAAAAAAAAAAAAAAAGAAAAGCCCCGAGAGATCGCAAGATTTGCGGGTAACGATTCTGACCCCGAGCCTGTGACATAAATGATTTGCTGAGAGGCACACCGTACCGCAAAACGAATTTATCTCAGACGTCATGGCCCCAGAAAGAATTTGCGAGAACCTGAATTTCAATAGTAGAAAGAATTGTACTATAGAAATCCAAGATGTCGTCATGAAAGCTCCATCCTGTCAGATGATAGCAGCTTATAAAGCTGAAGGACTCTGGGCTCCACGCTTGGCCATTTCCCCCTTCAAGAGTAGAAGCGGCAAGCCCTCCCACAGAGCTAGCTCTGGGGGCCATACAGCTTCACACGGACCGAAAAGCTCATCAGGTTCATCGCGGCGATCACGGTAGGCGACGCGTCAGTCACAAAGATGACATAAGTACTCAATATGTTGACCTCGGCGTCTCTCCTCTCTCTCATCTCCTACGTATACGGAGGATGAAATCTCAAGGTCTCATGCAGAGAGGAGAAGAATATCGAGGCCAGTGCCTGCTGGAAGAGCAAATCTTACGTTGTACATGTCCAAAGTTGAACATCTGATGGACCGAGGATACTGAAAGACTTCATTGGTGCTCTTACAGACACTGTTTCAACTCGGCGACAGTTGAAGTAGGAGGGGAATGCGACATGCGCTACTCGTACGTGATATCTTGCGTGATGACACGCTTATAGCGCATATCAGCCTTCCAATAACGATGCTCTAAGTATTCATAGTGCTACAAGATTCTGCAGTATGAAAGTCGCAACCAATGTCCTCGGCCGACATCAGATCTCCCATGCGAAAAGTTGCAAGATTTCAGATCTAACCCATGAGACTTTAGTTCAGAGGCCACAAAATAATGCCAATTAAGCTGCTGTGTGTAATCGGGGCAGAATACACAATCTTCAAGGGGGACTGGCGACGAACGGCGTGGATGGAAACTTTCGCTCGATGGACTTCGTGCTGTACTTTGCACAGGAGACAGGCCACTTGGTATCGGTTGAGATTATAGAAGGCACGGAACGTGGACACCTATGATTGTGGTCTGTATCAACCACTCTGAAATGGCTCAATAACTTATAGCCTTCTTGTCAGCCAACATGTGGGATGAATGAGGAATCTCTAACTTCTCTCGTTATTGTACATACCGGCAGCTCTTTCAGGATGTTCATGTGCAGGATGATGTAATTTGGGATCTGTGGAGACAGCTCCAGCGGGAATAAATGCATCATTCAAATTACTGATTCTTCTCGGATATCATGGTGTTTTTCAAGAGATTTCGACGCTTTAGTAGGGGTGATGTTGTTTGCTTGGTACACAGGATAGCTAGAGACACCAAGGCCCCATGAAGTCACAACGCATACTTTCAGACGGTCACGGGTCTCTAATACCTACTAGGAAGCTCTTATGAAGTATTCCTACACAAGTAATTACGTGATACTAATAATAAAAACAACTGTTCTTATATTATACAAAGAAGAAGTATCCTCAAACTCTTCTATCGCTGTACAAATGTCATTCCCTGTCAAATAACTCTGATACTTCTTGGGTATGCAGCCGTCTCCGGCTGATCAGTGAGTCCGTGTCTAACTATAAATATCTCACTCTAAATCATTGTCCTCAGACAGCCAATCCGTTCTGCGCTTTGAATAGTAGTAGACAATGAATAACCCCTATCTATTCGCTTTTCAAGGATAGGACTCAAAACTCTCAGAAAATCACAACAGACTCTGCTAATATCCGTCTCTTTCCGTTCTTAGTATGCCTCAAGTGTTCGCGCTCGAATACGCTGCAGAGGATCACGTTTGAACGCAAGTTGAAAGGGCTCAGATGACAGCACCCCCTCATTCTTTTGCAAGGAGCTTCTAGTCATCTTGAAGATTCTGTTCATGAGGCGGGATATAGCTAAGATTTACCTGGCCAGGAAATAGTTTGTAACACCTCACATATGTTATACATATTTATAGTGAGCATTAACTTTACATCACCCATGAGAATGGAATCAGACAAGGAGAGGAAAACATATCTCTCGTCAGCCTCAGATCTTGATTTAAAACCAAATGGCTGCGTGTGTAGGAATAGAGGGCAAGCAAATGGCAGCCAACTTCTCCATCCTCGATCAAGCATCAGCACGTTGATCGTACAATTGATTCCTATGAAAGGAGTTTTCACAGCAAATCAGCCATTCTGATCATCATCGTCGGTCCCGATGTTTATTGTCTCCCGAGTATTGATGACTGAATACCTCCGAGCTCTGCATTCTCATGGGTAGTACAGCTCAGTCCGCGGCCCCAAAAGCCAGTATCTAGTTCCTAGATAGAAAATGAAACACAACGGTGTTTATGCGAAGGTCATTGAAAACTTCCTATTGGCCTGTTATGTTCCACGTAAAATGTGCAAGACGTCCCTAATATACCTTCTCACCGTAGGTGATGGCGGTGGATGAGACCATGGGCCGGGTCAGAACGTCGAAATTACCTTTAGAACATCCTGGGTGAGTCATTAAGAAGACGTGAAGTAGGCACCCAGCAGTTCCACCTTCGGATTTTGGGAAGAATGACTCATTTCTCTTGCCCCGAGGGCATACTCATATCGGTTCCAGACCAATCGATGGCTCTTGAGTTTTCGCCCGAAGCTTGGAAATCAGTCTCTGCGTGAGAGCTTGCCCCGAACCCACCCCCCCGGACTGGCTCGGTCTCTTGTAGTCCACACACTCGCAATCACATCACTGCTATTTCTTGCACTTGGCGCAAACCAAACGTCTTTGGCAACTTTTGTTTGTAATTGAATTCGCATCTGGTCTAATTTTTCAAAACACCCCGTCCTGGCCCAAAACTGCCCCGGGTATATCCATTTAGAACTTGATGCCGGCCTCGGCCATCTGGAGACCGTACTATTGCACAGTTAGCAACCACACGCTCGGTAGATACAGGAGGACCGTGGATGTTGACTTACCTTCTTGAGGCGGATGGCGTTGATGGTGATGAAACCAGACTATTTGCTCTGTTAGCAACCGGTACATGCATAAAGGTCTTTCGGGGCCTGCTTACGGTCTCAGAGGGGTCGAAGGTGGTGAGGGAGTCCATGGAGGCGTCCTCCTCGGAGTAGAGCTTCTCCTGGGAAGTGCGGCCGAGGACGTAGGCGTTGCCCTTGTAGAGGCGGAGGCGGACCTCGCCGTTGACACGCTGCTGGGAGAAGTCGAGGGAAGCTGTAGCAAGAATGAGTTCGTTGTCGACGGACCTAGATCAGGAGATAACTCACGCTGGAGGAAGGCACGCTCGGGCGAGAAGTACATGCCATTGTACAAGAGCTCCGCTGCGCTAAATTTAGCATGATTTTCATCAAGAAGTAGGGTTTGACTTACACCACTGCTTGCTAAGGCCGTCTCTCAATCGCCTCACTGCACCATCCAGAACACTACAGCATGTTAGTGGCGGACTCATCAAGTGGCATACCAGCCTTTCAGGATCAACTTACAGGCCCTCGATGGAGATGTGAGCAAGGCGGAGGATGGTCATAGCCGGGGAGTCGTCTGGAAGATGTCAGCAAGCGACAAATCTGATGAACTAGGCAGGGACTCGTACAGCAACCCCTAGACTTCAAGCCGATGAAGCTGTGATAGGGATACCAAGTTAGCTATCATGAACGGCAAAGGGCGTCACGTGCATATGTACCGGTTCTCGACGATATCCTAATATCCGTTAGCTGCATTCCATACAAAGATCGGACGAAAACTCACAATACGGCCAACACCGTGCTCCTTGCCAAGAGCGTTCAGAAGACCGAACAGCTCGACGGGGTCGGTAGCAGTCTGCTGGGGGGTAACGACCTTGACGGGCAGACCCTTGTCGAAGTGAACGGTGATGTCGAGGGGGGCATCGGGGGCCTGGAGGGGGGAGACGGTCTTGGTCCACATGTCCTCAGGGGGAGTGACGTTGGGGTCCTCGAGCATACCGGCCTACGTCACTGTTAGTGGGCTCGCGATCGGGTCGACGGAGATTTTACCTCGTAGGAGCAGTGGGCTGTGACATGTTAGCATGGACCTGAAATTCGAAGACGGGGTGCGTACCGAAGTTGTCGTCCATGGAGTAAGGCTTGGCCTTAGTAGAGGTAACGGGGATGCCTGGAAAGTCTCAGTACGGAACCATTATTTTGGGGTTGTGTATCGGCCATACCCCTCTCGGCGGCGTAGTCGAGCAAGTCGTTGCGGCCCTGGAAGCGGTTGTAGAAGGTGGGGTCGCGCCACGGGGCAATGACCTTGATCTCGGGGTTGATCGTGTAGAAGGCAAGCTCGAAGCGGACCTGGTCGTTGCTAAAATGGTTGTTAGACGGAGTCGCTCGTCGAGAATTCGGTGGAAGTCGATTTACATACCCCTTACCGGTCTGCCAATTGAGTTAGTATAAGCGCGTGTAAGTCAAAGACGGCGAATTCACTTACGCAGCCGTGAGAAACGAACTGGCAACCCCTGGATGGTCTGTCAGTCTCATCGCCTTCATGACACACTCTGGGCGACTGACTCCTGAACGGCAGCCCTCATCTGGCCGCGGGCGATGATGGGACGAGCCAAGCTGGTTCCTGAACACCTCTTTAGCGTTTGTCTATCGTGAAGAAGATCGCGTCGGTCATACCCAGAAGGTACTGGTCCTCGTAGATGGCGTTGCACTGGACAGCCTTCCAGCAGAGCTCCCTAGACAGCGTTAGCGGTCCGTACCGCATCGAGACAGGCTTTTGGGCCACACTCACTCGACGAACTCGCGCTTGAGGTCGTCAATGATCATCTTTGGGCGCATGTTAGTGTACAGCCTCCTTTACACAAGCCAATTCGGCCTGGAGCCTCGTTGCGCATCGTCATACCTTCTCGGCACCGATCTGGAGAGCTGCGGGGTGTCAGCACAGACGTTTCCAACAAGAGAGCGACGGGACGGAGTACATACCCTTCTTCTCGACGGCAGCCCAGTCCTCCTCCTGGCCGACGTTGGCGAGGTAGCAGCTGTGAGATCGAGGTCAGCTTGAACAGCTCCTGCGGGGCGCGGGGCTTCGCGAGCTCCCAAGAGAGATGGCGGGGGCGGGACGACTCACACGACGGAGTAGTCCTGCTCCAGGAGCCATGCCAGGATGGTGGAGGTGTCGAGCTTGAGCAATCAGTTAGCATTGACTCCCGTGACGTCGATTCCCGAGTTCTCGTCATGATCGGGAGTTGGTAAAGAACATACACCTCCAGAGTACCTGTGGGTTCACGGTGTCAGTCCTGCGAATGACTCTTCTTTTTTGCGCGCGGAGCGCGGGGGCGGGGTTATACGCACGCGAGGCAGACCTTGCCCTTAGAACCAGCCATGTTGATAGATGTTTGAGTCGAAAGGTGAGTTGGGTTCTTGGAGAGTGACGCGGAGCAACGACGACTGCAATTGAGGCGACCGGAAGGAGAAGTGAAGAGGGAGATGTTTGTGTGTGGGTTTGGTAAAACCTTGGGAAAGGGAAAAGAAACGGGATCAAAATTTCGGTCAAGCTTGCTGCGGGCGTGCCGTAGAGTCACAGCACCAATGCGCCGGGATCGGGGATTGCGATAAGATAAGGCGAGAAAAAAAAAAGGCGCCGGCCTAAGGTGAGGTGGGCTGTTGGAGGGGTAAGTTTTGCTGCAGCGCACAGCAAACGCACCCTCAACCCTACGTACGTACCTACTACTTACATGGAGTGACTGCATTCGAGCTCGCCTTACCGCGTTTGCACTTTGCATGAGAGCAACCAATCCCATCCCTTCAATTGCATTTTTTCTCGCACCTCGCCATTCAGCTCTCCCCCAACAAGAACATCAACTCGGAGCGGTCAGCAGCTGTCCGTCCATTGCAAGTCTGCAGCGATTCAGGTCAACCAGAAGCGTCATGCCTCCAGCGAGGAATATCCCGGCGACACCCGACCCACCACCGGGACGGCCAGAGCGATAAGCACACCAAAGCCCCCTTTTCATCGCAAGCCCATCCAATGACACAAGAACCTTGGGAAGATGAGGAGGAGGGGGGGCCTGAGGGGCAGCACCTCAGCTGGAGCACGCGCCCTCAGAGTGACACACGGAAGTGACAGCACCGTGGGGAAGAAGCGCTGTAGCACTCATAACGCACAACCTCCTCCCCTTCCGGTACCTTGCGTCAGACGTCATACAGCCTCGGAAGGCGGAATGGCTTGGGGAGCGGCATTGTGTACCTTGCAGTCTGGGGTAAACGTCCCTTTTTTCTCTCTATTCCAGAGGAGGAAGGCCGTTACTGTGCGTGCTGGCGCGTATGTGTGCTGCGAGAGGAAGACAGCCCAACACGCAAAATCGGCGACAGGGATCCCTATCTCCGTCCTCCCAAAAACGCGGGGCAGTTTTCTATCGCGGGGTTCTTCGGGGACTAAGAACGTCTCGGCTCCGGCCTCCTTGGGGTTTTCCTGACTTCATTCGGCTTCTCTTCCGGGCGACTTGTGTCAGCGACAAGCCGGCTGTCTACGTTCTTCATTCTGTTCTCATTGTGTAACTTCTGGTTTTGATTTCTGCATCTAGCTCAAAACATCATCAGCGTCTTATCATCAACCCCGCCAAACAACGGTATCTACACACGCCCGCGCCCGGATACTCACTTCACACCCGTTCATCCCACCCTTCACAAAACCATGTCCTCCAAACTATCCGACGCCTTCTCCAACGCACCCCTCTCAACCCACGGGCCCAAGTGGTCCGCCTTCTGGGAAGAAAAGTTCACCCCCTGGGACCGCGGCGGCCCTTCCCTCGCCCTGCAGGACGTCCTCACCACCCGCCCAGACCTCGTCCCTCCCCCGCCGCCAGGCGCCCCAAGCAAGCCGACCGCCTTGGTCCCGGGCTGCGGCAAGGGCCACGACGCTCTGCTCCTCGCGAGCCTCGGCTACGACGTCCTCGGCCTCGACTTCTCCGCCACCGCCATATCCCAGGCGATTGAGAACGAGAAGGCCGGGGCTTCCGATGCCAGCTCGGCCCGCCAACCGAACGGCGTCGGCCCCGGCACCGTGACCTGGCTGTCGGGCGATTTCTTCTCGGACGCGTGGCTGGAGGAATGGGGCCGCGAGAAGACGTTTGATCTGATCTTTGATTACACTGTGAGCTTCTGCCGTCCGCCCACCGACTCACTCAGCCTACACTCTGTCTCCCCAACACCATGAAAACACTCCATCTAATGTGAATGAAAAGTTCCTCTGTGCCCTGCCCCCCTCGGCCCGTCCCCTCTGGGCAACCCGCATGACCTCCCTCCTATCACCCCACGGCCGCCTGGTCTGCCTCGAGTTCCCCTCCGGCAAGCCCCTCTCCGCCCCGGGCCCGCCATGGGGCCTCACCCCGGAAATCTACCTCGCCCTCCTCGCCCGCCCAGGCGATGCTCTGGAGTTCTCCTCCTCCACGGAGAAAGGCGACCCGACAGACACCGTGATCGTGCCCCCATTCGACGCGGCAAACGGCCTCAGGCGCCTCGAGCTCATCAAACCGCCCCGGACGCACCAGGCAGGCATGAACGAGGACGGCACAGTCCGCGACTGGATCCACGTCTGGAGCCGCTGAGCAAAGGGGGAGGATGACCGTAGACACAACCACATCTAATGCATCAAAAAGCCATCCCACATACATGAACATTTTTCCGTCCTATGCTGTCGTCGTCGCCGTAGCCGCAGTTTTCCTCAAAGAGTTGTAATGCTCTCCCAGCCCGTACCCATGCCGGTAGTACGCCAACCAAATCTCCTCCCCCGCCGCGCCGCCCTCCCCGATCCTCTCCGTCCGCCCGTCCTGCACAACCCGAATCTCGACCCCGTACACCCCCGCCAGCGCCACTAGCTCCAGCTGCCCGCCCCACTCCGCCGTGTCCCGGATCTTCCTCACGTACCCCTCCAGCCCCTCCTCCAGGAACGGCGCAAAGTCGTCCGGGTGCGCCTCCATCCACTCCGCCGCGCGCCGCCTGACAATCTTGTACGGAAGCGCCGGCTTGCTCTCCCCTTCGCCAGCTAGCGGGATGCCCTTCTGCTGCAGCTGGTCCGCCACCGCGGAGAAGAGACAGTGCCCGTCCGGCGCGATCTCCTTCTCGGAGAGCGAGTGCGCCTTGAACTCGTTGAGCATGTACGTCTTCTCGATGCCGCGGTGGTCCGTCATGTTCGCCGCCTCCTCCTCCGCCTTGACGGCCGCGGCCTCGACCTCCGCCGCGCGGCGCGCCAACCGCTCCTTTTGGCGGTTGCGCTTCTTCCCCCCACCACCACCTCCTCCTGCTCCTTGTGTCTCTTCTGTCGTCGCTGTCGTCGTCTCGGGTTTGGAAATCGTCGTCTGCGCAAGCTTGTCCGCAATCTCCTCGTCATCGGCGGCATCCTTCTCGTCTTCCGAACCTTCGGGCTCGGGGGCTCCGCCGTCGCCGGACAGCGCGGCAAGTTCCTCGGCCTGCTTCTCCTTCAGCCGGCGCTCCATGTCGGCGCACTCGTCGTTGACGCCCTTGCGCGTCTTCTTGGTCGCGTTCTTCTTCTTGGAGGTGATGCGCCCGACGAGGTCGCGCTGCTCCTTGCGGTGGCGTGTTTGCATCTGCTCGAGGGTCTCGGCGGGCTCCATGGTGGCGGTGGGATGTGCCGTCGAATGGCGGGGTGCGCTAGGAAGAGAGATTGCGCAGACGGTCGTGCGTTCGTGGGTGGCAGCCTCTAAAGATATCAACGAAGGGTGGTTGAAGACTGATCGTGGGGAGCTTTTGGCGGCTTGAGAAGATGTGAACGACTGCGGATGACCGATGTAGAGGCTGGTTGTGACGAAGCCGGCGGGTGGGCGGTCGGAGCTTGGGCTGGGCGACGGAGGGGTGAAAATTTCTTGGTGGGGTCGGTGCGGGGTCCCACACCCTCACCGTCAGAGGTCCCTGTGTAAGACACCAACTCTTGGGTACTGTAATGCCAATGTTTCTTCAATTCCAGTGTCACACGGAACCTAACAAGACTAAATTATTTCACGGTATTCAATTGTTTAGCAAGAATCGTCCACAAGGGACCTATATACACTATCAAAGTTCCAGCACCGAATCCCTCCTTGGGATGGCATCGGCTACATCTCACACCTTCTCCTCATCCCGCCAGGCATCCTCCATCACGATGCCCATCCATCCATGTTTTGGACCAGAAACATGGCAAATGTCTTCCCTGACCTAGGATATACCAGGAAGCAGCGGCCATCCTGCCGTTGTCCCTTTCCCCAACTCCAAACACAGAAGTCGACCCTCACGTCTCCCTTCTTTTTTTTTTGGTATCCCCTCCTTTCACCCGCCCTACGTTATACACGAAGAAATAGTACATAATGGGTATCGGTAATCGAAATGAATGGCAACCCCGAGCGCTCCAGCTGAAAACCTTTCGCTACGAGACGAGTGTGAAAATGGCTAGAAAAGAATCCTTCGAGAACTTTAGAACCCCTTGAACGGGTCGTCTCGGAAGAAGTCATCTTCTGTGCCCATGCGGCTGTAGTAGCCGTCGGTGGTGCGGGTGCCGCGCGAGCTGTAGCTGTCGCGGTGACGGCTGCGGCTCTGGCGGCGGCGGAGCTCCTTGCTTCGCCTGCGCGCTCGGTACCTGTACTCCTCGTGCTCGTCGGGGTCGCCGTCGAAGCGGGAGTAGGCTAGCGGGCTGATGAAGGCCTCCATGCGAACCGTGCCAATGGCATCGAAGAAGTTGGCACCCGGGCGGGACGAGGCCTCTGATGTGCGCTGGGAGCCGGCGGTGCTCATGGGCCAGCTCGGTGCCCCGCCGGTGGAGGGTTGGGACTGGTGAGACTGATAGATGTCTGATGAGCCGGCCGTGCCCACGCTGTTGCCGGCGTTGCTGTTGGTGTAGCTGTGCTGTCCGATGCTGCCAGGTCCGGAGAAGCCGCGGAAAGACAGCGGTGGCGGGACGTGGCCGCCAGTGTTGCTGCGCTTGCGCCCGTGAACACCTGCTGGATTTCCACGCTCTCCACGCTCAGTGAAGCGAGGGATGAAGGGCGGTTCTGCCGCATCAATTGACCGCTCTGACCGCTCGCGCTGATGGGTATTGGTATTGGTGTTGTTATTGTTGATGTTCGGCATAGGGGCGTATTGCTCTTGCTGCCTGTTGTTGCCGCTGTCGCCAACACGAGACGAGGGAATACTGGGAACGCTAGGCACGCTGGGGATACTGGGGACACTTGGTACGCTCGGTGCTGCGTCTCTGATTACCGGGGCCTTGCTCTTTGTCAGTCGGATCGAATCACGGATGCCAGTTCGCCTGTTGGGTTGAGGCATTTCAAAGTCCGGTACCGTAGTCTCCTTCACGGGTTGAGGGGAAGGTGTGATTTCGGGAAGGGCCTGAGTCGAGTGGGCGAGGAAGGACAGCGCAGTCAACCAAACGTAGTGTCGCTCCGAGCTCGTGGCCGTAAACTTCAATGCTCTCTGCGGCGTCAAAATCAGGATGGATCGGTTGAAAACATTGCCCTGGCCGCGGGGCGGGGGGTTGTCGTCCTTGACATCTAACACAGATTGGATTGTGACTGGGTTCAAATTAGCATGTATAGAGCATCAAGAGTAGAAGTACTTACGTTTGCGTCCTGGCTTGCCCAGGAGAGCGTTGCCAGAATTGGGCTGCTTGCTGCTCCAGAGGATGGCCCTCTCATAGGGGGCCAACCAGACCCATCTCTTGTGGCGGTCGTTGCTGGAATCGTCCTTGCCGCCATCAGAGACACCGAAAGACTTGCGTCTCCTGACGTACTTGAACATCCACTCGCCGACCATCGTCTGCGCGATGGCATCGACAACGCCGGTAGCCTGGGCCGTGCCATTGGTGCCGTTAGAGGCAGCACCGCTGGATGCGGCGTTGGAAGTGGCGCCGTTGGACACAGCGCTTTGCGAGACACCACCGACGGAAGCGAGGTCGGTGGTAGCAGTCTGGGCTGTGTTCGTAGACAGGCGAGACCTGTGCGACCTGTAGTTGGAGCTCGTGTCGTATCTGGGGCTAGTGATGTCGTTGTACGGAAGAGGAGGGAGGCCTGGGCTTTCCGGGGTCTCCGCGTGCTGGGGGATCGGCGGCGATCGACTGCCGTGCCTTCTGTTTCTCTGCGTCCTAGGCAGAGCGGCGGCGGAGCGAGTCTTGCGAATGCTGTTGGCACGGTAGTGGCTGCGGCCAACGCCCCGGCGGTGCCAGGGAGCGTCCATCTTCGTCGGGCTTCGCTGACCATCACTCGGCGCGCTGGCACTGAAAGGTGGCCTCCTGGAGCTGGCTCGTGTGGGAATAGGGAAAGGAGGCTGAGCCTCAGGAATACTAGGGCTTCTAGGACGGCCCTGATGACTCGAGATGCCGCTCTGGATCAAAGCGGCCTTGCGCATACCGTTGGGTCGGCTTGAAGGACCACCGTTAGATCTGTCGTATCCGCCCCGTGCTGAAGACTTCATGGGCGCCTTCTTTGAGCCCATCTCCTTGTTCTCCTGGCCGAATCCATAGCTCTCAGGGCCCATAGAGCGCACCGCGCCTCTGGCAATCGCAGACTTCTTCAGAGCTTGCTCTGGCGACGCCGGTGAGGCAGCAAATGTGCTCACTGACGTGCGGTTGGAAGCTCTGGAATCCGTCATCCTCATGCCAGGGGCAGTCAGGACGGTGCGGTACTCAGAATCGCTGACATCCGCGTCGGCAAACTCATCCTGCTCGTCAGAGCTGTGCTCATCAAAACCGGCGAAAAGGCTGCTGATACGGTGCGGACGTCGCATGGGTGCCTTGTGTCCAGACAGAGGTCCATCATCATTGTTGCCGGGGTAGGCATCCTTGGTGTCCATGTCATACATGGGCGACATGGGCGAAGTTGGCGGAGAGGAGGGCATATCCGTCAGACTGCGCTTGGTCGCCAGTCTTCTGGGGTTCCTCGGGGGAAGGTGATTTGGTACAGGGGTAAAGTGGCGAGGATCATCCGTAGTGATGGCAGTAGCAATGTTGGGAGATGATGGCCTGGAGGAGATTGCGGAAGGTCGCAGGTGCGCGGGGAGGTTGGCCAAACGCTTATCGACGAGGATCTCTTCGGTCTGCACAGCAGTTGACTTCATAGGTGCTGACGCAATGATAGACACCTGGCAGCCAAAATCCTTGGTGTACTGCGGCAATCGAGGCTCCCTAGGCGTAGTAGGACGGCTCGTGGGCGGGATGATGCTGATGCTGGGGATGAGCAGCTCCTGGACAGGCTTCAGCTCCGGCAGGGGCTGCGGCTTCTCTTCAGGCTCGGGCTCGGGGAAGTCGGTCTGGGTGGAAGATGATGCCATGACTGGGGCGGGGATTTCAGGAGGAGGAGGGGGTGTCGTAGACCTGTAAGGCGACTTGGGCGTCTTGGGCGGGCTCAGGGGCTCTTCGACAGTCTGAGATCCGGCCGAGACCATGTGGTTGTAGGGACGAGGCTCGATGAACAAGGGACGGTTGATCTGTACACGCTTGCGTCGCTGATTTGCTTCGATCGCCTCAATTTCCGACTCACGGTGGACGTACTCGACCTCAGCAGGCTTTTCAGGCTTGACCGGCTCATCGAGCTTGGTAAGTTCTTCCATCTTCGCCGGAGGTTCAGGGGTAGACGGCTTGACCGGCTCCAGCTGTGGTGACGGCGGGGGCGAGAACTGAATTCCAGTATCCGTGTAGGTTACCTTCGGAGGCGGCGGCGGAGGCGGCGGCATCAAGTCCTCGTCGTCCTCTTGGATCCCGTCTTCCAGGGCCTCCAAGACAGGCTGGTTCATCCAGAGTCTGCCTCGCGTAACGCTTCCAGGGCGCTGAGGGCTTTCGAGGCTTTGGTTTCGTCGGTGGATCCTTGAGAGTACGCTTTCACGACTCATATTCCTCGTGTGGCGGTGGAAAGACAAGGCGCTCTCACGTCCACCATCATCGGTTTGCCAATCATCGTCGCCATCGAGGTTCAGCTCATCGGCGAGAGAGTTGACGTTGTTGACCTTGCCAGGGCTTTGTTGCATGGAAAATCGAACGCTGTTTGTCATACTCATGGTGCGGACACTGGCGGCGTCATTGTTGTTGTCTTCCATGTCGCTATCAGCAGCATGGCCATTGGCCTGGGCAGCTTGGTAGGCGGTGATCTCATCGAGGACCACCTTCAAGCGGCTCTCCGCAACATGGATTCTGCGCTCATACTTGCGCTTCTCTTCTTCCCAAGAATCCTTGTCTTGGGACCAGAGGTCGTGAATCTTTTGCTCGGCTTCCTCCTGACTTCGAATCTTCTTCTGAGCGGCCTCGAGCCTCTTCTTCGTTTCTGTGATGGAGTCGACGGCCTCATCCCTTTCACGAGCAAGTTCGCCCAATGCGGACGAGGTTCCACCTTCGAGCAGAGCAAGTTGGCGCTTCAAGGACCTGCTTTCCTTGGTGGTGGTGGCTACCGATTCCTGAAGTGATTCCTGTTCCTCGCGAGAAGCATGCAACGACACCTCTAGATTCTCAATGAGCTTCGTCTTCTCTTCCTGGTCGCGTCGCAAGTTGAGGATCTCGGCTACCAGGTTAGCGTGCAGGGTTGGTGTAAAACGGCGGGGATCGAGGACGCTGATGTTGTCTTCATTGGTGATGTTTCTCGAGGACCGCTTCGAGCTCTTTTCATTGGGTACCGGTGGTGGCGAGGGGCTCTTCTTGCCGTTCGGAGGGGTAACTGAGCGTCGTGACTTTCTCGAACTTCGTGATGGTGTTCTGTGTGGTGTGTCTCGTGGCGTGGGCAGGGCGGTGGCGGTAACCGGGCCGCCGTGCTCGTCGTCAGTCTCCCAGACAGCCATGTTGAGGAGACCGACTGGGTGAGAGACAGTGAGGTTGCTCACGGCGAGATGCAATGAGGGCGGTGGTCCTCAATTGAACCCCTCCGCGAAAAAGGTAAGCATTCAAGTTCTGGACCTGTTCGGCTTACAGCGAGTCAAAGGTGCTTGGATCTCCAGTCGTTTCGGGGAAAATCAAATGTAGGGGATCAAAGCACACGGGTGAGCCCCAGGGATCCTTGCCGACGGTGGAAATGACAGGCGCTGGAGGAGCAGTCCGACCGCGCAATCACGAGTGCATTGACGCTATCCAACCCCCACTGAACTGACGAGTTAGTTTAGTGTTCAGTGCTACGGGAGAGGCACATCGTAGGGGGGAGACGCCGAGAGCTGCGGCAAGGAAGATGCATGAACTGCAGTTGGTGAAACTCACCAGAGAAAGACGTTGTTGGCGGAGGTGCTACTGTTGCGTCACGGGCGCAGCAGCGGTTTGCTTTTTGAAAAGGTGATAGGTGACGGCTCAAGCCGAATTAGACAGAAGAAATAAGGAGAGGTTCGCTCAAGTGTGCCGTTTCTGGAAGATAAAAGAGTCGACTTAGCATGAAATCCTTGGAACCCATGTGGTATAAGTTGGTATAACGGAACCGGGGAGGGATGTTCGGGAGCTGTTTGGGGGAAGGGATGCCCACCTTAAGAACGGAGAGATATAGGGACAGAGATCAAGTGTGAAACTGATTGGCTTTCGAAGCCCGAAATCAACGTCGTAGACAAAGGAGAAATCGAAGGACCGGCAGTCGTAAAAACGGATGACAACGTCTCGCAAAGTCGTAGTGAGTCGGCGGCCGTTTTGTTATCGATCTCTAATAAGTCGACATGTTGTTTGAAATTGAGATTGGAGGTTGATGGTAAGAAATGCGACTGCGGGAGGGAAGGGCGGCAGTGAACGAGGGAAAGGGCCTCGGTTCGGTTCGAGCTGGGCGCGGGAGGCTATGTACAAATTACTTTTATAAATAAATGGTGGGTTGTAGTTGAGAAGAAACGTTGGTCTGGAGAAATGCGCGAGAAGGCGGAGAGGCTTGAATTGGTGGTGGTATTGGTGTGTTTGGTCTGGTCTGGCGGGGGGGAGATTGTGGTCAGCCTCTTCCTCCCGGACCTCCTTCCCTCTTTCTTCTTCTGAAGCTTCTCCCGCGGCGGCGATCGGCCGCAAGACCCCAAGCTCTTCTGAGACAAAACAGAATGACTTACAGAGAGCGGTAGATTGGAGGGTCGATAGTGTATCGGAAATTTTAGAAACAAGTTGCTGTTCGAAAAGCAACGGCGCGCCGTCGGGCTGAAAGACGGGCAATGGCGAAAAAAGGGAAAAGGGAGTCGACGGAGTACAACAACAAGTGCCAACAGTGAAGTGGCAACTTGGAACGGGCTCGGGGGCGCGAGAACTGGTGGTGCAGCAGCAGCAGGTAGGACGTGTATCCCAACAATGAGGAGGGACAAGACAGACAGCTACATCCGAGGCCAATTGGAGGATCAATGGCAGCGCACGGAGGGCAGGACTCGGCTCGACTCGAAGGAGAGTGAGAGAAGGAAGAAGAGTTCCTTGAGGGTGTCGAGAGGTACGAGTCGAGGCGCAAAGGAGAGAGTGAAGACCCGGGTGCGCGGCGCCAGGCTATTCAGTCATTTCAAGCATGGGACAGGCTGAGATGGGATGGGAACAAGGGGACGGGCCAGGGTGAGGAGCATGGGATGGACAGCACTAAGGTAGGTAGGGTAAGGCCGGGGTGAGCGACTCTCAAAGTGGGAATGGGGACATGATCCATGGAGGCAGAGTGATCACACAGGTTATGTACGATTTAGTTGGGCGCAACTCCACATGCAACGACACGGACACGGGCCAGCGCAGGCAGGTGAGCGTGATGGAGATGATGTGCACTGAGAAGGGAAGTGAAGTGCAAGCCGAGCCTATGCCTGGGCCTGGAGCGCAGCAGGAGCTGCTTTGTGCTAGGTAGGCTTTTCAGCATTGGCAACAGCCAGGCCGCAGATGCAATGTGATGGGATCATGAGCCCTGGTCTACGAGATTAGCTAGATTAGGTCGGGCACAGAGAGAGGTACGTAGTCGAGCCAGGTTGTCAAATGGGAGAAGACAAAAGACACAACCGGATGGCAAGGGGATAAATTAGGTCCAGGCACAGGCGACCATTTAGATCAAATCATCCAACGAGAGGAGGCGGCGGCCAACGCCAACGGTCCAGCCCCAAGAGGACTCCTGTTTCTCCATTGCTTACCTTACGTGTGTAGGTCCGTCCAACAAAAGGCCAAGACCAGCAATTGCCAACATCCAAGGACACGACCTGCATCCGAGTTGGACCGACACGCGTGCACGAGGCTGTCAGACCAAGAGCAAATGAAAGGGCGGGGGCAGGTGCAGGGCGGGGGCAAGTGCGAGGCGGTAGTCGTGGCCCAGGCCGGCTGTTGTTTTCTGTTGATGGCGCCGTTACATCTGTCGTCCAAAACCGCGAGGTCTTGCAGCCGGCTTTTGATTATGTTTAATAAGGCGATATGAGCTTGTTCGGCCCCAGCGGCCCCCTCTCCATCTCTGAGGCTGGTGTGCTCCATCGTACACCCCGGAGCACGGCATCGCTCCTACTTTACGCAGCGAAGTATGCTTTCAAAACTTCATCCCACGCAAGCCACTGACCACGAAAGCCAAGGGGCGACGAGATTGGGAGCAGAAAAACTTGGTGCTGCGGCATTGGAATCTACGGCACGCTAAGTTAGCAGCGGCGGCAGCAGTTCGCGCGCCGGATGGCGTACGAAGACTTGCCGCTGCAGAGTTCTGCTAGCTCTTCTTACACTGGCCAAAGACGGAAACCGGCTGGAGTCATGTCAGGCCGATCATTGGGAGAAAAAGAAAACCGGCCGCAGGAAGGGTCTTTTCAACAGCAACAACAAAGACGCCGATTGGGAGGTTTTCAGAAGGAGCAAGGAAGGATGCACTTGCAGTTGCATATTCAACGGGCAGGCGCGAGTCCGTCTTCCCACAACACGTGGGCAGTCCGCTCTTTCCGTCTTTGTGCAATTCGGAGTCGACAGGAGGCTCAAGGCAGCTCCTCCTTCCTTCTACATTCTGCTCTCTCATCAAAACAACGGGCAACAGCGAGTCCGGATGTACCTCCGTGCATCGTGCCTACCTCACCTCCTAGAATCAGGCATCTTTTCGTCAGCCCTCTCCACTTTTCCTCGTAGGGAAGGAACTGCAGTGTAACTGTGAAGAGGGTGATGTGAATCGTGTGAATCGCCGGACGGCATCGCAGGTACAGGCATCCACGTACGGGTCAACAGCCGCAGATTTTAGCAAGAAACAAAAACCCACGGTGAAACGGGCGCCGATGGGATCAACCCAGATAGATTATCGCTCATCCGCCACGATCTCGGCGCCTCAGGTTCTCCCTTCTGGCAGGCAAGTGATTTTTTTTTTCTCACTCTGTACTATGCAGTAAAGTGTAGGCACTCAAATTGCGCCCACGATGAACCCTGCTTCGCTAGCACCAACAGGAAGGATTCAAGACATCCGGGAAGACTTGGAGGGACGGGCTGGGGATGTCCTCAGTTGGGACGCCGTGGACCCGCCGCTGCCCTTTGGGGAGCAGGGCAGCGAGAAGTGGGGGGAGCCATTTGCACCGGAAAGACGCTAAGAAGCTGTTCTTTCCAGGGGTCCCGGTCGAGCAAGTAAGTCCCCAGGGGGGGAAGGGGACCTTCAGAAATTCGCCCACTA
This sequence comes from Colletotrichum viniferum, assembly GCA_020226115.1. NCBI lineage: Eukaryota > Fungi > Ascomycota > Sordariomycetes > Glomerellales > Glomerellaceae > Colletotrichum > Colletotrichum viniferum. The sequence continues at coordinate 356,109 of JAGFBE010000018.1, forward strand.
ACCCGCGTTGGTCCTCCAAGCTGGCCGCCCGTCAACCATCCTCAAGCATCACCGTCGAATAGGATCTTCTCCAACCGACAGCCCGCAATTTCCTGGCTGCGCTGATCGCAGTCCTCGTCACCCGCCGTCACTCGCCGTTATCGTATCGTCTTGTTTACTCGTGCCAACTCCTATGGCTATCTACGGTACCTTACGGTGCGGTACGGATACTCCAGTTTCCCCTCGCTGCGGCGTGCCTCGTGTTGACCTGGTCAATTGCACTCGTCACGGACCACGTCCACCGCAAGCACCCTGTGCGCAATCTCGAGAACAAGACGAGTACGGATCTTACCTGACAAAGTATGGGTAGCTTCGGTGGTCAGCCAGCTCTCAGTGAGCTCGTTTTGGCCGTTGCCAGCGCACACAGAGAGGCCTCGCATCCATGTGCCTGCCGCAACGTGTCGTCCTCGGTCCTCGACCTGCTGATGCCTTTCTTTTCCTCGAGAATTGTTCCGTCTGCCGCCTGCCAATCAACGCCCGGACTTCCATCCCAGAGCACAAAGTCAGCAACTAAATCGCCTGACAGCAGCACAGTCCGCTGTCAACCCGGCCGTCAATCTCTTACCAAAACCTGTACAGCCCGCCAGCACCAGATGTGCCGACAGTTGTCAATCCTTCGAGAGACTGTGCGCGCCCATCGCAGAAGGGATTCCCTGGCACTGAGCCTGTCCGAATCATTCGGTTCCTCGACTCTCGAACTGCCGGCTGCCGTCAACCGTGCCTTGCTGAGGGGGTCTGAGCTTCGCATTTGCATTTTCAGTCTTCCGGCTGGCGGAGAGATTCATGCAGCCCTTGGAACAATCCAGCCCCGGTTTCTCAGAATGCGGCCCTGACGTTCATCCTCTTGAGACACTGAACCACTGAGACTTGACTCAAACCTTCCGAGGTTCGTTGTCGACAGCCATGCACAGCCCACGTCGTTTGCCATGTTGCGCGCACATGAAGTACCTGTCGATCAGGCACAAATGGCCTGCGACAAGTCAACCACGGAACACATACAATTGGCCCGTAGGCGAATGTCAATCGCCAAGCGCCAACCGTCAAGTGGTACCCGCAGAGCTTTCGCGGAACAAGCATTAGACGCAGGTCAGAGGCACAGTCACAGCGGAATCACAGTCGAGGCTGTTGGACGTTGGATTTCGCGCCTCGCGTCCGCTGCGCTGCGCTGCAGCTGCATCTGCACCTGCTGTGCCGCGGAACCCACTAGTTTACGGCGCAATGCCTGAAGGCCTCGCGACCCCAGCAGACCACCCTGCTCGTTCTCTCATCATGGCCAGCCAATTCCATTGTTACATCGTGGGACCCCCGTGAGGAGAGGCGATGTCAGATACGGTTATTGGTCCCATTCGTGGTGGCTCGCTCCCCTGGCCTGTTGTTAGCTCTCCGATATCACCACGGGAAGCGGATCGTTACCCATTGTCTGTTCGCGCAACTGAAGAACCCAAGCCCAGACAGCAACTTTGTCTGGTTCCTCCCTGGTTCCTCCCGGCACGAATATTGCGTCTTCTTCCAGTCCCTAGGTTCGACGTCGCCACCGCCATCGGAGACCTTTCGTTTCAATGGTCCCATCGGCTCGACATCGCTTAACCGATATATTCCTTTCCAACGAGCCAGAGATGCAACTGTCTTGACTCTGCGTAGAGCCCACGGATTTCCAGGCGTGCGGAATACGGCTCGATATCCGACTAAATTTCTGGGTCGCTGGCCGTCTTCTCCAGCTCCAACGACCCCCTTTTTCCTAACAAGGAGACCAAGACCGCGCAAGCAAGATTGCATCCCCAGTCCCATTGACCCTGCAAGTTGTTCGACCAGCTTGCAAAGTTGCAAGCTTCCGGCGCCGCCGCGTCGGTTCGCGCCCCCTCCTGGCAATCTCGAGTTCGATCCTCTGAACCTGTTTGCACTAATCAGAGAGGCCGTCACTGGTCGTTGGTGCCTTTATCAGCACTGGGCAAACCTTCGCCGATGCCTCCCCCTCACGAACCATGACGGCCCCCAGTCTCATATGACAGCCTCGATAACTCGCTAGTATCGGAGCTCTACCGATCCCGCACCGGCCTTGAGGCTGTCTCCGCTCACGCCGTTTTGTCAGAATTGTCCGCTGGTCTTGTCACTCTCATGTCATAACCGGATGAATGGGGCTTGGAATAAGTAATTCCCCTGCGCCAGAGACTCTGCGCTAGCACGAACCGTCCGAGTTTGTGCTGTTGGCGTTGGCCCGGGTGTTTTGGAATGCTTTCCGGCGCCCAACTCAATTCAGGGTTCTCAGGTCCAACAACATGGCGCAGGGAACATGCTTCTTGCTGACGGCCTGGGCAGGAGAAGGCAACCATCGCGGAGAGTGGAGTCGGCTTCCTCACCTCAAGGCTCCGAATAGAGCAAACGCACCTCCAACCTAGAGGCCGCTCCGGCCGGATGCCTTCCGCGGGCTGGTTTACGCCATTCCTCATGTTCCCTCACGATTGTGAACCAACCTGCATGATCCGCGACATCAACCCGGCAGATGAAGACAACTACTCCTGGATACAGCACCGTGCCAGACGGGCGAGCTATCATCACCATGGCTAGTGATGGGCTGCGCCAAACGCAAGATATACACCAAGGCGCCACCGTGCCTGCAGTGAAATTGCCTAGACCATGGTCGTTTACTCAATTGGATCCATGGTCCAATGGCACTAATTGCAGATGCTACCGTTCGGCCCGCGTTTCTTAGCACTTTCCCTCTTCGTCTCTTCGTCACGACGAGACGCCAACCCGCCTTCCTCGCGTCATATCAGAGATGGGCCGAGCCAGTTCCGATGTCGTCGAAGCACCTCTAGGTCTGATGGAGGAGACGACGCCATCGCAGTTTCTTCAAGGCGTCGGCCAGCTACACCGACGGCGGTGGGCCCTCATCTCGTTGCTTAAGCGGAGACTGCAGCTTCATCACGTTCGCTTGTGACGACCAGGCCCTTGTGCATATGCAAGACAGTTTGAGGAGCACAGCGACGCGTCCACGGGAAATTTTATCTTCCGCAAACAAATGTCATGCATTTGTGCTCCAGCAAAGGACATGCTCGATATGCGAGGTCCCGCATGGCCAGGCCAACCCATTCAAAGCTATGTTTGGCAGGAGACTTGAATGACCGCGTTGCAGGATCTTGGTAAGCTGAATGTTATCACAATGAGACTGTGGCATTTGGCCAAGTATCCAGGAATAGCATCAAGCCACCAACACACGCCGGAAAATCGTGGCTTTGACTAACTCAACGAGATTGAGAACGTCGCATCGCCGGATTTTTACCGTAAAAGCCCCCTTACTCATCAGAATAGTACCACGTCGCGAAGAGCGTCATACGAGCCGAACCAGAGCTTCGCACAGAAAGATGGGGTCAGTCATTTCCCATTGCTTCCCAAAGCAGCCTCATCTCTTCGCCAACCGAGAGGGCTCCATTCATTTCGCATACTGCCACTACGTAAAGGAGGAAATTTCAGTCGCAGACTCGCAATCATGATTGCTTCAGACGAAACATCTCACGTAGGGAATACCTTCGGTTGAACGATGTTCGGATGTTGTTTTTAGTTTTCGACCCGTCGAGTTTGTGGAACAGCTTTTGGGGATCGAAGAGCTTGGGCAGCGGCATGTCTCGTGCATATGCGGGAGAGCTGCCGTTCATCTCAGATGCCAAGATCTGATGATTGGTATGAACGGTTGCGCGAACACCATCAGTGCGCAATGGGCGAATTGGGCCCTTTGGCGCCCCGGTCCTTGAGTCTTCCCCGCCTCCCATGGCTTTAACAAACGGGGCCGACGGCGAGCTCGGCGGGCTGCACTGCGATGCGACGCTGCTGGACGACGGACTGTGCTAGACTTCCTTGGGGCAGAAGGCCCGAGATGACGGGCTGGCCGCTTTTCCGCTCTCAAAGCTTCCCGCGAGACTTTGGGCTTATTCCAGTGGGCGCGGATTGGGGACAACATTATCAACATCAGACGGATTGGCAAGCCACCAAACTAAACTTTGATGTAAGTCGGTACCGGTAACCGGAACTCACACATCCGCCGTTGAATCGCTTCGCCGAGCATCACTGGTCAGCCCTTCCTGGTCTTAATTGGCGGCTGAAACTCTTTCGTCTTGTTGGTTTGCGGGTGTCGACACCTCGTACCACCGGCCCGAAGCTCCCTGGCTATGTCGATGGTCTCGACTTTTGGTGGAAGAACAAATCTATACTGGCTTCTTGTGAAACATGAAACAATTCTAGAGGTTTGTCGAGTGGTCGGCTAACTCCGGAAGCCTGCTTAGATGTTGGGGGTGTGGCAAATGTCCTCGTTATCGCAAAACACCACAGTTGGCAGGCGAGATTCGAGCTATTAGGTGTGAAACAGCGAGATGCTTAACACTTGCTTCAAGACGGCTCTGCTCAAAGAGGGAGCAAGACCAAGGCGGAGTGATTCCGCTCTACGCCACACATGATGTTATCAATCCACCGGGATTCCCGCGGACTAGCAGCTCAAGTTGATGCCCGACCTGGGAAGTTGGTTCTGCCAGATTGTCGATGACCTTGATGTATGCCTATTCCTCAAATCTCGTTTCCAGGATACAGGTTATTACTCCCCAGTAGGTATACGTCATGGGTAAGTTGGTGCTCGCTCTCGGTATGTGGCAATAAAGCAGATATGGGGTCTCGGTGAATTGCCTGCCTCGCCTGGGGTGTGTGTAATCACCGAGGACTTCTCACCCTCGGTGTCGGTGGCGAGGTCAGCCGGCGGGTAAGGTACTCATGTGATTTCCGGAGTCTCTGGGACTGCGACCTCCGTCGGACCTCAGTCGGGCATTGCTAATGCCTGTTAAGAGGTTCAACGACGTTATTTTATGTCGGTATGAGTCTTGTTCGCTCTCATATGTTGTCTAGCCATCTGCGTGGGTGTTCATAAAAACGTGAATGTTGACTGATGGCTGAGAAGACGGTACGACGCAATGGGCCTTGATCTTTCTTCTTATCTAGAAGCCTTCATGGTTCCGTTTGAAAGTGGTGCAGGAATGTTTGCTCCATAAATGACTTGCGGCATTCTGAGCCACCAGTGCGGTTTGTCTTGTCTCTGTGTATCATTGGTGTCGGTGACTGAGTAAACGCCAACGAATACGTCTGGGTGCTGAATCACTCGCCGGCGGATCTCGCCCTGCGGAATGAGAGACATGATGGAGTCCGAGGTTCACATCTGTCGTTGAGGGTTCACCTTGCGGGCAGCTCGTGAATACCATGGTAACATTGGTGTTACAGAGCACTTGGCATGGCCTCAGCATGGCTTTCAATATACCACGGCACGATTGCTCAGGCGATGCCTATTCCTGAATTATCTGACAAATTTGTTGCCGACCTGGAAGGGTCCAAAGACGTCAAGCTTCTCGGGGTTGGGTATATATAAGTAGATCTGCTATCTTAGTTTGTCCGGCGAGGGCAGGCAAATCAAGCAAAAGCCGAAGTCTTCTTCTTCTCAATAAGTCGTTGCGTGGTACCTCAACCGACTGCCCTTCGAATACCTTCTTCGTGTGCTACTTCGTCACGAGATAGCTGTCTCCGGCCCCGGTATATCCTGGATTTTTCTGTGGGAATATATTGGAAACACCGCGTTTGCGATCATTGCAGAGGCTGGAGACGATACCATGATTGTCCTTCTTGACGTCTTTTGGGGTACAGACTCTCCCGATGTTCAGAATAATCCAGTCACATTGGCACGGTACAATTCTGGCTTGTTCGGATACCGTGGATTGAATGACTGCTTTTAAAGGTTGAAAACAGGGTGTATTTCAGCTCGACTACGTACTGAGACACGTTCTGGGTTCCGGTGAAGTCGAATCAGGAGTTGCCATCCAAGTTAGACATCATCGGCGGGTGTATATATTTGTGGTGTTGGGGATCTTCATGAGCAGGGCGGCGGGATTTTTGCGGCTGTTTGTACCGTGAGAAATGTGCCTGGTGCCTTCTGGATGTCTTGCGGAGTCTCGTAACAAGTGCCTGCTTTTCAAAGCACGGGAATCGCCCCATCGAGTGGAAGATGTTAGGCCTCGGTCGTTGCTCTCGTTCCTTGTTTGCCGTATATTCTCCTCGAAATACATACAAGAGACAAGAGGCCAGGAATGACTGGTCTGCGGTTTCTTGACTTTTCACCCGGCAAGTCGGGTTTGGGCCCTTGAGACCAACCCTTGGTATAGTCATACGCAAGTCCTTGCTTCAAATCGACGAACACATGGTCAAAGGCCATTGCTGCGGTAAGTCAATGATAGTCTTTCGCACCTTTATATCTCAAATGAGTTTTCTGCATAGGCGGCTGGTAGGTACGTGGTTCCAGCGACACGAGCAAATTGAGACGTACAAGGCCTCATTCGAGCAGCTCATCCAGTACGCCCGTGCTACTTAAGCCGTCGTTGCATTGAACTAGCATCTGAAGGACATAAAAGATTCCGGTCTGAGTTCCATACCATTTTGTGGTTTAATTAGCGTTGTCTTCAGTCCATAAGATGGTCATCAACGATGACGCAGGTTGACGTTAAACATCTGCTCGTATTCCTGAAGTCCTCCTCGTTTCCGGCTGCGACTTCACATATTCAACGTATACGCCGGAAACAAGAGGCGAAAAGGGATGCCGGCGTCGACAAAATGTATTGGAAAATCAACCTTTGAGACCGGCGCATTGACAGGTCGGCCAGGATCGGATGGCTGATACATCTAGATGTCCAACCTGACATCGCATCGTGCGCTTATGGTGGGAGTGATAGCGGAGAAAGCTTGTGCTCTATAAAGGCCTATGCTTGCTCCATTGGCTGTCGATGTTATTGTGTTGAAGCATTCATGAGAGAGATCTTGGCGAGAATCATGCTCAGGCTTTGATGGGCTCTCGGAGCAGTCAACTTGCGATAACAGATCCATGCGGATAGCAAAGCTACTGATCTAAGTTGAGCAGATTTTTGAATGTTGCTAGTGCAATGAGTACGAGCTGCTCCCAGTAACTTGTCGTAGCCGGCTTTCGGAGACGCGAAACTTGCACATAAGGTAGCCAGAGGGAGGTGATAGCCAAGAATAATTGACAGACTGTGTGAATGCTTGGATTTGTAAAGCAGAGCGGGATAATACCCATCCTACCGAAGACCCTTCTTCTTTTCCAACACTGCAGCATGACTGACATGTAATTGGCTACTTAAAGGCGCGAATCGCTTTATTCGTGATAGCGCACCGTTGAATTACCAAATTTCGCCCGGAAGATTCATTTGACCTTCCATTTCCAGCCATGGGAAAGACAATCATTGGCTTCACGACAATGATGCCATTCGGCGGTTCAACTTTTGCCCGCGGCTAATCTGTTCGTGGTGAGTTTCTTAACTGTCATCCCAGGCAACGGCGCCCTTTAAAGCACGCAGCGGCGGGCGAGTCATCGGCAGAGCGGGGGTGTGGCCCGTCCGGAGGGCGCGCGCGTTCCCCGACCCCGGCCGGCATCGGACACTCATCCTGCCATCTCATCCTCTCGGGATGCTCTTGAAACTGATGCTGTCGACTTCTCACTTTTAAATAAGTCGGTTCTCCTGGACGCATTGACTGACACGATATATCAACACAAGCCCAGCAGCTAATCGATCCTCACCAAGGAAACCTGAACCCCGCCACCGGAAAACGTCCGGGAAACTAAGTCTCACCAAAACCCCTCTCACAACTTACCGTGAGATACCACCGACAAAATGGCGGACATCACAACATGTCTGCCCCTGAACCGCACCTCCGTGGCGGAAGCACACAAGCTCGTCAAGCCACACGTGCACTACACGCCCGTCCTCACAAACAAGACGCTCACCACCCTTGCCTCGACGCCGCGGTCCCCCGAAGACTTGAAGGGCACGAGATGGGAGGGCCGCACGCCCGCGAAGCCGACCCTCAGGCTATGGTTCAAGTGCGAGAACCTGCAACGCATCGGCGCGTTCAAGGTCCGCGGGGCGTTCCACGCGGTCGAGAGGTTGAAGCAGGAGCCAGGCTGGATTGAGAATGGCGGCATGGAGAAGGGCGTCGTCACGCACAGTTCTGGTGAGACACAGTCAACCCCTCGTTCTCATTTTCGAGTCTCTTATATGACGGAATGATAATGCACGTGAACATCCGCACTAACGAAACTCTTAGGAAACCACGCTCAAGCCCTCGCCCTGGCCGCGAAAGAGGCCGGCATCCCCGCCCACATCGTCATGCCGGACATCTCCCCCGCCAACAAGATCGCCGGCACCCGCGGCTACGGCGCCAACGTGATCTTCAGCGGGAGCACCTCCGTCGAGCGCGAGGCCGTCGCCGACCGCGTCATCGCCGAGACCGGCGCCCGCCTCGTGCCTCCCTACGACCACCCGGACATCATGCTCGGCCAGGGCACCCTCGGCCTCGAGCTGCAGGAGCAGGTGCGCGACCTCATCGCCGCGGGCCACTCGGCGCAGAACCCAACCTTCAACTCCACCGGCCAGCCCTCTGCATCAGAAGGCAAAGGACTCGACGCCATCATGACGCCCTGCGGCGGCGGCGGCATGCTGTCCGGCGTGGCGCTCAGCTGCGAGGGCACGGGGATCCGGGTGTTCGGCGCGGAGCCCGAGTTCCAGGGCGCCGACGACTGCAAGCGCGGGTTCGAGGCGGGCAAGAGGGTCGAGAGCGTCAAGACGCTGACCATCGCGGACGGGCTGCGGACGCCGGTGGGCAAGTTCCCCTGGGGCGTGATCTACGAGAGGAGGCTGGTGGAGAACATGTTCAGCGTGAGCGAGGAGGAGATCAAGGCGGCGGTGAAGCTGGTGTTTGAGCGGTTCAAGCTTGTTGTTGAGCCGAGCGGTGCGGTCCCGCTGGCTGTTGCACTGTTTAACGAGGATTTTAGGAGCATGGTAGAGAAGGAGGCTGGGGAGAAGGGGTGGGATTTGGGGTTGGTTTTTAGTGGTGGTAATATGGCGATGGAGGGGCTGATGAAGATTTTTGCTTCGTGAGACGATTAAAGAGGACGAGAAAGTACATATGAAGATAGAATAGACTGCATATGACACGTCTTATCGACGGACCGAGCTGCCACAATTGCTTTTCACTATTACCATCGTCGTCTTCTCCGTTCACTCACAGAGTACAATCGTGTATACAGAAAAGCTATCGAACCCAAAACAGTGTTCGTTTCTTCCATCCTAGTCGAATCTTGTTCCAGATGAATGGCCGGGGAATAACAAACAAGTCTCTTTTTGATATTTCGTCATATTGACCAAGCGTTGCGAGGCTCTCTCACAGACATCGGAAGATCTACACATCTTTGCCGCGATCGTCGTTCTGAAGACAAACGGGCGTAAGTGATCCAATGTTTGTCATATAAATTCATTGATCAAAGCAGAAACAATGACTCTTCTCGCCGGCAGAATGTTGTCGCGTCTCTTCTGTTCGACAGGAGTGCTCCTGCTCAAAGCTTACTTGGTGGAAAGACGGGAGGGAAATGATGGGATGTGGTGCGCATCAAGTATTCCATACCACCATCCCTGCTCCTGCATACTTTCGTTCGGCACTTCTCGCCAACTATTGCCCGCATATCCCGACGTTCAGGTAATCAAAGATCGACAACATCACAATCAAATATCCCCTGGCCAATTTCGTCAACGAATATACGAAGAAAGTCGCTGAATACCGTGCTTCAGCGATAGATATATGCGGAAAGGAGATCAACAGATGTTGTTCATGAAGCGTATGGCAATCGAACCCAAACTATGGCCGGGTGATGGTCCTCAACTTGTCCTACCAACTGATAATCGGACCTGACGACGACGGTCGTTGTCGTAGTGGAAGTTACCAGCAGTAAATTTCTTTTATGTACTTGATGCAAGTGGGTTTCTACTCCCAGACCAGTGAGCGTGGCGCGGGGGTGCTTGTCTCTTCCAACTTGAGCTGTAAGTTACATTAAGTCATTCTAGTCTTAGAGAGTAGGTGCATTCTGATATTCAGATGTTACGAGACTATGAAGTTTTTCGACGTTTTTTGGTACCAAAACCGTTTTCGTTGGTTTTTCTGATAACAGTGATGGCGCAGGTGACCAAAAGTTGTGAGTTTGGATTTTGGGCCGGAAATATAGAGATATCTCCTCGCCATCGTTATTCAATTCCGTCTGTCTGGTGGTTGAACATGACCATGAAGACTTCAAGAATAATTCGCCTATGTATGGCGAGTTCAATACTCCCTTCTTTGCAGATGGATGTGTTTGCTGATTTCATCGTGTGGTTTTGATTTTGTCTTACGCAAGCTCATTACCTCGAAACGATATCGTCAGGGCAGTGCGATCTCACCGCCGTGTTTAGCACCCCTTGCGATATCTACACCGACTTATAACAGCACCACTACATGCGACCATTGTCGGAGCCACGAAAAGCGTCTCTTGTGATCTATTTCTACACCCGCCAAATGGGATACAATATGTATCATAGGCCCCACCCTGTAAGATGGCACACGGCAAGTAAATACAGTAAGAGCACTTCGGCCGGTCCTTCGTCTAAGAAGATCGCAGTACACGTACCCAGAGGCCCAGGATCATGCGATACACTATCCGCATGAGTGATCCCAGTTGTCTTGGAGTGGCACAATCTTCCACATGCATTTACATTGATTTGTCAAGGCGGCTGACGAGTAATCTTGTTGGCCGTCACTCCAAGTGCTTTTCACTATGTCATTGACTTCCAACTGCCTCTTCATTGGTGAAACTGTCTGCCGCCATACAGATTTGAGATTGGGTCTTGCAGAGCACCAACGAATCCTTTCCCATCTCGTTTGATGTTGCATAAGCTTACCCAAAATGCTGTGTTCCTGTGTCACTCACAGCCTGACTTGGCCTCTAACTTTCCATAGAGACTAAATCGGCTTCGCCGACCGAGGGGCGGCGCCTCTTCTACAAACTAGCTATTTTATTGGCTCTTAAGAAGAGACATTTTGTTGTTTGTCTCAGTAGCGAGCGGCACGACGTCCGTCGAGTGTAACCGTTTGTTTTAGGAGCGATTACCTCTGCGCATATGCAGTATATAAGCAGGGTCTTCCCAAAAGTTTGATTGTTCCTGGACCATTGGAATCACAAGTATACCTGAAATTTGATGTCCGAATTAGATCCTGCGCCAAAACCTCGTGCCACTGCAAAGCAAAGAGCTATGCATTACTCCTATTTTGAGTATCCCATCAGTCGCCCATATCCTTTCAAGTGGTTCACACCCGTTGCAATTACAGGCTGTGTCATCCTAACTGTGGTCTTTTCGCTTGTCAACCTAACATCGAACGGATTTGACTTGAAGCCTCTCTACACTACGGATGTCAATGGTACGGAAGCTGCAGCAAATGCGCGGTAAGATGCGTCCCATATGAGCTGCAGATTTCAAATGACCTGATATAAGATGCAAAAACAGATGGTTTAACAAGCCACCTTTCAATTGGCAAGGGGACATGGATGTTGAATGTCAGCCCTATCTTCTAACAGTCGGCGACTCTTTCTTCACCTCCAACCACGGTTTCCGGTATAAGGTGAAGAGCATAGAACTTCCCACAGGAGACACCGAGTCCCCAGATATCCGTTCGTCAATTGGGTATAAGAACACGACGCTCGAGAGATGTTTTTTAAGTAAGATGTTCATCAAGTTGATGAAAAGCGACCCGGCCAGATTGCCTTCCTGGTGGATGTCATTCAAGAATACAGTAGCGGCGGCGACATTGCAGTGTACTGTGGTGTCTGATGTCGGACTTGCTGAAGTCACTATGGAAGCTGAATATGAAGGAGAAACCGAGCCCGTATACGACTATGTCATGAATTCCAATTACAAAACACGCGCGAGCGTTTGGTGGGGAACTCGGCTTTCGAACGCCTATTTCATTGGTATACTGAGTGCTGCGTCACAAATTCCCGGTGTAGAAGTTGTGAGTGAAACATATCTCAACCGGGCCAGACTTATCTTCAATGGTAACCGGTCCAGGTCGGAGTAAGTTGGAGCTTCTCAGTAATTTTTGCGCTTCCAGAGACTGACTAGCTCGCTGAAAACTTGAAAAGCCCTCGATCCGAAGCGTTGTTTGATCTCCGTTGGTCGTTCCAATTCGAGAATAGCTTGGTGGTAACATCGGATTCGGACTTCGACTACAACACCACCCCCTACAACTCTGATGTATGTTGTCTTGACGTTGCTCCTGTTCCAAAAGAAATACTGCATACAGACTGACCGGTATGGCAGTTCTGGGCATCGCCAACACTGACGGAAGCCCTGCATTACTCCAAAATCATGCATTCGCTATTTGCGTTAGACCTTGGTAACTGTGACTCGCCAAACCTGTTGGTAGATGGAGACGGCCTCAACTATGCCATCTTGGACCCAAATAACTCCAATCGGCTTGCGGGTGGTATATTTGGTAATTTCACTGATGAAGATCGGCTGGACAACCACCGATTCACCATGCTGCCCAGGCCGGACGCCGACAAATCCCTCATCCGGGGCACCGTTCCCCTGAAGGAGAGCTACAAGACTATCCAGCCGCTCATGGGTCCTTTATCCTGCGAGAAAGCCACTATAGCAGCTCAATACCTTTGCTCCGTGCCCAAGCAGAAAAGCGTAGGGGTGATGTTGCTGGCGATCGTCCTTGCAGATCTGGTCTTTCTTCAAGCAGCGTGGAAGCTACTGCAGTGGACCGCAGACTCGAGAATGGCGAACAGACCTCAGATGAAGTTCTGCGAAGGCTGTCTAGACGCCCAGGGTGGAAGCGGCGGGGTTGAGCTAGAGAACCAGCCTCGTGGGAGACAACAAGCGGGTTCCTCACTTCGCCCCAACGATCGTTATGTTAGACTTCATAGTCGCGAGTGAGAATAGGGCCACGGTCATATTTCTTTGGTTAAAGCATGCGGAAGATACACAATACTAGGCACTCATCACACTTTGAGGTATCAAGTCTATTCAGATATTCTAATCTTCACAGGCTTATTTCTCGCACCAGCCAGTGGGCTGGCCGAGAGACTTGCACTTGGCAATGTACAGAGGCTCGTTGATGTCGATGATGATCTGGCACCTGCTGGGGTAGGGGCCGGCTGTCGGGCAAAGGTTAGCCATCCAAGATCACAAAGCCTCGAGGGGGGGGGGGGTTGCGAGCAAACTTACCGACTGAGCCGTACTCGGCACAGGCAGTCTTGGTGGTGTCGGGGTCGCTGACGAGCGCGTCGCCGGTGTCTCTGCCGCAGTAGCAGTTCTTGATGTCATCAAGCTGGCGCTTGACGTGGACGCGGTTGTCCTCGGCCGGGGCAGCGGCGACAATGGAAGCGAGGCCCCTACACGTGTGTTAGTTGAGCCGCTCAGAGGTGGGGGAACTGGAGACTCGTGGGCGGACGAACATGAGGGCAACGACGGTCTTAAGTCCGAACATTGTGATTTGTTTGGAAAGTTGTCAAAGAAAGTAGACAGTTGGAATGTAAATGAATGTGATGCTGAAGACTTGAGTGTGAGGTCTAGATTTCTGCCCAGCCAAGGCGCGATGCGGGGAATTATATACTAGCAAGACGCGAGTTGAGCAGTTGCCTCAATGCTCCCCCCTTTGGCCGGCGAGAGCGATGAGCTATGAGCCTCTGAGGGGTTTGCGGGCGAAAGTTGCCTCGCAAAGACTTGTTGGCAATCAACTTCATCCCTGTACTCGTTCGTCCCAAAGAGGCAGACTTTCTAAGCTGATCTACGTTCATGAAATGAAGCTGATTGGAAATGCGCTCGTTGCCGGCAAAAACCGAAGACAAGAGCATTAGAGATCTGAATCGTACAGCTTTCGTTAATTTAATGAACATGATCGGCATGTGTTTCTCCCGTAAAGATACTGTTGTCGGTGAGGCTGCTTGACTCAGGCAAATGAATTCCCGAAGTTGAATCTCATAGTGATTATTCCAACGTGCAAACTGCTGCAAACCGCAATTTCCGAGTATTTACACGGTCCAACGGTTGAGCTTTTGAGCGATGTGTGGGAAGACTTTCTCTGCAGGCTGTCACCCCAGGTTTCAGACACCCGATTTGTCGCATGCTTATGCGTGGACATTGGCGGCTCCCCAGAGGACAGGGGTCATGCCAGCAGCACCTACGGCTTGACCGACCCGACGGCCGCTGTCACCATGGATAGATTCACTGAGGCAAATGCCACAGAGAGTGTATAAATATTGCGCCTCAGGGGCCGTCGGTCGCTCCTGTGCAGGGGCCCGTAACCTCAAGAGTTCCCCGGTTGTCAACTTGTCACTGACAAAGTCGCTCTCGCAAACACACACGATGCCCACCATATAAGTTTCAGCGACGGTGGATTCTTTCGATCAATACGACATGAAATAATGTGTCACAGGTTAAAACCTCACGCATAAGCCACCTTCAGCTTAGCCAAACTTGTAGCATCTATGAATGGTATCAAACGATCCCCTGGTCTTGTTATAAGGGCATAGCCCGTCTCCTTCGACTTTCGTCTTGAGATCAATTCCTTCTTGGACATGACATTGCACTTGTCAAGTTTGGAAGTGTTGTTTGCTGGTTGGGACGCCCTCCTATGATGTCGCGTTTGGAGGCTGTGGTCCTAGCAGTGGCTAGTATATGCCGCAGAGCTGCTTATTGAAGTTCCATCAACTATGTTCATTCAGAACATGATGTCGAGTAGACCTTGGTTGGCAACCACGCTGAGATGGCAAGCATGACATCAGGAGCTGAATCTGCACCGTTGGTAGTTACAACTTATTGAAAGGTTTCTTGATGTTTGCCCGAGATAAAGCATGCTCCTCTACTAAACTTATGTGTAGCAGAGCAAGCGACATACTAGAGTTTCTCATAAAAATGGTTGAACATGGGCTAGTTGGTAACTCAGCTGGCAGCAGTGTGAGGTGTTGCGACTGTTTCTAATGTCTAGCCAAATCGACTTTTGGTGCGCTAGGGAGCTTTGACATTAAATAATCCCCAAACCAGCACTTCGAAGAGCTTCCCCAGGCTATGCATGAGTGGTCAGCTAGGTCGTTTGATGTGGAAAGATGCGGACTCCAGTCCTCCGCACAGCTTCCCGCCCAACAAAGTCGGGAAATGCTCCAGCTACACTACCCTGTTTTCAACCATGGCCAGAAGAATGGCCTAAATATGCATCCTACCAAGCAAAAAGATCTTGATCAAGGTTCAAGCGGGTGAATCAAGAAAAATTGCATCCTTCAACTTGAAGATGACCAATGCCGTGGGCCTGATGACGAAGCCGGCGGGAACAGCGGCATGCGGGCCACAGCGGCAGTTGAATCCCGGGGACCCACCCCGCGCCACCGGAGACAGTTAAAGGGCCCCGCGTCCGTCCCATATTCCCATCTCAGCAAGCCGTAAAAGCACCCAGATCTGGCCTACCCGAGGTCCTTGCTGACCAACCTTCTGCCGCTACAATGCGACCATCTCCTCGGAGCCTCAACACGGCCATCTCGTCAGCAGCCATAGCGACTCGACCCTCTTCTAAGCGTGTCTTACCCAACCTCCTCCCCTCCACCCGTTCATACTCCTCCCTTTCGTCCACTGTGAACAGCCGCCGCCGAACGAGACATATCCCAAAAGCAACGGGATTTCCAAATAGTCGTGTCTCACTCTCCGGGTCATCACAGACCTGCGGATTCAGCGCCGCAACTGCAAGCACAACAGAAAAAGCAAAAATGGCACCCTCCAAACTGAGAAGCTGGTTTCCCCACGCCAAGGCGCCCGTCATCATCAGCGCGCCCATGCTCGGGGCAGCCGGCGCATCTCTGGCGACTGAGGTCCACAAGGCCGGTGGGATCGGTAAGTAAACACACATACACACACTCACAAAAACACCCATGGAAATCGCATCGTCAACCTCCCTTCAAAGACAATTGTCTTTTGTGTGCCCACCAAC
The DNA here is from genome assembly GCA_020226115.1 of Colletotrichum viniferum. NCBI lineage: Eukaryota > Fungi > Ascomycota > Sordariomycetes > Glomerellales > Glomerellaceae > Colletotrichum > Colletotrichum viniferum. Next base: position 372,030 of record JAGFBE010000018.1, read on the forward strand.
GAGAAACAGTCACTGACCAAGCAACAGGTTTCATCGCCGCGGGCTTCGACTTCTCCGAGTCCTCCGCCCAGATGAAGGACATGGACGCCGCCCTCACCCAGGCCCGCTCCCTGCTCTCCACCACCGCCGACGAGCAGCAGCCTCTCCCGCTGGGCGTGGGCTTCATCACCTCCCACGAGACGGCGGGCCTCTTCGCCGCCAACGTCCTCCCCATCCTCGCCCGCCACCGCGTCGCGGCCGCGTGGCTGTTCGCGCCGAACGAGGACCTGAAGCCGCACGCGCAGATCATCCCCGCGCTGCGGGAGGTGGGCATCAAGGCCTTCGTGCAGGTCGGCAACGTGGCTGCGGCGCGCGAGGCGGCGGCTGACGGGGCGGATGTGCTCGTCGCCCAGGGCGTTGACGCGGGCGGGCACCAGTTCTCGAGGGGGTGCGGCGTCGTCGCGTTGGTTCCTGAGATCAAGGCGATGCTGGCGTCCGAGTTCGCGTCTAGAGAGGTTGCGGTTGTCGCGGCGGGTGGTATTGTGGAGGGCGCGGGTGTTGCTGCGGCGTATGCGCTGGGGGCCGAGGGTGTGGTCATGGGCACGCGGTTTGTTGCGACGAACGAGGCCATGTCGGCGCAGTTGCACAAGGAGCTGCTTGTGAAGACGAAGGATGGCGGCGTGAGTACGTGGAAGCATGACTTCCATGACAAGCTGGTGGACAGCAAGCTTTGGAAGCCGGGGTATGACGGTCGGGCGATTATTGGGGACATTCACTGTGAGTACCATGTGCTTGGAGGTAAGACGGCAACAGTCGAGGAAAGCCGGGAAAGGTTGAAGACTGGGTGGAGTGAGGATGAGGGAAAGAAGATGATTGGTAAGTGGTCGGGTGCCGGGGTTGGGCTCATCAACGAGATCAAGCCGGCTGGTGAGGTTGTCGTTGAGGTCAGGGAGGCGGCGAGGAAGAGGATTCAGGAGTTGGCCGGATTGATCTGATTTGGCAGACACGAGAGGAAGAAAACATGGATTGCGAGACAATCCACGCGCACTCCTGGCAGATGAGGATAAAAATACCAAGAATGCTAGAATAGCTACTTCACCATGGTTCATACTCAATGAAGAAACCCAAATTGGTTTTTGCAAGGGGTATCACTTTTGTGGTTGACTTCACTTCTACGTCTATATCGCCTAATGCCCCTTTTCGGTTTTCGTCAACTTCGCCGCGCTCTCAAAGTAGCCTCCTGTCCCGCCATACTTGGCCAACACTCCGTCGACATCAACCTCTTCGACACCCCGTGTCCGCTTCCGTCCCAGCATGGCCGTGTTCCTCGTGCTCGGAATGCGGAGCATCTCAGTCTCAACGACCCAGCCACAGTCTTCAGCGATGCAAGCCGCCCAGTCCACGAGACAGGAATAAGTTGACTGCGACTTGGTCTTGTCTCGCGGTAGTGGGGCACGATGTTTCTGGCCTCCCAAGGTGTGACTGCAGCAGGGAATCATGATGAAGGGGCTTTCAGAGAGAGTTGCCAAAATAGGGGTCCATGGAGTCAGCTCGTCCGCGTGGTTCGAGACGATGAAGGTGCCCTTGGGAAACGCGCCGTTGTGAGTTTGTGAGAGATCAATGACAGACTCCTCGCCATCGGTGCCAGAAGGCCTCGACACGGCGTCGGGAAGGAGCACAAGTCTCTGGAGGGAATCTTTCCCTGACTGCACGGTGTTGTACTTGGCCCAGGACTTTCTGGCTCTTGCATCAAAGCCCCAGCCGGAATAACCCTCTTGAATGAGGATGTAAACAAGGAGGCCGTTGCCACAACCGATATCCACGAATCCAGGGAATGGTTTGTCCTTGTACATCTCGGCCCACAGCTCGATCAGAAACGCAGCGATTCCCAAGTCCTCAAATACGTGCTTTGAAGGATCAGTCGTCTCTGCCCAGTTCTCCACAAGATCCCTCGCGTACTTGAGCTTGAGCTCTGTGTAGCGATCTTGGAATCGCGCCTGGGGGATGACAACATCGTGATGCACTCGCTTCTTGTAGCCAGCGACTCGTCCCTGGCCATGCTTGTACAAGACTGACAGCAGCATGCGGGCCGTCCGCACCAACTTCTCCACGGCAAAGTCTGCCTCGTCAAAGAACAAGTAGTGGATGGAGACGGTACCGACGGCTCGCGCAGCGTCCCACTCGTGGAGATGCGCAACGCCCCGGACCTTGGGGTGGTAGAACGGAAGGGCGTCTGGGGAGGAAGCGTGGGGAAGGTAGACGACCAGGGACCTGGTCCCTGCGGCGCCGGCGTTGGCGTCCGCACCCGCCGCATCTAGGGTGCTGGAGGCAAAGACGCATGTCTGCTCCAGGGGATCGTCCCGGCGGGTGTTGCGCGGAATCAGCCTCCGCACAAGAACGCGGTCGTTGCGGAAATCCTTGAAGGCAATTGGGACAGGCTGCTGCACAGCTTGTGCGGCAGCGTCGACACGCTGCTGTTGATCGGGGAGATCAGAGGAGGTGGGGAGAGGTTCGGGCACCCATCCCGGGTTAGTGTCATTGAGGATGTCTGCGCGGAAGAGCCAGCTCGAGTTGATGTTTGGGTTCTTCACCAGGTTCATCATAACATCCTCGAAGACATCGGGCCCAAAGGCGCACTCGTGCCGGAACAAGGGATGCCATATCTCGCCCGAAAGATCGTGAATGGCTGGCTCCGCTGAGGGGCCAAGTGCCGTCGGGTCGAAAGCCATGGCACCTGTTTAGTGACGGGATTGGGTTCGGTTTCCTGGGCTGCAGGCTGAGAAGAAGGAATATGGCTCGATAGAATGAGACCTTTTGAGTGTGATCGGGAGGCAGAATTGTGACTCGAGCGCTATCGCATGAATGTGTAGAAATGGCGCTAGGCGGTTCGCGGTTAGCCCCGCAGGGTCGCGGCCAGGACCCATGTGACGTTGTGTGTTGGCTGCTGCGGGTGTGGTAATTTTTTGTTTACTTTGCGAGGTGGGGGTGACATGGCAACGAACCAAAATACACTACACGATCCGAAAACTCGCCCTTGCAGACCACCCTGAAAAGGTCCTGGTCCGTCTTTCGTCCTGCATAAGCTTGCAACTCGGCAGACGCCATTCCGCGATACCTTCTCCATCGATGACATTTCCTGCCTCATTTTGTTTCCTTCAGCGACAGCCAACGAGCCACAGACCCGTTACTCGCATGCCTTAGACAGGGGAATACACAAGCAGTATCCTCGTCTCGCCGAGAGACACGCCCATCACAATGGCAGAGAACGACAACTTGCGTACAGCGTCGCTGTATATCAACAACCAGCTGCTCTCGCGGGGACTGCTCCGCGATGGTCAGACCATTAACTTCGCCGACCCGGACGACAATCCGGGCGGCACGGAGGCCACCATGGGCAAGATCATGAGCATAGTCAATGATTTGATCTTGCGCCGAGACGTGCGTGTGCCCTCATCCCTTTTGAAAGACTACCTTTGAAGATCCCCAAACTGAGACGATGTCTGTTTTCCCATCCTAAAGCGCGACGCCGAGCACCGCGAGAACCTCTCGACCACACTGCGAACCATCCGAGCCGAGAACCTGCGATACACGGACGACATTGCACGTCTCTCCGAAAAACACACCGAAGCCCAGCGCAAGGTCGACATCAGCGAGGCCACCGAAACCGCGCTGCGAACCCAGCTCAAATCGGCAGACGCTGCTGTCCGCGGCCTCAAGGACGAGGTTGCCCGCGCCAAGACCCTCGTAGCCCAGACACGTGCCTCGTGCGCGACAGAGGTCCGCCGCCGCGATCGCCAGATTGACGGCCTGAAGAAGCAACTCGGAGACGCTGGCCGTCCTCGCGGCGCGGCAAAGAGCTCTGCGGTCACGGTTATCACCGTCGCCGCCGGCGAGGGCGAGGATAAGATATCGCCCAAGCGCGGTGGCAGGACAACCAACACCGAGGATTCCAACTATGACTTGCGAAGCGAGACGAATGAGTTCCTTACAGAGCTTTCGCGCAACCTCAGCGAAGAAAATGAGTCTCTGCTTGGCATTGTGCGACGAACGACGCAGCGGCTGCGCGAGATGAGCGGCTGCGATGTTCGGACCGCTCAAGGTGACGGTCATGCAGTTGCTTTGCCTACGGCCGAGGACATGGCTACGGAGCTTGACGCCATTCTTGAGCATCTTAGATCGATTCTCACGAACCCTTCATTTGCCCCTATTGAGGAAGTTGAAGTCCGTGAAGAGGAGATTGCCCGCCTGCGTGCTGGTTGGGTCAAGATGGAGAACCGTTGGCAAGAGGCTGTCCACCTCATTGACGGCTGGCGTCGGCGTATGGCTGTTGACGGCAAGCCTGTCAATATGGAGGAGTTGAAGATGGGTCTTCGTCTCAGTCCCGTTCGTGTGCGCAATGTCGAGGAGACTCAGCACGGCGGCGTAGACATGCATGAGCACGAGCTCTCCTGTGTCAAGGAGGAGTGTACCGCCGACTTCGACGAGGACGACCAGGACCAGGAAGAGGAAGAGGAAGAGGAAGAAGAAGACGAGGACGACGAGGAAATGCCTGAGTCTCCTTGCCCTCAACCCCAGCGAGTCGAGCAGAGAGTCGAGTCTCTTCATCTTGTTCCCGCGTCTGAACAGTACAACAACAACTTCAGAGAAGTTCAGTACGATGACCTCGAAGATGACCGAAGCGACTACGAGTCTAGCATTTTTGAGGATGTCGATGTTGAGGAGCTCGATGTCGAGGAGCCTAACGTCGAGATCCTCCAGCAGTCTGCCGCATACGTCAGCCCCCCTCCTCTCCCTCCTGCTCCTCAATTGAGCCCCCTGAAGGACTCTTCCTCGGCTGGCAACCGCGATGTTCGGGCTCGCCGCGAAAAGCCAGGCGACTTCACCACCATCACTGAAGAAAAGACATGGGAGATCCGCGCCGTCGAGGCAGTCGCACCCAAGCCTCCACCGCACCGCACCCAGCTCCCACGCTCGCCTCAAAAGCCCTCATACCCTGTCGACGATTGCTCTCGCGTCACCTCAGCCACCTCTGTCGACTCTGAATCCACCCACAACGGCGCACCGCTTAAGACTCCCGCAGAGTCTCCCCCATCTGCCGTGAACCAGACCCCCACAGTCCGCAAGCTTCCAAAGCCGCCTCATCTTGCAACCGCGCAGCCACCATCCGCCCCCGCGGAGCCGCGCTCTCCAACCGCCGCTATCCGCACAGTCTCGCAGGAGAGCAACGAAAGCAACGACGGCCCGCCTCCAGGGCCCGCCACGCAAACTAACAGCACAAAGGCGACGCCGGCCCGAACGCCGCTGCGCCGCGTTCCCTCGCGTCTGCCTCTCCCTCGCCCAGCAGAGCCTCAACCCCAACAAAGCCCTTTGACAATGGCTACCATTGCCGCAAAGCTCGCCGCTTCAGAGCGCGAGGCCGACGCCGCCCGCGTCCGCGCAAAGCTCAAGGCCGCTCGCGGAGGCGCGATCAAGGCGGTCGCGGCGCCGCCATCGCAACAGTCAACGCCGCGACCCATGCCTCCTCCGCCGCCAGAGACCATCGTCGCCGTTCCACCGGAGCCGAAGCAACCCGAAGCCGTCTCAGAATTAAAGCAAGATCTGGACCCCGTCAAGCGCGACCTGCCGCAGGAGGAAGAGCAACAACTCCGCTCTCCCAAGCGCAAGCGCGACAGACGCGTTAGCAAAGTCCAGTCGAGGAGGAGAAGCACGCTTAGCCCCTGGGAGATGGAAAGCCTCATCTCAGGCAACGTCGCCGTTCCCCCTTCACCCGCGCGGTGATACCAAAAACACCGAATCATTACTACCTTCCTTTTCCCCCGCTTCATACTTATATACGAATACCAGGGTTCAAATCAGATTGCCCACATCACTATCACTTATAATAGAACTCTGTCGTCTTCTGTTTGTTTTCCAAAGGAGGATCCAAAGATATCATGGGAGATTGGGATAATTCCCCCACAACGGCGTTAGAGAAAACGGGAAAGCCGGGAGAGCGAGCGACGAACTGGGGCTGGGACAACGCCGCGAGTTGAAAGGGCAGGCGGGCAGGCAGGCTGAGCTGGAGGAGGGGAGGATTTAGTGATTTTTGTGTTTCGCGTCATGAATGGTGCGTGGCCTTGTTTTGAATCGGGCCACTACTGACATGGCAGAGTTGAAGAACCCCCCACCCACGATTTGTTTACTTTCAGGTAGCGAGCACTGAGCGAGCGAAGCGCGCGTGTATGTGTGTGTCGTCTTGTTCAGTCGCGCGGAGCTTGGATCGTTTAATCTAACATGCATGTTTTTTTCGCTTGTTAAACTATTTTATCGATGTTGAGGTTTTCTCGTGATGTGACTCTTGACGACGTGAGTTCATTGGGTAATGGGTAATGGGTAATGGGTAATGGGTAATGGGTTGGGAGCCTCGTGTGGTAAATCGTCACTACACTGGCGCGGGAAAGTTGAGAAGAGGGAGACGCAACGCAAAATCTCAGTTGTTGTTATCGTCTAGGCCACTTGATGCTTCTTCCAGTTAAGTATGTCACCGAGGAGGTGGGTTGGTAGTGATCATACAATCTAGCCGCGATAATTTGACCTCGCGAAAGGGCCGGGGATCGAAAGGGACGCATAAGAATCAGAATCAACCGCGCAATATCAATGCCGCCAACTCCCTCCGTTGCATCAACAGCCCTCCACCACCAAGCCGAGTCATCGTCAGAAGGGAACAAGGGGAAAGTTGCAGCTAAGTGTAGCGGGCGCGAGCAGCTGCGCCCTTCCGTCCGTATCTCATCATTCATCTGTATACCCATGCACTACTAGCATGCATGACGCCAAAGAAAGGGAAGGAATCTACGAAAAACATCTTCAGTACGCCGCCGCCTCAACCGGCTCAGCATCCTCCAACGGCACAGGGAACGCCGCCTCCCAGCTCCCGTACACCAGCTCCACGCCGTGCGCCTCGCAAAACGCCCTCAGCTGGTCCATCAGCACGCCCGTCAGCGCCCTCTGGTACACCCTCCGCAGCCGGCGGCCGAGCTTCACGACCCTTTCGATGACGGCGCCGATGCGCGCCGGCTCGCAGAGGGAGGAGTGCAGCTCGAGCACCTCGAGGTTCGGGAAAGACTCCAGAAAGCCGAAGAGCAGGTCGTTGGGGTTCGCGCCGCGGTGCGCGGCGTCGCGGGTGAGCGCCTCGTGGGACTCGAAGTCAAAATCAAAAAAGCCGAGGGTGCGCACGGAGGCCGCGCCGCGCAGGAAGTCGAGGGCCGCGGGGAAGTACTGGCCCGGGTCCTGGCGCCAGCAGAGGCCGACCTCGCGCAGGCGGCCGGAGCGGATGGCCGGCTCGAGGAGGATGGTGGCGAGGTCGACGCTCAGCGGCAGCTTGGGCATCCAGAAGCGCTCGAGGTTGGGGTACGTGACGAGGTCGAGCTTGTCGTCCTGCGCGGTCGGGGAGGCGGAGGCTTCGGCGTAGCCGGAGTAGTCGAGCGGCAGCTGCTGCGGGAGCCAGTCGCCGTGGTTCCCCTGGTGCGTGGCGCGGGCTTCGAAGACGCGGAAGGAGGACGGGTGGAGCGGGGGGAAGTGGCGTTTGTTCCCCATGGAGAGGCCGCTCCGTGTCGTGCCGAGGCGGATGACTTCGAGATGGCGCCAGAGGGACCAGCAGTCCTCGGGCGGGGAGAGGGAGTCGAGATCGGTGAAGACGCCGCAGTTGTCGAGGTAGAGCTGCTGCAGGTTCGGGGTTGCTCTGGCGAGTGCAAACTGAGGGGTTTTCTCATTAGTGTGAGTGAAGAGGCGTGGGGTCAAGAAGACTCACGGGGTTTATTCGACGTTCCGTTGTGAGGTTTGAGAGCGTATTGTTCAGTGGGCCTGTGAGTTGTAGGATCTTGAGACGGGGCATTTCAGGCCAGTTGATGTCATTCAGATACATGCTTATCAACGTGAGACTCTGCAGATTATCCTTTGCGCGTTCGACGAATTGTCTGACGAAATCTTGCGGCCCGCCTCTGCCGGTATACTCCGAGTGAGTGTGGTGAAAGTTGAATTTGAGGTGAGAAAGGCCCTCGAAGAAGGGCGGCTTTGGAGGTAGCTTATACCCCCAGTCGCCGTCCATGTTGCGCCGGATGCCGCCCAGCTCCAAACGACTAGTCGTCTGTGGATTCGTGGTCTGAATGAGCGATATCCATTTCGACTGGTTGAGCTGGAAAGTATGGGCGTTGGGTATGATGAGGCTGCGTGCACGACCGGCGGTGCGTTTGCGCAGTGTCTTCATGAAGCTCACGCGAGGGGGCTTTTGAGTATTTGTGACTCTGAAGTGGAGCTCTCTCCAAATGTAGGGATGGGTGTCGAAGAAGGTTTCCCAGCGTTTACAGACACCCGAGAAGCGGCTAGCTAGGTTAGAATCGCAGTACGTGAAGAGGAACGGTGCTTGCATACCATAACTCGATAAACTCAAAGTAGGAGAATATGCTCTCGACTAGCTCTGACGGGAGGTCTAATGGATCCTTGCGGCAGAAGTGTTTGTGTAATGGTTCCCGAATTTTGCATAGTTGCTTGCGCCTGTCAGTATGGTATCAGTACCTGGAGGTTGGCAGACATACTTGATACTTTGCCGTCCCGACAAGACCCTCTCTCTGGCCAGCATCAACACCAGCAGTCCATATCGCCCAAGCCAACTCCGGCTTCTTTTCAAGTCGGTAAATCTTGCCGAGTCTCATGTACCCCTGGGTAATGTCAGTCACGTTGTTGCCAAAGCCAAGAAAGCACCGCAAGGGCACAATGAAAGCCAGATAAAGCATACCTCCAATCTCTTCGGCGCAATCTCCAGCAGCCACTCCGCGTCTTTCCTGGCCTTCTCAAGGTTCCCCATCTTCTCGAAGCACGCAGCCCGGTAGTCCAGCGCCTGCACATGGCCCTCGCGATGACACTTTCCCCACGTCTTCTCAGCGCCGCATTTGCACTCCTTCGTCGCCTCCGCGTAAACGGCGCCCCTTTCCCTACGAGCAAGAGCAGCAGCCTGACCAAAGTCTCGACATGTGCATCGTTCCCGGCGGCGACGTTGCTGAGTTTCAGATGCGCTGCTTGAGGTACCCCGACCAGCTGAAGAAGATGATGAGGGTGATGAGCAGGGACAGTTTCCTGCGACAAGTGTGAAGTGCTCCAGTGCGACGCGGAAACGCTGGTCTGCATAGGCTGAACGACCCTTCTCGATGGACGCTTCCGCCGAACGGACCCTAGGCAGCTGGTTGGGTGCCATGCTGAGGACGTCACGGCAGGCTGGCAAGAGTCTGGGAGGACCAGTTAGTTTCAAGATAGCATGGTCCACGACATAGAAGATTGGTGAGATCTCTTGAGTAATAGAGCCTCAATACGAGGCTCTCTCTCAGCGAGTATCCTTTAGAGGTCACGTGGTGACTGGGACATGGTACTCACGATGCCTGGGGAGATGCTATCGGTGAGCCGAAACCGGCAAAGCGACAACTACTGTGGCCAAGTCGATAATGCGCTCATCTCCTTGTTAATGCAGGGTCGTGCAGACAATGGCAAGTAGCCGACGCCAAGTGCTCTCGACGAGGTCGTAGTCGACGTCGGCAAGCCGTTGAGGACGTCTACTATCGCCGAGGTTCAATCGTGAGGTCGCAGGTCAAAGGCGCGACGCGACGCGGTCCGCCGTAAATGGGCGACCCCACCATGGCCCGTGTGGCCCGTAGAGTGCGGTGTGGCTGAACTGTCGGCACCCGCCGCCGGTCAGGGCCCAAGCTAGCGGCCAGTTTCAGCGTCCTCATCCCTCCCAAAGCCCGGGGATTCGTCTCAACATTGTTTGCTTGCTTTTCTTTCTCTGATCGTCATTTACCTTGCGCCAGATCATACAACTACAGCTGGGTTAACCCATGATGATTCGGAGACAACATGCTATGTCTTCGCTATCTTGTCACAAAAAAAGCAGCTCGCCTTCAGCTTCATACCGCGCAAAACACCCCTCTCCACCATCGTCCTAAACGCCGCCCTCGTCCGCAGCCCATCACAGCTCAGGCCTGCGATGCAAATTTCACCGAATCCTCCCGACGGCCCTTTCGCCGCGAGACAACGGCGATTGCTCTGTTCAAACATCGGCATCGCCATCTTTGCTGGGTTCCGCCGTCCGCCGTCATTTTGACTTGGTACTTTGGTACACGTCCTATCCGTTGCTTCACCATCAAATCGCACACCGATCATGGCCCTGTCACACACCTCATGGGCCATCAGAAATCCAAAGAACTGAGCCTCAATCTCACTCACTTCACAGCCCAGAACAGCCGCCAAACCAGCCACATCTCACCTCACAACTCAAAATCATTACAGGACCGACCCCACGGTTTGTCCTGGCCAGTATCTCATTCCCACCCGTAACCCCATAATCCTATTTTGTGACACCCCATGCCATGTTGCCACAATGTCGACACACTATGCCTGCCTCATGGCCATGAACCACGAGCCCGCGGTTTGTTGCTCCCAAGCGCAGTCCCAAAGACCAGGGGAGCGAGGGGCTGGCGCAATGGGTCAAATCTATCCCCACGCCACATACCCATGCCGGTGTAACCTCGATGCGAGTGATCATTATCCCAGGCCGTGGTGATGCGATTCCATGCCTCAATGAAACCTCTCACACCTCGTCGGGCCAGGCACCTACATTCTTCGACCTGGAATCTTGGCCAGACCCCGGGCTGAATCGACCAGGGACGGGAATTGCAACAAACATCCATCCTCTCAATTTGTCTCCTGCCACCATCGACATAAACGGGCGCGACGGCAACCTGATCTCGTGAGCGAGTATCTGTGTGTGGTGGGGTGCGACATCTACATCGTCTTGTTGGTGACCTCGAGCATTTGCACTCTCGACCAATTCAAACGTCCACACAAGCGCTCGCAACGACCTGCCCTTCATCGCCCTGCCAGATGCATCGCCAGGTCGGTGTAGGTAAACCGATTTAGGACCAACCCAATGCAATGCAGCAGCCGGGTAGCATTTCAAAAAACAGGGACATGCGTCCTCAGCTCCCCCCCAAAAGTCCCCAAAAGACACCAAACCTGGGGCTGTCGTTATTTTCCCCTACTACCCGATCGATCGCTGCTAACCTGAAAGCGAGACATGCAGATTCTCCTCCCTTACCAAGCAAACCAGAAGCCCTTGCCGCGCCGCCGTAATCAGCCAGCCGCATTGCATCTCCCACGCCCATGGATTCCTCCGTCTACCTCTCGCTGCCTACCATGCACACCGAAAGCTGCGAAGACAACTGCAGCCAAGACAGGAACACACACACATACACACGTTCCAACAAAATAAGCAGCCGGAGCCGGGGCGCCGCGGACGACCGCTGCATATCCGGCCGCATTAGACCCGAGACTCTTTTCTTGGACCCCAAAACAAACCACTACCGGCCCAGCGGCAGCATCCCATCCATCCACCAAAGAAATGCTCAACCAAAAAAGTGCCCGCTTCTTTTGCTTCCTTCTTTCTCTCTTGGGAAGTTCTACCCCAAGCCTACTTCAGCCTGCTTCGCAATTGTAGGAATCCTTCAGCCATTGACTGGAAAATCGTATGTTTGTGAGTACGGAGTAGGTTCTGTAAAATGTGAGACAACAGTCCGAGGTCCCCACAGCGTAAGGTAGCCCCGGGGGGCCTCATCCAAGTTTGCCCGGAATCGACCTCCAGGCAGAACCAACCGTGAGGTTGATCGAGGGAGGATCTGGAATCTCGGATACGGGGGGCAAGCAAACAAACACGCAACAAACACCCCAGAACGAGGCCAAACATCGATTCTGCCCGAGAGGATTCTCGCGTCCCCTCCCGTGCCGCTCTCCCGCGCAACACGATCCCGGGAACCATTCCTTATGCTTCAGCAACCTGTTTTATTTGCTTGCAATGTGCATATTCATTTAGCCGGGCAAGGTTTGGTGATGTGATCGTATCTTGCTGCCTTCTGACCTTCGCCGCCCCCTCGCGTTGGCATATGACCCCATGGCTCGTCAATTGGAGCTTGGCTCCGGGGCCTGACGGAACCCCCACCCCGGCCGTCAACGATGGCCCGCCAAAAGCGCAGCCGAGCCGAACTTCATCCTTCCCGTCACGATGCTCGGAAACCCCCCCAGGCCCCAAGACCGCCATGATCCATCCCGTCTTTGATGTTTAGAGGTCTGATGTGATTGCCTTTCACTCAGTGCACTCCCTGACTGCTAAGGGATCAGCCCGCAATCTGCAGCCGTGTTACCGAGAATCCTCTGGCGAGCAAACAGCTGCTGGCCTGACCTGCCTTGGCTACCTAACCCACCGCCAGACGGGCAGCAACAGAAAGGCTAGAAAAAGAAACCATACCAAACCCACCAACCGGAATCGTGGGTCCCCTCGTCCCATGTCCCAAGACATGGCTTCTCAGCTACCTACGTATTATGTGCTTATTCTGCTTCGCCTACGTAAAATTGGCAAATGTCCCCCGGCCCCCGGTGAAAAGCGCATCATTCAATCGTCACATTCACAGCTAGACATGGATGAGGGGGGACTTTTAGCGTTGGGCAGAAAATAAACCCGGGGCTTACAACATGTGTGTCTCTTCCCGCTAGTTTCGCAGCTTGACAACTTCTGATGATCTGCAAAGATGCACATTTCAAGGCTTTGCTTTTTTGGGGATACATACATACATTTTGCGGCGCAAAATAGTGCAAATGATGCCCCGAATTCGTACATTTTCATCGTGCCTGGTCAATCCCACCTCGCTCCAACCCTGGAGCCCGCAAAGCAACCCCCCGTTGGCTTTCATCTCATCTTCAACCTTGACAGCTTAATGTTACATGGACCTGGCCTGTCGATGCCGAAAGTACGATGCTGTTGCAGCAGCCGCATTCTGTAGATGCACGCCCTCTCTTCCCCATCCAAAAACATAGACCCAGTTGGGTGGGTGGTAACACAGGAAAGCACAGCAGCCAAGAGAGACTCAACCACTCGCGCACATGATGCACCTTACATACTTGGGCTGCGCAAAGCCCTAGCGTCAAGCCCGGCTACGCTGGCTGCTCAGATCATGACCACGCCCAACCCCGCCTTACCTAATCCTGTCACACTCGCGCAACAGACGCCGCGCTTGCGCTTGCTGCGCTTGCCTGCGCCTTCCCGCGTCTGTCGTCTAATCCACTAATGCCGTGCCGGGCTGTGCTCCAAACCCAAAAAGAAACACTCGCACTGGGCTTGTCTTTGCTGCGGTCCGTTCTCTGCAACGAGATTCTCACCCAACCCTCCACAATGGAAGAACGCGCCAAACTGTCCTCTCTCAGAGTCCTGAACTTTCTCACACCGAACCGTAATATTTCCCCATGGAAACAACAAGCAGTCACCCCTTCCCCCCCCCCCCCCCCCTTTCAGTCCCCTTCCCCGGCCGCAGAATCTCACTCATCCATCCCGAAAGCCAAAAATGGCCCCCCATCGGACTTTCTTCAATCCTGATGGGAAAGCAAGCCGGCGGCCCAAACCACAAACCCACAATCGCCTTGTCCCCCGGCGGCGCGCATGGCCTAGCATCTGACATCTGACACGTTTCCCCGGGGTGCCTCCGTCTTCCGGCAAGCCAGCAAAGAACAAGCGCCATGCATGCCACTCATGCACGGCACTATTTCCCCCCATCCCCATCATCAGTCATCGTCATCTTTCTTCAAACGCCCAACCACACACACGCACACACGACCAAAGAAACCAAAAAAGAAACAAAGTCCCGTACATGAACAAAACTGCAACCACAAGCCCATCTACCCGCGAAAACTGTGTGTACATTTTTAGACCCCAAACGCTAGTTATCCAAGACAGGTCTCGCGGGGACGGGAGAGAGAGACAGCCAACCGGCGCCATCTCGCCTATTCCCAAAACAAGCGCCACCCTCCGACCCTCCGGCTCATCTCCATGTGACACTCTGAGAGAGAGACGGAGACTGCCGCGATAGCCCCACTTTTCCTTCTCCAAATGAACACCACACGCCAGTGAACCACCCGGTCTCCACACGCCCTGTTCGTCCGTCAAGCGAAAAAAAGCTCCTTCCGCCGCCCGGCCACCACCCGCCGCCTCACCTAAAAATAGTTCTATTCTTAGAAACATCCCATCTCATCATCGCATCTCGTGCTCAATGTCTCCCCCACCAACACCAAAAGTACACAATTTCAACGACCACCATTCGCCCCGTGCCATGCCAGCCGAAAAGACCACCACTCCTGTCAGAATTCAATCAATCGCGACGACCCGAGGAGAAACGCAGAGGACAAGAGTAAAGGACGTCTGGTACTCCGTGCTTATCCCCAATTCAATCCATCACCCCATGCATCGTTGCTCCCCCCATGCCCGTAAGCTCCCTCCTCACAGACCACCTCAACCCCTGTCTCCATTAGCTCTCGGGAAGACATGCCTCTCTCTTCTTCCCCCTCCCCTCCCTAGCTCCCAAAGAACCCATCAAAATTACTTGCTTCTTCGACCTCCGTCCCAGGAAGAGTAAGAGAGACCCGAAGACCTAACCGTAGGGATATGCAGAGACAGGGTGCAAGGAAAGAAAGCTAGAGCCACCTACCTCCATCTGTCTCAGATTCTTCAACAATTCCCACCACGTCCCGTAACCAAACCCGCGCGTGCCATATTATTCCGTATCAGGTCTCCCGAGCTCCCGCGCCGCGCGCAGAGAAGACCACACCCATACGGATACACGCCCTTTCAACAGTAAGGTACACACCCAAAAATACGGCGCGGCAGAGAGAGAGGTGAACCCGGGGTCAGAACTTTGAACCACCAGGCAAAGAGAAGTGTGTTACCCCACCCTCAACACACGCCATACGCGCGACGAGCTATGCACCGTTCTCCGTACAATGACGGCACGACCCACGAGGGTCGCACCCCAAATAAAACATGGAATCCTACGAGGCTGGTTCCGGCCCCCATCTGCCCCCTTTCTCGCCGCCGTCACCTCGACCAATGGCGTGTAAGAGAACCGCCAGACAAAAAGGGTATTCGTGCTGCCTGGCCTGCCTGCCGTGTCTTGCCCTCCTCCTTCCCCTCGCCGCAAAGGAACAGCGCAAAAGCCGCTCTCCGACCACGTCCACATGGAGCCAGCGAGCCTCGAATTAAAGTTCTCTCCCCCCTTCCGTATCGCCCAATGAAATATCCATCTGCCCATCTTCACCAGAGCAGTCATTCCTTCCATTTTTACGCTCGAAAAATGTTTCCCGATGCAGTTTAGTCCCCCCTCAGCGATTCCCACTGCTACACGCCGCTGGCTAGGGGCACGCTACCTATTCCATGTCGCTATTCCCTCTCTCCCGCGTCCACGGAGAAGTCATACCTCATTGGTTACCGGGCCGCGAGTCTGCCTAACGGTGGGGGATTTGACTCACGTCCGCAATTGAGGCTGTTTTCTCGCCACCCGCGTGTATTCAACGACTAGTGTACTATGATTTGCTGCTACCTGATATATGCTATTGTTTGATCATCTGATAATTGCAAGTGGTCTGGAGGGTTTGCATGCTGTAAATTGTGCTACATTTTCTATTGTAGAAAAAACAAACGATTTGTGTTAAAACACACGAGACATGTCTGGACCCGTTGGAGAGGCCCTTGACCAAATCTGTTCTCTTGCTTGTCCAGCTCGTTGTTCCTGCAGGGTCTTAGCGTCTGCCGATCCAATACCCTCCATCAACACTCCCCCCGGTCCCTGACCAATTGGAGTGGCAGTAAATGGATTTTTCCTGGCCTCGTTTTGTTCCCCGAATGAGATGCAAAAGTGTGATTCGAGTCTCTCCCAAAGAATCGAAAAGGTTTTGATGACTAGCATCAAAGAAGATTTTCCGGGCATTACTGTGTCCGAAACCCTCCATGCATTCCTGCGTCATTGCTGTCCTCGCCGCTTACCAGAGCGACTCGTCTTTGATAGTATGATGGTACAGATCAGAGAAGAGAGAGATAGAGAGAAGTAGACAGACAGAAAGTATCGAGAGTCAGGAAAAGAGAAGAAATTTTCAAGAGTATGCGGAAAACTTTGAGAGGAAAAGAAGTAGACAACAACAAAAAAAACCTCGCTCACCCGGTTGGTCCTTCCAAACCACCATATATGCCTGATCCCTAAACGCCTGGTATTGTACCGCCCACCCGCCTGCCAAATGCTTTCAGAATACAGAAGCTGACAAGAAAAGGAAATGAGAAAAAACAAAACAAAAAGAAAACTCAAAAACCGTTGCAGTATGCCTGTAGGACCGATGTTGGAAACCATGCCAGACCAGAATATGAAAGCCACAAGAAACTGCCTTCCACCGAGGCAATGGCGGACCCGCCGATTAGAAGTTAACAGCATCTCTGGTATGCTCTCTCATTCCATCCAAACCGCCCAAGCCGCCCAATGCAAAACCCAATGCCAACGCTATGCGAGCTGAATGTCGATAAAGAAAGCAGCCGTGTCGGGAGTGAATGATATCCAAAAAGAAAATCCGGAGAAAGAAAGAAAATATTGAGAAGATTTCGAAGAAGCCGAGGGTCGAGACCGGGAGGGGAACGTGGGCGGGTTTCAAGATGTCGTTTTATTGTAGCGCGCGGGTGGTGACAACTAATAGGCCGTGTAACGTCTGTCTAACGTTTTCGTGATCTCGTCTCTGTCTTCGATAACTTCGTTGCTGGTTTTCATGGCGGGGCGTAAGAACGGAATTGAGTTGAGTAATGATGAGAGGAGCGAAGATGTTGTGAAGGCCGTCGGCTAGTCATCCCATGGCGGGGGGCGCCGAGGATGACATCAGCTGGTCATGGCCAACCAAGAGGAGTGATAGCTGGGACGGGTGCAGCGTCTGCGATGGCGACCTAGCTCTGAAAGAGTATAGGTAGACAACCCAGTCGCTGAACTTGAAAAGCTCCAGCTTCGGGGAACGCCATGAACAGCAACCCGTCACCGAAGACAAGACATTTCATCGGTATTGGCGAGAGCTCCTGCTGCTTGAGTGGCTTGAGTGGTAGCCAGAGTCTGAGTAGGTGTATTGTGATGCGTAGCCTCCATGAGACGAGGTGTGGGCGTGACATGCGTAGCCCACCAAGATTGTTCGCTTCTGAATGCTGTGACCGGGTCGTCCATATGAAGCGCATCTGTCAATGGCGTGCTGGTAGTAGAGACACCGGCAAGCCGAGTAGAGCTCAACGATTTGATAGCACATTGTGAGAGTTGTCTAGGTTGACTTGTGTGTGCTTGTTGTTCTTGAATGTGATGAATAGATCAATTGGATCTCGGATGGATGAATGAATATGTCCAAGGATGAATCCTTCCTGTCAAGGTATGGTGGGATGCGGCCGTTCTTTAATAAAGGGTATCGAGAGTGTTGAGACCAGAGCGACTGAAAGCTGCCAAGTGTGCAGAGAAGCAAGCGGAATAAGGCAGAAAAGGAAATAGGAAAGGAAACCTAAGAGAGCGTACTCGTGATGTGATGACTGTACAGAAACAGGCAAGAGACAGGGAGAAGGAATCGAGAAGGCATCACGGCCTTATAGGCCTGGCAGCCTGGGGAGCCGTCACACTCGAGACAAGCTTGGAGCGAGTGGAAGATGGAGTGTGTGTGTGAGAGAGAGAGAGAGAAAGCTCTAAGGCAGCAGTGGGCCATGGCAGTCCACGCCGGATCATCTGAGTGAGACCCAAATGACTAAGGCTGCATCTCTCTGTGCATTAGAGCGATATGCAGACAACGGACATGATGGCGCAGGCCAGGGCCAGGAAAAGGTGCAAGGCACCTTCGACGATGGCCCTGTAAGGCGCGGCGCAGCAGGTGTGAGAAGAGAAAGAGAGAGAGAGAGAGCGCAAGAGACATAACAGTGAGCGAAAGGTGAGCAGGCGGAGAGGGTGTGGGCTGCGGAAAATGGGCTGGGGGGAGGGGGGTAAGTGTGGTGCAGGTGCAAGTGCAGGGCAGTAAGGTGGGTGTGGTTCAGGGCCCGGGATGGTGTGGGTGTGCAAAGTGCCCTGTAAGGTAGGTAAGGTACAGAACGTAAGTAACATCCATACATGCCTACTGCTCGATGCGTGTGGGATGGATGCGATGGAGACTGTCGGCCAAAAGAGTCATCTTTCACCATCCATTCCCCAATTGAACATGATGTCTGAAAATGGACCACTGCCGGGAGTGTGTCCCCATACTTTGGGTTGATGAGATGCAGCAGGGCTGATGTGCGGTAGGATGACATGCCATGCCATGGGTGGATGGTTGTACGATATCGTCAGGTCCCTTCCATTGGCCCTCGTCCCTGTGCCTTGAAAGATTCCAAGGTCGATGCCGCATGCTGATTTGCATCGACCATCATTTCTGGCACCATTCTTAGGGCAGAAGTAGCAGCGCAGCCGCGGCTGTCATACCGACTTGCCATGCCGTTGCATATCTTAGTCCTGACTTCTGTCAGGTACTGCCGCTGCTGTGTCGTCGTGCCGCGGTTGAGTGCGCTTGAAGGACAAAACAAAACGCCCGAGAGTCTATTATCGGCTGGTTGCACCGGCTTCGACACCCATCAGCAGCCAGAGCCGACAGGGTGCCGACCCAAGATAGCTCTCTTGTCTTGAACGGCAGGGCTGACTCTGCATCATGGCCCCAAAACAAGACACACCAGGTCTTGTCTTGCTTGCGCTTATTAGCCATCCCTGATGTCTGATAGTCCTACCTTCGTCCTGCCTAGACCAGATACCAGCCGTGGAACGCAAGTTGAGTTCTTGGATCATCGAGCCTAGGCAGGAACATTAAGGTGTGGCCTCCATTGAGCCTTGCCCTGGCCGAGGTCCTTGGTGATGATCTGTGACCCCTCCTCCATCTGGACCATCGTTGTATTTGCAGAGAGCGTTCTCTGCGATGCCCACAATTGAGCGACAGCCCGCCTGCAGTCAATCAGGGATGGCGCACGGCTGGATTGCTAAATGAGGGTATGCTGGCCCAGAGGCTCGCGAACTGCTCCATAGAGCACGCCCAAGCCTGCAACTCAGCAACCCTGTCGACCCAACTCAGTGCCCGGGGCGACGGCCAGACCTCCATTTCAACGTGGTGGTGTTTCGCTAATGAATCTTCAAGATTGGCATGGACTCTTGTTGATCCTGATCCTTGCAGGATGAACAAAATTTTGAGGCCCCGGAGCTGGTCCCGTCGAGCAACGGAAGCTATGCTGCTTGGCTTGAGAACTGAAGGATGATGATTATTTGCCCCTTGCGGCGTGACAGGACAGGGTCTCGGCCCGTGAGCCAGGAACCAGATTCTGCTCTCGTTGCACAACGCTTCCGCGGTGACGGGCTGGGATGCGAAGAATGCTGCTGGGATCACCAATGAGAGGCCATCAGATCAACGAGCTGCCAAGAGCCGCTTTTCGAGCTCTCAGTGGACAAAACCCGCACCCAAGAGCGGGCAGGCAGGGAAAGCTAATTTGAGGTCGATGTCCCCATCCAAAAATGCTGAATATAGCCCAAGGGTCGTCGTTTGGCGGTCGTGGGCACCTTTCCGCAACGGGGGAAATGGGATGGTAGATCGAACAGGAGCTTCGACTTCGTGCTGACAAGAGAGGAAAAGAATAGCCATGCATCGAGGCTAGGTGGCTGTTGCTGCTCAACCATGGCTGGCACCCCCCAAGTACATTGTCCATATAGCCCGGGCTAAGAGGTACAGCGTGCAGGGATAGGGCTGTGCTGGTCATCAATCAACGCTCATTGGGGTTCCACCGAACCGGTGGCTGTCTTTCCGGCGCCCATTGGCCGCAGTACGTGCCCGATCGGTGCTGGTGCTGATGAACAGCCGGGAGCCTCTGCAGACGAATATTCCATGCTCTTCCCAATTGTCGGGAGGATGGTCAGATCAAACGCGCTTAGCAGCATGTCGTCATTGGAGGCCATATCGAGATGAGACCCGGGCATCTGGAGAGAGTAAGAAACAGCCTTTTTTTCGGGTCGAAGGGCCCCTGGAGATGTAAGACGACTGGGGATGCGATGCGATGCTAGGGGCGGCGGGCCCGGGTAGTCGGGGGGAGACAACGGGCCATTTTTTCCATTCAACAGATGAGTTGTAATCTGCTCCGAGCTCTTTTGTGCGGGCTGTCGAAGTTGTCAGTATTCCCGGGCCCGCACAGGGGAATTGGTATGGAATGCCTACCATGTCTTGGTTGCAACGGTCTCCGAAGGTCCCCGTAAATCGGCCAATGCAGGTCTCGAGGACGACGTCGGCTTTCATTCGACCGATGTAAATGCACGTTTGAGACCTTGATCGACAGGCCCTTCCCTCCAAGCCCAGGACTTCGGTATTCGTTGGGAGCCCCATTCAGCTACGGAGGGCGAGAAGGTTCGCAAGTGAGAGAATGGGCCGCACCACCGATATTGCTCTGCACCAATTCACCGAGTGTTGCTTGCTGTGTAAGTGGTTGGAGGAGGTAGGCGTCACAAGCACATGCCAAGAACGCGCGATAGATTGAGGGAACCCAAAGACAGATAACTGGTGATTCTGATGAGAGGGCTGCCGGTTGGAGCAGGCACCAAGACACAAGTCAGCGTCCACGAATGGCATCGGACCAGGGGTGTAAGTGGTTGTCAAGCGCCAAAGTACCAGCAACAGAGATGCAGCATTGGCTAGCGTGAAGCGACTTCAGGCAATGTGCGATGGAGTAGGTAGGATAAGGTGCACATAGCCAACCTTGAGAGCATTGTACGAAAACGCAACTGAGAAGGTACGATGAATATGATGTCCACGGGTGTTCCTGCTCTGTCTGGCTCTTGCCCTGACGAGCTTTCTCTCTCTCCTTGTCTCTCGCTGCTGGGAAAGAGCGCGGGAGGGTGTGCTGCCTGGGATGCCTGGGCGAACAACCATGCAGCTTGATCAAAAAGGGCAAGTTTGGATGTTGCTTCTTTCCTGATTACGAAAGCTTGCGCCCTGCCAAGGCATGTAACTGGTCAATCTCGCAGGCATGGCCCTCACGTGTCGTCTCCACCGCCCGCCAGAAGTTCAGGTGACAGACCGCTGGAGCAGATGGCAGTCACGGATGGCTCTCCAAGGATTTCAACGTCGTCGCCTTTGTGCAGTAGGTCGAGGGGCTTGTCGATGGGGATACCGGAAAAAATGCGTCACAACCCATACCAAGCCTTCTTCCGACCCCCATCTACGACAGCGCACTACGAATTCCTGCCCCAACCTCGTTGAAACCTCGACCCTTGATGCCCACACAGTCAAGCTCACCCCTGTTGCACTACCTTTGGACTCGGAATAGTGGTCGACGAATTGTGGCTGTCCCTCGCCAATGCAGAAGTTGACCTTCATCGTCTCTGGGTCCGGTCCGCTTAAACCAAGCAGACAGAAGTTCCGATGAACTGCTTTCCAAGTCCTGCCGACTTTTCAGCCGTTCGTCTTGGGCAATTCAACCGCTCCACGGATGTACATGCTTAGGGATCAGTGCCGTCGGCCGCGTGGGACGGAGCCAACAGACAAACGAACCAGCGCAACACAGCCTGCTTCACAGTACCCCCAACTCAATCCACGGCACTTGTCTGCTTGCTGCAAGGCCAGCGCAAGACCTCCATCGTTCACCGTTCGCCATCTTTGGGCAACGGGCCCGATCCAAGACCTGCATCGAGTCCTGCGTTACAGAGATCGCATCAAGGACCAACAGGTACCGACATACGACGCGGCAGACGTTGGGTGTTCGATGTAACCCCAACCCTCAGAACTAGCAGTACACCACTACGCTTTTTGCGGCCTGCACTCACCGAGGCCAAACGTCGTCCAAGACACAACAACGCCCGGAAAAGAGTCACAATCCGGGCAAAATGACCACAGGCGTCAACTGCCGCGCATCCAACGGGCAATCCAGTGTGTTGCAACCGCCAATGGTTGCGCGGCACTCGGTGTCCGACTACAACGGTCCGATACTCGCACGTGTCCCCCGTAACCGTGGCTCCGACTGTCCACCGGCCCCATCCCGTCTGCGGAACCGTGTGGGCAGGCGGGCGTTGCGTCAAGAAACCCGCAGAGTGTGGACAAGGCCAAGATGACCATTTTTCCGTTTCCCATCTCGCCCTCTTCTGCACCTATTGCAGCATCCAATCGCGGAACTATCCCATAAGCTTTATCATGGGTGCTATACACCATCCTCCGCACACGCAGAAGACAGAAACACAGCCAATGTCAACCTCCTCCAAGTCCGGACCTGCATGACGCTTGTCTCGACTGTCGTCAACTACCTGCAGGACGCAAGACCTGAACCGCCGAGCTACGGATACGCAGTCACACACTCGAAACCAAGAATCGGATCATTAGTATGCAGAATCATTGATTCCATCCTGCTCTAGTCGCTGCAAAAGGGACTCAATCAGCCTCGTTCATTTCAACATACATCACTTTGCGGGGGATTGTCGCTGGGAGCAAGGGTCTGCTGTCTCACAGGGAGCGCAAGCGATTGGATAACGAGCGAAGCACAGCGACTTTCTCGAATTACTACTGGACGAATTCCTCCATCTCACCTTCTCCCCGTCGAAACTGGCCATCGATTGCAGTGGATGATGGCCAGGCCCCTGTCTTGTTAGCTCCAGCACAGCCTCGGGAGTCAGCAAGCCACGGGGACTGAACCACATCACGGATCCTGGGGCCAGCAGTGCGGCCAGGGCCTTCTCCCATCACGGTGGGATCAAGAGTCCTAGGTCCACTTTTATCCACCGCTCAACGCCGTCACCCCGACTTGCTCACCATGTCTTGGCCGGAGTCGCCGTCGGTCTTGGGTGGGCCTGCTGCTCGACATTTCCACACTTCCTACACTACGTATGCAACTGCCGCCATACCGCTATGCTATGCTGCACTCGACTTCCGACTGCCAGCGTCATTGCTTCCCATTGCTCTTATCGCGAAGCTCAATGAGACATTCGCGTCCTCGGATGCCTGTTTCGTCGGGCAGAAGTCCCTCCGCGCACCTTCCACAGCAAACACGCCTATGAGCCAGACTATGCAGTCTACGTCTTCATCTTACGAGTTGCCCCGTCACTTCCCCATCGCGTCTGTCATCGCCGTCATTAGATGCCTTTACCAGACTACGCTTTCAACGAGAATCCCGGCCGTGATAGCCGCTCTCGCAAGCTATGGAGCAGCGTCCGTCATCTCTACAATCCCGCGTCATACCCTACACCGTGATTTCAGAGGTAAGAGAGCTTCACCCCTCCCCTGCCCTATCTCCCAAGTCCCTGGTACCTTGATCGCATCCCAGAGCCGCCCGCTGTTGTTGAAACTTGACGCCTATTGCGGCTAGTGTCTACAGGTGCTGAACCACAGTCAAGGCTTGGCCCAGGCTCCCCAGCCACGCCCCGCTTCCAAATCCGTACTCGGCCGATGCTGCCGTTCAACGGTTCTCTCGACTTGACTCTGCTCTCTTCCATGCTGACCGTGCGACCTCTGCATCCACAACTGTCCTGTCCAACCTGAACAGGCCCCCTCGTCATGAAGGGAGAAGAAAACTCCCCGAACCGCAAATTATCTTCTCCTCGACCCCCATGCTTCAGCTCCGCCGTTGGCCTCCTCCCGCGGCCGCATTCCCACGACTACGGCGTGTGAGGGGAGCCAGCCGGGGGCGCGCCCCTCCCGCGCCTCTCGTTCTACCAGTGAAGTTCGTATGATCGTTGCAGACCAGGCACCCGCAGCGGAGCATACCTGACTTGTTCGTCTTCAACGTTCTTCTGAAACACGGCATGTCGGTGGCAAATCTGAGGCTCAACGTGGTCTCGACTGGTCTTTTTGACCCTTGAGTCCTTGACTGACCCAGACCATGTCTTCAGCTCTGGCGAACTTGCATGTCAAAAGGTCCGCTCGGCGTCTATCAAGCGGCCTTACGAACCTTACCACTGGGTATGGTGACCCCCTTCGATCGAGAGACCCTGTTTCAGAGAACAGCCGCTGGCCCTCCTCGGCCGATCTTTTTTGGTTCTGAGTCGAAAAGCTGTCAAGCTTTTCGCCCTACGTGCAGATCATGACATCCGCGCGGATCCATCGCGCCAGACGGCACAGGGACGATGAACAACCACCTCGGCAGACGTTGAATCCTACAAGGCATATTTCGCACTTCGGCCTGTCCACCTTTGCACGCGCACACCTTGGGAGCGTCTGACAACAGCCGCCTTGCCGCCGTGGGAAACGTCCCTCGCATCCTTCCCGGTGCTACCGAAGAACCTGGTCGCCCCCAACGTCACATAATCCGTCAGGAAGGCCGTCGCCACGGCTTGTGACAGCCTTTCACATTCAGAATTCCTTCCTCCCATGTCCTCAAGTCTCAATGCAAGGCCAGAAATCTGATTTAGTGTTTACTGATTGTCCCGTCAAAATATCCATAAGGTATGCATACCAACAAGCGCGCGGACTCGCTCCACCTTCCAAGGGGGCGCTTTGCTCATTCAGCTTTCACTGTGATCGACACTTTATTTCCCACTTGACGAGGAAAATAGGACAGGGGATTGTGTCATGACCCGCGGTAGCGCGTTTCTCACGGCAAACGGTCGAACAAGGGCAGGGGAGGGAGGGAAGGGGTAGCGCGATGTTTCAGGGAACAAAGACCCTGTTTTCTGGTGGTGGTCTGTTCTTTCACGATAGCTTCTTTTTTCTATTTCTAGCTCTACGGACCCTCTCCCCGCATCTTTTCTCTTCCGGGACGGAGTTTTCCTCCGGAGGCCTACGGATGACCCCGGCCCCGGTGGCCGGTGGCCCGGAGGCTTTTTCGTGATGCCCTCTTTTTTGCTTTTCGTCCTGCTAAATGTAGACACCGTCCTTCTTCTCTCGGTGAGGATCGTCACCGGAGGCCTTCCCCAGCTTTCAGCCTCATCGTGTTCGTCCAGATGAGGAAACCCCAAAAGCAAAAACGGCAGAGAAAAAAAAAATCTTCAATCATTCAAGTCCCAGTTCGCCCCATTGACAGAACCGTCCGTCCCAGGAACAGGGGTTCATCCAATGCCTTCCTCTTGACCCGAGCTCCTCGTAGAGAGGCTCCAAACGGACACCGACAGATGCAACCAAATACACAAGAAATGGAGGGAGGAATCTCGGCATTTGGAGGCCCATCTGCCGTGACCCCGGCGACTCGGTCGCGCTTCGTTCGTGTCACTCTTCATTCATTCTCCCTGAGGTGACCAGACACACACCCTCCTCCCCAGCCCTACAAGGCTCACCACCAGCCCATTGTATCACCACCCTTTCCACCATCTGGGACGTGTACCCCCAAACCTCTCATCACATCACCACAACCACGCCCTTCACAGGAACGGTACGGTACGCAGAAGAGCGACCCTCGAAAGCAAAAAGAAAAGGTGACGGCTCATCATCGTTCTTCGGCCCCCAACGCTGACCAGGGGAAAAGCCTGTTCTAAAGGGAGGCCTCGAACGAAACGGAACCAACCGTTCGTAGCCGGCCTTGCCTTGGAATCCCTCCCCTTTCCTTTCCTTTTGCCTTCTCGCCACATACCATCCCATCCATACCGTACCCTTTCTCGAGATCACACTCGTTGCCTGGGAAGGAGCGGGGGGCCAGAAACGACAAACCTCATGATCTCTCTCAACAGGCACACCATCACAGCGTCTCAAGAAGGCGCATTCTTGCGGCCCCAAAGGCATACTTCTTTCCCTGTCGGCGTCCCGCCTTCTATTGACGCTTCATCGTCTGCCTTGCCTTCTACGTTGCCGCCTCTCCGCCCGTGTCTCGATCTCAAAATATCGCAGGCAACAGAGTTCAGGAGGTTCTAGATGAAGTGGAAGGAGAGAGAACACAGCCAACCCGCAGAGCATCGCAAACCTTTTGACCCTTCTTTGCCTCAGACTCGAGTGCGAGCCGCTACCTCGTCGCTTCTCCTGCCCAAACCCCATCCTACTGCTTCACATCTACCGTGATTGCGAGGTAACAGCCGGCAGCAGCGACATCTTCGGTCTTCCCTCACCGATGCCTAGAGTCACACATGAACAGCCAAACACACAAACACGCCTGCCCCAGTCCGGTCTGCATTTCACTCATTCCAAGGCCATTCGTCATTATTAATATACACATCTCTTGCCTTCGTTCTCGTTTTATCCTTGCAAAATGACGGACGGGCAAACAGCGGCCCGTGCCTCTTCGGACACTCCCGTCCTTTAACGAGTTCTCGCTCCCCCATCCCATCCACCAAACGTACATGGGACCCCTTCTCTGCTGGTGGTTGTCCGCGGGAAGGGGGCTTTAGACTCGTGTCTGTCTGTATATAGCTAGGGTAGAGGAAGGTTACGATAAGAAAAGAAAATGCGGTTTTGAGTAACAAAAAAGAACGAGGGTGTGTCTGTGTGTTGGTCATCCGATCCGACATGACACCCACCACAACCACCACCCGGACTGCTCGCTCATCATGAAGAAAACTGCCCCGCCATGCCCCAAATTTGACTCCTTTCCTGCCGGCTGTGACTCTTCGTGCTGGGTATTCCGTCACTCCATTCAAACGTGGTCATGGCGCAGGAACATGTTCACTGCCCGTTAGGGATGTAGCGTTAGGAGGGAATAAAAAACAAAAGCAATCAACTACCCAATGATTCGTAAACCACCTCGCCTGTAAATGCTTGATCCGTCTGGCTCTTTCTGTCTTGCCAATCCTGGCCGGCCTGCATGCCTCCCCTACACTTGTCGCCGACTCATGGCCGCGGTCGCTCCGGCAGATGCAAGGTCCTGTTTGGCGCTCACACTCCTCATCGCCGCGCGAGGGAGGTTGCTGGTTCCGACGGTGATACCGCCTGTCCCCGTGCTGGTGCGCTTGGCCGTGGCAACATGGACGGTTCCGGCGGTTGCGACCGAGGGTCGGCGCGAGGTCGGCGGCCCCGAGACGGGCTTGTGAGGGCTTGCCCCGCTAACGTGCCTCGATCCAGGATTGCTCTTGAAACCTGCGGCGGGGGGTTCGGGGAGTGGGCGCGGTGCCGCAGCCGTAGTGTGACGCTTCGCCGGAGACGCCTCGCGGGTCGTGGGGATGCGCGGGAGAGGGGCGCTCATCTTCTTGCCACTGATGAACTCGTGATGAATGGCCTCCTCCGGCTTCAGACGTCTGTCCGGATCCCATCGTAGACATCTTGCGAGGAAGTCGAGGAATGCCTCGTCGTCACACTTAAGAACCTGCTGGAGGGTCTTAGAAGAAGGACGACGCCTTCGTCCCTTGGAGGACACCGTGAGACGTGGCTTGCCCATGGAATCGAAAAACAGCTTCTTGCGCGTGCTCTTCTCAATCAGGTGCTTCTCTGGCGGACCAAACACCTCCATGATACAAGCGAGCTGTTCCTGCTCATTCTCACCAGGGAAGATGGGCACTCCGGTGTACAGCTCGGCCAGGATACATCCCAAACTCCACATGTCGATGGGCATGCCATATGTCATGCCCAAGATGACCTCGGGGGATCGGTAGAAACGCGACTGAATGTAGGTGTACACCTTCTCGTTCTCGAAACAGCTGGAACCAAAATCGATGACCTTGATCTCTGAGTGCAGGGGATGACGCAGCAGAATGTTTTCTGGCTTGAGATCGCAGTGAATGACCTTGTGCTGCTTGAGAAGGTTCAGTGAGCTGAGCATCTGCTTGGTGAATCTGCGAATGAGCTTCAAAGAAAACCCGCGGAACGCATTCGCCTTAATGAACTCGTAAAGGTTCATATCCAGAAGCTCGGTAGATATGCAGAGATGTCCTCTGAAGTAGAAGCTGTGGGTGAAGTTGACCATGCTGTGCCTGTTCTTAGGATCCTGTTCTATTGTTAGCTTGAGAAACTGTGTGTAATTCTTTGAATCTTACCCATTCGCGAAGCTTTTGCAGGATGTTGACTTCGACAAGAGCTTGCTGGTGGAATCTCTTCTTGTTGCGAATGATCTTGACGGCAACAAGCACGCCTGTCTTGTGATCAATGCACCGGACGACTTGGCCAAAACTTCCCTTTCCAAGCACATCGATAATCTCATAGCGGTAGGCGAGGTGGTCGCCAGGCACGATGGTGTAGTCTCCACGCTCGTCGTCGTAGCCGAAGTTGGGCGCGTCCGACTGGAGATCACCAACCACCTTGCGAGCGTTCTGCGTTCCGCAAAAGTAAATGTCGTTGTAATCAACGATTTCGCCGCGCTCGTAAATGTTGAGCATCGCGATCCGGATGGCTTCCTGGGCACCGACTCGCTCCTTTGGCGTTGCGCGTTTCCTCAGGGCGTCAAGAGTTCGAGCCGCGATCTCGGTCTCCTTTCTTCTTGCGCCCATCTTCTTCATCTCCTCCTCGGCAACGAGGTCGTCCTTGTCGAGATCTGCGGTCCACGGGTCCTGGTGGCGAATCGCCGTCGCTGACGCCTTCGGGCGAAGAATCTTTTGCATGACAGAAGGGTTATGAGGGTGAGATGATTCGGGGTGAGCCTTAGGAACGGAAGCCGAGGTCCAATTCTCACTCTTAGTCCTATCGTGGCCCAAGCTTGCCGCTGAGCTCTTCCTCCTTCTTGAATCCAAGTAAGATGTGTTAACCTTGACAGACGGGCTTGGGCTGTTCTTTGCCGAACTGAGATTCGAGACCGTGGCGGAGACGGGCAAGCGCGGTGGAGGCATCTGTTCCTTACTAAGGCTGCGCTCCAAGGTCTTGTCCTGTGCAGATTTTGAGTCGTTCTTTCCACGCTTCCACGACAAGCTCAACTTTCTACGCAGCGAGCTCATTGATGATGGGGTAGGGGGCTCCTCTGGATCGGACGCTGGCGGAGTTGGCGAGATTGCCTTGGAGGGGCGGGGAGCACGCGGGCCAGATGGCTTTTGGATGGGCTTCACGTCAAGAGGCCCAGTGATGTTGCTCAAGTCGCCGCCAGTCTTGGACCTCTTCAGGAAAGCAGGATCGGGGCCTCCCTTGGGTACTGAAGAAGACAAAAACGGGGACACGCTGGGCTTGTTGGTTGGCTTTCTGGACAAGGCCTCGAATGACTCGGATGAGCTTGTACCATCAGCGCCAGATGCACTGTCGAGACGTGCGTGGTGGACAGTACTGCTGCTTCGCAGGCTAAAGTCCGACTTATCGTCTTGTCGGTTCCTGGAGAAGAAGGAGCTCTTAGACGCGGTCATGGGGGTGGTGGGCGTCTTCGCGGTAATACGCGACGGTGGCGGGCTTAAGTTCCTGTCGGGACCATTTTGACCCAACGCTGCGATCTTGGCACTCGTGGATGGGTTCAGCGGCCCAACAGTAATTGGGGGCAGCCGCACAGGAGGAGGAGGGTTCTTTCTCGATTGAGACGGGTTGCCTTTCTTTTCGGCGTCCAGGGCTGCTGCATTCGTCGACTTCCGGGTGCTGGGCTTTCGTACCAGCTTGACAGCGGGTTCAGGGAGCGACGGGATGGAGAAACTGCCAGTGGAGTTACTATTGATGCTGCTAGCATCCGCAGCAAGATTGGCTTTCCGCTTGTCCAAAAACGATCCTTCTGTGGCTGACTGCTGTGGTGATTCGTACGCTTTCGGAATAGCAGGCACGGGCGGAACGTCCTCCTCGTCATCAGCGGAATGGGAGTTGTGGTTATGTGGGGTAAATTGCTTGGGGGCTGGCAGACGCGACGCACTTCCTGCGGCGGGTGCCCGTGGCTGGATTGATGAGCCGGTCGAGGTTCTGATGGTATTAAAGCTGTTGGTCGAGGTGATGGACAAGCCCGAACTGTACGATTTTCTGTGCATGTCGGGAGTCGTTCGAGATGATGATGGCGTGGCAGATGCCTTTCGGGGTATCATCGATGGGGATCTGGAGTGTTCTCGGTGCTCGAGCGGCGGGGGAGGCGGCGCGTTGGCCAGCTGGGTGAGACTCGGGACGTGGTGCATGGACATGCGCTTCATTCGTCGCGTGTCGGTCGGACTGATGGTCCTGGCACCGAGACCGCTCGCGTGCGATGCGTGGGACCCTCCTCCGGGCATCACTGATTGTCTTCTCGACTGCGAATGGGCAGAACCGCCAGCGCCGCCAGTACTTCCCTTACTTCCACCTCGAGGTGATCGAGGAGATATCGTGGACAGACGACTGTTGTCGGGGGTCGAGAGATTTGTGGTGCTTGTCCGGGGTAGTGCTTGGTGCATCGATTTAGCTTTGGTCGCTCTGTTCGTGAGGTTTCGCGGAGTCTCAAAACCAGCGCCGGAGCTGCCATCGATCGAGGTCCGAGTGGAATCGAGTCCACCACCAGCGTTGCCCATGATGCTCGGTCTCCTACTCCTTTGCGCGGTGCGACTGCCGAAGTCCGTCTCAATGGGACCCGGACCGATGGATTTCCTGGGAGGCTTCGCAATGTTGGTGATGATGGTGTTTGATACTGGAGGATAATGACTCTGACGTCGGGGTCTCGCGGCTGAAGACCCAGTCGCAGAATCAGTGCCGGACGATGGTCCTGAGGCGATGGATGAAATGCTGGCCTGTCTGTTGGAGGTACTAGGTCTCCTCAAAATAGAACCAGATCTACCAGGGCGGGTCGCGGTCTGAGGAATACCACCAGCACGCGCGGCTCCGCCATTCTGGGTCGTATTGGAACCCCCGCCCATTTTGTCGGTCATGCCCTGAGTCTCTAGAATGCTGCCTTGACCGGTCGGGGACGGGAACTGGGTCAATTTGAAATCGTGGGATGCGGACTCAAGGCTGCTCTGGAGGTCGTCGAAGCTGACCGAGGGCAGAAAGTCAAAAGAATTAGTCGACTCTCCTACTTCATTCGCGGCGCCATTCCGACCGAATGAAAACAGAGAGTGGTTGTTGGCCGAAGATGCACTGAGCATTGGACCGTCTGCGAGCGAGCCCTTTGAGGGAGAGGTGGTTCTCGAGTCCGGGATGCCCCTATTACTGCAAGTTTTTGGCGGATTAGCACACTGGTTTCTTCAGGGATGCAGGGCACAGCAGCAACAAAGAGCGGGTAAGGGGGGGCGGGACGGGGTAAATAAAAGAGCGGGAAACGAAAGATGAGGGCATTCCATACAGTCTTGTCGGGGACTGGTTCGCCGGTCGCGGGCCAGCAGGTACTCTATGCTCCCTTATCATGTGTACTCGGTGCAACGGCCAGCGCGCAGGTCATGCGAGCGTTGGACGTGAAGGCGTGAGTAGAGAAGCCGACGAGGCGAGATGTGGCGAGATTAGGAAGTCGGCGAATGTTGAGTCGAGGGCGCGGTGCGATTTCGCGAGCGGGCAACCTCAGTCCGGTCAGGGAGCTGAGAGCATTGATGATGCTACCTCATTCCGAGGAACAACAGAGGGCAGGGCGGTACGGTCGATGGGCTGTGGCGGCGATTCGTCGACGGGGAAAACAGACGGGATTGAAGATTTCGAAGTCGACAAGGTGTTGTGGAAAGGAGAGGCAGGCGTGCGCGGTCGGGATTACCACCAAGCCGTCGGGGGCAGGTTGGAGTGAGGTTGGAGTGTGAACCAGTGCAGTCCTGGAGGAGACGAGACGAGACGACGACGACTGGTCTGGTCGGGACTGGTCCTGGAGTGGACTGGTCTGGTGGTTGTTTTTGTCGAAAAAGAAGGGCCCGTCGCCGCTTGTCAGTGGCAGGCAGGTCAGTGGTCACGACCAGGGTGGTGGAGCGCTGGACTGGGGCACTGGAGCACACTGGAGCCTCTTTCTCGGTTCCTCACCCCCGTCTAGAGGTGCTTAGATGCGAATCAGAAGCGATCAGTGAGTGCGGGTGGAGGAAGAGACTGGACTGGTGCAAGTTGGATGGATGGATGCCGGGAGCGAGAAAGCGGTGCAGGTGCAGCGTGGTATCTAACTGAAGTGCAGGCGCAGGTACCTACTACGTACGTCTGTCTCGCTGACCTCTTTTGCTTTGCCTTTAATTGCTCTCCAGTGCCGTCGAAGACGAGGTGACCGGGCTGAACTGTCTACAAACACAGAGGGGGAGGAGGACAGAGGCCATACATCCACTCTTCCAATCATTCCCTCAGACTGCAGGCTGGCCCAGGCGATGGAGGCCGGGTCCCTGACTCTGTTGTGAGGATCTACCTAAGGCCCGGAAAGTAAGGTACGAGGCCGAAGCAAACCTACATGCCTTAGGATGATTTAACCGGCAAGTATCTCTCCTCTCATTTAGAGTGGTAAACTACAAGGCGGGAGGAAGACAAGGTCAGGTCCCTTGAGCACGCTACACGCTGCAGCTGCAGGCCAGAGACATGGAGGCCGGGCTTAGTGGGCGAACGCACTGCAGTGCACCGGGGGGGAAACATTGAAATGGGCGGGGAAAGGGACGGGATTGGGGGGGGGGGGGGGGGGACCTAGGAAAAACTCGCTGCAAAATAGAAAAAAAGGCGGCGGCGGGTGATGATGGCAGTAGTAGCGCGACGAAATAGCGGTGGTGAGGGTGGGTGGACACTGGACTGGACTGCCCAGTGCCCGTACCAGGTAGTGGTGGTGGTCGGTGCCAGTGCCCGCCCGCCGTCCGCCCGCTCACTCGCTGGGCCCCGTCCAAAAAAACTCGCATTTTGATTTTGAGAAAGGGAGGTCGGGTTCCCGTTCAACAGGGATATCCGTTCGTTCCTTGCACGAGCTCCTCCTTCTCTGGTCTGCGCTAGCAGAAAAAGGGACTCCGCAGGTGCCCACGGTGGCTTACCGACTTCAACTTCCTTCCCACCAACCTATGGGTTCCCAGGTGGCACCTACCTCACGGAAATCGCAGCTTGGGCGGTGTGAGCAAATGGAAGATGGAACCCGCCAAATAGCGTGCTGCTGCCCCCCTCTCGTCCCCTCTCGTCCCCTCTCGTAGTGATTTTTTGTTTCCCTGGCCGCTAAATAACCTCCCAAAATGAGGCAAATCTTATGGAGCGGGCGGGTATCAAATTCAATCCATCCTTCCCTATCTCGCTCCATCAATCTCGTCCCATCTCACCACGCCCATCAAATGTGATCCATCCCATCGCACCGACTGATCATTCAAGAGGGGAAGGGAGAAAAATACTCAGGCGGGCGCCGTCAAATCGCCTTTGTTCCCTCCCGCCGTTGGGGACTTGAGAGTTTAGAGAGGGGTTCAAGACTCAAAAAACAAAACGGCCAGGGATCTTGAATTTCTCCACAGAGACAAGCAAACAATCATTTCCGTTCCGCTTGCCCAAGGTCAACCCAACCCTCTTGCCATTAGCCGTCGTCGACACAAGAAACCACAGATTTGGCTTCTGTCTTATTGTTCGATGGCTCGCGCTGGTAGCCTTTGATGAAGACCCCGCTGTTTGCAATCGCAGCGAGATGAATTGCGATATACACTTCTCCCCTAAGTATGAGGCGCTCGGGGAGCCGCATCAACTCGCATCGCATGGCATCGCGTTCAAGATGAGCCGTCGGCAACGCTCCTCCGTACCACCTCACTTCAATTCCATGATCCACCGCTGCGACACTACTATCTACTTCGCAATTACACGACTCGTCCAGCTTCCAAGTAGCCAGTCCCGAGTTTCGGGTTGCTGCAGCATCCCATGTGTGCGCGTAACCAAGTGGCGCGGCTGCGCTGCGGTTGCGCCGGGTCTCTGCACCGCACTTGCACTTCAGAGTTTACAAGACTCGTCCCAAAGGGGGCCGCACTGAAAGCTTCCGCTGTCCGGAACCTTCATTCGACGCGTCTCTGTTTCCAGTCGCGCTGATGACGAGTGCTATTGGTGTGCCCGCTCCCACGGGCCCAGGTCCCAGTCTTCAGGCTCCATTTCCAAAGTCGCCAGACCAACAAGAGTCTGCGAAGACGACGTGTGTCCCTGCGTCACCGCGGCATCTTGTTGTCCTTGTCGTCGCCGCATCAACCAAGAGAGAGGACCCTGGACCCCATGCATGGGGGGCACCGCTCAACTGTCTCAACGCCTAAAGCAACATGTCAATCTGTCCAGTGGGAATGGGGGATTTGGATTTGGGGGAAGCCGCCTGCCGGGATGCGATCACAATAGGACGGGATGCATGGGTCCATCTGCATCTTGGGTTGGCGGCCCCAAGGTGAGGATTGGATGGGACACAGCTACACACAGCAAACCAATTCCCCGTGCAGACGTCCGTCATGCAAGTCGCTGCCAGGTCGCGAGTAGCAGCCAGTAACCGCGTCCTCGTTTCCGGGGACAACCGTAAACAACAGGCCGGATGTCTGGTGCAAGTCAGCCCTAGGATTGATGCCCATGGCGATATCGATAGCCTGAGTGGCTGTCCTTTTCTTCAGCACCAAGCAGAAGAGACAACATGGGCTTGCAGCAGCGGCTGACACGGTTGACCGTTGCCCAACTCTCGGCTGCCGGGGATCGGCTAGACAGTCGGGCAAAATGGGGCTCTGTCTGTCTTTCGATGGTCAACAGTCCTTGTCACTTGTCATTCGGCATCACTGACCGGCCTGGCAGCCCGACCGGAGACGAAGCGGTGACATTGACAGCTGCCCTTCGTGCTTTGCGGGCCTCCATGGGACTTTGATTGCGCCATGCGCGAGTGCCGGTCGACGGGCGCGTTCTTGACGGTCATCAGACTCGCCTGTTGACTCAGAATGCGCCGCTGCCAGAGACTCAAACAGAGTGGCTCGCGCTGATGAGTTGAACGGGATTTGAACCGTCAGGTCGATATGAAAGGAATGGCAGCCCAATTGCATCAACTTCGGCTGGGCTCCTGATACAGGCCATCATTTCGTGGGATATTGTTTTGCTGTCTTGGGTAGCCAATCATAAGACACGAAGTTGGCTATCCGTGTTCCAATGTTTTCTTAACAGGGTCATGCTATCATCGGCCGGGTGCCTGATCGCTTGCCTACAACATCTTGCTGCGCTGGGCCTGTCGGCTTTCGTTTCGAACCCTCCGTCACTCAATGCGAACCATCAAATTCGAGATCTACATGGCGACGCGTTGCCGTCGCATTCGGTCGCTCAAAGCTGGTTGGCACCCAGCGCTCTCAACGTCCTCAAGTCCTCGTCGATTATGTACATCTTGATCGATGTCCGTCACTTGCCTTGCTTGCCTCACCTGAGCTGTCTCGAAGCTTGACTTCGTATGACTGAAGCCGTCTGCGGTCCGGTCTGGTCTAGACAATCACCCGTCACGGTCGATGTCAAAAGTGTTAAGAGGTACTTCTTGCCAGTATGCAGAAGCTCCGGCCGCAGCGATCTGCTTCCCTTTTTAGCCAGGGGAAACACTGGCTCCATTCCAGCAGAGAGCGCGGGCTACAGCAGGATCCCAGCTTCTGCAGCTTCAACCCATCGAGCAGTTGCTGTCTCCCGTGTCACGCACGCCATGAGGCGATGGGGCGTCTCTGACCGCACGCCGTTGTCCTCGAGCAACTCTGGGGACTCCTGTACGCCTCGTTGAAGCGATGAGCCTTGGCCCGATCGACTTGGACTGGCATGCGGCCGGGCAAGGCCATAACGGGGCCCGAGCAGGTGTCGGCGGATGCCTCCTTTTTCTTCTAGCGTGGCGTTTGCCCTCTTCCGTGGTGCCTTTCAAGCCCTCCTCTCGTTATGTCGAAGACGCCAGACTGTCAAAGAGCCGCGCTTCTTCATTCCTTCAACCCCCAGTGCACGTGTTACCAAGCAAACACTAGCCAACTTGAGAAGCGGCCTAGGAGCAGGCGCAATTTCCCGCCCCGTGTTGGCTATGGAGGTCACATCGCGATTTCACAGGGAGGGGCTTTTGTCGATTCATCCAAATTATCTAATCAGTTGACAGTACCTTATGAACAACCAAGATTTACAGATACGGAATGGTTGCAACCTCTACGACGAAGTATTTCAGTTGCCTCAGAGGCTGAAACTGCCGATTTCCGTCACGTAAAGGCAAGACTGCCAATCGTCTTGCGTCTTCGGATGGCAATGGCGCTGTAATTTGAGATGGAGGGCCATCTTCAGCGGAGATCTGCTCAACAATCGGCAACACCCCGCCGCCAGATCTCGTGGTGCATCCCCTCCAATTAGTCAGCCACACCCGTCCTGCGCCAGTGTCCTATCTGTGGTTAATCATTCATACTGGCAGTGAGTGCCACCAACATCCTCGTCTGGGTATTTGGTCGCGGATGCGGAGACTGGTGAGCTTGAGGAAGTGCATGATGCTCGACGCAAGCACTGGTATCCGTCATGTAGACGCTGCCGTTGAATGCCAGCATCTACTGGACACAGTCTGATGCGTGCAACTGCTGCGACATCTCTCATGAAAAAGACTGACGTTGGACGGCAAGTAGCTTACCTACGGTGGCAGGTGCAGCAGCTCAGGGTTGAGCTCACGTTGGTTGGTGCTGGTGCTGGCCGCATGTGATGTCAACCGCCGCAAACTGCCAAATGCCAACCGACTGCCGCAGACTCCGCTCCAGGCCGCTGCCGCCGGACCCAGCAGCACCCACACCACCTCATGTCTTAATCACATGCAGCTGGGGAAGCTCCTCTGCCTGCAGCCAGCAACCTACCCCGGAGCAGCTCATCCGCATCGCACAGCTCAATCCCCAACACAGGCGCAACAACCTTGATGCTTAGGTTGGAAAACGCCGTGACACCGACGGAAAAGACACGAGTTGCGGGTCACGCATGTTTCGGCGCACCGACAGAGGGCACCTTCGAGAACAACCCGACAGCTGTGCACGCTGGGCAGCTGTACCTGCCGCCGGACGATGACGTGACCCCTCAGAACGTCCAACACCGAGCAAACGAAACACGCGCTGGCGCATCCCGCCCTCGCACCATCTACACCCACCAACGACATCCCTGGGTCACGGCATCGGCACCGGTGACCATGGACGAATATACGGCCGACTTGTTCATCTCCCGCGATGATACTTCCGATAGCTCGCCGCCGCAGCAGCGGCAGCCGCCTCCGACCGTCGTCGTAGACGAGTGGCCCCAGGACTCCGACACCAACGACACCACCCCG
Organism: Colletotrichum viniferum; assembly: GCA_020226115.1. Taxonomy (NCBI): domain Eukaryota; kingdom Fungi; phylum Ascomycota; class Sordariomycetes; order Glomerellales; family Glomerellaceae; genus Colletotrichum; species Colletotrichum viniferum. The sequence goes on from JAGFBE010000018.1 coordinate 408,814, forward strand.
TCCAAGAAATCGCCGTCCGGCCTACGCTCGCGCATCGCGAACAATCTCAGCAAGAAGACGAGCATTCAGGATCGCCTGGTTGAAAGGTAAGTCTTCATGAAGAAGTTGATTCTTCAAGAATGGCATACTTACACTGTTAGACTCCTTCAGCAAGTCATTCCCGAGAGCTCCGATGGCCTCGCTGCCGGCGACGACACTCTGGCCCCGGGCTTCCCCGCGGACAAGACCTCCACCTTCTCCCAGCGGCCAAACTTCAACATCACGACAATGTCCAACAACTTCCGCCGCTTCAACGCCCGCATCGGCGTGGTCTTCAAGTTCCAAGCCCGCGTTGTCCGCCTGCTGAGCTGGCGCCGTCCGACACACACACTATCCCTCCTCGCCGTCTACACCTTCGTCTGCCTGGACCCGTACCTCCTCGCAGTCGTCCCCCTCGCTGGCTTTCTACTCGCAGTCTTCATCCCCCATTTCCTCGCCCGCCACCCGGCGCCGCCTTCCGGCACCCTCTCCTCCGAACAGTCCGTCGGCTACTCCCCGAAAGGCCCGCCGCTCGCCCCCGCGCGCACCGTTAAGCCGGTCAAGGAGCTCAGCAAGGACTTCTTCCGCAACATGCGCGACCTTCAGAACTCGATGGACGACTTCTGCGTCGCCCACGACAGCGTCGTCTCGAGCGTCCTCCCCATCACAAACTTCTCCAACGAAGCCCTCTCCTCGGCGCTCTTCCTCGCCCTGACCCTCACCACAGTCTTCATGACCACCTTCGCCTCCGTCTTCCCCTGGCGCCTCATCGCCCTCGTCGCAGGCTGGGGCCTCATCCTCTCCGGCCACCCGGCCATCGCCCCGCTCCTCACGCACACCCACGACACCCACGTCGCCCCGCACCAACCCCTCGCCCGCTCGAGCGTCGAGGCCTGGATCGCCGCCGACATCATCCTCGACTCGGCCCCCGAGACCCGCGAGGTCGAGATCTTCGAGCTGCAGCGCCAGTCCCACGACGAGTGGGAGCCCTGGCTCTTCTCCCCGTCGCCGTACGACCCGCTCTCCCAGCCGCGCATCGCGGGCGAGCGGCCCCGCGGCACGCGCTTTTTCGAGGACGTCCTGCCGCCCGACGGGTGGGAGTGGTCCGAGAAGAAGTGGGCGCTCGACCTCTGGAGCAGGGAGTGGGTCGAGGAGCGCATCATCACGGGCGTCGAGGTCGAGACGGAGGGCGAGCGCTGGGTCTACGACATGTACGACGAGAACTCGAGCTTCTCGGGCGGCGTCATGGACTCGCCCACCACGGCCAAGGGCAAGGCGAGGGTGCCCGCGGCGCCGACGCTGAGCTGGGAGGAGGGTGAGGACGGCACCGGGCGCAGGGGCGAGTGGAGGAGGCGGAGGTGGGTTCGGCTCGTCAAGAGGAGAGCCACGACGAGCCCTGCGTAACGAGTGTGGTTTTATGAGTTTTTCTGTGTGTGTGTGATGAGCCAACGAGCTTATTTGGGATTGTATTATATGATGATGAAGAACATGAACATACTTCAAACCAAAGGTCGAGTACCCAGTGATTTTAATGAATTCGTTCGGACATCATTGCTCTTACTCTCCCACAGGGCGATAGCATACTGTTGAGGAATCGTCTCATCATAAAAGTTCATTTCCATAAACGCAGACGCCGTGGGAATCGTTACCCCCATCACGCGTCTGCGTATGTCTGTAACTGCCTAAATTGCAGGTCCAAGTCTAAATGCAGCCGTCCGGCGTGCCAGCCGGGATTCTCTGTAACACCAAGAAAATGCCATCCTGTGCTTTCTCCCCTTCCCTTGAACAACACAAGAGGGGCGAGGGAAATCTGCGACGCAAACACACCAGGCTTACCTTCCCCAGACCAATGCTCCGTGACATTAAACCCCCCGGGTATGACGTTTCCAATCCTAAACCCCCCAAAAGCCCCTGATTTATCTCTTCAATGGCACAAAAGGCCTCAGATGATCATCTTATCCAGAATCATGTGAATGCCCTTGTTCAGGCCCCGTCCCTCGTCAATGTCGTCCGCCAGCTTCCGACCGCGGTCGATGAGCACGCCTACCACCTGCTTGGTGTAGTCGAAGCTGCCAGTGCTCTCCATGCGCGACACGGCGTAGCGCTTGACCTCGACGTCGTTCGTCTTCTGGCCGAGGATGTTGATGAGCTTCAGGTCGGAGGGGTCGGAGCGGATGCTGTGGATGATGGGGAAGCTGAACTTTCCCTCCGTCAGGTCCTCGCACATGCCCTTATTGTCCGAGTACTCCTGGCTGGAGAGGTTCATGTAGTCATCGCGGATCTGGAAGATGAGGCCCATGATGTTGACGAGGTCGACGCAGTCCGTGAGGCTGCGAGACTCGGCCTGCATGAGCTTGATGCCAAGGCGGAAGAGGCCGCCCGTCTTGTTGCCGACCATCTCAAGGTAGTCCTCCTCGGTGGGACAGGTGAGGGTGTCGCGCCAGAAGAGATCCATGCCCTGGCCGCGGTGCAGGTGGACGAGCTCTTCCGCAAAGATGGAGATTGCCTTGGAGTTCTTAAGCTTCTGGACCTCCTGCAGAGCGCAAAAGTAGATGTAGTTGGCCGAGTTGATGGTCTGGGCCACACCAAAGATGTTGTGGGCGACGGGCAGGCCGCGGCGCAGGGAGGACGAGTCCTCGACATCGTCGATGAGAAGGGAGGCCGTGTGGAGCATGCCGACGACGTTTGTGATGACGTCGAGGCTGGACTGGGGGACGTCAAGGAAGATGTTGAAGGCCTGGATAAGCTGGGCGCGAAAGTCCTTGCCCGGGTGGGCGAAGAGGTAGTCGAAGGGGCCGGTGATGACCTTGTCCTTCTCCTCGGGCCAGGCTTTGCGAGTGAAGTTGAGGTCGGCGGTCGCGTAGCGCGAGGGGTCGGGGGGCGGAGGAGACTGCATCGTGACGGTGAAGGAGGTTGTCGTGAGTGCGCCGGAGGGACGGCGGCGGTGGGAGGAGGAAGAATGAGAGTGCTTGTGGGTGCGGGAGCTGACGGAGGCGGCGCGGTTGAGCCAGTCGGTTTCGGGGACGGTGCGGAGGGGTGCTTTGGACAATGTCGTCGGCACGGACGCCGTGGCTTGGGCAGATAGAGAGGAGGGAACCGTTGCGGCGGCGGCGGCAGTTGTTGAGGAAGAAGACGAGTGGCTCGTTGAAGATCTGCGTGGGGGTATGGCGTTTGGCGGAGAGGAGGGGAAGGAGGGGTTATTTAAAGGATCTGAGGGTTTGGTGCCTGGGTCGCTTGTTGGAGAGTTGTCGTTAGGCACGCCCATCGTGAAAGGGAGCCTCTTTGCAAAGGCGGACCGGAAGATGCGTGGCTTCTTATGGGTGGCGGCGCCTGGATCTGGAACAGCCGCCGTGGCAGCCGCAGGAGAGACAGCAGTAGCTTCTACCACGGGCCGGAGCTCAGCAGAGCTCGCGTGGTGGGTAGCTTGGTGGAGCTCTTTTCCCCGGTGGGCTGCGGAGGAGGTGGGATCGGTCGTGGTGGTGGTGGTGGTGGTGGTGGTCAGCCGGCGGTGGTTATGCTGTTCGCTGTTGGTCAGCTCGTGTCAACGTCACCACTCTGTTCATCCAAGCTTGTGGGCAGCTGTTTTTTCCCGTACCCCGGTAGGAGGTCTGATTTGTTGGGAGGTGGGGATTTCTGCTTGTCCGCGTATGCACGTATCGTTCCTTTTGCTTGGAAACGCCGTATTTGTCCGTCTGCATGGTGTCCTTTGGCAGGGGTAAATGGGATGTAGGCCGTCATGGCTTTGTGCAGAGGACTCTTGCGTTGTCGTAAGGTAGGGAGAGCCAGGGTTGGAGCAAAGGGGTGAGGCAGCTGGATCACTGATCCTTGCTTTGTTGAAGCTTTCCGCTGGAGAATTGGACCAGGCAGCTCAGTCCTGGCTGGCAGTCCTAGCAAGTCCTGTATCTGTAGGTAGGCAGACGCAATGAAAACAGGCAAGAGAGTAAAGGAGCAATCACATGCCAACAGACTGCAGCTTACCGACCTTGAACATGCAGCAGCAGTTGCAGATGTTGATGGGACCTGCCGCGTTATTGGAGCTCTTATCGATTGATTGTGGGGAGATGTTGGACTTTGGGTTGGGGCGAAATCTGGCAGACGTCATCCATTCGCAGGCGGCAGCTTGGGTATTGCTAGGGTCGGGGTTTCGTAGAGACCGAAATCCAGAGGGAATGGCGGACTTTTCTCCGAAGTGCGAGTGACGAAGATGAAATTGGCCAAAGTCCGGCAATGGGTGATAATTCGGTTTCTCGGAAGGCTGCTTCGGTGAGGTGGACTGTCCGCGTAGAGGTGTAATAGAAAGAGGGCAGAGAGATGAGCTGCGGCTAGTCAAGACTGCAAGAGGTTCGTGCGAAGGCTTCGTCTTAAGAAGCCTGCAGTAGACGGGATTGGGCTTCTAGAAGACAGAGTCGCTAGCCTCAACTTCCGCTAAGCACTCTCGGATGCGTAAAACACTCCGATGAACCCCTCCTGGTGTGCCCTGCCCTGCCGTTGTTCATGCCTGCACCTCGCATCCTGCCAACCGGGTCGCGATGTCGCCGTGGCTCGTCGCTGCCAACGTGGATTCCAAGACGCTGGAATGTGCCATCCCCTCGCGCCGTCAGGTTTCATCTGCCATATGTGCCGCTCTTAAGCATCCGCTGCCGCTGCGACAGACCGACGCCTCCTGCAGAACCAAGGCCGGTTGATAGGACCGTGGACATGTGGCCGGCTTGGGTAGTCTCCGAAGATCGCAGCAGACATGCCGAGGGCAGAGGGCAGCTGTTACACGGCAAGGTAGAAAGCTCGAATTCTCAAAAAAGGAACTCGCTTATTCTTATCTCAATACCTAATCGCCTGCCCAGAGAAAAGTCAAACGGCAAGGTAGCAGCGACAAACAACAAAAGACCTTGACCCTGAAATCCCAAGCTTGAATGCCGGGCCGGGCCCCCCGCAATGCGCCAACGCAGAGGTGCCTACGGTGATCGACCCGCTTATTCGTAAGGTAGCTAACGGTGTGTGTGGTCACGCTGTTTGGGCCAAACAGAAGCTCGCTTTCCTCTGCAGGGCCACGCTAAATCCCCATCCCAACGCCTTGGAGATCGACCCGGTTGCCGGGGCATTAATCGTCGGGTCGCAACACAAACATCCACACCTGTCCACACGGCAATCAGCTACCGACGTCCTTGTCGCTGCCGCTGCTGTCTCTCTCATATGCTTATTACTTGCGCCGCGCGATCCATCACCTTGTGCGCTTCTTCCCCCTTCTTCTTTTTCCCCCTTCGGCACTTTCCAGTCATCCGATCGTGATACCCCCACAACCCCCAGAGGACTTGTGTTCTCGTCGGTTTTTGTTCTTGTTGTTTTTCTGCATTATCAACTTTCCGGCGTGTGCTGCTGCTGCCGTCAGACCCCGATCCCAGTCCGGCGTCACTCAATTGTTATCGATAATCGCATCGACAGATAATCGCATCGTCTCTTTTGTTCAGTCCGTTCCGCGCGCTCGAGACCGACCCCGTCCACCACAGCAAATCAGCCACCAAGCCACGACGGCCTCCTCACAAACATCGACACGACCACCGATATTCAAACATGGAGAACCTCCTCAGCCTCGCCTTCGACTCCCTCTCGTCCTACGATGGCCCCAAGGTCCGCAAGGGCCTGCGCCAGGTAGAAGGCCTCCTCGCCCAGATCTGCCTCTCAGCGCCGTCAAGGTCATCAAAGTCGCCGGCGACTGACGATGAGTCCGCCCGCTCGAGCGGCAAGTCTCTGTCCGACCTGTCCGACGACCTGGCCTTCCGCGAGTTCTTCAAGCTGCAGGAGGGTTTCGAGTGGAACGTCGCCCTGCGCCTCATCAATACCCTTGACCGCCTCATGGGCAAGGGCGCCGATGGCCAGAATGACCTCCTCATCCTCAGCTCGCTGGATCTGATCCAAGGCGTCCTGCTCCTCCACCCACCCAGCAAGGCACTCTTCTCGAGAGAACAAAACATGAACGTGCGTTTGACACCAAAGGCTCCTCCAAGTTTTCATAAACTGACCCCATCCCCCAGCTCCTCCTCGACCTCCTCGAACCCGTCAACTGCCCGGCGATCCAATCCGCGACGCTCCTCGTCCTCGTCGTCGCTCTCATCGACACCCCCTTGAACACGCGCACCTTCGAGGCCCTCGACGGCCTCCTCACCGTCACCTCCCTTTTCAAGTCCCGCTCCACCGCCCGCGAGGTCAAGCTCAAGCTCGTCGAGTTCCTCTACTTCTACCTCATGCCCGAGGTCCCCTCCATCCCGCGCGCCGACGCCCGCGCCTCCGTCCCCGCGATCCACCAGCGCAGCCCCAGCAAGCTCGCCGGCGCCTTCGCGGGCGGCAACTCCACCGCCTCGGATGCCCAGCACTACGCAAGGAGCCGCGCCGGCAGCGAGTCCGCCGACACCCTGACCACGGAGGAGAAGCAGGAGCTGCTGGGCCGCCATCTCAGCAGCGTCGAGGACCTGGTCAAGGACCTACGGACGTGCGCGCCCTTTGGCGGCGTCGTTTGCTGAGCTATGTGTGTGTGCATATAACTTTTGAAGGGGATCGGTGTCTCGTGTCTGGTGTTTCTGGTCGTCTTGGGGGTTCTCCTTCTTTCTTCAATTTTTCTTAGACTCGCATGCGTTCATCATCGCTTCTTCCAGTCTTCATTTGCATCCTTCATACTGTTTGGCGTTCGCGGAGGGCAGGAATGTGACACGAAGGATCAATGTCTATCGTTTTTTGTTATTTTCTCTAAGGAAACGGTCGGTCAAGCGGGGTTGCTCTTCACACCAAAAAGGTTTCCTACCACTCGTCATCGCATAATAAGTATTCTTACAAGAGAGAGAATTTCCGAAGGCATCGGAAATCTGTGTAACAAAAAATGTACCGTCGCTCGTTTATTACTTCAATTCAGGCGTTTAAAAAAGATAGATATGAACACGAGAACAGAGGAAAAACACACAGCGTCAGCCGATTCCTCAAACCTACTCACCGTCGCCGTGGTTCCGGGCTCGGCGCCGGTCCAGGCGACCTGTCGATCGGCGACCTCTCCATCATACTAATGCTCCTCGCGCTCGGCGTCATCAGCGGCGGCGACGGCATCCCCGGCGACGTCGGACTCGGCATCTCGCTCCCGTACAACTCGAACCGCCCCTCCGTCGTCGGCGGCGAGGACGGAGCCAGCGCCTGCTGCGACACAGACGTGACCGCGGCCGGCGCCCCCCTCTTCACGCGCGAGTCAATCTCCACCGGCGCCACGACGTCGCTCGGCGAGTGCGCCTGCAGCGGCACGCCGCGGTGCCGGCCCGGCGACGACGCGACCGTCGCCGCGCCCTCGGCGGACGCCACCGTCTCCGTTTCCGTGTACGGCCCCGCCACGGCATCCGGGCCGAAGTAATCCTGCGTCGCGCCGCGGCGCGCCGTCGGCCGCGAGCCGGATGTTACTTCCGACATGGCGCGCGCGCTGCGTCCCGGGCGCGAGGACGCTGCTCCCCCGCCGATGACGTTGCTCAGCCCGCCGCCGCCGCTGCGCTGGGATGAGGCCGTCATGGTGGTCGCTCCGCGGCGGCGACGGCGGCGGACGAGGCAGAACCACGCGAGGACGCCGACGAGCGCGAGACCGACCACAGACACGCCCACGCCGATGCCCGCCTTCGCGCCCGCTGACAACCCGCCGCCGCTGCCGCCGTTGCTGTCCGGGTCGTACGTCACGTCCGTGGCGGTGGGGTTCCCCGGCGCGCAGGCGGCGGTGCCGGAGACGCTGGTGCAGTGCATGAGGTCGTCGCAGCAGCCCTGGCCGTCGGCGCAGGCGTGCTGGGTGGTCGCGGTGCAGCCCGGGTCCGCGGGGGTGAGGCCGCCGGCGGTGGAGGACGGCGTGGCGGAGATGGTCTGGATGCACTGCTTGGAGGAGGCGCAGGTGTTGCCGTAGGGACAGCAGCCGCCGCCGAATTGGTCTGCGCAGCGGAAGTTGGAGGTTGAGGGGCAGCCGCGGAAGCAGCAGTTGGACACAGTGGAGGATGTGACGGTCGGGTTGCCGGTGGTGGTTAGTGTTATCGTGACGGGGACGACGGTGGTGCATTGGTACTGCGAGGCGGAGCATTTTGAGTCGCAGTTGGAGCCGATCTGGCAGCACCACGGGTCCCCGTTCGGCTTGACGTAGCAGTAGTTCTCGTTGGAGCAGCATTGGTCCGGGAAGCCTATGTCGAGGCCTATATCACATCTCAATCTGTCAGAACCGGCCTCTCCATCTCGTGGTCTTCGTCTCAGGATGTTGTGCGGGAAGTCTTACATGAATGCGCGTTCGCCGGACAAGGAGCCCCGTCGCGGGCCACGAGACGGGGCTCGTCGATGAAGAAACGCGGCACGAGGGCGCCGCCGCCGCCTGCTGGTGACATGTCGACGGCGGCGTACCGTCTCTGTCCGGTGGCCGCGCCGGCGCAGATGGCCAGCGCGGCGACCACGAGAAATGCCGCCATTTCGGCTTCTCGGGTATGGGCGCTTTTCTTTTTGAATCACCACAGAGAGTCTTGAATCTGCGAAGGAAAAGGCACAGAGGCGACAGCTCGGCCAGCTAAGGTGTGGTGTAGCAAAAAAGAGATGTCGTGTGTTCCGCGACGAGGCTCAGGAGCCCATTGTCCTCGGTGCGACCGGCGGAAGGCTACACCAGATTGTGAAGAGGGTGATACCGGAAACCAGAGGTGGACAAATACACAAGACCCAGAGATGAGGGATTGGAGGGCAATGTAAGCAAACCTCGACAGGGTCGGGTTCTGTCAGATGCGAGGATGCATGCGACTCAATGGAGCATAGTCGATATTTTGCCCTCCCCTCCGTAAGCACAGCTTGCCCGCCTTTCTTGCTCCCCTCACAGCATTGCGCGTTTCCCTTCGTGCTAATTTACATATTTTCAAATAACATAGGGTCCAACATGGCTTGCGCGAGTTTTCGGGGCGAGGAAGCGGGCATGGCAACTGCCCGAAGGCGTAAGAGAACCGAACCTGGCCTGCATATCGCCAGAGCGGATATGCGAAAGGGAAGCATTTGCCCCTCTCAGCACCTCTCGGCCGCCACCGAAGACATTGGTAGACAGAGGTGATTGGTGGCCTGGTTGTATCGTTGGCTCGCCTGCCTGCAGATGGTCGTGGTGGTGTGGCTGCTGGGCCGCTGGGCTGCATATCGGGAAGCCTGGCCCCAGTGTGAACCGATGCAGGACATTGCTCGTCTGCTCCCGCGCGCGATGTACGGCAATAGGTAGCGGCGGAGGAGCCGAATGGGCCGGTTGGTGTTGAAAGATGAGAAAAGACCTGCAGCTTGCTTCGTTATCTGAGATTGATGATCGCGTGAAAGCACGGATTGGGCCATCTTTGCGACTTCGAAATGAGATTTGTTGATGACACACTGGTGCCCTCTGTACGGCCTTCACTCAAAGGCTAGGCGCATCACCCCTTCATGTATTCGAAGAAGTAGCTCAAACTTCGAACCCATTGCCGCTGGGCATTGGTTGCTCTTGCATCTTGGCTGTTGGATGTCAATTGCGGCCGCTCTCCCAAAACCTCACGCTTGCTTCTCGCCGCGTCGCACAGTGCCTACCTTGCGAGTGCGCAAACACTCCCAATGTCCAGGACACCAAGCCAAGAAATCCCACGACGTAATTCACAACGTTCCAGAATCTTTCCGCAAGCCAAGTCGTGAATAGATTACAGCGGAAATTTTGCCCGCCAAAAAGAAACACCCGGAACGGAAGTGAAGCTTCGCGCGCAGGGCCCGGCCCGCGGCGCGCTACGAAACCCGTCCGTCCCGTCCCCAGAAACGGCCCTAAAGCAACGGCAGCTGGCAGAATCCCCTCTCGCGGCAGGCGGTCTGCCGACCAAACCATACCCCCGCCAAGGCACCCGCACCTTTACCCCTCCAAACTTTCCTCGCCGAGCCCGCCCGTACAGGTCGCAAAATTGAAGATATTCCCAAACCACGCCGATCCAGCTGCTAGCCACCGACCTCCTCGCCTCTCCTCCATCTCCTCCTCCTCCTCCGCCACCCACCCTCACCAAACCACACGCACACACAGACACAATGGCCACACCACAACCGACACAATTCCCCCTCCCCCCGCTCCTAACCCACCCCTCCTCCTCCGCGCCAGAGCTCATCACCCAAGGCGCCGAAGCCCGCCTCTACAAAACCACCTTCCTCGCCCCCTCCACCCCGTCCGCCCTCAAATACCGGCCTCCGAAACCCTACCGCCACCCGACCCTCGACGCCCGCCTCACCCGCGCCCGCATCCTCGCCGAGGCCCGCGTCCTCGCGAAATGCCGCCGCGAGGGCTGCCCCGTCCCCGCCCTCTACGCCCTCGACGAGGCCGCCGGCTGGATCATGCTCGAGTGGATCCCGGGCGCCCCCGTCCGCGTGCGCATCAACGAGTGGCTCGACTCTGTTGTTCCCAGCCAGCGCCTGGCTGGAGTTCCCGAGGACGAGACAGACGATAAGGTCATGGCGGACACACAAGAAACAACAACAACACCAGAAGAAAAGGCTGCCGCAGCCCCGCGACGAGACGCCACGGAAATCAAGAACCTGATGAGGAGGATGGGCGCCGCCGTCGGCAAGATGCACAAGATCGGGATCGTACACGGGGACCTCACCACATCCAACATGATGCTCCGCCCGCCAAAGCCTGCTGCTGCCATCACAAACGGGGGGGATGCCTCGAAATTGGACGGGGAGATCTTCATCATCGACTTTGGATTGGCGAGCCAGAGCACCTCCGACGAGGACCGCGCGGTCGATCTCTATGTCCTCGAGCGCGCTTTCGGCAGCACGCATCCCCGTGCCGAGGAATACTTCCAGGATCTGCTGGACGCCTATCGCGCATCATACAAGCAGGCCCCCACGACTCTCAAGAAGCTCGAAGACGTCAGGATGAGGGGCAGGAAGAGGAGCATGATTGGTTGAGACATCTTGTTGGAGATTTAGGTCAAGGTTCAAGAAAAGAAAAAAAGGAATGAATTTGATACCCCTCGGACGGAAGAGTATTCTTTTTCGGCTGCATCTACCACATCTGATACATTGTCCACATTCTCTGGTACTCTTCTGTACATTCTCAAGTCCGTCATGTGGCTCTGAAAGGTGCATTCCTGCTGAGATGCCTATCTATGGCAATAAAGGTTGGCTAAACCCCCTGCCCCCATAAAAATAAAAATTCCCGACACCAGGTATAGTAATAATGCCGTATGATATAAAACGCCGTTGTCATGCTATTATTAGTCGATTCCCATACCGACTTTCCAGACCCAGCTCATTATTGAGCGTTTGTCGCAGACATATGTGCAGACGCGCAAGCGCCCTCTTTGTTCCTTCTCTTTACTGTTGCTTGATGGCGCACTTTGTTTCAAACCACTTTGCAAACCGCACCGTCGGGATATCAAAGAGCCGCCAGAAAACGTCCGCGGCCCAAATGACTGCGGGAATGCATCCGAAAGACCCAATGACGAAGCCGGTGTTGTACCAGTATCCCTCGATACCCGTGCGGCTGTAAACGAATCTCTCAATGGTGTAGCCGACAGTGTGCATCACTGGGCCGTGCATGAGGTAGAGAGCGTAGCTGATCTTTCCGAAGTACTGGACGGGCGCGGTGTTGAAGAAGGACTTCCATCTCGGCGAATGGCTGACAGCGAGAACGAAGAGAACTGATCCAATGGACTGCCAGAAGCGGTAACCTTCCTCCTCCCACCACTTGGGAATGAAGGAGGAAAGCCAGACCCAGCCGAGAGTGACGTCGTAGTTGATATCAGGCTGGCACATGAGGTACAGAGCGAGAATGCTCAACATCGCCCAAAGGAAACCCTTGAACCTGCTCTTTTGCGGCGGCGCCTCGTTCAATGGCAAAGCAGCGGGTGGCTGGTTGTTGTTGTGGTTTCCGAGGATCAGGTCGTATTCAGCGAGCATCATGCCAAAGTAGAAAAGGAGTAGTTCCCAGCGGTTGTTGCGATAGGTGAAGGCGATGATTCCCCAGAGGAAAAGGAAGCGAAGTCCTGTGCGAACACGGGCCAGACCGATGAGAGTGACGAACAGGTACATCGAGCAGCGGAACTCAACCGGAATAGTCCAGAGATGGACGTCGTAGGCTACAGTGCGTCAGTGTCGTGCCAACGTGCATCTCAGCGTCTAACTTACATGTGCTTCCACCAAACCGCTCCCAGCCGAAGACGTGAACAAAGTTGAACATGCTCCACACCCAATCCCAGATTTGCTCGGAGAACGTGTCCAATGGCTTGGGGTGAGGTTCCATGACGTTCTTGTGCCACTTGCGGTCGGTGGCAAAGTCTCTCGTCCATTCGTAGACGCCCATCTGCAGCATGAGCATGATACCAAAGGTGGAAATCGCCGTTGGCATGTAGAGTCTGATGAATCGGCGGAAGATGAGGGATGTCGTTGTCGCGGAAAACTCATCCCATTTTTGGCTCCGGATGAGCTTGATCGGTTTTAGTGACAGTGCATATCCGGAAATGACGAAGAACAAGCAGACGGCCGGCGGGCCCTGGTAGAAGAGTCGGAGGAACGGCAGCTTGAGAATGTGGTAGTTCTTCTCTGATGAGCCCCAGCCCTCGGCGATGAGGAAGGCTTGGTAGAAGTAGTGGCAGAAGAAGACGAATAGCGCGGCGAGTCCTCGCATGCCATCGAGGTATGACGTCGGGAACAGCTTCTCGGGACGACTCCGTTCTCTTGTAAATCGGCTCTGAACGAAGCTAGGCAGTAGGAAGATGAGGCTTCGAATAAGCGTAACCCTCCATGGCACGGCCCGCACGTAGCCAACGACGCCTCTTGCTAGTGTCGACCATCGCGGTATCGCGAAGCGGACTTCGAGGTCGGCCCTACCGCTCTCGCTCTCGACGTCGGACAACGTCTTCTCGTCCAACAGACCCATACCCTCTTCGTGTGATAGCGACACCTTGGAGGCAGCGTGTCCGTTCATTGTCCTGCAATGTGTCGGTTTGATGTCGGGGGTATAATAGACTCTGGTGAGGCCAAGGTGACAGGTATCAAGCACGGCTTGGACAAGACGAGGGCCTAGAGTCAAAGTGGAAAGGGAGAGGGAGGGGACGGGAGGGAGCGTGGTGGTTTTGATCCAGACTCCAGAGGGGGCCCTTGTTATTCAGACGATCTGCTGGATCTGCAGATTGGGAGGGGCGAAAAGGAAGGAGACGGGGAGTGAAAGGCAGGCGAGACAAGGTAATTGTAATGGGGAACAGACCCCGGGCCTGTGAAAGTGGAAGAGCAGAGGATGGGTGGATGTTTCCCGAGGGAGCGCTCCGCCTTTGGTGACTGGGAGTGTTCTGCCCGTCTTGGGTCTCGTCTCGTCTACCGGAGCCCGTGACCTGGACCTTGCCTTGACCTTGCAGGTTAAGCAAGAGAGACCTTGGACCTTGGGGCCCTTTCTGCACACACGGCCGTGGGTCCTGACGAGAAGAAGCTGTGGGGACTTTCTGGCAGATGTTCCAGAGGCGCGGGCAGGCGGTAGGCAGGCAAACAAGCCAAAACCAAAAAGAAAAGGGTCCGGCTGGGCTGAGATCGGAACGAGGCTTTGCGTGTAGACGTATGTATGTGTAAGGCGGGTGCGCGGGCGTGGGGTTGGGAATGGAAATGGAAATCAGTCTAACCTCGACCCGGATATAGATGAGAAAGCGGCCAGTGTCCGTGAGGTAAGGTAAGGTAGGAAAAGGTCAGACGTGTAGTGAAGAGATCACACAGAAGGAGCGTGAAGTGTGGATGCGTAATAGGTAATGTGCGTTTAGAGACAGACAGCTGAGGTAGGTGAAGTGGTACGGTCGGTAGTAAGAGTAAGGTATGGATGGTATAGACGTATGGCAATGCGGCGTAAAGAGCGGGTGTGGGTAGAGGAAGAGACTGTTTCAGGGTGTGGAAAGGTTTAAGTGTGGCAGCTATGACGGGTTTGGGGAGGGATGCACCATGGACGAGGTGCAGCGATGCCGTCAACGAGTTGGGAAGCCGCGCCTGCGCAACGCACTGCACTCTGGAAATGTGCCTGCCTCGGCCTCGACGACGAAAAAAAATAGTGAAGAGTGTGTATCCGAATGTGAGGACAAAGTCAGATGTGCCTGCCTCTCGTTGCCTCTTGTCTGCTCGTGTTCTAGCCCAGGAACAAGGGACGAGTGTTGGGTCCGTCCACCCACTCTAGGCAGTCTGTTCGTTCGTTCCTGATTCCTGGTCCTGATCCCGCCCAGCCTCTTGTCTTTTTCGGGGATTTTTTTTAAAGACCACCAAGAGGACGACAGTCGAAGAATGACGGGGGGCGGGCTGTGGAAAAGTGTAAATCGTTGAAGGACGGGCGGCAAGCTGAACGACAGGCAAGGGCCACGGTCACAACACACACACCACTAATCCGAACTGTGAACTGGAAGCCGAGGCGCAGATGTCAAGAGCTCAACGAGAGACCACGGCTGACGCCAGAAAAAATGAACACAGGACCAACAGCCTGTGCGTACTGCTGGTTATATCGGATCGCCGAAGTTCAGGTCACAGGGTCGTTCCCTTTCTGCTCACTCTCGGTTCCTTCTCCTCTTTCCCGCCTTGCTCGCTTCCACGGTAGCAAATATCCGTAGCGTAGCATGCAACTGGGAATGAGGTAACCGCACGACCGAGATGGGGCCCAATGGGGCAGATGCAAAAGAAGGGATGAAACGATGGAAGTCGGCCGGTTCGAGACAGAAACGACCGGATTTCTGACTTGTTGGAGAGATGGGAGCGAGAGGAGGCAGAGACAGCGAATGTGAGAAGGATGGAGAAAAAACAAACAATGCCACCAAGATACGTCAGTTTGACTTGCAGGTTCCGAAATCATCAAACCCAGGCAAACGCAGGGGATCTTCTCAGGAGATTTGACTGGTAGGGGTTTCACACTTTATATGGAAATTATAGAACAGGCGATGGACATGGAAAAAAAAAAAAAAAAAAAAAAAAAAGGAGGATTGCCTCGAAAAAGGAAGGCCATTAGAGACAAGACGGTGAAAGGGACCCTTTGCCTTGGAAGATGGGCGAGACATGGAATAACACTAAGAATGGCATATACTCCGCCGGTCTGCATATCCCATACACAAAACGCTCATAAAGAAGACCAGTAAAGTAAATTGAAGAAACGACCGAATTAAAGAGGATGATGGGACGACTGGCCGTCAGAGATACGCAGCCACAGCAAGGTACGTAAAATGGTACGCGGAGTCGGTCAATCAATATTCGATTCGCTTTGCCTCTTCCAGTCACAAGCGTCAAAGGGCCTGGGTCCTGTGCATCTATCTCCTCCACGACCCCGTCATCCATCCCCGTTGGAAAGAAGAGCCCCGTTTCCTTGGAGGATGGATGGAGGAGGAGCCCAGAGGAGGAGAGGAGCCCCAGTCTCCTGTGTCCGCCGCGGGCGCCGCGCCCATCACAACATCTCCCGCCCGCTGTCCATCGCCATTCCGCCCGTTGTTTGCTGCAGGTACGCGACGGCAATGAGGGGGCAGGGGTGTCGGAAGAGGGTCACGGCTGGCCGAATGAGGGAAAGATGGATCGATAAGAGGGCTTGGGAGTCTTGGGAGGCCACCGAAGACCTTGGAAGGGGACCACCGTTGGAGCATGCCTCTGGGCCAACGCTCTTCCGCCGAGAAATGCCATGGCCGGCTCTCAGCGCCAGAGAGCGCAAACACGGCAAGCCGCGACCGACGAGAACTCTCGGCGCATGAGTATTCGGGCCACTTTTGCCTCGAGCAGTCGTAAGCGATCTGGAGACTCTGCTCTGCCGCCTGGGGTGGGGAGGGTCGGCGGTTGGGAGAAAAGATGGAGTTCCGGGGTCCAGCAATCGAAGGAATTGGTCGATGTGTTCTGAGAGCACTTTGGGGGCTCTTCAGATGCGGCACGCTTCAAGGTTGAGATCGGCGCTTGGATCCACGCCTGCCGCGCTCGGGGGACCGGGGTGGGGGCTCGAGACCTGCACTGTGACGGTCTGCGAGGGGTGTACACCTTGCAGGGGGGTCTAAAAACTTCCTAGGGGGCTGTGGCCGTGCAAGCGCCACACACTTTTGGCGAGCTGTCCGCGGCGCCGCACAGCAGGAAGAGCCGCGAGAGCTCACTGTGCATTCCAGCCACACTAGCGCGTCTTCCAACTTCCACTCCGTCAGAACACCATGAACCACGTTGCCTGCTTGCCTCCTGCCTGCCTCCTGCCTGCCGGTTCGTCTATGGTGGTGCGGCAAGGTGCCGCGGCACTTTGAACTCTGCTCTCGCCTTCTGCAATGCACCGTGGCCAGCTGGATGACTGTGTTCTTGCTACGGACACTGGACCAAGGTACGGATACTGGACAGTGCTCGACGCCAGTCATTGAGAAGTCAGTGGTTTCGCTGGTCATGGTGGAGCCTCCGCCCCATGCCCCCCCCGTCAGGGGTGCAGCTTGTTTCCCGGCAATCGACCCCTTGGCCATGTTCCAGATTGGCAATCCGTCACGTCGAGTGCATGGCACCGCCGTCCGCCGCCTTGTTAGTGGTTACAGCGAAGACCTCGCCTCGACCACTACCTATCTCCCAGACCCAGGCTTTTCGCTCCCTCTCGCCCCGTTGTTGGACCCCCTTACCTTGGACCGTTTCCCCTGGCTTGCAATGCCTCTCTCTGCCAAACACCCCATGCCCAACCGAATTTTGTTTTTGGAGACCAGCGTGCTCCTTGGGTCCAGTTTAAATCAAGAAGAACCTGACGATCGACATCCGAAAGCCGAGTCAGGTCACACAGCAAACCCGCCATGGGTGCGCCCTGGAACAGGCTTGCTACCACACGCCGATACCTACGAACCTTTGGGAGAGCGGGTTTGAAGAAACCCAAGCCGGAAAGACAAGGCAGGGCCTCCCATTCTTGATGCCACCATGCTATTGCTGCCATCAATCACGAATGCACACACACCTCGCGAGCTGCCAGTCAGTCAGCTAGAACACGGCACACGTCGTATCTAAATTTGCCCAAACGCTGTTTCTTGTCCATGTCGTTCCTTACTAATGCACCGTTGATTTTGAGTTTAGCATACAGAGACGGATGCCCACCAGCCTGATACAAACATGTCAGGTTTGTGGCCAAAAATCGATTCATGTGTCAATAATACGTATTGTCCTTTTCATTAACGTAGCCTTCAAGTTTTTGGTATCCTCTACGTGACACTGAACCAATGGAGGGAGTGTATGCGAAAATAAGATGACGCCCTGCCAGAATCCCCTCCCATAATGCCTTGACCGTAATCCGATAATACAATATTTGCTCCTTCCCACGAAGATGATGAACTGAAAACGCCGCAAAACACCATGCCTCTATCATACTTTCCGAGCGTGTAGTGCCGGCATCATTTAGGTGGAGAGCCAGTCAAGGAACTCGGGGGTGAAGTAGCTGATGACTATCGTCGCACCGGCTCTGAGGATGCCCTCTGTCGACTCGAAAGCCATCGTCTTGAGGTCGAAGACGCCCGACTTGGCGGCCGCGTGGATCATGGCGAACTCGCCGCTCACCTGGTACGCGGCTACAGGCATATCCTTGCCCAGCTCCTTCGCGTCGCTGATGATGTCGAGGTACTGACTAGCCGGCTTGACCATGATGATGTCGGCACCCTCGTTGATGTCACGGACGATTGCGCGGCGGGCGAGGCCACGGCCACCCGGGGGCAGTTGGTAGCACTTGCGGTCGCCGAAAGAAGGCGCGGAGCCCGCGGCGTCACGGAAGGGGCCGTACAAGCAGCCGGAGAACTTGGCCGAATACGACATAAGCACGGTCTTGTGGGCGATGCCTTCCTCGATGAGCTTGAGCTTGATGGCGCGGATGCGGCCGTCGTTCATGTCCGAGGGGGCGACGCAGTGGGCGCCGGCCACAGCGTAGGCAATGGCAACGTCGGAGATGCGGTCAACGGACAGCTGGTTGTTCAAGCTGCCGTCATCGCGGAGGATGCCGCAGTGACCGTGAGAGGTGTATTCGCACAGGCAGACGTCGGCACAGATGAAGAGCTGAGGGAAGCGTTGGCGGATGGCGCGGATGCTCCTGATGACGGGGCCCTCCGGGTCGTCGGCGGAGGTGCCAAGAGCGTCCTTGCTTCCGGGGCGCACGGGCACGCCGAACAGCATAACGGAGCGCAGGCCCTTACGCACGAGAACCTCCAGCCAGGCCATTGTTTTGTTGATTCCTCGGCGGTACTGGCCGGGAAGCGAGGGAATGAGGACTTCCTCGTCGTCTTGGTCGGAAATGAAGAGGGGGTAAATCAGCATCGACTGGGCGGCATGTCAGCGGCGATTCATAACAACAAAGGCGCGATACCCCTCATTGGTATGGAACGGACCTTGGTCAACTGCCTCTCGGCCTGCCACGAGCGGGCAAGGGGGTGGAAGTAGCCGCCGTGAAGCTGGCTAGAGATGTCTCCGGAGATGCTGACGCTGGTGGCAGCGGTGCTGGCGTAGGACATGGCGCGCGAGATTTGCGACCGGCTGTCATCGACGGTGGAGACCGAGGCCTCGCCGCGGTTCCGGCGCGGGACGCCGGAATCCCTCAGTGTGAGATCCTGAACGAGGCTGGAGAACGACATGGTGATCTCTGATGTTGTACAGGCTCAATGGCGATATTCGTGAGAGAATGAGGGATTGGGTGGCAATGGCCGTCGGAGAAGCGGTTGGGGGATTTCAAGGAGTCGGAGGTGGCGCTTTTTGGAGTTTCGCACCACAGGCTTGGAAATGATTATTATATCGTCGCGACGGAAAATGGTCGCGAGTGTCGGATTCGAAGGGAGGAATGGGCGTTGAGGCGAAGTCGGTGAGAGAGGCGCGGGAGGAAGGTTTGGGGCTGGAGATGAAGGGAAAAAAATACGGACGGCCGAAGCACGAGGGAAATGGTGGATGGCGAACCAAAGGCTGACGGGATTTGAAACAGACCAGCTATCCTTCCGCTTTGGCTGCACTCGGCAGGAGACGGAGGTGACCGTGGGCCCGCCCGCCAAGTGTCGCTGGGCGTTCAGCGAATGGGAGTGTGCGATGGCGCAACTGACAGGCCAATCACAAACCGAGGAATGCTAATTGGCCCTCTCCGGTGGCGGCTTGCCCGCTCCGAAGGGTCCCCTCGTGCGGTGCGTTTTCGCATTCTTCGAAATCCCCGTGCTCCCAACGGTGAGAACGAAACCGAGACCGCCGCCCGCCCGTCGGTGAGCGGCATTGCATTGCCTAGGCTGTGGCTGACTAACATTTCCAGAATCGCCGTGAGCCTCGGCAGGCAATTGGCCGTCAGTAATTGTCATTTTCGATGGTCGAGATGCTCAATACGCCTCTTGTGTCGTGCTGGGCCCCTTCCGACGCAGCGTTCGTTAGAGATTTTTATTCCCTGCCAATTACCTCATGCAGCAGTGGCACCAATCACCCGCTGGCAGGATCTTGTCCCAACCCCGAGATGGGCCGAGGATCTCCGCGGGTGGCCGTGGACCCGTTTGTCCTCCGTTTCTCTTCCGGCCACAAACAACGTTCACCGGTCGAAACGGCCAGCACAAGGCCCGTCGCCGGCAGCTGTGAGCACCGGTGATGCCGGGGCGGAGCCGAGTCCAGCACTTTTCTTTTTCCAAATTTGGCAATAACAAGCAGCCGACTACGATAATGAGAACGGTTTCCATTTTCAGAATCTGCTACATAATTCCTGCTGCACCGGCTGACGCATTCCAAGACGCACACAACACCTGACCACTTCGCCGTTCGGGGCTTTTCTCTCATCAAACGTGTAATTCAGATACCTCGATTTGCGTAGCCAAGTATCGCCAACATCTCCCTTGCCAGTTTAAATCTACACGTTTTTATCTACTCTACCCAATATCAAGATGTGATCTCGATGCAATCGCACCACTTATGAGACGTCCAACTTCGGTCCTTGCAAGCGAGCCTACCGCCGGCCCGAGGACTTTGAAGAATGATTCTCAGTAATCCTATTTTCTTGGTTTTCCCAGTTCGCCATCAGCCATGGCGTCCTGTCTTGGATCGAATCTCCATATCAGCCACGATATCTCGCAAGTCCCCGCAAACCATTCCATGCTCTTCCCCAGAATCCTGCTCAGCTCTGATGTTATTGCTGATGCGAACACTTCATCTCTTCTGAGCCCTTTGTGGTGTTCATGGGCTGAAAAACCTGAAAGATGCTTCCAGCAGGCACCGCCAAGTGACTTTAATGGCAGCCTCTAACCTTCCAAGAACCACCCGAGTAAGCCCCTTCACGCTGGTCAAAGCCTCTCTGCCTGTTCCACGTTCTCTCATGTAAACTGCGGCTTAGACACCCTCAAGCCGCAGTTGCTGAAGGATCATGAAGCGGAACCCCCCGGTGCCTTGAGTGGATGCAATAGGCTGGTGCAGGTCTCCGCTATGTGTTCTTGCCTCGGAAGCTGCCCAAACATTGGTCGAAACAGAGGGCTTCGAGGCTAGAAACAGGAAGCCACGGACGGCAGCTTGGTGTTTATCAGAGGCAAGACCGAGCCTGCCCTGGAAGAATTCATTCGGACGAAGGTCAGGTGCCCCAGACCAAGCGAGGCGGCCTCGCTTCCTTTCTTTCCCCTTCGCCTCCTCCCCACGACGCACGCGTTGATTCCTGCGCAACAATCCTTCTCTTCTGCGGGCTCGCAGACAACAACACCATCAGCTTGTCACCAGCTTGGCGGCAGCTGGCTCTCGGAGATCCTTGCGCTCGATTCCAATTATCCAACAGGTTCGTCTCGGAGAAATTGTTGTTTGTGGATACTCGTTGCTGATGAGAAAGACTTTTCCAAGAAAGTTGCGCAATCCTATGGTCTCGGTCACCTAGGATTCACAACGCCGACCTAGCCGTTCTCTCACCCCTTGTCGATGACCTCGAGCTTCGCTATTCCCTTCTGATTCTCTCTGTCCTTCACCTTTCCTCTGGGCGATTATCGCCCTGTCCACTCCTTCCTACAGACTTGACGCTTGTCGTCTTCATGTACAATGAAGAAAAAGTCGATGAGCACCCTCGCCTCTCTGGCGCCTCGGCGTCGGGATAGAGGCAACAATACCAACAGAGACCGGGATAACGAGCCCCAAGGTATGAAAACCATATATTTGCGTGGTATACACCGGCTGACAATTTTCGCCAGAGGTCTCTACCCCATCGGTGCCTATGCCCGTCGCGAATGCCACCCTGACAGACCGCCATGCGGTGCAAACCCCAGGCACCGACGCAACGGTCGACCGACTGGCCAGCGCGCTCCTTGAGAGTACCATCTACAATCATCCGAACGGCCTTGCCAGTCATCCATCCGTTCTCCTTTGTAATATCGAGCCACTTGGCACTGTTCCCGCAACTCCCGCCGAGAACTTCGACATGGATACTGAGCCGCGTGGCCGATCTCTCGCTCGTTCGGCAGAGCCAGGCGGTCCTGTTACCCGGTCACGTCTTCAGGCGTCAAAGACCATGAACGTGGCTCCCGATATCCCCCGAAAGTCATCCCGCAGAAGAGCTCAGCGAGTCCACATTGCCAATAACGACCCAGAGATTGTGCAACCAGTGCCTAGGCGCCCCTTTCCCCAGTCAAGAACAACTATACTCGACACTGGCAGAAAGCGGGATGGCTTCATCGCTGGATCCACGACGGCCCCTCTGGGAGGACTCGCCAATCAGGCCGATTTGTTGACTCCAAACACGTACCCTAACAACGCCGACCCTAATGTCGTCAATAACAAGATCGACGCGATGCTGGCGGCTACCAGAAGTTTGAAGCCCCCTGGCTCCGAGCGTACGCCAAAGACGTCTCGCTTTCGCCCCAAGAACATGATGTCAAAGGTTCGCAAGGCCTTCGATGTGTTCCAAGCGAAGCCTGCTACCCCGGAATCCAAGATTCGTGGCAAAATATCGTTGCCTATTGGCCAGGTCAAATGTGATCTCCCAAACCCGGCCAAGCAATTTCATGTCGAGCAGCCGTCCCCTGTGCGGTCATCCCCTGGACAGCCGTCCCCAGTCAGCTCGATGGAGATCCGCGTCAACGAGGGGCTTAACCTCAACAAAGAAAAGCCCAGAAGTATGGTTGGAGGCCGCATCCTTCGCAAGCAGATTCATGACGATGGCAAATCGCTGCGTAGTGGTGGTTCGAACTCTCCAGAGGACCCGTTCTCGGAGCCGCGCGGGCTTGTTCGCACGCCTACGCCTTTTGAGCATCAGCTAAAGGTCAGCACGGACTCGACCTTACCTCCCGTGCCACCGGTTCCATCCATCAACCCGTTCGACTCGGAAAACGATGATCTCGAAGGCTTTTTGTCCGAGAAACCCGCATGCGCCTCGACCCCGCGCAACAGAAGCAACAAGCAGCCTGTTCCGGTCGAAAGTCCCTCCACTCGGTACACAAATGCCGGTAATCCCCAAGTCAACACTGTTCTCCTGGGTGAGAGTTCCAATGGTGAGGGCTCCAGCAGCAGCTTTGGCCAGCGTAAGCTCAACTTTGAGGGAGTTCAGCTTCGCCGCAGCAACAACAGGTTGAATAAGAAGCATCCTTCGCCTACCAAGGAGGATATGACGGATATGCCGGCCCGTTTTCGGGAGTATACCATCGTTCAGATCAACAACGCTCCTTCCGACAAGCGCGACGA
Source organism: Colletotrichum viniferum (assembly GCA_020226115.1). NCBI lineage: Eukaryota > Fungi > Ascomycota > Sordariomycetes > Glomerellales > Glomerellaceae > Colletotrichum > Colletotrichum viniferum. The sequence continues at coordinate 431,449 of JAGFBE010000018.1, forward strand.
ATTAGTGAGAGACTTCTCTGATCTGATCGGACCTAGCGCACTCACCCCGCGCGACAAGAATATTCCGATGAAGACCCGTTCTGTCCATAAGGATGCCTTCGACGACGTCAGCAATCTTACCGACCGCCAGCATACCCGCGAGTCGTCCGTTCTGTCGAACAAGCAGTCTCGGATCCCTCGTCCTGTCGAGCCGTCCTCCACGCTTCCGACTCGTCGCTTTGGCCCTCAGCGCCAGCCCGCGAACCTGAGCGCGCTGGAAGTGGACGAGTTGCAGTAGGACGTAACGATTTACCCTTCTCGTCGTTCGTGAAAAGCTGCCAAACGCTTTTTGAAAAGAGATTGTTTTGCGATCTGGTTTTCTCAGCCACCAGCTGGGTGGTTAGCGGCACAAAATTCTCGGTTTCTTTGTCGCTTCCATTCTAGAAAGCACCTTGCCACAATTGTGGCTCCTACAACAACACTCAACGTGGACAGCAATTTTCTGTGACACGACTGCCCTGATCTATCAGGCACGACATTCCTTCGCACGTTTGCGGTCAGCTTTTACCATTTTGCTGCTGCCTCACGGCCTGTTGAGTACTGGAGTGGCATTAATAACCAATGCATCTAGCTATGGTTAACGCCCACCTCCTAAACAAATTTGTGTAAGTGACTAGCATCCACCTCAGTAGTGTTGATTACAATAACTGACACTTAGAAGCTAAAGCAAAAAAACCGATTTGATGCCTTGCGCAGCACTTCACGCCATTTCCTATGTCATCGGAACGCGACAACCCTTTTGTCATCACAGACAAGATTGAGCAAGACAGCATAGCCTTAATACAAGTCCTGCGCCCTTTTAAGGTCCAGGCACCTGGCTCTTGCCCGCCTTGTTAATTGCGTATTTTTGCGGCTTCTCTTCTCTACCAGATTGTGTCTCTTCATGCCCAGGAACGGGCGTGCAAATGCGGAAATCTTGAGAGCAGGTTTCATTGGACAAGGGTCAAGGATCTGTCAGCTGAAAGGGATAGGTCAGCGAACGGCATGCAAGTGGTGGACTTGGGGTTTCTCTGGAAAGGTACAGGTTCATGGGGGATCACTGGATGGTTTAGTAGCGGATAATCTCTGTCAGGGGCGTAAATAGTTCAGATCGATCAAGACAAGCCCTTTCTTCGTATAATTGTTCTCAATTATTGTACAGTGTCTAAATTGCCATGCTGATGTGGTAACACAGACGTGGTATCTTCAAACCAACTCGCTCATCTTAAGAAATAGTACAATTGTGGTATCCATAATCCTGCTCAATCCCTCTCGAGGATTCGAGCCGTCTCATCATCATGATCCGTTACAAATAAAACGCTTTGAGGTATCGTAGTGCAGTAGGCGGGCTACATCTAGTAGCGGTAGTGGCGGTGGGAGCCGCGGCCGTCAGTGCCGTGCATGCGGCGAGTGCCAGCAGCCTTCTGGCCGGGGCGGCGGGTCAGGGTGCCCTTGAGCTTGAGCATGGCGCCCGAGATCTTGTCGCCCATGGAAGGCTTGCGGCGCTGGTGGTGGACGGGGGCCGTGGTCACGGCGCCGTGGCGGCGGGAGAAGAGGCCGCCGCGCTTGCGGGTGGTGGTAGTGGTTGTGGTGTGGTGGTGGTGAGTGCGGGCCGGAGCGCGACGGCGAGTGAAGAGGCCGCCGCGGCGGGGGGCGGTGGTGGTGGTGTGGCGGGTGGATCTGAGAGGCATGTTGGGTGGTTTGTTTGTGTTGTTTGTGGATGTGTAAAAGTAGTGTGTTTGTTTGGGAGACTTGAGAGTCTGAAGATTTGTTTGTAGAGTTGGTTGGTGGGTTTGTTTGTTTGGTGGCTGATGCTGATGAGGATTGAGAGATGGATGAACGGGGAGTGGATGGATGGTTTATATGCTTTTCTGTCGAGGTTGCGATAAGGCTGGGAGCTCTTTGGGAAAGTTGGAGCTTAGCTTGAGGACGTTGGATGGCATCATCAGAGGCACGGCGTGGACAGGGGTGGTTTAGGATCAGGGTCCGGAGTATGATGTCAAAAATGCTGGGGATCTACGGGCAGCTTCTACGTGTGTTTCAAACGCTGGAGGGTGGGCTACGACATTGTGGGCGAACTAGTTTGTTCGTTTGGGTTCTTGGGAGGGGGAGGGGTTACGCGGTATGCGTGAAGGGTCTTGAAAACCTGCGTTTTGGTCCCGCTTGGGTTTGTCTTTTCCTCTCCCTCTGACGAAGAATGATGGAGGAGGCGGCGGGGTGGTTGGACCCTGAATGTGACGTCCCTTGCAGAGTCTGGGTGACGAGAATGTCATCCTTTGGGTCATGGACCAGGGTCGGAGGAGATTCTTACGTAGGGGTGGTTTGTACGTGTGTGTGCGAAAGCCACAGCAGGCTGGGCAGGAAAAAGGCAGCTGAGCACATCTTGGATGGGAAAGTGAGGTCAAAGATGCGCAACCCCGGTGAGGTCCAGAACGGTCCCCAGAAAACGGTCGGCTGCAAAAAACAAGTTTGAGAGGGTCCTGTGGCTGGTGACGTAGCGGGTGCGAAGAGGGAAGCGATCCTTTTGGGTTGAGCCTCATACCCCTGCCTCCGTGGCTCGGATCAGGCGTTTGTGCAATGGCGCTAGATAAGGGATTCCGCCAATCAGCGCTGTGGCTCAGGCGCGGAAGACAGGGTATGGATGTGGCTTGAGGTGGGTATGATGTCATACCGGACTGTGTTTGTGTGGGCGCTGAGGATGCGTGTAAGTCTATCCATGCCAAAACGGTGCTTGTCGAGGGCCTTCCGTCGGAGTGACGGCGCGGGAGGGATTTGCGGGCTGACGAAGGATGTGCTGGGATCCGACGTCAGTTTTGCTGTCAGAGGGCGCTTGGGAGGTTATCTTTTACCTGTACGGTTGCTGGGTCGAGGTCTGGATTGTGATGGAACGGGGGATCACTGAGGGGAAATGACATATTCTGTCTCGAGGGGCGGCTATCACGGTCTTGGGGGCTCTTGTTGGATGATAACATTGTCTTGGGTTGTGACTTGGGCGACTTTCTACTTCTGGTTTGTCTTTCTTGGGTTTCCTGTCACTTTCACAGTAACACCCTTATCTCCATGCTTCTCAAATTCTGCTAGTCTCGGGGCAGGTTTAACCAAGAGACCGCCTGCTTTTCTTGTGTCATGCCGACTGTTTTTCCTGTGGCTATACTACACTTCGCCGTCGTCGTCGTCGTCGTCGTCGTTGTTGTTATCCTCGCCTGTGATAGAAGTAGTTAGGTACACAGGAAATATAGCAGCGCATACACAAGAAAGTTGGGCGGTCTCTTAGGAAATGGCCAGGCCGTATAAGTCACGATGGGGGCGGTGTAGTGAGGCCTGACTGCTGCCCTCAGCTTCATGCCAAAAGCCGCACTCATCAGTACGGCGGCGAAGGCCCACTGGGGTTTGTGATGGGATGTTGACAGTAGGTTGAGAGATACCGAGGAAGTTACGTTTCAGCAAACATCGATGACCGCCGTGCTCTTCATTCTTTATCCAAATCGAGCCTTGACACAGGCTGGAAAGTTGAATAGCAGGTATCAAGATTGACTGTACATGGCTCCAGACGAAGATTTGTCAACGCAGTGTAGCTCAACGGCCTTGATTTGCAGTTCGCGGCTGTGAGCCAGCTACGACGTGCTCTTCGACGCATTCCCTTCACGAAGATGAAGCTTGATTATCTCGAGGTCTTCAGTCGAAAACCCGAGTGTCTTGGTCACGTAGCCCTTCCACCCGCCGTACGTCTCCTCCACCCCAGCGACGAAAGCGTCCCAGCAGGACGTCCGCAGGCTGCACATGTTGTAAAAGCCCGGGTGTTCGTCGTCGGCAGTGGTCCCTGTGCCAACGCGGGCGTACCGGAGGAGCCTCTCACGAGCGGGCTCGGTGCCTATGCGTGAGAGCATGTAATCGAAACGAACATCATCGGGCGCAGTGCCGGCAAGGGACTGCAAGATGCCGGCTAGCACACCTGTGCGGTCTCGTCCCGCTGAGCTGGTGTCAGTCTACAGACCGTCAAAAGGGTAAACACGAGGAATGAGGCTTACTTACCCGTGCAGTGGAATAGGAACGGCTCCCCAGGTCTATCTCGTATGTGCTCCAACACGGCGGAGAAGGTTTGTCGGTAGATGTCCAGCACCTTGAGGTATTCCTTCCTCAGCCCCGCCTCGCCGCCACCCTCGACGAACTCGTCCAGGACGGGTGGGAGGTCGACACTAGTGCTGTCGAACCAGATGTTTCCGACGCCGTTGATTTGCGGGTCCGGGGCTCTCTCGCGTTCTTCAGGTGACCGAATGTCGAAAATGCGCTTCACGCTGGCGGAGAGCCAGGCGAGGGCCTGCGGGTCTGCGGCAGCGAGCTCGAGCGTTCCGCAGCGGTACGCTAGACCGGAGAGGATGGCTGAGCCTGGTACGGCCCCGAGTTCGCGAACGTTGATGAGCGAGGTCGACGGGATGAAAGGCGGTGATGTCAGGGCTGGGAGAAGTTCCTCCGGCGGGATGGGATTGCGGACGTCTGTCTCGGAGAGACTGGCGAGCTGGTCTACTGTCAGGGTCATGATGGCGTCTGTTGCGAGCAGTATGGAGCAAAGGCGACTTCAGCTGACGAGGCTGGTCAGTTTCTCAAGTTCACAGTGCATCTTGAGACTGATGCCAGGCTACATTGGCCCATGTTACTGTAAGCAGGAGCTCTGCTTACCCCCCACACGCTTGTGTACACCAGCCAGAGTTGAGAGCGTGTCTTGGCACGCTGTGGAAGCAAGTACAAAGCATTGTACTCGTCGGAATAGGCTTTGGGACAAAGAAAGCCACATCACCAAATCTGCCGTTTTCCTGCTGCCAAGGTACCACGCCGTTTGGTCGTGGAATGCACGATTGTCTCATTTCGGTCACTCGCCCAAGCCCAAAGCTGCCAAGATCAATCTGGGGAAATTATAGTTAAATAAACCCAAAAGGTGTTCTTTCCAATGCACTTGCTGAAGAAAAATGGTCACCACTTGATATCGACAGACGGGGGTTTGATGGAAAGAAGACGTCCGACGTTTGTACGATGAAGGAAAGGATAATAAAGACAGGATACGACGTCCAGTCAACAAGAAAAGCTCCCACGATCCCTGCACATGTCGAGCTGCGATAAGATAAGATAAGCTTCCTTATCAAATGGCCGGCGATAAGAATATCTATCATCCACACTGAATTTCGGGGCCTCACCCCTCCGAGAGCCAATTCAGGCCATTGCGTTGAGTCCATGCCTAACTAACATTGTGGCACGATGGCTTCTAATCCGATTGTCAGATGGGGCATGGCGATCTCGGCCGGTGTCGCTGGTGTGGCTCTGGCCGTTGTCCGTCTACAGCAGCCAATCTTTAGCAACAACACTGAGACGACTTATTGCTACCAAGGCGTTCGAACACACGATGAAGCCCAGCCAGCCGCCCAATGCTTCACGGTGTTGGACGGAAAGTTCACTCGCGTCTTTCCCTGGGAAGATGCCAGCTTAACCACGAATGTCGGCTACGTTATCCCCGGCTTGTGGGACGGTCACGGCCATCTAATTCAATACGGAGAGTTCCTGCACTCGGCCGACTTGTTCGGTGCTGGCACCTTGGACGACGTAAGGGGACGTTTGCGAGACTATGTCGAAAGTCATCCCGATGCTGGTACGAAGGATGAATGGATCCGAGGAATTGGATGGGATCAGAATGCGTACGGCAAGATGCCTACTGCCGTGAGTCGCTTGTCGTTGTGGGCTGAGTGGCTGTACTGATGCGCGATTAGGCGGACATCGAAGAAGACGAACTACTGAAGGGCAAGTACTTCATGCTCGACAGGATCGACGTCCATTGCGCTTGGGTCTCGCAAGCCGTGCTTGATCTCTTGCCAGCAGACATCTCCGACGTCCCAGGGGGCGAGATTGTCAGGGAGCCTGGCATGGGCGTCTTCTGTGACAATGCCATGGACTTGGTCACAAATCTGTGGCCGAAGCCTGGCCCCGAGAAGAAGCGCGCTTTCGTATCTGCCGCCATGGCGAAGTTGAATGAGGTTGGCTTGGTCGGCATGCACGATGCTGGCGTCTTCCCCGATCAACTTGACTTATATGCAGATATGGCGCAGACAGAGGACTGGACTGTTCGAGTCTACGCCATGTTGGAGTGTGCTCAGCGAAACACATTCTGTCCCAATGATGCTGCTCGTTTGCTCCGCGAGGATGATTGGTTCAGCGTCAAGTCTGTGAAGCTTTTTGCTGGTAATTCGACCCCCTTGATCGCTGGCTAATGACACGTGCTGACTTGAAATAGATGGTGCTCTCGGAAGTTGGGGGAGTGCCATGATCGAGCCCTACAGTGATCGCCCCGACACGTCCGGCTCACTCCTTGTCAACGGGTCTACACTGCTGCGACTCGGGAAATCATGGGCATCTGTCGGCTACCAAGTCAATATCCACGCCATCGGCGACCTTGCAAACCGTTTCGCCGTCGATGCCCTGGAAGCTGGTCTCAAGGAAGCGTGCCCTGGTAAAGACATTTCAAAATGCCAGTCCGAGCGGCGGTTCCGTATCGAGCATTCCCAGATTATCCATGAAGAAGACCAAAAGAGAATTCACGCCATTGGCATCATCCCCTCCATCCAACCGACGCACGCGACTTCCGACATGAAATACGCCGAGCTCCGCCTCGGCCCCGGCCGCACCAAGAAGGAAGCCTACCGCATGCGCTCTCTCCTCGACGTCAGCCCGATCCTAGGCAGCGACTTCCCTGTGGAGCCGCCCAACCCGTTCCAGGGCATATACGCTGCCGTCACGCGGAAGAGTCCTCACACAGGCAACGGCGCGAATGGAAGCTCTGAGGGGTGGCATACCGAAGAGGCGTTGAGCCTGGAGGAGGCGCTGCTTGGGTTTACCAAGGGACCCGCTTTCGGCGCTTTTATGGACGGACGTGCAGGCGTAATCAAGGAGGGCGCGCTTGCTGACTGGGTCGTTTTGGATCAGCCGCTTGAGTCCATGGATATTGACGACTTGCGGGACCTCAAGGTGAAGGAGACTTGGGTTGGTGGAAAGCAGGTATATGAGCGTGTTGATGTTTGAGCTATCCTGACAGATGGTCGACGATGTTATGATTTCCGTGGAACTTGATGTCTGGAGTGTGCAAAAGGCAAGAAGGGACCTACCTAACTGAACTCAAGCGACTTCATCCCACCTTCTCGCGTAGAGAAGGTGTATGTCCCTCTTCCTGCCAGAACTATATCAACGACGTTTTGTGTCCCCCAAACACCTTGAGAAACGGACCAGACATGTCTCTTTCCCACTTTCCCAGTTTATTGCCACGACGTCCATCTCGCTCTGTTTTCTTTCGACGTCGTCACTGATACTATAGCATGCTAAGCCCGCCTGAGATAGCATCACCGACTATAGTTTCGAGCAAGTCAGTCGCCGAAATGCCCGCCGACAGAGCCCAAGGATATGGCGCGCATCTTGTCGCAATAATTCTTGCAGTCTTCTACTTGAAGTTTGGCCAGACTCTCATCGACAAGCCGATCGAGATTCTCTTTCGGGAGATTACGTGCAAAAGCCATCACAGCGATCCTTCTAAAAACCTGATACGCGCCTTCCCATACGACGACCCCTTGTGCCGAATCGAAGAGATTGAAAACATCATCGAAAGAGGCAACGCGGTTAGTTCGGTCTTTGAGGCTATTGGTGGTAAGTGATTTCCGTTTGTTCAAGGTCTGCGGTGTCATTTGCCAAAATTTATTTCTAACGCAAGAGGGCAGGCCTTCTCGCCGCGTACGTCGTTTTACGAGCCAACTTCCGCGAAAGACTCGTTATTTTCGGTTCGCTCACATGGATCATCGGCAAGCTTTTGATTTACCACACAACGCATGATAGGTGGCATATGTTGCTCTACTGGGTTTTGTCCAGCTTGGTCGGCGGCGGGCGAGTCGTTGTTGAGGGAGCCATATTGGGCATGTTGACTGATCTATCGGACGACCAAAATCGGTAAGTGCGAGGCTTGCCGGCTCCTTCTCGCCCTCGAAGACGATATTTCGACCTTCAGATCTGACGAGTTGCTAATCATCTCCCTCTACAGAGCTAGGAATTTTTCCTACACGTTCAGCGTGGCTTTGCTCTCGTACGTCGTAGCAAACCTCGCCTTTAAACCCCTCGTTGAGTACGGCGTCGACGCGTCTTATATTGCAGCCATGACCGGCATTACCCTCGGCGTGACTACAGTCGCTATCTGCAGATTTCTCTATTTCAAGACGTACTGCAAACAGGCCGAAGACTACCGCTCGGGGGAAGAGGTCAACCCGGACCGCCGCCCGCCGCGGTTGCAAGTCTTTTCCAGCTTGGCTCGTTTCCCAAGCTGCTGTCTGCTCTTCATCGTTGCCGTTTTACCGCCCATGGCATCATTGTCGATGCCATCACTCGCATCCTGGATTTCCAGAGTATTCCCTGTCTACGAAACCTTTCTCGAACTTCCCACCCCACTATACGCATTTCCCACCACCGCCCTCGTGGTGACCAGCACCATGATCCCAATGCTGGAGAGCAACCGCGCCCACCGGCACAGCACAAATCCCCAGCGTCGGACCTTTCCACTCTTCGCGCCCTCGTTTGTTTCCATCTCGATAGGCACTCTGCTCTTAGTATCGAGCAAAGACGGCAACTACAAGCTCCTCATCGGGGGGCTCGTCTTCATGGGCCTCGGCGGAGGTGCTGTACCTCTGACCCTTGCTATGCTCGTGTCTCTTCTCGGCCGGCGACTCCGATGCCGTTCTTTGGGAAGAGCCTTTGGTGTGATATATACGCTGCAGTGCGTCGTGAGGTTGGTGCTGGGGCCTATACTTTATGCGCTGGGGAAGCCGGGTCGCCCAGCGATGGCTCAGTTGTTCCCTCAATTCATTATTCTACTTGCGGTCTATGCTGCTTTCTACTCAGCGCTTAGGTGGTGGCTCAAGAATTCGGCATCCACTGCACAGAGCAGCGAGCGGGATATCCAGCTAGAGGAGATGCGTCGAGAGGCGACTCCACCTGTCGCGCCGAGTGCGCCACCTCCTGCATATTCCCCACTGGCGCGGCAGAACGGTCGAATTTGATGAGGGCGAGATTTAGTACCGTTATCGTCGTCGTCGTCGTCGTCCCTTATTACTACTTCTATCGTTCTCTATAATCACGGATCAGAGGGGACAATGCCCGACTAGTAAAACTCTTGCTTTTAAGGTGCTCTTTCTCAGGATTGTTATCAAACTATAGTTCAACAGTGCTTTCATCAAGCTGCTCCGGAGACACGCCTTCCTGGTCAGTATATATACCCGGCACTTTCAAAATCAAAGTATCTTTTCTTATTTATCGTCTACACTCTTAGAATCTGGGGATAATGGCGTCTGGCTTGTTGTCGAGCGCCTCGTCAATCTCCTTCATGATCTCGGGCGTAAGCTTCTCCTGGGCGCCAATGGCGTACATGTTCTCAAAGACCTGTTCGGGGCTGCTGGCGCCAATGATGGCGGAGCTGACGTTCTTGTTCTTGAGGACCCAGGCGAGGGCGAGGGTGCTCATCTTGATGCCGAGCTTCTCGGCGATGGGCTCGATCTTGTTGGCCTTGTCGACGAGGTCCTGGAACTGCTTCTTTGCGTTCTCGCGCTTCCAGAAGTCCTTGATGAAGCCAATGTTCTCGGAGCCGAAGCGCGAGTTCTCGGGGATGCCGTTCTTGTACTTGCCGGAGAGGATGCCCTGGCGCAGCGGGGAGAAGACGGTCAGACCGGTGCCGACCTCGCGGTAGAGGTGGGCGAACTCGTGCTCAACCTTCTTGCGGTCGAGCATGCTGTACGAGGGCTGCTCCATGACGGGGCCGACGAGGTTCAGCTTGTCGGCGTAGCGCCAGGCCTGGGCGATCTCGTCGGCGCTCCATTCTGAGGTTCCCCAGTACAGGGCCTTGCCGGTGTTGATGAGGTGGTTGAAGGCGCGGACAGTCTCCTCCATGGGGGTCTGACGATCGGGGCTGTAACGGGGCCGTCAGAAGGAGCCGTGTTGAAGAGGGAGTGGAGTGCTTACCGGTGAGCGTAGACGAGGTCGACGTACTTGAGGTCGAGACGCTCAAGGCAGGCGTCCATGGCCTCGATGACGTGCTTGCGGGACAGACCCTTGTTGTTGACGACGTTGTCGCCGAAAGCTCCGCCCCAGTAGATCTGCCCGGTAGCCTCTTGTCAGCGTTTGTGTCTTTCACCATGACCGGTTCACTATGGGAATATCGCGCACCTTGGTGGAGATGACGAGGTCGTTGCGCTTCCAGCCGTACTTCTTGATGGCTTGGCCCATGACTATGACTGAAGTCAGTCCCTTATCGCGCCGTCTGTGTATATGGAAGAATATTCGTACCAATCTCGCTCTCGCCGTTAGCGTAGCCCTCTGCGCTGTCGAAGAAGTTGACGCCGGAGTCGTAGGCGGCCTTCATGCAGGCAAAGGTGCCCTCTGTTTGCTGTGAGCGTTCAATCGCAAGGAAAGGGCCAGGAGTGCGGTCATACCAGCGTCGACATGGCCACCGTAGGTCAACCCTCGCAAGAAGTCAGTTTGCGTCGCAATTGTACAGTGTTACGTTAAAACTCACAGCCTCCCAAGCTGATGGCGCTGACCTGGAGACCGGAACGGCCCAGGAAGCGGTACTCCATGGGGGGAAGATCCTCGGGCTTGGACATGTTTGCGGTTCTGGATGTTTGCTTGGAGGATTATGAGGTGGAGCGAGGTCGGAGGGAAGATGCAGACTTGGAGGGGACAGCACAGCAGCAGGTGTCACGCAATGGGTGAGGGACCTTACTTATAGTCTCCCCCAGATTAAAAGAGGACCGGCTCGTGTTCAAAGAAGGAAGCTCCAACCAGCAGAGCTCCATCCCATGTACAGCGGTCCTGTGCCGGGTGGTGTAGGAGCCGTATCGATGCGGTCAAGCTCCCAGGATGCGGGGCAGCCGGTATCAGCCCCGCCATGGGAAAGCGGCAACTCGTGTCACTAATTTGTTCAGGCTCTGTGGTGGGTGGTTGGCCGCATGCTGCCTTCCTTGCTCGTCCCTGTGTGCCTGGGGTGAGAGCTATGACCGGCGGGAAGCTTAATCCCGAGCTCTAGAATTTGCGACGGGACGAGCACATACAACCTTTAGCTGGCTTCTTGAGTTTCCGAGGCAATTCCAACTTCCTCTCATCGGGAAGAAGACCCCTTTACTCGTAGACTGAAGATATCACCTCGCAACAGAAATCCATTACAGAGACAGCCCCGGGAGAGGAAAAAAAAACTGTTGATGTCACCATCTCCAAGGGACTTAAATTACCCCTCCATCTGCCCCTCCAAGCGCGACCGTTTGTGTCGAGCTGCGACCCGCAACCACGCTCGCACCACTAACATCCCTGTCATCATGCGGGTCCTCCCCCAGGGGTGTGCTACCATCTCGCTGCTCCGATTCCCCCGAGTTGGCGATGGTGCGGCTTACTAATTCACAAACGACACATCTTCCATCAAGGTGACGAGACGGCGTGGGGAGGAATCGAACTATCGCCGTGCCGCAGTTGGTTCGATTCGAACCGACCATCGGCATGAACGAGGTGCTGGTATCTATTGGACCGGCTTGCTGGTCGGCTTCCATGCCTGAGAAGCTAGTCCGACCCGAACATGCAAGACACAAGCGAGCCTTTTTCCCGAGCCGGCCTGTCGGGTTCTGTCTGCTAGCACACGCGGCTTTGATGCCTCTACATGCAGGTCTCAAATTAACCAAGTCGGCAGGGAGTCATACGGTGGGAGATCTCCGCTAGCCTCTCTCTATTGAGATAGACGACGCTGCTACGCAGACAGCTTCCCCAAGTCCGTCTTGTCGATTTTCGTCCTACAAACTCGAGGCGTGGAGGCTAAAAGATAACAGAATCACAGTTGTCAAAAAACCCAATTCGCGACTTTCATGAACTTTCCGCATCCTCATGGCAGCTCTTCTGTGAAATGGGTGGAAGGAAGGAAACCCGCATCTTGCCTTACAGTAGGTAGGTCGGCTTATGCCATGAACCGGTCTTCACTCCCTGACGGTTGAAATACTCCCTTCTAGCCCCTGGTGAAACTGTCGTAGTACGGCCTATGGAAGAACATATGCACAGCGGGTACTCGCTACGAGCCGTCTGTTTGCAAGATGCCTGAAAATCAACGCAATTCCAAATTATGTCGTGTGAACCATTGATGCATACTTCTGATTTGATAATTTTGTTGCGTCAATCCGAAGTCTGGTAAGCATGTCCTTCGCATCCCCTGGGAACGGTTTGGGCTGTATATGCTGAAGTAAAAGGTTTGCTAAAGTTCATACATACTTGAATACTCAAGTAGAGAACCGGGAATTCTGATTAGAGCTCCGAGAGATGTAAGTCAGGATTTGGCTGACCACATCTAGGACATGCATCTTCAGCATCACGACAAAGAAACGTCTTAGACCACACGACAAAGAGTGCAGTTTATTATCAAAATGAAGGCAGGGGGCTCATTTCATATTTACCTCGTTTGCAGCTGCATTCACGCTCTGGAACTCTTCAAAAGCCAAAGTCGGTGTGGCCCTCCAGTCAGTGTCGTGCCCCGCATGGGTCACCAATAGCCTTGTCTTGATATCGCGGGTCTCAAGACATCGACAGCTTCAAACAGGAGCGCCAACGAGGCAGCGAGGCCAACTCCCTCGACGACTAAGCAGGCACTGGATCTTCTCATCCTGAAATAAAACTCTTGCCCTTCTCGAATTCGAAATCTCTTCCTCGTCTTCTTCTCCTCACAACAACACTATCGCAGGTCAACCTTACTATAACACGACCTTCGACACTACCATTTGGGATCCGTGAGATACCAACGCGCAACGAGACAATCAGCAGAGATCAGTACGAACAAGCAATCCAGTAAGTCATTTCTTCCTCTCCTCTCTACCATGCGGCATTTTTCCCATCGAACTTCACAAATTTGAATCACCACGCACCCCCATCGTCGAAAAAACAAGCTTCGCGATCCTTACGGAATTCCCTCCAATTTCAGCAGCCCGAAGCTGTTGTTTGCGGATTTTTCTTCTCGGTTTTCTATCAGCCATTTTTGTGCGTTTGAAGAGAAATGTCCGCTTTGGCGGTGTTCATGACGGCGGGGTCGGCTGCGGCGATTGCCTCAGACGATGATCACACGTCCGTCTCGACTTATCTCGGTTCGGACTGTGATCATCCTGAGCTGAGAGCGGCCTACGCCGAGGTCCAACAGAATTTTCGATCTTCTTTGGCCTTGGGATATCTGGGACAACCGCGTCAAGAGCCTCAAAGTCAAGATCAGCCAGACGAAGGTTCCAAATTTACACTGCTTTTCTCTCCTTCCCACCTTCATTCCTTCCCGCGCAAGACTGCCAGTGCAGTTGCTCCTTCCCTCACATACCCTCCTGCCTTCACAAAATTTTGTCTACTTCCTTCTGCATTTTACACTCACCTCCACTTCTTTCCTCAGAAAAAATCTTTCCTCCTCACCACCTTTGATTTTCTCACTCTCTTCCCTCGCATCTCCGTCTGTCGGCCAGCCTCACTGACTTGTCGAAACCAGTCTCGGCCACTTCTGTCAACCAAGTTGACAATCACTCACCCGACCAATTCTCCGACTACTCCTTCATCGACGACAGTATGTCTGGCTGGGGTACCGACGACGCCTGGGGCACCAACGACACCTCTGGAGGTGCTGGAGGTGGTGGCGACCCCTGGAACAACCCCTCTGGAGGCGATGGCGATGAGGGTGGCGGCGGCCAGCGCGGCGCCTGCTTCAACTGCGGTCAGGATGGGTAAGTCACGTCTTCTTCACAACATCACGGTCTACTGACATTATCCACAGCCACAACAAGGCCGATTGCCCCGAGCCTGCCAAGCCTTTCGATGGCGAGTGCAAGGGCTGCGGTCAGCAGGGCCACATGCGTCGTGACTGCCCTGACGCTCCCCCCATGGCTTGCAGAAGCTGCGGCGAGGAGGGCCACATCCGCAAGGACTGCCCCAACAAGCCTCCCGAAGTTTGCCGCAACTGCCACGAGGAGGGTAAGTGCCTTTCGTTCCCCAATTGCAAAATACGATCTATTTACTAATTCCTGCAGGTCACCTCGTCGTCAACTGCGAGAACCCTCGCAAGATTGACCTCAGTAAGATCGAGGATGTCGACGCTGATGTGGCCTGGAACCAGATTATCGAAGCAGCTGACGAGCGCGATGGTGTTGAGGCCAAGGAGGCCATTCAGAAGTACCTCAAGCATTTCCCTGAGATGACTTATGTCATCCTTGAGGAGGCTTTCCGTGGCCAGGAGATGGGCATCTACCTCATCGCTACCGAGCGTGCTCTTGCTCCTACTCACACTAACATGGACCTTCAGGGCAACCTGGGCAAGAAGTTCACTGTTCAGTACCGCTTCTCTTCCCAGCCTGATCGTGCCCGTGAGAAGGCTGGATGGCCTGCTTCTGCCGAGGAGAACATGGCGCGTCTTGCCGATGCTGGTGAGCCCGTCTCTCGCCTCATGCAGAAGTGCAACAACTGCGATGAGCTCGGCCACACCGCCAAGGCTTGTCCCCAGGATCCCAACGAGAAGGTCCGCGTCACTATCACTTGCTACAACTGTGGCGAGGAGGGTCACCGCGTCCGCGACTGTAAGTTCATTCGATGTCTTCATCAACCATCCCTGACTGACCAAATTCTTAGGCCCTACCCCTCGTGTCGACAAGTTCGCTTGCAAGAACTGCGGTCAATCTGGCCACAAGGTCTCCGAGTGCACTGAGCCTCGCAGTGCCGAGGGCGTCGAGTGCAACAAGTGCAATGAGAGTATGTTATTTATTCTTCACAATAGTCAACTTCAACAGCTAATCTTCTATAGTGGGCCACTTCGGCCGTGACTGTCCCACCGCCGGTGGTGGTGGTCGCTCTTGCCACAATTGCGGCCAGGAAGGCCACATCTCCAAGGAGTGCACCGAGCCTCGCAAGCTCAAGTGCCGCAACTGCGATGAGGAGGGCCACCACTCCCGTGACTGCGACAAGCCTCAGGATGGTATGTAAATCTCCTCTCATGTTTTCGTTACATTGACTGATTTCGTCTCCAACAGTCACCCGCATCAAGTGCATGAACTGCGGCGAGATGGGTCACAAGAAGTACAAGTGCCCTAACCCCCCTGCCGAGGACGTTGACGGCTTCGGCGATGGCGGTGGTGGAGGTGGTGACAACACCGCCCCCCAGGACACTGGCGGCTGGTAGATGCTTCCCTTTCGGTACACGCATCCTGATATGATACGCTTGGTGACTCTCTGAATGGCTTTGAGGTCACGTTCTCCGTCGCTGCCTCGGCAGACGACAAGGCTTTCGAGAAAACGGTTGATAGTTCGTCAGAATCATGACACATGGCTGGTGGGGTCTCTTAATAGATAGATCGACACTGATAGAATGCAAAGTCATGACGCAATTCTGGGATTTGATCATTTTCATTGTGTCTATGACTTGACTGTGGTTCACCGTGGGTTTGGAGCTTTTCTACGCTGTTCTTGATCGTTGATGATACCACGCCTCGCGCGAACCATCTCAGCACCTGGAGGAGCCTTATTGCAAGATTCCAGTCTTCCCTTACCCATGAAAGTTATGGAACATCCCCTAGCCCGGGTCACTTGAGGATATGTAATATTGAGCGCCAGAGATTGCGCCAGAGACTGCCTTTTGCGCCGTAGTTCCGAATCCCGCAAACGTGGAGTCTCCCTAAGGGGTCGAGATCTTATACGTGGACACTCTGGTGGTTAGTTCAAGGCAAAAGGAACATACTCGGATGTCTTGCTTGTCATTGGGACCGGAAGACAATGATTTAATGCATGCCTTTCGTATATCAGAGGATACATGACGATCTTTTCAGGAGAAGGAGAGGACGCAGATGGACTGATTTCGTTGTAATTCTGAGTTTCGGAGATTTTCATTAGGTGTGCAATACAATTCACGAGTGAACAGCGCGTTCATCAAACAACCGTCACCCCCGATGTCATTGGTTTTGAATGCGGAACGTTGACCCGACAGTGACTTCACAATCCCGTTGATGTCAGCCCTCCAGCCTCCTCTCATGACTATCTCTGGCATACCAAAGTGATACAGAGTCGGTTTTCGTCAACTGTGTAATAGTATTTGGACATGACCTCCTCGTCAGCATAAAAGCAGCACTACACGGACCAGAGATCTTGTCATGGCAAATTACCTGCCGGCAAGTTCTGTGTCATTACAAACCAGTATCAGAAGTCATCTTGGCGGTTTCCGCACGGGACTGATGAGAGTTCGCGAGAATCCCGCAGCCCGGTTCTCGATTGGAGACGCAATACCTCTCCAATACTCAAAAGGCAGGGAAGACGGCAGGAAAATAGGATATGTTTCTGGCCAAAACGTCAAGTCAAGCAGATGGCCCAAAAATTCTTGTCCAGATGACAACAGCTTGTTAGAGCAATGGAGAAGACGAGTCACAATCGTTACTCTTTGGTTATACTGTCTTGGCCAAGGCCCATGAGCTCGTATAAGCCTACTTAATTCATATCAGCCACCTTGAGATTTCTAATGTCATCATCTTGCAGCCATGAAAACAGCTCTGACGATAGCTGTATAAAGATATCGTGAAGATCATAACCAAGTACTCGGCACACAATGCGAACGCCCACGGCTGTCGAATTTTCCTTCGATGCGCATAACCTACTCACGAAATTCCACCGTTTCGTCCTTAATGATAACGACCGCAACGTAGATGTCGGAGCGCCAAAACTCTCTCACCCTCCAGCCTCTGCTCTTCCCATCCCTGCCCAGGCATTAGACGAATGGTCAGACGGTTATTTGTCATCTTTGAAGTTACGTCGTGTCGTGCACATCGCGACATTGGCCAAGAGTTCACTGGAACTGACGCTCATCAATTATCAAACGAATCCGATTGGTTCCTTCAAAGGCACAACACTTCGACCCCATTTATATCATGGAAAGCACCCCCAAGTCATGGCTCTATCATATCCGTCTGGTACGAGACTGACATCCCTACCGCCCCGAGAAGTCACTGTTTGCGAGACCAGTCGACCCGGAGATCTCGTTTTCGTATTCAACGATTAGTCGCTCGGTTGTCACGATATTCAAAACACGTGCCGGAACGTCGCTATCGTCCTGTTCAACGCGAGCATGCCCACCTCCGAGAAAATCACGTTACATGCCTGGCAATAGGAAATAACCATAGCTACCAAATCTTCTGCCTCTTGGAATACCCAAAATCAACATGCGAGCAACGGCAGAGATGACCAGCGGTGGCAAATCACCAAACCAAAGGCGGCTTAGCACTTCTCGATGTCGAAGATGACATGAGGCTCGGGCACTGACTGCTTCCCACATCACCAACTAAACCAAGATGCCTTCAAACCCCACCATCCTCTGCGTCCTGAGTGGGACACTGACTTCGGAGAGGCCTCTTTTATATCAGCTTCTTGTCCACCCATACATTTCGCCTCGTAACGCGCATCGCGTAGACCTTTAGCCACAGGATTTCTGCTTTAAAAAGGTCCCGCCCATCGTTCCAAATGCAAGTGGGAGTACAAATTGACTTTCACAAACTGAGAGTGTCAGGGAGGCCTCCACCCATAAAGACCATAGAGCTGATGCCACTCAGACCACCACTTAATGGGCACACCCACCCACATTCACACTGGCACACAGTCCTTCTCCATCGTCTCTCATTCCTTCGTCTCCCCTTCTCATTCGCTGGGGTATTACCCTCCGACGTTCGACATACCACTTCTCAACAATACACCCCGCAGAAAAACCACCTCCACTTATGTCTGCCATGTTTCTCAAGCGTCGTCCTGGGTACCTTGTCATTCGCTGATCGAGCCATCCAAGTCGCTAACGTCAACATCATATATATACATGCAGCTAGAACCGCGGTATACCCCAAACCATACTCAGGGTACCTCGCGAAACTACCTCTCGCAAGCGGGAATCACGGCGTGTCCATCATGTCACGCCGTCCATCTGCTGGCACCAACTTGCCTCTCACTGGGCGGGGAACATGCACGGCGTTAAAGCACCAAGCAAGAGTCGTATTGCAATCTTCACCGTGCACGGAACCATGGAGCACGACGTAAGTAACTGGGATGGATTTTATTTGTCTCGCCTGCCTTTGTGGCGCCTTAAAATATATCCGAACAGGGCTATTCCTCTGTCCGGATCTCGATATCTGCAAAAAGCCATTTTCCATCCCCATGCCATTATTCAAAAATAGAAAACGATGCAATTAGCCATCTGCAAATCCTTGGTCAAGGTTGCAAAAGAAGAGAAACATGATTCTCGCCCGTCTGGTCGGGCAAGGTGGTATCAAAGCATTGATGCAAAATCAGGCATTCAACGCGAGAGAGTAGTAGACATGGTGCTGAGGGCTGCGGCGTTTGTACCGACAGATCCCATCTGGGAGGAAACATGACCGAGGAAACAGGTGGTTTTCAAACGATAGTGCAACAGGAAAGAGCAGGGGGTACATGGTTTGTTCATAGGCGACGGAGAGATCATGAGGTTCGTTCATGTCGTGGCCCCGCGAGGGCGATGCTTGGGCAACTAGGCCAAGCTCGACTTCTTGCGCCGACCAAACATCTTGGAGAAGCCACTGCCGCTGCTTTGCTGCTCAGCGGGAGGGCTGAAGCGGGCTGGCTGGGCCTGTGGTGGGGGCTCGGCGTTGCGGAGGAATGAAGCCAGGTCGCTGGTGCGGCTCGTGGCAGAGACTGCCTCCCTTGGTTCGAACTTCTTCATTGGCACGCGTCCGGCAGAGGAATGCATGGTGGGCCGGTTTGCAGTGGCGTCACCAGCGCCGTACTTGTCTTGGCCGGAAGACATGTTAACCTGGATCGGAACATGGCCGTTTCCGGCAGCTCCAGCACGGCTATTCAGCGAACGGCTGTCAATCTTGGGTGGCTTCGCAGTCGATCCAGCGTTGCTGTCCTTCCTTGAAAATCGTCCGATAAGGCTGGGAGCGCTGGCCTTTCGCTTGATGTTCTGTGGCATGACAGGAGCGGCGGGCTCAGGTGGTGGCTGATAGTTTTTGAGGAAGTCCGCCAAGCTTTCCTCCTTCTTGGGAGGAGGTTGAACGGCTTGGGCGTAATCTTCCTCGTCTTCGTCGCTCAAGTCAATAGCGTAGGGGTCACGCACGCGTCGTCTGGTGCGCTTCGGCATCATGTCGTCTTCGTCGAAGGCGTTGGTGCTGGGGCGGTTCTTGAGGAGCGCACTTTGCGAGTTGATCGACGATTGGACGGAGGGCATCGTGATGTCCGTCACGTTGGTCGACGCCTGGCTGTACCGAATGTCTGGCAGGCTGGCGTCAACAGCTTTACCGCCAACGGCACCTGACATCTGGTCAGAATCCATAGTGGTGCGAAACGGAGCAACAGTGCGTGGAATACGAGGATTGTTAGCGCTGGGAGGTCCTCGCCGAATGAAATCAATGAGGTCGGAATTGTCCTCTCGATTGTCGACGGCAGCGTCGCGTGCCTGAAGGCGGGGTCGGTTGGTCGATGACGAGATGCGTCTCGAGTCAAGGCTGTGCTTCACAGGCGGCGGCGGGCCGCTGATGTTGCGTAGCGGTGCAGGTCCGTTGTCAGCAGTCGGGCCGGTCGACCGAATGAAGTCTGCGAAGTCGTTCATGGACGTATCGCGAGGGATTCGAGCATCTCTAGCCATTGGGCCGTTCGTTCTCGATCTGGTCAATGTGGTGCTTGGAGGTGCTTTGGGGACAAAGCCTTTGGGTTTGGACTCGACAGGATGAGAGTTTAAACCTGTTGCACGACTGACGGACACAGTTCTTCTGATGTCAGCGCCGGAAACGGATCTTTTCCGTTCACCACCCATTGCCGTCCGAGCATCCTCGCTTCGTCTCGACTTAGCACCCACGGCAGGGCTTGCAGTGCGCGCCCGATTGTTCTGATTGGCTGTTAGTAACGTGATTGAAGTATAGGTAAGGCTTAAACTCACGTCCATATCACGCATGCTTTCCGGAGTAAGCGTGAATTGAATTGTTTGATCGCTCTGGATGAGTTCCTCGAAATTCCGCGCCAGATTGTCGGCACGACCCGAGGCCTTGCTGTCCTCGGATGTTCGAACCGCTCTAATCTTGCCAGTGCTTGAAGAGCCCGATGAACCAGATGTGCGAAGCTGTCTAGGGCGTTCGGGGGAATCACGCCCAGCAGTTCGCTCCACCGAGACAACACCAATGCTTGCCGCTGGCGAGTGTGTGCCTTGGCGACCGGTGCCGCGGTCGGGAAGAGTTGGCGTGGCCTGGGATCGATTGCGCGGTGAAGGCACGCGCTCCTCCACGAATGGGCCAGCGGTGCTCGTGTTGCTGATGATGGTAACCTTGGTCGCAGATTGGCTGTGTTGGTGACGAGACGGCCGCTGTTTGGCCGGGTTGAAGATTGCCTGTGAAGCCCTAATTTCAGTAGTGCCAGCCTTAGGCGTCGGTGTTGAAGCTGGCGACGGAGCAGTTGCAATTGTCCTGGACTTATCCTGGCGTGTAGGACGGGCTTGGGCGTCCTCCTCAGCTTCCAGAATGGACTCGTTCGTGTTTTGCCTGCGAGGGAATTTCTCAATAGGAGAACGTGTGCGCGGGGTTGATGCAGACGAGCGGATAATGGTGTCAACCTCTGCCGGTTTTGGCTTTGGCTTCTCTTCCACGATGGGTGGCGTGACACGAGAGACACTGCTTGCGCGCGACAGATTGGCTGTTTGAGAGCGATCGGAAGCATCGACCGAAGACGTGCGCGACCCTCCTAGGGGACTCTTGGGACCACGAACGTCAATGACACGAGCCGAAGGCGTTCTCTTGAGCCCCATCATAGGGGCCACAACGACAGCTTTCCCAGACTCGGAGACGCTCGGAGAGCTGCGGCCGGCAACCGACACCCTACTAGAAGTGCAGATCTCTGCCTCCTCTTCCAAATCGTCAATGTCACCAGTCTCTTCCGGTGCCGGGGCGGGGTTGGCCTTCACCGCCGTCTGCGTGGCTGCAGGAGTGGCATCTACCGCAGGGATGGCTGCTGCTGCTACTGCAGTCGCTACTGTTGCTGCCGCTGCGACGGAGGGGACATTTTGCGAAGTGCGATTAGGGTTCCGGGGTTTGACTTCAGGAATCTGCTCTGGCGTCGGCTCAGGCTTCGCCTTCTCAGACTCCTGGTTCTCCGCAATTGTCTCGGGGACTTCCGCCGCCTTGTCCACGGGTGTGGCTTCCGTCGAAATCTCTTCAGTAGAGATCTCCTTGGTGGCGGAGTCGACAGAATCCTCATCTTCGCCGACCAACTTGGTTGGAATAGGTTCGACCTTGGCGCGTTTGAGAACAGGTGAGGTGTAAGGCGAGGGCGAAGGGGTTGGCAGCGAGTTTGAGCGCTTGCGGCCGGAAGGAGCGGTTGGGGTATGAGGTTGAGACATTGTGGGGGTGGGCAGGTCGTTGCTGGGCTGGGACGTAAAGATCATCAGACTTTTCGGGCGCTGCGCCGAAGGCTCCTCCTCCTCGTTGTCGGACGCCTCATCGTCGCTGTACGAGGCTAGACCAGGAACTTCGATTTCGTCGATGTCGCGGTCACCAATCGGTAGGGGAATGGCTGATGCCTTGACGTATTCCTCGACGCGGTCGAGTTCAGGTTCCTCTTTCGTCGCTTCTTGGATCCCGAGACCGTTGGCTGGCATGTTCTCGGCCGTGCTGGTTTGCCTAAAGTGGCTGGAAGGCTTGCGCGAAAACGGACGCCCATCCAAAGCTGGAGAGCGTATTCTCTTCTTCCAAGAGCGCCAAAGCCTACCCAGAGTCCTATCGAGAGCAACACGCTCCATGTCCAACTCCTCAACCACAATCCTGTCAGCGACGTCGGCCATTTTCGCTCCCTCCTTGGGACCCTTCTCGAATTTCGCTCGAAGTCGGTGATACGCCGCCTGGCCTGCAATGACCAGTGCTTGCTCGCCCATGTACTCAAGAATGGAGGTTAGGAAAATGGCGACCGCGGGAGAGATGACCTCCGGGCCACGTTCGTCCGCGCCGGGCTTGAGGTTCTCCTGTTCCATGTAGTAGTCTTCATCCTCCTCTTCCATGTCGCCAAGCGAGGAGTAAACCATGCACCTCAGTCGAGTGCGCTTCCAGACGAGCTCGAGATCCCAGTCCTTGGGGGACGAGCTTGCGCCTGGCGGCTGAACGAAGTCATCCTCGTCTCCACCACCCAGGTATTCGCGCAACTCTTCGTCGGCCTGGTTGATGGCATCTTTGGCGAGTTTCGGCTTGAGAACTTCCGAGACTGCTGGCCTCAAGGCGGAGAGAGTCGTTGCGCGGGAGGCGGACAGAAAGTTGAAGAGTAGCTGGTCAAGAAAGCTGTTGACGAGTTGCAGGGCAGCCGTGGAGACGAGGGCGGTCTCTCCGGCGGGCTCGATTCCATGCTGGTCGTACCAAGTATCGGCATGACTATCGTGATCGTTGGTGACAATCTGAGAAGCGGCCGACGCGGCAATGAAGGCGGCCTCGGGTGTGACGGAGAGGGGAGGAGACATCAGTCCAACGCTCATGACTGTGGAAGGGCGATCGCTCGATATGCTCTGGGTGCGCGACCTCGTCTGGAAGGAGGGCGATGGAAGAGCAGAGGGTGACCTCGACGGGGTGGTCGAGTCAGCGCCTGAGGAAGCCATGTTTGCTGGTGGGTGGGATCTATAAGTTGAGAAAACCAGCACAGCAGGTCTCCCGGGGTCCCGTGAGACCACAGGAGATTAGATTGAGGCGACACAAATATTGGCGATGGGCGTTGTCTCGCAAGCGGGGTGTTCCTGGGCCTATCAGGGGTAGCGGCTGAGGCGGTGTTGACGGCAGGTGTTTGCAAATATTACAGAATTGCTTATGTGGGAAGGACGGCTGGGAAGTATGACGGATGGCTGCGTGATGCTAATTGTTAGCGGACTTGTAATTTTTATCAATCCAACAAGCAGCAGCGATTGCAGAGCTGAAACACTTGGTCCAGGGCCGCATGGCAGTGAAGGACCTGCGTGTGATCCACTTGGGGGGGTAGAGGCAGAGATTCATGCGTGGTAACCACGTCTTGCAGAACGAGTGCCACTGCGGGGAGCACTGGGCTGGAGAAGGCAACGGAGAGCGGGCGAATTGGCTGAAAGTAGGCGCAAGAGAGACGATCAACCCGAGGTGATGGTGGACATGTTAGGCGAGGTGTGCGCGGGCGCGGCAGGCAGAAAGTCTGGTTGCGGTCCGAGAGACGACAAAAGGCGTGGGATTTGATTTCGCGAGTACGGGAACCAAACGAACGGGTGATTGAGTGTCGAAGCGCAGACACGCGAACATGGGGGGAGGTTGACTTCGGGGACGCAGTACAGTATCCGTCGTATTCAACTTTTTTTCCTTTCGAATCCTCCTTTTCTCTCCTTGCTGACCGGGAGATGGCGGCGAGTCGTGACAGACGGTAGGGCCGGGTGTGGATGATGGGACAACCTGGCAGCAGCAAACACACGTACCTGGATGAGCGCGGTGATGACCGGGAAAGCAGTATTGGTTGTAATGGTATAGTAGACGCAAGAAGATGCGCCGGTGCAAGTTCGGTTGGTGAATCAAGTGGTTGTGATGGCGGTGATACAGAGCAGAAGTGGTAAGACGAACGATGGTTGGGTTGCGGCCAGCGGCGGACACAGGTCGGGAAATGGTTGGAAGGGAAGTAATGGTCGACGAGTATAGAGAGAGAGAGAGATGGCGATGAAGCTGTGAGATGTTTACGGAAAGAAGGAGAATAAGATGAGCGAGCGAGCGAGCGAGCGAGGGCGAAGAAGGACCAGGTAAAGGGTTGTGAAAGAATAATGTCGAGGAAGGCAATGAGCAGCAAATGAGCAAGCAGCTTAGTTAGAGCGTAGGTACGAATAGAGCTCTCGAAAGAAGCTGATGCGCTTGCACACGGGCGCAGGAGCCACCAAAGACGACAAAAAAGCCAAAGAAAACGGACGACGAGTGGTCTCGAGGAAGCCCGGCAGCGGCCAGGACGAAACGGGAAGCCTAGTTGCTTAATGTCAAAGGTATTTTTTGTGCAGCGTCCGTCTTTGAGATGGCGCAGAGGGCGGGATTAGTGCATCTACTTAGTAAAGTGACATAAGGGACCCTCCCAAGCCTGCTCTGTACGAGACACTAGCCCACCAACTGGGTGGTGGTGGGTGGATGGCGATGGGCCAGGATATCCACCATTCAGGTACCAGCCCGGATGTACGTAGTACATGCATGCAGATGGAGCAAAATGTAGCATGCAAAGGTCCAGGGGACAACACACACACTGCAGCACGGTGGGATGGTTTCGGTGGCTGTCTGCCCATTGCCCACTGTCAACCCCCTTGCAGTGTGGAGGACGGACAGGATGACAAGCACAACGCTTCCCCAAAAAGTCGCGACGAAAGGAAACCGCAAACTCAAAGTCGTGAGAGGTTCATAACTGGCAGTATTGAGTTTTGTCGTCATGCAACCACTGCCGCCAGTGTCTCGCAGTACGTCAGTGTTCACTCCTTGGACAGTTGATCCAGAGTTAGCTTCTCAGCTCATTGCCGTTGGGCCTAACGCGACAGACAATCTTCACTATTCACACTATTCGCTCAAGAGCAAATTCACAAACCCCGGGTCCCTGTCATAGCGATCAAGCCCCCCCGTGGTCACTGGTGACCCCCTTTTCTGATGTTCCTGGTAGATGAAAGGATGGATCAGCGACCCGTTGACGACGAAACAACGGCTTCCAGACGGGTATCGGAATTCCTGTCTCGAGTTGCTGCCAGTTGCAATGCCCAATCGTCGGTCGGTTGTCGACTGAACACAAATCGCGACTACTCCGAAGCTGGGTTCACCTGTACTGTACGGAGGAGACACGGCCACTTTCCAGCCCACCTCACCTTACCTGGCCGAAAGCGAGCAGCATCCAATACTTGCAGGTAGACCAGGTACGTAAATCGAATCGAATCGCATCGCATCAGTGCCGTGGCCATGCTGCTCCTGGTCTCCTCGTGGCGGAAAGGGGGAAAGAGAATAATATGGGAAAAGTCTCCGACTGCGAAAAGCCGGACGAATCGGCAGGAAGTGACCTCACATCGTCTGGTTCATCATGGGCCAGGATCCAGATGCGAGGTTGCAAACAGAGTGGAGGCTGGTCAATTAGACGTGAAGGGACCCTGGTCCTGGCCCTGGACCACGGCCCATGCCTGGCTCTTCCTGGGCATGCGACCTTGCCAGAAGACACCCCTGTCCAGCCTGGTCTGGCAAGTGGTCAAGAGCTTCCACCGACCCTTGCCTGCGACCACCCGCCCATCCACCCACGTCTTCCGTCCAGACCGCTGGGGGAGGCGCGGGCGACGGGAGGCTGCCCAGACTCCTCTAAAGACTCTCCCAGAGAGACCCAGACTTCAAACCCCCAGGGCTCTCTGCCCATATCGACCGCGATGTTCAGGACATTTTGCGCCGGGGAAGATTCCGACTGTTCAACAAAATCTGGGGCAAATCAATAGTTCAAACCCAGTCTGGTCCGGTCTGGTGCGGTTTCCGGTTCATTAATATCGTCAATCACAAACAACATGATCCGTCTTATAAGTTATAACATCGATGTTGAGCTGGCAGGTGGTATCGGAGGCAGTTACAGAAACAGAGCAACTGCCAAATGGGCCACATGCGACGCCTCCTGGCGGAACACAGTACAAACATTTTGTATTCTTTGGGCACGAAGAAGAAACGAACCAGCTCATGAGGTGGCATGATATCGGCAAGAGGCGGAAGCTGGGCCAGCTGGCACAAGTGGTTGTGTCATGCGAGTTGCTTGAGTTTCAATCGAATTGATGTCTCGGGACGTTGAAAGAAAAGCAGCGGGTGCCGTTTCGACGGGCAAACGACAGACTGTGTCTGTGGCATCTGTTGATGATCAGACATGGAAGGGGGCTAACCGTTTCCCTTTGATGTCGACAAGAAGCAACGTCTCATGGTCGACAAATTTAGCTTTCCGTCAAGAGCTGGCGACGATGGCTTCCCGCTCTTTGTTCAAACGATTTGGCGGGGGTGGAAACCGAAAGTGCTTTCGAGGCCTCTTCCATGCTTCAATGACGGGAGCGAGGTGAGTACACAGTGTTTCATCTGCGGGGCGTCGCAAAAGGCAATACGGCCTTGGGTTCATCTCCTCTCTAGCCCGCCTCGCCTCCACCCGCCGCTACTCTCATGTCTGGAGAAAAAGAAACAACGCAGCCCATCAGATGCCACAATGCCGACGGCCACTTTTCGCCCGCAGACGTCCTAGATTGCGTCAGGTCGGTTTTTGCAATATCCGTACATATGCGATTCAGAGTTGGACAGCCCAGCAAACGGGTCGCGCATATTGCGATCATGCTGCTTGCTCAAAGTACCCAGCATCTCAACACACACAGTGCAACCGTCACATCGTCTTGCACTCTACGACGTCCCATCGTGCTCCTAAGATATGCTCCTACAGTTTTGGACGAAGCATAA
Source organism: Colletotrichum viniferum (assembly GCA_020226115.1). Taxonomy (NCBI): domain Eukaryota; kingdom Fungi; phylum Ascomycota; class Sordariomycetes; order Glomerellales; family Glomerellaceae; genus Colletotrichum; species Colletotrichum viniferum. The sequence goes on from JAGFBE010000018.1 coordinate 457,977, forward strand.
GCATCTCGGTTGGCATGCTGTCCCTCGTCTACCCGTTCCGCGGCCTCAATCAGGAAAACTGAGCCTACTGATGCCAGACTTCGGGACTCAATTCTCAATAAGCCTAACTTCCAAGTCTGCGAATGCCAGTCTTGTCAGGAACAGCCCCGCCGTCCTGCATCTGTCCAAGAGACTTGCCGGAGCAACGAAACGAAACGAGCGGACACGGCCGGTTTGCTGCGCATTCCGGACGGAGACTCGGTCCTCAGACCTCTTCATCAAAGCTGAACATCGGTTGAAAGCCAAGACCAAAGCAAGGATGACATCTCCCGAGATTGTCCCATCCGAGGCGACGGTGACCCAATTCCCAGAGCTGTCGCTCCACTTTCCGCCGTCGCCGGCCGATAGCACGCCATGCACACGCCGCGCTCACCCAGACTTTGGTGATGCCAGGCATTCATGGGACGGAACTTACCAAGCATCAGAGTGCCATCAGAGTATCCGCGTCCGAGCACGTTCCCAGCTTTGCGGAGATCGCCAAAACATCACCAGGCTGCGCACCAATATTGATTTCCGTCTGCTGTCAGATTCTCAACCTGCAACGTCATTTCGTCGCACAGACTGAAAACGCTCTGAGCAACGCCGATGCACGATGCACCCGTCAATCTGGCTCTCCAACGGGTATTCGTACGTCGTTGGCGAACAGGCGGTGGCAAGCCCTGGGCAATAACTCAGCACTACACTCTTCCCTGCTCGAGCTGACGCAAGCTGCCAGACAACACAGCACACAGATGCCTGAAGCCTTGAGAATCAAACGGCTCAGCCAGTCACATTGCCGTGCGATGAGGTTCTGAGACTCCCCATCGCTAGACTCCCCACCAGCGAGGGCCACAGCAATCAATCTGTTGGCGTAGTGTCCTCGCCCCAAAAATCTCCACTCCAGTCGAATGGAATGAAATGATCTGGCGGGGCTAAAGAGGCGACCGGTCGGACCCCCAGACTCTTCAGAACCTCGTTTGTCATTAAACTTTTGGGTCGTTCACTACCAAACGTCTCGTCAGCGAGATGACGATATACTGCCTCCGCCTCAATACACGGAGCTGCTCTGACGCGAAATCCACGTCTTCTTCAGGCATGGCTTGCTGTGCTCGCTCTGCGGCTTTCCCGCCAACGCCGGGCTGTCTTGGGCCGAAGACTTAGGTTGCGCCAGCTCTCTTTCGGGTCGGCGAGGGGGCGCACAAGCCGTCTTGCTATTCTGCGATCCATCCCATGTGTGCGCCTCTACCAACGACGGTGCCTGGTGTTTTTACACCGGGGGCGCACGTCTAGAGTGCCAGCCAGCTTCCGCGAGTCGATAGCTCATAGAGCTGTCGTTCTGCTGCCGCCGCCGGTGGGACAGCAGGCGCCTCTTTGCATTTTCTCATTCGAGCGCCCGGGCGGCACACGGCGGGAGGAGGGCATTGAGGCTTGATCTCATACAGGGGCTTGATCAGCTCATTTAGAACGAATCCCTCATGTAGACCGAGCAGTCGCTTCATCTTCAGGTTCAAGGCTCCGGCTGACACACTCTAGAGTCCCTGAACCGCGCCGTCGGCTTTGTGTACCTCGTCTGATGATCAAGAGAACTTGGTTCCGTCTTCTGGTCTGAAGATAGTCGGCTTCCCAAGTTCCTGTCCTCATGGCATATCGCGCTCGCTTGATGATGACGACGAGGTTGGCGCCGCCATTGCTTTTTCCCAGCAAATCCTGTCCTTCCGTCAGGTCTTCGTCGCACGCCGCGGATGTTAAATCATTGGGATGTGATAGGGCTGGCTGTGGGACCTCAAAGTCTGGAACTGGGCGCTTTCATCTGGCCAACTGGATTGCAATGACTCGCTGTTTGTTTGCGACAGACTCTCCTAGCGGCTCCGGAGCATGCGCCGCGGTGATAAACGACGGGATGCAGACTCAGATCCCAGCCCGATGGAGAGCAGTGTCTCAACGCGATCAGCATCCATTGGTCCGTGTTCAAGGAAATATTTTCGACGGCTCTTCATGTAGATCGGCAAGTGGCAAGAGCAACATGCCGCAGCAGAAAACAGGGCATGAAAGCCACCAAAGCCATGCTGCCATGCACCCTCGGACGACGACGTATGGTGGCAGAAATACGACGCCGAATGATGTTTGCTCCGGCATAAGGGTGTTGGCAAACACGCACCCTGGCCATATATTCGGTCAACCCATGTCGTCGACGCACATTTCAAGCAAACAAACAGTCAAGCCATGCCAAAGCATGTGTCTCGGTCAAGGAACGTCTGGCAGGCAGACAACCGCGGCTCATCCTACCTGACTGTTCCCTCGGAATGGCGTTGCTTCCCGTAAATGGTGCAAACGTCGGAATGCCGGACCCATTGCAAACGCTGGAGTGTTTGTCTTGAGCGGCGTGGACTCTCCGCAATCGTGCCGATCTGCAAGAGAATTCCTTGGGACAGGAAGTCCAAGACCATCATACTGTCCCCAGCAGCAACCTGTGCCGTATTCCTGAGGTCACCATCCGGCCCGAGGTGAGTGATGTCCTTGGGAGCCAGAACACACAAAGCAGACTACAGACAAAGAGGTTCCACGACAACGGTACCGGCTTGTTCCCGCCTTCGCGAATCGATATTTTCCCCTGATAAGCTTGATGAAGTATCGATGTAGAAGTGTCCTTTGTTCAACCCAAGCTACGCCTGCCCCCTCGTTGAAACATACGCGTTCTCACAACGAAGACGGGGCTTCTCTAACCTTCATCTCGGCCATATTCCACCCTCGCGTGCCCCCACCCAATCGCTTGGTGCATTAGAGAAATACTGCTCTCACTGGGTTGACAGACAACCGTCAAAGCTGAGGCCAACGCGGGGGGCAGTGGAGTATGCGAGATCACTTGCGTCTTCTCAGCTTCATCTGTCAAACTAGGAATCAATAGTGCCGTCTTTTCCAGCGCTATGGGCCACTCGAGCAACATCAACATCCACAGTATCCCTCACCATTGGCCGTCGGGACTCACACTTCAGACTCTCTCCCGTCGAGCCGTCTTCACGCTGTGCTCTCTTGGACCGAAAATCACTGCCTGTTTTTGCTCTTGGAACGGACAGGTACCTCGCCCGGCTTCCCAAATATCGTGACACAAACCGCTACCTTGGCCAATGTAACCTTTTTGAAGAGAATATGGGTGTCCGATTATGTTCCGGCCCCCAGCCGTGCGCGACCATGCCCTCAGACATGCACGATTAACCCGCACTTTGCATTGGCGGACCTCACTTGTCAACGGTGAGGCCTCGGGCACGTTTGTTTGAGGCTCCCAACCCGTCTTCGCCCTTTGCCTGATCTATCCCTATGCTCCGGATCTGTCTCTTGTCTCGAACCTCCGGCTGGTGCGTGCGCCGCTGACAGTTGGGCCCTCCAATTTACACATTCGACAAGCGCCAAGAGCAAACTGCGTCGTTGGCCCGATCTTTGTGGGCGGCGGCCAAGTCAGCCACGAGCAAACAAGCGTTCCTTTCTGGATTCCTGCATCAAACACCATCACTCGGTGTGACAAAGATTTGCGAAGCGAAGGTGATGATTTACCTTGCATATACTAGGTTTAAGCGGCATGCCATAGCAGTGCGGCGGTCCGCCTTGCCTGTTCTAATCCGCCCTCTGCCGTCTGGAAGAGCAGCGGTTGCATTCGGAATGCACGACCAGCTTTACGATTTACCAAAAGCCAACACACATAAACAATAAACTCGCCATGTCACAGCGCATGCATCACGCTAACCTCGCAGCCGCAGCGAGAGCGCGGTGCACGGCACGTCGTCGATTTTGGCTCGCCAGCGTCCAGCTGCCCTGAAACGAGAGCATCCTTGGTTCCGTTGCCGTGTGTGTACGTGGCGGCGGTGGAACCGCGCCGGTGAAAACGAGCGAGCCTGCGGGCTGGCTTCCTGCAGCTTTTACTGGATTTAGAGAGGGAGGCCTAGGAGGATCACTGCCTTCTGCGTGGTACGAATGTTTGTTCTAGATGTTCTGCGTTTGTTCCTGCGCATGCGCTTCGGCTGCGTGCTTCTTCTATGGGTATCATTGTCATAACTCACTCTCCGCGGGAATTATCCCTCGTCTGCGCGTCCAATGTTTGAGGGAGGTCGAGGCGGGGGGGGGGGAAGTCCAGCGGTTCTGGCCAAGATCTTGACTTGCTGTCGGGGGATTCTTACCTGTACATCGCCGGCACCGCACCGACCGTGATTATCCACTTACCGGGACGACATCCCGCGTGTGAGCTCCGATCCCACGGCCGAGCCGGACCTCACTCCTGATGCCACGCCGTGCTATCCGTCTCGATGACCTCCTGCTGGACCTCATCCCCCGTTGACTCCTCGGCAACAACGTCGGGTTCACGCTTACCTTGCTGCCCCTCCTTACCTGTCTCATCCTCCATCTTCCCAACCCCATTCCCGTTCGAATTCGAATTCTCCACGGCCCGTCGAATCATCGCGCTAAGAAGGGTAAGCCTATCGCTGACAAGGTCACCGCCGCTCGGGGGAAGAGCGTCGCGGACGGGGAGGAGGCGCTCGAGTACCTGCTGCTGCCAGTCGCGCCGGCGGCACGGGAGGCACTTCCCCGGCCGGCGGAGGACGCCCTGGGCGTCGATGGCCGGGCAGACGGTGCCGGCGCCGGGGGTGGCTGTGGAGCGGGGGCAGAGCCAGGTGATGTGGTGGCCGGAGAAGCAGCCGCAGGCTGTGTAGTAGATGTTTTCGGCGGTGCACATTGCATCTGGGCCGGCCGAGGGGTTTGTGTGGTGGTTTCTTGGTGATTTATTGGTGCTGGGGTGTTAGTTGGCGTCTACTCAGAGGGCGGTGATGTTGTGGTCCCATCTTGGGCTTCTTCTATACAAGGGAATGATGAGAATGGGAGTTGTTGGTGAAGACTGTGTCTCATTGTTTGGGCAGCTTTGTGTGGGATCACAATGGCTCTGTGTTGAAGCGTGTAAGACATCGTCATTGTTCGAGAAGAAGTCTTGCCGTCAAAGGGAACGACAGAGAAGACGGATGTATGAACGAGTCCTGTGTATGATGGGGAGGTCGCGATGTTCACTGTGATATGTCATGTGTCTCTTCATCCAGTCAACATGCAATTGAGAGTGTAATGCCTCGAAAATATCTCGAGACACTTCAATCGAGACCACGAGGGTGGAACAGCCCGGGCCGTGCCACGAACTTGTGCATTGTTCAGGGACAGGACGAGTTGAACAATGGCCATGTGCATATAACGGCTGTATTGGGCTTCAATAATCGGATCAACGAGGCTGAACAAGCCATTGTTACGGATGACTGAAAAACACGGCCTCTTGAATGCCTTTGGCAAGGGGGTACTCTGATTTACTTCGTCTCGTTCCATCCAGCATCCAAGTCACGAGAGTCTCAAGGTTGACATGAATCATCACCATCACAAGCGACGAACCATCTTACATGAGTCGCTACTCCCAGGGTAACACCCTTCCAAAGTCTAGAAAAGTCATACTCTACCCTAACCCGAGCCTCATTTCTATCATGATTATCCGCTTGATCTAGTCCACCAACCGCGCAAGGTGAACCCCGTCATAGAGCGGCATCAACCAACTGTCCAGCCTCTCGTCCTCTCGCACCATGCGGTTGAACTCGCGCAGCTTATCCACGTCCTCGCTCTTCCAGTATGCCGCCCGCTCCCCCTTCTCGCGCTGCACCCACGGGTTGCCGTCCGAGTCGTCCGCGACGATGCCGCGGCGCAGCACGTTGTCCGCGACGATCAGGCCGCCCGCGCGCAGCAGGCGCTTTCCGCTACCCCCGGAGGCGGGCGAGGCGGAGAGGATCGTGGAGAGGTACGAGGGGTAGCCTGACTTTTGGGCGTCGATGAAGATTAGGTCGTAGGGCTCGTCGGGCTGGAGGGTCGGCAGGCTGGGGTCGTGTTTGCGTTAACAGGGGGAAAGGGGGACGGTTAGGGGAAAGGAAAGGGTGCAGCGTACGTCTGGAGGGCGTCGCCGACAATGACGGATGCGTTCTTGATGCCGTTGGCGGCCCAGGCTTCCCGAGCTTGCTTTGCGTAGTTTGCGTCGAACTCGAGGCCTGTTACTGTGCCGTTGGGGCCGACGGCGTGCGACCAGACCATGCCGGAGTAGCCGACGTATACGCCGATTTCCAGGACTGAGACTGGTTAGTTAATTTCCTGTTTTCAGGAGAGTATCCTTCTCGAGTGAGGATGTATGAGAATGAGAAAACGAAGCGATTTCGTCATCCAAGTAACCTCCCCCGTGACGAAATCAAGCAATATGAACGACGGAAACCAAGAAACCAAACCAACAAGACACTTTCACGAAGGAGCATATCATTACTCTCACTTCCCTGTCCCGAACAAAGTTGACAAAACTCACCTCGCTTAGCCCCAATCAACTTGGCGAGCCAGATATGGTTCTGCGCCTGAAAGTTGCTGATCATGAGCATCGACGTCTCGGGCTGCGTGGTGTCGATGTGGTCATGGTACGCAACAATATGCGCCGTTAGCGGCGTCGAGCTGCTCTCCGAGTACGCCGTCACGTTGCGCGAGACCTGCTCGTTGGGGTACAGGACCGAGACGGAGGACTTCATCTTGATGCGTGCTCGCGGACAATACCGTTTCTTCTTTGTACAAAGAGATTGAGGCTACGTAAGTGTCAGTGGTCATCTCATAACGAGAGTGAGTATCGTGACCCGGCGCGGAGACAACTCACTTGGTGTGCCGGGTATGCGATTACCCGAGTAAGGCAACAGACACAGACAGACGGACAGATGGATAGACGACGGCGAACTTGAGAGATGAGGAAGAAATGCCAACGGTAGCCAAGATGATGCTGATTTATATGGGATTCCTCACCACCTGACTAAAACCACACACATCACCTTCAACGTCAGAAACGCCGTCGACATGGGTATCCGTTGTCCCTCACCTCAAGCCGCCCACCTCCCCGCTCGGCGCGAGGTGCCGGTTCGGCGGGCGGGCACGCGACGTCGCTCATTGCCCCTCCCCTCCCCCTCCCCCGCCTGCTTTCCCAGTTGCGCAATCACCCCGCCAAAACCTCTCACCTCTGCTTCCCACAACCAATCCACACCTTTGCCGTGATCTCTTCCCGAGCGCAGGACGGGATGCGCAGAGAACGAATCTAAACTGCAGACTAGCTGATATGCCCAGTACCAATTGACGCACCAGATCTGCCCTGCCTCGGCCGACGATCGGCTCGGGGATTAGATGCTGCTGCCTCTGCCTGCAGATAGGGCGCGCGTGTATGGATGGAACGGCGTTTTCGGGAGTTCTTCATGACCTCCTATCCCGCCGTCTTCTCGAGACCACGCAAAAGATCGTGAGATCCGGTCTGATAATCAACGGGACTGCAGGCCAGAAAAGCTTCGTCTGCTCTCGCGTGGTTCTGACAGCGCCTTGCGCGCGGGAGCTTATCTTGCAGACGGGTCCCGATTCTGCGTCACACACACTCGCGCACATACATGAATGGCATGTATACTCTACTTGCACCTACGTCGCATGCATTCGACAGCATGGGTACATGTATCAAGGTTCGGAACACCGAAGATGAGACGGATGTTCCGCTGCTTGGTCTCTGCGCGGGCAGCCAGGTTCTTGGAGGGACGAAACTGTTAGACTTGCCGTTTCGGGAAGGAGGGGCAATTGCGAAGTTGTGTTATTCGAAACCGGCAAAAATCTGCGGTCTGGACTTATAACTTGTACTTGCTGACAATTTTACTGCAGAACACTACTCTCTGTTAATCTATGCTTTTGTTTTGTTCCCTATTCTGAATGGCTCGTCGTATGATAAAGACAGAAGTCAAGTGATCCATAACGTTTGCTGAAAATTCAAAGTGTATTACCGCGAATCTACCTAGTTCCTCGTTCCATTACATACTCCATCCTATTCCCTTTTCTCCTTCCCAAATTAGATTCCACCGCAAAACACATTCTCCTTTTCTTTTGTATTGTATTATCAACCGGGTGCGTACAAGTGTTCAATACCCCTTTTAAGATCCCAATGCCAGCAGCAAGAAGCTGAAGAAAACCGAGCGGCCTTTTTCAAGACCACTGAAACATTCCTTCCCTTCCTCCCACCGCCAACGGGGATCCACTGCTTCCAAGAGCTATGATAGCGCTTAGAAGAAGGCGAAGGCCATGGCGATGATGGCAGCCAGGGTGAAGGGAGCCTTGAGGCTGGAGCTGCCTGCGGTGGCGACCTTGCTGGGCTGGGCCGGGGGTTGGGCGGGAGGTTGAGCGGGAGGTTGAGCGGGAGGTTGAGCGGGAGGTTGAGCGGGAGGTTGAGCGGGAGGTTGAGCAGGAGATTGAGCAGAAGGTTGAGCGGGCGGCTGGGAAGGAGGTTGAGAAGGCGGCTGAGCCGGGGGTTGAGCAGGAGGCTGCGCGGGAGGCTGCGAGGGAGGCTGCGAGGGAGGCTGCGAGGGAGGCTGCGACTGCGAGGGAGGCTGGGCAGGCGGTTGGGCAGGCGGCTGAGCGGGAGGCTGAGAAGGAGGTTGAGCGGGCGGCTGAGAAGGAGGTTGAGCGGGAGGCTGAGAAGGAGGTTGAGCGGGCGGCTGAGAAGGAGGTTGAGCGGGAGGCTGAGAAGGAGGTTGAGCGGGCGGCTGAGAAGGAGGTTGAGCGGGAGGCTGAGAAGGAGGTTGAGCGGGCGGCTGAGCAGGAGGCTGCGCAGGCGGCTGGGCGGGGGGTTGCGCGGGAGGTTGAGCCGGGGCGGTAGGCGGGCTGACCGGAGCCGTGGTGTTGGTGTACTTCTGCTTGCTGGGGCTGGTGGTCGGCGCCGGGGGAGCGGGAGTGCCCTGCTGCGAGGAGACGATGACAACCGGGGGCGGCAGGACGACGACCGGAGTGGTGGAGTGGTGCTTCTTGGCGGACGTGGTGACGGGCGGCGGCGGGATGTTGCTGTAGTAGGTCATCGTGGTGCAGGGCTTGGTGCCGTTCGCGGGGATGGTCGAGGTGATCTTCGTGTAGTGGATAACCTTCTTGGACGAAGAGGGGCAAGGGGTGGTCTTGGGCTTCATCGACGTAGTCTTGTGCTTGGAGGTGGTGCAGGGAGTCGTCGTCTTATGCTTGGAAGTGGTACACGGGGTAGTCTTAGGCTTAGATGTAGTGCAAGGAGTGGTGGTCTTGTGCTTAGACGTGGTGCAGGGAGTCGTCTTCGGCTTGGAAGTAGTGCATGGAGTGGTACTCTTGGGCTTAGACGTAGTGCAAGGAATGGTAGTCTTAGGCTTGGACGTAGTGCAAGGAGTTGTCTTCGGCTTCGACGTAGTGCAAGGCGTTGTCTTCGGCTTCGACGTAGTGCATGGAGTAGTCTTTGGCTTGGAAGTGGTGCACGGAGTAGTCTTGGGCCTCGACGTGGTGCAGGGCGTCGTGGAGCGCTTGAGTGTAGTGCAGGGGGTTGTCGTGGGCTTCTTGGAAGTGGTGCAGGGCGTCGTCGTGGGCTTCTTCGACGTGGTGCAGGGCGTTGTCGTGGGCTTCTTGGAAGTGGTGCAGGGCGTCGTCATGGGCTTCTTGGAAGTGGTGCAGGGCGTTGTCGTGGGCTTCTTGGAAGTAGTGCAGGGCGTCGTAGTAGGCTTCTTGGAGGTGGTGCAAGGAGTCGTCTTCGGCTTAGACGTGGTGCACGGGGTGGTGGTCCGGCGGCGGGTGGTGGAAGTGGTGCAGGGCTCTGTCACCTTGCGGGTGATGGTAAAGTGGCCCCTCGTGATGACCTCAGTCCTGGTCTTGGTGATGGGGTTGACGATGATGTCGGTCTTGGTGGTCGTGACCGGCTTCGGAGGAAGGACGACAACCGGGGGTGTGTCGACCGGAGGAGCGGGGAAGTCGTGCTTGGGCGGGCTCCAGGGAGCCGGGGGAGCGGGGAAGTCATGCGTGGGCGGGCGCCAAGGATCCGGGCCGGGGTTCGGAACGGGCATCTGGGCCCCGGCAAGCCCGGAGAGGACTGCCACAGCAGCAGCAACGGTCACCTTCATTTTCGAGAAGGAGGGCTAAGGAACTAGAAGAAAACGATTGTAAGTTGGTAACGATTGACTGAGTGAAAGGGTTCCCGCCTTCCCGTAATGTGAGCGAACGACTGATGGACGAGGAAAGAAGAGAGAAGAGAAAACCCTTGAACCTCCTTCAACCATCTTATACGGGGGCTCACAGGGCAGATCATCGGCTTGATGGTGTGCTGGCCTTGATGGCCAGTCGGTCAACTTGTTGAGAACGTCCAAGCCATTGCAGCCAACTCCAGTTGAGATGGGTTGAGACGCGCCGAGTCGGGTTGGCGTATTGAAGTTTATGCAATGAGCTCCTGATATCCTAACCTTGTCCGTCGGAGAGGCGGCTTTTCGAAGTTTATGGCTGCAGGTAAAACTTTTCTCATGACATTAAGAACCTCTTTGGCGGTCGTGGCTGGAGTAAAATCTCGGCGACGCTGCCAGAAGTTTTTTCATCACTCCATTGATCGGCGATGCTCCTTGGGCATTGGAGGCAATGTTGCGACTTGTTGAATTCTTCACATGGGTCTCGATGAGCCCGTCTTCACCTATGGCGGACAATCCTGAATCTGTGCCTTAGTATTGATGAAAACGCTTGGGTACATATGGTGGAGCCTCTATGTTCGGTTATTTGCTGAATCGTCCACCCCTCGCTTTTTGGATTGCGAAAGATCATAATTTGCAGACCAGGGCGCCGTATGTCGTGTCGTCATTTCTGCAACACACAGAGTGGATGATCTCTGCAAGCCGTCTGGTAGTTCTGACTCGAAACAATAAAAGTGGTGATTCTGGCACCTCGACCCGTCTCTCGACGAAGTCGAAGTACTCCGTGTCCAGTGCTCCTAAAGCTCCCGTGCTTCCGCGCTGTTCCTCGACACTCATCCGTGGGTGTTCTCCGTTTCGTTCTCCGACCATGCTTCGCTATGTATGCCATCTCTCGACTCCAATCTTTTTTTGATTCGCGCGACAAATACACAATCCAGCCCCTAAACGCCATGTTGCCATGCAGCTCAATCGTCGGATTCACCAGAAAAGAGACCGAATCTCATCCGGTGGCTCTGTGTCTGATGTCAGCTTAGGGCATCCTTGCGGAAACAGTGGGAGGATACGTACAAAAGGCAGCTTGGGGATGACGACTCCAAGGACGGCCAGGAAATTGATGATGAAGTAGGCCAAGTCATAATGGGTGTAGTGCGTGCTGAGGAGGAACAGCATGATAGGCACGCTAAGAAGGAACTTCTTTGCGGGGGTGTACTGGGCGCCGTCGTCAATCTGCTCCCACATGTTGAGGTTGTCAAAGGCTCCGCCATTGAACTCGAATGGCACGCCACGGACGTAGTGGAACATGATGTACGATCCGAACATGTAGGAGATGTTGGTCAGGGTCCATGACGTCTCCTGGGACACGCCAGGCATGATGTCGTAGAAGATCTTTAGGCAGAGAATGAGGACGAAGTGGATGGTCCAGGCACCTGATTGTGGTGGTGTCAGTTTTTTTTTTGTGTCTCAATGAGGAGGGGAGGCACGCGACAAGCACGAAAGGGGGGAAAAGCTTCCTGCGGAGCTCTGCGCGGGGTTCTCTCACCTTTGGCATTGACCCAGTTCGCATTCAAATTGGGCACGACGGCCTGGTCGCTTATTTGCTCGAGAGTCTCGGGCGGCTCGTAGTGGACTTGAAGAATGCTGCTAGATCTTCTTCTGCGGGCACCGGTATCCGCCATTGTTCTGTACGATCCGCTGCCACGTCGCGGAGGATTGGTGGCCGCGTCGTACGAGACGGTGCGAGAAATGAGAATTGGGGAAGACAGTTTGGCGGTGTTGAAGGGGTGTCGGGAGAGACGATCGGGTTATGTTCGAATAGAAAGGGCGAAGGAGATGGAAGCGGGTAGTTCGGGATCGTCGTTCTTGGTCCAGATGATGCTAGAAGCTGGGTCGGCGATGGTGTGTGATGGATGGAATCCAATTTGCTCTGGCAGCCCCCTTGATGATGTCACGGGGTTCGGCGAGCAATTCGCGACGGATGAGGCGCGGTATTCTCGATAGTGGTGATGATGCGAAAGAATTGATGGGAGCGAGAGACGAAGAAGCAGTCGTCGAGACTGTAGACGGTGGAAGGGAGCGTTGAGCTGTAAATGTTGGGGACGGTGTCGTCGTAATTGGCTACTTGGCAATGGGATGAAGGAGAATTAGATATTCATAGCAGCGGACGGGACCTCAGGCCTGATGGGGACGACTGGGACAGGAGAGGAGGAGGATTCGACCCACTCCGACCCCGGCAAGGCGAAGCAAGACACGACGAGATTGGTTCCGAGTGGACAAGCTGGGGCAGCAGCATCGACTAGCGAGCCACTGGGCCACCGCCAGCACTGTGGCCACCACTAGCGACTGGCGAGCGAGCAGCTGCTGCCAGCTCTGAGAACGAGCAGCTGCCAGCCCGCTCGCCCAGCCGACGCGAGGAGCGGGCAGGCGAGCGGAGCGTGGAGCCCCAGTCGCGAGACGGGTCAGGGTCGCTCATTCATTCAGGGGACCACCCCAATTTGCACACGGTGCTTGCTGCGAGATTGGCAGTACAGTGTTGGCAGGCACTGGTGGGACTTCCATGTCACTGAAGAACCCCAGGCAGGGCAAGAAGCAGGCAAGAAGCAATCCGCGGCCTGCGATTTCTCAATCTGCCTTATCTTTTGTTTGAACTGGCTTGGCCTGGCTTGCTGCCAACACTGAACAGAACATCCAGCCCAGCCCACCAAACAAAAAGAAACCAGTCGACTCCGATCGCATACAGACGACACGTTATCTTGCCTAATGGGCCCGTAAAGACGCGCCTAGCGTAGCACAGCACACGTCACCCCACTCCTCCTCCCCTCAGAAGCAAGGCGAGGCAAAGCAAAGCAAAGACTGCAAAACAACGCACAGCACGGGCTGAGACCCGCGACCCGGGAAGGATCACTGACGACCCGAGGGATGCTGCAGCAGCCCAGCAACTCACACAGTCAGACGGACGGCCCAGACCCGAGCGAGCATTCGACGTACCACTGTCCCGCCGCAAGCTATCCGTACTGTTAGCTACCCTGCATGTGCGTCTCGCTGCCGGACCGCCTGCCTGGCTGTGCAGCACCGGAAGGACGGAGCACTCTGCAGCATAGGGTTCGCCAATGCTATCTGCTAGCGGAGCCGGGGAGAAACCAGGAGAGGGGTTCCCCTGGCCAATGTCTCCTGGGAACATGCCCCTATTTCCAGACATTTGGCGACGAGAAGCCCAGACGGCTGAGGCGGCTGGCCGGACGGGAAACAAGCAGACTGGCTGGAAACTCAGAAACGCACTGTCGACTTCGGTTGTAACCGTTGGGTCGAGACTGAGTCTGTCTGCTCCTGTGCTCCTGTACCAAGCACCAACAGCAACACACGGCATGAACATGCCACCACCACCTTTTTCCATAGCAGGCTAAGCTAAATCCTAAGCCAAGGTAAGCTTAGAATCGTCAGAAAACACGCCGATACGGTTCACAAACTGAGGACATCCACGCCAATGTCATGCATCTCCCAACATCTGGGGGCTCTGGGATCTGGCCACGCTGGGCAGACGAGGCCACGGCCAGGTGCAAAGGAATGGCACACCAAATTGCCTGGCGTTATTGTGGAAGCACTGTCCAGAAGCCAGACTCACCTCGGTACTCCGTACTCTCGCCATCCAAGACATACGGTGTTGCTCGCCCTTCCCACCTTTTCCCCCTCTCGACCTGACGAAAGCTACTTCAGTAGCAGGTTATCTGAGCTAAATCTGTCTCTCGTCTTCTCCACTAATCGGGCTGTGCGATAAGTTATTGACTGTAGTGGTTCGTTGCGTTGCGTGGGATGAACGTTCAAGTCCTGGCGTTCCGGGATATCTCACCGAAGCCGAGGAGTGAATCTGCATGGCTGATGGAGTATCAAAAAGTCTGTTTCCCCATTCGTACCGAGCCCCGTTTGTCGTCTGCCGATATCTATCAAGCTGCCCGTGTTCATCTGCCGTCGTCACTCTTAGCCTGCAGAGATCAGCAACACTTTGGGCGAGAAAGACACGTCAAATCGCCCGTTGCGATACCGCGGGAATCCGTGGCGTGTCTTGCTCCAAGAGGATCAAGACAACGCGACACTTGAACGCAACTCATGAGACCACAAGCTGCCTGTCAGCTGTCAAGTCCTGTCACTCATCATCTTTTCCTTTTCGCATCCATCACCCTCAGTAGTCCGGGCCCCCAATCGCGCGCCATCTGCAGGGCCGCGCTCGGTTCATGGACAGGAACAGGAACGGGAACCAGACCAGCAGGCGCGACCACTGACCAAAGATCGAGCCTCATCTCCGACCACAAGGGTTCTGGTTCTGCTAGTACCTGCTCCTACCAAACCGTGCGGGTTGCATGCTGCCGGGTTGTAATTAGATGGAAAGCGATAGGTCCAATAATGCCGATTCTAGAAGTCGACACTTTCGCTTCCGCATCCCGCTCAGTGGAAGCGAAACCGCCTCAGGTGCTCCCAATCCATGCACTGTCAAGTGCCTTAATTAGTGATGCCCCAGAACATGAATCGTCCTCGAGGGGCAGTTGGCACTGTGCAGAGGCCCGCACCTCGAAAAATCGATCCCAACGGTGTGGACGGCAGGCAAGGTTCGACGATGCAGCGCTGCAGGAAGGGACCTGCTCTGCTCGGAATGTGTCGGCTATTCTTCGGCTGACAACCCCCCGGTTGGTTTGTGACATGAACAAAACTGGATACCTGCATACAATTTTTTGACCCAGGGCGGCCAATTCATCGCGGACGCGATTGACGACGACATACAACCCGCGAGATCGACCATCTCTGCGTCACCAGGACGCTAAATTCTCTTCCAGCACACATAGAAACTGGCTCTTGCGCAAGTTGGATCTTAGAGACTGGGCTTGAGACGGCCGTTTCGCGCCAACGCGTCTGTATTCTCTACGATTCCTCAGGTCTTGTAGACGTCCATACTCGAACCGTCAGACATCAACAACATCAAAGGTTTTGGAGTCCTTTCATCTATTTTCAGGAAACTCATCGATTCTTTGACCGCTGTACTCAAAGCTTTGACGTGGTTCTCACGAAGTTGAAAGAAGCCTGAATCTTAATTCCGGCCTTGTACAGACTGTTGTGGCCACTTGGGCTCACTCATCACACAACATGGAAACTTCAGAACAGACAGAGGCGGTGTCGGTATCTAGCGAGGTGGTGGAGGCCACTGAAGCAGCAGAATCGCAGCAGCCGTCAAAAAAGCGCTCATTGGAGGATATGCAGCAGGACACTGAGCCCGACGCATCAGAGCCTCATCAGGCATCACCACCGGAGCCTGAAGCCAAGCGGCCAAAGACCAGCCAGGAAGATAAGAATGGGACCGCGGACGTCGTAGAAGACGAGAGTGCTGAGGAGGGTGAGCTGGAGGATGAGGACGATGCATCTGTGAATTCAGACTCTGGCTCAGAAGAAATGGATGGTGAGGAGGACGACGATACAAGGCCGGCGACGACGGCAGCCGTTGAAAAGCCCAATGCAGGGGCGCAGCGGACGACGCGATCCATGGCAAAGGCCCCGGCCCAGGTTGGATGGAATCAAGGCATCACGTCCCAGATTCGGACTTCATTAGGCGGGTCTGCAAAAGCTGCACCAGCACCGTTCAAGGCCAAGTCAAAGGAACCAACGCCGGAGCCCGAGGCTGAGGCCGAATCCGAATCTCAACCCGCAACAGAAGCCGCGCCTTCCCAAGCCTCTCCACCTGCCCCCGCCGACAAGGACACCGCAAAACCCAAGAAGAAAACACGACAAGAACTTAAGCAGGAAAAACAAGCTGCGCAGGCTGCATCGGGCAAAGAAAAGGGCCAAGACGAAAAGCCCTTTGAGCACAGTGGCTTGCTGCTTCAGTTGCCTACCAAGAAAAGTTTGTTGCAGCCCAAGGGTAACAACCTGGGCGCGGGCGTTTGGAAGGCCAAGTTCAAGAGCTGGTGTCAATCTTTCATCAGCCGCAACATCGACCAGCAGGACCGGCTCAACGCCGACATCGTTGTCGCTGCCCTGCAAGCGTACATCAACACTCGCGCGCGCTGGACAAAAAAGAAGCAGCAGGGTGTCGCCCTAGCCGAGTCTAAAAAGCCTCAAACGAAAACCGACATTGCTGCGAACCTGGCAACCATCCTGAAGAACGACGACTACTTAAACATGACCACAGGCACAGGCACCGAGGATTCTCCCATGGTCATCGACGACGGAGACGACGACGATGTCCAGGAAGTCCCGCCTCCCAGCAAACCCACACCCGCCGTCGCGCAAACCGCTGGTTCCGTCAAGACCGAACACTTGGAAGGAGCCGCCCACGCCTCACCTGCCGATACCCAAGAAGACGAACTCTCGGACGAAGAGATGGAGAGCGGTCGACCGGGCCCGGCTATCATGAGTGAGGAGGAGGATCTGGCTGAGCAACGCAGGTACTTTCCTGGCCTTCCCGAGTCTGAGCGAATTTGCATCTACTGCGCTACCCCCGGTCATATGTCGTCTGCGTGCCCCAAGACGGCCTGCAAGTTTTGCGATTACGAAGGCCACTTTTCTTGGAGCTGCCCGACTCGCGAGAGGTGTACTAAGTGTCGCCAACTGGGCCACGGCAAGGGACAATGCACGGAGAAGCTCATTCACCTGGATGAGGAGGGCATGGAGTGTGCCACGTGTGGCTCCCAAGCCCACGAAGACGATGACTGTGAGGACCTCTGGCGGTCTTACCAGCCTCGGAGAGACGCGATCAAGAAGGTCAACGTTCTCCCCGCGTACTGTGGTGCATGCGGAATCGAAGGACACTACTCTTCCGACTGCTCTCTCCACGCCAACAAGCCTCGCAGCAAGACTTGGGCACTCAAGAACAGAGACCTGTACTTCGACAAGAACGCCACCGAAGGGCCGATCAGTAACTTTGCCAGTGTGCCTAATGCACCCCAGCTCCAGATCAAGGGTGCGTCCGCCGCTCGCAAGCACATCTTCTACGCCGATAGCGACGGGTCTGAAGAGGGCGAGTTCCTCGGCCAGAAGGTGAAGCCGCGCGCCCCACCCGGAAACATTTCCATGTCGACCAATATCCAGCTTGGCAATTTCGGTGGTCGTGGTGGACCGCAGTCGCAGCCTCAACAGAACGGGCGCGGCCAGCAACGCGGTGGTGGTGGTGGTGGTGGTGGGTGGTCAGCGCAGCAGCCTCCTCTTCCTCCTGGACCTCCCCCATCTGGCCCAGCACCGACTGGCTCGTACTCGCGCATGTCGAGGAGCTACAACAATCAGAATCAGTCGCGACCGCAGGCTCCGAGCAACGGCACTGGCCGGGGTGGGCTGCCTCCCAAGCCTCCAGCACCGCAACTCGGCTACCACAGCGTCGCCCCACCTCCTCACAACGGACCGGGACCGAACGCGAAGAAGCCGCGGACCAGACAGTCGGGGGGCAATGCGCCTACGGGACCCTCGCACCATCAGCAAAACGGTGGTGGAATCTCTTCTGGGGGAGGAGGAGGACGCCGCAGGGGTAAGAACAAACGCGGTGGGAGG
This sequence comes from Colletotrichum viniferum, assembly GCA_020226115.1. Lineage (NCBI taxonomy): Eukaryota > Fungi > Ascomycota > Sordariomycetes > Glomerellales > Glomerellaceae > Colletotrichum > Colletotrichum viniferum. The sequence continues at coordinate 475,535 of JAGFBE010000018.1, forward strand.
CAGGGATGAAGGTTCTAAATTGATTGGCTGGCGCGCAGCGGCGACGTTGGCGTGTGGGCGTGCCGCGAGCGCGGGTGGATAGATCAAGCTGTCACGGGTAGAGAGGACCGACGTCGGGGTGGCGGGAGAAAAGCAGCAGCACCAGCAGCATGCGCGACGACTTGTACGACCTTTTGACATTGCGCGAAATCAGATGACAGGGCGCGGCGCGAGTGAGGTGCGCGCGCGCTGTGGGAGGTGGGAACGGAACGGGGGATGGTCAGCCTCGCCTTTTCGGTTGGGTGCAAGACCTTTTGACGAATGCGCGCCGCGGAGGCGTTAGCTTTACATTGGCAGCAATTGGAGACGGGGACGGCTGCTCGCCGGCCTGCAACTGCAACTGCAAGTGCGACTGCGACTGCGACTGCGGTAAGCGAGCAAACGTGGAACCCCCCGTCCATCGAAAAGTGTGTGGATCGGATCAGGACCAGCAGAGCAGTACGGAAAAAGAATCTGGGCTCTCGTGTAGTTTTGATACCCCCCAGGCATGTTTGCGCACAGAATAATTGAGACTTGCTTTGCGAAAATCGGCGCCCCCTGTCGGATTGATGTGTGTAAGTCGCCACGTCTGTCATCCAGCCTCTGAATAATCACCCTGTAAATCACAATATTGCGCTCATCCATACTTGGAAAAGACGCAAAATAAGAACGGCTCAGGGCGAATCGACGGGCACTGCCAAGCTCTCACTTTGACTCACGGCCACGACGACGACAAGTCCGAAAAAAAAAAAATCTACGCTGTTCATGAAAGATATTGTCGGCGGCGCATTTTCGTCGCAGTCCGAAGGAACCTACGGTGAGAGAAGACAGTCCCGGGGAGAGAGGACAGATATCCCGGTTTAGCACGGCAGGCCGAGTCGGAGAATTTTACAGAGCTTCAAACAGCAAGAAAAAAAATGCGTTAATCCTCGTGATGAGCTAGGGGGTGTTGGTTAAGCAAGGAAAGAGACGAGGATTTCAAAGTGTAGGTGAAGGGCGAAGACGGCTGGTCGGGGCCGGGGTTGTAAGTATGTCGGGTTGAGGGTGAGTTGGACTTGGATATAGGTAGGTATGTAGGTAAAAATTCGGCCCAGGGCGCTTAAGCGGTGTTGTTAGTCATGTAGTGGTCCCTCGGCAAGCCACGTTGACATGGGGAAAATTCGAGGGAGCTCAATAGTTCTCAGGGCCCGGCAAGCTTTCTCTTTCGTTAGGCTGTGGACGAACGATGCCCGGGAGTGTCGGTGAGCAGCAGATTTTAAATTGTGTGGTGGTGGTTGTCGTGATGTGCCCGACGGTTCCAATTTTGATATTCGCAAACCCTGGAAAATCGAGAAGAAAAAAGTTGCATGTGGGTGTTCGTGGTCGGGATGGGACGGACCACCCTTTTCAGAGGACAAGACACATCCTGGAAAACGTGGGTTGTGGGTTTCTATTACCTTGTCCTTGGGAACGACGAGCCAGGGGGGGACGGAGGGTCTCGCTTGCGGTTGACCGACGACAACGACGACGAGAATGAAAACGGGACTGGACACGACGACGACGTGGCCCCGTCAACCATGCCCGATGATGTCTATTCAGAATGTGTCTGCCATGGAAACCCGGCCAACGTTCAAGGGGTTGGGTCCGCGGTGTCGGGGGCTGCAGTTGACGATGCCAGCTAGCTAGGGTAGGGGGGATGCGTTGCGTTTTCCGGCGAGGCATGGGGGTTTCGATGGGGATGAATGGTGGTTGAAGGACCCGACGACGGAATATCCAGGGGAACTTTTTTTTCATCGTCTCTTGACTCGACTTGGTGGTAAGCCGTTTATTCGTTTTCGTCTTTCCAGCAACAGTTGCGCTGTGGACACGGCACACACACAAACGAGTGACGATCAGCCGGGGGGTCGGCTGGCCGGCGGGTTGTTCGCCAGAGATGCTTCTTCATCCCTTGTCCGTATGCTTGTTGTCTTGTCAAGGCCTGTGTGGTTGTGGGAACAAACCAACCCTTCGCGGTATCCGTATTGTGGATGGGGGTGGGCTGGGGTGGAGGGATAGGATGGCTGCGAAATGCTGCATGGGATATGCGAAAGGGAAGGAACTGGCGGCGGTTAAGTATTGCAGAGTAGAGACTTTCCCTGTCTTCTGTACAGGTCTAGCTGAGATAAGCTTGGACTTTCTCAGTCTGTAGAGTGTTACCGAATTGACTGAAGTTGGAGTTGACGGGGCGGGCGGTGATGGGGTGGTAGGCCATGCAGAGGTGGACTGAGTTGAGGAGAGAGACATTGTTGTTGTACAAATACGGGTGTAAGCCGTTGGCTGTATCAGAAGTGGTGGTGTGTGGTGGTGCTAAGTGTTGTGGCAGTCAGTGTCAGCCCCGTTTGTTGCTGTGGTGGTTGACGAAAGCTGGGCGGAGGGCCAGCCAGCGACTGGGGTTCTTGTTCCCGTCGTTTCAACCGGAGCCGAACCATTCAAAAAAGACCAGAGAGAGGGAGAGCCTCGTGGGAGCTTTTGGTCTGCTGCTGCTGCGTGTGGGCTTCGCAATGGGCAACATACATGGGCAACAGCAACATGCAATGCAGGCCGAGCGTGGTCGAGTGGCTGCCGCTGCTGGTCGCTGCTGCTGCGTCCTGCGCCGTGTGGGGTACTTTACTCTACCTACCACGCACGGATTACCCGGGGGGCGTGTAAGCGTGTCCCGGCGCGGGCTCTTTCGGGATTCGCAGTAAGAATGGTGGTTGCGCGTTGGATATCACTGGTCAATTGGCAGCCAGAGAGAGAGAGACGCGGACGTGCAACCCCCCTCCCATGCAAAATACAGCACCTAGCATGCGCTTGCAGAATATGTGGGGAGAAAAGAGTCATCGTCTGTCCTGCTGTCGGTTGTCATCCGGACAAGGTTTACGGTTATGGGTTACGGTTGAATTTTTGGTTTTCGTCTTCCACTTCTTTTGCTGCCCACTGGCAGTAGCCAGCCAGCCCGTGTGCCTTCCTACTGCAATGACATGCCTCATGCACCCACCGCACCATGTCCCGGCCAGAAACCACACCCGACTTACACGTAAACCGCATCCTCAAGCAGCAAGCATCACATACAAGGGACACGAGAGCGAGCCCACACCCCTATTTTTTTCTTTCATTTCTTGCGATTTTGCGTGCGTCTGAAGCGAAGAACGGGACTGACGTCCTGGCCACAGCCCTACTTTTCTGCCCTCATGACTGTCGTCACTTTTCGTCTGGGTTGGTTGGGAGGGACCGGATGGGAATGGTGGAGCGTGTCTCTCTGCAGTGTGCTATGTGGATGCGACGGGGGTGCCAAAGGGACACCTCTCGTGCTTGGCGAAACAGCAGCTCAACCACCACCACCACTGCCATCATCATCATCATCATCATCGACCGTCGCGATGATCCCATGCGACGTTCCAACGCCCACCTCTGTCCTGACGCCAGACGCTCTGGGCGTTCCCAGGCGCGTTTGGGCATCTTCATGCCATGCTGAGATTCAAGACATTAGTGAGGTGGGAATGAACTAGACCACACAAGAGGAACCCTTGACAGGAAAGCCGCAAACCTTTGCACAATAAACCTCGCGAGTGTGTGTGTCTGCATTCTAGCTTCCGACCTAGCTCGACATCTTCAGACCGCCGCGCCGCGAAACAGCATCATCGCCACCCAAACAACCTCTCCTGGTAGGTCTTCCCTGGCCCCGGTTCCCTGCCAAAAAAAGGCGGATCGTCGTCCGGCGGCGCGGTGGTGGATCCTCCAAGCAAAAAAAAAAAGTGGCAGCGCTTACCTTTGGAGCGTTTCTATCCAGCCAACGCGTCTATTATGTGCCACGCGACGTCTACACGTCAAGCCGCGTCCGTCCAATCACACGGCCCCGAAATGCCAAATGTGACCAGCCTTTCGAGTTTCCGACCAATCACCTCCTGTTGACGCCAGGGATCCAGCGTGCAAGTGTGGCTTGGGGACGTTTCTCTCTTCTGCTTATCGATAGCGCTTCTCCCACGGACCCCTAGCTGGTCCCCTCCCCAGTCTTTGCAGATCGCTCCCCCCCAGTCCGTCCACAAGGCATTTCTGTCGTTTTCCTTTTTCGAGGTTTATACCATCGCGAGTCGCAACGGACGGACGATGGGGCCGGATGAGAGCTACCTTGCTCGTGGGCAGCAGACACACCTCCCCCCCGTTCCGGCACTAGACCAGGGCGCCGGCATGCAGGACGAGGACAATCGGTCTCATGGCCGGATGCCTCTCGACCACTGGGACGACATGAAACGGGCCTCTCTGGCGTGGGAACCTGCATTTTCCACTGGCCTTTCTGCATCCAAACTAAGGTAGTCTTGTTCCCGAATCAAAAAAGATCAACCAAGCAGGAAGAAAAGACCGCAAGGCCGACCAACCGAATCCCGCAGACACGCTATTCTCGACCTTTGCCCATTCGAGACTGTCTCTCTCGTCTCTGCCATACCATACACCTCGAGACACAACCGCATCCCACACACGACAACTTGCTTCCTGTCTCTCTGGGGGGCGTGTAACGAGCGCGGCATCTACGTGTGGTCGTCCAATGCCGTCCCTCGCTTGTTGTCGTGGAACCGTGGACCCGTGGACCACCACGCTTTTTTGCCCTCCCCCGGTTCCCGTAACCTAGTCTCTGCATATGCAGGTCTCGACAGAGGTGACTCACCTTCCAGTCGTTCTCTATGAGGGGCGACGGGACGATGCGGACTAGGGGGGGGGGGGGGGGGCTGGTTCCAACTCTCGCGAGAGGGGCTCCATCGACGAGCAGCAACAGGAAGAAGGAGCTCCATCAGCCTTTTTTGGTGGTTTTCATAGTTTGCGTGTGTGCTGCTGCTGCTGCTCTTCGTCCGAAGTCGAATCAGTCCCCCTTGTCCCATCCCAACGTATATCTGGGAAAGACATCCCGCATCCCACCACCTCGTTGGCCTGGTTTTCGAGACCTCTTTCTCATCTCTCACCAATCCCGGTTTTCCATTCCCCCAAGGCGAACGACTTGTACGAGTCTGACTGGATAGCTCGCTCCCGTTCAGACGTCTCATATTGTGAAACTTTACTTAATCGAGCAACCCAAAAAGTTTGAATACCCTCATTCGCCATTGCCAGTAAAGGTCCATTGTGTTCTAAAATCTTACTTTTAGCCATCTTGAATCCCACCCGATATCCCCTCCATCTACCTCTCTTCCCTCTTCAACCCTTCATCCCACTATAGTCATACGACTCCGGGTTGAACAAGGGACAAACGGATCCATATCAAAGCCATCAGCTTGTATTAGTGGAGGAAAGGACAGAACCAACTCTAGATCGCGGCCACCGCAACGACATGAGATCAACATGGCCCAGCAACAACACACCCCGTTACTGTGCCTGTGGCAGAGGGAAAACTCCCACCTAGGCCAACAGGTCCTCGACCTTCTCCCCCGCGCCGACGTCGCCTCCCTCCGCCTCGCCAGCTCCGCCTGCTGCAACATCGCGACCAAGCCGCTCTTCTGCCGCGTCCGCGTCACCTTCACGGCAAACACCTTCACCAAGCCCTCCCGCCTCCAGGCCCTCGCCCGCGTCGGACACCACATCGAACACCTGCACTTCCACTTCGCCCACACCGACGCCACCTTCCTGCCGCCGCTCATCCACCCCGCCACCGGCCGTGAGATCTCCTTCCTATACACCCCGCACACGAGTATGGCCTCGGTGCTCGCGAGGCCAAAGTACGCCAACACGGAGCTGGGCGAGATCCTGACCCAGCAGTACCCTCCCCTCTTCCACGCCGCCACCAACGTGCCCAGCTTCATCAACGCCATGAAGCACTTCTCCAACCTGCGCCATCTCACAATCCGCTGCCCCGGCCAGGGACCCCAGGAGCGCTACCGCAGGGACATTGTCGACTACGCCCTCATGAGCCTGCGCATCGCCGTCGAGCGGGCGCCCCTCGAGAAGCTCATCAAGCTGTCCCTGTCGGGCATGCACCCCTCCGCCTTCAACTACCTCCGCCACGTCCCCGGCTTCGGCGCCGTCCCCTCGGCGGGCCGCAGATGGAAGCAGATCCGCAAGCTCAGCATCTCCGTCGAAGCCTGGGACTTTTACGGCCCGTCGCCCGGCCTGGACCACCTCAAGATCATTGACGACTACATCCGCGGCTTCTCCGGCACACTCGAGAAGCTCAACTTCACCTGGCTCGGCCCCAAGGGCCCCAACCCCATCGCCCTCTCCGCGGATCCTCTCTTCGCGCCCCCGCGCAACTGCAAGAAGCTCTTCGCGGAGGTCACATCGCCCATGTCCCCCCTCCCGCCGGCGCCGGCCCGCAAGCCTATGCACTTCCCGCGCTTGCGGTACATGCAGGTGCGCAACGCGACCATGACGGCCCCGCAACTCGCGGATCTTGTCGACGCGCACCAGAAAACCGTTAAAGAGTTCGACTTCGACAATGTCGTGCTCATCAACGGCGGCAGCTGGGACGAGGCGCTTGCCCCGCTGATGGAGCCTGTGTCCTCCAAGAGCGACCTCTGGTCCCAGCACTCACACTCTAGAAACAACTCCGAGGCAGGCAGCTTGCACTCGGAGCCGTCCCACGAGGACTTTGACCTACCCTCGCCGTCGGCTGCGGCCGCGGCGGCAACCCGCGAGCTGCTCGACTTTGACCTCGGCAGTGAGCTACTATACGTTAATGATGAAGATGACCACTATGACCTGTACGATGGTCTGGACGAGCGTCTGGACGAGGATATGGACCCGGATGTCGCGGCTGCCAAGGAGGCCAGCACATCGTTCAGCACAATACTCAAGAAGAAGCGCGTGCACCGACGCAGAAAGCATCGCAAGGACGATGGCGGCAGGGAAAAGGAGGCCTCTTCTTCCAAGCATCACAGAAGCAGAAGCCAGAGCCGCCACCGCAAGCACAAGCACCACCGACAACCGCCCCCGGTACCGGAAGAGGACGATGTCTTCCGTCCGTCAACGCCGGTGCCCATTATCTCGGCGCCTATTCAGGATACCTCTTCGCACCCGGTGTTACTCCAGCCGGCCGTGTACGACCCCAACGCAAGCCGACTTTCAGATCCCGAGGACTGCATCTCGTCGGTGCAACGCAACATCGAGCAAGAGGAGGCGCACCGCGTGCTTGCCGAAGATGCGGCGGCGCGGGTCAGCGCGCTTCGCAAGGCCAAGGCGGCGGTATTGATGAAGCTCTCCAAGGAGTTCAGGAGCAAGACGCCAGGCCCACCCAAGGACTGCAGCATGCAGACGAGGCTCAGAGAGGGCTTCTTTGGACGCAGCTTCGTGAGCGTGCTGCCCGACGACCGGGCCATGTCCAGCCAGTCTGCGCTGGTCCCGCTCATGTTTACGAGATCATGATGAATACCCAAACAAAAACAAAACGATGTCACCCAGAAAAAAGCCCCATCGACTTGACGACGAAACACCTGTACATTCTGTTATCTGTTACCTTATGTAAGTCGGGAAATAGGACGGCGCATTGGATCCATGTTTTCGGACGGATTTGGGACTTGGCTGTCGGAAAGGAAAGGCAACAGGAAACAAACCCAAAGGCTCCGGAGAGTCGGGTCAGGCGGGAACGGAATGGAACATGACAGGGATGAGGGGGGCTTTATGACTCTTGTAATGACTGACGATACACCACTTTCTTCTTCTTTGTTCAAATTTAAGAGATGTTTGAACCTGAAGACGATGCGTTTGGTGATCCGAGCGAGTGTTGTTTATTCGGCGAAAGTGCCGCCGTGGAAAAATTGTTTCCTCTGAAGCGCCGAGAATTTTCTTGGTGCCGTGAAACGCGGATGAGGCGTGTAGGAGGCAAATGCCGAGGGACGGGACCCGGATAGCGGAGAGCGAATGAGGAGGGCAAAGTCTGAGTAGGTCGGAGGTGCCGCGGTGGACTCGGCGAGAAGCGCTCGAGTCTCGGTGAGGTCGACAGCAAAGCGGGTGGGCAGACCGGGAGAACCTGGATAAATGGGTGCAGGCGAAGTGCGGCGCAGTGGAGCAACAACGCGTGTTGAGTGGTCGTTGGAAGCTCCGAGAATGACGAGTAAGATCTCGACATGCTGACTTGTAGTGCATTGCTTGGGTAGTTATTGAAGCTGTTTTCAGACCCTGCTCCATGCAACGGAACGGGAGGCGCCAGTGGTACTGCTGAGCTACCTTAGTCGACTTGTACGTGTGTGGTCAGTCACTCAGTGTGTCCATAGGGCGGCGGCGGCGAGTGTAGTGTAATTCTGCGTAGCAATGTCAGCCGATTAGAGGTCTCTCCATAATGCAACTCCCCCGCTGCTGGCGGCGGTCGAGAATGTGACGGCTCATACGATGGGCGGCGAGTTAGCCCGGACAGGCTGACGCATTCCCGTTTTTGTTCATGGAGGAACAGAAGGTTCGCGGGAAGGGAAGGCTGGTGAGATTCTGCAGCCACCGCGCAGAGAGCCGCTTTCATCCGAGGCGTTTTGACTTCCCGTCGCAGCTTTGGAGTGCTTGTAGCCTCATCTCCGGGGCATTTCTGGCTAGGCCGCAGTCGCCGGTGGTGGTTACTTGTGAGGCCCGGGCAGTATAATGGGTGGTGGTGAAGGACAGGGGGACGTGGTGGAAGATGGATGGGGATGGATGGCGAAATGGGTGGAAAGGACAAGGGTAGGGATGATGGGTTGAAGCGAGCGAGGGCGAGGTGGGAGATGGAATTCGGGGATGGGGAGAATTTTGGGCGAGGGACAGATGGGAAACGACCTAGCGAGACCGTGGTCTGCCATGCCGGAACGGGCTCGAGTTGTATCCGTAGATAGGGAAGACGTGGACGGGGGCGATGTTCGATCACCCGGTCGAAGCACGATCTCGATGAAGAAGTGGGAAACGACAGCTGGGAGGCGACGGAGGACTGGACGGGAGGCACCGCGACTGAGTGCTGAATGGTGAATGGATGCAGGATGCAATTGGAAAGAAAAAAGCCATCCCTCGTGTTCCTCGCTGTTTGAGTGTGCAGTGCAGCATTGCCCACTCTTTGGCCTCTGCCCCCCGTGGCAGCCGTGGGCAACCTATCGAATCTTCCCGTCTGGGTCCCCTGGGCACGTCTGGGAAGGGCCTAGATGCCCGTGGACCGCTCCCCCGTCGGGACTTCCAAGGGCCCCCAGGACACGAATGGGACGAGGGGTCCCTGTCGAACGTGAGCAGCGTTTGGGCGAATTGACTTCTTGACTCCGCTGATCGATGATCGCTGTGCGGGAGAGTGACCTGCTGAGTACATCCTTTTCCTCTCACTTGTATCCACGATACAGAAAGAATACTGGCCGTGCTCCTTTCCTCACCTACCTAGTCACTGCCTGGCCAGTCAATGGCGGTCGTCAGCAAGTGCCATGATCAATTCAGAACACATCCACTCGACGACGATCCGGGGAACTGCTGCATCGCCAAGCTGTCTCCTCCTCCTCCTCCTGCCGCTCAAACCAGCTCGTTTGTGCCACCGTTCCACCACGTCGTTCTTCGTACATCTCCCGATTCTCCGACTGAACCAAAACATCGACGACGAAAACGACGGGCTTCGTCCTTCCCTCAGCAGAGACAATCAATCTTCGGCCGATGACTTGTCGTCCGTGTATCCGTCTAGATGGCCGTGCTGAGTGAGTTCTGCAACACGAAAGTTGCCAGCCAGCAGTCGAGGGCTGAGCAAGCCCGTTTCTCCCCTAACCTTCGCCCTTGCGAGACGCTACGCTGTAGCGTCCTCTACACGTGTGTGATACTTGGCGCTAAGGTACCAAGGACGCGGTAGCCCGTAACTTCTGTCCTGGCTTACTGAAGCCCGTCCCTTCCGTCCCTGAGGTCGCTGGCCTCGATGACAGCCAGCTAAAGCAGCTCGCGGAGGTATCTAGATAGCTAGTAAAGGCAAGGTAGGTAGCTAGAGATGCGCAACACAGACCAACCGCTCCAGTTCCGGCGGTATCGTGACACGGACAAACGGCAGAAGAAGCTTCTCCGAGTCAGAGTCTGAATCTTCAGCTGCACCTCTTCTCGCTCGTGCTGTCTTGGTCATCTCGCAACCTTTCTTCGTCCTTGCCGTTCTGGACTGTTTGAAGGGAACACAGCAACCAGCACACCTTGCCTCGTCCGAAGCGCTAGACCTGAGTGAGCTCAGATAAACGATACGTACCCGCCAAGTACTCCCATTGCGCCTGCAGCCTCTACTCTCCACTGCACCTCCAGTGTGCCTACCCTGGACCTGGTCTCAATGGGACCTGGATCCCAGCTCCTCCCGCGACTCCACCCTCAGCGGTCTCTCATCTTCTTTCTCCTCGCCCTCCTCAGCCCATTTCCTTCTACCAATTTTACCCTCCACCTCAACCGACCGAGAGACGACAAGACGACGTCCTCGCCGCGTCTGCAAATCTTCTGCCTCCTCGACGACTAAACGAACGATCGAGCTCGCCGTCTCCAAAGCGAATACTGACCCAGGAGCGCATCCCGAGGGCCGCCGTTGTCACCCTTCCCTGTGCAATTTAACGACAGACACGGCTCCCCGGCTGCTGCTGCTGCTGCTGCTGCTGCTGCACCTCGATCAAACGGAAACGAACTTTTGGTAATTGCGGATACCTCACAACACAACCGCTTTCGCCTTTGGGCGCCCGCGTGCCAAGCACAACAACAAAACCTCCGACTTCCATCCCCCGTCACGACAAAATCGCCAAACGTTGCTCGAGTCAGATCTAGGGTTCACCACTGCAGACGATGAATGCCGCCCAGACCGCGCCAGACTCCTCGTTATAGTCTGTTTCGAAAATGGGCATCAGGATCGGCATTCGAGAACAGCTCGCCTTCCTCGTGGTGATTGCTGTTCTTGTTGGCTTGATGATCCTGTCCGTTCCTGTCTGGATCTATGTCAACCAATTCGTCGCCCAGGTTGAAGGACGTGAGCTTGCTCTTACTGCCTCATTGAAGGCATCTCGTATTACTGCCGAGCTCGAGCTCGTCCAGACCAGCATCACCACCATCTCCTCGCGAATTCTCATCCAGAAGTCCCTCCAATCTTTCTACAATGGCAGCACCAGCGATTCAAATTGGGACGATGCAAAGGCCGACCTCAAGAGTGCCCTTAGTGTGGTTTCTCTCACTGGATTGCTTCAGGGCAGACTATACTCGCGTAACACCACGGGTAACAAGTATGGCCTTGTAAACGTCACGGGCGATTCCATTCCCGAAATCGAGCTGCCGTGGACTGCAAGCGGCAACAGGACCCTGCTCTCGGATACGCCAGAGGGCTATCCCCCGGATCTTTACCCAAACATCACTTACGCGGATCTCGGCCGCCAAAACCCATACAGAAACAACACCAGGGCCTTCTCTGCGTATGCCTTCCCCGACGTTCGTCTTTCTACTAATGGTGGTCTGCTCCTTGGCCCACTTGTTCTCAACGAGAGTGCGGCTCTCATATCGATAACTGTTCCCATCCGCGACAACGATCTGCCGGACTTTATTCTCGGCTACATGACGCTCCTCGGCCTGGCGAATTCTTTGATCAGCGTGCGCAACTCGCGGGAGGGCCTTGGAGACACCGGTATCGTCCTACTTGTCGGGCCAACGAACTCGTCTAATAGGTTTCCAATTAATCAGCCGGCCAGCAACGCTACCTATCTTCCCAACCGAGATACCTTTGGGGACGTGCCAGTCAAGTTCGTGCTTCCGCCCAACCCGCTGTCAGGACAAGCCGATCGACATGATGAGCGCAGCTGGTCCAGCAGCAAGGATGATGAGCCTTTCCCAATGAAGGACTACCCGGCAGTCTTTGACTCTTTCTCGAAAAAGTTTGTTTCGCCAAATAACTCCAGTTCCCTGCTGTCGACGCACAACGAGCAAGGACTGCCTGTTGCTGTTGGATTTGCAAGAACCAACACGGCCCTCGTCAACTGGACCGTCATTGTCGAGCAGGCAAAGTCCGAGGCAGACGCTCCGATAGACACGCTCCGGAATATCATTCTAGGTTGCGTAATCGGCACAGCAGGTCTGATAATCATTCTCATTTTTCCATGTGCACACCTCAGTGTCATGCCCATCCGCAGACTCAAGTCGGCCACAGAGAAGACAGTCCAACCGCCAGGCTATGAGGATGGTGACTGGGATGAGTTAGACGATGATGAAACCCCTGGATCCGGTGCTATCTCATCACGATCCCAGCGTTCGAGAAAAGATGGAATTATTGCAGCGGTATACAAGCTTGTCGGATACAAGCCAAAGGAAAAGCCCGCCTCCGAACACGACCGCGACTCGACCCGTCGCATCTTCAAGATTCCTGGCAAGGTCACGGACAGGAAGCATTTCATTACCGACGAACTCACCGAGTTGACCGAGACCTTCAACGACATGAGCGACGAGTTGGTCAAGCAATACTTGTCGCTGGATCAGAAGGTTCTTGAGCGGACGCGAGAACTCGAGATCAGCAAGAAGGCGGCCGAAGCTGCTAATGAAAGCAAGACGCTCTTTATTGCGAACATTTCTCACGAGTTGAAGACGCCACTCAATGGAATTCTAGGAATGTGTGCCGTTTGTATGGAAGAGAACGATATTCTCAGGATCAAGCAGTCTCTCAAGACGCTTTACAAGTCAGGTAAGCTTCCATTTTGCCACTTGTCGTGAACGTTCCTGACAATCTTAGGTGACTTGCTGCTTCATCTCCTTGAGGACCTTCTCAGCTTTTCCAAGAACCAAATCGGCCAGCAGCTCAGTCTTGAAGAGAAGGAATTCCGGTTGGCAGACATCCGGTCACAGATTCTTACTATTTTTGACAAACAAGTCAGAGAAGGCAAAATCACTCTCAATGTCAACTTCCTCGCATCTGATGTTATCGAACTAAGCCCCGAAAGAAGAAGCATGGACACAAGGCTACCAGCTCTTGGGCCTCACGGTACTGGCAGATTGAAGGACATGTGCCTCTGGGGCGATACGCACCGGATTCTCCAGGTTATCATCAACCTTGTTAGTAACAGCTTGAAGTTCACCCCGGCTGGCGGTAGGGTCGACGTAAGGATCAAGTGCATTGGCGAGGCAGAGACTCCGGCACTTAATGGGGAAGGAAGCCGCTCATCTTCGTTTTCTAAGGAATCGCGGAGACACGGCAGGTCTCGGCACCGAGTCGGTTCCAGCTCGAACAACTCGACAAGCTCCAGAGCCAACTCAACTACCGAGAACCCTAAAGGCACTGCTCTAACCATCAACCCAATGGAGCCCAAGTCAAGCCCGCACATTCGCATCCGAGAACGATCTCCAACGCCGCCACCGCCAGGCGCAAAGTCGTATATCTTTGAGTTCGAAGTGGAGGACACTGGCCCAGGTATCGCAGAACACATGCAACAAAAGGTCTTCGAACCTTTTGTGCAAGGTGATCTCGGCCTGAGCAAGAAGTTTGGTGGCACAGGTCTGGGTTTGAGCATTTGTCACCAGCTCGCAACCCTTATGGGCGGCTCCATCACGTTGAAGAGCACTGTTGGCGTTGGTACGACTTTTAACATGCAGATTCCTCTCAAATATGTCAAGGACAGGTAAGCTATTCCATCAACGGGGGAAATCTTGAGGCTAACACCCTGCAGAACTTCGAGCACGGCATCTAGCAGCATTAAGTCTCGGCCTCCCAGCGTCGATACAATCGAGCCTTCAGATATACCTCGAGACCCTAAACGCAACTCTGGCGGAAACCATACACCTATCAAGCCTGCCGGTGAGACAACGGCTAAGAGCCTGTTGGAGCAACAGCCCAGACTTGTCGGTCTCAGCCAACCGTTTTTCGCGTCGAATCCCGCACCAAAAACAAAGAGGAACACGAAGGAGTCCCAGATGGCAGCGATTGATGCCGCCATAGCCTCCAAGGGCGAAAACAGCGGAAAGCTACGGGTCCTCGTCGCCGACGACAACTCAACCAACATCGAGGTTGTAAGCAAGATGCTCAAGCTGGAAGCAGTCTACGACGTGACCATTGCCAAAGACGGGCAGGAGGCGTACGACCTTGTCAAGGCCAACATGGACAACAATCAGCGATTCGATGTCATCTTTATGGATATACAGATGCCAAACCTCGACGGCTTACAATCCACCAAGCTCATCCGTCAAATGGGCTACAAGGCACCCATCGTTGCTTTGACGGCCTTCTCGGAGGAGAGCAATGTCAAGGAATGCATTGAGAGTGGCATGGACGAATTTCTCAGCAAGCCTATCAGAAGGCCTGCTCTGAAGCAGGTGCTGAAGAAGTTTGCGACGATTCCAGAGGAGCCCGAGACGATCAGCCAGACAAGGAAGACGACGCCAGAGTCAACTCCGCAGAAGGCTTCCAACGGCTCAGCAGTCCATAAGGAGACCGTGAACGAAAAGGCAGACGCTATATTGCCAGTCCAGGCAAATGGTCAAGCCAACGGGCCTTCATCAGAACAACACCTCTCGGAGAAGGGGACGTGATTGATGTTCAACGACTTTCAAGCAGACAGTTTTCTATCGGGTTTTTTTCAGTCGCTGCATTACTAGTTGTTTCGCATAGGATTCCCCCTTTCCTTTCGTTTGGAAGCGACTCAAACAAAAAGTTGGAGTGATGGCGTTCTATGGTTGTATTTTGCTTCCCTATGTCAAGATTTGTACTCGTAATGATGTTGCCCAAGGAGGGCACCGAGGCAACCGTCCCGCCTCTAGCATACATGCTTTTCTTTGGGAACGATGCATTGAATAGGTTGGGACAGTTGCGTCAAACAAGACTGCTTTTGGGTCTTTTTGCAAGCCTGCGAGGGGAGATGAAAGACTTGGAGAGGGGTGAGCATCTACTACATGTAGAGAGGAACGGGAGGCAGACAGATCACGATTCTTTGTCATGTAGTGCGGTTGGCGTTCCGGGCGTACACGACGATATCCGGGACGCATGAATCCTCCTCCTCCCCACTACACGAAACAGGGAGCGAAGCGAGTTGATGGTTGGAAAAGGGAAACACAGGCGGCGAAATGGAAGCAAGGAAAGATAGAGAGAGACATACGACGTGGCAAACGTTCCGTCCCTTGGGGGCACCTTCTTTTTTGGACACATACCTTAATGTCGAGAGTAACTACGGCGGACCAATGCTTTCATCGGTTTCGTTTCCTAATGACCCCCCAACTCTTGTCCTTTCTATCGTCTTGTTGATGTGCTGCTCGCCAACGGTTCTGTCATGCCATGTGTTTTTCTCAAACATTGTAATTCTTCCCATGCTTTTGAACACCTGCTATATGCGTCCTCATCAGTCTGTTGTTGTTCATGTTCACCGCTGATCGTGAACCATGCTAAACAGAGATAGATGCAGGAAGACGGGTCCCGGGGAATCCGGGTGCGGATACCGATGCCGAGATGGTGTTTGGTTTGGTTTGGTTTGGTTTGGCCCCCCTCCCTATCCCCCCCGCCTTCTCGGAATCTCCGCATTCGGATGAGCGGAGCACGTCGGCATCTCGACTAAGTCCCACCGGGTCCCCTCCTCCCAAGTGGATTGTGGTGGTGGAGGGGGCAGGTTGGCCGTGGGCAGATATGACAGATTGCACATCGTGGAGAGTCGAAACGGTCACGCCGGGTTGTGTTCATCTACGCCTGCGGGCAGCACGACGGCGTAGCAAGACGAGTATCTCGGACATCGTGGTGCCACAGAGGCCATAAAAAGTGCATCATCATTGCGGGATTCATGTACGTTGAGTACCGCTCGTACTTTCATTTTCATCACTGCGTAATACAGACCAGAAAGAAACGAGTAAGAGAACCAGAAAGCTGCTTGAACAATAGAAAAAACCCAAACTCCAATCGGTGTCACTATCCGCCCAGTCGCTGCCATCGACCGAGGGACCCGATCATGTCCAACTCCATTTCGTGCCCGACCCGTTTGAGTCCCGTCTGCCATCCAGGACCTAAATTCGCACACCTTTGCAACCCTCCCTGTATTTTACCGTTTCCCAGCCAGCGCCACCTGGCGAGAAAGCATTTGAGGGTATCACCGCCATCGAGTACAAGTAGGAAATATCGAAAAACAGACCATAGGCAGAAACTACAATCGCCAGCGTACAAAAAACAGTAAAAGAGAAAAGAGCAAGCGAATCAACAATTGCTAATTGAAAAGTGACGTGGTTAGGAAACGAGGAAAAGAATCATACAACAATTGGGCCGTTGATGGCGCGGTGTCGTTGCTAAGCCAGACCCGACAGCTCCGGGGTGGAGACTGCCATCGTGAGTCTTCGGCGAGAAGAACTAACCATGTAGTGCTCTGATAAGAAGAGTGTTGAATCAAATAAGCTCCGTTTGCGTCATAAATGCCTCTGGTGGAATCAGAGAAACGAGAGCCCCAGAACTCTCACATTGATGAAACGGGGCAGGCGATAAGACTCATGCGGACTCACGCTGAGTGGGGAGTGGTTCCTCTTTAGATCTCCATGTGGGCCACGACGTCCTCACTCATGCGCCGAACCGGGCTCTTCCGGTCCGACACACTGTCATCGTCCTCTTCCTCGTCGTAGTAGAAACGTTCGTCAGTGTAGTCGTCGTCTGAGAAGGGGACCAGATCGCCGTCGGCTCCTCGATTCCAGAGGAAGCCGTCGCTTTGCTCCTCGTCGTCCTCATAAGGAGCGACAACCTCAGCATCGCGATCACCAAGCCAGTACTTGGCGCGCTTGTTTGCACTGAGCGCATCGAACTGGGTACTCCGCGGGCGCTTCACAGATCCCGGAAGCGCCGGTTGCAGGCGAGGTGATTGTGATGAGACGACAGGGACGACGCGCACGTAGAGATAAGCGACACGCTTCAAGGCGCGATTGAAGAAGAAGTAGTGCGCTGCCCATATGGCTGATTCGTCCTCCTCAAAGGGGTCGACATCCGGGTTGTAGCTGAAAACTGTGCATTCGTTGAGGCGCATCTCTTTATCGATCTTGGCCCAACATTGTGGGCCCCAGACCGCCTTGGTCTCGGAAGATGTGGCCTGCTCGACCGGGCGTGCCTCGACATGCGGTCTCACATTCTGCAGAATCGAGTCGAGATTTCCCATGACGCGTCGCAGGTTTCTCTCCCGCTTAAAGTCGCCTGGTCTCAGGACGTGCGAAAAGTCGTAGTGTTGGTGACTCGCATTCAGAGTCGCAATCAGATAAGCGAACGTGCGACGACTTGACAACTCGGATAGGGGGCCGAACGCGCTTGAGTGCGAGAACATTTGCATGTTTGGTGACGTAGCCAACATGGCTTCGCGGTCTGGCGGTGACAGGCTGGCGCCCAGCTTAAGAAGCGCAGCATGTTGTGAGCTCAGGTCCTTGTCGATGTTCTTGTAGAGCTTCTTATCGGAGCCGGTCGATTTCGTCGTGTACAAATCGCATCCGCCGGTAACATTGCAGTCGGGGGTGTTGAAGTTCAGAGCGCCAGTGACGGCGTCGAAATCTTGGAGTGGTAGATACTATGATGGGGGTTAGCATGGCCGCAGAGATGCGACGCGCTGCTGCCTTCCTGTGCAGCAGATTGTGCGCACCTTCATCTTGGGTTGTCGAGGCCGGGCTTCGGGAGACGTGGTGATATGAAGTGTTGGACAGAAGGCATTCGAATGTTGAAGCAGAATGAAGGTACGAAGTCACGAGCTCCCTTGCTGTAGATCCGGGGGCTGTGTTGGCTTATCGCCGGTATCGCGCTGCGATCGGGTTGTGATGGAGCCGTTGGATTCCGTAACGTGTCGGATGATGTCACGGGGGTTCCGAGTCGCGCCAGATGGGAAAGGGGCGGCGGCAATCGGAAAGGCGGTCTCTATGTGCAGAGAATCGGAGTGATGGAGAAATACGCGGTGAGGCGCAAATGATGCGTCGCGATGATGGGAAGTTGGTATTGATGGCGTAGGTTGCTGTCTGGTTCGTTGGAGGAAGCCGGTAGCCTGCCTGCTCTAGATAAGCTATGGCAAGGTGCGACTCGACCCTGTTGATCAGTTCGGATCGGGTGGTGGAACGGAGGCTAGACGCGATGCGCCTAGTGAGTGATCTGGTCCACAGACATTACTAAATAACGGATGTTTTGGTGAGGTGTTGTTGAAGTCGGGAGACGGAGGGGTAAGGGATGGGGTGACGGAGGAGTTTAAAGCAGAGACCAGGCGGGAGAGGGCGGGAAGGTAGAGTTGGCGGCGGCGGCAGTGGTGCTGTTGCAGCTTCGGCTGATCTGACTGAGGTGCGGTGACGCCTTCCAAGGGCCGCCGGGGTGTATTGGGTGTGGACTATGGCCTGGTGCTGGTCTGTGTCGTGTCGCTGCAGCGGGTTGGCTTCCGGGCTGACAAGGTCCCCGCCCAGTCTGCTGGCACCGTATCCGTAAGGTAGGTATTGGCCATACAAGTGCCCAATCGCACTTACATGGCCAGACCGCGAAAGTTGGCAGGCCCATCTGCATTACCATATCAAAGATACGGATGACCATTGACCAGTCCCAAAGATAGGAGCCGAGAGTGGACGGGGGCGGGGCCAACGGGGAGTCTGTGACAAAGCGTATCTTGCTCCTGCTTGGCTGCCGCACTGCGCTGCGACGGCCTGCGTCGTCCTTGGCACCGGATTCGCGGGGGACCGCCTAGGGAGTCGGGGTCCAGTCCCTGTCTGTTTCTTGCTTGTTGGGGACCACCCGTGACCGAGAACAGTCCGCTCCACTCCTCGCCGTGAAAGGGGGGCGCAGCCGGTAATCTCCAGGCGAATGAGATGGCGTCAAGAAGCCACGAGTGAGTGAAGCTGGACGCCCCATCTTGAGACATGACTTCATACAGTCTGAATGCACAATTGCAGCTTCCCATACAACTGAACTTCATTCGCGGCGTAATACTAGTTTTATTAGCAGCTTTGGTGTCTTTTCCGGGGTGCAGCTCTCGTCGAGTACCATCGCCGACTCGGGCCCCGTGGTCTGCGTCTGCGACGGGTCTGGGGACGGCTCCAAGCCAACGGGCCTCGCGGATGCTAATCTGCCCAACCCGCACCAATCCATGTATCTTCTCTTGATATTTGCAGAGGATGGTTTTCCATCTTCCAAGATCTATGCACACAAAAGGCCAATCGGGCCCCTCCGTCCGCCATCGCACCTGCTCTGTGCTGTTGTCCCACTGTCGCGCATCGGCCTTGTCGCCCCAACGCGATCTGCCTCTGACTCTGCCACCGACGTTCGATCGGCTTGAACGCCTCAGAGGATGCCCACTTTCTTGAGCGACGACGTGATCTCTTCCGTTTCCTGGATGAATTGCAGAGCGCCCATTAGCCAAATGCTCGTCAAAGCTGCACGCCCTCTTGCAGCCAGTGTCAAGTATATGTATATTTCGTAGATTGGATCGAGACTCGTTGTCGGGAATCGTATCGCCATCCATGGGTAGCTACACACTGGAGGCGGGTTACATGATCTTTGTAACCTCGTCCTCGACCTGTGGGATTTGGGGGAGATGGTCAGCCATAAACTTCGCCGGTGGCGCAGCTGCAGGTCATAGTTGTGGAAGCACGCGGTTCAAACCCAACCAAAGCAACATGCAAGCAATATGCAGCAAACGTACCTCCATATCCTCGAGCGAGTCTTGCTGCGATATACACCGTAGCACGTTCTTTTTACTGCTCTCCTGCAGTTCTCCTGCCAACAACAGCTCGTCCAGGATGTAGTATGCTTTCGTGAATGAGAAGATGATATCAAGCTCGCACACGTTTCCGTAGTACTTGTCCATCTGCTCGACGTAGCGGTGGATGATCTCGAGGGTGATCAATTCGTTGTCTTCGGAGGCGGCACCGGCGATAAAGAAGAGCGAGGCATATCGGCGGTATACGATCTTTGAGTCTGAGGATCATCAGTTGGTGCTGTCGATACGTATGACGAGGGGAAACTGACCCTTGTACTCTAAGAAGTTGCACATGCGAGTTCTGCGAGCCAGAACCAGCTGGGAGACGTCCTTGACAATCTTGGCCTTCTCCTTAGGCGACAACGTGGTAAACCACTTTGCCAGACGCTGCAGAGGGGACGTGGTCAGCAATGTAGTCGCCGACGGAACTCGTGTGCAAGGGATGAGATCATACCACTTTGCCCTGACGGGAGAGAAGAATGAGGTATCTGCGCCGTCATTCAGCTATTTTGCTCGGATGCACCAGCAGACAGGGTGATGGGGGAGCATACTGGATGGCCATGATGATGCTTTCACATCACCCAGCAGGGTGGACTAGAAAGATGTTTGGGTCGAGAGATGGTCTTGGGAGATGTTGTGCGGATCTCAATCCAGTGCAGTCCGATGCAGTACAGCGGCTGAGCAGAGCAGACCGAGCAGCAGAGTAAGGTTGGCGACGAACTATTGCACAAGGTGTGGTTCGGTCGTCGATGGTGTTCTTTCCCCCTTGGCGGAAGCCGGGGTCTCGTCAGGCTGGGCAGCGCAAGGTGTCAATTCTGGCAGGTGCTGTATCCTCAGGCAGCAGGCATATCCGTAGCTGACGGGACTGGGCCTTCGGTGAGCCCAGGGAGGCTACAGGGCGCTCGGTGGAAGTCAGCACCTCAGCGCGCCACAGTGTGTTAGCCCGCTATGGGAATTCTCGGGTCTGGGTTTTCTCCAGCGGATGTACCCCATGAACCAAAGCCTATCTAGGTCCTTGCAAAACAAGCTTGGTGCTCGGGAGAAGGCGTCCGATGGCTTCGTGCCTCAGATCTTCAGCGTCTGAGTCGGACAGAGCCAAACCACGACGATTCAAGCAGACAACAGCAGCTCATAGGTCGTGGCCAGTGGGGGAAGATACGCCGCAGCACGCTGAAGTGCATACAAATCTGCCCAGAGGCGCTGACGCGATATGCTACACCCCACTATGCGCCAATGACCTGCCCCTCGGAGTCGGGCTCCTGCCGAGTTCACCGCGGAAGAGGAGGGGTGGAAGGTGGGATGGTGAGGGGGGATGTGCGGACAGCGTCTTTGGACAAGGGAAATCGACGATTCTTGTCTTGATTCAGTCATCCATTTTTGTCACTGAGACGACTCGTCGATTCTCCGGCCCGTCTATGAAAAAGGGCACCAATTCCAGCCTCCGACGCCCTTCCCGCTCTTGTCCTCGATTATTTCATTCAGACAGACCACGCTACCAATCGATCAACAAACAAAACATCTTTCCACCTAGGGATCCCAGGTTTCAACATCTTCTAGAAGCCATCCACATACCGGCATTGCATACTCTTCACGACGTCCACACCAGGCACGGCACACTGCACCGCATCTTTCCGATTTATCTCCCACAATAAGCCGAATCTCGCATGCCGTGCGCCAACCATTATTAATTGACCTCTCTGACCTGTGATTACCGACATTACCAAGCCTATCCTTATCGGCACCCTCTCCCCTCAGATTGTTAATCAACCCCTCCAAACTCTAAAAAAAAGTACGGCACCCAGAAAAAAGTGCGACAGACGTCAAATCGACACCATCATATTGCGCGATAAGGACCCTTCACGACGCAATCTGCTCCGATCGACCAGTTCCCAGAGCCAAACTCAACCTCACGTCTCCCTACGAATATTCTACGACCTCCATAATTACCCGCCCGCCATGACGAAACTAATCCTATCCACGGGGTGCGTTGCATTTTCCCAATTTTTCTTTGATTATTCATACTTGCGCCCTGAAGCTGATTGGTGATCCTCCGCCGCGTGCAGAAACATTGTCTCGGGCGGCCCCTCCATAATCCGCAAACCAGGCGCATACAGATCAAACCTCGAACTCACCAACTCGCTGCGAAGCAACTTTCTCGCTGCTCAGCAGGACTACTCGCCCTACTCGGAGGCATCCCCCATCGACGATGACGAGGCTGACGGAACCCTGAACGGAAACTCGAATGGCTACTCCAACGGCGAGAACGGTCGCTCTGGCCGGCCCCGCCTCGATATCTGGACCGCTCGCGAAGACGGTGCCCTCTACATTCCACGGATAGACTGGTCCTACTCTGGTCTGCAAGAGGAGCCAACAAACTACGATATCACTGTGAAGCTCTTCTTCCTCCCAAACGCGCCTGCTGAAGAACGCGAGCGCTACGTGCAGGAGGCGCTGGACCTCGTCCGGAAGGAACTCGGCGTCACCACGATAGATCTTCTGATCGCCTCATTCCCTGGAATGTCCTTCGAGGGAGATTGTGAGTGGGAGGCTGACAAGCGCAACGCCAGCCAAGGCAACATCGACCAGGAGGCCGCGACGTGGACGGTACTCGAGGACCTGTACCGCCGCGGTGAGGTTAAGGCCCTCGGCATCTCTGAATTCGGCACCGAGAAGCTTGCAAAGTTCATCAAAAAGGTCGATATCCGTCCCGCCGTTGACCAGATCAACACCAAGGACTGCTGTAGCGTGCCGCCCACTCTCGTCAAGCTGGCCAAGACAGAGGGCGTCGAATTGCTTGTCCACACCGACTGCACCGATATTTTGCCTAGCGGCACCCTCCGCGAGCTTCTGGGTCACGGACTGCAGGGCGCTGGCGTCCTCGCTGACCCTCTTGAAGGCGGCGAGGGCCTGTACGGCGACCTCGTGCCGGAATGGGTGGTCAAGTACACGGCTTTCGTCAAGGACCGAGGCGTAATCGAGAACAAGGGATATTTCGCTGGCGCGGAGCTCGTGGAGACCTCCTGAGAGGCTCCTTTTTGTCGTGCTGTTGGGATTAATGATACCATGGCCGAACAATATGGCCTATAGATAAATACTGCATAGCGTTCCTGTGTCTGGCGGACTCTGGGTTTTTCTTGGTGGTTACACTGAACCCTTCTTGTCTATTAGAGTCTTGGTCTCAAGACATTTTCCACGAACATGATCTATTCCTGGTTCTCGAAC
Source organism: Colletotrichum viniferum (assembly GCA_020226115.1). Taxonomy (NCBI): domain Eukaryota; kingdom Fungi; phylum Ascomycota; class Sordariomycetes; order Glomerellales; family Glomerellaceae; genus Colletotrichum; species Colletotrichum viniferum. Next base: position 498,331 of record JAGFBE010000018.1, read on the forward strand.
GTCCCCAATGTGGCCAAGTGATATGCTTACTCCTTCAGCAAGGCCTCTGCAAGCCTCTTCCCCCTTTCGCCTCCAAGGTAGATGTCGTCCTCGACGCTCTCCATTCCAATCTCGACAGCCTCCTTGTAGCCCCTGACTACCAAATCTTCGTCAACGCGCAGGCCGTTCTCCACCAGCGCCAAAATCACACTCCGTATACGCGCAATCTCCCGCATGGTCTCGACATCGATCTGGTCGTTCTGGCTGGAGTAGACGTTGGCGCTCACGCTCTCCTCCATGCGGTTCAGCCCGACTGACTCGGGCATCTCGCTCTCGACATGCTTCGCAATCCAGATGAACCCGTTGACGCCGAGCGTGATGTGAACCTTTGCCGCGCCCCTCGCCGCGTCCATCACCCACTGCTGCCTCTTGGCACGCACCACACCGCCGCCGCCCCCGGTGCCGGTGACCGCGCAGAAGACGCCGTTGCGCAGCTTGCCATACTTCAGGGAACGGGTGTGCAAGCTCGCCGCGCCGTCCTGATGCAGCTGCTGGACCTCCGCGACGACGAGGTCGCCCTCGGCGAAGAAGGAGCGGATCTGGAGCTCGTCCGTGTCGGTGCGCTTGCGAAGGATGCCGCCGGGCAGGTTGATGGCGGAGATCTGGAGGATGGCGAGCTGCGAGGAGCCGACGTCGACGCGCCAGCGCTTGGCCTGGACCTCGACTATGCGGCCGACGACGAGGTCGCCAATCTCGGGGGTGTAGCGGGCGCGCAGGGGCCGGACGGATAGGAGCTTGTTGGTGCGGGTTACGGTTCCCGCGACGGAGGAGACGATTTCGGTGGTGCTCGGAGTGATGTAGGTGCCGTGACCTCTGCATGAAAAGTCAGATCACATGTCTCTTCAGAAGTGCACCGATGCAGTAAAAAGAGGAACGGGGGAGGGGAGGCGGCGCTGCACGAACCTCATCCACTGAGGGTCGTCGGTGATGACTTCACCGGGCGTGACGATCTCGTAGTTGTCGCCGCGAGGGCGCTTCGCTGGGCGAGACATGGAGACATCGCCCTCAATGTCGACGCCGCCATCGGAATCTGAGTCGGAGTCGCTGGGGCGTTGTGCGAGCTTTGGCCGTGACGGCGTGCCTCTCGGGGCGAGGATTGTGATGGGCATTCTGAAGAGAGGACGGCGACGAGGCCGTAGGAGGACGGGACGTGACGATGATGCTAGACCTCAGTCGGTTCCAGGCAAAGTTTGGATTGTCGGGAAAATTTGAGCTCGTTTCTCTCAATTTTAGGCGCCAATCGCAAAGTTGGCTGGGTTTCGTGGGGTATTGTGGTGGTGTTGCGTGGTTGACATTGAGGTGCAAAGAATTTTTGGTGAAGCTATGGAGGGGCAGATCAGAGCATGCGGTTGATGGACCGTCGCCGAGCCACTGCATTTTGGCAACCCAACAACCGAAAAAGTCCCGTCCAGGTGCATAGAATGAATTGTTTTCTATTACTGAATTGATTACAAGCTAGAGTTCTTCATTCATACATGGGTATATGGTACAGCTCTGTCGCAGCTTTTGAGCGCATGCATACAACATCTGCTCGCTGCACAGATGGCGAGAGGCATTAACAGTCCCTGCACGGAGTATGCATCGCATGGGAGGGAAATATCTGCCCCAACCGGCGGCATAACTGCTTCCTTGGCGTCTAGTGTTGCGCACTACAGCTGGCTGTCGATGCGACGGCCCTGGGTTGACCTCCGCAACGTCTCTTCTGAGCCTGCCGACGAGTTCTTCTCGTGTGTATGTGTATGGGTTGAGTGGTGGTTAAAGCTTCCAAGTGCCTTATTGGCCTACATCTCACTATCTGAAGAATCTCCAGATTCCCAAGTATGTCAAGCCGATGGAGATGCTGATAATGCCCATCTTGCGACTTTGCATACCGAACTTTGACTTGGACTTGAGGATTAACGGACGGTTCTTTTCGAGTTGGCCCATTCCGGACATGTAGTTGTAGGCTGCAAGACCGAGAAATGCACCGCTTCCTGAATGCAATAACATTAGTATGTTGCCGCCTACAACGGCATGGGAACGCATTGCTCTTACCGACAACTCTGCAGGACATGCAATCATCGCCGCGGTCCTCGCGCAGGAGATCGTCAAGCTTCTCGGGCTTGTCGAGGGTGCCCACGTTGGGGACTTTGTCTCCTCCTCCAAACATGGCTGTTGTGTGGTGCTTGAACTGCCCCAAGAGGTTTGGAAGATCGTCAGGTGTTTTTGCGACCAAAGGCTCCGATGCACCGTACAATCCGGGGAGCTTGAGATGGAAGCAGGGTTGCGTGGCGCGTGATTGGCTGGGAGGAGCCGCTCCCTTGCACTAACATTTAATTTCATCATCGAGCATGTGCGCCATGGCGGGACGGTGGTTCCTGGCAGCTGGAGCTCCCGCCAGCGGCCAAGCACCGACTGTCACCAAGAGGGAGAGCCAGAACCTCCCTCCACACACTCATCAACTACACGGCGCAGCCTCCGATGCCGACCTGACGATGAACGGCGTTATTGAGGCGCTGCACATCTACGATGAGCACAAGTCAGTCATCTCTTGAAGTCGGCCCTTTCAGTGAGAGATACTGACACCGCGCAGCCATGCCATCCTGTCGCACACGTACACGGGTCGCCCGCTGTCGGCACAGCATCTTCTACCCCTCTACCTAGAGCATCCTGCGCCGCGCCCGAACGTATTATACCTGCCAAACACAAGCCCTCCGACGCTCGTCTTCAGCCTCAAGCACGCCAACCTCCTCTTCCTGGCTACTTCCTCGTCCGATATCGAGCCTCTCCTCGTCCTCGAGTTCATACACCGCATAATCGATGTGTTTGAAGAGTTCCTTGGTGCTCCCTTGCTGGCGCACAAGATCGAGAGCAACTACGACGTCGTAGCGCAGCTTTTGAACGAGATGTGCGATGCCGGCAACATCAACACCACGGAACCAAATGCGCTGAGGGATTTGGTTGAGGTTGAGGGCTGGGTAGGAAAGCTGTTGGGGAGCATCAATTTACCAGGGTAAGAGATATTTTCAAGAGCTCAAGACGAGCCGCATCTGACAATCTGAGCAGGAAGCCTGGAAACTTTGGCACAAGCTTCTCGAACTCAAGCGCACCGTCGATAATTGCACAAAACACTCCGGCCTTACCTTGGCGTCGAGCCAATGTACGACATACCTCCAACGAGATGTACGCAGATATCGTCGAGACTCTTACAGTCACACTTGCTCCTTCGGGGAGACCATTGGCCGCTTTTTCCAATGGAACAATAGCATTCACCTGCAAGGTGTCAGGCGTACCTGACATCGTCATGACATTAACAAGTCCATCGGGCAAACACAACTTGGCGGGTTTTATGGACCTCCCTGTGTTCCACCCATGTGTTCGTCTGGCAAGATGGAAAGAGAGGCCAGGGGAGCTGAGCTTCATACCTCCAGACGGCCGATTCATCTTGGCTAGCTACGAAGTCGACTTGCTCCCGTTCACAAGCGGCAAAAGTGGCAACATGAGTTCAAATAATCTCAAGCTGCCTGTCAACATTGAGATGAAAACTGGACTTGGACCGACAGGCTCTGATTTCGAGGTTCGGCTTCACGTGAACAAGGTTCTAGGCACAGGAGGTCCGTCTGCACAAAGCCAATATGGCAGAGGCGGAGGCGGTGCAGGTCGAGGATTTGGAGGTCCCCATGCTGGAACACCTGCATCGCCGCTGATGGAGGATCTCATCGTCACGGTGCCGTTGCCAGCTGAGGTTAGAAACCTCCCGGAATTGCGGCCTAGCAAGGGAGACGCGAGCTTCAGTCCTGGTGAGAAGGTTCTGGAGTGGCACATTCCTACAAAGGAGCTGTCCGTCGGCACTTCTTACTTCGGTCTTCGGTGTACAGTTGTTGGCCAGCTGCCTGACGATGAGGACGATGAGCTGGACCCTACTGGATTCGGATTCGGGAAGTCGTATGCCTACGATGAACCCTATCAAGCAACAAGCCCCGTCAGGGCGAAGAAGACGACGGAAAAGGCAGACGACGAGAAAGACGCGAAGAAAGTGGCGCAAAACAAGATGCTGATGCCCAGCTCAGCCTCGGTGAGCTTCTCGGTGAAGGGTTGGCTACCGAGTGGTCTTAAAGTGGAAAGCATTTTGATCGACCCTCGCAAGAGCAAAGGCCTGGGAGAGGGTGTTAAACCATACAAAGGAGTCAAGTACGTGACCGTCAGCAAGGGCGGTGTAGAAACGCGATGTTAGTCGGCAGGGTCAGGCGAAAATAATGACTTAGAGTTGAAAAACATTGGTTATTTCACATGCTTCTCGATCAATGACTCTCTTAGCTTAACGGCTAGTCGGGCACTAAGGTAGAAGACATATCAAGATGGCAACGGTGATTGACACTGCTGCTGCTTCTGACGCACTCTAGCCATGTGCTTCAATGTCGGGTGCCTCAATCGAAGAGCTATGACTCTTCAAGACTCGGCATCCAACAAGGAATCTATAGATCTCCATCGCATCGGCCCCCCCTGGTCCCTGAAATGATCTGCTGAGCATCTGCTGACGTGCCCCGCCCGGCGCAGCGGAACCCAGAAAACGCGCTGTAAGAGGTCGTCTTCAGCGTGCAATCGCGGGGTACTCCAGCGAGAGGTCCATCGGCCTCGGGACTTCGGTTAGGGGCGGCCACTTGGAGCATCCGCCAATTCCATCTGGCGTCATGGCATTGAACGCCACTACCACGTTCCCTATGCCGCCCGTGGCTTAGGTTGGCTGTGTGACACATTCGACGGTCTGGTTCGCGCAAACTTGAGACTCGTCTACTTTTTTGTTCTCTCTCCTACTTCTTTCCCTCTTAGTCCTCTCTAGGCTTTTTGTGCTTGCTTCAAAATTCGCATGGGAGTTGTCGACACAAGCTCATGTTCGCGATAATCTAGCTCCCCCAGCTTGTAATCGGCTGGCGTCACTGGCCATGACAGCTCCCGGAGCTCACTCCCTCCGCCGAGGCGGCCAACGCATATGGGCTGATGGGCTCGGCTGCCTCGGCAGAAGATGTAATGCGACGACGACACATACGGTAGACATTGCTTCCAGGAGTAGTCGGCGGCCTGCCTCGACGCAAGGGAAGCGGCCGCGGACGGCGCTGTTCTTTCCAGGTCAGTGGACATGAAGCGAAGAGGGGAACAGGAGGAGGGGCGAACTCGTCTTTGCTGGCGACGGATGAGCTGACGTTACACCGCGCAGGCCAAGGAGTGCAGAAGGTTGGCATGATCACGCCATGGCTCGAGGCCTTCCCCACGACGGCGAAGCCCATCTTGGAGGAGATTGATCACTACATGGGATACAAGCTCTCCGACATCATCGCCAACGGCCCAGGCAAGCTGCTTACGAAGACGCCCAATGCCCAGCCCGCCATCATGGCGACGTCGATCCTCATCCTCCGCATCCTGCAGCGCGAGTTCGGCTTCGACATTCCACAGCGCGTCGACGTCACTCTTGGGCATTCGCTGGGAGAATTCGCGGCGCTGGTGGCGGGCGGATACCTCGAATTCGAAGACAGCTTATATCTGGTGCGCAAGCGGGCCGAGGCCATGCATGAGGCGACAAGGCGCGCTGTGGACGAATACGGCGGAGAGTACGGCATGGTGGCTATAGTAACAGAACCGGAGTACTTGAAGGGCCTGATCGAGGCTATACACGACTTTGTGGGACACTCCAGCGCGGGATCCAAGGGGGAGAGCTCGGAAGACGTCCCGCCGATAGAGCAGGTGCTCATTGCGAACATCAACAGCAAGAACCAAATCGTGTTGAGTGGCAACATTGAGCGGATCAAGACTCTTGCGACACACGTCAGGCAGTTCTTGGGGCATGACCCACGCGCCGTGCGGTTGAATAGCGACAGTCCGTTTCACAGCCCGATCATGAAGCCTGCGGTCTCGGTTGTGAAAAGCATTCTTAACAAGAAGAGCAGGGTGAAGGGGCGCGAAGGGGAGGATATCATCACATTCCCGGGCAAGTTGCCCTGTATAAGCAATGTCAGCGCGAGGCCGTTCGAGAGCAAGGAGGACGTGAAGGATCTCCTAGCGCGGCAGTGCCTAGAGACGGTGAGATGGTGGGACAGTATCAAATATCTCGACCAGGAGGAGAAAGTGAGGCGGTGGATTGGTCTCGGGCCCGGCAAGGTCGGACGCAACCTCGTCGGAAAAGAGGTGGGCATGAGAGGAAAGGACTCGGTCAAAGGCGGTGGCGTATGGGCCATCACCGACCCGAACGAGATCGAAGAAGTGCTGAAGGGACTCGAGGATACGGAGCATTGGTCGGACGACGATGCCGAATGAGGATCTATAATGTCTTTAGGCGGAATATGGGGTTTATTGGCCTGGCGCTTTCGTTACCAAGCACGAGCACGAGAGCTCGTCTCATGGTCCATCTTTACCAGCTTGTATGATGGTTACTGGAGTAATGGACTTTTCTTTACAATATGTAACTCTATTTTACCAGAAAGTCTGCAATATGCTGACTGCTGCAAAACACATATTTGACCACCAGAGGCGATTTTGTTAATGTTGACATTGCTCCGAGTGCTAGCTACGCAGCGGCAGCCGTTGCAGATCCGTTGCCTTTCCTCCCACAGCGACCCCTGACATCGATGCGGGGCACTCGAGGGACCCAAAAATCAATTAAGCTCCCGCCGACACCACAGCTAAAGTACCTACCCCAGCTCTCCAATCTTCAACCCTCTTCTGCGACGACGTTCGACCTCAAGCATACCGTGTCCATCAACCGCATTGCGCATCTTCCGCCGCAAATTCAGCGCCAACCGAAACCAGCACAGCGCAAGGAAGCACAGCGAATGTGGCTATGGCGACCGCGATCCCCTCAATAGCCTGCATAGGCATCATCGGCCGCAACGTACGTCCAATCGCATACAGACCACCCCCTCCGCATGCTCCAGAGCTCTTCCTCAAACCGCCCATCCTTCGCTGGAGCTCTTTGGCAAGGACGACACTTGCTGACGAGAGCAACAGAACAACCCCCTCCACATCTCCATATTCCCGTCGTACAACCCATCAACAAACACCTTCGCCCCGATCCGCACGCCCCTCCAGTTCTCCCTCCTCCTCTCCTCGACCTTAGATATCTTCGAACTACGACACAACGCAAGCGGGCCCAACGCGGCAGGTGCTCCCAGCGGGGGCTCCGGTCTCTCAGGCGAGGTCGGCCTCCTCCACGCGGTTGACGAGCGGCTCGCCGCGTACGGCTGGGAAACGAACACGGGCGTCAAGATCGTCGTCGTCGTGGACATGCGCGGGCGGAGGGTCGGCGGCGGTGGCGACGGTGCTGCGGCTTCTGCCAAAGGACGGGGAGCTGTCGGGCTTCGTGAGCAGGAGTTGCGGGTCGTGTTCAGGGCGGTACAGAGCGCCTACGTCAGGTTGCTGCAGAACCCCTTTTACGAGCCCGACGAACACTCGCCGGTGTCTGGACGCGGGGGCAGGGTGATCAAGAGCAAGAAGTTTGAGGGGGATGTACGGAGGATTGGTGAGGCATGGACGCCCGGCGTCACGACGCTGTAAGGCGGCTGGAAAGCTTCCAGAACGAGGAGTTTATGGCGTTTCAAGACGGGAGGTAATGTAAATCGAATTGCGAGTCTATGTTGTCGGGCCAGGTTCTCCTAGCGGCGTTGTAAGATATCTATCACGAGACTCAAAGGTCTATATCGCCCGATGCGACGGGCGCGTGCGTGGGCCCAGCGTCGCCAAAATGCTATGCTATGCGCCGGTATATGCTAACCTAAGTCGTATCTAACATTCCAAACAACCAAAAACTTCATCTCCCACTGGACTGCTCGACCCTGCGCTCCGCCTCCTCCAAAGCTTCTCGTCTTTCGATCACGAGCTTGTCAGTACCGAACGGTCCATCAACAGGCCTCGACGGACCCATCATGGCATCCGCCTGTCTGGCGCGCGGCGGCAGAGGCTCGTCCTTCTTGGGTTTGGATGGCAAGGAGTTCTCCCAGTGCCGCGATGCCCGGGGCACAGGGGTCCACCACTCCCCAGGTGAACCTCCTCGAGCATGCCATGCCTCGCTACACAGCTCCCACAGTCTGCTTGCCGCACGACGGTACGCAAACCGCTCGTCTTCACCCGTAAACGCTGCCGTGTTGCTGAAGTTGGGACGCCCACCATCACCACCCACGTGACCCAGCTTGCCAAAGTCGGAGTCTTGGTCGGGGTCATACTTGGCCGTCGGGAGTTCCGTGTCGTAGAAGGAGATGTTGGGTCTGAACGGCGCCGCGGAGTCCTGGTAAACCTCGGCGATCGTCTCAGAGTGGATCGCGTCAGAGTCGACGACCTCCTCCCCAGCAGCGGCAGCAGCCGCCACGGCTTCCTCCTGGGCACGGATGTCCGGGAAGAAGAGGTCGTCGGGCCCCGTCTGGGCGCGGACGAAGAGCTTGCACCTTGCCTCGTAGAGGGCGTCCAGGAGCGTGATGAAGCGGCGGGCTTCGTTCTTCTGCAGGGCCGTGAGGGTCGGGACGTTGTCGATGATGAAGGTGTGGTAGGTCGAGGCCATGGTTACGTAGTCGGCCGGGCCGAGGGTAGCGACGAGGGCGTCAAAATCCCAGTAGACTACGCCGCCATATTGGCGGGGGATGGGGATTGTGCGGCCGTAGACTGCCAGCGTTGCTGAGGACCAAGGGTGGGAGAGGTGCTGGGCTAGGGCGGTTGTCCAAGGGGTTGTGTCGGGCGTGAGGAGGAAGTACTTGGAAGGTGTTGATGTTTCTAGTGATGTTAGTCTGGTAACGTGATTAAGATAGGACGCATTGGTGCAAGTTTGAGTAAAGATGATGAGGTGGGTGGGTGTTGAGTTAAATGAAAAGGGGATCGATCGTATGCATAATTCAAGGCCAGTAAAGGCAACAAACATACCGTCTTTGGGCTCCTTCTTAGCCAGCTCCTCCCCGCCTATAAAGCCAGCTACAGGGGCCTCGACTGCAATAGTCTCACCAGTTTCTCGACGTCTAAAGTCCGTTGCCCCTTCCATGTGCCAAAAGTCGCATCGCGCCTTCAACACTTCCAGAAAAGCTGCAAAGTCGTTTTGACTGTGGAGAGTAGCCTTGGATCGCGCGCCACCAAGAAAGAGACTCTTCAGGAACCCGTCTGACGGAGGAACAGTGTACTCGACACCGATGGCCTTCTGTAGCTCCTCAGGCATGCGGTTGGATGATGCGATGAGGACCCCGCCGAGGTGGAAGAAGGCTATGAACAGGTGGGACAGGATCTTACTTGCTGCCCTGTCCGGAAGCTGGAACTCATCCAGGAACAGGATCGGAGACTCCTCGACAAGTTTCTTGGCGAGCCAGAGCATGGAGTACTCCTTCTCGTTGCCGCTTAGCTCTGGGTGAGACCGACGGAACTTCTCGAGCTGTGAGAATGTGTAGAGCATAAACGTGTTGAAGTGCCACCGCCTCTTCTTCTCTGTCGGCAGACCCTGAGCAAGCAGATCTATCAACATCGACTTGCCGACGCCGACTTCACCTGAGAGGAAGAGGCCCCTGGGGGAATTGATGGTGATGGCGCCCTCAAGGCTGGTCATGACTCTGACGAGAGCCATCGGGTTGGGGTCTTTCGTCTCGGGCATGATTTTCTTCGACACATGCTTGAACAGCGGGTTGTCCCATATAGGATGGTTTGGCATGGCCAATCTCGCAGCGGCCTCTTCGGGGTCCTCAGCCTCAGGGATGTCGGCGACTTGCTTTAGGCGCTCCCGATAGTCCTCTTCCGGGGCGTAGTCTTTCAAGCGGGTATATAGTTTTTGGAGATGGATAGCCAGCCGGTGTTGAGAGGAGTCTGGGGCGAGAAGTTTGGTCGAGATGAGGGTGCGGTATTTGACGAGCGGGTCGGTGATGGCCATGGCAGTTGAGTACTGGCGACTCATGAGGGCCACCTTGGCCGAGTTGAGTCTCATTTTCCTCGTTATCATAATCATTGTCGTTGACGGTTGTGTTGATAAAGAAAAGACAGCTAATAAGAAAAGCTGTACAAGCCGCACAAAGGATGCTGCGGTGTGAAAGAGCTAGTGAAAGCTACTGGCGCGTGTCCCGTGCAATATCACTGGCCAGGATGAAGGCATGTATGTCGCCTGCCCTCTGTGAAGTTCTAGGAACTTAGGAAATTGAAGTCGGAGGACAGCTCGGCTCCAGATCCCCAGCTCGGGACTAAGTTTCAGAGGAAACCAAATGTGCAGACTACCTTGGAAGTCCACTTATGACGATCTAGGCCAAGTGTAAACCGTTTACTACACTGATGGCCAGATCCAAAGAAATATGAAATCAGCTGTGAGTCCTTCTCTTAGCATCCTGGCAGCTCAGGTTGATCGGCGATATACCTCCAGTCGACAACAGGACCGAGCCAGTTCGCATGTAAGTCCCGTCTGGCCTTTTTCGAAATGGTGTGAAAAATCGGGTTGCTCATTGGCTACGTTGAACCATGGATAGCATAAGCAGGGCTCTCACCAGAAGCATTCCCCGGAGATTGTGAGTTGGTTGCGAGTCAACAGACTTCGGGCGGAATGTTCCACAGGGGCGTAGATGGGGCAGGATGACGATGAGATTGACATCGCCTGACCCTCGTAGTCTCAAGGTTTCCGTTCCTTGAGCGAGGGTTATTTGAGCTGTTAAACTGTATGCCTCAGGTCCTGGGGGGATGATAGAGAGTCTGAGTTGGTGGATATATCCTTTTGTATCCAGACATCAGAATGGTTCTATCTGCGACCAGTGTCCCGCCGTCAGTTCCCGAGGGCCGACGCTGGGAGTGACGTTGTTGACTTGGTTTCCATGGCTCCACTAAGGAAGGGTCCCTATTTTCTTCCAATGCGGCGATTCAGCAGGCTCCAGTACGATCGCGGAGTCGGCCAATCAGAGACATTCATCAGGTCAGACGCACCACGCCAAAGCAGGTACGTACCGGAACCGGGACCCACGCGCTGGAAGTATCTCAGTGCTCCTGGTGCCCCTTCCGCCGCCTCAGCTGGCACGGCTGCACAGCTGCAGAGAGCCTGCACGCCGCACCACTGGGGAGCCACTTGGAGCCGCCTGGAGCCAATGAGGCCTGACAAATCGCTCCCGTGAGGTGAGTGAGAGGTGAGAGGTGAGCTTCTCTTAGCACCACCCAGAGCTGGTGCTGGTGGTCCGTGCTTGGCAGATGCAGCAACCTTGTGTTTTTTTCGACAAGACCCAATCGATGGATGCTTCGTCACTCTCACATATTTGCTAAATCCGCTTTGGAGTCTGCCACCTACGTCCCTGGCACTCCGCTTTCCCTAACAATACCTTAGGCCGCAGAATTCATCCTCGAAATGTTTTTCTGATCCTCCTCCATCAACCGAATCGAACATTATCACCCTCCACGGCGACCCCGAATACCACCACCCCCTTCGCGCCCGGTCGCTCGAAACATCACCATGTTTTCTCCCTCCGCGAGCGAAGGCGGCCCTGCCACCGCCACGCGAAGCAGAAGACGCCAGCGGCCCGTCAGCAATGAGAGCCTCGCTCAACAACCCAAGGCCAAGCGCCAGCGTCTCCCTCTGACCGAACAGACCTTCACCAACCCCGATGTATCGAACGCGCCTGCCCCGGAGATGTACGAGGTCAAGTCCGACAAAGTTGCGACGCTCGACGTGCGGCAAGACGGCATCGAAAACCACCACCCCATCACGCCCACGCCGAGGAAGGAGCTCAGCGTGCGCGCGAAAAAGCCCAAGGGCGGCGAAAGACCTACCAAGGGTGATGGAAGCGTTGTTTTGGTAGGTCTCACCTCGGTCGCATTGCGTCCTCGACGGCTGCTAACAATTTACCCAGACGACGAATAACGCCTACACCGTGAGCAAACTCCCTGCGCTTCCAGACCGCATCCGTGCGGATGCTTCAGGTACGTTCTCTACAATTTACGCGCCCATTACCGCCTAACCCTCCGTGAAGCTCAGCAACATGGCGATGTTTTCTCGAACGGATACGCCCTTAGCTTGACCCATACACACGCCATCGTCTGGCCATACACGAACCCTACCCAATCCCCCGAGACATTCACCTTCACTCTCCCATATCCCTCGAAGCACACTTCAGAACCTCTTCCATTGGGCTGTCTTGTGTCGCCGTCAGCCTCCTCTACAGAGCCGGGCCTGGTGGTTGTCATGCCCGTGAGTGGGAAAATTGCGTACTGGGAGTCCATCTCGAGCGCGGCAACCCTGGATTTCATCCGCCAACAACGACATGGTGTGGAGGGATCAATATCTGGCATGTACTCGGGCGAGAGAGTCATTCAGATCACCAACGCCGAGTCCGCCGGGTTCGTCCTTGCCTTTACGAGCGGCAGGCTGGCGTACATGAGCGTTCGCGACGGACACGGCCGACCCACGATTTCGGTCCAATTCCTCCGCACGAGCCTGGGACCCGCGGCCGGAGGACTTCTCGGAAGCATTCGCCACGCTCTTACGCACACCGCTGGCCGCGGGGATATTGCCGCCGTACGAGCAGAACGCACTACTCGGGTCGGCGAACGCAATGTTGTTGCTGCTACTCTCAAGGGAAGGCTGCACGCATGGAGGATCCACCGCGGAGGACACCACGACACGATTGTTGAGGCGGACATGCAAGAAGAGATCATCGACGCTATTCGCGAAGTTGACCCATCGAGCGGAGAATTCCACCACGACACATTCGAGGTTGTCGACCTTGCGTTTGTGCCAAAGGGCTTGGACGCCAAGTACCGGGACATGAGCAGGCTCAGCAATGCCATGGCCTCAGACGACATGAACTTGCAGCACCTCGTCTTGCTTGTCAGTCTTACAAAGAAGAAAGAGTCGCACTACTCTCTGGTTGAAGTCATCCTCTCGCCCTCCTCAGCGCAGGTTGGTATGGTCCGGCCCATCACCTCATACAAGGTGCGCTACAGCCCGGCGAACCCACTGCAGGCCGCAAGACCTCGCCTGTACCTTCCCCGGCCCGCTCTGGTTGCTTTCGTTGTGTTCGACAAGGCAGTTGTTGTCGCGTCAATTGGTGTTCCCCCGGAGTCACCCGACTCGCAGCTCCAAGAGGATAATCACATCATTCCTCCTACGTATGAAGATGTGATCACCCTCTCCGACAACAACCAATCAGAGATTCTCGGTTCGGGCTTTGAAGAGCCTCAGAACGGCAGCGAAGAATCAAGAAGCCAGCGCCAAAAAACCAAGAACCCATCAGTCGTTCTCATCGTGCGTGGTACAGGCGTTGTGCGATTGATGACAACAGACATAGACAGATTCGGCAGTGACAAGCCCCCGAAAGTCACACCGAAGAGCAAGCTAGAGCAAGCCGTTTTCTTCGGCAACAAGACAGATACCCCATTGGTTTTCGATGGAAGGAAAGGAGTCCAGTTCTCAGACAACGAAATGGCGGAAGCTGCACTACAGTTGAGCCATGAGATTATGAGCTCATCAACACCGCACATCTCGACAGTACCGGCATCTCTGGAAGACAACCTCAGCAACCGCGTGATCGCCATGGAACGCTTGATGGCTCATCTGAAGCACATGAAGGTCAACTTGGACAGGCGGACCCGATGGCTTTTGCTTTCTCATGCTGAGAAGATGATGGTCGCCACTATTCTCTGGAAGAAGCACGAGGTTTTTACGAATGAACGACCTGCAAACGATAAGAAGGATTTGGTCGCAGAAATCGTTGAGTTCATCCACCAAGACGACAAGACGACCCCAAACCGGAACGTTGGAGAGCTTGACCGAGTGAGACACTGGTTCATTCATGACGTGGGCAGACTAGAGATCTTCATTGCTTGGGCATATGAAGTGATCAAGTACATGTACAAGGATCATTTGATGGACGATGTTCGCATCACTCGTCTCATGTACGAGGCTCAGCAGGTGAACTTGGTGGCGCTCATGACAGCTTTGAACTACCGACAAGAAAGATTGGCTTTCTACGGACTTGAGGATGAGGAGCTGGACTTTGGTATCCTTCGTGACAATTACGAAGGCCTTTCTGAGCCATGGACCGGCTGCCACTACATCACAAACAACCTCAAGCGGTTGCTTGAGTTGAGCCATACATGGCTTGACCAGTACTACCCCCCGAAGGAAAAGACCAAGGACAAGTCTAAGCAACCGGACCCTGCTCTACTTGAGAAGATCAACAAAGAGATTTCTAATCTGACCGACCAGTACTTGGTGTCTCTGCTCGAGGCCTCTCGGTGGAATTCCGCCCAACTCGACGCCAAGACACAAAAATGGTCGGAACACTTGTCGAAGCTTTACGATTCCGATCGTAACGACAAGGTACTTTCACTTTTGCGACTTGGCAAGTGGGACGAGAGCATCAACATTGCCGAGAAGCATCGCTGTTGGAGGGCCCTTGCTTTGGCTATGATCGAGCAAATCAATTCTCTTAGGACAGAGGCTACTATTTCGCGATCACAAGTCGAGGCTCGCGAACTCACCAACAAGGCCGAGGCGAGGGAAAAGCAGATTGGCCAATACTTCGATAAGTACGGAGAGGCCTTTGCTTTTCCTATGTACGAGATCTTGTTGGACGGTGCCGGCGTACAGGCAGTCCTCGACTTCCAGTACGACAATCATGCGTACAGGACGAAGTTCCTCCGCCAGAAGCCTGAGCTCGCCAGAATATCTTGGATCAACGACGTCCAAGGCGAGGACGACATCGACCATGCTGCGGAGACTCTACTTAACCTCGGCCTGACCCGCGAGCAACAAGTCTGGAACAAGAAGATTGAGCTCAGTCTTGGCAAGCTTGCGCTGATGGCTGAGTCTCCAGAGCCCTCAACTCCCGACCTCTTCGGACTCAAGCGAGCAGCCAGCAGCGATATCAAAGAACCCAAGAACGACGAGAAGCTGGATACCATCGACAACCAACTTGGGCTGATCAGGATTCAGGACCAGTTGTATGCGCAGGTCTTCCCTTCAATTCAAACGGCTGTCGACGAGACGGCCGAGGTCCAGCTTGCGATGGAGAACCATTGTGTGCAGATTCCCAAGAAGCAGAAGGCTCTGATTCAAGTCTTTGAGAACAGCATGCGCCGACTCGTTAGGCATGAGGCGCTCGATGCTCTGTCTCTCATCGATCTGCTTACACTCGTCAACCTTCCGGCTGAGACCGCTGCTGAGATCGCAGACCCCTTCTACTTGGCCCTTCTGGCCGCTTCGTACGGCCTCAATGGCGAGGAGCTCAAGGAGGCTAAGCGTCTCATCTGGAGACGATGCTTCATCCGAGACGACTGGACGAAGATCAATGACACTCAATTGAAGGACGACTCGGCTGTCGAGGAGAAGATCACAAGCACGACACTCTTCAGCGCATTTGCCTCTTGCTACCAGCATCGTGAGCGTTGCCACCTTAACAAACCGTATCCCCATGCTAACAATGCAACAGAGACAATTGATAACCCGTTCCAGCCCTTCCGGCCATCGGACGCGCTCGGCGCCTTCACCGAGGACCTGGACTCTCGTTTCGACATTATGGAAAAGTCGTACAGGGACAAGCTCCTCGACGCCATGAAGTGGGAGGACTCCGTGTTGCGCAAGTACATCGAGAAGGCGCGTCTGGAGGAATGGACCCGCACGACGGCCGCATCGGCCGAAGCGCTGGTTGCGGAAACCGTGGACGAAGCTACGCGGGCTGCCACCGAGGAGCTTCCGGATCAGCACACGAACGGAAAAGCGAACGGCATCCACTGAGACGCGTACCGGGTTGTGGGAGTAGGCTAGCTAGCTAGCCACTCATGTCATCCCGTACAATGAAGACTTATTTCTTTGTTTTGCTAATGTTGGGGTTGTTTGTATTAAAGCCTTCAGGGCTTCATTGGGGTTGTCTCGCCTTCACGGTGCCACGGCACGAGGCCACATTTTTTTGTTTCGTACACTTTAACTACACACATTCATGATGACATTGGGATGGATGGCATGGGAGGGGGGGATGGGTTGGGGTTATCCAGGGGGGGTTCCCTCTCTTTTTTCCAATAAGCTCTCTCTCTATTTTCTTTGAAAGAAAAAAGAACACACACACACACAAAGACAAGGATCGAAACATTAGATATCATCAACAGCAAACGCGTAAGAGAACAAAAGTGTGGGTCGGGCACTACTTTTTCGGTGTTTATGGGAGACAGGTATCTGCCAAGTAATTCAATCTAGAAGAACCTTTCCTCGTTTCGTTGACGGGATCTGGGATATAAAAGCTGCTGTAACCTGTTTGCACATCATTCCAGGTTTTGATTATCGTCGTCTGCGTGTTATATGTTTCATCGCTGACGTTGCTAATGGCCGTTTGACGTGTGACGACATTTGTTTGCGACTTGCAGTTGTGGCCATAGTATCTACTATATCTGAGGACGTTTTGAAGTGGTGGTGGGTTTGTTGCGTGGTCTATCTGTCGCTCTCTCCCTCGGACTTTGACTCTCCACGACTAAGCGGAAGCTCTGACCAGATTAAGTGGGCGTCGGTTCTACGTCTGACAAGTTTCTATACAAAACGATATACGTCTTCAAGGGTCCAGTCCATATATCTTGTGTTTCTCAGAGATGGCATGTTTCGAGAGATCGGATGCGGAGTGGGAGACAGACAATATGGAGCTAGCTTCTGGAAAGCTTTCTTGCACGTTTTCTGTTGAGGTCTGAGACGGCGGACGGAGACGGTGAGAACGGATGGGAAAGTCTACCGTGTTCGCTCTCACGGTCGAAGTGCGATAATTCCGGCAGGGGAAAAATCGGAGGTCCGATGCTCACTCTGCAAGCATATCCTTTTCCTCTCCCACCACCTTGCTTTCGCCGGTTTTACCATCCGGCAACTTTGACAAGACGAGGCACGATTCATGCCGCCGTTGGCAGGAGAGAGGGGGTTGAGTTAGGGAGGCGAAAAAAATATGAGAAACGCGTTGCGCGCGCGCAGAGATGCAGATACGTCATTCACATGGATGAAAGACCAAGCTGCGCCCGTGCCGAGGAGAATGAAAGGCGCTCTATCCTTGGGCGGGCATTACTCACCGCGGCGGGACTCGTTGGCTTTCTTGAGACATGACTTGCTAACTTTAAGAGTGTGTCTTGTCAGCGAGCTTGATTCGTCACGGGCGAGTATTGGTGCGGCGTTAGCTTCGTCGTGTAAGTTACGGTCACGACGGGGAGCGAGACATGCAGTGTTCGCTAGATATCGTCGAGAGGATGGTGCTATGGGTTTTCTTAGCAACACTCTGCTTCTTCGACCCGTGTGTTCACGAGCTTCCAGAGCGCGATAGAGCTATGGATTAGGACGGGCTGGGCTTGAGACGGGAATTGGTGATTGGATGACGGGTTGGTGGAGGGACGCGGGGAGGCCTGTGTGCGGTTGAGACTCGCGAGAGTTGTAGGGAGATGGGTCAGCGTCTCATTTGAAGCCTGGCAAATATCTCCGATGGCGAGGGAGGGCCAGCTGACGGGGAGCCGGGGAGCAGAAGTGAAACCGTAGGGCGGGAGGGAGACTGAATGAGTGGCTCCTCAAGACGCCTCTCTCGACGGGATGGTGGGAAGAGGACATCGGATGATGGGTGATGGGCTCTGTTTTCTTTGGTTGTGTTGGGAGGGCGGGAGCCGCCCGACAGCCCGCAGCGCGAAGGGCAAGCCGTAACGAACGACAGTTGCAAGCGATCTCCAACCAACCTGCGTGGCACTGTTGCCAAGGGGAAGGGGGCAGCTGGTTGACAGCCACCGACTTGTTCTCTGCACAAGGAGAAGAAGAAAAAAAAAAGAGGTCAACATGGAACGGGGCGGGCTTTCACCGCATCTCGGGCGGCACCTCGGCGGTGGGAACCTAGCATGCCGGGCTCTGACGCCGCTGCAGGTCCAAACCGGGATGGGCAAGGAGCTGCTGCAGGAGACGAGGCCATTGGACAGCGGCGCCTTCAGCAGCTGCAACGGCTGCAGGCAGGCGGATTCCTCTGGTTGGTGATCTTGCGTTTTTTTTTTTCTCCTCTGGACCCCGTTGAAGCGTACTTTTTTGTTTCGTTGCGTTGAGTAGGTGACGGCCTGGTGAATGGTTGACCGATGAACCTGGTCAGGGTGGGTTGACCTAGGCGTTTTAGCACACTGCTTTTCTGCATTTGAGTTGCCGAGCATGAGAGTTTCGATGATTTATGCTGAGAGCTCTGTACATCTGCGCATCTCAAGGTACAGAGTTCATGCCAAGCAGATGCCGTAGTGTAGGCATAGAGTTAGCGTCCGCAGGCAGCCTTATTGGATCTGCTGTGAGCAGGCTCCAGCTCTGGCGAGGCTTCAATAGCTTATCTGACCGTGGCACAGTTGCCGACAACCGGTTCTGCTAACTCGGTATGCGGAACTCAGCCCGAGTCGAGCAGAACGGTTGTCGCCAGATGCGCTTGTCATCTTATTGGCGACATGTCATGTTTGCTGCGTGCTTCCATCGAGGTGAGGCACATCTTGTAATCGTAGGCTGAGAGGGAGGACGCCGAGGCTGTACGGACGTACCTTTTTTTGATGCGTCGTCGTGCATGTTGTTTGGCTTGCCCTCGACAGTCTGTTCTCCTGGCTGTCTCCCGTCTCCCTGAGGTAGGTACCCTTAGAAAGGGGTCGTCGACCGGATAACGAGTGGCTAGCAGGAGCACGGGAACAAAGCGAGGAATGCAGCCATTGAAGCAGACACCCGCTAAGCCGTCAGCGGACCTCGATCCCCGCACAGGGCATACGCCGTGTATTTTCTAGGGTCGTTTCTAGCGCGAGCTTCCAGTGCTGTTTTGGCTTGGCTTGATATGCACCGCAATGCTCCACGGCAGAAGAATTCGATGTGATTTATTCCACCCGGCAGCCTGGACGGGACAGGCGCGGCCAGAGTTCCCCTTGGCCCCTGGCGCGTCGTTCGGCTATCCGCTGTTGGTGCTTAGTGCCTAACGCGAGTGACCCTGGCCTGGAGCGGTGTCAGTGTCCCGTTTGTCTCCCCGTGGCTGGCAGACGAGGCACGACAGACACAGCAGAACCTGCGAACCTGTCAGACGGACGGCTCGCGGGTGGCTGGATAGTTAATCATCAGACGAGCGATGATGCAGTGGGCGCTGGACTTTCGCACTTTCGAGATAAGTCGGATCTTCGAATAGGAGAGAGAGGGAGCGGCGAGAGGCAGGAAAAGGGGAGTCGGGTTTAATTTAGATTTCTCATGAGACGAGACGAGACGAATACGGCGTGGGTTCTTCAGCAAGGTCATATCGTAGGCGAGGATACGGACGGCGCCAGAGCGATGGTTGAGAAACAGAAGTTGGGACTCGAGACGTCCCGTCGCGGTTGGAAGAGAGCTAACTGGAAGATCGTACTGCAAAATTGGGGCGACTGGGGGACGCCGTAGGCGACCCGAAGAAGAAGTTGGCTCCGGTACATGCGAAATTGGTGGGAAATTGGAGGTGACGACAGGTACCTTGCTCTTTTTTTTTTTTTTTTTACCTACCTACTGGTTTGGTCCTTGGCAACGACGTTTCCACTTCCACTGCTCACCTCAGGTTGCTGCTGCGCTTGAGGAGTCGGTAAGGCAAGGTACATGTCCAAGAGCGAAGGTACATTCGCTACGTTCCTGGCGGGAGTGGACTTTTCCGGTACGTACCTGGCGTCTCTCACCTCTATTGACCAATGATTGCGTATGCACCTCAGGCACTAATGCTTTTAACCCCTTTGTCGAGGTGGGACGCCGCTGCCATCTGATGGCCTGTGCTCGTCAGTGTCGGCTCGTCTTGTTAATGTTATGGTCTGCTCAGGCCAGTAGCATAAAGGCAACGTCCAGGGCAAGTTGTCCAGCAGCACCTTACTGGAAGGTAGTCAGCCGGGGCCAGCAGTCAGCGGCCAATGTGAGTGTCGTATGCGACACTCATCTTCAGCATAAGACAGTCCGGAGGGCTCCCGAGCCAGCAGAGCCCAGCGGCAGCCACCTCGGGGCTGCCGTGGTATTTGTTGTACTCCAGACGCGAATTATCCTGATCCTCCCTCTCGTCCAATCCGGCGAGGATGGGAAACTGGGAAACTGGGAATCATGGAAAGACACGGACCAAGAGTTGGGCAGCCGTGCAATTCCGCGACGGCCCCTCGTCCATTGAAATTAGATCTAATCCCCTCTTCAGAGTTCAACCACCGGCGGCCACCCGCACGTTCGTGGCTCTCTCTTCTTGCCGCGCCCCTGCCTTCCCGGCCGCCGCCTCTCTCTTTCCCAAACCTGGCCCTGGACCGCCTACCGTACCGTTGTAGACCTACTCTGACCTGGACCTTGACAGTGACCCGGACCTGATCTGACCCCCCTTCCATTGATCCATCGCCCCCCCCCCCCCTTCCTAAGTTCCTTCTCTCACTGAAAAGTGAAGTGTGGGCCGTCGTGAACGATACATGGCAATTTTGGCTTGGGGAAGTTGAGGCGTCGCTTGTAATTTCACCTGGCCCGTTGACGACACCCTCTAACGAACTGCCTCTTGAGCTGCCTTCTCCCGCCTTTTTCTTCCTTTTCTCTCTTTCCTTTCCCTTTTCCCCCTCCGGCTTCCCCCCAGTTGCTCTTCTTCGCCGCGACAAGCCTGATCGGAGACGATTCAACGGCCATCCGACAACGGCGAGATACGACTCAGCCCTCGCACCGCCTCCCTTCCGTCCCCCGAGACAAGGCATTCCGCCAGTGACGAACGGGAAATAGGAATATTGGAATTGGATTGGACGATTTCTCGAAAGGAGCATATCGGCACCAGGCACCAGCAGCAGCAAACGGCGGCATCCGGAGAAAACAGAAATAGGTCACTCGGGCCAAGGAAGAGACAGCGACGGCATCAAACAGGCACCGAGGTGAGTAAGAACCACCAGGGACGGGAGGCTGAGATGCAAATGCACCCGGCTGCGGTCTGCACAAGCACAATTCAACGCCTTGAATGCCTCCCTCCTGCCGCTCAGCACAAACACGCACGCAAAACTGCCCCCTGCACCGCTGTTCCCTGCACATCACACACCCTGGAAAGATTTCAGCTTCGGCCTCAGGCCGCGGAAGCTGGCGAGCGATTCGTGTGTCCCAGTCCAGTCCACCTCACCTTGCCTCACCACAGCGCAGCCTCTGCTCGCCCAGCAGCAAGCAAGCAAGCAGCTGCTGCCCAGCCAAGTCCGGGCCGGCACCAAGCCAACAACGGGCGAGTTTGGGCGCCGAACCTGAGGAGCTCCCAGCTGCCAGCCAGTTCCCGCCCGTCGCATAGCACCACTACGTCGCTCCATTTGCACTGCACCGCCGGTTGTGGACCACTCACCCGACGCCAATCCTGCCAGTAGCAGGCCTTGAACCCCCAAAAGCCTAGCAGCCCAGCCCGGTCCAGCCCATCCCGTTCCCTTCGCACTCCCCGTGCAGTGCATGTGGTCCGGGGGCGGATTACCCACTATAATCACTCGTCTGCGGCTGCCATCCGTCCCTCTGCCCCAAAATCCGTCCATTCTCTCCCCCATTCATCCTTCCTCTCAAAACCTCTCTCCCAGCAACCACAACCACACACCACCACCCCCTTCCGATTCCGTCGAACTGATTTCGCCCCCCAAAGAATTGGCCCAAATGGGCTTACGAACACCCTCATAGATAGCTGACCGCGTCTCAAAGCATCCTTCAGATATCGCCTTTGGTTTAATTTTTTTTCTCCCTACCTCTCCTCCCTTTCCTCGTAATCGAGCGATACCACACCGACTCCGGCACGATTGAACCGACTCTCCTCGACGCCACACCCTCGACTCTGTCCGTAACAGGACGAAGCCTCCGACCGCGATGGCTTCCTCGTCGAGCAACGTTGTCGGCGTACACTACCGCGTCGGCAAGAAGATCGGAGAGGGTTCCTTTGGTGTCATTTTCGAGGGCACCAACCTGCTGAACAATCAGCAGGTCGCCATCAAATTCGTACGTCGCTGAGGCATCTCCATCATCCACCGCGTCGCCAATCGCCTCGCCGTGGCCTCATAGCCGAGAAACAAATGACTGACGCCAATTAAAATTGTAGGAGCCGCGTAAGAGCGATGCTCCTCAACTGCGAGATGAGTATCGCACATACAAGATTCTTGTTGGATGCCGTGAGTCCCCTCTCTCGCACGTGCCTGGCGACGCACTGCTGACAATTCCCCCCAGCCGGCATTCCCAATGTCTACTACTTCGGACAGGAGGGTCTGCACAACATCCTAGTTATCGACTTACTCGGTCCCTCTCTCGAGGACCTTTTCGACCACTGCGGCAGAAGGTTCACGATCAAGACCGTCGTTATGGTCGCCAAGCAGATGGTACGTAGACACGTAAGACGGTACTGGACGACAACAGGACGCTGACCGTAGTACCCAGCTTTCGAGGGTGCAAACCATCCACGAGAAGAACCTCATTTACCGCGACATCAAGCCCGATAACTTCCTGATCGGCAGACCAGGCACCAAGGCTGCAAACGTTATTCACGTTGTAGATTTCGGTATGGCGAAGCAGTACCGTGACCCCAAGACGAAGCAGCACATTCCCTACCGCGAGCGAAAGTCCCTTTCCGGTACCGCCAGATACATGAGTATCAACACCCATCTGGGCCGCGAGCAATCCCGACGCGACGATCTCGAGGCCCTCGGTCACGTTTTCATGTACTTCCTCCGCGGCGGCCTTCCCTGGCAGGGTCTGAAGGCTGCTACCAACAAGCAGAAGTACGAGAAGATTGGCGAGAAGAAGCAGACGACCCCCATCAAGGACCTCTGTGAAGGCTTCCCCGAGGAGTTCAACAAGTACCTGACGTACGTCCGCAACCTCGGCTTCGAGGATACCCCCGACTACGACTACCTCCGCGAGCTCTTCACACAGGCCCTGAAGAACACCGGCGAGGTCGAGGATGGCGAGTACGACTGGATGAAGATTTCCAAGGACTCAGGCAAGGGATGGGATGCCATGAAGGGCCACAACCCCGGATATCTGCACAACCCAAATGCTCGACCCGGCCCGTCCCAGATGGAGCTGCACAGCGGCCATCGGGGCGGTGCTGCGACCCCCCACAACCAAGCACAGAACCTAACTGTCGGCCGTTTAAACGCCGCGCAACCCCCGCCTCCTTCTCCGATCAAGCAGATGGCGAAATCGAGAGGTCAGCCAAACGCCCCCGGCGCATTGAATGCGAACCGGGGCAGCGGAGCCGGGGGTCTCCGGGACATGGCCACTCCCACCGGCTCAACTCAGGCCCAGTTTCAGAACAGCAACCGCAACCTTCCTCAGAACGTCCCTCAGCAAACACCGATGAACCAACAGCAGGCTCAGCCTAACGGCCGGCCAGCTGAGCCTCAGCCAACAGGCTTCCAAAAGTTCATGAAGGTGCTCTGCTGCGGTATGTGAATCCCGATATCCATTTTCTCCACCTAGTCACTAACAATAATGCAGGTTAGATACATAGACTCTGTTCTTGGTTGTGTTGCATGCAAGGCAGCAAAGACAACTGTCCGTCTACTACTATATAGCTGCCCACTGGACAAACAAACGCCAGATGTTGGACGGATGTACGAATGATCTCAGGCGGCCACACCTGAGGCGGTTGACAACTTTGGCACCCCTGCCACTCCTCCCCTTTGTCCACCGTTCTTCATCTCCTTCCGACGACTCCTTTCCTCCTCGAGCTACACTTTTTTTCCGCATGACGACAACGGAGTAGCACAGAGCATCACTGGCTATTCCGGGATAATGACGAACACAAGCCTTTCTTTCTGGTTTTCTCTTCACCTGCGCAATGACGTCCTCTTTTTTTCCGGATCCGTTTCGGGGCATCATAAAATCACTGGCATGGAACTCTCGACTTGGGGATTGGGACCTTCTTTCGAAGAACTTTCTGTTTCTAAGGAGAGAAACAAAAACATACAACTTGATAATGTACAGCGCAGCACGGCGCAAGGCGGTTGCAGGGGTTTAGCATTGGGTCAGGGTTCTGCGGCACGTTTTCGTTGAGTTGATAATAGGGCTGGCCGTGCAGGGGCAGCTTGAGGCGAACGCGTTGTTGGGGAGGTCTATGACGACAGGGGTTGCAAGGGTTGGGGAGAGACGTTGCGAGAGAAGTTGTGTGGAGGCCGATAGACAGTGGAGAGGGATACAATGGATATGAAACTTTACACCACTTGAGAACATACAGATTGACTCCTTTCTTTGAGATGTGAATATGACCGAAGGCTTGTCAACCTTTGAACCATCGCATAGGGCCGCTCTGGCATCCTCGCTAGGTCCCACGTCGAAATTATTATAAGTCTCAGAGGTTCTCTTTTCTTCTTGTGATTCCGGTGAGCCTTTGGGCGTTTTCTTATCAACACAGAAGGTCTTGCAAAGACGAATCAAAGAGAGTGCCGCCTTTTACCCGTCTCCTGTTTACAAGCAGTCTTTGGATGAAGAAGGGCAGAGAATTGGAGAGAGGACTGAGCATGATTCTACAGCATCGTGAGATCCCCAGCTCAGCTAGCATCGTGGCAGTATTTCTCCTGTCCTGGATGTGTTTATGTTTCCTGCCGTCGTTATACTTGCTGCTTCTATTGAGTCGACGCGGACGTTTTACGGCACACTGGCGACACGACGTCAAGCGACGGCGAAAGGTGTTAGCTCAGGGGTCATCTTGACCTATGTCCAACGTCCCCCTCCTTTCCGAGCAACTAGATGCAAGTTCCGATGCACGTCAGCCTTGCATTCGAAGCAGTCCGTACTCCATCCAGCCTCCCGGTCTCTGCTCCGCTTCAGCTACGGATGAGCCGGGAGAACTCGTCCATGGGACCGTTTTCTCTTCCAAGTCTCCAGATCTGGCACGCAGCAAGGGGGCACCGTTTCTCTCATCTGAAAGACTGTAATGACGTCCATTCCCAAAGCTTCCAAACCGGGGTGAGGAGGAAAGGGGAACCGGGGGGGGGGGGGCTTCCGGGGTGAAGAGGGCGGGCCGGCAGCACCAAGCGAGATGAATCTTCATTTTGCACCGCCGGGGCGAGCGTCTCTTTTGCTGTGAAGGTTACTCGTTTGGGAAAATGCGGTCTGGAGAGTATGTGTAGGTGCTTGGTTGGCCTTTGCAGAGCGAGAAGGGGGGGACTTGTTTAGACAGCTGTTGTCGATGCCACCCGGTCTTGGAAGGGGTTTAACAAATCGTTTTTGGGGTAGTTTTCAGGGGGAATGGAGACACCAATGTCGTGGAGTTGACATCTGCGTTTGACAGGCGCTCTGCTATGTGCGTCACTCTTGGGGGCGGTGCTGTCTTTCATTTGACCTATTACATCTCAAATGGATCGATCGCCCTGTATTGTATTGGCCGAATGCCGGGTTGCCTGGAGAGTTTTCATCTCGTTGGTGTTAGGTAGTGCGATTGATCCTTGACGCTGACGATGGAGATGACTAGACAACGGGGGCGAGTCGCACTGGCTACAGCCGCCACGGCCCCTCATGGAGTTGTGAGTTCCTCCGGCTTTATGAATGCACTCGCAACATCAAAGCTGGAGGCCTTCTTTCACTGTATGCGTCAGGGGAGTGTTTGGTGCCGCTTTTGGCCGGAGTCGCTCACACATCATCGAGTTCACGACAATGGACTTCATGGCGAGCTAAGATGGCGGGAAACAGTCTCCTTTGCCCCAAAGCTCCAAGATTGTCTACATTATTATTCGCGTTTTGTTTGACCATACGTGGAAGCTACGTATCCCAACGCCCATTCTCAGTCCAAATGTGTTATCACATTGACATATCCATCGATAGCTGTCCGTTAGGATCTTTGGACAAGTATTGGTCCAGAAAGTTCTGCAGTAACCAGTTAGCCAACGACACCATAGACACAACGAAGCGTATCAGACTCACCCAGTCTAGATTAGCAGGATCATCCAGCGCGTTATCCAGAGCCATGAAGTCGACGCCACCGCCTTGGAACACGTCGACACCCTGCAGCTGGTCAAACCCGTTGCCCACATCGCCAAACCCAAGATTCATCTGAGACATGCCTCCGAAGGGAGTTGGCTCGCTGCCGAGAGTCACGCTCGACGCCGCCGTTGTCGAGCACGCTGCAATCTTTGTGCCCGTATTCTCTCTGCAGCTCAGCCGCCGCAACATTGCCCTCAACACTGCAGAAGCATGCCTCGCGTCCCTGGAACAGTTCGACCGTCCCTCCCAGATTCTCGCTGCCGTTCTGAGAGCGTTCATTTTCCTCTCGTAGTCCTCATCACTGGTGGTTGTAAGTCAGCACTCAAATCCCCGATCAGCCGACAGAAACGCACCTAGTTTCCGTAAACTCCGGGATGTTTTCCAAAACCCGGTTGAGATCCAAGCAAATCACCATAGCGGCGATCATGAAGTCGTGTAGCGTCAAACTACTCAACATATACCGGTCCTCGAACAACCTGCCGCCAGGGCTCGCCTCGCGGTCAAACTCCTCATGCAACTCCAAGATCCGCAGCGCCGCCCGCCGGCACGTCTGCCGCGACTTGTCATAGCACACCTCGCTCTTGTCCCGGCTCAGGTACGCGCGGTGCAGCACGCACAGCGCCTTCCTGAACATCAGCTCCAGCATCAGCCGCTGCATGATGGTGTAGTTCTGCTCCGAAAACCCCGCGGACGCGATCGGCCGCACGGCGAAGCACGCCGGCAGCTCCGCGCGCCACGCATGCAGCGCCTCGTCCAGCGCTACCGTGTCCGCGTAGGCCGGCTCCACGGGCGAGAGCGTGTGCCGGATGACCCGCCGCAGGATCCGGCACAGCTTCGACTTGCAGTGGTAGTAGAGCGACGGGGTCGGGTCGAGCGCGGGGCGCGGGGGCGGCATCGACACGGTGGTCTCGTCAAAGTCCTCGTCCGGGTGGTTCCCCGGCCCGCGGGCGTCGCTGTCGCCCTCGTGGATGATGGCGGGCATGCCTAGCTGGAAGGAGAGCAGCAGGTCGAAGGCCTCGCAGTAGAACCACGTCCGGCGGCGCATCTCGGCCTCGAAGGGCGTGATCTTGTACGAGAGGTGCTTCGGCTCGAGGTGGTAGCCCCGCCGCTGGGCGAGCCTGGTGGCGACGCCGAACATGTTCCACATCACCGGGTCGACGTCCTTGCTCGCGATGTTCCTGGTGTAGGCGACCATCAGCGTCGCCTCGACGGAGTACGTCTTGGCGGCGAGGTAGTTGCCCTTGATGAGGCACTGCACCGCGCGGCCGGCGTACGCCGAGGGCTCCTTCAGCGGGCTGCTAAGACCGAGAGACGCGGGGTTGCCTTTGCCCTTGACGATGACGGCCGAGGCGGCGAGGATGGAGAAGAGGATGCTTATCCAGAGGAAGCTCGTCCCCTCAGGGTTGGCCCAGAAGGCTTCGGACTCGCGTTGGAAACGGCCGGTGTGGATGAACGGGACGGCTGTGAAGCGGGCCTGGAAGTAGATGCCGAGCAACCTGTTGGTATCCTGCTGCGAGGGGAGGCTTGCGAGGATTTCCTGGATCGAGACGGAAGGGGAGACGGCCCCGAAGAGGAAATCCGGGCCTATGGAGCATGCGGCTGCTTCTGGAGGTTCTGGAGGTGTGGTGTTGTCCGGTTCCAGCGCGATCTGTATCTCTCGGATGTGATGAAGGAGAGCGGACCAGTGTGTTGCACCGTAATAAGCGACCTCTCCGTCCGCCGGGGCTGAAGACGGTGATGATTCGTCGTGGCTGGGCTCCGAGTCTGTCGGGGTCGGGCCGGCCTGGGCCACGATGCCCGGGGCGGCGCAGCGGTCTTTGGACGGCCCGGGTCCCCCTCTCCGCACAAGGTCCTGGACCATGTCCTCCAATTTCTGAAGACGGAGCTGGACCTCCTGGCGGGGCTGCTTTTGCTGCACGGGAGAGCTATGTTGATTCACATCCTGGGTCGCGTGGGAGATGGCATTCACCTTGCTGCCATTTGAAGCCCCGGCATTGTTGCTAGGTGGACTGGGGCCGAACTTGCACGCGTCTCCGTCCCCGCGCTTCGTGCATGCCCCGCAGGGAAGCGTGCGAGAGCATTTCAGCTTTCGCGCGCGGCAGGCAAGGCAGGAGACTGGCTGGCGGTTGCGCTTGGTCACTTTGCGGTGCTGGTCCGACAGCGACTGGGCGCGGAAGACGGAGGTGAACTGGGCAATGTCGGACATGATGGAACGTGTCACTCGGCCGGCACGGTCCGGTGGGGGCGGCGAAGACGGAGGACGGGGTCGGGATGAAGAGTTTCCAATTCGGGACGTCGATGTCTCCGTGATCTTGACGATTGAGAGAGGTTTGAAATGGATGGATCAGACAAACGACTGTTTTCCTCGGAGAATTGAAGTTGAGCGAAAGAGGCTTGAACTAATCTCCGCCGGTTTGTCATCAGAAGGAATGATGGTCGGCATCATCATGGTCTGGCCTGGTGTTAGTCGGGGATACCCCGGAGTTAGAACTTTCCGCTTTGGGAAAGGGCTTCTCCGAAGTCCCATCAACTTCGTCTCTTTGCCCCAATAACCGTAGATCTTTCACTTTTGCTTCACCTTTGCTGACATCAGAATAACCTATAGAGTAAGCACTGTCGCTGGATTCTTGTCTCGCCTGAAAATGTGGTAAGAGCTTACCGGTGATAATGAAAGATACTGTAAGTATGGGTGAAAGCCACGATGGTGGCAAGCCGGCGATATGTGGAGTTGAACATCCTTCTGTGGCTCTGCACGGAGAGTTATCGTCATTCAGCTTGGAGTATCGCTGATAAAATGGTTGTTGTTGTGGCTATAAATGAGGTCTTCCAGCTTGATGACTTTCCCGTTCGTTAGAGATCAATAACTCAACTTCAGGATTAGAACCACTTCTATATCCAAAACCCCTTCATCAAATACTCAAAATGTCAACCGCAACTCAAACCAAAGCCCTCCTCCTCCCCTCCGTCAGCTCCCCCCTCTCCCTCACCCACACAACCGTCCCCGTGCCGTCTCCCCTTCCATTCCAGGCCAAACCATAGTCTCCGTCATTGCCTCCGCCATCAGCCCAACCGCCTCATCCTACCTCACCGGCGCCCTCACAGCCCTGTCGTTCCCGACCCCCTTCGTCCCCGGCCACGCCGCAATCGCCCGCGTCCTCCACCCGTCCCCGGACTCCGTCTCCCTCCAGCCGGGCCAGCTCGTCCTCGTCGACTCCTACGTCGCAGCCCGCGACGACCCGGACGTGCACATCCTCCTCGGGCTCCACGACGGCGCCACCCCGCAGCACAAGAAGCTCTTCCGCGACGTCTGGCCCTACGGCCTGTGGAAGGCCGCCGCGAGCGTGCCCGTGGAGAACTGCCACCCCCTCGACGAGGACCGCCTCTCCGCGCTGGGATACTCCTACGCGGAGCTGCTCTACCTGAACAGGCTCGCGGTGGCCTACGGCGGCGTCCGCGCGGTTGGGCTCAAGGCCGGACAGACGCTCGTCGTCGCGCCGGCGACGGGACAGTACTCCGGCGCGGCGGTCGAGCTCGCGTCCGCCATCGGCGCAAATGTCATCGCCGTCGGACGCAACCCAGACACCCTCCGGAAGCTGTCCCACCTCCCGCGCGTCAAGACACTCACCCTCCCCTCAGACTCGGCCTCCTTCGAAGAGACCCTGACGTCCTCCCTCCGAGCCCTGGCCCCAAGGAAAGGAGCAGACGCATACATCGACCTCTCGCCGCCCACGCTCGCGGACCCGGGCAGGCAGATCAGAGCGTGCAGCGCGGCCCTCCGCGACGGCGGCAGGGCGGCGCTCATGGGCGGCGTGGCGGGCGACATCGGCATCTCCCACCCGAGCATCATGTTCAGGAATATTACTGTCAAGGGGCAGTACATGTACACGCGGGAGCAGGTCGGCGATGTGATCCGGCTCGTCGAGAGCGGCGTCGTGAAGCTCGGGGACGCGGTCGGCCACGAGAAGCCCGTCGCGTTCGGGCTCGCTGATTGGGACACGGCGCTGAGGGAGGCGTCGGATAGGGGAAGTTGGGGCCAGGCTGTCGTGTTTGTGCCGGAGCAAGAGTAGAGTAGTGTGGTGCGGTCAAATCCAAACAGACCTGTACGTGTACACGTATGCATGTGTATATACATGTAACGATCTTCCATTATTTCACAGTCCAGGAAAGTGTGCTCATAGATATCATGCCCTCATTCAACTTCATTTTCACATCCACTGCACCCCCCTGTCCGTCTCGTCGGGGGACCATTTCCGTACACGCTGACAAGACTCACAGACTTTACGAGACACCTCGAGGAAGACAGTCAACAACTCGATTTCTCATTCTTCCACGCACCGGGGGATTGAACCAGTCCATCCGCTTTCTTGCTCCGTCAACTAGCTGCCAGAGCTAAACAACCCTCCATCTTGTGTAACTTTTCCCATATCCCCCCCGTCTCTTGAAAGCACCACAGAAGGAAAACAAGACCATAGTATTGAAAACGCCAGGTTCTTTTTTAGAATTCTCCCCTTCACCCCTGCTCCGTGCGCTTGGCTCGCAAAAGAAAGATGAAAGAAAAGACAACAGCAAAGGGTAGAGAAATATTAGAGAAATACACACGCTTTTGTACAGGGGCAATAAAACTGTATTGTGAGCTGGGTATCATAGCAGCAAGGAACATGAGACGCAAGGCTAAGCAGTCAACTTCAACTGTAAGCTTTTCTCTTCTTCATCAAGAGCCGATGCCGCGGAGGACTCTGGCCGGGTTGCCGCCGACGATGGTGAAGGGCGGCACGTTCTGTTTAAAAAAAAACGAGTCAGATGTGGATCTCACGATCAGAGTTTAAATTGACGTACCTTGGTAACGACGGAACCGGCACCGACAGTGCTGCCCTTTCCAATCGTTATGCCGGGCAGAATGGTAACGCCTCCACCGATCCAGCAGTCCTGGTCAATGGTGACGGGCCTGCCAATCTGCGGACCCTTGCTGCCCTGCCGTCTCTTCGGATCGGTGTGCAGTGTCGCGGCGTAGATGCTGACGTTGGGCCCGATGTGGCAGTTGTCTCCGATGTTCACCTCGGCGGCGTCGAGGATCGTGCAGCTGCGGCCGACGATGACGTTCTGCCCGATGACGATGTTGTACCCGTAGTCGCACACGAATGGCGCCTCGACCACGACGTTCTCGCCGACCCGGCCAATGTTGGTCACGGGGGACGACCCGGGGGAGGGCGAGAGGAGCTCACGCGGCTGCAAGATCTCGCGGAACAGGCGGGCCCTCTCGTTGGGGGAGACACCGTTGTTGGGATTGGTGGAGTTGTTGAAGCGCCAGCAGGCGGCGCTGCAGCGCTCGCGCTCGAGGACGAGCTCCTTGTCGAAGGGGTAGTAGAATTTGCCGCTCAGCATCTCCTCCTTCTGCGACCGGATGCGGTTGTTCGCGGGGAACTGCGCGTGGGAGAGCGCCAGCTGCGCCGCCACCTGGACGTTCGTCGTGGCCGGCGGTTGCGGGTTCGGGCTGTTCGATCTCGTCGGGTGCAGGATGTTGATCTGGGGCAACGTCGGGGCCGGGTACGGGGTGTCGGGGTCGTTGGCCGTCCTGCTTAGGTCGTGCAGGGGTGGCACGCGGTCGAACCGTTTCTCGGAGATGGGCGGGTGCGGCTCTCGCTGCTGCTGCGGGCTCGAGGTCACGTTGAACGGGTAAGGGTGACCGGACGGCGACAGCTGCTTCTGGTCGGGGCTGATGGCGCTATTGACGCTTGGTATTGTCGAGGGTGTCAGCGTGGACCCGGAGAGCGGGTTAGACACCATGGAAGCCGACAGCGTCGATCCGGTCTGTCGATCAACGTCTTGATCTGCGATGGGCCGGCCTTGAGGGGTGTCTATCCTCAGCGGTTGTCCTCGATGATAAGAGAGAGGCTCACGCCTCTGCCCGACGGCAGGCTGAGTACCGTAAGGGGCTTGCTGCGGGTGCTGAGGCTGGGGCTGGTGCGGAGGCTGTGATTGATGCTGAGGCTGGGGTGGGGGTTGAGATTGAGGTTGTGCTTGCGGCTGAGGCTGAGGTTGAGATTGCGGTGGTTGAGACTGGGGCATACCGTAAGCACCAGGCGGGACGTAGCTCGGGTCCTTTGACTCCAGAGGAATGGCCGTGGCCTTGTTGTCCGACTTCTGCCAGACCGCGTTGCGCTGTGGAGGGTATCCTGCGCAAACGAAGCCGCCGCGGATGCAGTTGCTACCTATGAGAGGATCAGTATCGTCAACTGTGCCAGCGGCGAGAGAGACACTTACACTCGGGCTTCTGCTCGTCGCATTTCTTTTTCCTCCGGCGGCAGGTCATGCATCCAGTCTTGGTACGATTGCTGAAGTTGCGCTTCCTCTTCTTCTCGGACTGGAGAATGGCGTCGCGAGAGCCGCCGGTCGGAGTGTAAGGGCTGTAAGGCATGCTCTTGTCATCGCCATCCGGGCTGGTGTTGTCGTAACCCTGGCTGTCCATCTGATTTGCCCGCTGGAGCTCCCCAATCTGGTCTTCTGACTGGGCAGACATCGTTGAGTGGTCGTAGTAACTGCGGTCCTCTCTGTCTCCTTCCCGGGAATACCACGAGTCGCCTTCACGCTGGTCCTCGCGTTCCCGAGGGCGGTGATCGGGCGGCGGTGACCGATACGGACTGCGTGTTTCTGAGGGGTGAGCTGGCGCATCTGGCGATCTCTCGTGAGTCATGGGCGCATTTCGCTGCTGCGGCGGCGAGTCTGACCGCTTCCTCTTGAGAGAGCCGTCAACATCAGGGTAATTCGTCGAGTGGTATGGCGACTTGTCCTGGCCTCTCGGGCCAGCCCAGCTTTCCCTCGTCGCCTCTGCGGCGGTGGGCGCTTTAGGTTCATGATGGGTGGGCGAGCCGTTGGAGCGATGGTCCTCTGGCGATGCTCTGGCGGCGGCGTCGGCAGGCTGGTTCGTCGGTTCTGACGTCTTTGGTGGTGAGCCCCCATTGAGGGCGGTGAAAGCTGACATGGTTCAGCGCCGCGCCTCACCAAGTCGGGGCGCGGGAGGATGAGAGCGGCGACGGTTGGGTTGAAGCCGTGGTGAGCGACGGTTTGGGAGTGAGGTTGGAATTGGGGTCGATGAGACCGAGTGGGCGCGGTAAGCGACAGCAGATCAACAATGTATGACGGCAGGTCGCGTAGTGCGCGAAGAATCCAACAGGGAGCTTCGGCAGAAGGGGAAATGTACCGCGAGATGAGATTGGAGATGAGGTCTGGAAGGGTGCGCAGCAGGGCGGCACGCGTCAATCAATGCCAGAATCAGCGATTCGGGCCGAGAAAAGACTTGGGGAATGACCTCTTTGAGAGGAGACACAGAGCCGCAGGAGGACTCGATGAACCTGGCCAGCGTTGCAGTTGCGGTAGCGGTAGCGGTAGCGGTAGCGCAGATGTGCTGGGGTTCCGAGGCGAGGGAACAACTTTTTGAGACAAGGTGGTGGTGGTGGTGGCGCCTCGATGTCTTCCGGGCTCAGAGAGTTAGTTAACTCTTTTTTTTTTCCTTTTTTTTTTTTCTTTTTTCTTTTTTTGGTCCGTTCTTCCTCACGCTGGCTTTGTCGGGTGGGATGTTGGCGAGCGTCGAGCTGCTGCTGTATGTATGTATGCTGTATGCAAGTTGGCGGTTCGGATCAGAAGGGGGAACGGGAACTGGAACTGGAACTGGAGCTGGAACCCAGATCTCAGCTTGATGGTTCAGCCAGATCGTTTCTTTGTCGTCGTGGGGGGTGGGTAAGAAGTTTTTTCTTCTTCCCCTTTCTCCTTGCTCCCCTCTCTATGTCTGACCCCTAGACCCCTCGCCAGATCTGAGGAAAAAAGTAGCTGCCAGCTATCAAAACCAGACGATGACCCTCACTTTGCCGATGCCGTTGGTGGATGCCGCAGTCGCTGCTACGGTGCGCGGCGCGCGGAGGACGCGGGAGCTCGAGCTTTGGACTTTTTTTTTTCCTTTTCTCTTCCCGCTCTTTCTGCTGCTGCTGCTCTCTCAGTCGCTTCCCTCGTGTTTTAGTGAACGGGGGGGCGTGTGCGGAACAATTGCTGGGCTGTGCGCGCGTGCGTCAGTAGGTACGTGCGACAAGAGCGAGAGCGGTGTCTTGTCCGCCCGGGGGTGGACAAGGGCAGAAAATGAGAGAGAGGCCGCTGAGACCTGAGGCTGTGCAGCCCTTGGTGTATGAATGTGTGTGAGAGAAATTGGATGGGAACAGGCGACCCAGTGTCTCCGGCCTCGACGGAAGCTCGAGGCCGTCAAGAGAGTTTGCGCTCTTCCCTCCTCTAGACGCGTGTGGTGGGTGCGAGAAAAATATTGGTCAAAAAAAAGCAATCTCTCCAACAAGTAACAAGCAGAGGAGAAACTCGAGAGAGCGTTTGGAGACGGATGATGAAGAATGGTACTCACGCTGTCCCTCTCATGAATGACGAATGAGTCGATTCAATGTGGCAGGTGGATTCAGAAACAGTCGAGCTGCTTCTTCTCCTTCTTTTCAATGTAGCGCGTGCGTGAGGTGGTTGTTCTTGGCCCCCAAAGGTCGGGTGTGTGTGTTTGCGTCCAGAACGAACGGGGGTTCGGGGTCGGGCAGATGCTCCGCTGTTTGCTTGCGATCTACCGCGAAGGGGGTTAATGGATGGAGTGGGTGTGGGTGTGGGTGTGTGGGTGAGAGGAGAGCAGAGTGCTGCGCTGCGTTGCGTTGCGTTACGTTGAAGCACCGGGCAGAAAAAACAACAATACTTCTGCTGGTGTGTGTTGACGTCGGAAACGCTCGCTGAACTTGAGGTGGGTTTGTAATTAGTAGTGTTTGCCTGTATCTGTCTTCTCCGTTTCGCTGATGGGTGGTGGTTGTGGTGGTTGTGGTGGTGGTCGTCGCGAGGGGCGGGATCTTGGAATTAAAGAACCAGAAGAAAAAAAAGTAGAAGGAAGGCCCTGTCTCTTTCTTTTGCTTTCCCGCTTGTCCCTCAAGTAATACTTCTTGTCTCTTGTCGTTCACTTGCTGGCCTGGCCCTCCGAGCAATGCACCCTTCTTTCTTCTCCCGTCTTAGGGGTTTGTCCTTAGTCGAGGGATGATGGCTGCTGATCGTCGGCGCTTGAGCCGTTTTTTGGCGCGCGATTATGCTGCGTCTGTAAGGTGAGGCCGTGACGGAATGGCTTCTCCCAGTGGCGAGACGGTCGGCTGTAACGCAACCCAAATTACTCCTTCCTGCGAAGCGCAATGCTGTCGTCGACAACACTTGTGAATGTAGACCCTGGGCTAGGAATACTATTCCAGTCCTTCCTGCCGTGCAGTCTGTGAAGACAATGTTGTTGCGTTTGTGGTGTGCAGCAGCAGCATGAGGCCTGCCTGATGAGTTAGGCTATGAGGTTGCTGAAAGAGAGTTTGCGCGGTTTCGGATGTTGACGGGTGGTATGAGCGAAAGGGTGAGATGGCAAGAAACTGTGAGTGTGACGGGGGGGAGGATGAGGAGAGGGGAGGAATATGTTGTTATCATGTGGTAGCGAACCTCTGGTGTTAGAAAAGTAGTCGGGGTCGACTCTGGGTATCTAATTAGACCTAGGTACCGAGTGCAGATGCTCGACAGGCCCAGACGCACGCTTAGAAGCGTTTAAAGGTTCGCCTATTCAGCTCAGCTTCGAGGCGGAACGGGATGAGTGGTGCGCGACCGAAACTAAATTGCAAGGGAAGAGAAACGCCTCCTGGGGTAACAGGGACGAGACCGGAGTCTCGGCGGGTGCTCCAGTACTTTTTGTATCTATACAGAGAATCTCTGCAAATCGTAGCGATACCCGTCTGTCGAGTCCTCTTCTGAACGAACGGGATCCCCATCCTCGCTCATCCTCCTCCTCTTTCTCCTCCTGGATTTGGCCTCGAACCAAGCGGCCCCTCTCCCGCCAGAATGCCACTTCATGCGTGCCCGGGGAACCACTGCCATATTCCCTCCCCTCTGCGTGTTGGTAGGTGGTCGTGTGAAAGAAAAAAAGGAAGCCCTCCCCTCCCAGACTCGTTGTCCAACCCCCTCTCGTTCTTCATCGCTAAACCCGGGAAACAGTCGAACAATATTGGGGCGGCATGGCGCTTCTCACGGGTACTCGACCGCCACAAGGTACTTGCGCGATACTGGCGGGCAGCGCTGCCGACAACTAGGTAGCGCGACGCTACCAACCCACTATGCGTGCGTTTGTCGTCGCCTCCAGGTGCTGGATCCCCTGGCAAGGCATGAACAGGGGGGATGGCATGCAGAAAGGAGGGGGCGTGTCGACAGGCCATTGGCGAGGAATGGAGGGGGTGTGAGCCCCGAGCTCTTCTCTGCAACCCACGTCCTTTCTGTCTGTCTGCCCTGTCTCTTGTCTTCCTGCGAGTGTTCGCTCCATCTCTGTGTATATTCGTACTTGTAATTAGTCTGTAATCGACCTCCAAACCTCGACTGTGACCGACCGGCCTGGCCCGGCCTCACCTTGCCCTGCTCTTTCGTACTCGTACATTATCGTCACCCTCACACTCTCCATCGCCTTCGAGGCTTCAATACCCGCCCGTGGGAACACAGATCGAGGCCGTCCCGTTCGCAGCCGTGGCAGCCCAGCCAGTTCAGGTGGCAAGTAACCCGAGCGTTGCTCATGCCAAACGTCTCGACTCCTGCACCCCCGTCTGTCACCATTCTGTCGCTTAGATGGTCTCCTTTTTCCCCTCCAGTCGGCCCTATGGCACACGTCCATCGGACATGACACACGCGCCTAAGCCCGCGCCCGACTGATGGACGACAACGTCCAGCCCACTTGGGCTGGCACATCCTCATCTCACGGACCTCACCGGTATGTCTTTCCCCCCTCCCCGCGATGTGCGTGCGGAACAGTCACAGTGACAGTCAACCGTCATGGTGGAGGTCCTGGTCGAGGCACAATTGCGGTGTTCTGTACTCAAGTAAGCCTGCTGCAACGCACGCACGCTCGCGCATATTGTCATAATATCTGTGTTAACAGCTGCCACGTGAAAGGTAAGGGGACCTGCTTCATTAATCGATGGGGGGGGGGGGGGGGGGGGTCTGCCACCCTCCCTCAGCAACAACCTTGAAGACGCTCTAGCCGCACGCACGCACGGCACGGCTTTTTTGGCCCCCGCTCTTCCGCGGCCTCGTCTATTTGCAATTCCTTGCCACATTCGAACTTGGGGGCAGCAAACAAGCGATTTCCCGCGACAATCAAGCGATTCTCAGCCTATCGCTAAGTCGGGACTCTTACACTTGGGTACAGTAAGTACTTGCACCCCCTCCTCCCAGACCGGACCCTGACCTCACCTTCGCCAGACTGCATCTCGCTGTCCGTCATATCACTTGTCGCTCAGTTGGCCGTTCCTGGCAAACCTGTCAGCACGTCGTCTGTGTTGCTCGTCTCAATTGGCATTTGAGGCAGTCTGGTGCGACCTGGCAAAGAGAGTCGTCTG
Organism: Colletotrichum viniferum; assembly: GCA_020226115.1. Taxonomy (NCBI): domain Eukaryota; kingdom Fungi; phylum Ascomycota; class Sordariomycetes; order Glomerellales; family Glomerellaceae; genus Colletotrichum; species Colletotrichum viniferum. The sequence goes on from JAGFBE010000018.1 coordinate 535,663, forward strand.
TGTACGAATAAGACCCCCCATCAACCTCGCGGTTCACCAGGAAGGCCCCTCGCGCATCCGGAGACGCTGGCCGCCTCTGACGTTGCACTGGTTTCCACTCGTCTGCCTCGCGAAGCTTGACCACCATTGCAAACCTTTAGACCGCTGCTTGGCCAGGGTCCCAGGCTCTGATGAAGGTAACATAGCTATGTGAATTCTCGCGCGTTGTGCGTGTGTGCTGCGTGCTGTGTACTGTGCGTTGTGTGCCGCACCGCCAAAAAATTGGCGGCAAGGGTCTTCCACGTTTCCCAAGTCTGGCAGGAAACGGCTTTGATACGCAGCCAGGCGCGCAAAAGAAACACCGAGACTTGTATGATCCAGCCCACATGACTCCAGACCGAGCATCCTGGCGTCCTCCAGACTCGAGAGTCGAGACGACCAACATCGGTGCCGTAGCGACCCCGGTCGAACCTTTGGTCCCTTCATCCGCTCGTGCCTTCAGAAATAGCATCTACCCACGCGGGAGCCCCTGTCTGACAAGGTCTCTGTCCTGAGAATATTGCTTGCCATTGGCATCGACCCGCGATGCAACAGCAACGCAGTGGCAGTGGGCGTTTCGGAGGCGACCATTTTGACATTCGCGACATGTCGTTTGGCTGGAGTGTTCGGCCGGACTCATAGATGTGGCTGACCAGCGTTGCATTCAGGGTTCAGTCCTCCCCCCTACCAAGTTGTTGACTGGATGAGAGGAACAAATTCACATTCGCACGCACTCAGCACTGCCGACGGATGTGGTTGATTGATGCTGGCTCAGCTCGCGCCAATGAGAGTGCCGGGAAAGGGTGCAGATGGTCCCCAGTTCCTCGTCTCACCTTCCAATACCATTTCTCTCGTTCTGGCACGCGTCTAGTAATTGGCGAGACCGCTTGTGGCCCAGTTTCGTCTCCCACTTCAACTTGCCTAGCATGAAAACCCCCCCACAAAGTACAACACCGTCGCTGGGCGTTGTCGTCAACAGATGGGCTTAGCTTGCAAATCTCGTATTAACGCCCCGTTGGCAACTCGTCTCGTTTCTCAGCCGCCATTCGCACTAGCATGCGCGGCAGTGCAAACTCATTTGAGCAGGTTTTGATCACCGTCGGCGTGAGATTAGAGAGGGTATGGTCTCAATTTCGGGCTCGCGTTGAGCCATGTCTCGGCTTTGAACTCCGTTCTTCAGCAGATCGAGCCCATCTCTATCAGTCACGTTGAGTCCTGGCGCAACTCGAAAGCAACGTCACAACTTTTCGCCTAACCATTATTGCAGTCATACGTCAAAGTGGTGGTGTACAGTGGACAATGGTGGTGGAAGCTCCGCTGACCGCATCTGCCCAATCGACTACGGCTGCTGATTCCTCCGCTCGCGGCTGCGCATGCGCCAGTCTCATTCCGGTGTGCGCTGCGACTGCGAGATGCAAATCGAGTGCAGAGAAAAGCTCCCGTTCGATGCGAAGTGTGGTCCGTGTTGACGAAACTGTGATCCGTCAACTGAAGGCAGCTTGAGGTGCTGCACGCAGTGTCTGTAAGCATCCCTTCCCTTCGGCGATAGGTCCGCAATCTGGTGCTTCCGTTCCTCTGATGGGTCAAGGGGTGAAACAGAAACGTTAATCTTCCGATGTCGATGGACTGGGATGCAGGCCATGGTGGATTATTTTTAGCTCCATCGCTCTTGGTTGCTGGGTGGAGATGGCAACTGTTGGACGCTTTCAGCGCAAGTTTGATAGACTTTATTTACCCCAGCTTTGCCCGGGACCGATCCGCTCGTCTCGTGTCGTCTCGTCTCTTCATCGCGTCGCGCATTCACGGATAAGGTGCTGTAGACGGTAAGGCAATTGCACCGTCGGCTCCGACGGCGGCGGTCAAAGTGTTTCCTGTTACCTCTTGCACCCCATCTCCGTCCCGTCTTTGTCTGGCGTAGCGCTTGTCGCATCAGGGCGTGTGTTTGAGGTGAGAGGTGCGGAGAAGAAGGAAAGAAAAAGCGCCAAAAGGCTCGACACACACACACCGGAGCCAGCTGGATCGAAGCATGGATCATCGGCCGAAGCCAGTTACCCGACTCGACCGCCTCGCCCAATCTGTTCACACACCCGCTCTGGCGCACGAAAACTACCGCTCCAGTTCCAGTGTCGCCCTCCGCTCGGGTGTCTTTACCGCCGTGCCCCACCACGCCCATCCACCGTGATGCCAGCTAGACGACATGATCGTCCCCATTGGCCCGTCAGAATGAGAGCTGCAGCCAACGGGAAGCCTCAGATGGGTTGAGGGAAAGTGGTTGAGGACAGGGTAGTGCCATTCGACACATGTGCTGTGACGAGACGGATGAGCCTTTCTTGGATGGAAACTGGCCCAACCTCTCCGGCAGTCCACTCTTAGCAACCAGGACCAGGCCAGATGGATAGTTTCGTCTTGCGGTATGCGGACCTACGCCGTACCACATCGCTGTGCAGTGGTTAAAGAGCCAAATTGACGTGACGGCACAATGCTTCAGCTGCCGCGTTGACCTTCCGTCAAGAGTTTTCTTTCTCGTCTAGGGGACGAACGATGCAGTCCAAATGGCAGTCAGCCTAGGGTGCCGTGGGCGACGTGATGCGGTCCGCATAGGCGCAGTCTGCCGCAAACACGCTGATGCGGTTACCGCGATTTTGTTGCACAAGTGCTGACATACAGTCACACTCAGACGCACACACGCGCACACCTCCTTCACCGTCTATTGCGCATGAAGTGCGTGTGGTATGCTTTACCCAGCCGGACTTGCAGCCAAGAAGAGGTGCCGAGTTTGACGTTCAAGGCAAGGCAGAATGCGTATCCGTATTAGAGGCCGTCAGGTAGCCTAGCTCGACCATTTCCGGCAGACGCCGCATCGGCCGCCGTAATCGATGACTGAGGAGTGACTATCAGGACTCAAGAAAAGTTTGGCGCGACCGGCTCCTAGATGACTCCGTTGCATGTCATGTCGCACTCGGTCTGGCATCGTGTCGGTTACCTCCGATCGATTGGTCGGAGAGTTCAAGGCTTGGCTCCGGTGGAGCTCCCGGGCTGTCGCGATGCATGGCTGCTTCGGTAATGAGACGACCAGCAATTGAGGGAAAGTCATCTCATGATGCTGGCAGATACGTAGCAGGGCCGTCGAGCAAGCAAGACGGGCGGGGGTCTGGCGAAGAGATGGCTCGGGCATGGGTAAGTTGTATTAAATGAGTGTGGCCGCAGTCGCCTCTCCGGGCCGCGTCTCTCGTTGGTCTGTGTCGCATCAAAAGATCAGACCGATGCGGAATGACACCCGCGTAGTGGAGTACCGGGTCGTGGCAACAGCAGCAAACAGACAACAACCTTGAACTTTGCGCCTCTGGGTGGCGTCTGGGCATCATCCCGCGAAACCCAGAGCAATATGACACGGCGATGGCTCGTGGCTTCTCGGGGTTGACGGTAAGGGTTGGAGAGTTGCTAGCAAATGCAGCATGCCTTTCATCTGCAGCGTTGCATGGCGTTTGGGTGGTGGGTGAGCGAGGTGGGCGGGGAAATGGAAGCAGATCAATTTGATCAAATGGAGTGAAGCGCCGCTCGGAGGACCGAGGTTGCAAGGATGGTTGACGGTTGCGAGGATGGTAGGTATCCGTAAGGCCAAGATGGAAGAACGAAGAAAAGGGTGGGGCAAGCGTCAATTCGAGAAGGAGAGGAGTCGAGAAAGAAAACGCTCCTTGTCTTGTCCCGTTTTCTGCGGTATCGTGTCGTCACCAGACGGGGGACGGAAGTGACGGTATGAATTGTGGACGGTGCCTCCCACCTCCTCGCTGCAGGCCCAGGGCAAGCAGGCAGGAAGACGGTTCCAGGACGGCACAAGGCGCAGAGCCTCTGAGGAGACGAAATGTGGAGGAGAAGGTTGGGCCAATCTCCTTTGGCAGGCAACTTTCGATGAGGTCGGGCGGCCAGGGATGTGTGATGAGGATGTGAGAGCGAGTGTTGCATGGTCCTGGAGACAAGGCAAGGCAAGGCAAGGCAAGGTTAGGTTGTGTGTGTGGCCGGGTCCTGGCTGGCGTCGGCGTTGTTGTCTGTCACCTCAGCGATCGGAGGCCCGCGTATGGACTGAAATTCGAGCCCTTCTCGGGGAGGGCAAGAGCGAGGGCTGGAGAAAACAAGGCCGCTGGATCGGATGCCGTTGGTTCTTGAATAGGTAGGCACTATCCGCGAGGGCAGTCTTGTCCCATTCGATCTTATGCACGATTCTATTCCTGGCGTTCGATGACTGATGCCACCGAGGACCAAGTGCTGGGCAGCAGGAGGTTGGCGGCCCATTCCGGACGTTTTGGCATGCAAGCGACACCGAGCCTGATGCAGCGTCAGTGTTGGTAGCCCAGGTACTCTTTGGATCCAAGGTTGTCGATGCTGCTCAACGCAGGTCAGTTAGTTGGTCGAACCATGGTATGTGCATGGCGAAAGATGACCTGTTGGAAGCAGGTGGGCCGGCATGCTCTAAGGTAGTCGGTGACTTTGCTCAAAGAAGCAATTGCGATGCGAAGAAGGGCACAGCAACACCTGAGGCAGCCAGCACCAACACACGTTGAGGTTGATAATCATGATTCCAAAGAGCCAACGCCAACGTCAAAAGCTGTGTGCCTCGGTACCGTGGCTGGCTGGCATGGCTACCAGGCGTCTCTCTCATATCGGCGTCTTTCCCGCTGTCCCTCCACATCAGGTCGCCGACGGGAGCAGGGGGGAAATGATGTGGCGGGGAGCCCATGGAGTCCACCGTCCACGTCGTCTCGGGCATGCGACAAGCGACACTGGTGGAGGTTTGCTGCGAGATGCCTGTACTGCCTGCTTCCATACCTTTCTTGAGAGAGGGACGAGTCGCGGTAAAGGGTATGTTAGGTACGTACCTGCCTTCCCAGCGAGCAAAAAGACCGTGCAGCACACCGAGGGCACTCTTCCAACATTCAGGCAGGTAGGTGTGCCTGGGTCAGATCGAGGATGGTTGCACAAAAAAACACCTTGCAAGTTGTTGGTGTTGGTTCTGTTTCTTTGGCGTTTGGCGACTATTCTACGCCGCGGAGCCGCTTTTGACGTTCCAGGTTGGTACCAACCTAGCCTGTAGCCTGTAGTCTGTAGCCTGTAGCCTGTAGGTAAACTGGGGGCTAGCGAGCCCGTCTAGACGCGTGTTTGCCGACGAAACGCCCAGGTCGCCCCCGCCCGCCGCTCCTGAAGACAAGTCCTCAGGTACCTTCACATCCGTTCTTGCCTGTCACGTCAGTCCAGCTGGTGCCAGGGCCACTGGCCCGCGTGGTGCACCAGGAACGCCCATCGCGGTACGTACCTGCTCCCTGACGACGGGAAGGATGCACTTTGGTTTTCGTCCATCAGTGTCTTGTCTGTGATTGCACCTGCTGTCATGGAAGATTGCAATGCATCTTGATTACTATTCCTGCCACAAGCCTCAATATCTGCGTCTCTCTTGCTTGCACCTTCGCAGACACCTCATGGAAGTAGTATGTTCACGTGACTGTTCACGCATGCTGACCTGAGATAAGCTGGCTGGCCCGTCCTTCTTCATTGGCACGGAATTGTTGGCAGGGACAGGGCATGCTTCGTCTTCATTTTGACCGCAACTTTCCACCACCGTTCACCACTTACATTACCTACCTGCCACGACCTTACCCACTTGCCACGCAACGACTTGAACTCTGGCAGCCAAAGCGAGAACGAAGCTCCCGTCTTTTGCAAATGAAGGAAACAATTGTTTCTAATATTGGATCATCAAATTCTCCGAGAATGCACGGCACCGCATCTCCATCACACGATACCTGGCAGTCCACCCTCCTTCAGCCAATGGCGTGTCTCGCTTCCGTCTAAGCGCCCATTAAGCGCTCACTCAACGACAACATCTTCTTGCAACATCTAGTCCTGCTCGCCTTTGTCTTCTTTCTGGAACCTGTCCCCCACATGTGATTTGATCATATCGCGGAGATCTCTGCGGCACCGGAGCGTCTACAACCTATTAATAACTCCCGGGATCAACCACATGCCACATGCCACATGCTTTGGCCGCGCCCTAGCTCGAGATTGGCGATCTTCCATCCCGACGAACTTCCACTTCACAGACTCTCTTCCCTAGCCGCCAGGGTCTCTATGCGCCCAGCAACAGGTTCCCGCAGAAACAAGTCAACCATCCAGTCGTCATCATCGGCGTGACGCCCCTCAATATTCTCCGTGGCCATGCCAGCGGGACCCCCTCAGCGTCACGCTCGTCGACCACCACACCGCCATCTCCACGAACACCTCTCCCACGCCCTGCAGACCAAGATCTCCAGATGGGCAAATACGCGACCTGCTTTAGACGCCTCACCCCATCCGTGTGTTCACAAGAAACTCGCCGACGGGAGACCCTGAAAGCAAACCAACCTGCTTGATCGTGGCGTCGAAAGAGCCACAATCACCAAGTTCGTCCAGACGACCTCCCGTCATTGGGCCGCTCGAGCAACCTCAACGATGCAGGACCATACATCCGGGACGCCCTCGTGAACCCGTGAACCCTTCTCTCCCCTTCTGGGGAATCCATCTGCCCAAACCACCCCCTGCCGTCACCTCGCCGTCCGGGGACGGAGCAAGCATGCAGCACGTCAGTCCAACATAACCGCCTCTCCACGTCGATATTTTTAGCTGCCGTTGCTATATTAAGCCAGTCGCCTCACCTGCAGCCGCCGATGAGCTGCATCTTGCTTAATGAGACGTCACGTCCCGGCTCAACTTCAACTGCCCATCCGCCCATTGTGAACCCCCTCTCTCCTTATCTATCGTGATTTCCATGTCGTAAGAACAAAGGAGGCAAAGGCCCCTTCCGCCGTAGTCCCTTTTTCCATTTCCACTTTCGTTTGTCTCAGAAGGAACATCGGACCTGCCGCCACCCTTGACATCATCTCATGGCGCACTTCTAAGCGCGGGACCACTGAAGGCGGGCACCGAAACAAGACCAGCCTCCTCCTCTCCTTCCGCCGCGTGTATGCATCCCCGTCAACACACATCATGCAGTGGCCCATATGGCTCGCCGGCTGGGTTCGACGTTATCTCGGCCGTTTCATCATGACTGCTACCTCGCTCAAGCAAAAGACATGGGCCGATCATCCAGAGAAACCCCCCTGCCCACATCACATCCCCCACGCAACGCATCATCTGGCAAGGGTGTGGACCGCAATTGCTTTTCATTTCGTCGTTTCAAATTTTTATTCCTGTCATCGGATCTAGAGGCGGGTGTTTCTCCTCCAATGCTCGTAAACCCTTGGGCATCACTATCTCTACAAACAATCCTGACACGGACCCGGGCCAGACATGCGGCCCTCGAGCGATATCCACCCCTCTCGCAACTTGCACCATAGAGCCAGGGGTGGTAAAGATGCCCTCGTTCGTTCGAGGATCTTCCTCAACCTCGTCCCTGCTCATGAGTGACGCATCTCGGCTACCTCATCACAGCGCCTAGCGTCGACAAGTACCTCGTTGTCAGATGATACCTCGAAGATACTTCACTTCTTTTGCCTCTTCGCGCTCTTGTCGTCATTTGCGCCACCGCCATCTAGTACGCTTGCGCTTCGCTTGTTTGATGCTCCGCTACTCCCCGGCCGAGCCGACTTCTCCTTTTCCTTATCCGCGTCTCCCTTGCCGTCGCCCGCGGCGTCCGGCGCAGCGCCCGGTTCTTCGCCGTTCGTGGCCGGGGCCGCCTCGGCATCGTCTTGCTCGCCGTTGTTCTTCGGTTCGTCCGTCTTTGCAGCTTCCCCGGCTGCCGCTTCTGCTTTCTTCTCTCCTTCCGCAGGCTTATCTCCCTCCTTCTCAGCAGGCCTCTCGACTTCCTCGCCATCCTTAGTTTCCGAGCCCGTCTCAGGCTCTGGTGGCGCGTTGGCCTTCTCTCGCTCCGCTTTCTTGGCCATCTCAATCTTGACTTCGGCATCAACCTTGTCCGTGACTTTTCTAGCGTCGAGCAAGCTATTAACGGCACCCAACAGCTGTTCGTACTGGGCAGTGACCGCGGCAGTGGGCATAACAAGCCGCGGCGGAATGTCGAGTTCATTCAGCGTGTTCATGATACGCAACTGCTGTTGGTTAGATTTGTGTGTGAACAGCTTGTTGATCTTCTCATATCGGAACGTTGGACCGCTGGACAAGCGATCGTGGTGCGAAACACCATAGACAAATTGCTCGGCTTCGGAGAGCTTGCGGCGTTCCTGCTGCTGCTGGCCCTTCTTGCCGCCGGCGGGCGCCGTCGGTGTCTGAGCAGCGCTGCTGGGGGGCTCCTTGTGTGGCTTCTCCGCAGGTGCGGCGGCGGCGGCGGCGGCGATGCTCTCGCGACGGTTGGCGTTCTCTGGCGCTGCAGCTTGTTGGCCTGCAGGCGTAGCAGGGCTGGCACCGTCTGCCGCCATGATAGACTTCCGCTTCTTGGATTTGTCGGCGTTCATCAGATTCTGCAACAGTGTCTGAAGCCCCGCACTTGACTTGAAGGCACTTATGTCCTGGTCGGTATGCGGGTAGTCCAGGCGGTTGTACAGCTCCCGACGCTCCTCGTTGAAGCGGTCATTGCGCGCGAGGATACGCTTGATCTCCAGCAGTAGGGACTCCTCTTCCTTGGCCTCCTCTTTGGATCTCGTAAGAGCGTTGTTCGCAAAGTCCTTCCGCATCTTCTCCTGATTTGGATTGAAGTTGGCCATGAGCTCGTGGAGGGCGTACTCTGGTTGAGTCATGTACTGGACGGGCTTCTGAACCGCCATCATCTTCGCAGCAACCTCGTAATACCGTGCCTTCAGATCTTCCATTGTCCTCGGCTTTGGTACGGGAATAATAGCCTTACTCTCATCTCCGTCCGCCGAAGCCTCCCCATTGATGGCCTCTGGTAGGTAGTCGTAACGATCCCATATGATCGGCCATCGGAGGTCAAAGTCCTTGACCAGGGTGAGCAAGTAGTCCGTCTCCTCCTTGGTCCAGTCGTCGCTCTGCAGGTTTGTCCTGTACTGGTCCTCGCTGTACTGCGGCACGTCCACCTCGACGTTGTACTTAGCAAACGACGAGTCTTCCGGCTTCGCAGCTGCCTCGCTATCCGCGTCCTTCATTTCCGCATCGCCCTCTGCCGGTGCCGCACCATTCTCGGGTCCTGTCGTCTTCCTCCGCCAGTGCTTCAATACCAATGCGCCACTGTCGCCTCGTGCCGAGTTTGTGAACGACTTCAGCACCCACTTAGAGGCCGGTTTCCTGCTCGCAAATCGCCGCTTCTTGAATATCGAGACCTCGGGTACAATTGCGATAGGATTGTCGCCGCCCAAGTTCTGAACCTCTCGCGCAAGACCCTTCAGGTTGGGGCGCGGGGCCGAGGTCTTTTGCTTCTTTGCTGGACGCGGGCCGCCATGGCTGTCGGGGAGGTTGAGCACGTCTCGTACGTCGGAAGAAGTCATGGTGGCGGCAGAAAGAGGTGAGTCGGTGGAAAGGACGTTCGTACACGATCGGGCGGCCAGTCGAGGTGGATTTTTAATTGACGGCGACGGGTCGACTTGGTCGCATCAAATCATCACCAGTCGGGCGCGTGCATCAAGGATATGGGTATCAAAATTTTCGCAGGAAAGTTCTCGTATTAAAGTTTTATTTTTGTCGTGTCGTGGTGCGCAGTGACGGAGAGAATTGAAAAAGGTCGATTGATCGATGGCGGCAAGGGCCCCAGAAGTGCTGCATTCTCTCAAATCGACGACGCGAGGTCGCTCTTTCTGAACCGCACGTGACCCACCTGTAAAAGGTCAATGCCACCCTTGTCGGCCGCCAATTTTTCGAACGTGGCAGCTTCGACCTCCCGCGCACCTTGGGACTTTATTGTGGGTACCAGCAACTGGCTGATCTGGCGCTACCTGTTCGAGACGACATCTCCAATTCCAACGTCCACCCCCTCGAGCCCCGGCAGAAGAAGAAGGACAACGGTCGACGAGCACGAAATCGCGAACCCACTGCTCCCCCACGATTCGATCAATCTCCCGTCCCGTCAATTCGCTTCGCACCGTCGCACAAGATGAGACCGTTTCTGCCCTTGCTCTCGATGAGCGCCGTCGCGCAGGCGCTCTACTTCTACATCGACGGCACCTCGCCTAAGTGCTTCTTCGAGGAGCTCCCTAAGGATACGCTCGTTGTTGGCCACTACACGGCTGAGGAGTGGGATGACAGGATCAACCAGTGGGCCAAGCACGATGGTCTCAGCATCTACATCTCTGTCGATGTAAGCTACCCCCTGAGCTTGCATCATCCCTCTGAAGCTTCATAGACCCAGGATGCTGCGAGTTGCAAAGATCCAAGCGCACTTGCTTCCATGAGAGACCTAACCTAACTGTCAATTTTTCCAGGAAACCTTCGACAACGACCACCGCGTCGTCTCCCAGCGCGGCTCTTCTTCTGGCCGCTTCACCTTCACGGCTGCCGATGCCGGTGACCACATGCTCTGCTTCACCCCATCCTCCACCTCTGGCCGCGCCGGCTGGCTCTCTCAGCACTCCCACAACGGTGGCATTCGTCTGACGCTGGACCTCGCCATCGGCGAGAGCAGCGAGATTGAGAGCTCTGACAAGAGCAAGCTCGAGGATATCGCCACCCGTGTCAAGGACCTTAACAACCGCCTTTCCGACATCCGCAGAGAACAGGTCTTCCAGCGTGTACGTTATCTCTTCCGTGTTGTATGGTTTGTTCGGTGCCTTGCTAACCACCAAGTAGGAGCGCGAAGCCGAATTCCGCGACCAGTCCGAGTCTACCAACGCCCGTGTTATCCGATGGATGCTCATCCAGCTTGTCGTGCTTGCCGTCACTTGCACCTGGCAGCTGTCGCATCTGCGGTCCTTCTTCATCAAGCAGAAGCTCACGTAAAGAAATTAAAAAAGGAGAAGTTTTTGGTTTACCAGAGCATGCAGGAGTTTGGAGGGTCAGACGACCTTGGTATGCATTCATGCCGGGACTGGAGGAGGGTCGTTTTATTGCCCTGTCTGATATGCTCATGTTGGCTCGGCTGGGGAAACGGACTGTAATGATATACACACCATCTGTAGCTACTATAGCGAGGCTCGGTCAACGAAGCACATGTCAAAAGTTGAATTAGCAGTACCATGTGTCGATCCGATATGTGTCACTTGACTTCACAAGAGGCATTGAAAGCAGTACCGATTGCAGGCTCGCTGCGGAAGAGGAACGCAATGCAATTAATTTCTGCGTTTGCGATGGCCAACAAATCGTGAGTCCGCTTGAAAGCTGAGAACATGACGCCTTCCAATATTGCTCTCGATCGGCTGCAGGATGCCCAAAGCTAGCTCTGGAGTGGCAGATAGCCCCCGAAGCAGCTGCTTCCACTCATGTTGCTTCGATGGAAATGTGGCCGAGTTCATCCATATTATATTGAAGTCGCAATTGTTGGTATCTCAAGCTCGCCTCGGTCGCCAACGTACGTCTCTTCATGGTCCGAATTGGCATGCTCTACTGGGTTTTACATGGCCAGTCTTCACCTCTGTCTGCTATCAGCAAGCGATTAGTTCCAGAAGGTGTTCTTTCCGATTCAGGTATAGACCGGAAATATCGTGTTTCTTGTATCCTTAATCCTTTTGCGTTTTAATTGGATTATGGCATACACGTCCTCTTTCAAAGTCACTCTGCCGAAAAACGTGTTAGCTGCAAAGATTTACAAAGACGAGGCTAGTAGTATCCAAAATGGCTCGGGTCATGATATACTGTAGCTGAGACCGTACGTGTCGTAGATTAAAGGAGAAATTTGGTGTCTTTGGGTGATCTCGGGGGTAAGGAGGCATAGTCTGATCGTTATCACTACCAGAAGAATACCACAGCATAGCAGACAGTCATTCGAAGTTGATCCGGGTCACACTTTCGAGTAGCTTCTTGACCATTGCTTCTTAGAATTTTTTCTTCGTCGCGCTGAGCACCTTCCCATCTCGTCCCTTGGTATCACGGTACGTCTATTCCATTCCTGGAGCTTCACGCCCAGCCCCTTTTCCATTGAGCATTTTCCCAGTGAGATCTCCAGTAGACCTGAACTCAGGCCCGGCCTTGAAAACCCACTTCTGAAATCCGTCCACGTGTCTGTGATGGTTGCCTGTCGCAAGCGAATTTCATCCCAACTCAAACTCATCTTCCACCTTTCACCCAGCCCCCTTACCCACCCGCTCCTTCCCATTGCGAACGACAACAACGAAGAGGACCTACTTACACGGTTTGGTCCCCAGGAGATCTCACCGACAGCAGAAGGCATTCCACTAAGGCGTAGTGGTTCAGGTCAAACTTTTGAGTAAGCGGTATCGCCAAGGACGAGCATTCGAAGCCCGATCGAGACCCGCCGATGCCTACTCGACGACAGGCTGCCCTTCCTCCGACCGATACCGACCGACCGATACCGAGCCCCTCCCTTCCCTGATCGATCTACCTAAGCGAGATGTCCCAGCATGTGCACTAAGAGATGTAGCCCCCGTTCGACACCGGGGAGGGGGGGTGAACTCTTTTGACCCTCTCACTCTATTAATCATTAAGTATAAGGTTTGTAGGAATTCTATCTTACACAGAATCTGCGCGTTGCTTCCTATGTAATATAGAGACAGTGAATTAATCTAAGAGATGAGTTGCTATGAGGATAGCGCTACCTTATATGCTAAGCTGAACAGGCACCTAGGACGCCTCTACTGGGCGCGACGCAATTAAGTGAGATTGAAATCACCTGTGCGGAAGGACTTATCGCATTGTCAATAGACTGAATGTATTTCATCAGCGCATACGAGGTTCATTTCTGAGAGGCGAATGTTTCCTGTCTCTCTCGCTTGGTATCATTTCTATTATACAAATCTGATCATCCCTTGCTTGTTTGTCTTCTCAGACACTGGCCCCGGGCGTTCGATCTTTCGAAACAACTGGTTCCCATATTTCACCTTCACGATCCGAACCGGGTGCCTCGGCGTGTTTGGAGGTCGGTCGTCCAGGTTCACTCTCCAGGCGCTGGAACCGATATTGTCTGGCGCGGCCTGCTCCAGACTCGTCATGGTTGCCGCATTCTCCTTGACCTTGGCCAGATCCAAACCCTTCTCCATGTGGTGAAACGCCCTCTCCTTGTTCACCAACCTCGAGAAACCCCTGATAGTGAAATCACTCGCCTCGTAGCCGGCACGCTCGAGGCCTTTCAGCGATTGCACTGTCTTTCCGACATCCTGCAGTCCAGCGTAGCCTGAAATGAGGGTGTTCCAGGTGACTTCGTTCGGCTCGACGCCCTTTTGCATCATCATCGTGCGAATCCTGCCGCCAGTCTCCTTGTCTCGGTTGAATAGGAACCCGGCAAGAAGAATGTTCCAGGTGTAAATGCTCGGGGGTGGATGGAGTTGTGTCTCTTGGCTGGCGTTTATTTCCTTCTCGCTGGCCTCCCGTTCCGCGAGTGTATCATGGAGCATGTCGCCGACGATGTCCAGTGCTGGTCGCTGCATGTGTTTGTGCCCCATTAGGGCCTTGAGAATTACGTCGTACATGAAGGTGCCCTTCTCTTTAACGTGCTGTACTGCCATAGGATGCCTGTTGATGATCAGTTGTCGGAGGTAGGCGTATAAGGAGATGAGCTTAATCGGTTGCGCAAGATTCTTGACGAAGGCGATGAACATGATACCCAGCGTGGAGGCTGTCGGGTCCATCTTTTTCCTCGCCGCGGAAGTAGCTGCGTCGAGACCGGGAAACACCTGCCGAGCTAACTGCCGTTCTGGGGGCAAATTGTTTCCGTATTGCTGAACGTGCATGGACAGGTTCATAGGAATAAGAGCCTGCAGAGGGGCTAGGTTGAAGGCTTTGGAGTAGTAGTAAAGCATAGGGCCGAAGGCTGGTATGACGCCAGCCTGACCTAGCTTCCGCTTCTCATTGGCCTCAAGTTCAGAAAAGTGAAGGATCGAGTACAAGAGGTCGTTCATAAAGACGGTGTCGACAGCTTTGAGTCGGATGGCTTCCTCCACAATCTTGTTGATGACCCCTGACAAGTTTTCCATCTTGGCGCCGTCAAGCAGGGTGCTGAGAAGCACCGAATCTGGCTTGATGCCACTCCCCTTCATCGCCTCGTAGACTTTCCAAGCCTTGTCAGTTGCGCCCGATGAGCATAGGTTCCGAATCATTGCCGTGTAGTTGATCATGTTGGGGACGAAACCATGCTCTAGTAGCACGCTGAACGCATCCGCGGCCGAAAATTCGCCATGTGCGACGTCTCCGGGATTCAAAGACAATATTGATGTGCAAAGACTTCGCCAAGCTGAACCTTGGAGGTCTCTGTTGGCCTGTCCTTTTCCTTTTTCTTTGCCCTCTGCTTGCATTGCGCGGATAGCTATTTCAAGTGACGCTTGCTTGTAAACCGGCGCCGAAGATAGCCGATGAGCAAATTTGAAGAGGGTATTAAGATGCAGCGGATGCTCCTGTTTAGATAGGACTTCGTATAGAGCATGTATTCGTGCAGGGTCGACGTATCTCATAAGGTTGTGGATGGTGTTTTGTCGAAAACGCATGTTTTCGAAACGCCCGTTATCGCGCCTGCGCACGAGAAACTCATGCCCCAACACGAAGTCACACAGAGCTGCAGCGTGAGTCTGGAGCTCATCTCCGCGAAGCTCTATTTGCCACATGGCGAGGAAGTGGATGACATCTACCATGGCATAAGCTGGTGGCTGCCAATCCTGTGTGATAGTCTGCAGGACATCAACTGCTCTACCAGGACAGAACCACAGCGCAGAAAGGATAACGGTGTTGAATAGCTCCTCTCTGTCTCTGTTGTCCCAGGAAGACCAATCGCTGATGGCGGTCTCGAAAGCTTCGCCTTCGAGGAGTCGAGCCGGTAGATTGCTGGTTGCGTGTCCCGCTAGACATTCGATGATGTTCGCGAAGCCATGCTTCCACTCTTCCCAAGCCTTGGCTTGGTTTTTATCGAGTACATGGTGCAGATAACTCCAGCGGATGGCTTGATCGATTTTGTTGTGTTTCGACTCGTGAACCCATAGTTTGACCATGTGAGGAGGAGATGAGGCTGTTGGTACGGTAGGTTCCTGCGTGCCCAATTCCTGTTGCTCTATAGGCGGAGAAGTGGTGGTGTGTTGCAGTTTTTCTTTGCGAGCAGCTTCTGTTTTTTTGTTGATAAACTGTATGAATTTGTCCCCCTCACGTGCGGCATCTTGAGGCAGCAAATAGCCTCTGCACGTGGTGAAAGGCCGAAGGCCAAGCTGCTGATATCGCTGCAGACATGGCTTGCAAATAATGGCCCGAAGCATGTGTAGGTGCGTTTATCAAAGGACCAGTGAGACTGAGAGATCCAGCGTATGGTCTGGATGAATTGCTGTAAGAAAATAAAAGAGAAATTGAGCGTTGAGCGTTGAATGTAGATTTTCAGATGACGCCGGGGAGATCCGAACCCCTGCTTAACTACCTTCGCGCTTAAGCGCAGCGGCAGGTGCCAACAATTAGCCCGTGCAGCCGTTTCTTAGCGCAATGTGGAAGCATTGCAATCCTGCCGTGCGCCGCGTTCCAGCTTCCAGTTGGTCTACCTCTCTACCTTAATAAATTTCAGCCCACCTGATAACCAAACCAATCTGCTTTCCCAACTGGAAACTTCCGACTTCGCGGCCTACTTGATCCAAACCTATCTTAAGAAAGCAACGCACCTCTCAGACCACTCTAGAGGTCAGCGAATCGAAAACCCGTCACTTCACGCACAAGCACTCAAATCTACCTACAACGCCACAATGAGCTCACACGCGAGCCTAAGCGCGGCCGCCGACGATCGTAAGGCCCGCCTTGCGAAGCTCAAAAATCTCAAGAGAAAACAACCCGGAGACGAAGTTGTGCCGCCAGAGTCAGAACGTGAGGGGTCGGCACCGGCAATAGAGAACGATGTCGCAAGGATACACCTATCGGGCCGCAACTACGACCCCGAAGTGCGCGGACCCAAGCTTGGCTTCGAGGCACCACCGATACAAGACCTGGAAAAGCCTACGCTGGAGGAGCAGGCGGCAGACATCGAAGCCGATGTGAAGGAGAAGGCAGCCGAGGAAGCGCAGGACGACAAGGGTATCGATCTGTTCAAGCTCCAGCCGAAGAAGCCGAACTGGGATTTGAAGAGGGACTTGGAGAAGAAATTGGAGGTTCTCAATGTCAGGACGGACAACGCCATTGCAAGACTCGTACGAGAGCGCATTACCAATGCTCAGAAGTCGAAGCAGGTCGAGGGAGGAAGCGGAGAAGGCAACGCGTCGGGAGTAGATGGCGTCGCATTAGTGGAGGGACTGCGTGTGCGAGAGAGGGAGGAAGAAGAAGAGGAGCGACGCGAGAGGGAGCTGGACGAAGACCTGGCCGTCTGAACAAGGCATTGTATGCGAACATTAAAAGTACATTGTATTATGGTCTTGGGGACGGGCATGTCACCGATTCTACAACTAATTGATACCCACGGCTATCTGCCCGTATTCAACGACTGCGTCAGGGCCAGTCTCTTGCTGAATGGACTGAGACTGCGTTCGCGTTGGGGTTGTCTCTGCTCCGGTTGTCTTTCTTGCCTGTCGTTCCTGCCGCCTCGTCCAAATCGGCCAGTTGACGCGCCTCTAAAATTTCTCTCGCCGCTTCGGTCTGAACGATTGTCAAATCTTGGGCCCCGTCGGTCAGGAGATGCGGACAAAGACCGTCGATTGCCACGAACACCACCATCACGCGACACTGAAGACTCTCGGGAGCCAGGAGATTCACGAGAACGCTGGGGTGCCTGATTTTGTCTGGCAGCGGGTCTTGCGTAATCGTCTCCTCTCTCGCGATATCTCCTGGCACTGTTGACAGGAGGAGAGCGGCTGTCTCTGGAAAGAGACCGTTGGCGGCGGCGAGGCGGCGATTGCGTTTGCCGACTTCTTGCAGACCTCCGGGATACAGAGCGATCATCATCGCTTTCGGGGCTGAAGGACCTGCGTCGACTTCCGTTGCCGTCTTCAGGAGACCTCAAGCTGCGGCGAGCGGGTGCGGGTGACGGGGAACGACGTTTGGGTGGCGGCGAGGCAGAACGGTTGGTCGAGATGGTGGAAACAGAATCGACCGACTCCGATCGCTGACGTTTCGCCTCTGTCTGCCTGATGAGTTCTTCGTCGCGCTCCTCCAATTCCCGCTTCCTGGCTCTCTCAGCCTCTTTCTTCGCAAGCTCCTCATCCGCCACACCTTTTCTGTACTTTGGTTAGCGATAAACGAAAACAGGCGCGAAGCTGATATGTGTAACTGACTTTCTCTGCGCATCATCCGGCACATCATTTGTCAGTTTGGGCATGAGTTTGGGATTGCGCAGCTGCTGCGTTCGAGAGGGCCGAGACACGTAGGGTCTGGCTGCAGCTGACTCTTTACACTCATATGAATAGTGACGTTCTGCGAAAGTCAGCGCAAGTTCGCGATGCCGCTGGCAGTACTGTACATATCTCTCTTCAGACACTTTTGACACTGGACGTTGGCCGGTGTTTGCTGGCGAGGGCCGCCACGTCCTCTATAGGAATGCATTGGCGATGATAGTGGACTCCGCTGGTAGACGTCGATTGTTGATGTTCTGGCGTCCCGCACCAGTCAGTCAGTCTCGGTTGTCGTCTATTTCAGGGCCTATATCTGCAGTGTCGCAGGTGGGTTTGCGTCGGACAATGTTTCGTTTCGCCCAGTTGCTGTGAGTCTAAGCCTTGGGTGTAACAGCGTCGTTGTGGCTAAGGATGTGATTGCGGATGAGTGTGAACTCTTTCCGACGGAGCTGAGACCTGCAAGCCAGTGAGTGTACGGGCCCGGGGCATCGATTATTTCACGACCGAAAGAGGCTTGGGCAGGCGCGAACAGCGGAAGGAGACGTCACATCAACAGGTGACAGCAGTGCTGGACTGCTGAATTACGGCACGCCTTACGTAAGTGTGCCAGCTGGCATCGCTAAAGCAGCCAGTGACGGAAAAGTGACCGCGCTTCGCTTGTCCAGGAAGTTGTCCTCCAGCCTCCTTTTCGCAGTGGAGTGCACCAGCAGTGCACCAGCCACACTCCAGAGTTAGGAATCTGCCGGTACTAAGCCACTTTTGGCTCAGGCTGTGGCCTTTTTGTCTTTCGCCAGCCAATTCAGGCCCGAGACCTCTTCAGTCCTCACCAGAATATCTGTGACCATACCTCATTCTTCAGCCTGACGTCCCACAAGACGTTGCGGAGGGGGATGGCAGTTGTCTGACACCATCTGTACCGACTTGAGACCACCACCCGCACGTCAAGGACCTGTCGGCATTTAAGCTTCTTGTTCCTCAACTCCGGCTCTGCGACCGAGGGGAGCGATCGAACAGACCCACGGCTCAACACGCAACGCGAGACAGAGCACTTTAAGCGACTCAAGGTCTCAGTGAGAGAGCAAGAGAGCGGAAGAGGACCCGGAATTGAAAAGCAGGAAGAACCTTCTTGTTGTCTTTCAGACTTTATAGCCCCCTGTCTGTTCATCCATTGCTTGAAGCAAGCAAGACAGCTGGCGAGCCTCTGTGGGTGAGTGAGTGAGGTAAGGTGCGAAAGTGTCGCTTCCTTTCCGCCTTCTCCAGTTTCCCCATCCTCTTTTTCCCCTTCCAGCGCAATCCAAAAACCCACACAGCTCTCTTCCCAATTCCTCCCACCAACATCGCCCACACCACACCACCCACACCACCACCCCCTCCTTTGACGCCTGCTTGTGACGGACTATCCGCCTCGCAGCCCGCCGATATTCTGGCCGCCTCGCCAAATCTGCTGTGCGCCCTACTGCCGTCTTGCTGCGAACAAGCTCTGGCTACAGCCGCTAACAGATAGCCGCCAGGCGCAGACCTAGTCGAGGCATCGTCGGACATCATCAATCAGCCAGTTTCTCCAACGAACAAGAGTACCGGCGCCATCAAACATCAACACCTTGACGGAAAATACGAAAGCAACGATGACAGCCCTCTCCCGACAATGATCCACGGAACTTCTTTCTCGCTCTGCAGGCCCGCCTTGATACATTTTGTTCCTTGATTTCGGATACCGTCTTTAATCGTTCTTGAGCCGAAATTCAATTCGTCCCCCCGCGCGCTGCTGTCTTCCAGCGCAACTATACCCATCAGACGACGACCTTCACTTCCATCCTGTTATCCAACGCCCTACAGAACTCCTTCTAGCCATCGACTCGAGCTATGGCTACCGCCCAAATGCCAACGGACATGCCCAAACCATCTTTCGCAAAGGTGCACACCTCCCGGGTCCTTCGTTCGTTTCGAGGCTATGAGCTCCTACCTTGCGCCGCGTGCTAACGATCACTTTTCTTAGGTCGCTGCTTCAGCATCGAAAGATTATCCTCCTATCACTACCGTGCGACGAGTCGCCGCGCCATCCCAAGAACGCCCTGAACAGCCTGCGCTGACTGGCGCCCCCACACCTGTTGTTGCAAACGGCGCCGATAACCACCCATCTGCCGCCATGGGCTCTACGAAAACCGCATCGACGGCCACCCAGCGCGAGCCACCTCCGCCCAAGAAGTCCGACTCAAGCGACCCCGTCGTCGATGGACTGAAGGATTTGAACATTGGACGAACTCCCAGTCTTGTCGTTAACGGAACGGGCTCAACGTTCACCGAGAGATCAAAATCCGCAACTAAGGATGGATCGGATGATTCTCAGAGAGCGGATTCAAGCTCCGAGCTTGGCACTAAGCCTGCTAGTTTAGACGGGAAGAGCATTACTTCAGGAACTACCTTTGCGCTTGATGAGAAGGAATCTCTGCGTCCCGATGACAGTGCCAGCGTGAAAGCTGCTGCTGCCGAAGACGATGACGCCTTCTCGTTTCGCGGGCCGAACCTGCCCAACTCTAGGATGGGGTCAGACATCGCCGCGCGTGCTAGAGGCGTCATCCAGCTCGGCGACATGCCAGACCGCCGTCTTGCCCAACCCGTATCTGGATCGTTGAGCCAGGGCATGATTACGCCGCAGAGCGCGTCCTCAGATCAGCAACAGCCTTCTGCGAATGCGCTGTCGGCCAACTTACCCGACTCCGCCAATCTCTTGAACACGATCTACGGGCAGGCACCGGATGAAAAGCTTTTAGAAGCCATGGCGTCTCCCAAGGACCGACTTTTTCTGCTTAGATTAGAGGCGGAACTGATCAAGTTTGTTCAGAATTCCAAGTAAGTCCCGGTGCCAAATGTAACGGAGCATCGTACTGACAAATATAGGGAACCGTATATGGATTTTCCTCCATCCAACTCATTCTGCAGAATGTTAACCCACAAGTTGGCTGATTACTATCGAATGACGCATCAATATGAAGCACGAGTTGGATCTGTGCGAATCTTCAGAACTCCGTACGCCAGAGTTCCCGAGTCGCTTGCTAGTATTGCGGCTCCGGAAACTAGTGCTGAGACGCCACCGCCTCCTGCCGTTCTCCCCAGGAAGATCATGCGACGTGGTGAGGATGGGGAGCTTGCAACCGCCAGCGCCTCGCCATCGAAGCCCACGTCCGAAACTGGAAGTGATTCCAAGGACAAGAATGCGGCTGGGAATCAAAAGTGCGACATTGCCCCTGGGCTGAGTAGTTTTCTTTTGCTGACCAGAACAGGCTATCGAGAGAACAACGTGAGGAGGCCTACAAACAGGCCCGAGAGAGGATCTTTGGCAACTCGGAGAAGACCGGAGAGTCAACCCCTGGTATGTTGTCACAGATGTGGTGATGTGGACACCTCCGGCTGACAGCTACTGCAGACAACGAGGGCGAAAATGGAATTTCACGAGCCAGCTCCGTCTCGGCGAGAGACAAATCGAATGCTGGAAAGAGGGGCAAGACTGGGAAGCAAAGACGTGACGATTCGGACAGCTTCGATTCACGACACAACTACACCCCGTACTGGGGTCCTCAGCAACAGACCTGGATGCCGCAGCCCCAATACGTCCCTGTGTCCAATCAGTACGGGGCTCCGGTTCAACAACCCTATTCGAATCAGATACAACCTCCTCCCTACAACACCACTCCGACGCAATCTTTTGCTCCGATGATGCCCAACTCAGGTTATAACGCGTATCCTAACATGGCCCAGGTAAGGAGCTCTGCTACATTCGTATCCCATCCCTCTCTGACTTAGTGCTAGTATTCTCCTCAGACCAGCCAACCTCCATTCCAGCCACCTCCGAACGCCGCTGCTCGGGGTTATGGTGGACCTGCTCCTGGACCTGCTCCCGCCCAAGCCGGCTGGCAGCAGGGCTTTGCGCCAGGTCCGGCTCCAGCGGCGATGCCGCCATCCGGGCCTAATGCAGCATCCTACACCCCGCGGGGCATGTCCGCTCCGCCTGGACAGAGCACTGTGCCTTATATGTACGGGCAGCTGCCAGCCAATGTCAACCCCAATGACCCTAAGAGCCAGCATCCCATTCCGGGTAGCTACAACCGTCACGCCTTCAACCCCAAGACGCAATCATTTGTCCCGGGTGGCGGCATGGCTCCGATGCAGCCGCCTCAACCCCCGTTCAGCGCCCCTGGATCCCATCATGGCAGCCCCCAGATCGGCTCACCTCACCTGGCGTATGCCGGATACCAGCAACCGGGCCCGCCTGCACCGTACGGCGTTGTAGCAGGTTATGGTATGGCTAGACAGGGGTCAAACAACTCCATTCCCTCTTACCACGGCCCGCCATCACAACATCCTCACCATCTCAACACCATCCCCCAAGTACCGGGTCCTCACATTCCGCCGCAGCATCCTTCTCAACATCTCCCCCAAAACCCGTCTCCTCACATCCCTAACAAACCCGTCATCCCTCAGGGCCCGGCCGGACAGACGTTCAGCCACCTGCCGCACTACGGCAACCCTGCTACTTTGCCGCAAAAGCCGAACATGGGCGTTTAGGTGCGCGTTTGACGTCGCTGTAGATGGTCTCTGGTAGAACGACTGGCGTCTGGGGGTTTACAAGGTACAGCATATTGGCGTTCAAACGGAGGACAGGTTGCCATCAGATCATGTAGGCTATTGCATGCTAGAGCACTTTACGCAACTTAATTGTCACTCAGGTTTATCTCAAAAAGGGTCATATGAAATATGTGTTATATGCTGAACTTGTGCATGAAAGCGTGAATATCATCATTGCAACTGCCTAGCGCATTCAACCCTAGGCCGTCTATCCTGCCACTGCCATAACGCCATGACGGTTTTTCAAGTGTGGAATTCCTCATGATGCCATGCTTGCTACCTTGCGGCGGGATGGAAAAAATATCAGCACCGCCTGCTGGCTTACTTGCTCTTTCAACCTCCGACGGTTCCCTTCTCCCCGTTTTATGTCCCCCCATCTTCTCACAGAATTTTCCACGAGAAAGAATGTACTGTGCAAACCCCTTTTTTTGTTGGTCGACAATTAAAGCTGCATTTACTCCGTGGGTTCCCTCGGCTCGCGGGGCTCCCGAGGCTCCCTGGACTCTCTGTTCTGGCCACCACCACGACCGCCGCCACGTCCACCACGCTTGCCACCACGCTGACCCCGCTGCTCGCCCTTCTCGCCGCCCTCGGCCGCCTTGCCCTCGCCGTCCTTCTCGCCACCGGTGAGGTTGGCCGTCGCCAGCCTTTGCGACAGGTCGATCTGGGTGCGGATGGTGTTGGCGAGGTAGGAGACCATGAGGACGTCCTGGATGTGGTTGTTGAAGTCGTGCTCGATCTGGGAGGGGTCGACCTTGGGGGCGAGAGACAGGGCGTTCATGAGGTACTGGCCGAGGGCGTGGTTGGGCTCCTCATCCTCGTCGAGGATGCCGTTGACCCACTCGCTGACACGCTCGATCAGGTTGGTACCCTGCTCGATGGAGCGGGCGAGGCCCTCGATGTCGGAGACGACGGGGGCGACGCGGTCCTCATTGTCCTTGGCCATGGAGATGGCCTCGAGGGCGCTGCGCTCGGCGTCGCCGTACATGAGCTTGTGGGGCACCTGGATGAAGAGGCAGCTCTCGGCGGCGCGCTCGGCGTTGACGGCGACGGGGGCGGAGATGTAGCAGCGGGCCTCGATTTCGGCGGTCGGGTCGGTGCTGATGGTCAGGTGGACGGCAGGGTGGGGGAAGGTGCCGGTGTCCGGGGAGGCGAAGAAGTTCTGGATCAGGGCGGAGAAGGAGTTGAGCTCGTGGGTGGTGGTGTACCAACCCAGCAGGGACTCGCGCGGGGAGGCCTTGAGGGTGAGGGCGAGCATGTTCTTCTGGTAGTCGACGTCCACCTCGACCTGGTCCTCGTTCTCGGTGTGAGGGATGGCGAAGCAGGAGCGCACTTCGACCTCGGTGCCATCTTCGGAGCGGACACCGACGAGGGCGCCGATAACGCGGGTTGATTGCGTATCGCGGATGTCTCTTCGAACGGCATGGTCGAGAATGGAGAGGATGGCCTATGGGGGAGGGGCAGCGTTAGCTTGAGGTGAACTGGAAGAGGGGTCGATGACCAAGGTTGAAGAGGTGTATATGCTGTATGCAAAAGCTATGATGACATTTGCATAGTGCGTGGCTCAGGCGCAAACGAGGAGGTTCTGCAGCGCATGAGTTCGAGGTGTTCGTACCTGGGGTTGGATGTTGACGGTGAGCGGGGCAATAGTGCCCTGAAGGCCAACCGTCGCCGGCGCGATGGGCCGCGAGAGGTGGAGGAACTTCTCAGTTTCGGCGACAGCCATGCTGGGCAGGTATGTTGTCGAAATAGTTGGCCGACGTAAGAGAGGTTTGTTGCGTTTGGGAGAGAAAGGGGAGGCAGGACAGGAGGAGGAGGGAGGGGCGGGTTTGGGCGGTGGTGGACGGGCCAAAATTGACTGCTGGCAAAGTGGATTCGTCTCGGGTCCCTATTCGCGATGGAAAATGGTCGTTCAAAATTCTCGAAACTCTCTGCACCGGCGCGGGCGTACCCTTTCGCTTTGGCGGGCGGGATTTTGCGATTCGGACTAGGTTGTGCGCGCTAAGATAAGCACCGATAAGAAGTTTTTCGAGGCGTCGGATGGCCCCGCTGTGGCTGGTGACTTTGGTGTGGAATTTCTGCAAGGCTGAGTATGGCCGACTTACAACTTTTTTTTGCGACCAGGTGAATGCGTGTCTGTTTGTCTCATTTCCCACTTTTCACCTTCGTTTTGGTTATTTCAGTGAATAAGTCTCAAGACAATGGGTCCTCGAGGCAGAGGCCGTGCTGGATTCAGGGGCGGAGGAAGAGGTGGTGCTCGCGGGCGTGGTGGAAGAGGCGGCAGAGGCAGAGGTAGAGGAGGCGGCCCGGGTCGATCTCGCTTCAACACTGCCCGTCTGGAAGAAAATGAGTAAGTTTGTCTGTTTCTGGGTCAATTCCCACAAACTAATGAAACCAGGTCGTCTGGTTCTGAGTCTGGTGAGGAGATGGATTCCGAAGTGGAGAAAGACTCTGATGTCTCCATGTCTGATGATGATGAGGACGAAGATGTGGATGAGCAACCTCAGAACTCCCGTCCTTACATGGCACTCTTGCAAGGGTTCACAGAATCCACAGAGCCGAGTGCAAAGAGGAGACGACTGGACAGCGGCAAGCCTGAGAGTGCCGCCAAGGCGACAGCAGCAGCAGAGGAGTCTTCTGAAGACGAGGATGAAGATGAGGAGGCTGGTGAGAAGGACGTCGACAGGGTTGATGAGGCCGAGGAAGAGGACCCTTCAGCCGATCTCGCTGATGAGGAGGCGGAAAGCGACGACGAAGATGATGTTGATGCGACGGATCCATTTGACAACCACTTTGCGACCCCCGATGAAGACACCTATACGAAGAAGGTCAAGGCGATTCAGAAGAATGGCTGGACTTTCAAGCGAAGCACGTCCAAGGTGTCTAAAGCTGTCGTCACGTATCCTCAGTTTGAAGGTTCAGAAGCGCCGTCAATCCCATCGTCAATCTCAAGCTTGGAGAGCCTCAAGCTCAAGCAGAAGCTCAAAGAGTCTGCGTCGAGAAAGGTCTCGCCACTCAACACGTTGCAGCAAGCAATGGCACCGGTTATTTTCAACTACAACGATGTTTTATATGACAATCGCGACATCAAGAACTCGGAAGGTTTGAGGCAGCTCGTGTGCTTACATGCCGTCAACCACGTCTTCAAGTAAGATCCTCTTACAAACCGACAGAATCCGGGGCCTCTCTAATATTGTGTAGAACTCGCGACCGCGTCATCAAGAACAATTACAAGCTGGCCAAGGAAGAAAACGCCGACCTGGAGCTGAGAGATCAAGGCTTCACACGTCCCAAGGTTCTCTTTATTCTGCCAACGCGACAGTCGTGCTTGAAGATGGTGAATACCATCGAAGCGCTCTGCGCGCCCGACCAGCGCGAAAACAGAAAGCGCTTCGAGGAAGCCTATACCGACGAAGAGGTCAAGTTTGGCAACGACAAGCCGGAAGATTTCCGCGACCTCTTTGAAGGCAACGACGACGACATGTTCCGCATCGGCATGAAGTTCACCCGCAAGACCATCAAGTACTTCTCCCAGTTCTACAACTCGGACATTCTTTTCGCCAGTCCCTTGGGTCTGCGGATGGCCATCGGCTCCGAGGAAGATAAGAAGAAGATGGATTACGACTTTTTGAGTTCCATTGAGTTGGTTGTGGTCGACCAGGCCGACGCCCAGCTCATGCAGAACTGGGAGCACGTCGAGTATATCTTTGAGCACATGAACCTCCAGCCCAAGGACGCCCACGGGTGTGACTTCAGTCGTGTGCGCAGTTGGTACCTCGAGGACTGGTCAAAGTACTTCCGACAGACCGTCATCCTCTCCGCCTTCAACACGCCGGAGTTGACGGAGCTCTTCCGCACCCAATGCCATAACTGGGCCGGCAAGATTCGATTCCAGGCAGACTACTCCGGCGTCCTCCAGCAGCTCGGCCTCAAGGCGCGTCAGACCTTCTCCCGCTTCGAGGCCAAGTCTATCGACAAGGAGCCCGACGCCCGCTTCGACTACTTCGTCTCGGCAATCCTCCCCTCCCTCATCAAGCGAGCCAAGGACACCAGCGGAACCCTCATCTTTATCCCCTCCTACCTCGACTTTGTCCGCGTGAGGAACTACTTCGCCACCAATGCCGCCGTCGGGGTTCTCTCCTTCGGCACCATTTCCGAATACTCGGAGGTCCCCGAAGTATCCCGCGCTCGCTCTCACTTCACAACCGGCCGGCACAAGGTTCTCCTGTATACGGAGCGTGCGCACCACTTCAGACGGTACAACCTGCGCGGCGTCCAGCGGGTAATCATGTACGGCCTGCCGGACAACCTGATTTTCTACCGCGAGATCGCTGGAGGTTACCTTGCACACAGCGAGCAGAACCTTCTGGTCGAGCCTGGACAGGGTACCATCAGGGCCATGTTCTCCAAGTACGATGTCATGAGGCTGGAGCGCATCGTCGGCACGCAGCGCGTAGGCAAGATGATCCAGGAGAAGGGCGATACTTTTGACTTTTTGTAAGTCGGGAGGGGGTACAAGAGAGAGATGGAAGTTGCGCCTGCTCAATTGGCAGGCTTGAAAAAGTTGTTTTGTCATAGTATACACGTATACCCCACACGACCATAATCTATAGACTGGCCAGGTATTTTTCGTTGATGGTACACCAAAAAAAAAGAGTTACAGATCGTTTTCTGAGCACCTCCGCCGTCCACGTCTGTCCCTGCATTGCCTCAGCATGCGTTTTCTACCGCACCAATGCCTTCACTGCCTCAAGTCCAGGTCAGGTCCTGACGAACCCTCAGCCTTGACTGCTTCCTTTTTCGCTCTCCTGGATCCTGGGATGCGTCCACGTTTCTTTTTGTAAAGTTTTCTCAGTCTGATTTGCTTGGTTGGTGGATGCTCGTTGAACCTTTTCACCAAGGCGTCAAAGGCTTGATTGCCGTCCTTGCGATACCTCGTCACCTTCTGCTTGTTCTTAAGGGTAAGCTCGGTAGATTCGTTGCCGTTCTTCATGTCCCTGGCGACAGCCTTGGCCGTCATGGCGAAGCGGATATCACGCGGCCCATCGAGGAGCTCGAGGATGGCGGAAGGAGCCTGGTCGTATCTGCTTCGGGGCTCGGTGCGGAGGACACGGGTGTAGCCTCCGGGGCGCTTGGCGTAGCGTTCGCGCAGCTCGCCAAAGACCTTGGGGAGAAGGTCGTGGGGGGTCTGGAGATCGTTGTCAGTCAAATTTCCGTCCTGCTATGGTACCATCCAGACAGCGGTGGTGGGTGTGGCGTACGTAGAGCATGGCCTGGACCTTCCGCTTGGTCTCCTCGTTGTTCCTTTTCGCGAGAGTAATGAGCTTCTCGGCCATGCGCTGGGCCTCCTTCGCCTTGGCGTAGGTGGTCTGGATGTGCTCGTGGGTCACGAGGGAGGTGACGAGGCCGCGGAGGAGGGCCTGTCGCGCCGACGAGTTGCGGCTCAAGTGCCTGTACTTGGTGAGACCTCCCGCCATGGCTGCTTCGGCGTCTCAATCGATTGGCGAGGTCGGTGATTGTCGCTTCAGTGAGCCTCCTCAATGGCCTCTGCGTTGTGTGGTCAAACGGGGGCCGGCGCAGGTGCAGCAGCTAAGCAACTGTCGTCGGAAGTCGCGATAGCCTTTTCTCCTTCGCTCTGGTTCCCAAATTTTTGGCCTCTGGCGGCGTTCACCCGGGAGGTTCCCTGAGGGGTGAGGTGGGCAGCCGCCCGCTCTGGTTGGCCTGGCCGCTGCTAGAGCGGGACCCTCAGCGCCTGTCGCTGTTCACTCTCAGGCTGGTACCCCTGCCCGCTCAGCGACCCGGAGAGGCTGAAAGTCGCTCGCTCGCCGAAGGGCCAGTCCGATTAATTAACGTCATTCCGCCGCCTCGACAAAAAGCTCCCGCCGATATCAAAAAAGGGCCCGACGACCCAGTCCCGCTTTCTCGACAGCAGAAAGACCCAATTCGGCCTCCGACGACGGACACATTTGACGTCCGCAATATGATACCGTGAGGCCCGTCACTTTTTTCTTAGAAAAGACGAAACTCAATTGCGCCCAATCGAAATCGGAACCGGGAGAGTAAATCGACGAGTGCAATCATGGGCTTCACCACTGGCTTCGTACGTCTCTCAGCCCCCGCATAATGCACTCAATCCCATAAGCCACGAAACTCAACTAACATCCGCAAACCAGACCGGCGGTGTGACCCTCACCCTAGGCGTCGCCTACCTAACCGTCCTCGCCCACCAACGCAACCGCGAGGCCCAATCCCACATCCTCCGCTCCCAGAACCACGTCCTCTCCTCCCTCCTCGAGCCCAATCTCCGCCTGCCGCCTCCCCTGACGCGCTCCGAGCAGTCTGTCAAGGACCGCGAGAACCTCGTCGAGTCGGCAAAGTACCGCTGGAACAAGGAGGTCGAGAACGCTGTCCGGTGGGCGCAGCGGACGGACTGGGCCGAGGTCCGCGAGACCCTCGAGGGCAACGTCGCGCGGCTCTGGGGCGGCGCCATCGACAAGACCGCCGCGGCCGGCGACAGGGCCGCGCCGCTCGCGAAGGAGGTCGTCGAGGGCGCGAAGCAGAAGGGCGCCATCCTCGCCGACGAGCAGGGCGAGAGCCTGCGCAAGGAGGCCAAGAGCGCGTGGGAGCGCGCGAGGGAAAAGACGCTCGCCGCAGACGAGGCCGCGCGCGCAAAGGCTGCCGAGCTGCGGAAGGCGGCGGACGCCAAGTCCGCCGAGGTCAAGGCCGTCATCGGCGAGGTCGTGGAGAAGGGCAGGAAGGAGGCCGGCGCCGCCGTCGTGAAGGTGCAGCAGGCGGCGGGCATCGTCGAGGACAAGGTCAGCATCAAGGAGGACGGGAAGGTGCTGCCGGCGGGCTCGCCTGTGCAGCAGGCGCTGCACCAACGGTACGAGAAGCCGAGCGGGCTGACCAAGACGGTCAAGGAGGTGTTGGCGGAACGGTATCAGCGGGTTGACGAGCGGGACAACACGCAGCTCAGGGGTCTCTGAGCGGGCGGTGGTGGCCTTTCTCAGTGTAAGAAACTTAACCTCTCCCCCGAAAGGGCCCCTCCACGGCAGAATACGGGAGGGGCGGAAGTTGTGGCGGGAACTGTACTACCATACTCATCTTATAGAATGGAAACGACAGCCTTTTTCTTCTTCTTTGTGAATAGTCGAGGTTCTTCCGTGGGGTTACGTGGAGGCATCAGTCATGTGGACGATGCCGCTTGTGGTACGGCAGGACGGGTTGACTCGGCGTTTCTACCGATCTAAATTCAGGGGCTTGCGTGACGATGAAGACGCCAGATGGAGCTTTGAAAGTGGGTGATTCACTGCACCGGCTTGCCCATCTCACAACTCAGCATAGAAGTCTACGTCCTTGCCCAGGAAAATTCACCGCCTTCTACCCGTTTGACCAAAAGAAATCGCGATTAAAGTAAACCATACGACTTTGGTCCAGATTCATATTCAGTATGCCCAAGAACAAACCACCACCACGCTCTCAAATGGCTCAACCAAGAATGTCAGTCTACCGGTACTTCGTTCGCCTCCGCGACCGCCTTGAGTTCATCCTGGTTCGCTACGTCGACAAGGACCCGTACGTACAGGAAGACTTTCCCGTATACAAAGCTGAACGCGACGAGAAATGGGCAGTGGAGGATGGCTTCCACAAGCAGATACCGTCGACTAAGTCGGCGACCGAGCTTGAGACCATCAAGTCATGTGTTGAGCACCCCTGTGCAGAGGGTTCTGCCGCGTCCCCTAAACCATCCGAGAAAGCGACTCCAGATACCAGAGACAAGGGAAAGAGGAAGGACACGGAGCTTTTCTCGGGATTCGACTTTGGTCTAGGGGATGCAAGTCCAAGTGGGCAGCGCAAAAACAGCCACGACAGTTCTCAGCATGCAGCAAAGGACAAGGGACCGGCTGTCGAGCGACAAATCACCAACGAGTCACGACCCCGTGATGTCTCCAGGTCGAACACTTTCACTTCCGTCGTCGACTCGACACTCTCCGAGTCCAGGCGACGCAAACGGCAGCGGTCCGACAGCAAACCCGGGTACTTTGACCCCGACCCTTTCCATGGAGATGTCAGCGCAGCAGGGACGGCGGGGATCCAGGGTGAAGGGGATGAGCTGGTCATGAATGTGCCTGTCGAGCTTCGCAACGGGCCTATGGCCAGGGGAGGCCACGACGTCAAGGCTACGACTGGCGTTGAGGGAAAAGGAGACGAAGGCCTGGTCATGAATATTCCAGTGGAATTACAGAACAGATCGTAGAATACTTTGATACACGACGTGCGCGGCTGGACAAGGTCAAGAAGATAGAAAAGGAATATCGAAAGAGAAATTATACATAAAAAGTTTAGGGCCAGATGGACTCGAACCACCATCTCTCTCTCGCCGAGTTCGTCTTAATATTTTGCTGGTTTTTTTCTTTTGAATTTCTCTCTCGCCAAGTTCGTCTTAATATTTTGTTGGTTTTTCTTTTTAATTTTTTCCCTCAGGTTTTCCTCCGTGATACGATTAATCGTAAAGGCACAATGTAAAGTAGAATCGAGTCAGCATGAGCAGAATCGAACGTGTGAACTCTTCCGACCACCTCCTAACGAGAGAGCGCTTTACCATTAAGCCACGGCCCCTTGGGAAGGGTGTTTGTTGGAAAGGAATCAGAAAGACCGGCTAATGTAGGGAGACCGTTGTGCTTGGAGCAGAGTTTGTGGCAGTGGCTGATGCAGTCCGTAGAGGTGGAAGTTCGAAGAGGTTCGCAGATGAACATCACATGGCGGCAACAGAGGCTTGGTGTGAAAAAGACCGTTAAAGGGCAAACTCTTTGCCCAGCTGTAGACAAGATAGAAATGGTATATGACACAGTAGCGTACAAGCCTGTCCGAAGCAGGGGCCCATCATCCAGCCTAGAGGTTCCCCCTTTCCGATCGGAAACAGGCGACGTCCCTCCCAACGAGTGTGTATGGTGGAACCTTTCCAAACCCCATTCTCAGGGGTTTAAGGGGGCTAAACTTACAAGGAAATGGCACAAGACATGTGTAGTGATGTTTGTGATGTGGTAGATAGAATATGGATATTGTGTAGAGATGTGTGGAGGTGTGAAGTGTGTTCAGTCTCTCCTTATCCGATCACAGTCCTAATGATTCCTTCGCAGGGTTAGGGTGTACATACTTACCAAGGCCACCAGCCATCTCAACAACGCACCTTTAGCACCTTTCGCACCGAGACCAACGACGAAGCTCAGCCAGTAGCCGAGACCGCGGACCTGAACGCCGTTGCGGTCAAAGTCGGGCTTCTCCGCAGTCATGCTCGACAGGCGAGCGAGTTCCTTGGGAGAGTACGGCATGTAACGCACGCGGATGAACTTCTCAAGCCACGACGGCGTCTGAGCAACAGATCGGCGATGGGTGAACATGTCGAATGATGCCCTGCCGCGGTAGTTGCCTGTGCCAGAATCGCCCACGCCGCCAAAGGGGACGGTCGAGATTGAAGCGTGGAAGAAAGCATCGTTCTTGGTGGCACCGCCAGAAGTGACCTCGTTGAGGACTGCGACACATGTTAGTTTGGTTCATGTAAATTAAGATGTGCGACGTACTCCTCTCGTTCTCCTGATCGCTTCCGAACGTGAACAGCGCCAGAGGCGTTCTGTAGACCTGGTTCGCAATGTTGATGGCATCGTCCAGGGTATCGTAAGGCATGATGGCGAAGACGGGGCCGAAAGACTCCTCGTTCATGACTGAGTCGAGCATGGAGTCGACCAAGACCGCAGTGGGCTCGATGAAGAGCTGGTCCTCATCCAGACCACCACCCATGACGATCTTGCCGTTTGTCTCGTCAAGCATCTTCTTGATGCGCTGGAAAGACTTCTGGTTGACAATGCGAGAGAAGTCAGGGCTGTTCTTGGCACCGCTGGGGAAGAACTCCTTCAGGGTCGCGTTGAGGCCCTGGACAAGCCGGTCGACGATGGCACGGTCGGCGAGGATGTAGTTCTGGGAAATGCAGACCTGGCCAGCATTCAGGCACTTAGACCACATGAGACGACGAGCGGCCAGCTTGACGTTGGCGTTCTTGGTAACAAAGGCGGGGTTCAGCCCACCGAGCTCAAGAGTGACAGGCGTGAGCGTCTCCGCAGCCTTCTTGGCGATGATCTTGCCGACGGCGGTGCTGCCAGTGTACATGATCTTGTCCCACTTGACATCAAGCAGCGCCTGTGTCTCCTTCACGGCGCCGTTGACGACCTGGTAGGCCTTGGGGTCAAGAGCGACCTCGAAAATCTTGGCCAGAACCATGGCCGTAGCTGGGGAGCTCTCAGAGGGCTTCAAAACGGCCGTGCATCCAGCGGAGATGGCGCCGATGATGGGGAGAAGAGTGAGCTGGACGGGGAAGTTGAAGGCACCAATGACGAGCACCATGCCGAGGGGCTCCTTGCGGATGCGCGGCTTCAGAGCGGCGAAGGTCAGAGGAACATCTTCGGGAGTCTCGTCCTTGGCGAATTGGTCCATCTTCTTGATCATGTAGAGGCAGTCATTGGCACACCACTCGATCTCGGAGAGGAGAGCCTCATGCTTGCACTTTCTCAGATCCTTGCGCAGGGCATCGCAAAGCTGGGGAGTAAAGTCCCTGATGGCCCAGTAGAGCTTCCGGAGCTGGACCTTGCGCCAATTGAGGTCCTTGGTCTTGTTAGAGCGGAAAGTGGCGCGCAGGGTGTCGGTGAGGCGGTAAATGTCGTCCGTGGACGTGTGAGTGAAGTCGGCGATCTTGACGTCTGCTGAAAGCGCCATTGTGGATGATTTGGTGATGATTGGGCTAATGTCAGGCTTTCTGCTACTGGTGTCGTCTGCGAAGAACCGATCCTAGGGATGGAAAAGAGGAGGTTCGTGAGGGGAAGAAGGAATGCCGGGGTTCGGGTCCGCGGAGAGGTGGTGGCGGTGGTTGCAGCTAAGGTTGTGAGGGCTGCGGCGACTTATGTATTCGGAGTAGCAAAATGGCAGCAGTATCAGCAGCTAGCGGACTGGCCGTTCGGTAAGGTAAGGCACAGTTTAAAGTGAGTGGATGGGTGCGCATGCGACAAAGCTCCACTTGATGTGTGCTCGGCCTCCGCGTCGCCGGATGTGATGGAGGGAGGTAGAAGGTGAGGTTAGGGACTCGAGGAGGTACTTTGGGACGAAAGGTATTTTATTGATTGTACGGATAGGGAGTCAGGTCCGGGGCGAGCAACCTCGGCGCGCGAAAACGGGCAGACGGTCGGGATGAACAGAGGCCGGATTACCATTCACTTTGTTGGTGTTCCTCCTTCTAGAAGGCGGTTTGTTGTGACTAGTCGATGTTGCGAGTGCGAGTGAGAGGGCATGAATCTACTTACGATGGGAATGCAGGAGAGAGCACACGCAGCAGCAAGACGCGACGCTGCGGGGCGGCGAATGCGCTGCAAGTTGGAAACGAGTTCGTTTCCCAAAAAGCAGGAGCTACGGTAACGGTGCGGTAGGCTAGTTGCATGTGAACGAATGCCAGTCTCTGAAATGGAAAAGATGGTGTGAGCATGGATACCTGCTCTTGCCCGAACCAGCCAGTCGAGTTGAATCGGATTTGGACAGGGAATGGAGGCATAGATGTCCCGACGGAGTGTCCTCGCCTTCATGGAGAACGGACTGGGCCACCCTTCCATGGGCCGCTGTCTTGATGGCACACAGCAGTTTGCGAAGTCATGACGC
Source organism: Colletotrichum viniferum (assembly GCA_020226115.1). NCBI lineage: Eukaryota > Fungi > Ascomycota > Sordariomycetes > Glomerellales > Glomerellaceae > Colletotrichum > Colletotrichum viniferum. Next base: position 569,319 of record JAGFBE010000018.1, read on the forward strand.
CTTCTAGTCATTGCTGACTGACGCCTCTAGAACATATTAGCCCAGAGCTTAGAGACGCCTCGGAGCTTCAGGTGAATCGCCCCTCATCGACCGTCTCCAATGATGCGCCAGAGCTCTACTTTAGCAGCAGAGCAGCTTGGAGCTTCAGCAAGGTCCCGGTGCCAATCCCGCTGCTTGGTCGCTTCTTCCCCACATGGAGCATTGCAACGCGCTCTCTTCGGGGATAGAACCAAAGAACGCCACCCCCTGCGCATCTCGCATCTCGCAGCGACTCGCGAGCACCTGCGCTGCGCTATAGAAAAAAAAAAAAAAAAGATGCCGAGGCATCAATTTGGCAGAACAGCGGGAATGGCATTGGCATGAACGCGCAGGCTGACTAACAAGACACCCCTGTCCTTGGCCCTGTTTCCAGGTCCCCTTTTTTGGCATCCGTTCCTTAGACTTTATTCCCCGTCCGAGTCTCCGCCGAGAATGAATGGGCCGACCTGTGGGATCCCGGAATCCACATGGCAGGAAATGTGATAATGCCATGCGCATTGGGAATTGTCCAAAATTCAATTGAGCAGAAGGTCAAGTGACATTTAATATTGTCGTCAGGATAAGCTCAAGATATTCAGGATTGCTGACCAAAACCATTTTCCAATCCTGTCATCTGAAAGGCCCCATACCCATCAGTGAATAATCACACTCTTTAAACTGACTTCACCAGACCAGCTGTTGCGGACGAACCCAGTAGGTACTCTGTATCGTTGGAAGGGTTGCAATGCCAGTCCCAAGGTGCAGGAGGCTCTCGGAAAGCATCGTGTGCGCTGGGACTACTAAGTAAATCCAGCGGGGTCATCGTGCGCGTCCCCTTTTATATTTCTATAAATCCGACTCGGGACGGATGTATACATGGAGATGTTACACGGGCATGCTGAACGTCAAGAAAGCCAGCTGCCTAGTCATACACATGTCTGGAGATCCTTGAGCTATGCATCCCTCAGACGTCATCTTTTTCTTTTTTACGGGACTTGGGCTCGATTCAGCGGAAGTAGTGCTCTACCGACGAGCATTCTTCACGCCGCCACGGCGAACAGCCACCAACTCCGCCTCCTTGACCTCGGCCTGCGCCGGCTGCTCGAGGAACCTCTCGATCGTGCCCATGCCGTCAACGAGTAGGCCCTCCTCAACCTTGGCAGCATCAGCCTTTTCGCCCTGCTGGCGGAACGCAGCAAGCTCTTTGCGACGCTCTTCAGTCATGCGCCACTCCACGGGGAACCTGGGCTTCTCCTTGGACTGGTGATGTCTGGTATCCAGAGGAATATCCTCGAAAGTGTCCTTGGGGTCCTATGATGGTTTATTAGCCCTGCTGCTCCTCTAGTTCTTCCTGCCTGTGTGCTCACCTTGGCTGTCGCAACAAGCGTGTCCACCAGGTCGGACAGATAACGCTTGTTCTGAGCCTGGTGCTCAAACTTCTCGCTGCTCATCTTGATGATGTCCTTCTCCGGGTTCCATCGCGGGCCGGCCAGCTTTCTCAGCTTGTCGGCCTGCACCGGCGTGAGGTCCAGATCGACCGGCGAGAACTCCACGACCACCTTCTTCTCCGCGGGGTGATGCTCGCCCATGTATGTGGTGTATCGGAATCGCAGCACCTCATCCTTCGCGGGCGGCTCGAACGGCTTGGCGAGCTCTGTCGTCGTGGTCAGTAAACCATGAGCCCAGAAAAGTGGCATTGGAGGGGGGTAACGTACTGGCAAGCAGCGGCATCTCCCAAGCCATGATGCGGTGGTAATGTCTGTGCTCGCGAATCTCGTCGAGCTTGCCATGGGCCATAGACGTCATGTCATCCTCGTCGAATTCGTCGACGATATTCTCAGTGTCCTCCGTGGGGGCGTCCGGGTCGAACCAGAATGACTGCTTGTTGGGCTTCACTCTCGGAGAGAGCATCTTGTACTCACGGTTGGTCACGAGCGGCCCTTGTCGCTCCGCCTCCTCGTCGGCCTTCGTCCACTGCCTGTCGAGCCATTCCTCAAGCGACAACGACTGCGCCGATGGGTCGCTCTTCCTCATCCGCTGCAGAGCCTCGACCTCAGCGGGCTTCAACTTCTTGACCACATCTTCGACGCTTTCCTGTACTCTGTAAAGCGAACTGTCGACCCCTTCTTCGTCTCCGTCCCCGCGCGCACGTCTGGCGGGGCTGGCGGCAAACGTTCGTCTCTGGAACTGCTGCTGGGGGAACTGTGTCGCGGCTCGCGGTGCGATTCTTGGGGCTGTCGGTGTCCGGCGACAGCTGCGGACGCAGAGTCGGAGTGCTTGCCCTGCTGTTGCCATTGTGGGCGGGATCCTCGGTGGCTGAGGGCGGATTTGCTGATTTTCCCGTCGATTGTCGCGCTGGAGAGGTGTTGAGAATTGTCCCCGAAATTTTTGGATCGAGCTCCAGCCACATCCCACCACCGCACCAGCCACACTTCAATCGAGTCCCGTTATTAGACCACTAGCCACCGCCAACCTACCTACATCATTCCTCCAACAACACCACAAGAATATTGTCTGGACCATATACTTGTTCATCGTGCAAAGTTTTTCTCGTCAAGGGACCAATCCGACATTTTATTCTCGAGCTTTATGTGTGCTCTAAGACTTTGCGGGTGTCTCCAAAGTTCGCAGAACATGAAGCCAAAGCGTAAAGCTGACATTTATTGTGGGTCTAGAAATGTTCCAAGGAACATTTCGTGCACATTGCCGGTGTGGAGAACGATAAGTTGGACTCAGTCACAGCAAATACATGCACATATGTGCGCTCTAATTCCAAGAGACTACATGAAGAAAATACTGCCGTCATTGCTCAACAAAAAAAGGTATCATTAATTATTAGTTTCCTGCTCCCCGACGCCAAGTATGCTCCCAGAGCCCATGTCTTCATACACTTCTCATCAACTATTTACGTTCTAAAAGCCGGATGTCTTGCGGTTCATTATGCCAGTACTAAACTGCCTTGCCTTGTCAAGCGTATTCTTCATACCCATGAACGAGGTGCGATGTGACTTCAAGTCAGGTTTACTGCACAGGTCAGCACATGAACATACATGCTCGGAGAATTTTCTTCGGGGTTTAGCTTACCTAGAGTCAAACTCTTGCTGATGCTGAGAATTTGGTGGCGATACACTCTCAATGCTTAATGAAGACTGCTGCATCGCCGGCTGCATCTGCTGGGGCGGACTCTGCCATCCTCCTGGCATCTGTTGAACCAAATCAGGGAACGGCTCCTGGCTCTGAGGTGGCGTGTTCCCCGGGCTTGGGCGGTATGATGAAGGGTTGAAGGGGGCGGTATACGGAACAATTGGTGGCGCGAGATCGTCGTTCTCCTCCGAGATTCTTCTCTTAGGATACTGCGATGGCAAGCCGAGACCGGCCTGGTACATTGGGGCCCCAGGGTACGACGACGCATTCTGATATGCAGGTCGCTGATCGACAACTGGCTTTGCATCAGAGGTTTGCGCAGGGGGTGGTTGGAACTGGCTTCCAGACAGATTGGAAGGTGTGGGCGAGGGGTTCAAGGCGTATGATGGCGCTGGTTTGCGTCTGATGGGCCCTTGACCAGGGGAGAGCATTGGCTCGCCTGAGAGAGCTTCGCTTGACTGTGTCCATGACATCGGTGGTGCCTTGATGTAAGGCGGCCTGTTGAACCTCTCCACCGGGTCTGGCTGCGGTTCAAACTCGTACTTTGAGAGCATCTCCTCCAGCTGTACCTGCTGGGAGTACCTCCTCTGAGACGGCAGCCCCGCGATGGTAGTTGGGGGCATCTCAACCGGGGACATTTCGATCTTCTCCGGCTTGGGAGGAGATGTTCCGAATTGCTGGAGCATCGAGACCTGGGCGGCTATGGCTTCCTCTAATTCCTGTGAGAGTTTCTCGCTGCGAGGTTTGAGAGGGGACGGTGCATGAGGCGAGTCGTCGACCTTGCGGGCGCTACTGGGGAAAGACTCGGTTCGCGGGGTCTCGTAACTGCTTCTCTTCCTGTCGTCGTCGTCAGATGCCTCTGACATCCTGTCATCGGGATCCTCCCAGTCATCATAGGTGAGACCTTGACGACCGGTTCCAACGCTGCGGACGACCTTTGTGACGGCCGAGTTGCCGTTGTGCATGGCCTTGTTCAGGGCCGACATAATCTGTGAGATACGATCTATGAGGACTCTGGTGCAGTCGTCGTCACCGCCATACTCAATAGCCGACTGAAGAGCATTCTCATTGTCGTGGTTCGTGTGGAAAATGTCGGCTCCGTGGTCCAGGAGAAACTTGACGCAGTCCGCGTCGCCCTCGCGGGCTGCAAGGATCAACGGGGTATCGCCATCACGATCCTCGAGATTGATATCAGCACCAGCGTCGAGCAGAACCTGCAGGGCATCCACGGGCAGATTGATTACGGCTTCGATCAGCACCGTCGAGTGATCCTGCCCACCAAAGACGTTGACCTCTGCCTTGGCGTTGACGAGAAGCTCCAAGATTGTCTGCTCACCTCTCATGGCAGCCGCCATGATGGGGAAGGTGTCTTCTCCCGCTCCAAGGTCGGGGTTGACGCCGTGTTCTATCAACAGCGTTACGATTTCCACCTTGCCGGACTCAGCGGCGGCCTGAAGCGCCGTTCCCTGAGGGAAGTTTTCATTCTCGGTGAGTGAGTTGACATCAGCTCCACGATCGAGAAGCTCCTTGACTACGTCGTAGTGCCCTTCTGCCGCGGCGGCTTGCAAGGCCCATCCGTCAGGGGAATTGATATCGGCTCCCTTGTCGAGGAGCAGGTTGACAATATCAAGGGTGCCGTCGTAAGCAGCGGCAGTCAGAGCTGTACCATACCTGGTCGATGTTAGCAGTGTCTACTATCCCTTGACGAAGGCTACTTACTCATCGCCGGTAGCGTTCGGGTCGACATTGAAGGTTTCCAACAGAAGCCTGACCGTCGATTCCTTCTCAAGGTCTGTGGCCTCGTACAAGCTGTCATTGAGGGTTTCTTTGGAAATGTCCCCGTTAGTGTACTTCCATGCAGCCTCCAATACCTTGTCCTGATGCTCAGCTGTAGTCGCAGCTTGGAGGAAGAGTTCGTTGCAGTCAAGACCCTGTCGTTTCTCAAGCAGAATCATGACAATCTCCCAGTTTTCCTCCTCAGCCGCTGCCTCCAAAGCCTCTTGGAAGCACTCCTGAGAATGATCGTATGTCAAAAGCTTGTTGAACACATCGACTCTGCCTGAAACGGCAGCTTTGACAAACGCCTTGTCAAATTCCTTCGGAGGTAGCTTATCAGCGTAAGTTTGAGTGAGGTACTCAAACATAGAAAGATCCGCATGCAGACCAGCCAAAGCCAGGGGAGAATCGACGTCGTCGTCCTCGACGGCCAGGGAGACGTTCTTCTCAACGAGAAGCCTGACGGCATCAGGGTTACCTGAGGAGATGGCAGCGTTCATCACCGGACCGACATCTTCTGCGATAGCATTCGCATTTGCTCCTTTTTGGATCAACTTGTTCATGATCTTGACGTGACCGGCGTTGGCAGCCATATGCAACGGCGTCTCCTGCCCGATATCGATACCATCATCGATATTGGCACCACGTTTGAGGAGCTCATCGACCGTGTTGGGCCGTCCAATGTAAGCCGCAAAATGAAGCTAACAACACATTAGTGGACAATTCAAGCTTATAAGTAGCAAGAAACACTTACGGGGGTGTTTGTGAGTTCATCCCGCTTGTTGATCTCATCTTCGTGTCCATTCTGAATGAGGGCCGAGACGAGCTGCCTGTAGCCAACAGCAGCGGCGATGTGGAGTGCGGTAAGATGCTTGGCCTGGAAGCTTACCAGAGCCTTGGTCGTGTGCATGTACACAAGCAACCAACGGTATCGAATGAGCGACTCCTTCTCCCAGAAATCGTCTTCGCTGAGATCCTCGGCGATCTCGACGGTAGACTTGCTAGCATGGTGTAGCCAGTGCTTGACGGGGTAAGCTAAATACTTGCCATCAAGACTTTGCGCCTCCTCGACTTCATCGTCTTCCATTTGGTGGTAATTGTGCATGAAATCCTCATCCCAATCGCTTTCGTCGTCTGACTCTTCTTCCTCTGACTCACTTCCGTTACCGTCGTCCTCATCGGCATCGGACTCTTTGCCATTTTCGCTGCTTGCCGCTTGTGAGCCTCCATCCTCCTCTGTATCGGTTTCTTCGGCAGGCTTCTCGACAGGCGGGAAATCGAAGGCTTGCTTGATATGGGCCAAGGACCGCAGAGCAATGATGCCGTGTTGCCACTTGCTTCCATCTCCAGACATGCCCAGAGTCTTCTTCGAGGTCTCCTTCTCCAGGAGGTGCTCCCTGACGACAGTGTCCATGAAACCAATGGTGTTTTCTGACCTTCCGCTTCGTGTCACTACCAGTAATGGCCTGCACTTCTTGACCAAACTTTGTAACTCAGCTTTTCCTTCTTCAGTCGCAGGAAATCCAGCCAGCACAGCAAGTTCGTCTTCTGTCGGTTCCTCGAAAGTGAGGACGAGTGTTCGCAACAATTCCTTGATCTTGTCTGCATCCTTCTCATTCGCACGGAAAATCTGCAACCAAGCAGCATCGAGCAAAGCCTTCAGCTCCTGGGGCATTCCCTCTAGTATGTGTCGAATCCTCAGGTCGCTCTCAGCCTCGGAAAGTTCCGCAAGTTGCATGCAGGAAAGCTTGATCCACTGACTGTTGGACGCACGCTTGCCGATGAGACTGCTGGCAAAGTAGGTGAGTGCCTTGTTATACTTCTTTGCACTGCCGAGCTCCTGGACTTTCTCCTGAGCGGTTTTGCGTAGCTCGAGTTGTACCTGGTCCGAGTATTTGTCTTCTTCAAGATCGATGAGCCGGATGCCCTCAACCTTCAATGCATCCTCGACATTCTGAACTTCCCTGCTTGTGAGGAGCCACCTGGTTGAGACCCTCTTCTCGTCCTCGTGCTTGAGCTCTTCCATCTCCGCGTGTAGAAATCTCATTAGCTTGATGGTCGACTCGGCATCTTCTGGCAGCACATGCAGGTTGTTCATGACAAAGTACACCCTTCGTCCAATGAACTCGTCCATTAGCATGTCCTGGAGAGTTTGCCAAAGATTTTCGACCGTCAAGTTCGCCTGGGTCTTTGAGGAGTCTTCGCCCTTCTTCTTCACGAAATGCTTCGCATACACGGATAAAGAAGGTTGTTGATTGATTAGTTGGCGAACCAGCGACTTCAGCAAGTCCTCCGCAGTCGAAAAATCCGACGAAGGATCGCAGAAGAAATATGCAAGGAGTACCGGTCCTCGTCCATGGCTCTGCTTCTCGCCGGCTTGAATCATGTTGTCGATGTCGCGAAGTGTCGCCATGGTCGCTCGTGTCTTACCCCTTCCTTCGGGTCCTCGGATGAACAAGGCCTGCCCACGAGACCTCGACGCAGCGGGTTCGACCTCGCCAGAGTCTTTAAGCCAGTCTAGATACTCTGTCTCCCTTGGGATCCAAGTCGATGGTGGGAACTGGGGCGCAAGGATCCTCCTCTTCTTCGCAACCTGTCCACCGTTCAGGAGCTCCATGACACCATTGACCGTCTCTTGATCAATTCCACGTGTCGAGTTGAGGCGGTTCTTCACGACAAGACTGGCGCCATGGATGAGTCGTTTGAGGGGTTCTCTAACAAGCTGGTACCGAGAGTCCTTGAAGTCGCTGAACTTGACGAGATCTCGGTGATTCGCCGCCAAAGCCATGTCTTCAATACCTGGGAGTGTTGCAGATTCTCTTGAGACGAAGTCTTGCACCTTCTTGGGTACGACCGCTTTGGCAATCTTCGACATGGCAGCGCCGTACTTCTCCTGGGTGAAATCGGTTGGGTGGTTTTCGTAAAAGCAGAAAAGCTGAATCTCAGGACTGATCTTACGAACTAGACGCAAGAAGTCATTCTTTAGCTCGTTCAAGCCCTCGTCTCCAGGCGTCATCATCTTGACTAGAGCCGAAGACTTAGTGTATCCCAAGTGCTCGCCAAAATCACCGAGCAAGGCGGCTACGGCAGCAACTTGAGCACCGCCAAAGGGCGTTCCGAAGAAAGCACATCCTGCGATGCACTCGAACATCCTGGGGAACACGTCCCTATATGTGTCTGCAGCGAGAGTAATTGCCTGCGTAGTCTGTCAAACTTACGGATCTCGTGCTAGACGCGGTTTACATACCTTGGCAATGACCAAACCTCCCATGCTGTGTCCAATGAACACTATAGGGCGGTCTCTGATTCCCTGTCTTCTGATGAGCCAAATTCCCACCGAATGATCTGGGTGAGCTTACCTCTCGGTTGGCTTGAAGGCCTTCCAACATGGATTTCGCAATGTCCCTCATGAAAGACTTGACCTTGAGATCCCCTACCCATGCTGATTCATACTGATACAGCAAGATGCGTGCTTTTGGAAAGTCCCTGGCGAGACCATCCTTCTTGTTGCTCGAATCTGAAGACGGTTTTGAAGCGCCATCGTAGACACCAGTCGCCCAGTTGAAACCTGTCTCCGACTTCCAACTGTCCTCCGGATGAGCGCCTAAGCCTGGCACGAAGACAATGCTGTTCACCACTTAGAATCAAAACCTCAAACTCACTCAGCCGATAAGATGCGGCATACTCAACGTCGATTGCTGATGCAGAACCATTCTCTTTCTGAGGATTATACAGCTCCTTGAAGCCCTGCTGAACCGTCTGATACGTCGTCCTGGGCTTCGGACCACCCGGACCCCCGTGAGGTGCCCTTCTCGTTCCTGCTCGCCGCAGAGACATGATGATGCCGCCGTTGTTGAGACAAGTTTAGCTAAACAACAACAAAGAAAGTGTTCCCGAAGACGGGAGAAAGAAAGGTTTGAACAAGATCATAATAGAGATCATGAGATTTCCCAGGCAGTGGCGTAGCAGAGGCAGGCAGGAGGTGCCTGTAAGGCTGTCATTCCGGGGTCTAGATGCCCCCGGTAGACCAGTTGGGTCCCCCTGCAGCCAGGCGGCCCGAAACGACCTTAGCGGCGTCAGCCACCCATGCATTGTCATCCTACGATGCCAACGCCTGTCCGACTGCGCCAATAGTCTATTCAGCTCGATTGCAGCTGCCTCTAATTTTGTAGCGCCGTTCCACTGGTCAGAATTTAGCGTTGCTGAGTTCGTCTCTTTTCGGGATCCAGGCGAGTCTGTCGATGTCCGGCTGCGCAGAGAACCCCCTTGCCTGCATGCTGCCATTCTTCATCTTAAGTGGCATGGGAGCCTCCGTTTTAGACCCAAGAAATTTAGATGCCTATTGCTCCTTTGCAGCCTGCTGAGATCAACAAAGACCATGCGGTCCAATGGGTGCTTTTGGCCTTACTAACATAACTCGCTTGAGTTTGTGGGCGGAAGCAATTCGACGAGACCTTCGGTGATCCAGAAAAGAACTTCTGTCAAGATCGCTGGTCCGGCCAAAACCCTGCGCAGCGAGGACCATGATATCCTTTGACAAGACAGCCGACTCAGGTGCCAGGACCGACAGCTTGGATCACACTTCATGCTTGAAAAACTCCGGCTTACAAACTCAACCCGCATCTCTCGAGTCGCACCATGGATCGGCCGGCGTCTGTGCCTTTCACCGTCCGCGTCCTCGATGACGGCTTCAATCATGCAACCACTCCCGCAAGGGCCTCGCCGCCCGGAGCCTTTGGCGACCTCCTCCCGGCAACCAGCCGAGCACAACACGACCACATAACCGTGCCGCGAGCCGACGACCCAGAGTTCCTGGGCCGAGAGCTCTTCGTCCGACGTCTGAACGATGTCCAGGACCTCCTCTGGATTTGCGGGCGTCCGATGCCCCCGAGGCCCCTCCACTATCAGTTGCTCACCTCGCGGGAGATTCATGTCACAGAGAACCCCGAGCTTCACCTAGTATGGGCCAAGAACCGCATCTTCGTCAAGCCGATACCCCGGTGGCTGCTGGACCCAGACTTCTGGGCCACACACCTGCTTGTCACCACCACCACCACCGACGACGGCACCAGCAGTCGTGACGGAAAGAGACATCAGTCCGATCCGCGAAGGGAGCTGGTCGCCTGCGCGCTCGGATTCTTGTTCTCCTACACGGCCCTCGTCGCGTACGAGAGCGACTTCCGCATAGCCGTTGAAAAGGGCCTCATGCCGCCGCAAGTCAGCTGGGACCGGTGGAGGGCATTATCGGCGCAAATCGTGCAGAACCACTGTTATGCGTCCGTAAACCCGCGCTACTGGTACGGCGAGCTCCGACTGAGCCGCTTGAACAAGATCTATCGGGTTCGTCTGGGGTATTTGCTCCGGGGGTACTCCAAGGTTGCTTCTCATGCGGTTTATGAGGACCTGCTCCGGGACAACTTTGCGGCGCTGGCTGCGGTTCTTGGTTATGTCGTCATTGTCCTCACAGCGATGCAAGTCGGGCTGGCCACTGATCAGCTCGTGGGCGACAAGTTGTTCCAGAGCGTGAGCTATGGTTTCACCGTCTTCTCTATACTGGCTCCTCTCATTGCTTGCTTCGGCATCGTTGCCACCGTAGTGGTTATGTTTGTGAGTAGTTGGATGGTGACCAAGGTTTATGAGAAAAAGAGGTTCCGGGAGATGGGAGTCGAGCCTTTTTGGAGAGATCGGACCGGCAGCCGATATGTGCAGGTAGCGACTAAACAAGACATGTCTGAGTAGACAGAAACTGAAAGGACAAGAAATGATATTAAAAGGAGGTAGGCATTAAGGAATAATGAATGCCCATTCACAGTGGTCAGAAGTGACGTTTCTAATTGGATGAGCTCACCTGCATTGTCTCTGGAGAATGAATAGGTGCCAATATAAGGACTGAGGTGGAAAAGAAGCCGTCCATTGGTGGTGCCATTGGGGCTACGTACTTCGAGGCACTGCCCTGTAACGCCCCGCGTGCTCAAACAACCCCGCTAGTGGACCCTGATCGGCTGTGCCACAGTGCAGTACCTACCTAATTCAACGTCACTGGAAAGCTCTCACAAGCTCAACTCAATCACCAAACATCGCGCATCGTGCTCGCAGCCGCAACATCACAAACCTCCTCCTCTTCCAACAGACTCTCTCTCTACCGCACCTCATAATGTCTTCTGAGAACCCTAAGCTTGAGCGGCATTGCCTTATCACTGTCGGCGCAACAGCCCGCTTCACCCAACTGCTCACTGAAGTCGTCTCGCCTACCTTCCTCGACTTCCTCGTTGGCGACCGCTACACCCACCTGACCCTCCAATGCGGCAAAGACTATGAGCATTTTTCTCGAAATATTCTCCCCACGCTAGTTCCTCGCTGGCCAACGCTCGAGATCACTGCCTTCGACTTCGTCGACGATCTCACCGTCGAAATGACAAAGTGCCAAGCCGCTACTGGCCGTGAGAGAGGGGTTGTAATCTGCCATGCAGGTAATGTCATGAGAATCCCGAGTTGAATTGGGCCCAATGATGGAATACCAAGCTGACAGACGATAAACGAAGGCACCGGAACCATCCTCGACGGCATGCGCGTCAACGTGCCCCTCGTCGTCGTCCCGAACCCGACCCTCAAGGATAACCACCAAGTCGAGCTGGCCGAGGAGATCCAGCGCCAGGGTTACGGGATCTGGGGCCATCTCGGCGACATCTCATATGCACTGGAACAGCTTGTTCTGCAGCTTGGTAAGACCAAGGTGCAGTTCAAGCCTCACTCCGTGAAGGAAGACGCCGAGCCTCTCAACGTCGACTTGTGGCAGGTCACTAGTGCTATGCTGGGACGCTACGCTGTAGAGACACCCCAGCCTACAAACAGGACAGGTGCGGGCAATGGGGGCTCGGGGGAGGTCCAGCGTGAGGAGGTGGCTCAGATGACGATGGGCTAGATTCCCATGCAGTGGACACCTTCCCGATATTACTTCGGCATGAATTGATGAATCACGAGCCGAGAAAAAGGGGGAAGATGGTTGGCATGGACGGTATGATCGGAAAAGAAACTGGCTTTTAGACACGGAGATACCCCATTTTAACAAGCGTTGGTTGGTGTAACGTCATTTCGCTTTTCATTCAGTCATCATGACTCTACAAGACAATAGTCTACAGAGAAACAGGAAACTACTGAAGTCCAGACACAGCCCAGACCTTAATCGCAGCATCAACTCCCACACTTGCCACCTTGGAACCACCTCCAACCCAGGCAACGCCGTTGACGCCGTCTTTGTGTGCGTTAAGAGCCTTGACACGGCTACCAGGCTTCGCCAAGCTCCACACATACACGTTCGTGTCCAAAGCTCCAGATGCCGCGTGGGTTGCGGCATCATTCCAGCTGATGCAAGTGACCCTCGCGGTATGCGCTGACCATCTGTCAGTGGCGACCTCCCAGTCACCTGACTTATACGCCACAATCTTGCCGATCTGGTTTCCGACAGCAAGATATTGGCCATCCTTGGAGAAGGAAAGACAGGAGATCTGAGAGGTAGACTTGTCGAGCGACTTGACCTCGGAGAGCTTCCCAGAGCCGTCCGCGGTGTAAATCTTAACCGAGTTGCCGGAACCAACCGCTACAGTTGAGCCATATGCGCCAACGGCGAGAGGAGCATATCCGAGACGGTTCTCCGCCACCAGCTTGTTCTTCTCGTAGACGTCAACTCCCTCGGTAGTCGCCACGTACAGCTTTCCATTTGTAGCCGCAACACCCTTAGGTTGCGCAGAGAGCTTTACGGAATCGCCAACGAAGGTGTTGGCAGACTCATCGACAGTCCGGAGAGTGTCATCCCAGCCAACACTGAAGGTCTGTCCAGCTTCAGCGCTAAACTGAGTGACCTGGTTCGAGTGCGCCTGGCCGTCAATAACACTTCCAACACCGGATTCGACATCCCATTGGCAGACACGGCCGTCGAAGCTTCCGGTCCACAGCGTCTTGCCCTGTCCATCAGATGAAGTCCCAAGGGCTGTGATGTTCTTGTTGTGTCCCTGCACGATTCTGCTAGGCTTGTCGCTTCCCTCGTTCAGGTAAATCAGGTCGCCATCGAGGTTCAAGCTGATGATCAAGCCATCGCTTCGTCCGTGTGGCCATACGACACCGACTTGCTGATCAACAATGCTAACGCCATCGCCGAACTTCCACGTCTGCGTCGCTTTGCCAGACTCGACATCCCAAACTCTGACCGTCTGATCCGCGCTGGCAGTGACGAACTTGGTGCCGTCCTCGGACCAAGAGACGGCAAAAATGCTGCCAGTGTGCTCTCCCTCGCCGATCTGCTTTGTTGGTTCGCCCGTCTTGCCATCATACAGCTGAATACGCTTGTCTGCGCCGACCGTCACAAGTAGGCTGCCGTCAGGAGAGAAGGCGGTTCCGAAGACGAAGCCACGGTGAATAGAGGCGTGCTTAGAGTTGAACTTGAAAGGGGCTCCGTGCAAGAAGCAGATGGAACTGTCGTCCGAGACGGTTGCTGCGCGCAGCGGACGTTGTTGCCTTACGGCGACGGAGTTGACAACTTTTGAGTGACCGCTGATTTCGCCCACCGAGTTGCCACTGTCTGCCGTAATGCAGTGTCCGAATCGCTCTTTGCCGTCTCCGACTGCGATGATGCGCTGGGAGTCGCCATCCCATCCGATGTCGTTGATGCGGCCCGAGATGATGTGGTACTCGCCTGGCCATGTGTCAGCGGGTTAAGCTGCTCAAGCTGGAGATCATAGTGTACCCTTTGTATTTTCGGCCTCGACCGCATCCCAGACTCGTACAGAACCCGACACGTCACCACTGGCCACGTAAAAGCCGCTTGGAGAGAAGCGAGCGACGCTGGTTTGGGCCGTGTGGCCGGTGTATTGCTTGCTTACGGAAGGGTTGTCGATTGATCTGAGGAAAATGGATTTGCCGGCCTGTATGTGCATTGTTGTTAGCCGCGAATCACCATCAAATCTAGACAGCCTGAATCAACTGACCGCGTACGCGATACGCTCGCCCTTCTTGTCGGTCGAAAGCTGTGTTGGCTGGCCTCGCTGCGTGGCGGGCGAGGCAGCTAGGATCTTTTCGATGTTGACAGACATGATGGAGCCAAGTGTCCAGAAAGCCTGTGTGAAAGTTTGCTACTGAGATCAAGACACAATGAGAGAACAACGAACGATTCCAAAATGTTTGGAGAGGTGAAATGGGTCAAGTGTCAGCTTCCCTAGGCAACGCAATGGCGGTCGACAATGTGGGAACCTGGACCTGGGACCTGGCGATCCTGGTCCGTATGGAGGGGCAGTGCTTCTTGCGTTCCATTTGGTGCTAGTGCGGGGCAGAATGACGTTCGTTTGGTTCCAACAGAGGCAACTGCGGTTCCATCCCCCTTCACGAAGTATCCCAGTTGCAGAAGCCATAGCTACCTAAAAAAAAGTTCAAGACCTGGGAACTCTACCAGCAACTTGTCGATGCCAAATGAATGCGTCGCAGCGCATGCGTCGATCGCTGAGCCTGGGATCGCCCAGAGAAAGTCGCTTTAGGTCAGTCGTGCAAGCTTACTTGTATTCACTGTCTGGACTATAAGGATTGACTTTTGGCAACGGAGAATCATCGGTGAACGGGTATTCCGTATACACAGCGTCCTCATTGGCGCAATCGGTTTAGCGCGTCCGACTTTTACGGCTTGCACAAGGCCGATGAAATCGGAAGGTTGTGGGTTCGAGTCCCACATGAGGAGTGTCTATTTTTGGATCTCGTGATGATGATTCCTTTATCCACGCTCTATTTCTTTTTGAATGAAGTGAAGAATTTAAGGCCCTCCCTTACAGATGTTCCTCTGTGATTAAACTGTGTATTTTAAATAGCCTTCTCCCTCTATAAACGCTTTAAGCAAGTAAGTCATACAGAGTATTAAGTTTGTTACAGACCACCATAGTAAATTGGAAACCACACGGAAGAGAATTGCTAGTTGTGGTTAACCACATAGCATGACTTCAAAGCAGCCTGCGCTTCTTGCTTTGAATGGCCTAATGATCATGAGATCATGTGACACGCATCGAGAACGTGACAGTGGCATAGTCAAAAGCTGGGAACAATAAAAAAAGAACAGGTAGACGACGATGTGAATCCCAATAAGCTTTGATGCGTTCAGGGGCGCAGAGGCGGCAGCACTTGAAGCACGCTTGCAAGTAAAGAAGTAGCTCGGACGGTCCGCCGGGTATGATTTCTTCAAAATAAGGCGAAGCTTGCATTGAGGATTGTCAGGAGGAGCTTTTATCTCCAAGGCCTAAACGAGGACCACTTTGCCGGTCCCTTCAGTGCTCTCCTAGTTATCTAGTTGACTCTGTCCCTCCCCAGTTCACGACCTTCATCTGCGCCCTCAGTGATAGCCTCATATATGAGTCAGCTTAACGAGGATCGAATAGCTTCCTCTCATCCGGGAGACGGACGTCCTTACTTAGACCCGATCTTTGTGATAACCTTATATGTAACCCAGTAGCCGAAGCCAGAGCTCGCTGCCACTATAGAGAGCGAGAGGGTGTACAAATATTTTTCTTAGACCGCACACGAGAAGCGAGCCAGAAAATTCACGTAACAGGGAACTTGGCAATACGGATGTACTAAGGGGCCGCAAAAGATTCTGTAACTCCGAAGAGCCGTTTCATTCTCGTAAAATATGATTTACTACAAAGCACATACCGGCAAAAGTCGAGGCCATCTATCGCGAAAGCCATGTAAGAATCTCCTAGAAATAACAACTCAGGGTCGTACCAGACCAAACGCCTTTTCTATCACAGCCACCGCCAGGTGAAGCTTTACCCGCACCAAAAGAACCGTGTGAAATCATGTAGCTGACCCAACCGTCTATTTCTTCTTGCCCTTGGTTTTGCTCTTCGCATTGGTTGTGGATTTCGTAGAGGCGACGCTCGACGCTCTTGAGGGTGCTGCAGATGTGTTCTTGCTGCCCGCTTCTGACTTGACGTTGTCCAAAGCCTTGTTCTGAACTTCTTGTTAGCCATATTCACGTACTAGCTTTTCTTCTGACTCTTACCTTGACGCCGTTCTTGGCCTTCTTCTTAGCGGGAGCCATGCCGAGAATGCTGTCCTCATCGTTCTCCTCGTCATCGGCGGCCTCTCTCTTGACCTTGCCGTTGACACCGTTCGCGCCCTTAGTCGGATGGACATCCTCGAACTCCTTGACGATTGTAGTCAAAAGCGTGGTGCAACGACGGCTGAGCTCTACAGGCGTCCTGCTGAGGAAGAACCAGTCGAAGCGGAACAGAGGGCTCACAGAGATCTCGTCACGCATCTTCTCGTACAAGCCAGGGGAGTCAATGCCGAACTTATCGAGCAGCACCAACAAGAACCTGTCCTCCTCCTCCGTGTATACCTTTTTGTTGGTAGTTGAGACAGAGTAATTGATCTTCAGTTGCTGCAAGGGGACGCGGTACTGGGACATCTTCTTGCGAAGCAGCTTCCGTTGGTGCTCGATCTTGCGCATGCGCTCCTCGCCGTCTTCGATAACCTTGATGTACTTATTGTAGTCGGCGATTTCCGTGTAACGCTGCCAAAAGACCTTGGCATACTGCTTGACCTCAGCGGCCGTCTTGTCGTTAATGTCCTCAGCAATGCTCTCGTAATCGTTGCGACCGTAGCGACCAGAGGCATTGATGAACTGCTGGAAGTCACGACGGTTCCACTCGCCGAAGCCTTGTTGCGACAGTCGTTGCTTCTCCTCCAGCTCCTCTTCGTTAAGCGGCGTAGCATCATCGATTTCCTGTTGGTCCAAAGCACGCTCCTGCTCTCTTTCCTCCAGCTTGTCATCCTCGCCATCGGGGAGAGGGACCTTGTAGCCAATCTCCTTGCGATAGTACGCCGTCTCACGGTCCTGGAGCTCTCGGAGACGAACTGGGTAGAACTGGTAGTCGTGGACGGGAACTTGCTTCGGCGCCCTGGGCGCCTTGGGCTTGTTGTCCTTCTCCTTGGGAGGATACATTGTCTGCCGGAAATACTTGTCCATGGAGTAGGACTGCTCCTTTCTCTCACGCTTGGCCGGGTTGATCCAGTTCATACCGATGTCCTTCTTGTTGGTCTTGAAGTCCTCGCCATTCCAAGTGTAAGCAGATTCGGAAGTGAAATTCTGCAGATCGTCAATGCCGAGCTTCTCGTACTTGGCATTCAGCTCCTTGGTTCTCGTCTCACCAGAGGCGAGAATCTCATCAATATCGTCCTCTTCGACATCGGCACCCTTGGAGGCTAGGGAACCGGTGACGCCCTTACTCTGGAATACCTTCTCGGCACCGTGTTGGATCATGGACAGCAGTTCGTCCTTGTTTGCAGCCGCCTTCGCAGCCGTCTGAGCCCGGCCTTGCTGGATAACAAGCTGGTCCAGACGGAGCTTTTGAGCTGCTCTCTCCAAGACCTTCTCTTCGATCGCGTTGTCCGTAACGAATCGATAAACAACAACTTGCTTGGTTTGGCCGATACGATGAGCACGATCCATGGCCTGCAGATCAGCTTGAGGGTTCCAATCGCTGTCGTAGAGGACAACGATATCAGCAGTGGTAAGATTGATGCCCAGACCTCCGGCTCTTGTGGTGAGCAGGAAGATAAACTTCTCAGACCCCGGCTTGTTGTACTCGTCGATGGCAGCAATACGGTCCTCGTGTGCCGTGCCACCATCAATACGGCAGTACTTGTACTGCCTGAAGACGCAGTAATCCTCAAGGATGTCCAAGAGACGACTCATCTGAGAAAAGATGAGAACTCTGCTACCTTGCTTCTGCATTCTGTTCAAAAGCTTGTCAAGAACAACCATCTTGCCGGCATTGTAAACGAGATGCTCATCAGTGGTATAGGGCGGACCGGGCTCAGCTCCTTCGAACAGGTAAGGGTGGTTGCAGCACTTTCGCAGCTGCATCACAATGTTCAGAAGTCTTGTCTTGGACTCGCGCTTTCCGTTGGCACCGTTGACAGCGTCAATGTCCTTCTCCAGGATCTTTTGATACCACTTGATCTGCATCTCAGACATACCCAGGTAAACGTTGACCTCCTTCTTGGGCAGAAGACTCTTCTCCACATCACTCTTGACTCTTCGAAGCAAGAACGGTCTCAACACGCGGTGAAGCTGCTGAACGACCGTGTCCTGGTCACGATCCTGGCCAGAGAACCATTGATCGAAAGCTTCAGAGTCACCAAAGACGTCGGGAAGCAAGAAGTTGAGCAGAGCCCACAGCTCATGCAAGTTATTCTGGAGGGGTGTACCGGTGATGAGTAGTCTGTTTCGGGAGTTGAACAGACGGATGACCTGGGCCAACGACGATTCCTCGTTCTTGATACGGTGCGCCTCGTCGATGATGATGTATTCCCAAGCGAATTTCCTGAGGTGTGCCTTCTCGCGCAGAACCATCTCGTAACTCGTGATGCAGACATCAAAGTCCTCTGAGACCAATCGATCATTGATGAGGTTGTGGCGCTCCTCCTTGGCACCCTGAAGCACAAGGACGTTAACTTCGGGAGTCCACTTCTCAAATTCTCTCTTCCAGTTGTCCAATGTCGACTTCGGAACAATGACGATGTGAGGTCCAGTGATGTCCATGATGTGCCGCAGGTAGCCCAAGAAGGAAATCGTCTGCAATGTCTTGCCAAGACCCATCTCGTCAGCAAGAATGCCCGAGATACCGTTCTCGTGGAGAGAGATTAGCCAGTTGAGTCCAGCGACCTGGTAGTCTCTCATGGTTCCCTGAATGAAGGCGGGTGACTCGCGGAAGACGGTCTCGGCAGAGCCTCCGTGCTTCTCATCGCGAAGAAGCTCGGCATCTTCCTCGGCTTCGGTCCGACGGCGTCTCTCGTTGTTCGCGCCTCCTTGACGCGCCCCGCCCTTCTTGCTTTTTGAAGCTTCCGCATTCTGTCGATCAATTTCGGTCATGATTTCGCGGATTTTAGGGTTGGGGTTTGTTTCGATGAAGTGGCGGAAAAGGTCTGTTAGGCCAAGCAGGTATCGGAATCGTCGAATACTGTCCTCTTCCTGTTCAAAAGTATCAATTAGCGTCCGCCAACCGAAGGTCTCCCATCAAAGAAAGAATTATTTGGGCTGGGAAGTACCTTGGATTCGCCCAGTCTGTCGTGCTTTTTGCCGAAGATGCTGCGACGCAGCTGATTGGCTTCGGAACGTCTTTTGCGACCATCTCCAACGGGCTCGCCAGCAACGCTACTAGCTGTGGTATTCGGATTGGTGTCTGAGTCGGTGTAGTCGGGAGTCTCGTCAACCTCCTATATGCACGTCAGCTGCAAGGCTTCGTTTGTAGGGGGCTGTCGCGGGGTCTAACACCGCAACAACGGGAGAACATGAAAATTGCAACGTACCATCTCTTCGGCATGGTTGACTTCTGGGGCGTCGGACATTGACGCGTCGGTGTCGACCACGGCAGCTCTTGAGCGAGAGGGCGCCATCTTGATGGCCGTAAATCACTTTACGCGACTTACACGCGTTTCGCAAGATACCACGACGCGCACCAAGAAGAGTGATTGTGTATAGATCTTGAAGCTGTCGCCGAGCTGGAATGTAGGAAGGTGCGTCCAAGCTGGAGGTCGAGTGCCTGCGCTGCGTTGCAGAAGTTGATTGTCTGTAGATGTTTTTCAGAAGTCGTAGAGAAAGGTGGGATCCCTCCGCCGGTAGAGACAAATCTAATCAGGATTAGCGCGTGCCCATAAGGTCACCGTGCAGCTAGACCGGGAAAACCTACCTCCGACCCGCGGGAATGGGAACTGCAACCCGACCTAACCGCCCCAACAGCAAATGCAGCAGTGAAGGTCCACTTTGGGGTCAAAGCCACTGAGGCAATTGGGCGGCCAGGTACCGCCGCAGGTGCTGCTGGCAGTCGGCTAGTGCCGCTTTCAGTGTCATGTGCTCTCTGCGGCGTAATTGCTGAGGTAGAGCTGACCTGAACTTCATCCATCGCCAAACACCTGCATCGATCATCGTGGCCTTTTTTGCTATTCGGAATCAACACGCTTTCGTTATAGGAACAAACTACCTTCTTTTCCCGTAGTTAAAGAAGCGGCCTATAACCTCGTCTGCTCCGTCGCACTCGAGGCAGTAACCGCAACCTTATCGTCGCCAGCGCCAGACACTGGGGACCCCGTTTGGACCCCACCCGCGGCATCAAGATTTGTTTACCCTGACAACATCAACGACATACTTGACCGCTTGGTGCGGGACTCCCTCTTCTTATCCTTTTCCTTCTTGCTGACGTCCCTCAGTCAGTTTACACGTAGACAAAGAAAACATGGACTCGATGCGAAGCCTCAACACCTCCCTGCCTGGCGCCTCAGCAGGGAAGCAGGCTGCGCAAAATGACTCTCCCGAGCAACTCCTCGACGCCTTCAAAAACGCCGCTCTATCGGTGACGAAACTCTACAAGGCCTCCGCTGCTGCCCAATCGAAGGCCCGTATGGACGGGTACCAGGACTGCCTCGACGATTTGCTGGCATTTCTCGACAAAGAACGAATCGGCTTGGGCAATGGCGACGGTCGGAGGATCCGAAGTTGGGCAACCGAGCGGTTGGACGGCAGGGAGAACTCCCAAAACGCCGAAAGCGACGATGAAGCGGACAAGCCGGAGACTACACCTTCCCCTAATCTCAACCACTCGAACAGCGAGACGCAACTGCAGGAGGAGACACAAATGAGGACCGACTCAACATCTCTCGCTGCCCCTCAACCCGCCCAGGAAGAGCCGGAGATCATGCCGATCACGGTGCCGTCGCAGGACACCTTCACCTTCCAATCCGCACATGCCTGGCCTCCTCAGCCTCCGCAGCAAGACGCGTACCTCAACCTTGCAAACCTCGACCTGTCTGATTCTTCTCGAACACACGACGGCGCAAACGCAAACCCCGCTTCCCGCACATCAAGGCCACGCCACTCTGCAAACATCCCTCGCTCTGCATCAAGGCAGGGAAACAACCTCGGCCGCGGCGCTGGTTCGAAGCGTAAAATCAACTTTGCCGAAATCTTCGACCTGAGCAGCTTGGACAAGAATATGTTTGGCGGCGGACCGAAGCGCTCCCGTCACACATGATCGGGCGCGGACACGTCTGATAGACCTCATTTTTCTCTTCTTCAGCGACAGACATAGACGTGTCACGAGGCATGTTCAGCGTTTGCCTGCTACGATTCTCGGGCAACATATGACGGATTGAGCAAGCATCGACGCACACTATCAGGGGGAAAGGGAATCAGGCATAGAGTACGTCACGAAGCGGCGTTAGTTGGTTTTATGAAGGTGCATGGGCGGTGTTAGGTTTGGGACGGTTTTTGCGATGATGCCAATAGGGACGGCTAGCTAGTCCACGTCCATAGCTAGATTATATCACATACCTCCTCTGTCCACAATGGCGGGCTATTTCGTTAGGAATATAGCTGCCATGATGACTTGACAGAGGTAATGACAGCACAATTCCACGTCAATATCACATCATGTTTGATTTAATTCTTCAGTGCGGCTAAATCACTATGTCCGATGTTTCAGTATTTCAGATTGTCAAGCTGCATAACAAACAACCAAAACATATTTCAATCAGTCAACGAACGACTCGCTCTCATAACCTTCCGGCTCATCCCAACTATGACGCCGCAGGGTCTCTGTCGTCCAAACTCCTGGAAATCCCTCAATAAAAAAAGCTATTTGCGCCGCCAAGGTTCTCAACGTGAACTCGGGGACTGAGGTGCGGAGTCATCGCGTGCCCCACCCATTAGAATCTACTGGACGGCTTTCAGTTTCTGCCAGCCGTCTAATTTCAGCGAATAAAGAAAAACAGACCTTCTAGAAGAAATGAAAGTTTCGCATACGTTCCAGCGCCGACCTGAAAATTCCCTCACTCACTGCGGAATAATGAGACTATCTGGAGTGGCTCTCTAAAACGGCCACTTCTCTGCCGCTGTCTAAGACTGTCTCGGACGAGTCGCTCACCCTGGTCAATCTTGAGATGCGGCCGGCCAACGGTGCGTGGGTGCCCTGTCACCCCTCCATCACCCGCCACTTCAACTACGCGCATACCCCCCACTCGCACGCACATCATGCACTAGCTTGTTAAATCTCTTTTTCGCTCGCCCCTCCAATAACTAGATCCTCTGGATCATCGTACGGAAGGGTGGCCGAGTTGGTTATGGCGCCAGGTTAAGGTCAGCTTAACATCTGTTTCCTGGTGGGGCAACCCGCGCGAGTTCGAGTCTCGTCCCTTTCATTTCGCATTTTTTGATCCCGAATCCGTATGTGTGAACTGTTTACGCTGTTGCAGACTGTCTCCTTTTGCTGTTTTGCTCCGAAACACTCTTTCCTTTCTGTGTCAGCATAAGTGCGCCGTTTTTCCAGGCATGTATTCTAGGTGTGCTTCTCTCAAAAAAAAAAAAAAAAAACATATCGTGTCTCCTGGAGGCCACATGCGCTCACAATTTCAATACAACGCGTATACACATAAGCATCACTCTTTGCATAAATCGCCACTTCAAGATCATGACCGTTATTGCGTTGAAACTAGTGTCAGAAATCATCATTACCCCGTTTTTGGTTTCTTAAATCTTGGAGGCTCCCTGCGGTGACGGCCACGTGTGTCACCCGCAGGGAGAAGAGATATCATCCCACCAGTCTTTCTGTTTCGCGGACTGCCCTAGGTTTTACAAAACCAATCTAACCATCCCCCGAAGATTTCCCAAACGCCGTACTATGCAAGCCGCGAAGAAGACGAGAAAAAGGCCCCTTTTTTGTGTGAAACCAAGTCTAGTTCTCCTGTCTGTTCTTCCGTTCCCGCTCGACCTCGTACATGAAGTCGAAGTAGCCCTTATCGAACTGGTGGACACGGACGTAACCGTCTTCTCCTCCACTGGCGTAGCCCTTGCCGGTAGGGTCTGCGGCGACAGTGTTCTAAGAAACAGTCAGTAACTGTACCTTGCCTTTTATTGCGTCATCGACTTACCAGAGGACCGAAGTGACCGCGGACTCTGCCAACCTCATCCTCGAAGATCTTGTGGTAGAATCTCGCCTCGAACTTTCCTTGTCTCGCCGAGGTACGGGTGACATCCATAGCAGCCTGACCACCACCGAGGATGACAAAGTCCTTCTTGGGAGTGATAGTTGCGCTGTTCAGGGGGGTATCGGCGACGTAAGTCTTGAGAACCTCAAGGTCCTTGGCGGTAATAAGCTGACATGGGTTAGTATACAGGCTTCGCCTCGGAACAGTAGATTTGCACATACCTTGGAGGTCTTGTCCTTGCAGGCAGTAATGAAGTAGGTGCGGTCCTGCGACCACTGAAGGTCCGTGATGGGAGTGTTAAGCTCATGCACGGGCTCGTTGTAGAGCAGGTCACCAGTCTGTAGGCCAGTCAGCGGCACATCCCTCTCAGTATCCATATTGCAATTCCCACCTTCGCGTCGTACTGGGATACGGAACCGTCCTCGTGACCGGCGATAATGTACTTGGTGAGGTAGCTGAAGCCAGCGACGGTGGCCTTGGACTCGTCGCAAACGATGGTAAGGACGCGCTCGTCGCTCTGCTCGGCCTCGGGATCGGGGTTGATGTCGACGACGATGATGTTGGAGAGGTAACCCATACGCTTCTCGGTGACACCAAGCAGCTTGGTTCCGTCCTCGCTGAACTCGACGCGCTTCACGGCAGTGGGGAACTCCCAGGTCTTGAGGTTCTTGCCCGACTTGATATCCCAAAGGCGCATGGTGTTGTCGGCGGAACCGGAGGCGATCATGGTGCAGGTGGGGTCGACGTCGACAGTCCAGATGGCACCAACGTGGCCGTGGTAAGTGCCGAGACGCTCGCCATTGTGCGCGTACCAAACGCAAATCTGCTGATCCTTGGAGACGGAGAAGATGAGGTCACCGTCGTTGTTGTATCTGTATTTGCGGGAAGCGTGATGTGGTTAGCAGCTGTAAATGCAGCCCCTCTTTGCCGAGAGGAATGAGGAAAAAGCCCTCCCCCCTCCTCCAAATCTGATGCCGCCGCGCAACATACCTAATCTGGGTGAGCGCACGCTCGTGGCCTGCCAAAAGAATGGGCCTCATGTTGACTGATTTCGGGAGTATGCGATTCTCGGTCTCGGGGCAGCTGTACGGGGGGCGTTTGTGCGGCAGGGGACGTCGGTCTTTAAAGGCTTGCGATGTCGTCGGGGATCGTGGAATTTTTGCCCTTCAACGACATTGTGGGTTTCGGTGCACTGTGGGGCACATTTTTCCCTCCCCGCGACGAATTCTGCCACCACTGGCAAGCATTCACCGCTTTCTCCTTCGCCTGAGGCACGGGCCATTTGCCCTGAAGCTTTCGGGCCCAACGTTTGGTCGTCCACGGGTTGACTCACTGTAAGCTTGAGGCGCTACCTGCTGGGTTTAGCGCCGCCGCCACAGGGAGCTTCTGGAGTCATCCAAGCTTCCCAAGAGCTCCCGTCTGTTCTGTGCCTTTTGTTGATGGTGGTGCATCATCATCTCATTCATCGCCTATCGCAGGAATACCGACAGGTCCGGTTTGACGATTCGACTCATCGTTGACTCACACTCTTCTCACAGCGTTTCAGTCCGCCACTAGGATTGCCAGACGCCAACTCGAACTTCGAGCCCGTCTGCTCTAGTCGTCGAGTCGCGATGATGTGAAATTTTCACCGAGTCAGGCCACAACCTGTCAACGCCTTTTCTGTGGCTCTTGTACAATATCGTTTCTTGCCCTTAACCACAGACCTTGACACTCCTAAGAACATCGCCACTTTGTACACTACTCGACTCTGTATACCAGTCAATTGCCTCTTTAGAGGCCTGTACAATATTTGAGTCTCGTTACGACAGACGGACGAGGCAGCCTGTGTCATTGGGTCGTCTAATATCTGGAGCGCGCTTGTCAGGTCTCAGCGGGACTCGGATAACAGTCCGAGTTTTCGACCTGCCCAACGTGCTGATCCCGATTCCCGTGTGTGCTGGGACAAAATCTGCAGAGAGCCAGGATCAGGGAGCTGACTGCCAGGCTCGCACGACTCATCGCAGCACACGATCTAAGAGTCAGAGACTGGCTAAGGCCCTGTGGAGGAGGTCTGGCTCGAGTGAGCTTGCGGCACAGGGATACGAGGGGGCATCGGGGGCCTAAGTAGGAGTTGAGTATCGCAGCCTCGGATACAGAGCCGAGATGTCCTCACTCTTTCGGCTGAAGGGCAGGCGATGGCCGCAGTGCCTAAGTCGTCCTTATCGGCTCCTGCAGGGACGATCGCCCAATCTGAACGTCGCCAGGCTGCATGCTGGAGCTGAAGCAGCACCAGTGCCAGCACCAACGGGAGCCTTATCCGCAGCAGACTCACTTGCACAGGCTTCCGCAACACTCCGGCCGAAGCTGTCCCTCGGGGTAGATACCGGTCTCCAGGCATATCCATCAGGCCGTCGACCCTGCAGGGCGCTAAATTCCGAGCTTGGCCGCCATCCCTCGCCCCTCCTTCTCAGTGCTTCCGCTTACACTCAAACTGCCCGCTTGGCCGCGGTGAACATCTCAACTCCCGCACTTTCTTCCCAACACCCCTCAGACTTTGCGTTCAGACAGTCGAGAAAACGAGCCACTTCTCTGGTTTCTAGGCATTCCTTTCGCCCATCTACCGCAAGGACCCTGGGTTCCGTGGACAGAAGCTGTCGCATTCGGTCTTTCGCAACCTCCACGCCCGCAATGGTCGCTACCAAGATTGATGGCACTGCCATCGCCAAGAAGATCCGGGAGACGTTGGGGAACGACATTCTCGAGAAGCAGAAGCTGAACCCCAGATTCCAGCCTACTCTCACGATCATTCGGGGTAAGTTGGCTTCGCTGCTTGTTCCACGCGAACGTTCGTTTGGCTAATCAAGGTTCATCCGCAGTCGGCGATAGATCGGACTCTGGTATGTTGCGACATCATGTCTGCCCCACCATGAAATTTGTCGCGATGCTCACAACCCCGCAGCCACCTATGTTCGCATGAAGGACAAGGCCGCCAAGGAGGTACGCACCCATCATTGAGCCTGTTCTGGCTTGCAAAATAACTCACACTTCTAATCAGGCAAACATTGGATGTGAATTGGTTCACTTTCCCGAGTCCATCTCTGAGCCCGAGCTCCTTGACCGCATCTACCGCCTCAACGACGACCCCGCTGTCCACGGCATCTTGGTGCAATTGCCTCTTCCCAAGCACCTCGATGAGTACACCATCACTTCTGCCGTTGCAGACGAGAAGGATGTCGATGGCTTCGGCACCAGGAATATTGGCGAGCTTGCGAAGCGGGGTGGTCGTCCTCCCTTCGTTCCCTGCACTCCTAAGGGCGTTATGGTCCTTCTTCAGGAGGCTGGCGTCGACTTGAAGGGCAAGAACGCTGTTGTTCTTGGTCGCAGCGACATCGTCGGCAGCCCTGTAAGCTACCTTCTTCGCAATGCGGACGCCACTGTCACTGTATGCCACTCCAAGAGCCAGGGCCTGCAGGAGCACCTCAAGGCAGCCGACGTTGTCGTCGCTGCCATTGGCCAGCCCGGCTTCGTGAAGGGCGAGTGGCTCAAGCCCGGCGTCGTTGTCATCGACGTCGGTACCAACTACATCCCCGATTCTACCAAGAAGTCTGGTCAGCGTCTCGTTGGAGATGTCGACTACGAGTCGGCTTCCCAGGTCGCTTCTCACATTACCCCGGTGCCTGGCGGTGTCGGACCCATGACCGTCGCAATGCTCATGCACAACGTTGTCGACTCGGCTGTGCAGGCTTTTGAGCGTGAGAAGCAGAGGAAGATTGTTCCTCTGCCTCTGCACCTCAAGGAGCCTGTCCCATCTGACATTGAGGTCTCCAGGGCCCAAAACCCCAAGCAGATCACTCGTCTGGCTAAGGAGGTTGGTATTGCTTCTCACGAGCTTGAGCCTTACGGTGCCTACAAGGCGAAGGTCGATCTTAGCGTTCTGAAGCGTCTCGACCACCGCCGCAATGGCAAGTACGTTGTCGTCACCGGCATCACCCCTACTCCTCTCGGCGAGGGCAAGTCAACAACCACCATGGGTCTCGCTCAGGCCTTGGGCGCCCACCTTGGTCGTGTCACCTTCGCAAACGTTCGTCAGCCCAGTCAAGGCCCTACCTTTGGCATCAAGGGTGGTGCTGCTGGTGGCGGCTACAGCCAGGTTATCCCCATGGACGAGTTCAACCTCCACTTGACCGGTGATATCCACGCCATTACTGCGGCAAACAACCTCCTCGCAGCGGCTATCGAGACGCGCATGTTCCACGAGGATACCCAGAAGGACGGGCCTCTCTACAGACGTCTTGTTCCCGCAAAGAACGGCAAGCGGGAGTTTGCGCCCGTCATGTTCCGTCGTCTCAAGAAGCTGGGCATTGAGAAGACCAACCCTGATGAGCTCACGGAGGAAGAGGTCCGCCGCTTCGCCCGTCTGGACATTGACCCTGAGACCATTACGTGGAGACGTGTGCTCGATGTCAACGACAGGCACCTTCGCGGTATCACCGTTGGTGTTGCGCCCACGGAGAAGGGACACAAGCGTGAGACCGGCTTCGATATCTCCGTTGCCAGCGAGTGCATGGCCATCCTGGCCCTCAGCACCAGCTTGGCTGACATGCGTGAGCGTCTTGGCCGCATGGTCGTTGCCAGCTCCAGAAGCGGCGAGCCTGTTACTTGCGACGACCTCGGCGCTGGCGGTGCCCTCACCGCTCTCATGAAGGACGCCATCAAGCCCAACCTGATGCAAACTCTTGAGGGAACGCCCGTCTTCGTGCACGCTGGACCCTTCGCCAACATCAGTGTCGGCAACAGCTCCATCCTGGCCGACAAGATGGCCCTGAAGATTGTTGGCACCGAGGCTGACGAGAACCCCGCCGAGAAAGCCGGTTTCGTTGTTACTGAAGCTGGTTTCGACTTCACCATGGGCGGTGAGCGGTTCTTCAACATCAAGTGCCGCGCCTCCGGTCTTGTTCCGGATGTTGTCGTCGTTGTTGCCACTGTCCGTGCTCTGAAGGTCCACGGTGGTGGTCCTCCCATCGCCCCCGGCGCTGCCCTCGATGCCGTCTACAAGCAGGAGAATGTCGACATTCTTCGTGCTGGTTGCGTCAACCTCCGCAAGCACATCGAGAACGCCAAGGCCTACGGCATCCCTGTTGTGGTGGCCATCAACAAGTTCGTCACCGACACCGACGCTGAAATTGCCGTCATCCGCGAGGAGGCCATTGCCGCCGGTGCCGAGGACGCCATCCTCTCCAACCACTGGGCTGAGGGTGGTAAGGGCGCTGTTGAGCTGGGCAAGGGCGTTATCGCCGCCAGCGAGAAGCCCAAGGACTTCAAGCTCCTCTACGACCTCGAGGGATCCGTCCAGCAGCGCATCGAGGCCATTGGCCAGAAGATGTATGGTGCTGCGGCCGTCGAGTTCAGCGAGCTGGCTCAGAAGAAGGTCGACACCTACACAAAGCAGGGCTTCGGCAACTTGCCTATCTGCGTTGCCAAGACCCAATACTCCCTTTCCCACGACCCCAACCTGAAGGGCGCCCCGACCGGCTTCACCGTTCCTGTTAGGGACGTGAGAATGGCCGCCGGTGCTGGTTACCTGTAAGCAAACCATTGTTCTTACTTTCAGTGACAATGCTAACAACATGACAGATACGCGCTCGCCGCCGACATCCAGACCATCCCTGGTCTGCCCACAGCTCCGGGTTACCTGAACGTCGACGTCGACACCGAGACTGGTGAGATTGACGGCCTGTTCTAATCGGAAAGTAAAGCATGGGAAACCTGCAACCATCTGGTTGCTTGAGGCGCCTCGGGATTGACTTATAGAGGGAATTGGTTTAAAACGTGGGAAAGGAAAGCAACATTCCGGTGGCATTTATTCAACAAATGGCGCTGGGGATAAGGAAAGAAGACTAGCATCTGTTCAACATATGATACCTACTCTCGGCTTGTAGAGTACCCAACTAGAATAGAAGGGACTATTTATGATATTTTTACAAAAACTTCCGCCTTTGGGTCTGTCTCGTTGTACTTGGGCTTAGGAGATCTTGATCAGGCCTTTAGTGCGAAGACCATGATTTGCATTACATTCCAAAGCATGTCTGTGACGAGTGTAGACAACTGCATTTTTCATTCTGAACCTGCTATATCACTCAGACTTCTAGACCCAGTTCCCCAGCCCGGGGTATCTCACGATGCCAGCTTCTGGATTATTTCTCGGCACCGCGGCACGCGACGTTGCAACCAAGGTCCAAGACGCGGCATAACGCGGCGCAACACCCTCCGCCTCCTCCCGTCACTTTCAACCGCCAACCCGAACCCATCACCCATCTCCAATATAATGATATTGATGCTTGGCCCGCTGATCACAACCCATGATGTTTGAGATGCTTGCAAACTCTTTAGTCAGAGCCAAGGTCTGGGTCGACACCACCACCATCTCATTTCCCCGGATTCCGGCAGCAAATACCGACGGCGGTTCACAACTTCCCAGAAACTGCCATGCCCAACCTCCCCGAATTCTATGAATGCTATATGACAGGCCTGCTTCACTCCGGAGGTTGCCGCCGGGGAAGGGGGGCGTGAGAGCTGTAAAACCAACCACATGGTGTTGCGATGACGTTCTTTGCCTTCTCAGCAGAGTCCCAGAAAACGGTGAGGTGCATGCGGTGTGTTGAAAGTGGTGTGTGAACGGCTTCGGAATATATGAAATACTTACGTTCGAAAACTACTCCCCCTGCTGCTGCCACTGACATAGTTTGCTGGCGACATCACGGTTACCCAATCGGCAAAGCAGCTTCGCAAACTTCCGCATGGTTTTGGCCCCCGTTTCGTGGGTTGGGCAACGGGGTCGTTCCCGGGTGCGTGCGGCTTGGCGATGGTGCGCGGAGATCTAACGGTCATGCGATGTGCGTTGTACATAGCATGTGTATGACGAGCGAGCGGCGAACGGCTGGTCATTGCGTCGATCGTCGCAGGCCGGCGAGAAGGAGGTTATCCTCAAGACCCCGTCTTTGTTTGGTCTTGTGTCGCTCGGAAACATTGTCAGCGGCGTGATTGGGCGGCCCGAAAGACACGAGGCCGGATTCTCACTTTGGGCTGGCAGATTTCACAAATGTCATGGCGAAGGAAGTGTTTGCCAAGATTCATGAAAGTTGTTTTCTGTAAGCAACAAAGTACAGGCGGCCACGGGGCCGAGCTTCTGTATGGGTATGAACGTATCGCATGACCAGCTCTCTCTCCAATCGTTGAAGGCGTATCTATCCTTCCAAAGCTGCAGAAAAATGCAAAGTAAACCAAATGACGTGCCCGTATTTACTCCAACAACACCAGAAAAGGGTTTCAAATATGCACAAGAAAGATTTTGATGGCATAGACATTACCCGCCAATGGCCAAGTCACGCCCGCAGTTGCCGACGTCGTCCCAAACACCAGTATGTTCACCATCCAAACTGCTCGCAGTGCAGCTCTACGGCAGGACCGGAGGTGCGAATGTGGGAGGCGGTGGTGTTGCGGACCTGAGTCATCAAAGTCGCTGGGCCACAGCCCATGACGAGCACGCGCTGGTTCGCAGGGGTCTCTTCGATGGCTTTGGTGATGATCTTGGAAACGTCGGGTCGGCCGTAGTGGATGGGGATATTGTTGATATGAGAGCCGACGGTGGATTGCTGAATCGGAGAAGTCGGTGCTGTGAGGTCCGACTCGTTGCCGGATTTCTCGGGGTCTGAAACGGTGCGAGTAAGAACCTTCGATGGCTGTCGGGGAGCGTGTGCGGCCTCGTCGAACTTCTCGGTCGCAGGCGTGAAGGGTGTGGAAGCGTCAGAGGAGATAGTGCCGGACCGCGATCTGTCAGTTTGAACCATGTCCTCTTGCGACGAGCCATGGGAACCGGGGCTGCGGGTGACGTAAAGCTGGATGGAAGAGTTGAGCGCGCGGTTAATGGTGGCAAGGGACTCCGAAAACCATTCGAGACGGGCTGGATGATATTAGCTTTTTCCACTTTGAGTAAGAGATGGCGAGTGACGTACCAGGATCCTTCACCATCCAGACGAACACAATGCTCTTCTGGGCTCCATCACCGATTCTCTTGAGGAGGTTCAGAGCCATTCCGAAGGTGAAGCTCGCGCCACTGCCACCAGCAACCAAGACAATCTTGTCGTACTCGGCCGGGTTGGGGAATCTTCCGTAGGAGCCTTCGACTGATGCCTTAACGGTTGCACCAGGGTTGCTCGTCGCATACCTGTGGAGATCACGAGTGAAACCATCGTAGGAGTTGATAACGAACTCGAGGGGATCCATGTTGGCGATAGTAAACGGGTGCATCTCGAACGCGCGAATCTTTGGAATCCACAGGAAGCAGTGCTCGCCGGAGTTTGCCATAATAGGTGCCTTCTTAAAGACGACGCGGGTGCCGCCATGAGGCAGAGGGTAGACGGTGGCAGTGTTGTTGATGCTGTAATAGGCAACTCGGAAAAATCGCAAGATGCGGTCGCTAAGCCAGAGTGCTGAGCCAAGTGCTGTGGCGATGATTATCTTCTTTGTCATCTCGGGCTGGTGAAGGCCCACGAGCACCATCGAAATGGCGAAGAAGGAAACGTGGATGACGTAGAACAGTTCGTACGACCAGAAGCGGACAACCGCGCCAGCCACGACAAGAGTGAGGAAAGTGAAGCCGGAGGCAATACCGTAGATCTCCTCGTGGACACGGAGACGGGCAGCGTTGTTTGCTTCGATAAAGTACGAAGAATAGGTGGCGCCGTGTACGATGATGAGGGCCATCGTGACGTATCCGGCAATCTGGTGGAGGACATTGAGACGCTCGTAAGACCAGGCCGTCAGATATCCGAGAGGAGTGTTCTTGAGGCTCAGGAAAATGACGAAGACGATGTTCGCAATGGCAAGCCTGCTTGTAGTCAGTTTCTAGCAGCTGATCGGGAATTCCGTAGGAAACATACCATCCGGCGCGAGCAGCAACAACAATGATGTAGGGAAGAAGCGAATCGTCGAGGTACGTTAGGAGAAGGACGACGTTGACCACGATGTAGAGAAGAGCGATGACAGCGTGGCCGGTGGAAGGGAGGGCAGGGAACTTGAGCACAGAGTATCTGCGGACAATTCTGGATTTCGATTAGCTCCCGTCCCAGTGCTACAGTCCGTGAGATGGAGAATATCTCGAGTCTTACCTGGACACAAAGACAAAAGGCTTTGTGGCACCTGAGAGCTTGGAGGCCAGGCCAGTCTTTTGGGCGAAGAGGCGGCTCAGATGAAAGACGATGAAGACTCCCATGAGTGAGCTCAGAATGATCGCAAACCAGGTGACTACATCCTGGTTCATGCGCGTCCGCTTTGCAAAGAGCAGCGGGTAGGCTGAAGGACCGCTAACCATTGTGAAGAGAGGCTGTGTAAGTCTGTTAGGTTGCTGAGATGTCGTCGGCGGCGGGTTGACAACGAGACAGATACAACACCCGGTGCTCAAGCGACAAACAGTATACACTGAAGTCTGTTGTGAAGAATATGAAGCTGCTGGCGGAAGGTGTGAAGAGTCGAGCCAAAGTGAAGAAACAGGCGTGGAGGGCCCTGGGATTTTAAGATTGAGAAGTAGGGACGACGTGAGTGTGGTCTGCAGAGGGAGAGGCAGGACCAGGAAAGACAGTGTGGGTGTAAGTGAAGAAGGCGTGAACGTGGACAGGGTGTGGTTGGGCAAGTGGAGGAGGGGCGGTAGTGTACACTAGATACCTAGAGCAAGAGCCCCCAGGAAAGGAAAGGTGCAGCATGTGGTAGCTGCTCACAATGTGAAGGAAGGTGCCTTCGTCAACTCACAGCATATTGGAAGGAAGGCATTGCAAGGTTTGGCAAGAGCAACTGGGGTCAGGGAGGGAGCCCCCAGAGCCAGAGCCAGAGCCAGAGCCGGGTCCCACAAAGCATTTCTTCCTTGGCCCAGGTAGACCAGAGACCCCAGGCTTGCCCTTTTCAGACGAACTGAGGCGTCTGCTGAAGAAGGGGTGTACACAAGGAAAAGAAAACAGGGAAAGGAAGAAGGCGTTGCTAGCCTACTGCGAAAGAGAATATGAGGAGCACAGCAAAACCCTGAAAGAGTGACATGTCTCTTTTGGCTTTTCTCTTCTGCCTTGCTAAGCTTTTACAATTTTCCCCTGCAAGCTCCCCCCTCCCACTTACACGCTCCGGGGGTGGGCATGGATGAAAGCGGTTGACTTACTGTTCGTGGCTTGCCCCTGGTGGCGCACCTTTTGTCTGGCCCTTTTTTTTTCCACGGCCTCCCAAACAGCAACCTCATGATAAGCGGAGGAGGGTATCACAGACATCGAGGATCCCGTCAGCTGAAGAAAAAGTTGAATGTCGCAATGGGCCCGTAATGGCGTATCCTGAGGGTCTATCTCAGACCTTCCCATCGTGGGACTGGCCACCCGCCTGGCCATGCACCACCACCACCATCTTGCTTTTTCTGAAGAGTTCCTGCGCGCCGCTTATCACGCACTTACACAGCAATCTTCCGAAACCGCCTTTCCTGCCAGGGGCGAGTTGTCAGGTCCATGGCATGTGAGACAAGCGTCACGTTCCCCAGCTGGACGGGTTCCTGTGCCGGTGTAAGTAGACGAGGTTGCGTCCTCGACGGCATGGCTTTGCCCTGGGCAAACCGAGCCTTGGTCACCATCCATGGCTGGCCCCCTCTGGGTAGCTGCTTGGGAGAAAGTCACTTGTCGCCCCAAACGACATTCTTTGATACGTGGACATGTCTGGACGGAGGCCCAATGACAGGTTGACAGCCCAAGCCCTCGACGGGGTAGTTGGTGCAAGTAGCCGGTGTAACGTACACGCCAACAGCTCCCCGCAAAAGGGAGCTAGGGCAGCGGGAAGGACGAAGCGAAAGAACCGGGGAGCATGTCTGCTTGGATGGCCACAGGAGGGTCCCACGGGAGCGAAGCAAAAGAAAATCTAAGGTAGATTGTAGCAAAATTGTGAGATATGGTGGCTGCCCTACAGGGACCAGGAACTCCATCTCGGCCGGCTGGCTGCCTTGTTTTGTCAGCTTGACAAAGCTTCTTGCACGGTTGGCAGGAAGGTGTTAAAGTGAGCGCACAGCAGCAGCAGGCCGGCGATGTTGATTGAGGTTGAAGTAGAGTCGTTTTGTGGCGCGGGATGCTGGGCGGGGGTGCAAGATGATAGGGTACCCCGGGTGTCGACGTCTGAGGTGTTGCGTGCCGTGAATCGTAGTCCCGTCGACAACGGGGACGTACCAGGACTCGGACGGCCTCCCTCGCTTCGCACCCAGAAGACGGAAGCCCGGGGGGGCGTTGACATAATTTGGGTAAATTAAGCCAACCACGAAAAGAGAACAATACGCGGTCGAGAATTCCAGCACTCCGTGAGAGTCAGAGAAGAGAGACACACGCATACACCATTTACCCCACAAACCAGACACTGTCATGGTCTGTTGTTGGGCTGCGACTGTGACTGTGAGTCGAAATCCCAAATACCATTCTTCGGGATCAATCTGCCTCCAGATTGTGGCATTCAAGGTGGAGCTCCCGGTATCACGGTGACTATCTGCATCTTGCAGACAGATTTGACTTGCCTAGATTGGACAGAAGCAAGGTTGTAAACGCCGTCGTACGGCCCGTGTTTCTCGGTGCGAGCTCGAGTCCATTCCATGGATGTCTGCTATCCGTAGGCTGTGGCGGTCCTTTCAGAAGCACCGCACCCGCCGCCGCCTGGTCTGGTCTTTTAGTCTCTCCGTAGTCATAGTCACCTACTGGATGAGTGACCCTGGCTTGGCCCGGCTTTGCTCGATCTAGCCATATCCCGCCCTTTCGTGATCTCCGCCGCAGAACCAAACCGCCCGCGCCTTTTCCCCGAGAGGGTAGGTCGCGCCAAACCCTTGGCATTTGACGACACCTCGCGTGCGCCCGATGGCTTGTAGCTGCCGTACCAGTGGGGGTTTCCCTCCCCTTCTTGCTGCGCTGTGGTGGACGCCGGAGCCGGGAAAGGGAAGGGGATGGGGATAGACAGGATCGGGGCGACGGGAGAGCGGGAGCGCGGGACACGGAGTGTGTTTTGGCGTGGGCCCTGTCCAGGCCAGGCCAGGCGTGATCCGTTCTTGGTTTGAGATAATGATGCGTCAGGAACGCAAAATGTGATATGATGCGATGCAGACGCGGCTGGCTAGACGCTTGGGAGCTTGGTGCCTCTTCTCACCGGTCCAAATTCGTCACCAAAAGCAAGAAAAGCACTGCCATACCGTTGCTCGTTGCCGCCCCCATCGCCGGAAGCAGCCGCTGTTGGTCAAAGGAGGAGAAGTCGCGAACAATGTGCGTACTGTGTAAACGGACGCGGGGAGCCAAACGACAAGGACCGGCCAATGGGATAGGGCCAGGTCAATCGATCTAATCAATCTGGAGGAGAAGGCGGCGGCGAGTGGCATGAGGTAGACTTTTCGCGGTTGGTGACACTGGACACTGGACACTGGACACTGAAGCCGCTGCGGTTGGCTTGGTCGGGGTGGCTAAGTGATTGTGAGAGAAGGGGCGGACAAATAGCTGCTCCGAGCCAGGATGCGGTTGTATCGATCCAGAGATTTGCGTAGCATCGCGTCCCAGACTTTTGTTTGACGAGCTGCCCGTTTCTCTCGCTTCTGCGTCGAAGGGTCCAGTGGCTTGGGACCTTTTGCGATGGTCAGTGGACTGTTGGGGGTCCTCTGTCTTGGTGCAGCGGCCGCTGAGTCGTGGTCCACAATCATCATGCCCGTCTAAGAGACCTCGAGGCCGGATTCGGTGCAATACCAATGGAAGAGATCGTCGTCTGGCAGGCTCGCAGATTAGGGCCACGCCGCATCACCAGGCGTCATCCCTGGGTAGGGTAGGCTATGTCTGTTCGGCTCCTGTCAAGAAAGTTCTGATGGGTCTAACTTCAACGCCAACTCCTGGATCTTGAGCATGTTTCTTGCGTCCCACGTGTGTTAGGGCCATCGAGGGAAGCGACAGATTGTGAAGCACGCCAGACGCAAGTTTGTTTTCGTAAGGCGCCCGCCCCTCGACCATGCAAAAGTCAATGTAATGTGACAGAGGTGCTAGTTCGGCCTTCTGCTTTCTTCTTAGGCTGGCGTTTGGTTTGTGTTAGCTGCCGGGATGCCAGATGCCACCCACATCACATCGCATCTCGAATCACACACATACACACACCCCTTTCGCCTATCCATTCCCAGGCCCACGTTTGGCTGAGACAGTTGACGTGCGCACTGGCGACGCAGGTGAGGCTCGAGGAAATGCCGCTCCCGAGACAAGGTTTAGTTATCGAACCTGGCCGGGAGGCATGTTGGGGGTGGACGAGACGAAATGGAGCCCAGGGGCCCTATCGCCAGGCACAGCAAGCGGATGAGGTGCGGACGGCTGAGCGAATGGGGAGGTGTCATGTTGTAGATGGGCGTTGAGAAGAGTTTGAGGAATGCATTGGCGTGGTAAGCAATCAAGCTCACCCGCGCGGGTGAGTGAGTGCGCTAGGAACCGGACGACTTGGAATGTGGTGATGGGGAGGACTTCGTCTGCCATATCATTTGGGCGAAAGTCGATGTACCCGCTAGCAGCTTAATTCCCCGGCCCCACCACAGCTCCTCGCTATCAATTTGACTTCTCGTCCCTACCGGCTCCAACCTACACACCAACACCTCACCCACTCACCTTCCGCCAGCCGAATTGGTCATTGGCGGATTCCACCCTCTCGTTCCAACGTCCATCCTGCACTCATCCATCAAGGAGGCCGCCTCATCAACATGCTTCGCCTTCGCCGCCCTGGTCAGCGGGGAAACACATGAATCAGCTCGCCGCGCGGAAGACCGGAGACTTGAGCCAAACGCCACGGGACTCCCCAACTCCAACTTACACACGTCTGAGTGCCTTGCTATTATCACGAGCAGAGGCGGGAACGAAGGTTGGCGATAGCACCAAGCTACTATCCCGGAGATTACGAATCCTCATGAAAACAACAACAAACACTTTCTTGGCATTTACTCTCATTTGTCACATTCAAACTCCCCGAGACCTAAACCGTAACGCCGATCAACCGCATCGATCTCCCGTCCTCGAATCTATCCTTAGCTGAACCCACTGCACATCCATGTCTATCTGCCTGCCTAACTTGCAAGCCCCCCAAGTCGTTACACAAGTCAGTCTAGGCGGTTTATCCGTGCCTTCTGGGATCCATCGCGTAGTTGCTTGCAGAGCGGCCGTACGGCTCCAGCGTGTTCTGCACAGATCGTGGCAACTCCATCTCGGCGTGGTCGTCAGGCGCTTGCATGAAGTCATAGTACGCCGCTGAGCCATCGCGGCTATGCTGTAGGCAAGGTCTTGTCTTGTACTTGCAGTCACACTGTTGAAGGTCCTCCACAGATCGCTGCGTCTGGATTTGTAGATACCTCCCCATGGCTTGCCATGCTCCGCCTGCGCCTGGTCGTTCTTTCAACTTGGCTACGTAAGTCTCTGCAATCAGGAACTCACCCCGAGCAGTCGCCATCGACTCCTGCGCAATCGTCGAAAACTCTTCGCCCATACGCACTTGAATCGTGGACAATGCCACATGGACGTACGCCTGGAGATAGTGCATCGATCGAAAGGCCTCGTATTCATGTTGCTTGTCGGGCCAATAGTCCGTGTAGTGCTTAATAGAACGCAGCAGTTCGCCGAGCCTGTCCTTGGCTTCCTGGATCCTGCTGTTTCTGATCAACGACACAACTTCTGCCCTTCTCCTCTGGAAATCAACCATTCTCCAGAAAGCCTCGATGTTTTTCTCCGTTTCGTGGATCGAGCTGGTCGTGCTGGTCTCGTCCGCCTTCTTCTTATCCAGCTTGCGAACCGTCGACTCAAAAAACTTGGTGAATTTTGCGGACGCAGATCTGGAGCTCTTGTTCGTGTTCTTCTCTGCCTCATTCATGCCTTTTGCAATTGCTGTAACGAGGTCCCTTTGCAGCTTGTTGATATTGGCTTGTCGCCGATAGTCGGGATCGTCGTTTCCTGTGACTTCGATTTCGGTGCCGTCCCACAAAGACCACCGGTCGGTTTCGTTTCGTTCCTCCAAGTGAACCTGCAAAGCCCAGACTTTCCCATCCAAGACTTTGTTGAGCTCTTCGATTTCACCGTAAGCTGCCTTGAGTTTGTCAAGTTCGGCCTGCAATGTTCTCGCAGTCCCCTCGATGCGCCGGCACTCTTCCTCCCTATCTCTGAGCTCTGCCTCCTTCGCGAATAGCTGGGACGTGCTCCGCTGATCCCGGAAAACAGTAGAATCCAGGTCTGCTTCAACCTCCTTTTGCTGCTGCTGGAGGGCTTTCTTGTACCTTGCAACGCGATCTTGGAGATCCGAAATCTTGCGCTCCATGTCTTGGCGGACCTTATCCACGACCTTGAGGTTCTCATGTGCCTTCTTCTCCGACATCTTCCGAATTCTCCGCGTGAGTTCGTCAACCTGGCTTTTCAAAGTCGTGACCAGACCGTCTCTGGCGATCTGGTCCTGTTCATCTGGTTCAGCGGCTTGATCCAAATGAGTCGCCCGGTTGGAAACCATACGATCAAGCTGCTGACCAAAGCTTCGTTGTGTAGCCTCAGTGGTATCAGCCAGTCGCTGGACCGAGTTATGCATGTCTTCGAGCTCCTGCAGAACGGGGTTCGACGGGTCTGTATCGCGGAGGGAGTCGACAGTGCCCTGAAACAAGTCCGCTTGCTCTTTGGTCCGACCAACTTGGGCATGCAGCAACCGGTTGAGATAGTCCATCTCCCACTCCATTTCGTCAATGACGAGGGTCCTGTAACTGCCAATGGTGTTCAACGCATCCTGAACCCTGTTGCTATGGACCTGTTCGAGGGCTTCTTTCAGCTTGTCCCTTTGCTTTTCCGCGGCACTTTGTTTGTAGACGCCGAGCTTCAAGAGCTTCGTCCTCTCCTTCAGCATTCTGTCCTTCTCCCGAAGCTGGTCGTCGCGTGAGCGGCATCCGCTGCATGGACGCGCCGCAGGCTCCGTGTGCTGGATGTCTTCTGGTGGACTGCCGTCGGTGCTCACCTGTGGGAGAGTCGGTTGTCGTGAATCGGCGGTAGCGTCGACCATCGATCTGGCTTGCACCTCACGTGCCTCGCGCTGGAAGTCGGCGATGCGCTTCAGTCTGCCCATTTCAGTGTTCAGCAACGCGACCTCTAGATGCAGCCCCCTGTGGATGTCTCGCAACTTTGCAACACTGCCGTCTACATCCTGCTCCCCAATGGGCTTAATCCAGTCGATCAACATATTGGTCCTGTACTCCAGCCAGGTGCCAAAGTCCCTGCGCATGTGCTGTAGCTGGTCATCGACGTCCTTTAGCCGGCCCAGATCCTCGACGAGGTACCCGCTTCTGCTTGCAATGAGCTCCTCGAGATGCTGGCGCTCGTCCCAAAGAGATCTGAACCGTTCGTCCAAGGCGCGCCATTCGCGAACGCTAGTGTCGTTTCGTCGCAGTGTTTCCTTGCGGTTCCTCCACTGATGGTTGTGATCTCGGATGCACTCTTCTTCTTTGTCCATGACGCCGTCCATGCGGTCCCACATCTCCTTTATAAGTCTCAGCGTCTTCTCCCTCTCGCCGCCCGTGTCGAGGTTGACAGGCTTGGTCTTGCCACCACACCTTTTCTCGCAGTCCTCAAGCCTGCGTTTCAACAAGTCGCACTCCCGCTTTCTCCTGTCTCTGAGCCGACTCTCCTCCCTGGCAGATTGGTACATCATCTTCAAGAGCTGGTGGATGATGCGGTTGACGTACGGTGCTTTCACGTACTCCCGCCCCTCCATGAACTCCATGAGCGAGGAAATTATACCGTCCGTGGCTATCGTCTGGTCAAAGAGGGAGTAATAGTCTGCGTCAGACATGGTCTCGCCCGTCTGCCGCTCGAATTCGGCCTTGCGCCGGGCAGCTTCTTCGTCGCGGCCGTAATCGGGATAGCGATGCGCACGAGCAAGAAGCGTCACGCGGGTTTCTTGGTTGAGACTGAACAGTTTCTTGTAGGTCTCTATGGTCTCCTGAGACTCGTCGTCAGGCAGACGTTGCGGGCGTATCCAAACATGGGGGCGGTTTGAAGCGTCGGGATTTGGCTCAGGAGTAGGCCGGCCATGGAAGCCGGGTCCATCGCGGGGGGGTTCCGTTTTGAATGCTTTCAGTGTCGGCGAATTCGGATCTGGGAAGACCGGCCTCTGCGGTTGCTGGGCTGTGGGTGTCTTCTCGCTGTCGCCCGAGGTTTCGAACGGTCCATTGACATCTATCAATGAGTCGGCCGACTTCTTCTGCTCAAGAGTTGGTCCATGCCATGGAATGGATGTTTTTGGGTCCACAGACGTAGTTCTGGATGCAGGAATAGGGGTTGCCTCAGACGACCGGGATGCGGTGGCAGAAGACTGCTGTCCCTCGACATTTTGCTTCCACAGACGGAGTACAGGTTTATTCGAAGGCTTCTCTGATGAAGGCTTCAGAGGACTCATATTAAAGTCCAACTTTCGCTTCTGGTCAGATCCTTGGCCGGAATTTCTCGTTAAAGGGCCGGGGCTAGCAGAAATGTCAATCAGAGGGGGGGTTGCAGTTGACGACTGGCGGTCCGGATTCCTGGTGGAAGGGCCATAGCTGGCAGACCTGGGGGCGATGGCAGGCCCTGGAGGATTTTCAGGAGGGGTGGAGTTGAAAATGGAGGGCGAATCATTCCTTAGAGAGGCATCCTTAATCGGTGTCTGATTTGATTCCACAGGACGAGCAGGCAATGGTTTGTTCTGTGGGTGGTGGCCGCTAATCTCTCGTGATGAAGGACCGGGCGAACGGGCTGGCGACTCATCCGGACGAGGAGGCAACGGCTTGTTTTGCGGGTGTTGCCCACTGCTCCCCCGTCTGGAGGGAACCGAAGGCGAAGGCGGCGGTCCAACGGGCGGGTGCCCCCTGCTGCTGTCCCGGCCGGATGATCCAACTTCTTTGCGGATTATAGTCTGACTACTGGTTTTTCGGAATTGAGGAGGAGGTATTTGATCGTCGACATGACTGCTCGTGACTGCTTCGGAAATGCTCCTACGAGGCTCTCCCGACTCTGCGCCGGATATGCTTCTTCGACTCTCCCTCGGCTGCCCCTGAGCTGTCTCCTGAGATTCACTAGGAGCTGTATTTGATGGACCTGACGGATTCGCATCAGACATTGCCCGTCTGTGGGTAAAACGCCTTGGTCTAGACGATGGACGTGGCCAGTGGAATCTGCCGGCGCCGGTGTCGTCGGGGCTGACCGTCTCAGATGCTGGCACCTCTTTCCGAGAAATCGGAGCTCTTGACGAACCAGCAACTGCGCTACTTTCCTGGGCCATTTCGGACCGCGCAGCTTGGCGGGACGTTCTTCCATCGGAAGTTGCGTTCACAGCGACATCATTGGTGTTGTTGGCAGAGGCGTTGGTTCGTATGGTCAAACGATTGTCGTTAGGGAAACCCTCCGTATTGTCTGATGCTGGCCGAACATTGCGCCCGCGGTTGTCCTCTGAGCTTCTCCGCCTCTTAGAATCGCCCATATCGGTTTTTCTACACGATACTGAAAGTAAGAAGAATGAATGGAAAACGCAGTGACGGAGAGACCTTAATGAGAAAGAGTATTTGTCTGGGGAAAGTAACTCTCCGAGTATGTCTCCCAGTCTCGGGCATTTATGATCATTATCAACTTCGGTAGCTCCCAGAGTCTCACTCATCTTAATTGAAGCTTCCCACATTATCTTGTGGTGATACTGGCCATACAGACGCTTTCGGTGGAAAACTTTCTCGAAGGGAGACTCGACCTTCAAAGAGTTCAATGCCCTTGCTGCAGATACAAAGAAGTATTACCGAGTATTGGCCTGGCAAGACCTGGGATAGCGTCAACAAAGGCTGGCGACGTGAAAATAGAGACAAGTGACCGTCCATGACTCTGAATGCTTGATATTTCCCACCTAAATAGAAGGCATGATCATAGCCTCTCATCTCCCATAGCGAAATACCCCACGACCTCATGGTCTGAATATAGCGTCATGTTGGTGTCGGCGACCGATGGACAGAACCTCTGCCCCGTACAGATCTCAGATCAGGCAAACTCTCACGGCTTCCAATGACCTCGCCGCTTCCATTCAGGAGCAGGTACATCCCATCAGTACTCTCATCGGACTGGGTTCCATCAACTTCGTCGAGTCTGCCAGGAGTCCTCTCGTCCAACTCGAAGCGCACCATCCTCGCGCCTTTCCTCTCCATCATGCTCTGCTTCCTCTCGGGATCGCACTCGTCTTCAATCCTCATCATTTCAAGACACTCTCGCGTGAGGCCCTTGATGTCCGTCCCCGAGAACCCGATGCCCCTTACGCTTGCCGCCCGGATGTACGCCTGCCAGGCAGCGCGCCAACGACCCCATGCTCGCAATACATGTCCACGGTAAAGCTGGGCGCGGGGTTCAAGGTCGAAGCGTCCAAAATTTGTCGCAATCGCAAGGGCTTTGTCAGCGGCTTCAAGCGCCAGGCGCAGGGTCGCGCCCGTCAGGGGCGTCTGCAGCAGGGCGTAGGTGCGAAGGAGGAGGGTGTTGACGGTTTGTGTAACCGGGGCGATGTCTGTTTTCAAGCAAGGCTTCATTGGCGGCTGGGTATGATTTGTTTGCTGAAGGGCGCCTGTTTGGCTCCAGAGGAATGCTTTTCGCTTCCTCTTGGATGAAAACGGTCGTGGTGGTGTTGAGGTGAGTATGCACTGCCTCGGAGTTTGTGGCGTTGAGAGGGAGTGTTCTCCCTTTGGAGGAAACTTCTGGCAGGAACGTCCGATCTCAGACCCAAGGGAGTTCTGAAAACCAGCTTCTCAATGATGGAATCTGTCGTTCCAAAGTCCAGGGCTTTTCGTCGCAATTCACAGCGACAAAGGGCGTTACTGTGAGAGGCAGAAACGTTGAGGTAGGAGCCCTGGTCTGAAGTCAGCTCCACGTGAACAAAGAAAGAGCTATCACGTCCTTCTTTCCTCCCCGGCCTCCCTCAGCTCACGGTTGTCATTTGGGCGCAAAAACGGTTACGTAGCCAAGGCTTCAGTGGAATGAGAAAAAGCTTCTATCCAACATTCGAGAAGGTCTTGCAGTTGTCGGTGGCAGATAGAGTGATGCAAGGATTTGGAATCGGAAGGGAAAGTACCGATATGGATCGACAACACCCGCATCCGTCAAGGGGTATGGAATGCCAAGACCGCCGGATGAAGCCTTCTCTGTGACGAGAGAATGGAAAAGTATGTGGGATACCGATGACTTTTAGGAGGTGGCTGAAGGATCCAAGATGTTTGGTCCTACCTAGCTAGTGCTTTTGTCTGCTTGTATGGTCCGATGAGTCCAGACCGGGTGTTTTTTTCTTACGGTGCAAAGACCGTTGGATGTCAAAATAAGGTCTCGGCAAATGGCAGCTGTCAGATCAAGAACTTCCCGTCTGAATAGATTAAGAGACGAAGCCGAGGGAAACGATGTACTTATGCCGCCCCTTCAGCGCTATCTGAGGAAGCAGTTGTCGCACTTGCCGTATGTAAATGCATCAATACGGATGTTTAAAAGCTTTGATCATCATACCGTCCATCGTGCCGTCGTTCGTACAGATGCAGTGACATGCATTCCTCGGTGACATCCGTTGCAAGCTTTGGGGCTGTGCTTGAAAAGCGTCAAGGCGTCTGCGTCTCGACATCGAAATTTACACC
Source organism: Colletotrichum viniferum (assembly GCA_020226115.1). Taxonomy (NCBI): domain Eukaryota; kingdom Fungi; phylum Ascomycota; class Sordariomycetes; order Glomerellales; family Glomerellaceae; genus Colletotrichum; species Colletotrichum viniferum. The sequence goes on from JAGFBE010000018.1 coordinate 612,958, forward strand.
TAGACGAAAGCATCCTTTTCAATTTAGGGTCCAGGCCAAGATTTAACCGTAAGCACGAGGTTCTATCGGCTGCCAAGACGTCCGTTACGGTAAATTAGCAGGCCAGTGGCCAAAAATGCTAATGGCGCTCGGGTAAGTAGAGCTCCTGGCATGAGACATGCCGAGAGCAGCTGGTGTCGCCAACGGACTGGCGATAATGATAATACGACATAGACACGTCGAGATCGAGGACTTGGTTCTTATTGTGGGAGGTGAGTCAGTGGCGGTACCGTAGAAGTCATAGAAGCCCAAGTTTTCGATGCATTGCCCTCAACGACAGCAACATATGCTTACGGAGACTTCACGTGGCAACTTACATCGAGGCATGTATTTCTGCATTTGTCATACCATGCCGGTAGGCACCTGTGTTCGGGGTCGGCGGTGTACCTTAAGTGGCGTTCGGCGGCTGTCGGCGAGGTCTCCGGCTGGCCACCAAGGTTTTCCACGTTCTGGATCTCATCTTTCCTAGCCAAAGAGAAAAATTCCCGTCACTTTGTGCCTTACCATCCGTCGCATTCAAAGTGGCTTGGCGTGTCTCTGCACTTCAAGAAACCACAATGATCTCTTGCCGTTTCCATGCCCCACGTGATGTAAGCTGGCTGAACGTTGGTCTCTGCAGAATCTTTCAAAAACAGGCGCCCCCCGGATAATCGGCACAAGGTCTTGGTGTTGCGAGTGTTGAGTGGGTTAGATCACTTCGAAGCTGTCGACAAGATGGTTCACAAATGGGTCGAAGAAGGCCAAAACGACATGGTCATCCCCAGTGACTCCATGTTATGGCACCCTAACTCGAAAGGGCACCATATCTACAACCTGAATTTGGCATTGATCATTTTCTCAACGGTTTTCATATCATTGCGGTTGTATGTTCGAAAGGCTATTGTTAAGGCTTTGGGATGGGATGACTTCCTCGCGGTTCTAGCATGGGTATGTTCACAAACTCGTATCAGATATCACCGACTAATCCTCCACGTAGGCGCTCTGCGTGACTCTTTCCGCCCTGGAAATGGATACGACCCATTACGGAACCGGCGCTCAAATCGAAGATGTACCCAAGGAGACATTGCTACAGTTCCAGAAGGTAGGCAGGTGATTGTCGTAGGTGGGATAACAGAAAGCTGACGGGGCGTGATAGAGACTCACAATCATGGAGCTAGTGTACCTTATTGCATCAGGAGTTGTTCGGCTGTCAATCCTAGCATTTTTGCCACGACTGTGCAAAGCCAGTACGCTTGCTCTACCATCGCTTGGTCAATTCGATGCTGATCATCGTAACAGAGATTTACACCTGGAGCATATGGGGACTTAGGCTCATAATCGTCATCATCAGCTTGACGGGGTTCTTCTTCATTCTGACAGAATGCCAGCAAATACCGTGAGCACCTCCCTTCCAAAGCATTCCTATCCCGACTAAACATGAGACTATAGCGAGGTATTCAACTATGCAAGTACATGGCGAGAATGCAAGGACAAGCGAGAAGAGCGCGATCTGATGATGGCACATGCAATTATCTGCATTTTTGTCGACTGCATGCTAGTTGCCCTCCCCCTTTGGGTGGTGACAGGTTACTTCAAGATGGGAGTCAAGTCGATTCAGATCCTTCTTATCTTCTCGCTAGGCATATTCGGTGTTGCTACCGGCATTGTCAGGTTTGCCATAATCACGACGACAGACTTCACCGTGAACACGTACGTACTGCCACTGCGATCAGACTGTATTGATATTCATAATGAGCATGATCTCTAACGTCTTCCAGAACTTACAAAATTCTGTCTGTCGCTGCATGGACAGACGCTGAGCTCCACGTTGGTCTCTGGGTAGGATGCTTCCCAGCGCTGCAGCCCTTGTTGCGGCATGCATCATTCAAGCTGGGCTTGCGCAGTCAAGTTGACTCGACTAAGCCCAGCGGGAAGAGCGTCACGGGGGTATCAACGGATGAATCGAAGAGAAGAAGTGTTCTAAATCGCTGGTCAAGGATCACAGGACACCCTCCGAAGGAAGGTGTAGAATCCGGGACGCCTGCCGTCAATGGTCAACACGAAAGCGTTGAAATGGTTGACTTGGAAAAGGGAAGTGAGACCATCACTGGACGGACAGAAGGTCCGGTTAATAAGGTGCCGGGGCAGGCTGATGGGAGAATTGAGGAAGGAGATACTGGGACTGTTAGAGCGAGGCATGAGCGTTGAGCCACGTATTGTACTAATTTGAAACCGAGGATCGCTGTTTCCATACTAGGAATCTGAAAGTATCAACGTGAGATGAGGGATGAAAAACCGTCACTCTCGCCAGTTCTGTTTTCCGGCTGCTTGAACAAACGAGAGGTCCCGTCTTTCTCCCTCTCCCCCACACAGCACCCTGCGAAGCCAAGTTACCACTGCCAACATGAGTGACCGGCTCACTGCTAAGAAAGAAGGAGGCTTACGACGAGCACTTCCTCCCGAGGTTTTTATCCTCATCATGGAAGCCTTTCTCGACGAAGTCGAATCCAGTACCGCGTCACAATCATGGCTGATCGGCATGGATGACTCTCTGGGTGATCCATTCTTCTACCTCGGATACCACGAGCCGGCAGGCGATGACTCCAACGAAATTCAGCGAAGCCGCTTCCTCAAAATCCGATCCGTCTCCCAGGTCAACCAAATGACTCAAACCATGGTCCGCAACAGATTCTCGCCGCTGCCTTGTTACTCCCTTCGACCGACCTTCGCCACACACATTCTTGTCTTTGCCAAGATCGACTCCATGGTTCCCAACTTTCAGCATCCTCTGGGGTTCATCGAGTCGGCCCTGCGCGGCCAATCGCACCATACTTCGAGGTTTCTCCAATCAATCGATAGAGCCATATTGCCCGGTGGCATATGGACACTGTGCGAGGAGCCCGAGGAAATCAAATGTCAGGTTTCGATGCTTCCGAAGCTCAAGGTCATGTTGCTACCTACACATTGGCAGAACCACTTCCCTTGGGCCGATCGCAACACTGGCCACGATCATGATGAGCTTTTACTCCTCAGCTCAGATGTGTTTCTCTACCCAACTGCCCTAGAAAAGTTGGAGTTTGGACCTGTATCAACTACACTGAAGCCGCCCTGGGAGAAACAAGTCCGGCTTGTCGGCACTGCGAATAAACGGCAGACAGAAGGTGAAGAAGCAATCTCACAAGAGCAACCGATTTTAGAACTGGTCCAAACCTCCCAAGGGCTGCGCACGCGGATATTGGATCCCGAGTGCTCCCATTGCAAAGTCTAAAGACAGTCACCACGACAGCTAGACCGCTTACCTTGCCGGGATCGGTACGTACAACTAACCAAGTAACGGGCCATTACGCTGACATGACAGATAGAAAATCCGTGGAAAGGGACATTGTGTGCATGGAAACCCAATCGAAACCCGATTTCTCATGGGCACTTGTTCCTATGCGCTATGATTTGCCACGGTTGGTGGTCAAAAGAGGGAGCCGTCGGAAAGAGGTATGCACTGAGATGGGGGAGGGTGTAACAACGAGCTGCCATATTGCAGCAGGAGGTGCTCAGTAAAATACCAGTACTTAGATCGCGCACGGACCATTTCCTCTTCCTCGTAGTTCCTTGCTTGCTCCGCAATACTACCCAAATCAGAACACCACCTTCATTTGGTGATCGTCCATTTTTATTCGCTTCAACATTCTCAAATCTAGCAGTAGAGGCGCTCTACAAACGCGAGCTAAACCTGCTACTAGTCCATACAGCATATATCCTCTTTTCGGTTTCAAGTTAGTAGTAATCAGCCAAAAAAACCTACTTCAGAGCAACTTCAACCTCTTTTTCTCGCCAACGCCCGACCAGCGCTGTTCCTTCGCCACACACCAATACGAATCTAACGACTTAGCATTCAAAGTTCGCAATGGCGGCGTTCTCAAAAAGTCACTATTTGGCGCAGGCACGTGGCTTGGGGCCTGTCTGGACGGTGGTGTTCTACGGCGTTCCCCTAACTAACATCGCCATCCACATCGCCTGGTTGCTTGCGCTTCACCCTGCACTCGCCTCGATACCCTTGCCTTTCAGTCGACAGCGCCTGAGGGACTTCCTCAACAAGAACTTCATGCTCAGGCCCAGCAGCCTTCAGTCGGTCACCCTAATCACCTCAGCTTTCAGCCACATCCAGCCCCTTCACCTCTTCGTCAACATGTCTACGTATAGCACGTATGTCAAACACCTCTATGCCAGAGGAACGTCGCCACTTCGGTTTGCTATACTTGCTCTAGGAAGCGGCATCGCCGCCAGCGCGGCTTTTGTGTGGAATTCGCAGCGCCAGCGCCCAAGGAAAACCGCTGAAGAAAGCACCGCTGTTGGAGCCAGTGGGGTACTGACGGGCCTCGGAATCGCCCTGGCCGCCATGTATCCGGCTATGAGAGTCCGTCTCTCTGGGACGAACATCGTGCTATCTCTGCGCGAAGTATCTCTGGTGATGTTTGCCGTGGATATCTTCTGCCTTGGCACTCAAACCGAGACCGGCGTGGGGCATGCCGGTCACATTGGGGGCGCGCTCTTCGGCCTGCTGTATGCCTTGGGGAGGAAGTGGTTAGGTTACCGGAATCTGTGAGAAAGATTCGATGGGGTCACAACACACGAGGGCGTCACATTATCATCAGCGCCACCTTTTCGTCAAGCAGTTCAAAGGATTGTAACTACCGAAACTGAGATCAACTCTGGCCACCCGATCCAAGCACAGGAATGGAGTTTTCCGGTATATAAAGCAACAAATATCCACCAATGTCAATAAACGCCACGCTACCACAACGAGAGGATATCCCATTTAGACATGTCAACTCCCGCTTCCAAAAGAACAAGAAGCCGCCCCTGATACCGTCTTCTCACCACAAAGACTCGCTATTCACCATCGGATTCTGACTCGAACGATTGCTGTTCCGCTTCGGCGACGGCTGCCCAGCCTGTTGAGCCCTCTGGAATGGCGGGCTGTGTTTTGGTGACGGTTGATTCGTCTGCTGAGGCCTTTGCAAAGGTGGGCTATGATGAGGCGTCTCCAGCTTATAGTGTTCAGCGATTGGGCTCGGATACGTCACCGACCTCTCGCCAGGGCTGCTGGCAATCTTTGTATATGTCGCAGACCTTTCACCAGGACTACCAGCAACCTTGCTCGCCATCGTGGAGTCTCGCAAGGGAACTGGTCCAACGCCAACCGGGGACATCTTCTCCTCCGGAAATCTCGAAGCCGTGAAGCCAGGCTGACGGGGGCCCTTGTGTCTATCCCATGGGGCGGTTGGTGAACGAAGAGGCGATGGTCCTCCTTGTCGACGACGAGATCGAAGAGACTGGCGGCGGAGCCTCGGGGATGTGAGACCCCAAGCGCGGCCGAACGCCGCTCCAGGATGGTAGATGCACAAGGCAATACACACAAGAAACGGCAGGGCGCCGCTGATAATGAGAGATGCCACCTCTGTCCTTGTGAGAGGGCCGCCGAGGCCCTCTCCATACTCGACGAGACGGTAGATGGTATGTGCGATCAAGACCACAGCGAGTGGCGGCATGACTGGGAATTGATCAGCTTGATGCTTGGTTTCTTGAGAATCTGGTTGGCTCACTCTTCACAAAGTGCCTGAACCTCGGTTGTTGGTACACGGCAATGTGCTTTGGGTCGGGGATCTTCTGGGTGAACCAGAGGTACAAGCCGATAAACAGCAAGAGCGCCGCGATCTGAACGCCCAGGCCTGCGAGGAGGATGGTAGTCGACTGTCACACCTGATTAACATGGATCGGAACTTGAGCTTCACACGATGCACTCATACCTGAACACCACCAAGGCCAAATACGGCAGCAACAACACCGGCAATCTCCAGAGCAACGACGAGAAGAAGGGCAAAGACAAGCGACAGTCCGGCTACTCTGGGGCGCGTGAAACCGATACCGAGACCATATAGGGCGACAACGTGAGGTAGGACTTGACAGAGAGCTGCCGAGATCAAGGTCGGGCCGAGGATTGAACCTAGGAGCCATAACGTGAAGGATGTCTTGCTGGCGGTATTGTTCTTCAGCCTCAGCCTTCCGGCGAATCCCAACACCTCCAACAGAATACCCGCGGCCAAAGTCGAAGCGAATAAAGGCGTCTTGAAGCGGTAGCCTTGGAAGAAGGTCAGCGGCACCAACAGCGCAAAAGCCGCCAAGAAGATGGCGCTGCCAACTGCCGAAGGCTCATAGTCGAGGAAGCCTCCTCGGAAGGGGCAGTTTTCGTTGCAGTCGCCTGTCATTGTGTCTGTGTTCTCACTTGACAGGCGACAGTGGCGGTACCTTTACCATTGTTTGGTCGGGCATGCCTGGAGGAGAGAGGAGGGAGGCGGTCAGGAGAAGCGCGCCGGGCTGTTGGGATATATACACGGCAGGCTGGCCATCGGGATTTGCACAACTGGCGGCCGAACCAACTCCAGCAAGCAGACACAATATTCAAGCAGGCACAGAGGTCAAGCATTTCATTCCAGCAGGCTGGATCTGCGGTGGCCGCTGCGGTTGAAGGATACGGTCGATTGTGGATGGCTCCGGACACGCGATGAAGGAGGCGGTCCGACGGGCAGAAGTGGTTCACGCAGGACAGGCCAGGGTCAATCCAAATGGGCACACCATCAGCTTCCGCGGTTGCATCCGATATGGATTACATCCACTTCGGAAGAGACGTTGTACCAACAGCAGCTTTCTTCAGTCAAACTCGTCCCAACTGATGCCGTTCAGTGACTGGCACAGCGATGACCAGGGGCTGCTTAGAAGAGCACTTTGACGCCACCGTCAGACGCCAATGTGCAGAAACAGCCAGCGAGAAGGTTTTCAACTGCCGTGAAGGAATTGAAGCCACACAGCTTGGCCGCCAGAGCAGCAAGCAAGCAGGCACGCATTCAAGCAAACAATGTGTGCGGGTGCGGTGGGCGAGGAGGGGGGCCAGGCGGCCGTCCCAGCGGAACGGTTCGACGGTGCAACGGTTGGAAATGTTTGCAGATCAAGAACCTCTCCAGAGCCAGGCCACGGGCCAATAACCAGCGGACGGCTGGCGGTTGCGGGCTGTTTATCCAACGGGCAACGCTGGCGGGGAGGTTACATTGGCTGGTGATTCTGCGAGGCCCATGTTGGTCCATGTCGGCCGGTGAGGGTGAGCCAGGGGGCTAAGGGAAACTCGCGTCCAATAGCGACGGCAACCGTCACTTTCTCACCTGGCCCTACCGGCCAGCTCAGGGAGGTCCCAACGTTGTTGGCTCTCAGCCAGTGCTTGCTGTCGAAAGCTTTGCTACGCCGCACAATCTGGGTTGGGAAGGTGTAGGTTGGGGGCTGGAAAACAAGCAGCAGACCACGACGTGTCTTTGAAGCGGGGAAATTGGCCAACGGTGGACTTTGATTTGCGAACGCAGAGCATCTTGCGGACGGGGGTGGTGGTGTTGCGGTTGGGGAAGCCTGAATTTGTTTTTCCCTTTCCCTTCGCTTTCCCAGGTGCCCTTGCTGATCTTGTGTAGCCTGGGGCGCGGACATTACCAGCCCATTACAAAGAGATGAAGAGATGAAGAGAGCACAAGATGGAGGGGGAGAAACAAGGAGACCAGGGACGCAAGAGGGATGACCCGAGATTTGCTCTCCCCCTCCAAGTCCGGTCATGGCAGGTGCAGTGCTACAGACTGTGTGCGCACGCACTGCAGGCTGCATGATGCACCTATCCATCCATCCATCCCTCCTCCAACAGCAATCTCATTACCTTTTAAGAGATGAACCGGGACACTGACCAGATGCTGCCCTGGGTGGCCTTGAAGGATGAGGCCCAACCAACAAGTGCCATGCAGTTGCTAATCATCCTTGGCCAGCTCCCCTGTCTAGGGAGGAAGCTCTGGCCTCCAGGTGGATAGTGCGGGAAGCCCATCCACTGAGCACCCTAGCGTCCGCTGTAGTCGGTGGGTCGTCGGCCGAGAGAACCAAAGACTCCCGCGATCGCGCTAAGCCTCTCTGGCCGCGGTCTGCATGACGTCAAAACCCGGGCGCTTAAACTCCTTGGCGAGAAACACGCCTCCTATCAACGCTGTCAGGACCTTCCAGTTGCTTTCACTACCACCACGCGTTTCTTCCTTCGTTTCCGCCGCCCGTCGCACCCAGCCCGCCCGCAATTCTTTCCTCCAGGAACCAGGAACTCACACAGTATTCATACACTGGTACTTTGCGCGGCACCTTACGTCTAGTCCAGCCTTCACACCCACTTGCCCGCTTAAAGCCCTGCCCCGCGAGCCGAGACTGAATCACATCTTGCCGACAACCAGTCGCCCGCAACCTACACTCAGCACTGTACACCTCGTCCCATCGACTCGTCATCCTCCATGCCATGAGCGCATGTCTGGCGAGGGGCCTCTGCCGCCGCCGCCGCCCTCCTCGCGCGCTGCCCGCTCTTGTTCCCACCCGTGCGCCAGCCGCGTCTCTTCGCCCTCTAGCATGCCGGGGAACTCGGAACCTGTCCACCACCCCGGTCCTCACCAAAGACGACAGCGATCCAAGGTTGAGAGACCTGGGCAAACAGATATCGGACGAGTTTGCCGTCGTGAGAGAACACTATGGTACCACACCCCTCCGATCACTTTCCATTTTCTCTCTCTCCTCTGTCTTCTCCGTCTTCATCCTGCCCCCAACACACACACGCGCACTTACACGGCTCTCCACCCACCCATAACTAACACATTCTCCAGACACACCAAAGAACCCAATCGTCCTCGCACACGGACTGATGGGCTTCGCCGAGCTGCGCCTAGGCTCCTACGTCCCACCAATCCACTACTGGCACGGCATCTCAGACGCCCTCCGCGCCCTCACCGGCAACCCGGCCGTCATCACAGCCGCCGTACCGCCCTCGGGCTCCATTGAGGAACGCGCCGCGAAGCTGGGCGCCGACATCGCCGCCAAAGCCCGCGGCCGCTCCGTCAACATCATTGCCCACTCCATGGGCGGGCTCGACGCGCGCTACATGATTTCTCATCTCAAGCCCGCCGACGTGGACGTGAAGAGCCTCGTGACCGTCGCCACGCCGCACCGTGGGAGCGCGTTTGCCGACTTCCTCATCAACGGCCAGGGCCCTATCAAGCTCGCCAACCTCTACGGCCTGATTGAGCGTGCCGGGCTGGGGACTAAGGCGTTTGGCCAGTTGACGCGGGAGTACATGGAGGGCGAATTCAACCCCAAGACTCCAGACAGTGACAAGGTGAGGTACTTTAGCTACGGTGCATGCACGAGCACGCCCCCGCTCCTCAGTCCGTTCCGGCAGAGCCATCGCATCCTGGAAGAGGTCGAGGGCGCAAACGACGGTTTGGTTAGCGTTGCGAGCAGCCAGTGGGGCGACTACAAGGGCACGCTGGTCGACGTTAGCCATCTCGACCTGATCAATTGGTCCAACCGGGTGCGGTGGACGGTGAGGAAGGTCTTGATGGGGCAGACGCGGACCTTTAACGCTGTTGCATTCTACCTAGATATTGCAGACATGTTGGCCAAGGAGGGGCTGTGAGGTGTCAAAAGCGTCACTAGGTGCAAGAGGAGGAATGCTTATTTTGTGATATTTATGCGATTTTAAGTTGAATATATGTAACTAAGAGAGCGTCAATAGCATCGAGCGTGGGTAGGTCATCCATCTGAATGATTAGCAATTGCCAAAATCCAAGCCCAGCGAAATGAGCTTTGCACCATTAGAACATCCTCGGATAGAATGCACCAATACAAGTGGATGTTGACCGAGAACCTCGCAAATTCATCACAGCCGAAGAACAACACCAACACCGCCCATTGCCATTACCATGACCAGTCACTCCAGTCCGGTCGTAAAATCCAGACCAACCAAGGTAGGCTAACACACGCGCAACCCTGCCTGCATCCAACCCCGGTAGAAAGAAAACATACGTCCAGGCAAGATTCCAACTCCAGCACACAGCACAGCACACAGTGGGCTTCGAACCAACAACATACTGACCACCTACACGCCCGCCCAACCTCCAACCTCCAGCCTCCACTCTGGCTCAAACAACAATATGTACGTTTGTCAGCCCCTGATTGGCCGCGCTGTGCCTCATCCACACACGACGGCCGGCGTCTATGCCGACGGGAAGCTTGATTGAGTCACCTTTTTCTCGTCCTTTGCAAATTATCCTTCCGTGGGCGATATCCGGATGCGGAATGTGCAAGACAGAGCATATGTGATCACATCTCAACATCTGTTGGTAGCAGGGGTGGCTTGCTTGCTTGCTTTCGCTGTCGTCGTCGTTGTTGTGGTCATGTAGGTGCGGTGCGTGCCTGGAAGATCTCGTAGATCTTTGCACCGGACAACGGGCGATCGCATCGCGAGCCCTGCCCTCCGCCTCTGATTTGACATCTCCTCTTGTACTGAATCACATCTCGGACTGGGCGGGCGAGGGTTGCCGTATTCAGACGGGGAGGGCCATCCTCCCGAGGCGGTCCGCTACGCCACCTGCGGCGGACTTTTGCGTGTTCCTGAAGCCCGTTGGGCGTGTGCGTGTTCTCGCCGACGTGGACGGGAAGGAACCAAGTCTGCATGGCGCACATGATCTGGTGTCGGTGCATGTTGGTCAGTTGGCATCACGGCACTTTCTTGGCGGGCTTGCAATGGCTGATCAGGGGTTTGTCCGCGTCGCCAAGCGGTTGAGCTAACACCTCCAAGTTGTCTTGTCTCCATCATGGACTGCCAACTCCTGTTTATCTGCCCTATGCCAGGAGTCCAACTTCATACTGGCTTCTTCAGGATGAAAAAGAATTCAATCTATTCATGGACTAGGCGAGCCCACGGACTCATCTCAAGGTATAGTAAGGCTTAAACAACACAAACCCCCCTTGTGAACTCTTTCTGTGATGGCGTCGCTGTCTTGTCTCGTCCATCCAGCACCGCTCTCCGGTCATTAATCATTAAACCCAACCCTCTGTCTAAACCTTCCCGCGCCCAATCTCTCAAGTCTCAATGCAAGAAGCGTGGGCTAACTCTTCTCGGGGATCTGACTCGGCGCATTCTCGTTCGTAACGCCGCTGTACGCAGGTCTCTCCTCTGGTCCTGTTGCCCCTGCTGCCAGTGCCTCGTCGTAACTCGGCGGTGCGTCGTCGAACGCCGCAGCACCCGGTGTTCCCATCTGGGGAGGGTATAATGGGTCATACTGCGGTGCTGCCGCGGCCGGTGGGTGCGGTTGCTGGGGTGCTTGAGGCCTTTGCTGCTGGCCACGGCCCATGGTATGGGTGATGGGTGCAGACTGTGAAGTACGTGGCGGTAATCTGGGAGGCAGGCTCATTGTTGCCGCGGAGGGCCGGTTGGCTTGCGCTGCTAGAGCCTCCAGCAACTGCGGCGGCGGCGCAATGCCAGAGTATACTTGAACCTTGGAGAAGTGCAACGGGAGGAAAATGGACTGCGCGGCGGGGTTTTCCTTGTTCGAGCCCAAGAACGTTCGCGTGGATGGCGGTTTGCCCCAGCAGAGACCCAGCTGGATGTCGAGTTCATAGTGTCGCTGGAGATTGCAGGCGACAAAGCTAGGTGCAACGGTGTTGGGTAGCGGGATGTTGCGCCAAAGGTCGTCTGGGATGATGGACTCGTGGGTGAGGTCGTCCGAGGTCGGGTTGTCCAGGAGGGGCACGCTGAGGCCTGTCTGGGTCACGACGACCCATCTGCTTACTTCCGTGTTAAAGAGGTCGTGGCACCGGACATGAGTCTTGCCGATCAGCTCGATTTGGATTGAGGTGAGAAAGACTTGTTCGTGTGAGGGTATGAGCTTCTTAGCGATGAGACGCAGCGGGAGAGGTTGGTTGCAGGTCAGAATCGAGGGATGGGGTAAACGCGCAGAGAGCTCAATGGACGGGGGAACAGCGTCACCGTTGCTAGGTGCGCTGTCGTCCTTGCCGGAGCCAAAGAGGGAGCTCTTCTTCTTCTGCAGACCCTGAGGTCGCGGCTTGAAGGTGAAAGGCCGACGTGCGTAGGCTTCTTGAGACGTCTTCGGAGGCCGGGGCGGCTCTATGGGCATGAACTTGAAGCCAATCTGGTACCGCCAGTTTTCCTTGAGAAAGCCTGGCCGTTGGATGGTGACCTTGAGGTAGTAGCGCACCTCTGCCTGCCGAGGGAAGCCGGTGAACGACGGAGGCAGGGTCTTCGTGACATGCTGGAGGAACAGCTGCTTACTGCCGTCCATAACCCTGGCACCTCCGAGTCCGAACGGACCGATGCCCGCACCGAAGCCCCCCATGCCGCCGATACCACCGATTTTGGACATGGCGACGGGGTCGCTGCAGGCATTGTTGATGGGGAGCTTGAATTTGAATGGAAATTCATGCTGGCCGCCCTGGATGACGTAGCTCCCGCTCATAGAGGAGCTTCCGCCGCCGAGATCTTCCTCGTAGGTTGGAAAGACTTGCGCTACCCGGTAGAGAATCTTGTGGTTCTCGCTAGCGATGCTTCCGGGGCCGCCTCCGGGCGGCAGGCGCGGGTGAGTGCGGTCATCGTAATTCTGAGGCAATCCGAGGGCCGTCTTGGACTCGCCCTCGAGCTTGACAATGATGCCACCAATCTGCTCGGGGCGGCTGAGATGCAACACAACGCGGCCAGCGAGGTTGTCGAGATTGGTGTAGAACTCGGGCTGGTTGTCGAGCGCTATGCGGATCGACATGGTGTCCGCCCAGTCCACTTTTTGAGTGGTCTGCGGTCGCCTAATTTCTATTCCGTCGCAGAATGATGTGGCTGGTGATCCCCCAAACGTCAATAGTATCAACGACGAACGACGGTGAGTGAAAATGGTCTCAAACAGGTCCTTTCACCTGGAATGAGCGCACCGCACCTGAGCGATAGCTTTTTGTTTGCGAGTCGGCAAGTAAGGTACCTAAGGAGGGGCAGAGTGGGGTGGACCTTTTTTTAGGTATTTTTTTCGCGGTCGTTGGAGTGTGTCGAAAGTGAGGTCCGATAGCCAAGACGCATAGAGTTAATTGTGTGGTGAGGGGAGGGGAGAAAAAAAAAAAGTTGGGTTCGATTCAAAACGACGTCCCTGAAATTGGAATGAGGGTCGTCGGAACGGCAAACAAAGCCAAGATTTTTGACACCCTGCGTGAGGGCTTGAGAGGCGACGTAGACGCGTGGCTCAGCCTCTCTCACCAAGCCTCGTTGCCGGAGCTGATGGAAGGGCGTGAAACCCGTCGCAGTTGTACGGTTGCTTTGGCTGACCTGCCTCGGGGGGGCCAGAGACTTCAGGGACTCAGGATGGGACGGTGTGAGGCGCAAGCTTCAAGCTGCTCGTCTGAAGCAGTGAAGCTAATGGATGTTTGGATGTTACGAGAGCAGGCACCCTAGACGTCAAACGTGCCTGGTATGTACGGGCCTCGGCCAAGTTGGGCAGTCGCAGCGCAGAGGAACGGACGACGCAACACTGTGACAATTGGCTCGATGAGTTGACAATTACAGATACTGCGTAGTTGTAGGCATGTATTCAATCCGAGGAAACATGGCAAGTGAAGTCTGGCAGGGCTGATGTCATGGGGATTTAGCCCAATCACTACCGTTTCTTGGATTGGAGCACTGCTGCACTGCTGCACTGTCTGCCCGACCCGACCTAACTCAAGGGAGTCCCGGTCCTGCTCTTGCCGACGCTCCCGACCTCGGTCGCACCTTAAATAGACGCCGCTGCCAAATCTTGGGCGTTCCGTTGGTCATGAGACGTGCACCCAACCCGAACTGCCTGGCTATCCCGAGCTTCTGGCTGATAACTCTCACAAAATGAAGAACATTCAAATACCGTCCGCTTCGGATATGGCGCTGATCGGTCTATTCCTACTGTCGCTGTGATAACTGCCCATGTCCCCTCCCCTTCTGTCCCGAAGGGACATCGTCTGTGTCCCTCTAGAACGACCATCCCGGTGCACAGGGCGCCAAAATTAGTAACATGAATCTTTCAATCCTCGTCGAGGCTCAATCACCACTGCGTATTCCTACAACGCCCAGATGTTGTAGGTGGTATCATTTCGGCACCCCCGATGCCATAGCAAAAAGCAAACTCCATCCCGAGTGCCTCGTCTGAGGATGGGATTCATAAACGCCGTCTCCCGTATGCCGCTAGTAATCCCGCGCCAAAATGGCCTCAAACTTATGCATATCCTCAATCCAGCTCAATGATCTCAATCGCCGGTGCCTCGGCGGGCGACGGCCCAGTCCTCGCGCGCTTTGCTGGCGGCCTTCCAGGAACATCCTCTGCATCGTCGTCCTCGTCATCTCCGGCCTCTTCCACTTTTGGCCTCCACGTCCCATCCGCTGCCACAAATATCGTTTTCGTATGGAGCTTCCCGTCAGCCTCTAGCTTTTTCCGCACCTCCGCCATGAAACTATCCATCATCAAGCTGTAAGGCCGAGCATCCCCGTCGCAAACAGGGCACTTCCACCTGTCCACCAGCGATGGCTCGGGGCCAAGTTCACCACCGCCACAGGGCCGGTTGCAGCTGTTACCGTGGGATGTGCACATGGGCTTGGACGGCCTGCTGTTCAGCCAATTGCCCAAATCGAAGCACTCCAAATGCGTGCATGCGGCGCCGCGCACTGGAATCTCATATATGGTAGAGCTGAATGGATCGGCTAAATCGATACTGAGGTCGCTGCCCACAACAGCCAGCTCATCATCCCCGTCGTTCTGTGGAGGCTTCAGACGGTCCTGAATGAGCTTTCTGGTTGAGTCAACAGGTATGACGCCTCTAAGCGTCACCATATTGAAGATGCTCTGGTGGTTGAGGGTTTCGACGACTTCGACAGCCATAAAGTACGTCGTGTCTGCCGCCTTCCGCGCACAAGCTTGGGGGGCTATGCTGACAGATATAGCGTTGCCCCCTCTACAAAGATGTCTTGTCAATTCCACAGGCTGGTCTTGGCCGTTGTGCTGCTTGCGACGAATCTTCATGACCTTTTTGTTGACCACGACGGAGATGTGATCGGGCCAATACGTGGGGGCCACGGCCCAAGCGGCCTCTGGTACTGTTTCCTGGCCTGGCTTCAGACGTATGGCGCAGAGACGGAGACGATATCGAAGAGAGCCGTTGAAGTATTGCGAAACAGGAATCTGTTGGCCGATCGGGAAACGATCTGTGCAGAGCCTGTCAAAGACACCATCTGGAACCATAAAATCGAATTTGTGCAACTCCCAGCGAGGGGTTGTTGCCACGGGGCCCAATGCCAAACTTTTGACAGATTGATAGTGTCTTTGCGGGGGCGTCGGGTCATCTTTCATGGGGAGTTCTCGTGGCACTCGTCTAGGGCTTCGGACGTCGACCTGGTGTAGAGAATTGGCCAAAGCCTTCGGTTCGTGCGGAGTATGCGGTATCTGATCCAGAGGAATATGTTGATGAGGCGGTCGAAAGATGGCGCCTTTGGGCCGCGGCACTGGTGCCCTCCCCCGAATACTTGAAGGTATTGGACTCGGCAGACCTGTAGATTCACTGTGTACCGGCCTTGGTGTTATTTGATGAGTAGCACCCTGAAGCGGCCTTGGTGGAAGTTGTTGAGTAGCACCTTGAGGGGGCCATGGCTGTGGTATCTGATGAAACTGAGGCGTGGCCATGTTCGGTGGCGATGCTGACCCCATGACTTGGCTGGGGAGTTGATAGTTGAAACGATTCGCCTGCCGCATCTGCTGTGCTTGCAACTGTTGGGCTTGCATCTGCTGAACTTGCATCTGCTGGGCTTGCAACTGTTGTGCTTGTATCTGCTGTTGCATCGTTTGTTGATATGGCACCTGCGGCCCTTGATAGCTATTGGGAGGTAAGAACCCAGAATGTGTGTTCACTGCTGGGCTATGGGGACCAGATGTCATCTGCGTGGGAGAAGACACGGTCGGCATCGACACAGAGAGCCCGCTAGGAGGTGCTTGCAGAACTGGCGATGTCTGTCCTCGGGTCTGGACTACCCTCCCCGTGTTCGGCAATTGCGTATTGGCATGAAGAGGAGAGCCTGCCGGAGTCAGGGGCTGGCTGAGCTGAGACCCTGTTGATGGCGCTCGCGCAATGTTTTGTGGCATGGGCATCTGCAATCCAGGAACCTGGGCCACTCGACCTTGGTTGTGAAGGGTGTATTGCGGCGGGATAGGAGAGAAGTTACCCGGGGCTGCAGGAGATGGGTACATATCGAACCCTTCAGGAGCGTTCAGATTTGGGGCAGGGAGCTGGGTGCCGGGATAACCAGCTGAAAGACGTCTTGCGTTGTTCATCATCTGCTGTTGTCTGACCATGGCCGGCGTCATTGCCACATTAGGCATCGGGGTCGGCGCCATTAGTGCTGGCATCGACTGTGCTGAAGACATGAAGGGTGGTGCTTGGGGAGAAGATTGAGACTGCCCGTACTCGCGCACAAGTTGTTTGTAGCGCTTGATCAACGTGTCTCTCAGGTTGCTCTGATCCGATTCTGACATCCTAGAATAGTCGGTCTTCAGGTCCGTTTGGAACAGCTGTTGCATCTTGTCTGCAACAGGACCATCCGCAATACCCATGTGCCTCCGTGTGACGGTGAAGATCACGGGCTCGAGCACAGGAGACCGAAGCCTCAGTTGATAGTGCAGCTCAGTCGCGAGAATAGGATAGCCTCTGCCGTTGTCAGGTTTCATAGTCGGGATCAAGACCCGATTCCACTGGCTGTGGAGACAGCGGAGAAACACACCAACGTTGGTGATGTGCTGTCGATAGAAGGGCAGATTCCACAAGCCTGACCTGGGTGACTCCGGGAAGTTGGCGAACAAGAAGACAAATTCCTTTGCCATGTTGTCGTTTCTTCTGAGAGTGTTCTGCACAACCTTCATGCCGCCATCTGCCACTGAGGGGTCTATTTGAAGAGTATGAATTACCCATTCCCTGCTGAAAGACCAAGAACAAAGAAGCTGATGCAGCGCAATGTAGAAGTAATCGCCCACTTCAATAGCGTCTTTGAGGAGCTTGAGTCTAGGCCCCGTTGTGTTATCAGGAGTTGAATTCGCTTGGCCAACACATGTTTGGACAATCTTCTCGAGCTGAAGAGACATCACATCAGGGCGTAAACAGTTTGCGATTCCTGCTTGGTTGATGTTCTGCGCTGCGGGCGGAAGCGGAGGGGCGGCCGGCTGAGAGACAGCATGCTGAGAAACAACTTGCTGTGGAACTGGTTGTTGAATAACACTTGAAGCCGGGGAACTATTCTGCACGACAGAATTCGAAGGTTGGCCTGGATAAGTTTGCGGTTCTGGCATTGATGCCGCGCTTGACCGTCTTTCTTGTATTCCAGGGCTCTGGAGAGCGGGTATTTGGGTTGCAGATCGGTTTTGCAGCGATGGTGAAGCACCGCTAAGAGCAGCCTCGACATCTCTGACATCACTCTCATTGAGAGCGAACATCGATCCTGAATAGTCGTCCGTATTCGACGCCTCTTCTCCAGAGGGCGCTCCTCCTCCGCCTAGAATCTCTGGGGGACGATTGGCAGCAGCTTGTTGCGCAAAGAATTCGGCAACGCCCGCCGCGATGTTGCTTGGCCTAAGAACAAAACCGGGGCTTTGACGGTCCTGATCTCGAGTCTGCTGCTGAAGCTGGTTCGACGCTGGAGTCGGCGGACTAGGTTGATCAGTCGGGGCTGGAGAGGGGAGAGCGGCCGCACTATCACTGCAGATGAATAGTCAGAAAAGAAAATCGTCTATAGACAGAGGGGTGGTAGCGTACAGTGTCTGTTTGCCGAGCTCGGAGGTAGGCAAGAACTCAGGATCGGGTTGTGTGGTATTAGGGGGTCTAGCGGTTTGCGGCGAGACGTTGTCGTGAGTCGAGGGGGTCGGGTTCGTGGTATCTTGTGTCGGAGGATGCTGGGACCGAGAGGGTGGTCTTCCCAAGCGACCGGACTTCTCATGCTGGTAGGTCGAGGTTGACGGTGAAGCGCCCGTTGTTGGTTGTGAAGTCATCCACGATTTTTGTCGACGGCCCATCCAGGCGTTGAGGGTCGAGTTCGAGGCAGCGACGCGCGCGCCTGACATAAAACCGCCGACCGAATCTTGCTGGCCACCTTGCGGCGTCATTTCCCAAGTGTTGGCTCGTTCAGGAGGTCTGCGGCGACGACGCAGCGGGGTCGGACGAGAACCTTTGACGAGACTGGAGGGTCTTGGTCAACAGCTGCGATGAGATGAGGGGGAGTTGAATGCCCACCATGAGGACTAGGTCCCGATGCGTCGAAGAAACTTGAGCCTTTCGAGAGGCAATAGTGACGCGGATTTCCTCAGATGTTGTCTGGAAGTAGCGAGGAGCAGAGCCAGTCCCTAGGTATGGATTCGGGGGAAGGAGAGGCTGGCGTCGTTGCTGTCACGGGTCGCACTGTGACAAAAATCGGTCCAGAGCGACTGCCTTTTCCGTCCCTTTTTTTTCGTCCAGGATTGGATACCTCTGCAGACCGTGGGTGTATTTGCCAAGGGGGCAGGAGCAACGGGTGGGTATACGTCTCGGAAAGGTGCTTCTTGAACGGGTTGTTTGATGGGTTTCGCGATCTGGAGCTCGGATTTGTCGCGTTCTGAGGTTTTCCAGGAGGCTACGACTGGCCGTGTCGCCTGCCCCCTGGTGGTCGTGAAGTTTGAGGCGCCAAGGGTATTCGCAAATCACTCAACCGTCCATCTAGACGAAACGTGCACTCGGGGTCGATGGCAGGTGTTAGGGCGATGCGGCGTCGGATGACGGTCGTCGGTGAGGAGATATGGTCGTCGGAAGGTATTCTGAACGCGGGTAAGGTAATGTCAGACAGCCGTACCTTATTGTCCAAATGTGAAGCGGTGGTGGTGGTGGTGGTGGCGGCCGAAGGGTACGTGCACGGTGCACCCAAACGATGAGAGCCCAGCTTTCACACGGCGCTGAGAAAGCCACAGTCAAACAGCGTAAGATTTAAGGTAAGGTAGGGTGGGATGGAAGGTGAGGTGGTGTTTGCTGAGGTGGTAGGCTAAGGCTGCCCGCGACTGGGGGACCTTGGCCGGTGGTGGAGGTCCTCTAGTCCTATTGCGCACTAGCCGCACGCGGGCAGGACGGGTCGGGCTCTGATTGGGGCATAGCGCTGTTTCTTTTCAACATGGGATCACGAATCTCTGTCACTGACCTGCGCTGCCGCATTCGAATCTAAAGTCAATCTCATAGGGAAAATAAAAAGTAGTTTATCTAGGTAGCTTTCCCACTGTGACCTGCACCAGCCTCTGTACCAATTCAGATATACGGCAAGCTTCCCCAACTCCGAGGAAGGGAGGCAGAGCTGGTAATGGAAGGTTGCAGTGTGGCTGTGCTGTGGTGTTCAACAACTTGGCCTTCGGGCGACCACATGTTCCCACCTGCTGCAGCCCGTTAGCATGTTGCACGCAATAGGCCAATTTTGGGGGTTCTGACGAAGCGCGACGAGACACTTTCCTGATTGCGGACAAGACTAGGTAGGGGAAAAAGAAAGCACCATGCTTAGGACGTCTCAATGGAAATGTGGATATGGAGTCATGATAACGTCGAACCACCAGTCACAAACGCAGCCGCTTCATTACCTCCTTCCATCGTTGTATTCAGCACGTATGATGTGATTGACTTTCTGTATGTACGCATGTACAGACAGCCAGAATTCGACGGGATTCTCGCACCTTGAATCATGGCTTGCAGCTGGAAGCATATCGAGCACAATACAATGTTCCCTTTGCGCCCCAGATTCCTGCAACACAATCCGATTTCCGAGTTGTTTTCTCTCTCAAGGTATGGCCCCCAATCACCTTCTTACCCCCCCTGCGTCCACATCCCAGCTCTCGAGGCTTGGCTCATCATTGACAATGTGCAGTCATACATTTGTGAGGGATAAAGACGGCGCAAGTGTCAGGTGGCGACAAGAACGTTTCTTTGTGTGTCCTTTGTTTCGCTGGCCCTCGACTTGTCAAGGTGTTTGTTTCTATTGATGCCGCACCTCTAGCTTGACACCGCACACCACCAGTTCGGCGTTCGCATGTCTATCATTAGTACCACACAACTCTATTATAGGTCCATCAGGTAGTGCACGCCATTTTTGCACTTTCGCATACCCATCTCGAAGGCTGGTTGTTGTTGGGGTCCGCGGATCCTAGGGCCCTTATTATCTCATACGGATCACGGTGAAAGCTGGCCAGTTGGGGAAACGCCCCCAATGGTCCCCTTTTACTAGCCCCGATTGAGGTGCTTGCTTGGTTGCTTGACCTGGGGTTTGGATGCATCTGGGCTCCAAGCGTCAAGAGTAGAGTCGAATCTCTGTTCAAGCTGCTCATTAGCTAAGCCAGCCACCCCATGCCCGTACCTAACCTCTACCTTTTACGAGTGAGTACGTGATGTGGCTGCATTATCAGACAGCTTGAGGACTGGAGGCTTTGCTCGGCCGCCGGCTTGTGGGACTTGAAGACTGGTCAACACGTGAGTTTGAACACCTTCCAGCGTGCCCTGGCTTGTCAATTTCGCGGGTCTGCCGTGATTACGGCGGGACGCGCTCATGACAGAAAAAATAAGTAGATGAAATGCAGCGACGAGGCCAGCATCACCTTGCAGACGAGGTGTTAACCGATGTGCTTGGGCGGAATGATTGGTTCATCTGGCAGAGGGCCCGGCTTTCGTGCTCTAGGTCACCCTTGCAGAGCCGGGGAACCAGCCCGCGGGAGATGCAATCCTTCGCAGTGCACCCGCGAGGAAAGTCCTGGTAGACCTGGGTCTTGTGGTGCGTGTTCGGTCTTGTCTTTGGCCATGGCGAAACCGGTGACGGCTCGAGGACGCCGATGGCTCGGAGCAAGGCGGGGGATCGTGGGCGGACATGAACACCACGCAAGGGATGGGCCGGGACATGCGTGTCCCAGCAACGGCAGAAACGCAGGAGACGTAAGCACCGAGAGCGTCGAAATGAAGTGGTTCACGGGTATTGAAGTTGGCGGACGGACGACGACGCGGGTTCATCATGGACAGGGAAACAAATGAAAGACGAAACAAAACCCAGAGGAGTCGGAATAGTGCCAGGCCGTGGTGAAGACCTGCCTGCCGTCTGCAACAAATCTGCAAAGTCACTCGCCATCTGCGGCTTGCAGCAACGAACTCTATTTGTGTGGATTCCCCAGCAGTTCCGGACGGCAAGAACAACATCCAAACACATTCATTGCACACTCCATCTCACCTCTCCCCATCATTATCACGGGTTTTAAGGGACCTGCCCAGCCGGGATAACACGAGAAACGGACAAGACCGAATTGCTTTAGTGACCCAAGTAGGACCTCTCTCGTCTGCCAATTGCCTCTGCTGTACCTGTATCTTACCCAGGGCAAGTACCGGTAGCTCACTGTCTACCCATCCTCCCCCACCCGGCGCCCGTTGACTTTAGCTTGAGGCGCCTCTGGCAGCCACATCCTCAACCAAAGGCTGTTCTTTATCCTCGCGTTCTCGTCCCCTTTACAGCCTCAAACTGGCTAATTAGTGGCATCTCCTTGCCTCGACCTCGCCTCCTGAATAAATAAGAAGAATAGCACCTACACGTCTCCCCTCTCCGGGATCTCATCCGTCTACTCCAGGTCGCAAACCTCTAGGTCCGCAAAACGTGCAGCAGATCATCTCCCTGACGACCTACAAGTCCGCCCGGCGTGCGGCACCAGTTCCTCTGCGCAGCTCTGAGCCCGGTCTGACCGCTCGGTATCCGTACGTCTAGCCAGCCAGGCAGGTTACCTACAGGGCCAGTCCACAGACGCACCCGTCCCCGTCGTCGTCCTCCGTTCTCCCCCGCCGTGCCTCGCGCACATTGCATCGCATCGCATAGCATCGTCAGCTTTCGTTACACGGGCCACCACCGACAACGACCCCTTCCTTCTTTGGGGGTCCTTCCATTCCTTCCTTCTGGGGCCCAATACCTAGACATTTCAGGTTGTCTCTGGTTTCCAAGGCCACAACACCGCATTGAAGCACAGGACTTCGACCTTCTTACCTAGGTACACTTAGACCAACAGCCTGGCCAACGCCTGGTACGGTACCTGCAGACCTTCATCTGCTCCTGTGATTCAGTGCATTAAGATCTCGCACTCGCAGTCGCTGTCCATTCGGCCGACAGCTGCAATTAGACTTCTCTCTGGCAGCTCGTTCGCCAGGCGCAAGACACGGGGACTCCCAAAGTCCAAACCACACACGCAGCTCCACGACAGCCAATTCGACATCCAATACATTGTCCAAGACATCCGCCTCGGAGAACGGGATTGTGACCACCTAATTACGAGGTGGCCTTGAGCCTGAGGAACCCCTGGACAGAAGACACTAAGGTGCGGCGGTACCCCCAGTCAACGGGGACGGCCTCGGTGCACCTCTCAGCCAACAGCAGAATCTGCAGGACACTTGTGCAGGTTGCAGGCAGCGTGCAGCACCAGCCCAGCAGCATCAACAGCAGCAACTGGACGACAGGAGGAAAAAAAAAAAAAGGACGGGACAGCGGCTCCTGGACCCAGACGTGGACCGTCACCCTTCGTCTGTCCTCTACCACGTCCCCAGCACCGTCTATGCGCCTTACACTTGCGTTGCAATGATCCAATAGCGTCACTCCACGCCAAATCCAGTGTCCCCCAATCACATCTCACAGCGCCCGTCTTGAGCAACTCCAACCTCCAACTTCTTCTACCTCCCCGTCTGGTCTGTCTGGTCTGGTCTCGTCTGCCGTCAAGACCGGGACTTGATCTTACAGCGTGCCTTGCCGACCGACGACCCTTTTCTATTTGCATTCGTCGCCACTTTCTTGCCGGCTGCGTGTCCAATCTGTCAGCCCACCTTTCGGCTTCTTCAACCTTACTCACACGAGCGAAAGGGAAAGAGCGCCGAGCCAAGGAAGGAAGGGAACGAAGACAAAAAAAAAAAACACAAGGGCACCAGCGATTGAAGGAAGGGGGAAAAAAGTGAAGACAGTGAAATTATCCCCCCCCCCTCATCAGCATCCCAGAAAATAACAACAACAACAACAACAACAACACACACGCACACCTTTTGGGGGCCCATCGTCGCGGCATCGAATTCCTCTCCTTACACACCTCTCCGTCTCCCTCCTTCCCTTTCCTCCCTACCACCCCGGTCGCCATCAATCTCACCAGACCCTCATCGACTCCTCACCTTATCCGCTCTTGCGCGGTCACTACTGCGCACACTTACCATACCTGGTCCCAGCTGCCGAACAACTGACAATCCCTGGCTTCTGCCGCTTTTTTTCGCTTCGCCAGCATTTCTCCGCCCCCCGGTCGTCGCACCCAAGTCATCTAGAACCCAGGCCAGGCTGCCCAGCCAGCACTTCGTCTCCTATGTATTGATCCCGTCACAAACCATTCTCTTCAGCAAACGCCACCCGCATCTGTCGCGGCGCCTGGCATCGTCGGCAACATGGCTGCTCCAAGGCCTGAAGTTGGCGATATCCTTCTCGTCATACGTACGTCCATCCTCTCTATCCGCCCATACTGACTTGCTCCTCCTGAGCCCACCTGCCGCCCTCGTCCCGCCCGCCGCTGCATTCGCGTCATGCAGCTTCATCTTCTCCCCGCCTTCAGCACAACTCACCCCCCTGACCCGCGTTCTCTGAGCTGATGTGTTCTTGTCGCAGACGACTTCATTGCTCGTAGCTCCGACGAATTGAGCTTGGCCAAGGGCGACCGAGTCGAACTCATTGAGAGAGACGATGAATTTGGCGATGGATGGTTTCTTGGCAAGCATTTGGTGAACGGCAACAGCGGCCTGTTTCCCGAAGGTAGGCTCGACTGGCCCCCGCCGCAAACGACGCGCAACTGATTTGCCCTTCCTAGTCTACACCAGACCAGCCCCGAAGCCGTCTCCTACGAATAATTTCTCGAAGCCGCTGGCTACGCTCCCTGAAGGAGCAAACGAACCCAAGCACCCATCCGTTGCATCCCCGATTGATAACCAGGCTGACACGTCCACCCCTCCGCCGGCTCCCGTGTCCCCTGCCGAATCGATCGCTCCGGTCACCCTTCCCTTGAACAGCATCAAGCAGGATGTCCCTCCGAGTGAGAGTGCACCACCTGTGGCCCATCCGCCGTCAGCCTCCCTCGGCCGTTTGAATACGAACCAAGACCATGTTTTGAACGAGACGCTTAATGTCATCGAGGAGCACATCACCGATCTACGCTCCAAGCCCAGCAACGGTGGAATGCGCGCCCCTCCAACTGATTCTGGAAGCGAATACAGTGCCACTATCGACCACCGTTTATCATACATCCATGGTGAGGAGACCGACGAGGAGGAGCAGGGCATGCACAGCCGGTCGGAAGTTGAGGCTTGGTCGGCTGACGAGGTCGCCGAATACCTATTCACAGTCGGTGTCGAGAAGTCGCATTGCGAGGTGTTCCGAGACCAGGAGATCTCCGGCGAAGTCCTTTTGGGCATGGACCAGAGCTCCCTGTTCATCAAGGCCTTCGAGCTGGGTTCCGTCGGAAGGAGACTCAAGACGTGGCAGAAGATTAAGAGTCTTCAAGACGAGTGCAACAATATCGGGGTCGCGACTAGACGCACGACGCAGACTTACGGTAGCGAGATCGGTTCGGAAGATGCCAAGCGTTCGCGGAGTCGGGCGGATACCCTGACGAACTCCATGCCCAGGATGACACCGGTTGACGACAGGTCCATGTCACTGAGTAGCAAACGGTTGTCCTTCTCCCAAACGCCCAAGTTGGACACCTCTCTGGTATCACCGGTATCACCCATTGCTGATAGCCCTACGCGGCCTTCGCACATGAAACGACCTTCGGCTGCCTCCGTCAGGGATTTGCATCACTCCCGCCGACACTCATCATCGACCGACTTCCGTTTGACAGGAACGACAATGGGCAATGCCGTAACACCCAAGTTAGCCACGAGCGGGACGTTTCCTCAGGCAGCAGATGGGGCCCATAAGAAGCAGCCTTCATTCGATAGGAACTGGACCCTCGGCAGTGCTTCCCAGAGACCGCTTTCCTCCACTGGTTTCCAAGACGTTATGCAGCAGTCTGGTCTCCATGCCCCGGATTCTAACCTCGACACCGATCGCGGATACTTCAGCGGCACTGATGTTGACGGCCGACGCCGAAACGTACTTAAGAAGCGTGACAGCACGGCCAGCCACGGCAGGAAACACAGCTACGCCGACGAGCAACGAGTCCGCAGCGCAACTGCCATCTCGAGACACTCTAGATTCGGCAGCATCGACTCAACCCGCGACTCCGTCGCTTCGCCAGCCGCCCAGAAGTATTACGGTTTGCAGTCCAACAGCCACAGGAGGACTGCCTCGACCAGCACCACTCAATCAGCCCGTCCTGCACCTCCGGTTAAGGACACAGGAGCCCCTAGCGTCACCAAGCTCGACGGCGCCACCTCGAAGACTCGCGAATCGCCAGCGCCAATGTCTCCAGCAGCACGCCAAGGCATTCATGCGGAATGGTTGTCTGCTGTCGTCAAGCCTTCCGTGAAGGTCACTGGCCTCCGTGCCATCTCCGATTCGGTTTCTGGAGACCGCAACAAAATGTCCTCCCCTTCCCCTGTCATCCAATCCTCTGTCGACTCTCCTCTGAAGGCGGACTCGCCCATGCACTCGCCCGCTAGAACCGGATCGAGTACTCCTTCAGCTGGGCCAAGCTTCGAGCTGGATTCGCCGGATGCTGCGAAGAGCCCGAGCACCGCGACCACCATCGCAAGCAAGGGCAGCAGGAAGAAGGGCAAGAAGGAGACCAGTGCCTACCAACGTGGTCTGCAAAAGGTCAGCCCTGCAGAGGCTGTGAAAGAAGCAGATTACAGTGGTTGGATGCGCAAGAAGAGTTCTAACCTCATGACGACCTGGAAACCCAGACTGTTCGTCCTCAAGGGACGTCGCCTGGCCTACTACTACTCAGAGAACGATGACCAGGAGAAGGGCCTCATCGACATCTCCTTCCACCGTGTACTCCCGGCTGACAACGAGCGACTGACTGGACTCCATGCCACACTCACTGGTGCTGGCGCTGCGGCACACAACGATTCCTCGGTGGAGAAGGGCGACGACGCCATGTTCATCTTCAAGCTTGTCCCACCGCGCGCAGGCCTCTCCCGTGCTGTCAACTTCACTAAGCCAACCGTCCACTACTTTGCTGTCCCCAACCTCAAGCAAGGCAGGCTGTGGATGGCTGCCCTCATGAAGGCCACGATCGACCGAGATGATACTCAGGCGATAACAACGACGTATCAACAAAAGACGATTTCCTTGGCCAAGGCTCAGCAACAGCGCCACCGTCCACCCGCACTGATGAATCTCAACGATGCGGAAGAGGAGAGGAAGCGACTGGAGGCGAAGAAGAATCCAGATGTCCTGGGTATCACATTTGGTGAGACTGATAGTGGAGTTTCAGGTCTGGAGAAGCCGACCTTCAAGGTTGAGCCGGCAAGTGCAAGGAAGTTGGCCTTTGACCAGGAGAATAACGGCGTGGCTGGAGCACCACCACAAAGTGCTTGAGGATGTTGATTGTGGTGAGGTCGTTCACAGCGCTTAATTGGGTTCCCTTTTCCTTCGTTTCTTGTACCATGCAACTTTCTATATATACCTTTGTCATGTATGAGGGACACGAATCCGCATAGGGGCGGCGTATTTGGGACTGCTTGAAGAGAGTCGAGAGAGATCCAGCAACGAGGGCCGTGGACACTGGACATACAAGCGGATAATTTTTCACACACACAGGCTATTCCCTTTGTTTTTAGCTTTTCCTTGCCTTCCGGTCACTGAGTTCAGACCCCATCAGAGGTGGCGGGCTCAAGTGGCAGCACAAAATGGGGCTGTACATACGCAGGAGTAGGTAGGGATGGAGGGGGCTTTTTGGAAGTTTTGGAAGAGGAGTCTTGATGTGCCCTGAGGCAAAAAAGCCGACGACTGGAGTCGGCAAAAGGAGCCTCCTATACCCCAAGACGGCGGGTACGCATGCCATGAATAGTGGATGATAATCAACCAATTTCCTAAGCCTTGGCTGTCTGAAAAAGTGATTGATTGTGTGCGCTGCAAGCTTGGTGCTGGGGACCCTCGTGGCCAGACCAGCCACAACTGAACTCTAAGCCCGCGAGGTGTATGGTACACTATGCAAACCAGCTCACGGATGACAGATATGCCCTACTGTTGCCTCTGTTTGTCTCCCGGGTGCGACAACATGTGGGTGCTGTACGGTCTTGCCGCACTCACTGATAGCTCACAAACCGCTCAGAGGCGAAGACGCATCACCGTGTCGCTAAACCACAACACCGCATTGTAGAGTAGAGTATAGAGCTGTTGCTGCCTTTTTTACCGAACTACCTATTGCTTTTCCATAGCCGTCCTCGCGTTACAAGCGCAGGCATATCAAAAAAATGCCTGCCCAAACGAAAGGTCAATCCACAAAAGACCAATTATCTCGGTAACCCAACAACAAATGCAAGAGAAAAAGTCCAAGACCTTCCTTCCTATCGTTTCCTTTCCATCCCTGATCCATTCCAGGTGCAATTACTCGAAGGCTGCCATACCAAGTAGACTCGCAATCCTTGTCGTTGCAAGAGGTGGTTCCATCCAGCCAAAACGGTGCATGAGAGCCAAGATCTGTGTGCCTGTTGGTAAGACTGCAAAAGAGCAAGATGAGCGAGAAGACAAAGAGTATCGTCGAGTGATTTAGAACCAGTCGTCGTCGTAGCCGGGAGCAGGGCTCTTGGGAGCGGAGGTAGGGGCAGTCGCGGCACGCTGGAAGCGACGAGGGGCGCGACGGAGGCTCTGGACCTGCTCACCGCTGCCTCTCTGGCGTCCTTGGCTAGTACCTCCGCCAGTGCCGGTGCCAGGAGCAGGGACGGAAGGAGGGGGGCGGGTCGGGCAGGGAGGCGTGTTCTCGCCGTCGGCAGGGCCAGCCGGGGTAGGGTAGCCGGCGGGAGGGGCGGGATAGTCGGCCTCGGCGATGCTGTTGGCGGCCAGAACCTGGCGGCGCTGCTCACGGGTCAGAGGGACGGGCTCGAAGTTGTCGGGCAGAGGGGTGTGGTTGTTCTGAATGTAGGCGTAGCCGTACTGCAGAGCCTCCTCGTTGTAGGCAGGATCGTCCCAGGGCTCTTGCTGCTTAGAAGAGCCAGCGGTGGAAGTCGAGGCGCGGCCGGGCTTCTGGTACAGGTGATCGTTCTCCTCGGCGAAGAAATCGTCAAGTTCGCCCATCATCTCGTCCGTGGTCTTGGCGGCGGCAACGCGGGGCCGGTAGGCAGAAGCGGGGGTGGGCGGGAGCGCTGGTCCACCACCATGATGGCGAGCTCCGGCGAGCTGCTGAGTCTGGGGGTACTGGCCGTTGAAGTCAACGGTCTGAGAGACGACGCGAGAGGAGCCTCCCTGCGTGTGAGTAGCCTGCTTCTTCTCAGGGGACTCTCGGATCAGGTCATAGTAGTCATCCTGGATCAGGTCCTGGTAGTCGCCAGCAGTAAAGCTCTGGCGGTCTGAGTTCTGAGCGGCATGAGAAGTTTGAGTAGTAGGCCGGGATACTTGAGCGGGTTGAGAAGCCTGCGAAGCCTGCGCAGCTTGCGCAGCTTGCGCAGCCTTGGCGGCCGCGACAGCGACCTCAACCTCCTTGCGCTTCTGACGGTATGCTGCCTCCTTGAGCCAGGCATCAACCGGGCCAGGCTGGTTCTTCGTACCGAAGAAGCTATTGAGCTCATCTCTGGAAGGTCCCTGATAACCGCCGCCGCCGGGCTGAGTCTCCTTCTCTGAAGCGCTAGAGGCCGACTTCTTCCCGCGCTTGTCGCGAGCAGAAGCTTTGTTCTTCTTACCACCGGCGGGAGAAGAGGACTTGTTGGAAGGAGCGTCAGACTGCTTCTGGTTCTGGGTATTCTTGTTCTGGGGCCGGCTGAAGTTGATGGAGCCAGTCTTCTGACGGGCGGAAGACGCACTTTGGTTGCGGTTGTTCTGAATACCAGTCTCGCTAACATCAATTCCAGGAGCCTCAGAAAGCACATTTTCCACGCGATGCTTGCCCTTGTTCACTTTGAGCTCGCCGGGGAGCTGAGGAGCCGGCGTACGAGAAGTGTCCCTTTCCTTCTTCTCGGAGCCCTCGACGGAAGGCTGCTTCGTGCGCGACGGAATCCGAAGGGGAGCCGGCTTCAAGGTGTGGCAGGCAATGGAGTCGGCACTGTAAGCCATTTCGTCAAAAGCAGGAACAGGCTGAGCCTTCTTTCCAAAGCCGGGTTTGATGTCGGACTTCTTCACATTAGTCGAGATCTGGTCGCGGATTGACTTGGTATTCTCGAGATGAAGAATGCGACCCGCGGCATGAGCAGCGTTGACGGCTTCATGAGCGCGGCGATCAGCGTCTCTCTTCTCCTTCTGCTTCGCGGCGGCCTTTGTGACCTTGGCAGATTCACCGTCGGAAAGTTCATCATCTGAAATGTGGAGGTAGCTGCGCACGCCGCCCTAGAACGCAGCAACTTCCTCCGGGTTTCTCTGGATGAACGGGAATGCCTCTCCACCGTTGCCGGCTTCGCTGTCTTTGTTCACCACGGCGCCGAGCTTCTGAGTGAAGAGCTGGCTCATCGGCTTATTGGCACCCTGGGAAGACGGAATGGCTGCTTCATCGGACTCATTGATAGTCTGGGAGGTGTTTTCCTGATCGTAGTCGGTGCTATCACTGTCGGACGAGTGACTGTCGGCAGGCGTGACCGAGATCGATTGGTTCTGCGAAGGGACCAAGGTGGCGGAGGACGACGCAGAGCTGGCGAGGCTATCGTCGCGAGAAGTCGCGTGAGAAACTGCGCCGCAGCGAGGGGCCCGATCCTTGCTAGAGATAGACTGATTGACCAGACCGGGCGTCTGGGTAGCAGAAGATGACTGCGGCGCATCGGGATCAGGTAGAGACCGCCAATAGTCGATCTTGGCGAACGTCTCGGGATACTGGCCTCGCAGCGTCCATTCTTTTTGGGGAGGCTGCGTGGTGGTCGATGACGAAGGCTTCTGGTCTATGGGATCAATGCCCTCGCGCTTTGCCACCTTCTCTGCCTTCTTCTGGGCCTTCTGCAGAGCCTTCTTTTTGGCGCGGCGAGAGGACTTGGTGCTAGCCTCAGATGGTGTGCTGCTCGAGACATTGTTCTTGGACGGCTCTCCCTTCTTGAATGCCTCAGCTGCCTCACGCTGCAGGCGTTCCTCCTTGGCGGATGGATGGCGCTCCTCGTAGGCCTCGTGAGACTTGGCGAGCGTGTTGTGCAGCTCAAGCTTAGCCGCCTTCAGCATCGAAGCACCTTCATCCTCCTCAATAGGAAGAACCTTCACCTTCTCCTTGTTTCGCTTGTGAGGAACATAGTTATCCAAGCAACGAGCGAGGGGCTCGGTTTTGTAGAACTCCTGCATCTTGAGCAACTCCAATTCA
The DNA here is from genome assembly GCA_020226115.1 of Colletotrichum viniferum. NCBI lineage: Eukaryota > Fungi > Ascomycota > Sordariomycetes > Glomerellales > Glomerellaceae > Colletotrichum > Colletotrichum viniferum. Next base: position 643,347 of record JAGFBE010000018.1, read on the forward strand.
CCCTCTTCGATGGTCTGGGTCTTGGGAACGCCTGCGTGAGAGGCTGAGCTAGGAGCAAGCGCAGAGCTGACCGTATTGATTGAATCATCGACAGGTGCCTTTGTCTTGATGCTGTCGATGGGCGAGGATGGCGCGTCGTTCATCGAATCTGCCATTATGTCGGACTTGTCAGGAGCGTCGTCGCAGCCACCGCCCTCAATCTTCGCTACTATGGCCTTCACTGAGGAGGCAGTAGAAACTTGTCGATTGCGTGAGGTGGGCAGAGGAGTTGTAGGAAGCGGAGGTGCTATGCCAGCGACAACGTCTCGCTTGCGATTGATGACACTCTGGCTCTCTGGGAGAGGAGAAGGAAGGGTGCGATGAGTTGCAGATGCAGAGATTTCCTGGGGAGAGGAGGGTGAGGAAACTTTGCGGCCCAGGTTGGCAGAAAAGCTATCAGGAAATCGAGGAACTGGGCGCTTCCTGTCGAGGACGCTGGTCTCCGCTTCAGCATCAGCTTCAGCCGGAAGCTTCTGCAGGGACGCTTCGTGGGGAGTCATCCAGTTCATCGCCACGGTGATAAGTATGCGGGTGCCAGGCGCGCTTATGGAATGAGTAACTGAGATGATGCGCGTTAGTGAGGTAACAAGATCAGTTCAGGGAGGATACTCACAGCAACGAGAGACTGTGTGAGTGACGCTGCAAAAATAGTAGCACGCTTGGTAAGTGTAATAGCAATGATGAGGATGGGGAGAAGAGAAAAATGTGCGGAAAAGCAAGGGGCGTGGGGGGATCTTCACAACCCTTGGGAGAGATGGGTTTGTGAAAATTGAGAGTGGCTTTTGTTGTTGTGGTTTCTCTAAGGTGGGCGTGAGAAAATGTGAAAGCCAGAAGGAGTAGGCGCAAGAAGGAGCACCTTCCCATCTTTCAACTTTGAAAGATCTCTGCACTAGACCACTCAGCAGACGGATACTAAGGGGGCTCATGATTGGCAACTACTGGATCTATCTATGAAAACCAACAGGAGGGTAGGGAGGCATGCTATGATCTCAGCAAGGCAAACCTGATAGAAATCCTGGTTATATGGGCAACTGAAGATCAAGCCAAAGATCTTTTCAAATGGGTTTTTGCAAGTTGTAATGAGCTATTCAGCTTGGAAGACTGATCAGTAGGGATTATAAAACCCAGCTTTCAAGCATCCTTCTACCAGGTGGTGAGAACTCCGTCCATAATGGCCCAAACCACAAGCATCAAATGATTTTAATTGCGCCTTGGGGTGTTATATATATAAAGAACCGACAGATTTGATATGAGCAACAAATATTCATGGTCTTCAACATTAGGCCACTTGACCGAGTGACATTGCAAGCCCGAGATAGGAGGAGCATCAAATGGTAATGAGAGCGCAAGCATCATGAATCGTAATCTTGTGCTTGATTTGGGGGCACTGGATGAAATTCCAGCGTTGAGTTCCGGGAAAGTTCATGAACGGGAGTGTCATGCTGAAAGGCTGCAGAAAGATCGTGGGTCGTGGTGGTGTTTAAATCAATGGTGTTGTTGGCATCGCTCTTTCCTAAGCTCAGCATTGCGGTGCACGGACCATACCAAAGACCCACCATCCCGGCAGCGGCATCCTCCGTGCCTTCTCAGGGTTCCACGTTGCTCGAAAGTCCCCCACATCAGTGAGTACCTAGCCAAGGGGAACACATCGCAGCTGTCTAGTATTTGGCCTTCGACATCAACGACGAGCATCCGACCTCAACAAAACCGCCAACATGGACCCCTACTCTGCCGAAGGCGAATTGATCAACATTCACAACCACTTCCATCAGGGTCAATACCAAGAGGTCATCGATTACGACACCTCCGCCCTTTCTCCCGAGAATGAGCTTCCTGCCCGAGTCCTAGTCCTCCGCGCCCGCGTTGCTCTGGGCCAAGCCGAAGATGTCATCGCCGACGTCCAGGGAGAGAAGGAGCCCGAGCTGGTTGCAATTGGTGCTCTGGCCGAGAGTTCATTGGGAAAGACAGAGTCTGCAGTAAAGACGATCGAGAAGCTCGCCGCGTCCGAGGGAGAGAATGTCACAGTCCAGATTGTTGGAGGTACCGTCTTGCAGGCGGCAGGAAAGTCAGAGGAGGCTCTTGCGCTGTTGTCGCAGCACCAGGGCAGCCGTAAGTTATGAATGCGTGGCTTAGGTTGACTCCAGCTAACCTATGTTATGCAGTTGACGCCGTTGCTTTGATTGTCCAGATCCACCTCCAGCAGAACCGAAACGACCTCGCCCTGAAGGAGGTCACCGCCGCCAGGAGATGGGCCCAGGATAGCTTGCTGGTTAACCTGGCTGAGTCGTGGGTTGGTCTGCGACAGGTACGACATCCATACCTCAAACGGAGATACCGTGCTAAAATGTGATAGGGCGGAGACAAGTACCAACAGGCTTTCTACGTGTTTGAGGAGCTTGCGCAGGCGCCAGCAACATCTTCGATCGCGACGCTGGTGTCCCAGGCTGTTGCTGAGCTGCACCTCGGACGTGCAGAGGAGGCACAGTCTGTCCTGGACCAGGCTGTCTCGAAGAACCCCAATTACGCCGAGGCCATTGCCAACTTGCTTGTGTTGACAGTGATCTCTGGCAAAGATCCCAAGGAGTTCACGGAGTAAGTGCCGCCCCTGTCCGAGGCAATGAGGCTGAGTAGCTAACCACTTGAACACAGGAAGCTCAAGGCAGCGGATCCCCAGCACCAGTTCCTTGTGGATTTGGAGGAAAAGAGCGCGTTGTTCGACAAGGCGGCAACCAAGTACAGCGCCAAGGTGTCAGCATAGGCTGTGGTTTGATGTACTGCTGATGAGGCATAATGTTAGGCGTACGGTTTAGAGGAACTCAAATGGATACATCGGCTCGGAAAAGCGCAACGAGACCACCCGAATTACTACTTTCCGCTTGAAGATACCCATCCCGTTCTACTCGGTATTCCAAAATTCGCTCTCGGCTAGAGGCGCGCGACCCGCCAGTGATCGGCAGGCCTCGAAGTGGCCGATGTTTGTCGTTCTGGTCTGGACGACTGTTGGCCCCGGAGAGTGCATGGTCTGGCCCCGGGCATGGTAGCGCGGCCGGCTTGTGAAGGTCGGGTCTACTGAAGCCGCCCGAAGTGACGGACCGGCGTCTTGTAGGAGGATGATTGACATCATGGCCTTCCATTTCCTCACTAGTACCACGCGCTCTCTGCATGGCCTCTTCCTCCTGAGTCAGGGCAAGCAGGGCTTAGGTTTTTGGCAACCGTCAAGAGTTGTGAGAGTGGTTGGGTGGTTGGCTAGGTCTTACCTGCAGTACTCTCAGACGGGGCTTTGTGGTCTAATGTTTTCCCCCGCGGAGTGGAATTTCCGGTGGGTGCGAGCTAGAGCGACAAAGGGAACTGTGAATTCGCCACTATCTTTTTGCATCGCACAATACGATATTCCGTCTGACTGGCTGGTTGTTAGTGCTGTGGAGAGACGTCCGAAGACACTCGGTGCCCGGTATCTCTTCTCGATGCCAAGGGCATAGTGAACGCAAGTCCAGCGATGAGTGATGATGCTCCGTCACATCGTGAGGAGATTGGATAATTTTCGGAACACTGTCGAGCACATACTGGTTTCGAAGAGGTTCAAGCAGCCTCTGTCGTCATCGCCCAGTGCAAGTTGCCATTGATAACCAAGACTGAACATGAAGCCAAATGAGGAGTGGACGCAGGTGAAGGTAACGATAAGGACCCCTCACGATGGTGAGCGGAGGTGGCCAAGGCACCACGACACGACAGGCATGTTGTGCCTCACCGCCATGGCGGCACGGAATCTAACAGTTGGAGGGTGCTGCGCATGGAGTTGCAGTTGCAGTTGCATTTTCGAGACGGGCTCTCTGCAGAGCCGTAGGTAGGCCGGGTGAATTGGAAGCGCGGCCCACTGCAGATGGGATGGAGTCTAGGATTCGACGATTCGACAGAAGTTCTCCCTGCCGCCCCAGCATCCCCGACCTCGCTTGTTTCGATCTGGGCCTCAAGCCCCTTTCACAATGCATATGCAGGACTCCACGGACTGTGTCTAGACAGGCTGGAGTGCAGAACGAAGATGCTGACAACGCAGTCCAGCCTGCAGAGACAGCGGAGTAACCTAGCTAGTGTTCTGCTTCGTGGAGGAGGTTGAGTACAGGCGAACTGCAGCACGATGCAGGCAAAGGTAGGAGTGAAAGAGCCCCACCAAGGACAGAATGACATCATAGCCTCGAGTCTTTGATTTCTGCAATGCCCCGCTGTCCAACCAAAAGGCACATGCTCAAAGCGCCTTTCCGATGTGGGAAATCATGGGTAAATTTTCAATGTGTTAGTGCCTTGACTGTTGTGCGCATCATGGACGACCAGGCTCCCGAGGGCTACACTACATGCACATTGCTACCGGCATCAATGTTCGTTTGACTTTTGCAATCCAATCCTCCCTCCTGCTGTTTGCTCACTCAGCCAACTCAAGCAGGGGGCTGGGAGTACCTACCGCCCTCGGCAACATTGTGTCGTCAGCCTCATGTCGATGGTTCAGCGCAGTTTGGATGCGGCCGGGGGCTTGGCTGTTAGCCGGGGCTGGAATGTTCTGTTCGCTCGACTTTCGGACGGATGTATCACCTCGCCTCCCGATCCCCTGTAGAGAGAGACGGAGGGGCCGCTGTCCGAAGTATCGAAATTCTGCACCAGCGAGTAGCTGTGTACCGGATCGGAAACAGTTTTGTCTTTTCGCTTGTCTCTGATGCTTATCTGTAGGAAAACAGGAGTTGGTCGAGAGCACGTCCATTGCTGTTCCCGGGGGCGACATTGGAGGGAACGGCATGCCGATCAGCAGCGGCTCTGCGAAACTCGGCGAGTGGAAAGAGACGCTGAGAAGGCTGGAGGCTCTCGTCCGAGTGGCAGTCTGCCACTTCGTCGACCCGGCCGATTTGTCAGGAACACTGCCGGCCGCTTCCCATGATGGTAGGAGCGTGGCTGCGCTCCCGTTCATCCACCGACAAAAGACCAGAGTCTTCCCGTCATCCCAGTCAGCCATCGCCGCGCTAGAGCCCCGATTGGGCATGGTTTTGAAAAATCAAAAAGAAAGCCAGATGCTACGGGCCCTGTAAGACGCCGTCATCGTAGCAGCATGCCCAGTCTGCGGTACGCCCGTTGCGCCGCCGTCCGCGAAGGCGTGCCATTTCTCTTTAGCATCCCGGAAGCGGCTTCTGGCCTGGCTTTCTCTTCGCCAGGCCGCCCATGCTCGTTGTCCTCATGCAGCATGGCGCGCCGTGACGTGCCCACCGTGTCCGCGGGGGAACACGATGGTGGAATCTACTCTTAGCCCGTGATCGTGGAGGATGGATGGGCTGTGCGCGCTTTATCGCCGCTACCGCTCGCGGGTCGGTTGAGAGTTCGGCGACATCGTGTGGGCATTGACTTCTATAAAGTCGGACACCATCCCGTTGAAACCTGTTCGTGACAACTTTATTCGTTAGCATTCGGCTTCTTTTGAAAACACGAGACTATAAAGCCTCAAGACGAAAAATCACTGCCGAACTACACGCTTCAAACCTGTCATACACAAATATACACCACCGCCAACATGCCTATCGCACTCACTCCCCCCGAAGCCATGGTCGTTGCCAACGGCGGTCTTCCTCTTACTGAGAACAAGAAGCGCAAGATCATCTGCTTCTCAGGTACGAACGATCGACAACCCCGACGTGGGTCTTCGCCACGCCGCTAACAGCGATCTAGACTTTGATGGAACCATCTTCATGCAGGACACTGGTCACATCCTCTTCGACAACCATGGCTGTGGCTCCAAGCAGCGCGAGGTCCTTGACGAGCAGATCAAGACCGGCGAGCGGTCGTTTCGCGATGTCTCCGAGGAGATGTGGGGTTCCCTCAACGTCCCCTTCGACGACGGCTTCGAGGTGATGGAGAAGACCCTTGAGATCGATCCTGCCTTCCAAGAGTTCCACAAGTTCTGTATCAGCAACTCCATCCCCTTCAACGTCATCTCGGCCGGACTCAAGCCCATCCTGAGAAGGGTTCTCGACACGTTCCTGGGCGAGGAGGAGTCTGCTCACATCGATATCGTCGCCAACGAGGCCGAGATTACTGAGGACGGTACCGCCTGGAAGCCAATCTGGCTTCACGACAACGAGCTCGGCCACGACAAGGCTCTCTCTATGGGTGTTGCCCGCAAGGAGGCCGAGATGGAGTGTGAAGACGGCAGCATCCCCCTCATCGTCTTCATCGGCGACGGTGTCTCGGACTTGCCCGCCGCGCGCCAGGCTGACGTCCTTTTCGCCCGCAGGGGTCTGAGATTGGAGGAGTACTGCGTCGAGAACGACATCTCCTACATCCCCTTTGATACCTTCGCCGACATCCAGAAGGAGATTGAGCGAATCAGAGAGGAGGACGAGAAGAAGACCGGCGGCAAGGGTATGCCCGCGGCCTTCAACCCCCGTGCCAACATGTGGCGCCGCATGTCCAGCAAGTCTGCCATCCCTCGCATGGTCGCCATGTCGCCTGCGGAGGAGAAGATGTTCCTGTGGCCCAACGTCTTCAGCGTCATGTCCCCCAGCATCGAGAAGACCATGGTCGCTCCCGTCTTGGCCTAGAATGGCAGACTTCTTTCGGCTTTGGGAATTTTATAGGTGTCCATGTATACGAGGGAATGCATAGCGAGCGATTTGATGGGATTCGGTTGGGCTGGCGCTTGGTTGGGACAGGTTGGACATTGAATCAGAAGATATTACACCAGATGATGGTTTAACAGATCTAGGTTAGAGGAAAGAAAAATTGCTTACTGTTACACCTTACCTCAATACCAGCATCCAGCTATGAATTGTGACTAGCAGGTGTATGAAATATCTAAGTTTTACCCAGCCGTTGGATTGCATGATTTCTACTCATGTCTTTACACTTTGCCATTTTCCAGGGAACGCCATCACAGATGGTCGGCCCCCCATTCTGTCAATGGCATCCGCGGAAGGAGAAAAGTCTTTGCCGCTCATCCACCTAGGCGCCGGCCTCGGGTTCGTATTCTGCCAGCCAAGAATCGGTTTACCTCACACAGATTAGATCGCGACCCGGGTACGCTGCCCGTACGGGCTCCCACGCTGCCCCTTTGTTTCAGCTCGCAGTTGACAGCAAACGGCCGCCAACAATTTTGGGTGGGAAAATGTGGGAATGATCATCGTACCGCTCCACACCGAACAAGGTGTCGATGAGTTCGTCCCGTCTCTGACGTCTCTTCAAAAACGGAAAAAAACCGCAGTTCTGTTGGATGGCAATGCAGAGTCCCAGGTTTCAGGGGAAACAATATAAAAACGCAGGATCAGGACCAGGGACGGGGGTGTTGTAAAGCCTCTTGGGATCTGGGCAGAGATCTAATCGGGAGCCACTCCCGAATCCCAAGATCCAATATCCCCGAATAAGTTTCCCAATGCGGTCGACCTGCATGGGCACTCTGCCCTCTCTTGTCTACCTTGGGCTTTACGCTTATGTGAAGAAGCTTATGTGAAGAAGGCAGCTGTTGCCGGTGTTCTCAGCCTCAAGGGGGGCTCTGTCAAATCTATAGGCGACAGAGGGGCATCTGATGTACATTAAAACGTGGGGGACGACAGCGGTTAACAACGGTATGCTTCAAACAACGCCAAGGCCATCTGAATGCCTTCCCTTCTCCATTGGGGAAGCGCTCTGCTGGGAACGCCCTAACTAACCCACCTGTCAAGACAGGGATGTACAGATCATCAACCTCCTACGAGATGTCAAAGTCAGACTTACATTTAAAGCCACACGTATCGTTCATCCTGTCATGCCTGTTTCGTCGTTAACTTTCTTTCACCATCCCATTCAAATTCAGCAACCTACGTCCGCTGGAGAGGAACGTAGTAGCTCTTTTCTACTTCTTCTTCTTTGCGGTCTTCACCTTCGTTGCTTGAACAAGACCCGTCACTCGTTACAACTTACCAAAGTCAAAGATGTACCACTCATCGTCCATACTCCTGGCCACCGCCGGCCTGGCGAGCGCCTTTACGAACACAAAGGTCGACTTCTTCATGCGCAAGAACATCGATCCCATCGTTATCCCGGGCCTGTACAAGAGCCACATGCACAGCTTCTTCGGTAGCGATGCCGTGAACGTCAACCTGAGCACCACGGCGAAACTCCAACAGGGCTGCGCCACTGCCCAGAACCCCAACGACCTGTCCGTTTACTGTAAGTGCTCTATCCCCATGGAATATGTTCAACGAGTTTGAGAAGTAGGCCACTTACACCAGAAACAGGGATCCCGACTCTCTACCACGTCGAGGGCGACAAGCGCACCCCCATCGAGCCCGTCGCCTTCACGGCCTACTACAACTTCGACAAGGACCCGGCCGAGGTCGCGATCCCGCCCAACTTCAACGTCGTCGCCGGCAACGCCCAGGCCAAGACCGTGGACGACCTCATCGAAGGCTCCGACGTCGCCTGGCTCTGCCAGAACCAGGACTTCGACGCCGGCGGCAAGAAGAACTCGGACTTCCCGCAGAGCACCTGCTCCACCTCGCTGCAGTCGGTCCTCTGGTTCCCGGACTGCGTCGACACGACCACGCTCAAGAGCGCGTACTCAAACAAGGGCACCTGCGCCGACGGCATGAAGCGCATGCCGCAGCTGCGCTTCAGCATCCGCTACGACACCAAGAAGGCCATCCCCGACGGCTGGAAGGGCGCGCCGCCCCTGGAGCTGGCGTGTGGGCCGAGCCACTGCTTCCACGGCGACTTCATCAACGGCTGGCTCGAGGAGGCGGCCCAGACCATGGTCACCGCGCTGACGGAGAAGAGGAAGTGGCAGGCCGTCGACGGACCGAACGGCAAGGCCAAAGCGGGCTCCAAGTGCAAGGACAAGGCTACCGATGCGGACCCCAACAACGGCACGAACGATTACGCGGAGAGCGTCAAGCAGATGGCCAAGAGGAGGGTTTACATGAAGAAGAGGATGGCCATGTAAGAGGGGATGAGAACTAAGTGGCGAAATTGGTGAAGATTGAGGATTCTTCATGCGTATCTTGGAAACGCTTCTTGTACAAAGTTTTTGACAGCTGTCAGTATCTATGTTGTGTTGAACACACCAGTTGTGAGAATATTGAAGTGACTTTGACGGTCGATATCGTGAGGCCCAGGTCTATACAAGTATGCTCCTGCTACTTTGCTCTCAACCGGCGAGAAGAACAAAATGGCCCAGTGGTCAGGTCAGCGCAATCGCAGCGCCCTGGTGATCCATTATCTGATCGTTAGAGTTTAAGGATTCAAGTAGATTCTTTTGACATTTGAAACTTTTTGTTTCGCAGCCTTTCCCTTTTCATTTATGTACTTTTTGGGAAGGGTGTTTGTTTTCTAATCATGATCTGAGCCTCGGTGCAAAGATTCCTGGATTAATCGTTAGGATCACAGACCTTACACTTTCCCCATAAGTATTTGTTCTTCTTTATTAGAAGTCTCGCTTAGTGATTTGAATGTCGACATTTTGGTGACGCCGACTTGCCAACTATATTGATCCGATGTCTTCGGACAAATCGTAGTCGCTGATAACTCCAAGAGAACACTCAAGGCAGAAGCAGTAAAGAAGGATGGTCAAGACAACACTGACGGCAGTGATGATAAAGGAGTCTAAAGAAGATATTATTGTTACAGTATGGTAAGCGTAGGCAACTCGCAACTGACCACCCAGGCAAAGCCATGAAGCGAGGTGCTGGCTGAGAGCATTTTCGGAAAGGAGTCCCATGTCGGAAAAGGGGCTGTCCGAGCTTTACCTCCCCAGAACTCTAGATCCATGTATTTACCTGGGAAGCTGGAGCTGAAAGACCCAGAGCCAGCAACTTTGCCATCGTGTTCACATGCTGATACAAATACCAAGGGGCTGTCGTTACGTCTCCAGTACCTACGTGCGACATTTCTACCGCAGCTCCTCACCGGTGATATCTACTGCGATACTTGGTTGAGTTTTGACTTATTTAAAGCCTCCGCTTAAATACTAGGCCCATCATCATCTTTGACTGCGTGTGATAGGCCCACGACACCCGGAATTTGAGACGCGTGTTGGTCCTGGCCATGCCACAAGAGAAGCCTCCAGAGCTCGACCTCGGCTGCGGCCATCTTTACGACGGTACTGGGCGAAGGGATGTTGGAAGACAGATCCAGGGAGTTGTTCAAGTTACACCAGGATGATCGCGCAGACGGCACTATGAACTCCGCGAGCTTTCGTTCGCTTGCCAATCAAAGAAGCCAGTGCGTTTTGACGTTTGTAACCAGCTAACTTTACGCAACAATCAGAACCGCTTTGGCATGACCCAAGGGGAGAGACATCAGTTGACACGGAAAAGTTCTGGTAAGTTCTGGTAGATACAGAAAGACGATGGGGACATAGTCAAGACGGAAGAAGGATGAAGTGCTTGGCATCTGAAGTCTGGGGAGACTCAAAGACGAGATCAGGTAAACTCACTCGAAAGAGGAACCCTACATCTCTTTTCCCTTGGACCCGCGCCTAATGGGGCGTCGATTTGGAATTTGGTCACTCAATGATTGGGTGCACACGGTTATGCCTACATCCCTACAACCTCACTCACAGCTAGACACACTTAGTGCCAGATTAGACGGCCGTGGGGTATCACGACTCGATCGTTGACTGTGTCGTGACGAGAGACAGTGTGTAGGGCACACAACTGTACTTAAAGAACACCTTGGTTGTCTCGTGTCAAGCTATACACGTGGCTGACCGAGTCTCCAGGTTGTTTCATCATGTATTCGCAGATACCATCCCAAAGAGTTGGAAATAGCCATATCAAAACCGGGACGAGCCGACGCGGCCGTTGTTTGACCCGTGGTATTGATAATGTTTCCCGCTGGTTTGACCGTTGGAGCGGGCGCCAGCAGGATAGTCATCGTATCAAGGAGCGTTTGGTACCGAGAACAGCACAGCCAAGACCGTCCACGAGACGTCATGTTTCGTGACTGGTTGCCAACACTGGTAGCCCTAGTATGAGTTCTGCTACTTAGATTAAGCGGCAAACTAGAGAAGTTTGACCTCATCAAAGCCATGACAACGTGGGAGCGCCGAGCCAGAGGAGGTACAAGGGGCCTCGACCCACACCAAGCGCGAAAGTCAGCAAAGCATCATACTTCAGACGAAATGGGATGGAGCAAGGCAATGAACCAATGCACGATGAGACTGTCGCAGCCCAGATAGTTCGGAGTCGGGGTGCTCAGGAGCGTCCATAGCTCCACGGGGCGGACATCCGGCCGAAGCTTGGAGGCTTGGCCCTTGCCCGTCGCAGCTGGGTGGTCTCGATAGCCGTGGTCCCCATCAAGTTTGGTGAGGTTTTGCGTCATAAATGGAGCCCTGGGCTGAACCGGCGACAGCCACAAGGACCACCAGACGGGGCCTGGGATGACTCTGGATCTGGTTGTCGCTGCCGCTGGCTGACACACCCCGTGGTGGTGGACGGGCAGGTATGTGCATTGGATAACAGGGCTGATGGTCTTGGAATACACGCAGAGTAGGAATGAAAGACGGGTCTCGCTTTGCCTTGTAGGAGGCCTCGTGGAATGCTTGGCTTGATTAAGTTGGGGGGTCTCGTTTGTCTCGAAATGGCTGGCAATTCGGTAGCATGGAGCGGAGGCGGGTCGACCGTGGCTGTTTGGCGCCGTCGCGTACCGCGTACGGGAGGATGGATCGAGGTGAGCGCCAGACTCCAGAGCGGTAGGTCGACGGTGAGCGGCATTGCAGACTGCAGAAACAAGGCCGATCCTTCCTGATTCGGATGGACGTCGAGTTTGATGGTTTGTTTCATTTCGCTGCTCATCGGCATCAGCACCTGCCCGTCCGCCGCGCCGTATTGGGCTGCGTTGGATCCAATTGAATTGGATGATTTCGGCTGAGCTCAGGAGTGATTGTCGGATGGATTTGATTTGGGTTGGAATTGGAACAGTACCGCGAGGCAGCAGTCAGCAATCAGCATTTTAGCCATCAGGGAATGGATGCATCGAGGTAAGGTGGGCGCCAATAGTCGTGACGGCGAAGCTTGGATCGCCGGGGCATCGCCGGCGGCCCGTGCCCCTTGGGAAGGTGACGGGAAGGTACCTGCTGTACGCGGTTCAACTTGCGCCTTCCCAAGGTTTCGTGTCCGATACGTCGGATTACCTCAGCTTTCTTTTGGATGCCTGCCTACCTTAGTAGGCAGTGTTTGTGTGCAACCCCCACCAGTCTGTCTCAACTCTCAAAAGGATGCTGCTGATTGACCACCGCCGCGCCACGTCGTTTACATTGGGTTGCTGTTCGTCGCCCTGCGCTGCCCCGGGCAAACTTTGGGGCAACACCCGCAGATCAGAGGGAACGCGCACAAGGAACGTCAGGGAGCAGCAGGATGAGTCCACAAAGCTGCTCACGGGTCTGTACCGGGCGAGTTCAGAGAGCTGAGCCAGGATGGGGGTGTTTTGATGACGAGGCCCGCCCGTGCCAAGATGGGAACCAATTGGCATGACCAGACGTCGCATTCTATTCTCGACTGTCTGACTGGTCCCTGATGTGCCTGAGGGTGAGGTGAGGTGAGGTTCAGATGGCACGAGCCGCCTCTCTCGGCCCTTGCTGTTGTGAGATACCAGCTGTCCGCCTAGAGATCGACCAAGACTCTTGGGAGAAGGCTTGGAAGCATCCAAAGCCATCCGCGAGGGCTTGGCGAAAGGAGCCTCCAGTCGCAGTCCACCACCACATCCAGACCTCAGGATGTGGGATGTGGACGCTCCCTTGCTCAGTGGTACGGATAGGGCAGAGACGGATGCACGGCAAGCAGATGGGGAAGGCGTCTGTGGGATAAATATGTTGTGCGGCGCTGCAGGTGCAGTTGCAGCCGACGAGGGGCGTCGCCAGGGGACTGGATTCGTGGAGATGGAGGGGAGAAGAGGGGGGGGGAGCCAAGTCCTCATCCGGGCCATGCCTTTTTTGAAATTGAGGGACTAAAGCCACAAGTAGGACGAAGTTTGAACATCCAGAGAGAGAGAGGCCGAGGAAGGCGGGACTTTTGCAAGAGACCCCGTTACCGAGAGGCGCAGGGAGAGACAAGGGGACGAATGAATATCGCCGGGTGGTCGAGTGATTTGATGAACGCATGTGAGGTTTGGATGCTGACCGTCCGGCCATGTTGGCAAGATGCAAGGGAGAATCGGGTGACAGCCGTTGATGGGGCGGGAACTCAGGGGATGGACGGCAATATGAGCGATCCATGTGAAGAACGGGCGAAGATGAGGGGGAGCTGGGCTCTCAACCAGGTCTGCGACATCTGGACATGGGCTCTGACCTGGTCCTTGATCGAGGCCATTGACCTGTCTTGGTGCCGCCTGAAGACATGTGGATCAAGAAGTCGAGGACCCCCATCGAGATTCGGACAGTATTGACGCGGGATTCGGGGGTTAGTAAACGGTTGAAGCGATGCCAGGCCCAGGCCACGAGTGGTCAAGAACTATCTTTGTTGGGGGCACCGGGCCGACTAACTCGACTAAGGAGGTATTTTGTACAGAGTATTTCGAGATGCGCGATAACACGTTGAGAGAAGAGCCACCAACCGGGAAGAGCCAACCAACAGAGGGGACTGGCACGCGACCGAGAAGCGGGACGGCTACGGATACAGGGAAGAGCCCAAGAGGAAGGTCGACGAACGCGAGGGAAGAGTTGAAAAGGCAGAGAGGCACGAGGAAATGGCGAAGGATTTCGGAAGGGGAATGGAAGCGTCGACGGGGCGTGATGGGGGCACAGGATGGGGCTGAACAGGGAGCAGCATCTAATTAAGGACACGGTTTAATAGGACGGACAAATAAGCAGCTGGTCGATGGTCAGGACGGGCAGCCGAGGGCGGGCAGGGAGGTGCGGGTTGCGGTACTTTGATGCGCGTTTGAACAAGCAGCGGCGACAGACTTTGATCGGGCTTTTGCACGAGTCCGAGCAGCCATCTTTGCTCGATGTTTAGGTGCTCATAGACATACAAGGACATGCTGGTAGACAGAGAGAACAGAATGGCGGTGGGAGATGCAATGCATGCAAATGCAGCTGAGAAACAAGACACTGATACTGATGCGCGTATACCTTAGACAGAAGACACCGACAGCAACACCACCCACTGGCCAGGCCACCGATGCTGATGCAGTGAGTGAGTGAGTGAGTGAGTGAGTGAGTGGGTGGTGCAAGTGTGAGAGACAGATTGAGGGTGCCTGGTCGAGGGACTCAAAGCAGCATTCTGCCGCGGTTTCTGGTTTCTGTTTCCAGCCGTTTCCAGCTTTCCTCGGGCTTCAGCTTCAGCTTCAGCTCCAGCTGCCTTCCCTGCTGGCCGCTGCTCCCAAAACCTGGCGAATCCACCGCACGGCACCGCTGGGGATCGCAATCCGAAGCACCCGCGCGCAACCGCGACACTAACGGCCACCCGACCGGCAGACCATACGCATGGGCTGGGACGAATACGCAGTAGGTCTGCCCGAATACTTCAGACGACCAGCTGCTGTCCGTGAGGTGCCTCGCTTTGCCGCCATAAGCCCACCAAACCACAAGTTCCCATGTACAGCTACCGGGCACCTCAAGTTAGAAACAGAATACCCGCCGTGGTGGCTTCAACACACGCATCAGATATGTCCATTGCTGTGTAAATCCAGACACCACAACACGCTATTTGCAGGTGTCTGAACAAAGTACCTTACTCTCCTTTGGCTGGCGGGATTTTCTGTCCATTGCTTGCCTGCCTGTCTGCTTGCCCTGCTTGCTTGCTCTCTGTGCCGGGGCGAGGCGGTCTGCGACACTGACGGCGTGCCATCTCTTATCCCACCCGCTGCTACTGCTGCTCCTGCTGCTCCTGCTGCCACTGCTACTGCTGCAGCCATTCCCATTCCCCTCCGCTGCAAGCTCCATTCTCAGTCTTCCTTGCCATCTCTCTCTCCCGAGTCCCGACCTTTTCCCTGGGCTGTCTGTCTCACGCGTCTTCCTCTCCTCTTTGCTTCTTGTTCACATTATCCGTACTACTCTTAGTTTGCTCCTACATTCCAACCGAGCATGGCGGTGGTGCCAAGTTGACGTGCATCCAAGCCACATAATTAATCCGTACACCTGCTCACCTCTTGTTGTCGTCCTCGGCCCTCTTATTACTCGGACAGCATCTCCCAGGGGCCTCTCGGAGCTTTGCCACCTCTCTCTGTTTCTTCAATTCATCCCCCTTTCCCTATCGAATATCCCTTTTGACTGCCTGGACTCTGTCACTGCCACTACGACTTCCCAGAGACGTTGGTGTTGCAGCATTCGAGATCCAATCCTATGCCGTACTCCCTACGGATACCCTTCTCCAACCGAGTCGAGTCGCCGTAATTTGCACGAGTCCAGGTACTTGTTCGTTCCATCCGCTAGACCCCCCGGACATCTTACACCCGCCGTCACGACCGTTTCGCGTTCCTGTCGTTCGCCGTCGCCAATCCGCCCAGAAGACGAACGAGCTATTCGATCTTGGCTGGAAAACAGTATTGCATTGGTGGAAGAGGACGAATCGTGTTGAGACGGAGCATCGCAGTCGCGGAGACATATTCTGATCAGCAACCAACAACGAGACAGCACTTTGGAAACCCTGTCTTGTGCAGCTGGCTAGCAACCTTCTGGCTGTCTGCTCTGCATTGTCCCTTGCGGAATACGGCCACGTTCCATCGCCTCAGCTCCAACGCGCGCGCGCCTGTTTGCTGGTGATTTGCCGTACACCACCACACCATCACCGACGTACAGCTAGCTACAGCCTCCAGGTTACAGCTGCCCTGCCCTGCCCTGCTCTGCCTAGGCGAAAAGGAGGCATTCAGGCAGACGTCAACAACAGCTACTAGAGACCCACGTCGGAGGGTTGTCCTGTCGGATTGTGACAATTGGTGCAGGCGCTGGAGCCAAAATACGCAAGGTACCGCAAGTACCTCTTTTTGGCTTCCCAATTGCGTACCTAGGCTTCCCAGCTTCGGTTCCCAGCGCGCTCTGCATTGCATCTCCTACGTCACCCCGCCCCCCAAACTGGCCGCCGCCCTGCCTGTGAGTGGTGTCTGGACCGTCACCGTCACACGTCGTGTGCTGCGCCCTCAAACGCTCTGCTTGGCAACCGCAACTCTTTTTAGGGGCCACTCCCCGACCCGTCGCCCGCCATGGTTCGCATCATCCCTGGACGACTCAAGTCCAGCTCTTCCCTCCGCCATAGCCGCAGTAGTAGCCCAACTCGTAACAACAGCAATAGCAGCACCAGCAGTAACGGCAAGATGGGAGAATTGAGCCCAAAAGACAATGGCTTGACCTTGAAGGTCGTCATTATGAAGGTAGGCAATCCACCACTGCTGCCCCGCCATCCCATCGCCTTCAGCCCGCTTGCGCACACGGTGCCGCGGTCCTGTCAAACTAAGCAGCGCCCAAATGCTAACGATTGATCGCATTCCAGGCCCGAAATCTCGCTGCCAAGGACAGAAGCGGCACATCCGATCCGGTACGATCCCTCAATTGCCGTCCGGTGCCTTCTGAAGCAACTCCTCTAACATGTCTGCCTGCAGTTTCTCGTTGTCACCCTCGGTGACGCCAAAGTCACGACGCACGAAGTTCCCAAGACCCTGAACCCCGAGTGGAACGTCATCGAAGAGCTGCCTGTAAACACGACCCAGAGCCTCATCCTCGACGTAATATGCTGGGACAAGGATCGCTTCGGCAAGGACTATCTGGGCGAATTCGACCTCGCTCTGGAGGATATCTTTGCCGATGAGCAGAACGAGCAGCCCCCGAGATGGTACCCTCTGAAGAGCAAGAAGCCCGGCAAGAAGACGAGCGTTGTGTCTGGTGAGGTCATGCTGCAGTTTACCCTTTTCGACCAGTCCAACACCGCCGCAACCCGCGAGCAAGTCTTCGAGAAGTTTTACTCCCTCGTCAGCCAAGTGCCTGCTGGTTCTAGACAAATCACGCCCACCATGACGCCACTGATTCAGCCGATCAAGAACATGCGCGTGCGCAGCGGCACCACACCCTCGCCCCCGTTATCGCGAAATGCCACCGACGACCAGGAAGAGGATGACGACGATGATCTCGATATCGAAGATGATACCCCCGAAGACGAAGATCCGAGCAAGCCTGAGGCCGCTGAGAAGCGCAAGCGCCGCCTCAGGATCAAGGGACTGAAGAAGAAGAGAAGAGATCACGCGTACGAATTCAATAACAGTGGAAGTGACGTAGTGGGCATAATCTACCTCGAAGTCCTGAACATCACCGATCTCCCTCCCCAGCCCAACTCCACGCGAACCACATTCGATATGGACCCGTTCGTTGTCGCGTCTCTCGGCAAGAAGACATACCGAACAAAACGAGTGCGACACAACCTGAACCCCGTCTTCAACGAAAAGATGATTTTCCAAGTCCAAGGCCACGAGCAGCAATACTCATTCGCCTTCACGGTCATGGACCATGACAAGTACTCCGGAAACGACTTTATCGCCGACTGCAACTTGGCCGTCAGAGAGCTGATCGACAAGGCCCCGAAAGCTGACCCGGAGACTGGCCTCTATGACGTACCCGAGCCTGCCGGGTTCGTTGCCCCGCAGCAGCGTCGCTTCAAAAAGCTCGCAATGTCGCGCACATCTTCGTCTCAGAGCCTGAGCAAAGTGGTACGGCCGTCCCTGTCCAAGAACCCTAGTAGCACTTCCGGCGCGCCTGGAGGAAGCCAGTCTGGAACTGCGACGCCTACGCCTGTCGCTCAGCCTGGAGGTCTGAACCCCGAGTTCCTGTCGCCCGAACAAGCTCTCGCTGGCGCTGGAGCTCAGACGGCGGAAGCGCAGCAGTCTGAAGAAGTAGACTTCCATGACTTCAGCATTCCCTTGAAGATGAAGGACGCCAAGAAGTGGGAAGACAAGCACAACCCAGTCCTATACATCCGCGCGAAGTATGTTCCCTACCCTGCTCTTCGTCAGCAGTTCTGGCGATCCATGCTCAAGCAGTACGACACGGACGAGAGTGGCCGCATCAGCAAGATCGAATTGACGACAATGCTCGACACTCTGGGTTCCACGCTGCATGAGTCGACAATCGATGGCTTCTTCAAGCGCTTTCCAAACAGGGAAGAAGGCGACGAGGTCGGAGATCTGACGATGAACGAGGCCGTGCTATGCTTGGAGGACCAATTGGAGGCCAAGAGCAAGCCCGTCACTGTGACGCAGAAGATGAAGGGCATGCTGCCAGATGCCGACAAGGTCAAAAATCTTCTGTCAGGGTCAGGACACGCCCAGCCTGGTCTTTCGACAGAGGCTTCAAGTTCCTCCGATGGTACTCTCAACGTGCCGGAACTGAGCACTCCGGGCGAGGAGGGCGACCTCCTTGACAAGGACGATCTGGCTGAGGATCGTTCTGGCGAAGAGCATGTGGTCGAGATCAGAGAATGTCCAATTTGCCACCAGCCGCGCTTGAACAAGCGCAAGGATACCGACATCATCACGCACATTGCCACATGCGCCAGCCAGGATTGGCGACAGGTGAACAACCTCGTCATGGGCGGTTTCGTCACGGCCAGCCAGGCCCAACGCAAGTGGTACTCCAAGGTTATCACCAAGATCTCTTACGGCGGATACAAGCTTGGAGCCAACTCGGCAAACATCTTGGTCCAGGACCGCATCACGGGCCAGATCAACGAGGAGAAGATGAGCGTTTACGTGAGACTTGGAATCCGTCTCCTGTACAAAGGACTCAAGTCTAGTAACATGGAAACCAAGAGGAGTAAGCAAGGCCCCATTGCCCTAACCGGATATTCTGCTGACGTCATCGTAGTTCGTAAGATGCTCAAGAGCATGAGTATCAAGCAAGGCAAGAAGTTTGACGATCCGGCCTCCAAGGCTGAGATTCCCAAGTTCATCGAATTCCACCGTCTCGACATGTCGGAGGTTCTTCTGCCGCTGGAAGAGTTCAAGAACTTTAACGAGTTCTTTTACCGAGCTCTGAAGCCCGATGCTCGCCCATGCTCCGGTGCCGAGCGTCCGGATGTCACCGTTTCTCCCGCCGATTGTCGCAGCGTCGTGTTTAATAGTGTGAACCAGGCCACCAACGTTTGGATCAAGGGTCGTGAGTTCTCGATAAAACGCCTTCTCGGCGACGCCTACCCTGAGGATGTCAAGCGCTTCGAGAACGGTGCGCTCGGCATTTTCCGACTGGCGCCGCAAGATTACCACCGTTTCCACATTCCTGTTGACGGTATCTTGGACAAGCCGAAGACCATTGCCGGAGAATACTACACCGTCAACCCGATGGCTATTCGCTCAGCCCTTGATGTGTACGGAGAGAACGTCAGAGTTCTTTGCCCGATCGACAGTCCTGTGCACGGCCGTGTGATGGTCATTTGTGTGGGCGCCATGATGGTTGGCAGCACCGTCATTACACGCAAGGAGGGCGAGCAGGTAAAGCGAGCTGAGGAGCTTGGCTACTTCAAGTTTGGCGGTAGCACTATCGTATTGTTGTTCGAGCCTGGCAAGATGGTCTTCGATGATGACCTGGTGGACAACTCGAACACCGCCCTTGAGACTTTGGTAAGTTGGCGGGATGGTATCTACCTGTGAAAATTTGACTGACAGCATTTCTAGGTTCGCGCTGGCATGTCTGTGGGACACGCGCCTGGCACACCGCAATGGGCGCCGGACATGCGCAAAGACGAGAAGGACATCACCGAGGCGGACAAGAAGGACGCCAAACGACGCATCGGTGGCAGCCTTACCGGAGAGGAGTCTTCAAGCGGCGACGAAACTACTGGCAACGGCACCGACATCAACACGCATGCTGCGTCCGCCATGTAACGCGTCCGTTTCCTCGACCGTGCCGAACTTGCATAGGCCCCATTGGGCAGGATAGACGGATACAACAACAGCTAGATAACAAAAACTCGGTGTTTGGGGGTTTGATGGTTTCGCAGCCATCGCGTTACCCGCGATGGGTCTTTATTTCTTTCATGTTCACGACGCCGGTGGCCTTCAACAGACACGCACATCATCGACAAAATACGACAGAAGCATAGCGACAGTATGGACCATTGTATAGGGCACGGGACGTGGGAGGTGTTTGTTTGGCCCCGAGAAATCAGGGGCGAGAGCTCGAAGCGTACAGAAAACAGGGGAGACGGAGAGTGGTGCGGGGAGGGCCTTGCTTGGCGAGGTGGGGGATCAGCAATGTAGCTCGCTCGCTTGTGAATGAATGCAGCAACATGTTAGTTTTCTGGTAAAGAAAAGGGCCCTAGTCGCTCTTGAGTCTTGGTGTGATGGTGACTTGTGTGTGCCCAATGGTTTGACGCGACCTGATTCAAAGAGGAAGGACAGCTGCAGCGAGGCTCTAAATGGGCTCATGTTCCCACTCGGTTAGGTGGGAAGATGTGATTATGACAAGCGGGTGCATTTGAGGGGTTGGCCAAGCCGAGCCATGTGTCGTTATATCCGATTTGCGCATTCTCAGCTGAGATGCATAACGCAAAAGCGTTCTCACATTGAATTACTGGCAATTCATCGCGAATCGAGGGTCTCGGTGATTGGGGAGGGCTCAGAGATCAATCAACCCGCAAAAGAGGCACCAAAAGGACAGAACTAAGCGGTTTTCTATTCTTAGGGCCACTTCAGCGAGCAGCGACGAATGAACCGATTAGGTCTCGAGACGCCCAAGGAGGATGATGCTGGTTTGGGGTGCATGGCGAGGTTGCCGCGAGCCGACATGGGGATGCTTGGCTGGGCGGAGATGCGAGATCAGAGTCTGGCGAGTCTGGCATGCGCAGGTTGGACGGAGACGGACGAATTTGGGTGTGGACGGCGTGGACGGTGATGGCGAGGGTGGTGCAGGTGGAGGGGTCCGAGGGGATGGGGCCGGCGGGATGCACTTGGGTCTGGCGTCTCATTCTCTTGTGTGCTGCGTACGCGGGAGTTTTGCTCTCATCTTTCGAGTATTCTAACGGGGCCACTTTGAGAAAAAGGCAGAAAAAAACTGAACGAGTCACTTTTATGTTCAACCAGCTCCTCATCCATCGCTACACTGAACCCTAAAAATTCTAGAAAAACCCCCCCTTTCGCCCTTTCGGGATCCCGTGTCAGGGGGTTTAATGGCATTTTCCGTCGCAAGCTGGGATACTCCCTCCCCACGTCTTCCGGACTTGGACGGCGGGGCGGGGACCTAAAGGGGGTGGATGAAGGGATCCATCGGAGGGCGGCGACGGTGACCGAGAGGGCGACGGCGATGGCGACCGGGGAGGTGGATGTCTCTGCGGCTGTGTGCATGCGGCATTTCGCAGCTTTGCTCAGGAAGCCTTGCTTCAAGAGTGGACGTGATGGGACCTGTTGCGCCTGTGTTGGTGTTCAGTCTGGGAGGAAGTTGCTTCTCATATGTGACGATCTTGCGTCACGGGTGGAGCTGATGGACAGCTTCCTGGATGTTTGGCTACGAGTCGAGAAGAAGAGTCGGTGGACTTGATGGAGAAACTTGGCACTTGTGGACCATTCACATGCGGACAGCATTCACGGCAGAGGAAACGGGAAATGGAGATTTGCTTTTTGAACATGAAAAAATCGTGTTGGGTATCCTATTCGTACGTAGAGCGCCCTTGCTTAAATCTGCCAAAGGGGAAAATTGGAAAAAAAAAAAAAAAAAAAAAAAAAAAAATACAATAAAAGTAGGTTCAACAAGCAAAAAGGATGATTCGATAGGCAGCAGTGGCTTCAGACGATGTCGTAGCTCTGCATGCCTCTCGAACGATTCACCCCCGCCAATGATACAATGGGAGGGGCAACCAGCAGCATCCCCTGCGTAAGGTTGGTTATAAGTGAGAAGGAAAAGTGGACTCGATGCGATGGTCATGCTTCGACCCTCATGGCGTGCTAAGGCCGCTCGCTGCCGTTCGATCCCCAAAAAGATTCCTCCCGTTTGCTTCCCAGGAAACCGATGATGACTTCTTTGATCTGAGTTGTGAATTTGTTGCGCCGCGACTCCGGTGACGTTCATTTCCTGTGTGCTCCTCCCTCCAATGCGGCTCGGGTCGTTGGGTGTTTTTGTGGTTGTGTAACGTCGTTGCTGATCACGAGCGGGATGTGACTGAAACGGCGCGTGGCGGCTGGTCGCGTGACGGGTTGTGAAGTGTGTCGGGGTGAAGATGGTAACTCCATGCGCCGTGCCCGGTCCGATGCGTAAAGCCGTAAATGCGTATTGGTGATTTCGTAGTGCCCATTGCTGGATTCCGTTGTTGTACGACGCTGGTTGCAGTGACACGAACGTGTGTTGTAGTAGTTTATATGTGTGTAATTGATGAGGGTGACCTTGGCATGTCCGCCTGTGACGAGACGGAGCTCCCGTCGGCGCTGAAGAGCCTCACAGCTCATCTACTTGGGGCCACGCCACGAGGAGTTTGAGGGAGATCTTGACATGGGCACGCCAGCGTCGCTGCGGTCGCTGTCCATGGAGCGCTTCTCCGGGGACGGGCTGCGGGGGAAGTAGGAGGTAATGTTGGGTGCCTGAACGCCGGGAGAGGGCATGTTGGAAGGCGAAGGACGGGTTTCGCGCCAGGAGGCGTAGATCTGCTTGCACAGGTGTGCGGACATGGTGTAGGTGGGCGACATTGTGAAGGTGTAGTTTGTGGTAGATTTGTCGGGGTTGTGTTTGGTGGTTGTAGAACAGGCTCTCAGAGATGGACGAGAGAGGCCAGTCAGTCGTGGCTTTGTATAAGAGAATCGAGTGAGGCTGAGCTTCAGAAGCAAGGTGGGATGAGCTTGGTTGTGGAGTATCAAACACGCGTCTTTGGGAGCAGTCGTGTTAATGGGCTGTTTGTCTTTGAGACGTGAATGATATTATTAGAATCCTTGGAGGTTCGAATGGGAAACAGAACGACGGCAGTCGAGTTATGAGGGGGGCAGACGTGCTGGTTATATTTGGGGGAGAAGACAATAAGGCCAGGCAACCAGACGAATAATACCAGGGGTATTTTTCTGCTGGTTCCCCCCCCCCCCTCCCCCCCTTCGAGCACCCCCGGCCAGATCTACAGATACATTGGTACAACAGTGGCTGCACAGCTGTCAAATCGACCCAAATCAATGGTCGGGGGACCACGAAACATGCGAAAATGGCGTCAAAAGAGCTGGAAAACGGACGAGGTGCGGCATGGGGGAGATTGGGGCGGGCGTGCGTGTGTGACTCGCTCACTGTGCAGGCGTGTGAGCACCTCACGCCGTTCGGCTGGCCGCACCTCCGCCCCATCACACCTCCGCAGCCGGGAGGAGCCACGCCACAGGCCAGGTACGCCAATGAGAAGGCCCAGGGAGCAAGATTGATGGCTGCTGGCGAATAGGGGCTCCCCCAAAGTAAGCAACGCAAAGGGAGGAAGGTGGGAGTGAAAACGTGCGATTTGAGGCCTGTGGCTGTGCTGAATGGCACCACGGACGGGTGAGCGTGGTGGTCCGGAAGGGTCTTCTCTGGGCTGACACTGTGAACACCATTTTCCGTCAGATTGACGCTCACCTTTTTTTGGCGCGCGCGGGCGCCCACCCTCCACTTGCCCAGACCCGGTGGACGCAGTTTGACAGCCAAGGTGGTGTTGTGCCCCAATCTAGATTGACAAGAGCTTCGCCGTTGAATAGTCCTGGTTGGCTGTCCGTTCGTTTACGGCGGGGAGTTCGCGTTGGGGGTGGGCATGGAATGTTTGTTAGCTGTTCCGGAGACGACGATGCCGTCGGATCTCACCAGATTGAGGGCCTGTTCTACTGCTCATGGCGGGTTTGCTCTCTCGCGATTATACGCAATACTTTGCATGGCTGCAAGCAGAGCAATAGCATAGTCCCACAAAATCTGCACACAGCGCAGCTGAGTTGACTGAGACGAGAGGGGCTGGCTGAACGAGATACGTCACTGCTTGCGTGCTTTGGACGGAGAATGAGGAAGCTGGACTGGGCTGTTGGGGTGCATCCACCAGCCACAACGTGTGATCTTCAGGGCCTTGTCGGCTCGTGGGCCAGGGTCGGAATCAGGACCAAGGCAACTTCTCCCAGATTCCCAACTCGTCCAAGGCCAAGTTCCTCTTGGGCAGGCTCCGCTTCTGGTCAGAGCCCCATCCGAAGCTGGCCCGACATCGACTCCCGAACGATTCTGAGGGAGAGGAGGTGTTGCTGCTGCTGCACATGAGCTCCGACAGGGGCCAGTGACTACCGTCCGGCACAGCTCAGAGGAGGACAAAATCGCCGTGGAGCTCCACATTCCGAGCCGTGGGGAACCGATGATGCGGATGGTGGTTCGACAAGACGACGCTGGCCATCCAACTTGCTTGTCTTCACGTCTGCATTGTGCTCGCATGCTGTCGGTGCCGTTTGGAGCTGCCGACGGTCCCCTCATTCCCTCGCAAACCCCCCGAGACTGGGCAAGCGGGGTCGCAACGATGCCAGAGTTACGACAGATTGTCAAGTGGCCGCTGCATCGCCTGTCTCTTGGTCTTCGGCTCTTGCGGAAGGCTTAACCGCGTGATTGGGCTGTCTGGGGTACTGATGCAGTAAGGCTTCTGCGGTGGACTCTATGTGGATTTCTTGTCGTTGTTGGTTCGTACCGAGAGTTCCAGGCCTGTCGTGTGCCCAAGGCTGATGATAAATGATGACTGTTGGCCGGGGACTCGATCGTAAACTCCGCTGGCTGACGATGCTGCCTGGAAGAAGGATGAGTCTTGGAAATGTCAGCAGGGGCTTTGCCATCCAAGTTCGGCCGGACGGAAGTAGCCGCAATAAGCTGGTCTTTCCCTCGAAACTATCTTCACAGCAACTGCCCTTTCACGACACCATCAATCTAACATTTGACCCCGAGTTAAGGTATGAATCGAGGGGCGGTGAGCTACTCCTGCCGAAAGGGGCCCCGCTGGTGTGGCGCACTAGGGCTTCAAACTCTGCTGCAGCCTTTCTAAATGCAAATTTTAATTGGACTTGCAACCCACTCCGATATGGTGTAGTGGCCAACATGATGCCCTCTCATGAATTTGAGAGGTTAGGCATAGCCCCGAGTTCGATTCTCGGTTTCGGAATGTCCTATTTTGCGCCGCGCTTCATTTTTTGTCTCTTTTGCTGTCTTCTACCGCTGCTTGGTATCCTGATGGCATTGGATCACGTCTTTGGCTTGATAGTGTGCCTCTTGGACTCTTGTCACGAATTTGATTCACTGCTGTATACCTTCATAAGTTCACTTTCTTTTGACATATAGATCGAGAAACTTGCCCAATAATGAATAACTACGGTGTGAGGGGGCCTATGAGCTCATTGAGCAGCCAATTTCAGGTAAGCCAAGCCCGTCACCAGCTGAAGGTGAAGGCCATCAACTATTATGACAGGGCTCATCTTAACTGAACCCGCGTTGCGCCGTTGGCGGTTCCGTCGTTTCAAAAGGCGGCCGCTACTTCTCCAAGGCTTAGGCGACGGCAGCAGGCGGAAACATTTTGGATCTTGGCGGCGTTAATAGGGTCGTCTTCAGGAGCTGCTGCAACTGTGAGTCGTCGTCAGCTTTTCTGACGTCTTGACAGCCAAGTATAGCCACATCACAACGCGTGCTGTGTCTCTGGTGGAATCCCCAACATGTAAGGAGCGAAGGCCGAACGAGGTGCCCGAGATCCGGCGGCGGAGCTGCCCCGACGTTCCATCAAAAGGGGCCCTGAAGGTTAGGTTTTTAGTTTTTAGTTGCACTCTCCAAACCCCCCCGAGTCAACGATGCTGTGGATTTATGGCGGCAGCGGCGGAGACCAGAAGAGATTTGAGGGTTCGAAGGGAAGTCGTCCGACTCTATGCGATTACGACATGGCGCGAAAAGCGCGGGTTGCGGTATTGGCGTTCGCGACGCTCTTTGATTGAATTGGAGCTCTTGACGGGTCCAGCTCCGGATCTGCTGTAGTTGGAAGGGAACCCCCGATGTTGAGTTTAATGACCGTTCCCGCCCTCGACTCAATGCGTAGTTCAGCTGTGGGCATCCGGCCGAAAAGAGAAGCCTTTCAGAACAGTTCTGGCCGGGATGGGTGAAGCAGCAATCACATATAAGTGCCCAACATATGGTTCGACGGGTATTTTTCCTAATCTTTACAGCCTTTCGACCCCTGGCGGAGGTCGTGAAACAGGCAAACCCCGATCTCCTGGGATGGCGGTGCCGGTGCATGAAAGTGTGAGTGGTGCTCGCTCGCCTTCACATCCCCGGTTGAAGACCACGAGGTTGAAAGGGGGCGGGGACGAGAGGGATGGACAGTAGGGATGACCGAATGGCTGAGGGCAGGGCTTCTAGTGATTCTAGGTCTTCGCATGAACGGTCGATGAGGGTTGCTTCGCAGTGCCAAAAGTGGTGTGGTCATGCTTCAGGGCGGGCAAGGAGGCTTGAATCCGAGGGAAGGGGGCAGGGGAAGGAGCACCATCCCCGTCCCCCTTGTGTGTGTTGGTTGGCGTGCTTGATCGTCGTCTCGTCAGCAGTGGTCGATTGGCTTGGGGGCGTTGCATGTTTGTGGGCGGATTCTAGGCAACAGAGATCATCATGAATGACATGGAGCTGCAAGGCTGGATGGACTGCAGAGGCATGTTGGATTCCGGAGGTGCAGGTTCCTGTAAGACGCCTCAGAGGTGGGTAGGCAAGGTTGGTGAGGTAAGTCTTGGGCTCGACTTCTAAAGATGGAAAATGCATAGTGGCATGGCCGCCTCTCATTGGCCCTGGCTGTAACAGGCTAGCCACCCACTGCAATTCGCCCTGGACAGTTGGGTGGACCCGGGCAGGCTCTTTAAGCCCCTGTTCGACACTGGAGTGCGTTCCACCTGCAACTCCCACGTCCCATGTCGTTTTCACCCCTCCTCCCCCAGGACAGGACAGGACATGCCGGCACTCGAATCGTTCTATTCCTTTATGGAACACAAATGGCGAGTGTGATCTCATCTAGGCCCCCGTCTGAAACTGCAGCACTGCAAGAAGAAAGCCGGCCTCGAGCCTCCCCATCGACGCTCACCAAGCCGCCAGCGCTGCAGTAGCTCCCGGATCGTCCCCTCTGCCACGCCACGGCTGGGTAACTACCATTCACCCATTGCCCGACCTGCTCTAGCCCTCATCTGGCAGATTGCGTCTCCGGAGAGGCAACGTCCAAGCGGACCGTCACCGAATTGTCATGGTCGGTGACAGAAGCCTCCTTCTCAACAACCGATCTTCGGATTCTGTTCTTCATGCGTTGAGCACTCGAGGCCGTACGGATGGAATCCCTAAACGGGAGAACATGGACAGACATGTCAAAGATCTCAATGCCTTCTTCCTCCCATCATCCATGGCCCGTCCCTCCTCGTCCCCCAGTTATCTGATATTTGACTCGCCCTCGACTCAGAGGCTAGAAACTCTGACAAGAGCTCATCAAAGCTAAGCCACCCCTATATTCCTGCACGGTCAACGATCGGGCACCGGCCCTCTTGTCATCCAATCCAACCGGCCGGAAAGGAAGCCTTTGGCTCGAGTCGTTCGCCGCGACGAGAATGCCATCTCATCTTGCATCTCCAAGCGCCTGCCGCCAACATCCTTGATTCCTCGTCATGTCCCGAACGTCGTCAGCCCCCTTCCCAATCCCCCTTGCCCACCCCTCCATCATCGTTCGCCTCGAAGCGGTCATCCTCGATGGCGCTGCGGCTCACCACCACCACCACACTCGGGCCCGTCTTGTCTGCACATCCGCTTGAGCTTGCGAGTCTCGAGTCCCCCAAGTGACAAGGACCATTCCCTGTTCATGATCTGCCATGGGCTTTAGTCCAATAATCGGTGGCTCCCCATCCACCTGCGTTGTGCCCTTGTCAGGGCCGCTTCTCCCGCAATCGCACCAAGGCCCGCCGTATGAGAAAGGGTCGGACGGACGAGCCCTCCGACATATACAAGACGATCGCAAACCCTGGCGCTCGGCCATGGGTGCCTTTTTCTCTCTCTTCCGTCTCCTTCACCAAACGTGTCAGCTGCACGTCACTCTAAAACTCTATTCTGTTTTGTCTCTTTTCTAGACGAGACGAAAGCTGCAAGTGCCTTCACTCCTTCGGCTCTTGCTTCTGTCGTCTTGTACCGACCGCACTGATCGACCTGATCAGACAGTTTTCCCCCTCTTTACCCATATCCATATCCACCCTCAATTTTTCTTCTTTTTAATCCCTTCATGTCGAACTGCCCCGCACAACTATCTGCGCTGCGCTCCTCCGCGAGGTCATGGAGGTTGTAATTCCACCACGAGATCATGGGCCGTCCTACAGATATACTTGGGACGAGGAAGGGCAAGTCGAGAGAGTAGAAAGGTACAGTCTACTACTGACAGATGCGGCCTAAAACCTTGAATGGGACTTACATGCAGCATAGATTCCCACACCAAGAGATCAGAGAACTCACCGAACAGGAGCAATGGCAGAGCACAGTCAGCAGACAAACGGTGCAATGGCCTTTTCTCCGCCATCAGAGTTCCGCGTCCGACGTCGCCTCATCAAGGCCGTTCACCGGCTTCACAGGAAGCTTTCCAGGGCCGAGTCTAGGGCCAAGTTTTCCGTTGGAGCGGGAGCGGGAGCCACCGAGGAGGGCAACATGGGCTCCGGGCAAGCGTAATTCCACAGCAACAATTCTCGAAAATATCGTTCCCGACTATATCGTCAACTACATCAGAGGAGAAACACCAGAGACCATGGCAAGGAAAAGGGAGGAGAAAAAGAGACAGACGGAAGGGGGCGAACTGGCAGCACAAGCGGCGGAACGCTATCAAGGAGAAGGATTCGACGATGAGGCGACAACACACAGCATGTCGACAGCGTCAGCGAGCGAAGATCTGGAGCGGATGATGCCTCCAGGAGGGAAGCGCGGCGGCCAGGGTACTTTCAGCAGAATGAAGTCGGGGTGGAGGGCCGGCATCGCAGTGAACATCGTCATCGGCTTCATCATCCTCATTGTCGCCATCGTCTGCCTGGTCCTGGCGCTGGTAGTTGTCGGAATGATCCGGGGAGAGAGCAGAGTGTACGAAGGATCTTGCTCCAAGGCAGATGAGATCAAGATTGGACTCTTCGTGGCCATCAACGTCATCGTCATCATCCTTCTCGCGACAGCCAACTACGTCTTTCAAGTACTTAGCAGCCCGACACGCACCGAGGTCGAAATGGCTCACGAGGAGCATCGTTGGCTCCACATTGGAGTTCCTTCCTTTAGGAACCTGCGTTTCATTTCCAAACCCAGGGTTGTCATGGCGGTCATCATTATGATGGCGGCCGTCAGCACCCAAGTAATGTCCGTCATAACTATGGTTTACTTTCAATTACGTGTGCTGACCGTCATTAGATATAATGCTGTAATCTTTACAACAATGCCGGGATTCGCCCACCAAATCCTTTTCGTCACCCCGAGCTTCCTTTCTTCCGGCCAGTTCAGCAATGCGTCTGCGACGAACGCCGGCGGGCTCTCGAGATCCGGCATCCTGACCCTGCAGACTCAGGCATCCCAGAACAACCTGACGAATCTCACCATTGCCGACTGTCTGAATGAATTCGGAGGTTTGTACCAGGGCGACTTCAGCGCCGTATTGCTGGTCACGGATTCTGCCTCAACCAGCAACTCCCTCGTCCAGACGGCGAAATCAGGCTCCTCGCTCTCTCAATTCGTTGACCCGACGAACCCTTCCTCCATCAAGATCAACGACACAACCGCCGAGTACTGCCTCGCCCGGCCCGAGTCACGCAAATCTTGCTCAGTAATCCTCAACGGCTCCCTGCTTGGCGTCATTGCAATCCTCAACCTCGTCTCCGTCTCTGCCATTGGCGCGGTGTACTTCTTCACCGGCTTCGAGCCTCTCGTGACGCTCGGCGACACTCTCGCATCCTTCATCACCCACCCAGACCACACCACCAAAGCCTCCTGCCTCCTCGACAAGAAGGACGTCACCCAAGGCCGCTGGGGCTACAATGAAGCCAAGTACTGGACTTCCAAGGAACATTTCTGGTTCCAGACCCCCAGCCTCTCCCTCTGGGCTGTCTGGTTCCTCACCTGGGCCGCGCCTACAGGCCTTGCCGCCGCGGCGCTGGCGATTCCATTGAGCCAAGATACATCCGCCAGTCTCAGCGCCTTCGGCCACGCTCCGGACCACCAGTTGTACATTCTCCACGATGGAGCCGCCCGCGCAGGCTTCGCCCTCGTCGCGGCTCTCCCTCACCTCCTCCTCGCCGCCCTCTACCTCACCACCAACATCCTCCTGTCCTCCTACTTCCTCTCGCACGAGCTGAGCCAGTACGCCCTGCCCGGCCTGACCCTCCCCCTCCGCGTCAGCTCCGGCCGACCCCTCGGCGCGCAAACAACAAGCCTCTACCTCACCCTACCGCGCCCCTTCTCCTGGCTCCTCCTCCTCCTCTTCGCCGCCGCAGGCTTCG
This sequence comes from Colletotrichum viniferum, assembly GCA_020226115.1. Taxonomy (NCBI): domain Eukaryota; kingdom Fungi; phylum Ascomycota; class Sordariomycetes; order Glomerellales; family Glomerellaceae; genus Colletotrichum; species Colletotrichum viniferum. The sequence goes on from JAGFBE010000018.1 coordinate 673,773, forward strand.
TCCTCAGCCAGTCGGTAGTGATGATCTCCGTCGACTCCCTCCCCGCCGCCAAGGACGCAGACTTCCCCGCCCCCATCAACGGCGTCGGGTTCAGCGGCGTCGGGCTCCTGGCCCTCCTCGCGCTCCTCGTCATCATCGCGGGCCTCGTCCTCGGTCTCGGTCTCCGCCGCGCGGATCCCACGCCCACGCGGGTCGACGGCGACCCGTCCGGCAACCCGCTCGTCCTCAAGGGAGGGAGCTGCTCCGCCGTCATCAGCGCCAGGTGCCACCGCTCCCCCTGCGACGTTGGCGCCGCCTGCCGCGAGGTTGCGTGGGGTGTCGTCGCTGAGGGCGAGGGAACGAACGTCGGGCACGCCACGTTTTCGAGTTTGCCCGTCACTGTTCTCAATCCTGTCAGGAGCTATGCTTAACAGGACACACACACACACGCTCGTTCGTGATTTATTTCTCGTTTGCTTTTTTTCTGTTCTCCTTCCCTCTTTTTGGGGAGGCCGGCATCTATCATCATACATCATTGTCTATTGTTGTTTCTATTCGGCTGTACATATTTTTTCGGTTCCAGTGGGTTCATCTATCAGGATGACTGGACCACTTCTCTTCCTGCGTCGCAAACCAAAAATACGGAGTGGCGAGTCGGTTTTTCAGGTGGGAAAATATGCATGCATTTTAATGGTGTTAATCGGGGATGGGGTTTCACGCATGAACGCGACGGCACGGCGACAACCACTCAAGAGAAGGAGTGGTGAGGTCGGAAATAGAGAGAGGGAAAAGAACATGTTTGTTACGTGCGGATTTGGGATAGGTCGGATCATTGTAGTAGCTTATACCCTAGCGTTTTGGTTTTGGAAACGGGAAACGACCAACGAAGGACGGGAAGGACAAACACGTACAGATGCCGCCCCTGGATGTGGCGATGAGAGTTTCATTCGGAGCTTCAATGTCAAATGTGATTTCTACGCCTTCTAAGCATCAAACCCTATGCGTCTGACGCGTGTCGGCGAAGTGAATGCGGGAACGAGCGTTGCCTGGTTACACATTATAGCCGCCAAAAATGTGGCTGTATCTTGTGCAAAGACAAGAAGCCCAATTACTGCGACCTTCCTGGACGCGACGTTGTTCTTCAACCCCGTCTCTCAAACTTGAGGAGGAAATCCTGAGCACCCGTGTCAACGAGATGCAGGCAAGAGAAACGATATCGAGAGAGAGAATACACGGCATATCACAGAATCAGAACGATTTCGGCGCGTCAAAACCCGGCGGCCTCCTCGCCCTCGAGAGGGCGAAAATGTGCGATGATTTCGCTAGGGAGGTACTAGTGTACAATACAGGAGTTCCAGTAGCGACTGTGTCCCGTCTCGTCATTTGTTTCCCTCGTCTGCCTAGATGCAACTTTTGCCACGGGGGGTTGGCAGATATATCCACTGGTTCCCGAGCTATTGGTATCAGAAAAATGGACGTGTCGTGTCCGCAAAGTCTTCCGCGGGAAGAAGGGGAAAATGGTAGAAGGAAAAAAGAAAAAGTTCTGTGCGATGAAGTCCCTTCTCGCGGTACGCCTATGCTTGCTTCTCGCTGTTTCGAAAGTCCCCCATCCAACAATTCATGTTAAGCAAATTATTCGTACAAAATGCGGTGAATTACCGCTCATAGTGTTGGGCGACGACGTCGATTCAAGCTCAGTCCTCAACAGCAACCTCGTCGGCCGGCTTGACTGCATTCGATATGCTCGACTTGACGTTCCCCCTTGCTTTCTCCTGACTCTCGACGAAGCGATCCCAATGCAAAGGATCCAATGCCCGCAGTCCTTCACGGACTTGATCGCGGTCCTCGTGGAGAACGCGCATGATACCCTTCTGCTCAACCTTCTCAGTCAAATCCGCGTCATCAATCTCTTCGATCATCTGGTGAAGCATGGCGGTATGCTTGGGATCGAGGCCGACCTCAAGTACGCCGCTGAGCAAGCCATAGTATTCAGGCTTGATGATGCCGGAGCGAATCTTGTGACCAGTTCTGTGAATTCTGCCTTCTTCCTCAATGAGCGCCTTGGACGTATGCGACAACGTAGAGTTCGTGCGCGGCAGACCAGGTCGGACTTGCAAGCCAGTCTCATCTTCGGGATCTGAAGGAATAGTTCCTTGGTCAGGGTCTTCGGTAGAGGACAATGATGTGCCCAGCCGATCGCTTTGGCTGGGCATTGTGCTTTCCGAGGCTTCGTCGGTCGACACTCGAGTGTCGGGGAACTCATCCTCGAATCGCTTGATAATATTGGCCAGTGTGGTGTCGAGGAACATCAACTTGCGCAAGTTGTGTTCATCTTCTTCAGGGTTGATCCTAGCCTTTGACAAGGCAGGCTGCAATCGCTGGCGAATCTTGCGAGCGCTTGCAAGGAGATGCTTCGACATGTCTTTGGCCTTTCCAGGAGGAAGCTTCGGTCGAGGGCTTGCCGGCACTGGCACGCCATCTTCAAAGTCTCGGATGAACTCGCCAGACTGTCTTCTCGACTCATCTCCTCTGTTCTTCAGACAGCACGTAAGGGCCTTGACAACTCCCGTTCCACCAATGACGTAGTCATCATCAGGGGCCGACTCGTTGTCTGAGGAATCGTCTCTCAGCACGTCGTGACCAACCAAGTGTGCAAGCACATCGGGGTAAGGAGGAATTGGGCCACCAGGTTGAGGCCCTTGAGTCTCGGCCAGAACCGTGGATATAACATTGCTGATGTCTCCCATGGGGAAGCGATCCATGTTCCGCAAGCAATATGCCACAACCTGTTTGGCCAAAGCCTTGACAATCTCGCCAGAGTTGTCGCTAGGAGGATCAATGTCGACACACACGATCGACTTGGAGACTCGTGTGGCAGCCAAGAAGGATGCATACAAGGCGCATGCTTCTTCCTGAGTCTCCTCAGTCTTGGCATCCGTAAGCTTGACCAACTCTGGATTCTCAAGGAAGCTAATGTGTGCTAGTAGCTTCGCCTCGGGAAGGATCTCTGTGAGAGCGATTGCCTGCTCAGAAGTCATGGCAACATCGGCTAGGTGGATGCGACGCAAGCCATTGAGCTTCGGTATGTATCTGGAGATTGTTAGTAACTATCAGCCATGGTTGAGTGGACACAACTTACTTGCGCAAGAGACCAATAGCACTGGGATCTGATTTGCATAGATCCCGATTGTGAGAAAGGTCGATAAAGCGAAAGTCCTTGAGCTGCGCAAGCGCGGGGAAGATTTTGCAAAGGGAACCGGGCTTCAGGTTGCATTCAGCCAGACTGAGTGCCCACAAAGAATCCTTTTCTGAGATCGCGTTCGCAATCACGTCCATGTGATCTCGGAGATCATTGCCGCCAAGATCCAGGCCCTCGCAAAAGCTCTGGGAGAGGTATCTGGCAACGTGTTGCAGGCCCTTATCATCAATATTGTTATGAGCAAGGCCCAGACGTTTGACGCCACACTGGTTAATACCATCGATTATCACTCCAAGGTCATCCGGATTCAGGTTGGTCTCTCCTAAATTGACGAGCTCGAGTGTGGACCCAGCCAATCTTTCACCAATAGCCTTGGAGAAGAGTGTTGCTGCGATGTTCTGGGGTCGCTCATCATTGGAATGCCGGAGCAAGTGATGACTGTAACCATTTCCGTTTTGAGCTGATGCGGGGGGTCGAGGAAAGGGGATGGTGGATACATCGAGAAATTTGAGCGTTCGGCAGAGGTAGATGAAGAGGCAAATGTGCTTCCAGCCTTCGGGTCCGATCTTATTGTTCTTGAGAACAAGGCGTTCGACGAATCCTCCCTGGATTGTGAGGCCATCAGGTTGGGTGTGCTTCCGCCGCCTAGATTCGGGCTTCTTTGTAGCCAGTAGGCCGGCAAGGATGACTCTCAACCCCTCGTCTGAAAGGCCACAGTTCTCCAAAATAAGCTCCTTGACCGGGACGACGGCTAGATAGTCTCCCAAAGTGACGAGGTCTGGCAGCTGGAGCCAGTAGCCTGTGAGATCCAGCTTTTGCACCATGCCGATGTCGGATGAGCAATTTGAAGGGCTGCTCAGCTGCTCGGTGATCTTCTTAAGGATGGGCGTTTCTCTCAACTGGCAACAGCGCCGGTATATCCTAACCGGGTTTGTCGTGGGAGATGCTGTTGTCTTTGGTGTTGCAGCTGGCGTGCCTTCGCTGGAAGAGTCGCTGTCGTCGACATGAATCTCCATTGGGATCGTGCCATTGGCCTCGGCTTGTTTCCTCTTCTTCTCTTTCCTAGCTTTCCTCTCCTCTTCGCTCTTCTTTTTCCTCTCCTTCTTCTTGGTATCCTTCTCCTTGTTTTCCGTGGGTGGGTTTGCAGGGGTAACTTCGCCGTCCTTCTTTTCCTGGGCCGAGTCGGTTCCTTCCCTTTCTGGCTCCTTGGGTACGGGCTCGCCTGTTTCGTGGATGACTCCATCGCGCTCCTTTTGTTCCTCGAGCGACTTTGGGTTCTTGAGCGCCTCACCCTCACCCTTTTCTGTCACTTTCCGGGTCTTCGACTTCTCAAGGGGCTTCTTCGCTGGCGTATCCGTATCGACATACTTTGGCATTGGCGCGATTTCAACATCGACGCTGAATGCGACCCTTCGAAGTTTCGCCTGATGCAAGTCCGAAATCTGACAGCGCTCGCGATTGCGGTCAACATTCAGTACCTTTCGCTCGACCAAACCATGGGTGCCCTTCGCGCCCGGTCCCAAAACACCGCCCGAGGAAGACAATCGGCGAAAGACTCCGAGGAAGCCAGCCTGGCCGCGGCCGGGAGGCGCTGGTGTGTATGGCTGGTCCCCATCGTACTTGGCAGCGTGCGGGAGCACTGCATTCTTCGCAGGAGTCACCTTCGGAGGCACCGGACCGGAGTCCTTTGGGGGAGTGTTCTGGGGCTGTTGGTTCGCTTGCGCGTTATTGTTGTTCGGAGAAGAGGAAAACTTGGAAGAAATGTTGGAAAACCACGAGTTGCGGCGGGTGGGCGGAGTGCCGTTGGGACCCGACTTCTCGTTCGACGGGCTTCTGCCTATGGGAGGACGTCCCACAGGAGTAGGCTTCGCGCCTTCTGTTGAACCTTTTGTGGCGTCTGTCGTCGTGCCATTGGTGTTTCCGTCGCCGTTGACGGGAGGCTGGCCGGCGGTCGGAGAGGCAGGGTTTGGTATCTCTCGAGGGGTGGATGTCGAGGATCGCCGTGCGGTAGAAGGCTTCAGCGCCTTGTCTGTGAGTCGCATTGCGGATTAGTAACCGGAGGTTTGTATGTTTGGTTCAAAGACAAGACGAGCGAGAATGAGGAGCAGAAGTCGCGGGAAGTGACGGGTTCTTGGATATAAGCAGCGGGCGCGAGACCCAGAGATGCTACATCCAGTGGCAAGCGGTCGCAGGCCGGGTGCTGCTTATCTGGGCCGACTGGGCTGCTGGGTGGGATGCGGATGCGGGCGCGGTAGGCTCTGGGCGGCTGGCCTGGCATAGGCGAGCAGCGAGCGACGAGTGTGACTGGGTGACTGGGCGGGCGATTTGCGACTGGGGGCAAGCACCAACTGCCCTGGAAAATGAGGTCAGATGGGACGTGATTGCGTACCTTTTGGAGAGCCGTGGGTCATCCAGCTAACGTCTACTCCATGAACCTGCTCCATATTGTATGTCGCAAAGATATCAAGACTAGGCGTAGAGGTGAACGGAGGGCCGCAACGGGCCAAGAAGACGAGGTCGTCCGGCTGGAGGCGAGGAGGATGTTCGCCGGAGGGAGGAAGCAGTGGAGGTTGACTTTCGGGGAGACAGAGGAAGGTGATGGAAGAGACGAGGTGCGTTCAGCCCCGGCGGGCGGGTGACTTTTTGCTGAATGCGAAAGAGGGCGGGAGGTGGAGGGTACTTCGTTATTCACTTGATCCCCGGACCCTGGGAACCGTGGGACGGGATGGGTGTGGTGGCTCTCTCCTCTCGGTACGTAGATGCGGGACGGCAGCAGTGCCAGCAGCAGCAGCAGGAGGAGGAGTAGGTAGGATTGATGGATTCCTCGCGGCGTCCGTCAGGCACTGCACTCCAACAAGGTACGAATAGGTATGCACCTCAGCAGTATTCCGGGCACTTCACTTCTTCTAATGCGTGGAAGGAAAGGCCGGACGTGGCAGCTTTAGCGGGGTTCATTAACCTTTTTAGAGGAGAGGCATCTCGTCATTGGCAGGAGATGGGCAGCGCCATGGCCCAGATTGGAGACAGCACGCCTTGGCTTTCACTCGTCCTGCGAGCCTTGTTCTCGCACAATCACGGACGGCACTGAGACTCGCGAATAAGCTCTCGTCGGCACCGGGCATGCTCGCTCGCAAAACATAATATTTCACCGGATGCCTTGGGCTCCTTTAATTACTTATTCCGATTATGGTAATCAAAATCCTCATGTCAATCCGGCTGACAGATGCTGGTCCTGGCCCGGTGGGAAGTCCCGCGGCAACACCACCATCACCATCGGACGGACTTGATCATGCCATAACATCGGCCACTTTTTCTCCCTTCTTTTCTTCTTCTGCTTCTTCGCCCGTCCGGCACTCTCCATCCTTTCCTTGTCTACCTTAGTTACGCTCCTGAAGCTACTGGACGGGATTGACACAAAGCCGTCTTCACTCCCAGCTTTGGGAGCAACTGACGTGAGCCGTCCTCCGGCTGAGGCGACAAGCCAGATCGCCTCCCGCTTACAATAGCAACGCATTGGATGTCTAATAGACCTAGATCGAGCTGGGCGCGATCCGGAGGTTGCAGCTGGCGCTCGCAGCACCACCAACGCTACTGCCCCCCAAAGTCTCTAGCACACGGCGAGAAAACACCGGCGACAGCGAGAGCGACGGTTGGATGACAGGCATTGGCTGGTGGTCCTCAGGTACTCCGGGCTCCTCCAGGTCCAGGCCTGTACCTACCTTACCTACCTACCTGCTTCCACCGTCTTCTGGTTGGACGACACTGCCGTTCGCCCCCACTGCCCAGCGGGGTTTGGCAACGTCAGAAAAGCCGTGGATCGTGGGTATGACCGCTCACCTGCTGCCGCCGCCAGTGCCAGTGCCAGTGCCAGTGCCAGTGCCAGTGCTCAGTCAGTGGAGGGCAATCATTTCCAAGAAGCGGACGAACCCCTCCTCCAACTTGTGCTGTCTTGACGACTCGCATCCTCGAGTCCTCGAGTCGAAGACAGCGACGCCGTGCTTCGTCTCACACTCACCAGAGGCACCGAATCGTACCCAAGGCCTGGGCTCATCCGCATCGGTCCCCGTCTCCGGCCGTCTTGCAGAATGCAACCTATCACTAGAACCGCACGCTACTGCACTGTCACCTTACAACACCTCACAGAGTTCGCACTTGCCCATTGCAGCTGTAGCTGAGCCCTCCGCTGGCCATGGCGGCGCCTTGCGGGCGAGGGCGATTCAGGGTCCAGATGCCTCTCCACGTTTGCATTAACTGACAAAGAACCGGTCCCTGGATAACGACTTGCTGTCTGCGACTAAGGTAACTCAATCCCGTAAAAATGCACATGGGCCACTTTACACTCATGATTCGACTCGGAGTCTCTGGTCGACTGACTGACCGCCCCCTGAGCATCGCGAGATCACGGGGGCCGCCTCGCTTCCTGAGAAGCGGACATCGCGGTTGGCCCTTGAGGGTCTCCCCTGCTCCCATCCAGCGGTGTCCCCCTCCCTTCTAAAAGAAGACGGCCGGACACCGCCAGAAAAAAAACAATTGGATCATCCACCATCAACCCTGCAAGTCGCCCGGGAAGGGTAGGGGACGGTGGGCTCTCTCTTCTCTCGTTCTGCAGCAATGCCAATGGCTCTTCGCACAATTGCCCCGAAGACAACCCAACAGACACAGACGCCTTTCCTCTTTTCGCTCCATGAGATGATGTGATTCGGGGCTTGGTGGGAAAACCGTTTCCTGGGTCCCTCCACCCCGCCGCCGCCATACCCTCCGTCCATCCCGTAATTCCCGCGCGCGAACTGACGAGATGTGCCTTGTTGTGCAACCATTTGGCCTCTCAATCCCTCAAATCGAGCAACTCACATGCCGCGGACCCTCTCTTTTACCTCATGTCGCCATCAACGCTTTTCGGACACTTTGTGGGCCTGGCCCTCTCAACCCCTTCGCATCACTCCTCTGCCTTGCAGTAGCAGCATCGCGTCCAAGGGGGTTAGGCGGGACACAAGCCTTAAGGCACTCGGTTTCAATCGTCCTTCAACTGGCCATTCCGACATCATCGACCGCCAGCCCCCGCCAGATCCATAAGGCTAAAAGCACGATATTGAACCATTGCCGCTGGTGCCATTCCGGTGCCCTCCGACCCCGGCAGAGAGAAAAGAAAAAACCCGCAGATGCCATCTCTTGATTCTCGACCTAGATCGTCATTTTTCACCATTTCCCTGGCGTGATCTGATATCATTGGTGCTCCTATGCGGGGTCTCGTGCCCTGGTCTTGGCCTCAGCACACGCCTAAACCTCGTCTCGGTGCAACCTACTCGAAGCCCAGCCAGGTCCCATCAAACCAAGCTAGGCCGCCGGTCAGCCACCATGCCTTGGGATGCCTTAGCGAGGATTCAAGCATTCGCCGTCGCACCGTCGTTGTGGCCGGCACACACACCACTGTGGTAGCCAAGTCGGTTAGCCACGGTTCATGTCTCACGCTGTTGTTCGTTTTTATATCGACTTCAATGGTTGACGTATGGCATTTGGGATATTCTTATTGAATTGTGTTAGAGTTCCTTTCCCTTGGCCCATCATAATCCCCTTCCGGATTTTGTTTGCCTCATAACTCCGAGAGACTTGAGAAAAAAGTCATGCCAAAACGTCAAAATGCCCTGATGTCCCCACGCGTGAATGGATTTTTTAACCGCTAGATACAACAACAAGCTTACTCCTCACGGAGCTCGGCGATGCGCTGCTTGACGCGCTCCTCCTTCTCCTGCTTGGTCAGGCGCTGGACCTTGAACTTCTTGGACTCGGCCTTCCACTCCTCCTTGGTCTTCTTGGAGCCCTCGGGCTTCTTCCAGGGGTCGGCGCGGATGGCGGCGTGAGCCTCGGTGTAGAGGTCCTCAAGGCCGTCAGCCTCGACGTCGTCGTCGATGTACTGCTGGAACTGGGACTTGAAGCGCTCCTCGTCGTCGTCGGCGAGAGTCTCCATGTACTCGGCAACGTGGCCACCGAAGATGTAGTTCTTCAGGGTCTCGGCGTCGAGCTCCTTGGTCTCGATGTCGTAACCAGGGAAACGCTTCTCGGAGTGGGGGACGAAGATGCCACCGTCAGAGGCACCCTTCATGGCGCCGAAGACACGGGCACCGGTGGAGGTGCGGTGAAGACCGACGTCAAGGAAGGCCTTGAAGGGGCGGCGCTCACCATCGTCGGTCTCAATGGCCTCGGTGAGGGTGTACTCACCGTCGGCCTCCTCGACACCAGTGAAGTCCTTGTCGATGCCGAGCTTGGAGAGGGCACGGCGGGCGATCAGGAGACCGGTGGCATAGGCGGCAGCCCAGTTGGTGAGACCGTGAGTGATGCCGTAGGCGGGGAGCTCGTGGGCGTAGGCGGCGACGAAGACCTTATCACCAGAGATCTCGGAGGTGACGATTTGCATGATGATGTCACGGTTGGTGAAGCGGACCACAAGACGGTACTTGGGGGCACCGTACTTGTTCTTGGCCTGGGTGATCAGACGCTTACGGGCATAGTAGTCGGTCTTGCCCTGCTGTCTGCGCTTGTACTTGGTCTGGAAGCGGCTGTTGCGAGGTTCAAGGTCAGTACGTTGTGCGCACAAATCGTCGCGAATGTCAATTGGGAACTAACCTGTAGTACGCGCTGTTCTTCACCAACTTGTGGAAGGCCTGTCACGATTGAAAATCCCGAGTCAGCAATTTGCGCTTCAGATTTGGCCCTCGATCCGAAGCATCTTGCTTTGACTCCTTTCCCCAAGAGACATTTCTGCCTGCAGCTAGGGCCATGCCAAATTCATTTGATTTTCATCAAAATACATTGTGGCAGAGTGTAGTCGTAGTCGTCTTCGCTTCGATATCGAAGAAATGGTGTGAGTTGTCTCAACTTACCATCTTGACGGTATTGGCTGGCGGGCGGTTGGCTCAGCTAGTTGTCGATTTTTGGTGTTGTCGTGGGTTGTCGATCGGAGGGAAACTTTCGAGGCCTTCCTTCCGTGATAAATTTGTGTGGGCGATTTTTGGCAGCCCTAGCGAGTGCCCCACTATCGATCGCGCCTGCCGGTCGTCTGCGAAGCTGGTCGGGGACGAGTCACGGGACCGGCGGACCTTGGTCAGTCACGAGTCACGTGGAGGGACCCGCTAGCAGGGAGTCCGTAGTGGATTGTCAATTTGGTCCTACTGCCGAGGTCCACGGGAATTGTCACCGAGGTGGGGGTCGAGCTTCCCCCAGGTTTCGGCCCCGATCAACCGTCTCCGCCTCCAGAGCGACGCGCTGAATCGTGGTACAAGTAGATAGTGCACATCTCGCTTTCTCAATGACATGGAGTCCTTCGAGGGATCAGACACCTTCTTTGTTGATCATGTGCTTGAAGCCGTAGACAGCATGACTGGATCCAAGCAGCCCAAGGTCCTCCTCTTCGACATTGGCGGAGTGTGTGTAAGTGACCCTCTCATCTCTTCAGTCCTCGCACTCGTCGGCGGTCTTGGAATTGCGACTGCATGGCGATGAGGTCAATTGGTTTACCTAACACTCCCTAGGTCGTCTCGCCCTTCCAATCCATTCTCGACTACGAGCTCAGTCTCGGCATCCCGCCAGGATGGGTCAACTACTCCATCTCCAAGACGAGCCCTACCGGTTTCTGGCACCGTCTGGAAACGGGCTCAATCCCTATGGATAAGGCCTTTTTTGAAGGTTTCAACAAAGACCTTCACGATCAAGGTCGTTGGGTGGCATTTTACACTGCACAGCAAGCCAAGAACCCATCATTACCCAAGGAGATCCCGCCTGTACCAGATATTGATGGAGAATATTTATTCAACACCATGATGACCAACTCGATCCCTCCGGATCCATGGATGTACCCAGCGTTGAGGAATCTGAAAGCCAGCGGTAAATATATTCTTGCCGCTCTGAGCAACACCGTCGTCTTCCCGGAAGGGCACAAATTATGGACGAAGGACTTTCTCGATCACCCTGTCCGCAGCCTCTTTGACGTCTTCATTTCGTCAGCGCATGTCGGCCTTCGAAAACCTGACCCGAGGATATATCAACTTGCTGTGAAGACCGTCAATGAGTATGCGATCAAGAACGCAGACTCCGAGAGAGGCCGGGCCTTGGGCTGGGCCGATGGGGTCAAGCCAGACGATATTCTCTTCCTCGATGATATAGGCGAGAACCTCAAGGAGGCTAAAAAGCAGGGGTTTGGAACCATCAAGGTCCACCTTGGCAGGACATATGAGGCTGTTGAAGAGCTTGAGAAGGCTACGGGTCTGGCGTTAGAAGGAGATCACCCAAAGGTCCCTATTAAACCAAACCTGAAAGGAAGCGGCAAGGCTAAGTTGTAAACATGTATTACATTACATCTCCATGTTTCGCATTAGACTAACAGAGCCTTGCGACCTACATGTTGCGGGCTACATAGACATACAGGGCATCGACGTTCTCAATTTTGTCATCGACAGCATCCTTTGCCCATTCTTCCCGAAACAGTGCTCTGGCTTTGTTCTTGAATTCGTCCGTCGCCATGTTGACTGTCAACGACGTGCTGATAATCCCGTCAAATTGCTCGTCAATTTGGTCCATGCCGTAGAACGTGCTACCCTGACCAGTTAGTTTGTCCATCAACTCGATCTTCTCCACCGTATAGCCGGCCTTCTCCAGGATCTGCTTGAATGAGTTCCTATCCTTTATCCACGTCCTGTTACTGGGGAATCTGGTCCCCAGTCTGTTCGCCGCGCGCTCTAGCAAAAGCCCGATCTTGAGGTTGTTCTCGTGGGTGACGTCAACCTGCAATCGCCCGCCAGGCTTCAAGTACTTCCTCCACGAAGCGACGACTTGCTCTTGATTGTCAAGCAGAACAAATGCGTTGGAGCACATGATGACGTCGAACTTCTTGTCCTCGAGTTCTTTCAACCCGTCCAGGTCCGTCATGTCGTGGTTGAACAAGTGTATGTCCGCTTTTGGCTTGAGACGCTCTTTCTTCTCTCTTGCCTTGGCCAACATTGCGTCTGTGATATCAACGCCAACAATCTCGCCCTCTTCTCCCACTTGCTCCGCAGCAATGAAGATTTCAAGCCCGGTACCGCAAGCCAGTATCAGAACTCGCTCGCCCGGTTGGACGTCGGCGAGCGCCATGAAGCGCTTGGTGTAGTCGGGATGAAATGAGTTTTCATAGTTGTCGGCCCGCGCAGTGTACATGCGCTTTGAAGAAGCGGCCTGTGTTTCGGATCCGAAGTCCATGCTGTGCGATAACAAAATGTATAAGTTTTCCTTGACTATTGTGGATTCCAAGTCGATGGCCAGTCCGAGAGTCGACTGTTTTGTAAATTCTCGAAACTGCTGAGCCGGTGCGGAGCAGTGATGTCAGTGGCCACTAGATTGATTTTATCTCCTTAAAGTCCGGATTACTGTTCAAACGCGCCTTACACCGGCGCACGATCTGACGATCTGCACACTTGCATCTGCGTGTACGCGTTCTTATTCCACCAGTTTACTCTCCCTCACCGCATGGGACATAAGTCAATCGGTACTCGGCCGGGATTTCCATCGCATAGATCTTATCGATTTGGAGAAGAAGTTCATAGCCTGGCATGAGTGGTCGCACTGATCTGGCTGGGTCGCATCAATGATTGTCTGAGTGTTAACAATGAGTACTGCTGCTTTTCAGTGTTGAGTACTCGCGAGGACATTGACCTAAGCAACAAATAGGGCTATTGAAACGCACGACAACATCGTCTATCGAAGGGTGAGGGACATCTGAGCACGCAAAAAGCACAATTATTATAATATAAGACTTTGGTTTGCTCACTTGAGTCTGCGCCATCCGTATCGATGCTCGCCACTTATCCGACACCAACGCTACCCAAGTTCGCACCACGCCAACGGGGCATTCCTGTTCTCTCTCGTGAAATTTGTGATCGACTCTTTCTTTCCAGACATGGATTGAGTTTCCATGAAGGTTGACTGCTCTTGAACAGCTCAAGACCATTCATAATGTCGAGCGGATCGCTATCTGTCTATAAAAGGAGATGACATGGTGAATCACCATTGCTGGCGGGAAGGCATTGCTTTTGGAAAAAGATTTTCTATTTCTACTCGTCGGCAGCAGAATTTTGAGGGAGTAGAGCTCGGGTTATGGCAATGCATGAGTCCACAGCACAGCCTGGGTGGTGGCCGTTTCGTTGGCCGGCTGGCAGACAATACCAGCACCACATGTGCCAAGTCCAGCGCACAACTTCTCATTCGCTCCGCAACCGCCGACGACAAGTCTTCCCCACGCCATCACCTGCAACACTTTTTCCACTTTCTTCCGTGGTTCTTCGCTTCGTGCTTGCTGATAGATACTGCGGCGCCATTTCCAGACCCGAGAGACTGGATCCGAGGGTTTCATCGTCGGCGGTGAGTCCTCTTTTGGTGTTCATACCGCCAACGGCCAACATGGTGAACAGGCTTGAACCTCAAACGACGTTAGTTGGGTCATTATCACCAGCACTTCAGTTCTTTCTCGGAAACCATTCACACAGACGGAAACGCTGTACATCGAGGTCTCGCAACATGGGCGACGATGGACTTCTTGAACCTAGAAGTACCGCCATGGTATGAAGTCTGCTGTTCCGGCGGATATTACTCACTACCTGAGCGATGAGAACAGATCAGACGACGCTAAAGACTATAAGAACAAGACGATGTAGATCACGACCGATACGGTTAAAGGGCAATGGTAACGATACCAGTTAATACATAAGTTGTTGAACATGAGAGTACGGAAGTATTGTCCGGGATTCCACCCAGTTGGCTGTCAATTTGCGGCGCACGGCTTCTGCTATGTTGGAGTGTGGCGTGGCTATAGCCCAGGCCTGTAAGCCTTACCGAGGCCTCCTCAGAGGCTTTCCCGTCACTCAAACTCCTTTAAATGATCTAGAATGCCTGAAATTGGCCATGATAGCAATGTTGCGGCATCAAGGAGCCTGTGACAAGAGCTAGTTCTCAACGTCAAACCTTGAATATTCTTTGCAATGGAGGCCCTCATTCAGACATCATGGGTGAAGAATACCAACGAGCTATATCGCTTTCTCGACACCCAATTCAATGCTTGTACCACCTGCCGAGGATATTCTAAGAACAAGCCGACTTGTGGTAACTCAATAAGCAAAGTCTCCCGCTCTCAGATAACACCCGTCCTGCTCAACATCGTCGAAACGGAAATATTAGCTGCGCGACCAATCATCTAAAGACTCTCGCTTCTCTTGTTCTCTGCAAAAGATATCACCAAACTCAGATTGCCGAGAAAGTGGCACAATGGAGAAGCCGCCTGATCTCGTTCCTGAGCCACGATGCTGCGGTAACTCAAGAAGCGGATACCAGAAATCACCCGAAATCGACTAAAGCTTCAACTCAACTCAGCGGAACTCGAGTCAACATTCTCAAAACACCAGCTGCGGTTCAGCCATCAACAAGTTCTCATGCTGAAGCAAAACCAGGAATATCGTTGAGAAATACCGTGGTTAAAGAAGAACAAGACGGACAACACGTCAAGACTGAAGCTGTGCCTTTTGCTTCGGATCCGCTTGAAGACACAGTCAAACGCAATGACACCATACACACCTTCGAGCCCTACTATCAACCCAGAAATATCAGTACGATCAATAATGACATTATCAGCAAGCTCAACAGGCCTTTCATGAAGAGCGAAAAAGAGGGCTTTGCCAAAGGCGAAGGATACATCTATGGCTATCAACTGCCTCAAGACCATAAGACGACAAGCCTTAAGGCCTGCCAAGTGGTTAAGATTGGCTATACGAATGATTACAAAAGACGTATGAGAGAGTGGCAGAAACAGTGTCATTACGAGCCACAACTTGTCTTTGCATACAAAGTCGCGCATCACGTCAAGATGGAGAAGATCATCCACCTACTTCTGCGCAACTATCAGAGAAAAGAGAAATGCCCCGGTTGTCCTGCGCAGCACCACGAATTCTTCGAAGTCGACGCGTCAACAGCTGAGGCAGTAGTGAGGATATGGGCGGTATGGGCTCGACTTCGACCATTTGATGACGGAGGCAGTCTGTCGTCATATTGGTCTCAAAAGATCAAAGAAATGAACACGGAGAACCCTGATTGCTGGGAAAAGCTGATCTTTGACAAGGTCAAGTAGATCTGTGTACGACCTCCAACGATGACTTTGGCGCATCGAATTTTCTTTTTCGTCATGAAAGTTTCAAAGAGTGCAGCCTTTGTATTCCTTGTCATACAGTCCGTTGCACTGACAGCGTCCGCCCCCCCTTTTTACTGAAATTACGCACGTATAATCCCTGTATATATATGAAAATTTACCTAACACTATATAGATATTTATAGTATAGTAATTAACCTATTTTAATAGCTTTAATTAATCTATTCTTATTAAATCTTATAATCTAAGGATATTATAATACCTCCTAAGTGTTATTATACGTTTTAATAAGTAGATAATAACCTATTTAAGTATTATCTCTTATTTATTACTAATAATATATAGAAATAATAACGTATATAATAACTAATATAAGATACTACTAAAGATCCTCTTTAACGCTCTACTTCGCTATTAATTAAGATTATTATATTTACTAAAAGAGCTTACTAAGCTATTACTACTAAAGAGGTTACTAAAGAGGTTATTATTACTAAAGCTAGTTTTAAAACTAATAATTTAGTAACTTCTAAGTTAATATTATAAAAAAAGTATATATATATAGCTTTTTTATTATTATAAAGAGCTTTAAAAACATCTTTTTACTAAAAAGTAATAATAATATAGAAAAAGTAAAAAAAGGATTTACTATATATAATCTAACTCTAAAATACTTTATTTTTATTAATATTATTATTTTAACTAAACTTAACTCTAGTTAACTTAACTTTTTATTAAACTACTTAATTTATAAATAATATATTTATAGTTTCTTACTATAATACTAATAATATATTTATATTATTCTCTAATATATTTAAAGAGAAAAAAGATATAAGTAATAATAAACTAACTCTACTATAAATCTAAATTATTTATAGTTTAATATTTAAAAGTAATAGTTTATTTATCTTTAATCTAACTATTAAGAGTATTATATATAATAGATTTAGCTTTATTAGTATATTAAATATAAATAGTAAAAACTAAGAGATAAATAGTAGTATTTAATTTAAAGTAGAAATAATTTATTTATATAATTTAAAGAAAGCTAATATTACTATTATTATTACTTAGAAGAAACTAACTAATATATTTAAACTAATATTAATTTTTACTTAAGTATATTTATCTATTAGAAGTATTACTTAGCTAAATATTCTATAAATTAATATTACTCTCTTTTTTAAATAAGCTAAAAAGAGAAATAAAATCTATTTTACTATTAACTAGTAATATAGTATTATATTAATCTCTAGTAGAATAATAACTAGTATATAAACGCTTTAAAAAGGTAATTAAATAAGTATTTTAATTAGTATATAAAAAGTAATTAATTATAAACTTAATAATCTTATAAATATTAAATATTAAAAAGAAAGTATATATAAATAACTTCTTTATATATATATCTACTTAAAGTATTATAAATATAAGAATAGTTTAAGTAATAAGAAGTTTAATTAATATTATATACTAAGTTAGAAATACTATAAAATTAAATCTTATTATATAGAGAAATAAGTAAAAGCTATTCTAAATAAGTAAACTAATATTAATAATATAGAACTACTTAAAGAACTACTAAGTAAGATATTTTATAACTAGTTTATTAAAGATAAGAAACGCTAGAGTAAAAGAAGTAGAAATATTATTAAAGTTGATAATAATTAGAAAATAATAGTAATAATAAAAAAAAAAGCTAGAAATACTATACTTCTACTATTAAAGTTAAGATCTAGTTTAATTAATACTAATAGTAATACTATTATTAATATATATAGTAATATAGAGGTATTAAATTATTATCTTTAGTATTCTAACTTATATATATAGCTATTACTACTACTACTAGTATATTAGCTATATATAAATATCTTATAGTATTTATTACTAACTCTTCTACTATTAAACCTTCTAAGTATTTATTAACTAAGTATTATACTCCTAATTTATTTATTTTTACTAGTAGTACTAAATTTACTTTAAAAAGCTTTAAATTAAATAGCTAGCTTTATTAAGTAGTTTATATCTATCTATAGTAAGTAATATAATATTAATAAAAAGTTTAGAAAAAAGCTATAGAAACTATAATTAGTAAATAGTAGCTTATAAGTAATTTATAAGTTACTAAATATTTAGTTTACTAAATAAAGATTTACTTAAGATCTTATTAAAGATATTAAGAACTTAATTAAATCCTTTATAGATAGTAGACTAGTAGTACTTACTATATAAAGTAATCTAATACTTTCTCTAATATAGTATCTTATTCTAAACTTTATTCACACTATTAAGAGTTAAAAAGAGATATTTATATAAAAGTATATACTAAATTATTAAGAAAAATAATAGTAATATTAGTTAAAAACTCTATAGTATTAGTTTTAAATAAGTTAAAATTATCCTAATATATTAACACCTTAGTACTATATTAATTTATTAAGTAAAAGATCTATAGTATACTAGTTAAAGTTAGTTAATATAATAAATATATATAGAGCTATTTATTATTAAATATAGCTAACTTTATAAACGTTTTAAAACTTTTTAGTTTTATTTTATTACTATTACTATTAGTATTATAGATACTATCTATATAGTTATAAACTAAATAAAATAAAATTAAGCTAAGTAATAAAGATAATTAGATTTAAATCTTAAGTAATATATTATTAATAAAGATATATTACTTAGAAGAGAATAAAGAAAAAGAGTAATATAGTAAGAGTAGTATAAAGTTTAACTATATATATAATTTTTTTATATAATATATTTAATTATAGAAAAGTCTATTTATAACTATAGATTTAATATTACTACTCTATATATATAAAAGTACTAGGATTACTATAATTTTAGATCTATAAATAATATAATCTATCTTAATACTTTCTAGTTAGTTATAGTTAAAGTCTCTAACTATAGTAGTTAAAGTTTATAACTATAGTAATATATTATTATTATAAGTTATTACTATAAGTATTAATAATGTATTTTAGCTACTATATAAGTAAAATTAATATATATATATATAGCTATTAATAAGAATAATAGACAATAATAAGTTTTCTATACTTTAGTATAATTATAGTTAAATCTTTTATCATTTTACTAGCTATAATTATAGATCTAAAAATTCTCTATTTTATAATAATATAATTAAGATTTATTATAATTACATAATAAAGATTTAGATTGCTTATTAACATTTAATATTTATAGATTATTCTCTTTTTTATAGTTTAATATTATTAAATATATACTCTATTCTATTAAAGTTAATAAATAAATAGTAGAAATAGCCTTTAATTTAAAGTAAATAATACCTAATCTCTATAGTATAGTTATATAGATATTCTATAAAATCCTAATTATTATTCTTATTATTATTCTACTTTAAATATATCTTTCTAATATATTACTTTAGATTACTAAAGTACTCCTTAATAGACTTAAAGTCTAGTGAATATAGAGGTAGAAACTTAAGATTAATACTTAATACTTAGTATAATTCTTTAATTTAAAGTATATAATAGTAAGAGAGGTTATCTATAATAATAATAGAGTTTAGCTTTAGAAACTACTTATACTTTAGAATAAAACACTTCTATAGCTAATAAAAAAAGCTATTACTATTAGTTATACTATAGTATATAGTTAAATATAGAATACTACTTAATATAAAAGCTAATAGGATTTATATATAAAAGTTCTATTAATATATAACATTCTTTTATAATAATAATAATAATATAAGAATAATAATAACGCTTAACTTACTTTAATATTCTATAATAAATAAATAAATAACGTTTAAAGTATAAAACCTTATATAAAAATACTCTATTTATTATACCTTATAACTATAATATTAATTATATAATATATATACTTACATAAGCACCTTATATAATTAGCAGTTTAGTAAGTTACATTTTAGGTTATTTTTCCCCTTACTTTTCTCTACTAGAGAATATAACCTACTAACTATATTAATAGAAATTATTATAAAACATCACTTCTCTTATTATTATCTATATAATTAAATACTCTTTAATACTTAAAATTATTACTTTTTATTATAATATAAGTCTATTTATAACTCTATACTATATAAATATATATACTACGCCCTTATATACGCTTATACCTATACTAATAAGTTATAAACTTAGTTTAGAAATAACCTCTATTCCTACTATTTTTTTACCTCTCCCCTATTTACTTATAACGCTTTATTTTTACTTAAAGGTTATATATACTAAAAATTAATCTTTTAAACGCTTTTCTATCTATACTACTTTTATAGAACTAGAAATACTAACTAGATTAGTTATTTAGTTCTATAAGATTTATTTTCTTTAAATCTATATATTAAACTCTATTTAAATTAACTATATCTTTATTAATCTTTCTCTAAGTAAATAAGCTCTTACTACTATTTTATTTAATCTATATTCTTTAAATTATCTCTTTAAACTATTTTCTAAGCTATTACTAATTTAGTTTAAACCTATACTTACTATTTAATAGATTTCTTCTTAACTAATTTACTATATAGGATATATATCTCTTTAGTTAGATATAGGTCTAACTAAAGAAGATATTAATTAAAAAGAAGGAATAAAAACTACTCTTTTTTATAAATTAAACTCTTAATTTCTAGGTTTATAACTATTATAACTTTATTATAAGAACTACTATACTATATATATAATAGCTCTTTAGTTAATACTTTTACTATTATTAAACCTTTATAAAGTTTATAATTATATATTATATCTTATTAAAGTAATAATAACTAATTTTAAAATTTAGTTCTTTAAGCTTATTAGCTTAGAGAACTATAAAGTATAAGCTATATATATTAAAGCTTTACTATATAGTAAAGATATTACTATAGACCTTATTAAGCTTATTTCTTCTAATAATAAAAATAAAAACTATAAAGCTTTAAGTTATATATAGTTATTCTATAATAATAAGCTTCTAAAAGTTATAAAAAATAATAAAGATATTTATACTACTTAGGAATATCTAAAAGCTCTATATAAGCCTATAGGTTTTATAAATAAGTTTTTAACTTATAAAGAGTTTTTTAATATTTCTTTAGATAACTTTAATTCTATAGAAGAATATATAAATAAAATAAAAGAACTTATAAATAATTTATCCTATAATAAGCTTAAATTACCTAATTAAGTAATTATAGCTTATATACTTAATAGTCTAAATAAGACTTATAAGGTTTTTATAACTTTTATAATTTAATCTCTTAAAACTAACCTTACTACTTATAATCTAGACTCTTTATATATTAATTTTATAAATAAGTATAAGAGAAAAAGTAGTAGCAAAGTAGTTAATAATACTACTAAAGGTTATAATAATAAAAAGAATAAAAAATAAAATAAAAACTAAGAAAATACTAATAAGAAAAATAAAAATAAAATTAATAAAAAACCTTAGAAAAAACAGAAAGGTTTATACTATAAAAATTATAAGAAAATAAACTATACTAAAGAAAACTACGCTTTTCTATATCCTAAAAAAGTATCTAATTAGTAGAAAAAACCCTCTATTAGTACTATTAGTACTAAGGATAAAGAAAAAGAAGTAGTTAATATAACTACTTTAGAAGAAATTACCCCCTATATATCTATAAATAATTCTAAAAATCCTATAGATTTAATAGATTTATCTTCTAATAAAGAAAAAGAAGATATTCTCTTTAAGAATATAAGCTATACTACTCCTAATAATAATATAAATAATACTAATAATCCTTCTTTAGGTTATTTAATTAACTAGTTTATTATTAAGGAAAAAGGAAAAGTAAGGAGTTATAATAATAAAAATGAAAATATAGTTAATATTTATATTAATACTATAGCTACTATTTATATCGTTAATAACTATAACTTATTAAAAAATCATAAAAAAATCAATAAAACTATAAATTAGAGAGAAGTAAAAACTCTTACTTCTAAAATAAAGGATGATTTAATAATATATCTAAATAATAATACTATAATACTAAAAGACGTTTATTATATACCTAAACTAGATATTAATCTACTTAGTTAATCTAAGTTAGATTCCTTAGGTATTACTTCTATTATATAGAAACAACCTATTTTATATAATATTAATAAAGATTATATTATTGCTATAGGGGTAAAGAGAAATAACTTATATTTCTTTTAATTTCCTACTAATAATAATAATAACTATATATATAATACTATAAATAATAATAAATAATAATAATAATAATAATAATAATAATAATAATAGCCTTTAATTATAGTATGAACGTCTTAGTTATATATATTTATAAAGTCTTTTAAAATTAAAAGATAATACTGTAATAAATATAAATAATAATAATAATAATATAACTTTACAGCCTTACAAAGCTTATTATAAAGGGAAATTTATAACTAAGGCTAGTAAGCTATAAGTTTATAATAAAAATCTAGATTATTTAGATTATATAGCTTTAGATTTATATAAGCTTATAACGTCTACTATATATGATAAATATCACTATTTTATTATCTTTATAGATAAATATTCTTGTTTTATATAAGGAAAATTACTTAAAGATAAAGAGAAGTATACTATTAGTAAAGCTTTTCTTAAATTTCAAGCTAAAGTAAATAATAATAATAATAATAAAAGAATAAAAGAAGTATCTATAGATAGAGATATAGAATTTAATAATTATTACTTTAAAGCTATATATACTAAAAGTAGTATAATATATAATAAAAGACCTCCTTATATATATAAACCTAATAGTTTTATAGAGCGTACTATATATACTATAGTTAATAAAATAAGAACTATACTATATAATTTAGGTTTACTACACTACTTATAAAGTAAAGCTTTTTATACTACTTTTTATATATATAATAGGACTTCTTATAGCTTTATTAAGTATAAAACGCTTTATAAAATAAAGAATAATATAAAACCTAATATAAATAATATAAAAGTGTGGAGTAGTATTTACTACTATAAGAATAAAGATCTTTCTATAAAGAAACTAGACGTATAAGTACGTTAAAGTTATATAATAAATTATAGATCTAATAGGTATAAGATCTAGGATATATAACTAAAAAGAGTTTTATAGTTTTAAAACGTTAAAATCCTAGAAAATACCTTTATTTCTTATTATAAAGAGCTTCCTTTAAGTATAAATACCTACTATAAAGATATAAATAGTAGTGTTATGCTAAATAATAATAGACATAATACTACCTAAAAAAGTCTATAAAGAGATATTTCTAGTTAATCTATCTTTTATAGGAATAATCCTACTATAAGTAGTGATATTTCTATAATAAATAACGCTCTTATAAATCTAAGTAATGAGACTAGTATTAATAATAATAATAATAATAATAATAATAATGGCCTCTGGCTGTTCACTGTGATTTTACCTGCTTAGAGCGACAGACCTCCTAACTCTGCGCCTCCTGATAATGCACACAGCCTTCGGTTATGTGATTGTAATCTCTAACTACCTCTCCTAACCTCAGCTGCACTTATATATGCACACAACCTCACGATCTTCAACTTCACTTCAGCAATGATATAGTTTGTGATTACTTAATTACTACAGACTACTGAACTGTCAACCTATCCTCTCTCTTGCGCATCATCTGCGCCGCTAACACCGTCTCTATCACTGCTTCGCCGTCCGCCATTCTTCTTGTTCGATTGGGCTGGCTGACGCCTTCGCAGCAGCTGTGCTATCGTCAGCAACGTTCTCTCTGTTTGGCGTAAGGCGCACTCACCAATGTTCCCCTACTGGGCCTGGGCCTAGGCTGCCTCTGCCTTAGCATTGCGGAGGGCTTGCGCGAAGAAGGGCTACTCCTTAGGATGGCCAGAAACGCGCATAGCCTCTGCGTAGAGGCGTCTAGGGCTGTCGTTTATCGCCTTGATCGTAGCGTAGAGAGGGTCCCCTCTAGGGGTATTTATAAGGGCTCTAGCTATAGCTACTCTAATAATATGCTACTAATTAGTAAAAAAGTACTTACTAAATTTAAGGGCTTTATTTATTATATAAATATTGTTCTATATAGTAATACCTTTAGTTATTCACTTATAGAAGGGCGTACTTCGCAGGGGATTAGCGTTCTTATATATCTCTCGTAGTATAGATATTGTGAAACTTTAGGATTTATTATAGGTTAGTGAGGAAGAGGAAGAGGGATAGGTATAAGGCCTTACGCGTAGCAGTAGAGCTTTTTATACTTCTAGCTATAAGAACCTCTTACAACAACCTCTTTAGTTAAGGAGTTATTTCTTATGTAGTAGCGTTACTAGGCTATAAGAGCCTCAGTGACCTATTTAGCCCTAATATGATTAGCCCTATACTACGTAGCTGGCGCTATTACTGTTCCACTAGTCTATTCAGCTAGGGCGTGCGTTCAACTTTATATGAGGGTTTGCTTACTAGTAGGAATATATAGGGTTTCTATACTATTTTCCTTAATTAGTAAAGGGTATAGGTTAAAGTGCTTATATAGTGTTTCTAGAATTGTGCCTGCGTATGGGGTGAATTTTGCTGTAGTCTTTTTGTAGGGGGGCTGCGTTGTAACTACAAACTCAATAATAATAATAATAATAATAATAATAATAATAATAATATAAATAGTAATATTAATACTAGTAATAATAATACTAATACTAGTATGATTAGTTCACATAATGATAGTATGAAAACTACTAGTATTAATAATAGAGAAATAAATAAACAAAAATCTAAGTTATTAATAGAGATCCCCTCTCTATTAGAAGAAGCTAAAAAAGACTATAAATAGGTTAATAATATAGTTTATAATACTAAAAGTATACTATTATTTACTATAGTAGATTGTTCTACTTTTAGTATTTATAAAATAAATAATAACGTTTTAACTAATAATAATAGTATTACTAGAATAAATACTATTAATAAAGCTTTTTATATTCTATTAGTTATTATATTATATAAGCTTTCTAATATATAGGAAACCTTAAATTCTCCTTATAAAAATAATTAGATTTAAGCTATATAACTAAAAGTAACTTAAATAGAAGATATAAAAACTTAGGAAATTATATAAAAACTAAATAATATTTATCTATTAGGTAGTAGATAGATATATATTATAAAATTAAAAAATAAAATAAATAATATCTATAAATATAAAGTAAAATAGGTTACTTAAAGTTATAATTAATATATTAGTATTAATTATTTAGAAACCTTTTCTACTACCTATAGATCAGAAAGCTATAGGTTTATAGTTATATTTACTATAAAAGAAGAATAAACCTTTCTATAGTATAATATTACTATAGCGTTTATACATACTAATATAGATATAGATATATATATAATACTACTAATAGGTTTTTTATATAATAAAACCACAAATAAGTTAGAATTTAATCCTAATTATAACTATAAATCAAATAATAGTAAATATTACTATAAACTTCTTAAAGCTTTATATAGGTTAAAGCAAAGCCTTAGACTATAGTATAACTATTTAAAAGCTATATTAATAAAATTAAGATTTATTATTTCACTTTATAATGAAGCAGTATTTATATTTAATAAAAATAACTATAAAGCTATAATTTATTATTATATAGACGATATGCTTTTAGTAGCTAATAATACTACTACTAGTAACTATATATATAATAAACTAAAGTAATATATAGAAATATAACTATTAGGGGAGCTTAGTACCTTTTTAAGCTATAAGTTTAAGATAGATTAACTTAATAAGTCTTTCTTTATATATTAAACTAAATATACAGAAAAAATATTAAATAAATATAATAAAACTAATATAAATCTATCTTTAACTCCTATAAGAGATAATATAAATTATATATAAATAAATATACTACTATAAAAGAAGAAATATTATAATTTTAGTAGTAGATTAAAGTTCTTATATATCTAGCTCTAAAGATTAAGTATAATATTACTCTAGTAGTTATAATATTATTAAGATATATAATAAACCCTTTAAAAGAGCATTTTTTAGCTTTAAATTACTTATAGGGATATATAAATAATTTTCCTAAAAGAGGAATTTATTATAATTATAATAATAATATAATATAGGATTTAATAGGTTATTCAAACTCTAATTAAGCTAGAGACCTAAATAATAGAAAATCTACATTAGTTTATATATTTTACTAGGGATTATATAATATAATATCTTATAGTATTATAAAACAAAAAATAGTAGTACTATCTACTTATAAAGCTAAATATATAGCTTTAACTGAGGTAATAAAAGAAGCCTTATATCTATATAATAGTTATAATTTTAATTTAACTAATTTAAGTTTTAAAGCTATAAATAAACCTAAGATTTTTATAGATAATTTAGCAGCTAAAAAGCTAACTAAAAATCCTAAATTTTATAAAAAATCTAAGCATATTGATATAAAGTATCATTTTGCTAGAGAATCTTTATTAAATAAAGATATAATGTTATTTTATATAGACTTTAAGTCTAATATTGTAGATATATTAACTAAGCCTTTAGGCAAGGTTATATTTAATAATATACTTAAAATAATAAATAATAATAATAATAAAGAAAATAATAATAATATATATAATAATAATAACTGCATTAAAGAAATAACATACTAGTTTTTCTCTTACCTTTTTACCTATAAGGTTATTTTATAAGAGTTTTTTAACTAGTTATAAACATATTATATATATTATAGGAATATTTTTTTTATTTTTTCTATAGGGTTTTTAAGTTTTTATACTTATAATGTATATATATGTTAAGTGAGTAAGCTATATACTATATATTAACTGTATATATCTTAAGGGGGGATGTTAATATATAACATTCTTTTATAATAATAATAATAATATAAGAATAATAATAATGCTTAATTTACTTTAATATTCTATAATAAATAAATAAATAACGTTTAAGGTATAAAACTTTATATAAAAATACTCTATTTATTATACCTTATAATTATAATATTGATTATGTAATACGTATACTTATGTAAGTACCTTATGTAATTAGCAGTTTAGTAGGTTACGTTTTAGGTTATCTTTTTCCTCACTTTTCCCTACTAGAGGATGTAACCTGCTAACTACATCAATAGAAATCATCATAAAACATCACTTCTCTTATTATTATCTATATAATTAAATGCTCTTTAATGCTTAAGATTATCACTTTTCATCACAACATAAGCCTATCTATAACCCTATACTATATAGGCGCATATACTACGCCCCTGCATACGCTTATACCTATGCTAACAAGTTCTAGAACTAATTAATCTCTATAGTTTAAAATATAGTAAGCCTTTTTAGTACTTATCTAGTCCTCTATATCTTAGTATCCTTATTAACGCTAGATTTATTAATAAATACTAGCTAATTAGAGTAATATTATTATATATAGTATAAGTATTTATATTATAATTTATTACTTCACTAAATAGTAATAATTATAAACTTCTTATTTATTTAGCTAAATAAATTTAATTATTAACTAATTATAAAATAACTAATCTAAATTTTAAAAGTTTTAAATAGAAACTCTTATATCTCTTTAAGAGATAGATTACTATAGTATTATAGTAGTTTAAAAAGCTCTATATAATATTAGATTTCTATCTTTTATTAACTATAGTAATACTTCTTATATCTCTATACTTTACTAGTAATATTATATTATAATCTATATTATTAAATTATTTATTTAGTATAGCTAATAATACTTACTAATTTATAGGTTTTTTAGTCTTTAAATAGTAATATTATTATATTTACTAATAGCTATAGATTTAATATTCTAGGCGTTATTATATTATTATTATTACTTAGTATCTTTTTTAATATATCTAGTATAATAAACTATAAATATATACTAACTAGTAGTAAATAATTAATAACTAAATATAACTTATATAGTAGTAGACTTTTATATTATAAATAAACTAAATTTTTAAAATAGTTATTACTTCTATTAACTACTAAACCTATTTACTCTAAAGAACTATATTAAACTTCTTAGTATACTTTTATATTACTTAAAGCTATATAAACTATATATTATATAAATATATAAAGTTATATAATAGGTTTCTTCTTCTATTCCTTAGTAAATATTATTTTAGTTTCTTATAAAAGTAAAATATACCTTTTACTAATTAATTAATATAGAGATAAAATAACTAACTAAGTAAGTAATATCTCTATAAGTAAATTAACTACTATAGAGGTATTAGATATATACTTTATATCTCTATTATATAGTTATATATTTAAATACTACTATAACTATAGTAATTAATAGTAATTAATACACTAGCAATAGATTTAACGCGTTTTATATATAATATAGAAAAATGCGCGTCACAGTATAAAATTAGCTTTTTTTTATGTTTTTGCATAAGCGGGGAAAAAAAGGGGGGGCGGACGCTGTCAGTGCAACGGACTGTAATAAGCTTTAGCTGAAACGCTTCGAAGGTTCGTTCTCGAATACCAATGAAATTCACAATGTAGTCCTACGACTCTCAATCATGTTCTCAGAGACCATTCCTTTTACCCCTTGTTGTCAAGCACATATGCCATGTTTTACTAAGGCAGACTTCCACAAGATGTTGTGAACTAAGCACAAATTGATATTCGAAGACAATTCTAAGGAAAACACCCGCCTCGCTATGTAGACTTTACAGTTGAAATGTCGTTGTGAAATCTTTAATCATTTCCAAAACAGTCTTTCCCTTCTCTTTAGTAACGTCGACTGGGAAGCTCAACAGGAGGCGCAGGCGCACTTGGCATTTCAATGGGAGCGGTCGGGTTCCTCCATGCCTCTGAGCCGTACACTTCCGCTGGCCCCCATCCGGCGTAGGTCTTGTTATTATCCGCGGTGTACTGCAAATTTTGATCAACTTGAGTAGCTTCGCTTTGATCATAGGTGGGAGGTTTCTGAGATGATTTTCTCCACGAAAAGAAGCGACTGCTCCTCCCTTCGTTGTTCTCCTTGCTACCCCTGTTGCGACGGAGAAGGTAGACGGCCGTGACGACAGTAACGCACACTATGGCAATGCCGCCGATGACACCGCCGATAATGATGCCTGTGGTATTGGGTGTACTGGAAGAATCTCCATCACTGTTATATTGTCCTGCTGGAGTGGCTGTTTCGCTGGCTGCAGCAGTAGATTCCGTGGATGATTGTAGCGCACCCGTAGCCGTCGCTCCTGTCGAGGTTGATGACGTCGAGGCTTGCGAGGATTTCGCATCTGTTGATATGCTTGTGGTTTCGGTTTCAGAGGCTGTCGATGAATCGGGAGTTATAGTAACGCTGGGAATTGCCGCAACTGTTGGGGATTGGAAGAGGGTTTCTACGACAGCTTGAGCGCCGCACGCAATATAGGAAAAGCCGCCTTCATAATCTCCCTTAAGAATGACAGTTGAGCAGTACTGATTTGTGCTTGAACTGATGATAATTAGGCTGTGCTTATCATACTTAGTCAAAGCTACTCACCAAGTAAACGTGGTGAGACCCTCGATGCCGGTCTTTCCACAGCCGTTTGTACACGCATGTTTATCTTCGCAAGCTCCCGCCAGCCCACAATCTTTTGGAGATATCACTGTAGTGGGACAAAATCCCCAGAGACCGTTGTTGATATCAAGGCGGCAGCCGTATCCGCCGTCAGCAGTCCGGAACTTTGTTGGGTCGCCGTCATAGTACCCGCAGGTTTTAGATCCGATGGAAGTGACCTGTCGCCGCCGGAGCTCTTCATCTGTACCTCGTGTGCTGTTCTTGGCTGGAGGTTGCGTAGGCTTTGGCGGCTGAACAGCGGCGTACTTGAGGTTGATGCCCCGAGGGGATGCCGCGATGGTGAAATGCCGTTCGAGGGCGAAGAGGAGGAGAAACAGGATGTTTACCCGAAGCATCCCGAATGGGAGGGTCTTTGAATGCTGAAGAAGAGATAGACCAGACTTCTCGGGAGGATCTGCGTGTTTGTCGACTCCGCAAGTCTGTGCAAACAACTTGATAAACAGGGGCTTGGTATTCCCGATGGTCGTGTATTTTAGACGAAGTGATGAAAAACCGGTTTCGAATATTAGTAATTATGAACTGGACGATCAAAGTCAAGGCACTCTCAGTGAAACGAGAGATATCGTGAAGTCGTACAAGGACAAGCAACGAGGGAAAGATGGACTCGGAACACGAGGAGACTCAGACGAGGACGGGTGGATTACACAACTAAGTATGTAGCATCCCGTCAACCCGATCACCCAGACCTCTGGGCGAGAGGTCACATAGCAGGAGGAGTCGGCCAACCTCGGAGGCCCGACGGCCAGCCGCGACAGAGAGCCTGACTTTGCTGCCTCTCAAGTTATCGCCATGGCGGGAATAACGGCACCTGCCTGTTTTCGTTTGCCTGCGACCCGACAGAGTGGTTGACCCCGGGCAGCTCATTTCCCTCGACGAATCATACTCAAAGCAGTCGAGTCTTGAGCGCCTCTAGCTGCGACATCCATGCAGCAAGAGGGGGCAAATTTCAGGGCACGTCGCAGCCTGCTCACGGCGTAGAGAGAAAAGGCGTTGGCATCGGGCAAAACTTGTGAGGCTGGAGGTAGACCAGCAAGTTAAGCAAAGGGAACCAACACCAAAAGAAGATAATGCTGGTAGGAGAGTGGATGCACCAAGGCCTTGATTGCGGGCCCAGAGGGATCACGGCCCAACCACGGCCGCCATTTTAATCGCGCGGTAAACGCCCTGAGCCTGCACCAACAAAAGACAACCGGGGCGGGATGTGAGCCTTTCTCGGGACCCCGGTCAACTCGACGGACAACGGCACCAACAGTCGTGTCTGAGTGGTCGGCGATGTCTTGGACGAACAGGGGCCTTTCGCTTCCAACATCCACCTGAGCTGTTGTTGGACCCCCCGAGAAATGGCCCCCGACCTTCTTGTCCCCAGATGGGGGAGACGCGCTCTTCTCTCTCGGCCATATGTAATTTAATCGAACTTAACCTCTCTTTCCCCTTCTACTTCGCAGCTCATCATTGTCGCCTTTCACAGTGCGTGATGGTAGTTTGCGGCCCTTCATAACTGCCATGGCGAGACGGAAGCTCGTCCTCTTTGCGCAGGCCTGCTCCGTCGGCTTGCTACTCTTCAGCCTGTTGATCGCATATGATCTTTTTTCCGGTCGCGAGTACTTCGACGTCGCGTACAAACCGTTCCGTGAGTGCCAATTTTCTTTCGGACGCTCATGATATCTGCTTGAGCCTGGAATCATTATTACTTACAATTGAACCAGGGAAGCCTCAACCCGCCGAACAAACGCACGGAGCGTCTCCACACCACGGAGACGATGGATCAAAACCCAAGGTAGCATCGTCGGCCCACGTCCCGGCGCACGCGCCGGCACCCACGGAAACGCCGATACAAGTGCCGACACCATCGCCGACTGCTGACGCCGTCAGCCTACCATTGCCGGACGGCAACCCGGATCACATCAAGAGCGCCCCTAAATACATCAATGCCATCCTCGATCCCGAGGACAAGAACTTTCCCAGGCTAGACTGCCCCCGGCCCAACATCGACCGCTATGGGTACCTCAAGCCTGCCTCGAAGCTGAAGAAGCCAAAATTCTTCCTTGCTCTCAATATCCGCCAGAAGGCCGATCTGCTGCCGCGGCTCATGGGCTCCATCGTCGAAGCCCTTCGTTTCTTCGGTCCTGAGAACTGCGTTCTCTCGGTAGTGGAGGGAAACTCCAACGACGGCACGTACGAGATTCTCAAAGAAATCACCAGCGAGATCGAGAAGCTCGGCACCGAGTATCACTTCGCCCGCAGCGACCTCGACCCGGGCGCCGGCGACCGCATCAGAAAGCTTGCGGAGCTGCGAAACATGGCCATCGCGCCGCTGGTAAATAACCCGCTCAAGTACGCCTCGGACACGACGGTTCTCTTCCTCAACGACGTCTCCATCTGTCTCGAGGACATCCTCGAGCTCGCCCACCAGCGGCTCTATCTCGGCGCCGACATGACCTGCGGGTTTGACTGGACGTACGTGGGCGCAGACCCGACCTTTTACGACGTCTGGATCAGCCGCACCATTGCTGGCGATTCCTTCTTTGAGATCCCGCCCGATGGCAACTGGAACTCGGCCTGGAACATCTTTTGGAACGAGGCGACGTCGAAGCGACGGTTCTTTGACCACAAGCCCATCCAAGTCTTTTCCTGCTGGAACGGCGCCGTGGCCATGACGGCGCGGCCGCTGTTGGACCAGCTCATCAGGTTCCGGGCGCCAGGCCAAGGGGAGTGCTTCCAGGGAGAGCCGCAGCTGTTTTGCAAGGACATGTGGAATATTGGGTTCGGGAAGATTGCGGTCATTCCAAGCGTCAACTTGGAATACAGTGACGACGCAGGCAGGAAGATCAAGGCGGCCAAGGGTTACACCAGCCAGTGGGTCGGGGACGAACAGAAGAAGGACGACTTCAAGTTGGATTGGAAAGCCGATCCTCCCGAGAAGGTGAAATGCATGGGTAGTTATGATAAGCAAACCTGGGAGCCCTGGAATCAGGGGCTGGAATAATGAAATGCTTTGTCAGAAAATGAATCATGTCTCATCATGAAGCGTCCAAACTTTGATCTATGAAGTGTGCTGCGTGGCCATCCCCCTTCAAAGCATGATACATAGCTAAGTCGTAGAGATTCATGTGGAAACCAGGC
This sequence comes from Colletotrichum viniferum, assembly GCA_020226115.1. Classification (NCBI taxonomy): domain Eukaryota; kingdom Fungi; phylum Ascomycota; class Sordariomycetes; order Glomerellales; family Glomerellaceae; genus Colletotrichum; species Colletotrichum viniferum. The sequence continues at coordinate 705,880 of JAGFBE010000018.1, forward strand.
GCTACGGCGGAAACCGCAGTTTCTAAGAGAACATGGGAGTATCTACAATGAACAGACACCAAATCCTAGGCGTCCTTGATTGTGATGGAAGGTAATAGTATCAAGTTTCGCTCACCGATGTGCGTCTTCTTCATTCATCAACCGATTCAGATGCAAATCACATACGTGTACTTGATTGGCACATGCACAATTTTTCGAGCAAGCTGAAGCTCTAGTACTACTCAAAACGGCTGCGTGGGGGTGTTCGAGGACGCATGGGCGTCAAAAACATCAGGTGTACTGGTTTCTACCCCATAACCAACAGCGTAGCTATGCTGATCATGACCAGAATTAGATCTCTTGACCGTGAAACGCGGCTCCAATTCTGCTTTCTTCAAGGTGGCGGCAAATCCATTGTATGTTTTGTTATGCGCCGAAAGCTCGTCGGGCTTCTCGTACCCTCGCGTCAAGTCGGTCTTCCCCAGCCAATCTTACGGCTCAACCAACACGTTTGGCAGCCGGGCAGCGGGCCCGGAACGGCGAAAGAAGAGCCTCCAGAGCCAACGGTTGGTACTACAACCTATGGACTGACTACACGAGCGGGCGTGAAAGTGCTTCGGAAGACACGTCACTAATGGTCCCAGAGCCTGGCCACATCCCACAAAGCCCAAACCAGAAACCCTCAGTCCATGTTGAGCAAGTTTCGAGCCCACCCAGTAGGGAAAACCCTCAGTCCATACAGAGGAAGAAGAGGCTGCCTCGGATGTCTGGTGAGCCACACAGTATGTAAGACTGAGTTAGACTATCAAATTCCAAAAGCCACAGCGGTTAGAGATGCAAGCCCCAGGGCGGCACAGTTGCTTGGGCGAGGCCATACGTGATAACATCCTGGGCCCCAATCCTAGCCCCTTGTCATGGCCCCGTCAATCAGAGCCATCAGTTGGACAAACATCCGATGCCAGACTTGGACAGTGCTTCGCCGCATCAAGCGAAGATGCTCGCGTAGACGCACGGCATTATGTCCAATTCTTAGTGAACTCACAACTTCCATAGTAGTAGAACATGTTGTAAAAACGATTCAAGATATTTTGTGCTAAACCCCAATCGACAATACCTAGCTACGCTATGAGTAGTCGTATTTCGCTATTTCATGATCATTCGCTTCCAGAAACAACGCAAAGGGCCCCAGGGCTGCCTGGGTGACCTTGCTGCGAAATCCTCTCCCCCCCTCTCTCGTGCTAGATTGATACTTATGTTCCATGCAACTTCTGATTTAGACCAAGCAATAACTGCTTCACCGAGTTAATTAGGTGTGATTCGATCCCATCCAAGCCTGCAGCCGGCGAGCCAGACGCTGTAGCTTCCGCGGTTGGGGGCACGATACTTGCATCGGCTAGGCCGAGCACTCGGTCAATGGCGGATAGGGTGACTGCCTCAGCCTTGGCTTCTCCTATTCTAACCTTGAGGGCGTTGGACGAGACATTCTTAAACCCAAGCAAGGACTGGAAGACTTTGGGTTCGAAGACGCTGTTGGACCCACTTGGCTGTGGTGTGCCACCAGAGCCAGGCGTGCTGCTGCCTGGAGCTAAGAAGCCGTCGACAATTTTTTGCATGCCCTTCATGCAAATGTCCTCCATGGCTTGGTTCTCTGTGGCAGCACTCTTGAGCCCCAAGACCCGATTGAGGGCAGACATGACGATCGTTTCGGCCTTCGGATTCTTCGCTTTCTTCAAATTGTCAATCAAACCGTTTTTGAGGCCATTGACTGCAGACAATAGGCGAGGTTGAATGACTGCACGAGGCTCGGCTGGTGCTGGAGGCGTTGGTGTGGGTCGGGTTTGCTGCGGTGTAGCAGCGGGTATCGGTGGTGGGTGAGCTCCAGGGGGGACGGCCGGAGCAGGCTGTGTGACTGGCGGTGCTGATGGTGTGGTGCCGTTTTCTGCTTTGATAGCAGTATGTGTCGGAGGAGGTCGCGAAGCATATGGTGAGCTGTAAGTCGGTTGCTTACCGGCGACGCCCTGAGGTCGGGCAATCGCGGCGGCAGCTCCATAACCGGGAAGCGTTGCAGGCGCAACAGGTTGAGATGCTGGGGGTTGCGCTGGTTGACCAGGGGCTGGAGTCGTTGCTGGAGGAGAGTATTGAGGTGTTCGCGCAGCAGCGGCGGCAGCAGCAGCAGCTTGAGCTTGTTGACCCGCATATGCCTGCGTATGGTAACCATGAGGAAGATGTTGATACGCTGGAGGCATATGCGCCTGTTGCTGCTGCGGTTGAGGTTGTGGTTGCTGCGGTTGCGGCTGCTGAGGCTGCTGCTGCTGATATTGCTGTTGCTGCTGCTGGGCGTATTGAGCGTACGTTGGGTGGTGGTTGTAATGGCCATAACCGGCACTCATCGAGCGATCCGGCGATGAGGCCTTCCGCTTCTTGCCGGCATCAAGCTCCACGCCAGGCACACGCGACCAGAGCCCGGTGGTGTCGTCCTTTTTGAATGCCTCGTTCCCGATGAGATTGTGCCGTACACTGGATTCCCAACCTTTTGTCTCTGTGTGGAAGTAGAACCAGGGGTATCTTTGCGTGATTCGTTTGTAGATCTGCTTCAGTGTAAGACCGTCGGGTCCCGCCGCAGTCAGAGTTTCGTCAATGAGAACTCCGTAGTTTTTGTTGGGCTTCTGAAGCTGTTCCTCTGTGTAGTCTTCAATCTTGAGCTCCAAGGGAGGCGACTTCGGCCGGACCTTCTTCTCCTTCTTCTCTTTGGCCCGTCGCTCTGCGTCTGATCCCTCTGCGCCGTCTTCTCCCTTCGGCTTCCGTGGCTTGTATTTGCGCTTCTCTGGTCGGTCACCCCCTTCTTCAGGGAGCGGATGCTTTCTTGGACGTCCGACCTTCCTCTTGATTGGAGGCTCGCCGGGAGGTGGTTGTGGTAGCGTCTTCTTGGCCATCTCTTGCTGTTGCTTCTTAAGCAACCGCTGCTCGCGCTTGGACATGAAACCGTTCTTTGGCGGTCTGCCAGGCCCCCTTTTCTTTGGAATAAGCAGTGGTAATGGCTGCTGTAATGAGTGGCCCAATTCGGGCTCCTCTGCCTTAACTTCTGTGCTAGGCTCAACATCTTCCACTTCCTCCTCTTCCTCGTCAGCCTGAGCATCTGCTTCTGCGAGGGCTTCGTCTTCGGCTTCGGCCTCGGCCTCGGCTTCTGCATCTGCTTCGGCTTCTGCATCGGCTTCAGCTTCTGCATCGACGTCCGCATCCTCTGCCTCGGCGTCGGCATCTGATTCTTCATCTTCGGACGGTGCTGGAGGACTGAGCGACGAGTCGCTAGAGTCATTCAGCTCGCCATTTCCATGTGAGGCTTCAAACTCGAAGCTCATCTCTTTGCCACCTTGGGCTCTGCCGCTCTTCTTCAGATTGTCCTTATCCTCTGCGAAGTCTTCGGCGCCAGTGCGGCCTTCAGGGACACCATTGATGACGAAGCGAAAGTCGACATCCTTGATCTGCAAGTGGGCGCCGCTCCGAAGCACGACTACTCCGTCTTTGTGGTGAACATCTTCGCAAAAGAAGCCATTCTTGTGTAATGGAATAGCCTCAAACACGCACTCAGCACGATTGAACTGGATCTTGAGATGTTCTCTTGAGATGGCCTTGGTCTTGGTCGCGATGTCGGGTCCGGGTGAATGGATGCCGACCAGCGGAACGTGGTGGGGAGAGGGCCGCAGAGATGCGAGGTCGACAGCAGCGGCGCCCGGTGTATGCGATACGTACTGTCTGTTGGATATGAGGTTCTCCTGTGCTTCTTCCTCTTCGGGTCTTTGCGACGATCCAGTACTAGTGGTCTTACGTCGCTTCGCTGGCCGTCCGGATTCCTCACTGTCGGACTCGGGTCCCAGCATGCCTCCTTCTTCACTGACGTACGATTTGCTGAACTTGATGCGGTCATTCCTGACGGGAGAGGGCGGCGGCAGTCCCAGAGCCTCGTACTCCTCAACTCTTCTCCGATGTTCGGCATTGCGCTTCTCGTCCCGTCGCGCCTGGATCATGGCCTTCTGATCACGGCCGATGATGACGGCGTAAGTGGTCATCTGGAAGACACTGTCGGCGAATTCTATTCGCGCAAAGGACTCCAGGCCTTGTGTGGCGGCCGCGAGGTTCTGGGTGCTTGCGACGAGCGGGTCGTTGCCATTGCTCATGGTCGGGAGCGTGACCTGGGCTGGCGTGACAGTCGGAGGTGGCGACATCTGGTTGGGTATCTGGTTGTTTGCCATATGCGCGAGAGCCATCATCATGTAGGCGTGGTCCATGTTGGGCATTGGGGTATGGGGGAAGGAGGAGTTGAAGGGATCGGCATCCATCGGGGCGGCTGGAGCGGGCTGCGATGCTGCGGGGAGGGCGGTCGTGATCGCGGTGGTCGCAGCGTCGGCATCGGTCATGACGGTATCGACGGCGACGGGAGTGGTGTGACGGTTGGTAGACGTGTCGTTCTTGGTGTTCCCAGCGGTGGTGGATGCATCGGCGCGCGGCTGGTCGGTCTGGGTCGCGTTGTTGTCGTCGGGATTGTGTCGAGCGGAGGCTGGCGACGTCTTGTTCTTTGGGGGCGGCGTGATCGGCACGGGCGCCTGGCCGTTCTGGCCGGCGTTGGACGAAGTCATCGCTGCTCTGCAAGCGGACAGACCAGCTCCTTCGTCTTCGGCAAGCCTCTGAAGGCGATTTGGTCTGTTGCGACAAGGTTGGACCTGAGGAGACTGCGGACAATGCGAGATCCCAAAAAAATCGGGCTGCGAGACTCCTTCCTGCCGATTGACAGGGTCGGTGGAGAAAGGGTACCTTTTTGATTGGCTGACTTCGGTGAATCTCCTGGCCTATTGGTCAACCCCGCGCTGAGAAAGCACGGGCCCACGCTCGTTCCCTTGAAAGAGACAAGGCCAGACGCCAGTCACCGGTGCAGTCCCCCGTCGCTGCCTGCCTTCTCAGGACCAAACAATGACCGGAGGAAAGCGCAAAGGTGCTTGCGACTTCCCAAACGAAGCCATCCTCCCGAGGCAATTACCTAAAAGCGATTGGGCAGTTCACTTTGGGACGATACAGGAAAGAACCTATTCATGGCCCAAATTGTTCATCTTTCCTGGCCCTTTCTTATTATTGAAGCTTGGCTGAGTCATCTTTTCAATGTTGCGGTGAAGGGACTGAATCTCACGATGCAATTCGGTCAAGGTCCGAATTGCCTCTCAGTACCTATCAGCAAGGTCCACGCTCCCAAGAGACTGCTCACAGACAGACCTCGTGGCCATCACCCTGCGTAGATCCAACGTCGGTTTCCACTTCCCGGTCAGCGTCCAATGATAATCTACCCAACCGGCGAATACTTCCTCACCTTTGTGGACTCCCTGCTCTGGGTACTACTATACATATGCAAACCGCTGCTTTGAGCAACAAATCTGCAGGCAATTATTCTTTGGGTATGGTATCTTGGTACCGTATGTGATGCATTTTGGATGGCTTTTTTTTCTTGAAGTGCATCAGTCTTGGTCTCTGCATGAGCCCGAAACCTGCGGCTTTCAGTACTCTCTCGTCCTGAGAAGTTTTGCTACCAGTGGAGGCAGCGACGGACATATCCATGGTTTGGTCATCAACCTGAATAGCAGCTTATCGCTGTTCAGAAGGTTTCCCAACAAGGTCCATTTTGAATCAAGTCTAGTGAACCTCAACAACCTGGAAGCGTGTGGCTGAAGTCAAATCCACGTTGGTAAGTTCGAGGATACCAAAAAAACATGCCAAACCCGCAGTTGAGACGCACTTGCAAATGGTATAAACCGGATGGATTGATGGATGGCTCTCTCCAGTCTCTGGTGAGAGATTCTTGCAATGCTTCTAGGTCATAAATACACATACTTAGGTCTTCCAGGAACAAACACTCGAGCCCCTCAAAGCAAGTCATACCAATGTGGCCGTCTTAACGCAGAAGCGGCTCTCGCTCCCCGAAAATGGATCGCTTAGACTGCCACCAGCGCGCAGTTCTCTCCGAAGCCCTGTAGGCCCAGAAACACAACATACCTGCGATGAATCCAATAGCATCATTCCTGAAGGCAAGAAGTCCTGCAGTGGTCATCAGCATGACGGTCCATCTTTCAGCCCTCTCATCGTCAGACAGCGAGCGGTGTTGTCTTAGAAGACCACCGTCGTTGTTGCCCGCAGAACTCTCCCACAGGTCAGAGGCACCGTGGTTCAAGCTATGGCCGACCTTGGCAAGCTCGAGACCGGCGGCGATGACCATGACACCAAGCAAGCTCTTGGGGTAATGCGACAGCAAGTCGAGAAGAGTTCCGCCAAAGACAACGCCCAAGATAATCTTGAACAGGCCCAGGATGATGACGCTGGCACCGCTGCGGGCGCCGAATCGGTACTGAGCGGCCAGGCCTCCGGCGCCGTGGCAGACTGGCATAGCACCAAACCAAGTACCCACCAAGTTCATGATTCCAACGCTGATGCCCATGCCGGTTACAGTCGGGGTAGGCATATCAGGGAGCAAGTCGGCAGCAAGGGCGCTGACAGCAATGACAGAGTTGAGTGTAGTAAGAGGCAGCTGGCCGATGGCCATCGTGATGGGCTTATACCTGAACCAGTTGAAGTTCCAGTGCAGCAATTGCGGAACCCAGACGTGGAACCACGGCAGGTTGTGCGGCTCGTGATGATCGGCGTTCAGGATGGAAATGAACGCAAAGACAAGCGACAAGAGGAAGATGTATAAGGCGTAGGGGAAGCGGGGAAGTCCCTGTGTGAAGATGAGCACCAAGAAAGCAGCCAGGGCCCAGAGCCTATTGTCCAGAACGGGATGAGTCCAGTGCAAATCTCGAAGCAAGCCTGAACCGGCGGCCATTACGAGAGAGAGGCCAGCACCAAGCTGAATACCCTTGACAACCGGGACGGGAACATTTCGTGTAACCCAGCGAAGAAGACCAGTGAGACTCATGATCAAAACCGCCAGACTGACCCACTGACCAGCAGCCATAACAGTTCTGATGCCGCTGTCTTCGCTTCTAGAAATCGCAGCAGCTGCAATGGCCTAGGATAATACGTGAGTTGTCGTTGTTGAATCAGTTACGGGGTGTCGGACCTTCATCGGTTGTACGGGCAGCGGGATGCCAAAAGCAGCACCGGTCACGACATTGAAAATGCCAGTAAACACCAAGGTGCTGTCAAGATAGATAGATCGTTGCACGGCGAGTGCAATCATCAAGGGAAGCAAGGTTCCTAGGTCGCCCAGAGCGCCAGAAATTTCGGCGGCGGGTTGGCGGCGCAGAGTCGCAACATTGTGTTGATGGACTCGTTTCAAATGACTGAGGACCGTCATGATGCGGGGAAGTTGAACCGAAGTTCTGGACTTTGATGAAAATGAGTCGGCTCAGATCGCAGGCCCAGCCAAGACAGATGCTACCAGCGCAACAGGAGCAGTTACTCTGAGAATAACATGGAACGAGGAGTGAGAAGCGACTCCTCTAACAAGCTTCTGGTGATGACGAGGCCCCCGTGATGTCTTTGGTCGCCTGAGTGTGTCAGCACCCAGGCGCGTGAGCTCTGAAGCTCAGGCGGCCGCGTCCGACAATCCACTTGGATCGGAGCAAGCAACTCCTCGGCCGACACAGGCGCGAGGTGGTGATTGGTTCGTCTCAACCCATGCTGCGATTCCCCAACGTGTTTCGCAGCGGTGATAAGGAGATAAGAATGGCCAGCAGTTACCTGAGCATGTCGTCATAGGCCTTCATCGGTGGATCCTTCCCACCAGACAACGATGAATGATCTGATTCTCTGGCGTCTTATTAGCTTGAGATTACATAAGTCATACCGAGCAGGAGGAGGTCAAAAGTTTGGAGTAATTGTGGTGGCTGGCCGCCGAAGAAGACGCCGAGACGGCACCGTTTTTTTTTTGTTTGTGCTAGGAACGGGCAAAGACCGGACATAAGAGCTATGTACCTTGGCGTGCAGTCCCGGGTGCTCTAATAACGAAGCCGGGCTGAATCCGCAATGGCAACAACAAGGACTCCAAAGAAAAAAGAAGAAAAAACTTCAAACTGGGCCATCGGAACGGGCGGAGGGATTCGGTCTGCCACCCGCCCCAGTGTAGCCGGCCTTACCTCACCTCACTTGGGGCTTACCATGCGGAAAGGGTCCCGGGGCGTGAAGCGGTGTATGGGGCTCCGAGCTGGACTCTGGTATGAGGTTTTTGTTATCAAATCAGCGCTTGGCTGTGGGACTCAAGAAAGCGACGCTGTGACGCTGCGAGGCAACGGCGCGCGTTTGAAGAAAGAAAAGATGGACGGTCATCAGGTCAGGCCAGACGGTTGACCTTGACAGAGACAGGCCAACCATCGGCCGTGGGTGGGCGCGAACCCCGATCCGATGTGACGGGCTACGATGCGATGGAGACAGCAAGAAGCTGCGGGACCTCCACTCCCGGTGTGTTTACTGTTGGTGGCCCCTACTTTGTTTTTGTGTCATTGAATTTTTAATTTATTTTATTTTGTATTCACAGCTACAGCTGGATGATTCTTGGCAATGAGAGCGCATCTCAGCTACTCAGGCCTGCCAACGTTTTGCCAATACATCCGCAGCAGCTTGGCCGGGCGCAGCTATTAAGAACCAAGGCCGACCAACCAGAATCGACATGATGCGGCATTTGCAGAGCTCCAGAGAGCTTCACATCAAGCTACTTGCCTCGTACAGGTGGCTGATGATTAGCCAAGCCAAAGTCAGGGAATCGCCAAGCGTGTGGAAGGCGAGCTTGAGTCGGTGACGCTCTGGCCTGGCCTGGCCCGGCCTTGTAGGTACAGAGAGATAAACAACGCAAGGCGATGAGCGGGTGTGAAGAGGATAAGACGGGACTGTGGTTACTAAGGGGGGCGTGTTGGAGATGTCCCCGAGAAATCTCCCCCGCGGCATCGGGCAAGGCGAGGGATAATGGAACCAGCACCCTTCCAAGGTTCTTTTCTTTCCTCCCGTCGGGGCCATCCCGTTGCCAATCCCATTGGAGTCAATTCCGCCCTGTGTCGGCCAGGACTTGCAGAACATTTGTTGTTCCGGTGTAAGGTGATCACTAACAGCAGCCAAGCTAGCAAATAACGAGAGCGACTAACGACTAACACGGGCCTTGGGCGACAAGAGCCAGGACGGTCTGACAATGAGTCGACAAGGACGCTAGCAGGCTACCGGTATCTATCGCCCTTAGCACCTGGGATTGTGATACTTGTCGACAACCACGAGGTAGAGCGGCGTTTTTCCCTTGCCTCCCCCAGGGCAAGACCCGGCGAGTTGAGTGTGAACCACACCTCAGTCCACTGACCTGCGAACCCACTGGAAAACTGAGGTCGGGGGTGCTGGGGCCCCATCGCGGTGCCGGCCCCGTCAGAGGTGCCCATGTCATCCAATCGCCCAATCTCTGCAGTCTGCAGCACCACACCAGGCAGGACCTGTTGGGCTCAAGCTGATCCCTCCACGACTCACGAGAGCAACACCGGCGCGGTGGAAATTCGCGCAAGCGGGAAGAATGAAAAGGTTGCTGCTACCTGTACTCTGTATGTAAGGTAAGGTACGGATAGGAAGGCAGGAGGTACCTTACCTGACCTGAGCAGGTAGGTGCCTATCCGTACCTACCAGGTCCTACCTTACCCTGCCAAGTGTGTTCTGTGCGCCTTGCCGTCCCTGGCGATGCCCCCACAGCGGTTGCCTTTCGCGACGACTGACCCTGCCGTCTTCCCGGCATCCTTGGAATCCTTGGAGACAAGCTTTCTGCTGCCCTTGGCGCCGCTTCCTGTGACATGACGCTACCACCGGATCCTACCTGCCTGCCTGACGGTCTAACCCTTTCACACTTACCGTACGGATAGGTGTACTGCGTACCATAGTAGTAACGAGTGCCTCTTGTCCTCTGTCGTTCTCGCCATTGCGCCGCGGGAAAAGTATGTTGTCGCTGTATCCGGCCAGGTCGAATCACCGTTCGCGCCTGCCCATCCGGCCACTATTCGAGCAGCTATTTACTGCCTCACCCGCCCTCACTTGACCTCTCCTTCTGCTCCCGTTCTTCTTTCCCTCCTCCAACTCACTCGACGATCAACCCCATCAATTGACTCCGACTCTCTCGTGCGACGGTCAATTCCAGTTCCCCTCCTCGTCGCGTGTTGTTCGCCCAACGTGAGCATCGGATGCCAAGATTCACCCCAGTTTTTGTTTCCTTACCTTGCTGACAAAGTGCGCGCCCTGCGACGCATAGCTAGCCTCCCCCCCAGTGACTTCGATCGAACCACCCCGTTCCGTTTCCCCACCTCTGTTCTGTCATTCGACGCAAAACTCTCTGAATCAAAGGTAAAATTCTCCTTTTCGCGTCCCGATTAGCACGCCAAACACTTCTCCGGACCCCTCATTCATGCCCGGCGCCGCTCCTTGCCAGTCAATCCTGCTCCCGTGTTTTGCGCCCGGCGCGCTGGGCCAGATCATGGGAAACAAGACCGGACATTTGTCGGCCAGCCGAACGCCGGATACCCCGGTAATGACGATGGACACCGAGCTTCAAGGGTCCGCATTCTAAGACCTCGGACGGTCGTCTCCATAAAATACCTCAATAGGACAAGCTTTGCCGTCCCAATTGATGCGTTTTTTCGGCCTGATGCTACTCTAGCAGCTTGTAGTTGCATTCGCCACGAGCGAGCTCACTCATACATATTTCACACGCTCAGCACCACTCGCCCTCTTCGTTTTGGTTGCCGTTGTTTCTCTTCTCCTCACTCTCCCGCTGACAAGCTTTCTTCTCTCCAGCCGACTCTACGCTCAAATTCAGTCACAATGCCCGCCATCAACTCCATTGTCGCCCGCGATGCTGTTCACCAGCTCGCCAAGCGCGAGAACTGGGCCTCTCAGGAGGCCGGTGTCATCGTCGTCTTCTGCATCGTCTTCATCGTCGCTTGCGGTATTGCCGGCCTCATGATCTCCCGCTGCATCTCCAGGCGCAAGGCCGCAAAGGCTGCCGCTTAAACGCCGTCGCTACTACACCAAGGCAAGGGAGCATGAGGTGCGGTGGAGGAAGTAATGGACGGCTTCAGCATGGACTATCGAAGTCGCGATGGGCGGCCCTCTAATGACAACAATCACGACTTACGCATGAGGGCTGCTGCTGGAACGGGCGCGAAGGTCCCAGCACCATTCATCACTACCCTCGCGGATCATCCATCATCCCATCTATCGACTTTGATTCTCGACCCGGTCAACGACGACAGGATTGGAGTCTCACGAGAGACGTGGTTACGAGGAAATGTCCAGAGGCCGTATATACCGGCATGAAGGGACGACTGGCCAGATAATACGTGGGAGCGGCCATATGTCAACTCAAGACGCCGCAAAGGATATTATGAGCCCTTTTTTGTTTTCTTAATGATACCTATTTCATCGTTGCGCAATCAAATTCGCTGCATTCCAAACCGCAATCGGGAAGCTGATGAGCAACGTGTGCCACTTCGCCGTCCGAGAACATGTGCGTTCCTGAGACAATGTTTCGCATTGAGAACCTGGCGCTTTTTACTCCTTATCTCTTATCCGCAGCAAAATAAACGGATACAAAAGTGGCCCCATTTGTTTTGTTTTGCCAGCGCAAGCTGCAATCAAACTCGGACATCAGATGGCACGACTTTGGCATGAGCGAACCGGTTTGGCCCTGGCGAACAGACCCGTCCTCGATTTCAGACTGAAAGACTTGGCACTGGCCACTGGGTATCTGTTGCATGAACTGCTCGTCTGAAAAGAGTCTGTTCAAATGTATCACCCTCGACGTTCTGCAGCCACGACTTTGTTGCAGTTTGGGACTTTTGTACATACTCCCGGACTGGGGGCGCTTTTTTGGTCCGTCTCTCCCAAGCCACTCGGCCAAGAAAGACTGCTTACATCCCAGGTCGCCGGGATTGTAAAGGATAGTGCACCAGCGTGCCCGTCATGGAAATACTATCTCGCTTTATCTCTGGACACTTTGAGTTATCCCGCGCCCTTCTGTTAACCCGTAATTCGTCCGACGAGAACCTCAACACAGCCAGGCTGACGCCGGCAGAGTGTTCTCTTACGCGTTATGTGGCCGAGGGGCTATTCCTACAAAATGCTATTTAGGGACGTTCTCTCGCGCATAAGTTTGCTCGTCGACTTCTCACCTGTGATCCTCATCTTGCACTATTAACGAGGTGGGAAACTCGCAGCCCACACGATCACCACCCATCTTTCTCGAGGACATTCACCACAGTACTGAGAAACATTAAAATCAAAACACACGAGACAGGAAGTCGACAGACTGCTAGAACGGCTCCGTATTTCTTAATCAAAAGCAGCCCCGTCCGCCTCCATGGATCAACCCCCGAGACCCGGGAGTCCACCCCGCCGGCTGCGGGCCTGCGTGCCGTGTACAAGGGCCAAGGCCCGCTGCAACTTCCGCGAGGAGAATGCCGGGAAGCATCTCTGTGACCGGTACGTCTTGTTGTAATCAGGCTCGCTGAGCAGGCCAGGCTAACTTTGAGCCATCCAAGATGCGACCGTCTCAAGATCGAGTGTGCGGCAAAGACGACGCGGGGTGTGAGGCGGCCAACACAGCTTAAGCCGTTGGTGAAGTGAGTTGTCTTCCCCAGGCATGACCTGTTGGTGATCGTGGGCTTATTTATAATGTCCCAGTCGTGTCGCCTCTCTCGAGCAACAGATCGCTTCTCTCAGAACAACAGACAAGCCAGATAGCATATCTACTTCATCTTTGGACAGTTCAACATCCAACTCAAGCTCACCACAAAGCAGCGTAAAAGGCCGAGGAGACCATGACCCCACCGGCAGACAACACACCTCGGACGGCGGCAATCTCTACCCAGCCGCTCAAGAAGGCCTCAATGACCCGAACGCGCCTCCGTTTGGCTTCACATGGGTCCAAGCAAGCTTCATCCTCAACGATTTCCGCGACAAGTTCACGCCAAACTTCCCTTTCGTCATCATAGACCGCCAGACGAGCCCGCAAGACCTCCTCCGCGAGAAGCCATTTCTCTTCCGCGCCGTCATGCTGGCGGCCGCGCCGCTCCCGCGTCCCCGCATCGCCAACATACGGAGCGAGGTGCTAGCGTACCTCGGCCATCGCATGCTGCTCGAGAACGAAGAGACGCTGGACCTTTTGCAGGGGATTCTAGTCATTGTGATGTGGTGAGTGAACCCCCTTCCTCGCATCTTGTACATCCCAAGAAACCAACAAACGACAAAAAGGGCCGACATCAAATACTTCTACGACAAGCAAATCACCCGCCTGGTCTACCTGGCCCTCGGCTACGCCCACAGCATCGGCATCACCCGCATCCCCCTCTCCGTCCTGTCATCCACGGGGACCGCCGCCACCACGGCGCAGCCGGACGACTGCTTCGCGTCCAGGATGGCCGCCTCCATGATCCAGCACCACACCCCCGAGGAGCAGCGCGCCTTCCTCGGGCTCTTCTACGTCGTGACGGTCAACTCGAACCAGTTCGCCCGCCGCAACCCGCTGCTGCAGCAGACCGGCGGCGGCGGCGGCGGCGGCGGCCTGTACGTGGACATCTGCTGCGAGCAGCTCGCGACGTCGGGCTCGCCCGAGGACGCGCTGGGCGTGAGGATGGTCCGCTTCATGCAGATCTCCGGGCGCATCGCCGAGGTGTTTGGGTCGTTTGCGAACCGCGCCACGGGGGAGTCGTACGCGACGCTGTTCGAGGCGCAGGCCGTCGCCATCAGGAGGGAGGTGGACCGCGTCGCGGACGAGATCGACCCCCGGGACCCCTACTTCGGTAAGTCCTCCATTCTGCTTTTGTGCTGCTGCGCAATGCTGATGATAACCCCTCGCTAGCATACCTGTGGATGCAGTACAACTGCGTTCTCGTGCAGCTGTACGAGCCGGCAATCAAGGCCGCGACGTCGACCCCGCTGCACCGCACCACCTGTCTCCTCAACTGTCTGGCGGCGGCGAGGGCGTACTGCGAGTCTCTGACGACGCTGCCCCCGGAGCAGTTCCTCTACGGCACCTCGGCCGGCATCAGCCACGCGCAGACGGTGGTGACGGTCACGACGAGACTGCTGGTGCTCGAGGTCGAAGGGTGGGATCTGGAATCTGCCAGGGCATCACTCGACTTCCTCGACGTGACGGAGCGGATGGCCGGCTTGTTCAGGAGAACAGTAGACGCTGGACGCGAAAGGATGGAGCAGTTCTCTGTAGAGACTGGCGCGGCTTACCCATGGATAGAAGGTGAGAACACGGAGAGCAGAGGAGGGATGTGCGAGGAGCTGGTCGAGAAGATGGGATGGATCAGTGACTGGTACAGGTCTAAGCTAGAGGCCGAGGAGGGAAAGATGGCATCAGACAAAGTCAACAGGGAGTTGCTGGAAGAGATTGCGCGAATATGGCAATGGTCTCCGAATTCTCAGAGCTTGCCGTTTTTCGGCGGCTTGTTGAATCCTCTCGATGTTAGTTATGAGGGTATTTGAGAGGCCCCGTCTGATCTAAGTAGTAAAAGTACAATAGGCAAATGTTGACCCATATATGTATGTCCCTTCCCGCTCAAACCGAACGCCCAAGAAAACGATCCTCTTCGCCAGGTCCCGCTCTATCGTAGCAAGCCTTCATTCCTGGTCCTGTCTCTTCGGTGCTGAGTCTGCATCATCTGCATCCATGATGCTCGAATTACATACCACTGGATCAGTACCGACACTCCGATGTGGTACCTCCATCAAACCACATCCCACGCGATCATTAGCGGTAATATGGCAAGCAAGAAGATGCAGGCCACTAGTGCAGGTACAACTGGTGGCACGGACTCTGCTACGTCTTCAGCTAGCACGAGCAGGTCCGCGAGAGGCACGATGATGATCCTTCGAATCAGAGCGAGAGGACTCCGGCCAGTCCGGCAGCAACGGCAGCGGGTCCAGAAGCTGTGCTGATACGTAACGTCATCGTGCTTTGGAGCTGAGAAGGCGGCGCGGACATCGGCGCTGAGGTCTGGAAGTGAGCGCGATGAAAGGCGGCTATCTGGGCAGTGGGTTAGTTAAATCCATCTGTGATGAAGGGCAACCGGATGAAAAGATGAGAATGAGATAGCACGGAGAAAGTGGAGAGGAAGAGTGGATGACCGGGTCCGAGATGGAGGCACCGAGTGGGTAAGCTAGATGAGATGGAGCGGACTTACTGACGGGTGTCCGAGGCGGAAGCGGTGACCGGGCGCCGGAGACCGGGAGGGGTGACCGGCTGCCGTCGGGTGGGATCTCTTGAGTCCGGCCCTTGGTCCTTGCGTAGTATGCTGGAGGACTCAGTCAGAACAAGTGTCGGGATCCCTGGGGACGTTGTGTCGAGAAGGAAAAGCAGTGTTGGTGAGGATGAGTATGAACGTACGCATTGTGAATGTGAAGTGTTTGTCGTGACTACACCTACGTGAGTCTGTACGTCTATGGCGGGTTTCCGTAGTAACTTGGACCGTTCGTGCTCGTACTGGGCAAATCACCTGTGGGGTGTTCTCAAATTCGAGGGCCAGCCGAGAGTGGGCGCATGTGGTGATTTGATAGCCGATATTCTTTGCATTCCTTAATTATGTGGTCGAAGGGAGGGTTTGCCGAGAAGCGATGCGTGTATTTTCCCCTCTTTCTCTCTCTGCCGTTTGACGGAAGGGAGCCAGCAATGAAATGCGGCTTGCGCGGGTGTTTGTATGACAGAGCAGGTGACAAAAATCGAACAAACCCCGTCTCCGGCCTCCCGTGATCAAGCTGGGCTGGCGGTCTGGGGGGGGGGCCTATTGATTGGAGGGTAGCGAGATTGGATGCCAATGCCAATGCCGACCGCCGATGCGAAGTGCCAAGACACGCAAGGCACAATTGTTGACAGATTCGAGTGTGGAGATGTTGGAGCGCAAGTGTTGGAAGTGAAGGGCGAGCGGTGCAACAAGAACCAGATGAGGGTGATCGACAGTCAGAGCCACCCTCTCGTCTCGTCAGTCGTCTTGGGTGATGTACCTCGCTCTGTGTCGGTAAGGTGGGTAGAATAGACGTAGCTGGGCGATGAGGCGGGAGCGAGGCTTGATGCCAAGAAATCAAAAAAAGAAAAAGTTTTGGCAAGAAATGACCTCAGTGCGGGTGCGGACGAGACTGCAAAAGGTTGTTGCTGAAAACGTGAAGGGGGGATGGGTCGGCCGTGTTGCATGAGTGACTTGTTCTTCGCAGCGGTATGTGCTTCCCGCAATTTTGAGTTTGACCCCAAGGATCCAGTTAGCTTGGCGGGGAGATGAATTGCGGGATGCTGTGGCTTGTTCCCCAGGCGCTGCACTACGCCAATGCAAGCCTAGAGTGAGACAAAAATGCAGAGGTATGCAGAGGTATGCAGCGCAGCAGCAGTAGTGTGTCAGTACTTTGACGGGCTAGGCGCGAGGTTGACGATGATGATCTAAGCCTACCAAAAAGGGGGGGTCATCTGGAGACATGCTGTGGCAGTTGACCTACTACATACACCACGGTATGTATCGAGGCCAGCACATCTCGGGAACGGGGCGGAAGGGTGGGTGGGTGGATGCGGCTTTCGAGCCAGTTGGCCACATGGCCGGCCAGGTTGGGTGAATGATCGAGTTGGAGATTGCACTGCCTCACTCGTCGAACAGCTTTTCTCCTAGGTATCACCTTGTTGGAGAGCGGCGATTCATGCCGCCCTCGTTGTCGTCATGCAAAACCTCGACTGCACAGGCGCGGCCAGCGGTCGACGTGCCAAGAATAAATACCAAACGCCAAGAAAAGGAGGCGACGGTTGAATTAATGAGACTATGAACACATATCATCATCTTCCCCTTCAAGCAATGCTGGTGGTGTGGTGTGGTTGCTGCCGCACTGCGTGAACCAACTGGTATCTTTTGAAACTCCAAACAACAATACCAACGTCCGAGCCGCGCTGTCTATGTCTTATCAAAACACCATATCTCTCCTAGCCTTCTATGCGAAAAGGGCAGATAGCCATCAAAACCACGTGCGGCTTGTGCTGAGCCTCTTGTAACTGCTCCGCTCCCTAGCGTGCTGGTACTCCGTGTCGGCCGAGGCGTCTTGCTTCTTACGCCAAGTCTGCCCGTTGGCTTCTTCGAAGAAGTAGTGGTTTGGGCCTTTGGCGTAAGCCACTTTCCAGGGTACCACGAAGTCGGCCTTGATGGGACCGCCGCCGCAGCTGCCCTTGAGCTGCTCGCTCGGCGGCGAGTTGACAGCCAGCGCGAAGAGATTCTGTGGTTCTGTGTAGTCGGTGACCAGACCCGAGCGTGAGAGAAAGTAGCCCAGACAGAAGATGTTGATGAGCAAAACAAGGACCAGAGCCAGGTAGAAGACGTTCTGCCATTCGTACTCGTGCGAAGAGGTGTACTCCTGCGTGCGGATCGTGGCGTTAAACGTAGCGAGAGCACCTGGTTCTCCCAGCTGCATCGTTTCATAGTCCCAGTAATGGATGAAGGGCGTCCCTATACTGCCGATGACCAAAGTCGATGAGGCAAAGACGGCGAGCGCTTCGGCCATGGAGGGAAGCAGCGGGTTGAGCTTGCCCTGTTCTAGAATGAATTGCGTGAGTGTCCGGGCGTTGGAGGCGTTATTGTTCACCGTTCCGCCGTTGATATCCATCGAGAGTCGCCATTGATCTGCGATATTCTGGTAAAGTGAGTAATCAACCCAGAGAACCGCCATGTTGAGCATTGCATACCTTCCAATCGCCATCAGGCTTTTCAGGTGTGACCTCAGGCACGGAACGGTCGTATCTGTCTGGGTCATCGGGATCTTCGCAGTGAGCCTGCATGTGTGACCCAGCGGTTCCAGAGATGTTGAAATGAGTCGAGCAGTTAGGCGTGACCCAGGAACGCATCTCACAAAGCGTGTAATTAGTGATGGAAGCCGATTTGGCCAGGAGGTAAATGGCATCTCCTTGGTTCACCTAGTGCAAGTCAGCAAACGCTCTTACTCCCATTGGCAGCTCATCCATACTGTAGTGTTGGTAATCATGTTGAAATTTGCAGGATACTGTTCGACCTGTCAGCATTAAACCTTCGGATCAACAGCATAGACACGTACAAGCTGGAATACGGGCGGCCGACGCCCGTATGTTGGCCCCCAGCGGAAAATGTCATCGACTGTTGTTCGGTTGAGCCACTCATCTTCCTCGGGATGAGGCAACTCTCCCTCCCAACCAGCCCAACCGGTAGTCTGGTTGCCAACCCCGGTTGCATTTGTTTGGCTATTTTCCCACCTCGTATAAATAAGAGGAGCCAGTTCCTCCTCGTTCATATTGACGCACATCACATTGATGACAGGGGAGACAACGCTCGCTCTAATAGCATACTCTCCAACACCTGAAAGATCGTTCGGTTGGAGGATCTTATTCACGGGGTTTGTTGCGGCATCATACACACCTGAGCGAGTTTTCTTAGCAAAGCCTTGAATACCTCAGACTTTTGCAGTACTTACCGGGATGGGGCATTGCAAGGGTTACATTGTGAATGATCCTCCCCTTCTCCTCGTACTGGCGAGTTACATTGCTGTATTCCGTTTTGACCCAGGTTGTAGTCAAGGTTGTGTTGTCGTACAACAGCGTGGTTCCCACAGGCCGGTGAGACATGTCCAAAGAGGCGCCCGTACCATTATGGTTAATTTCGTCCCAAACTGTCAAGAAAGATACCAAGTTCCGATAGGCTACTTGTGGGTTAGCATCGAGTCTTCCTCCGGAAGGGATAAGCTCACATTGCCCGGCATACTGAATGTCCAAGCACGATCTGGCTGCAAACTCCGGTCCATTTGGATCTTCCTTGCGCAGGGGTGTCGGGCAGCTATCCTGCGTAGCAAAAGTGTTTGCGTAAGAAGACAGAACATAACCATTCAACGCCTTGCTCTCCCAGCCGCCGTATTTCAGCTTGGGTGAAACCATGACGTCAGACGCGGTGGTGTAGAACGTCGACGCGATGGTCGCGATAAGGGAGATTGCTCCGAGGAATGTGACTGCGGCGTAGGGAAGGGTTTCCCAATGCGTCAACATGAACCCAGGTTGCTACGTCACGTTAGATGTGGCAGGAGAATACAGATGGCTGAGGTACTCACAATGACCCAGTTTCTCATCGTCATCTCGGCCAAGGTCATCCCTTTGGACGACTTGACGAATGACCGACGTGTCAAAACCTGACCAATGAAGGCCACGAAGACCGTCACGAAAGATATTTCAATCGTCTTCGCGAACATTGCGCAGACCATGGTGGCCGTCGAAGGGGCGATGCCGCCGCTCGATGAGATTGTCGGTCCCCATCGTGGTTGCACCACGGCAACGACAAACCATAGACAGCTGAGGCCTGTTGAGTAGATTGAAAGCGCTATAATCGAAATGGAGAGCCAATTCGCTCTTCTTCTGTGAACGTCCTTCCGTGAGTCGCAATAATGTGGCACATGGCCTGCGTATCGTGTTAGTGGCTGTGAAAGTTGAGTTTAGGAGACCATAACAGCCTTACTGTATCTCTTGTGAAAGGTGTCATCGTCGTCATGAGAATCGTTACTTTCTGCGTCGTGGTCGTTGCGCATTTGCGCGCTGTTGCCCCTGTCTGATCCCAACGATGTCGCATCTTGTCGATGACCGTCTTTGCTGGGGTTTACCCGCCCTAAATCAATTTCGTCCCGAGATGACGGATCCCACGAACCGTCATCTCTCGGCGGATCGTCCCAAGGCATCGTCGACTTTCCCATGCGTGTAGCTATTCTCAAAGAGTTTGGCGACGTGACTGGCGTTTCCTCCAGAGGCGAGACGAGGTCCTGATCTGGGTTCTGTGCAAGTGAAGCAGGTCCAGACTCTGCTCGAGGCGATGTAATTCCAGACTCTGGCGAGCCGGGAAATCCGTTGTTGAAACGAGGCGTAGCGGGTGAGCTGCTTTTAGAGCCAACAGGGACGCGTGTAAAAGACACACGTTTTGCGATCCCCTGTACTGAAATACCGAGAGGGTCGCTTTCTTGACTGTAGGAGGTGTCGGGTCGAGCCAAGTGCTGGTTTTCAGTAACACCTGCTAAAGGTGAAAGGTCAATGGAGCCAGAGGGCATTGGCCGATAGCCATCTCGGCGGAAGATGGGAGACGAAAGGAGACCTCCAGGTGGCGAGGGTCTGTCGTCGCGACTTGTTTGTGAGTTGAAAAGATGGCTTTCCTCGACTTCAGGGACTGGGTGCAGGGAGTAAGGGATGTGCCTGTGATCACTTTCGGCCATGGCGGGCTTGAATGAAACTCCGGCTTGTGTGCTGGGCCAAACTGATTATCTAACAAGACATTACTTTAGGCGTAAAAGGATAGCTGCAGGGCCGGCCGGATGTCAGAATCCTGCTTGGACCTTTTGGCGAGGGATGAACTCCTGGGCTGTTGTGCTTGCGAGCTGGCAAACGAGGGGACACATGTGGCGCCAAACGGACGGGTTGGAATGTTCGTGGAGGTAAGGGGTGACGATCGTCGGGGAGCGCGCGGACACTAGTCTGCGATGAAGCCGTAGTGAGTGTTTCGCTTTGCGTGATCTCGGCGCCGGTGGTACAGATGCGACGGGAAGGGACAAAGCAGTAGCTCTATATGATACTCGGGAGGGCGCATACGTCTGAGATTCAACCAGGTTTTCGTCTGTTTGTCGTCGTCTGGTTGGCCCTTTGCGGTTTACTGGTTCGGAAACAAGGCACAGTTTCGCCCCAGGGAAGAAAGACAATCAGGGTATTAGGGAGAAAACTTGGCACGACGAGTGAAACGGCTGGGAAGAAATGCTGCCATGATAGAGGGTTCGTGGGACCAAGGTTGTAGAAAGAAGGGGAGTGGTATAAGAGCCAGGAAGCGAGAAACAGCCATGACAAGAGTATCGGCTAGCAAGGGCACGACGGAGGTTCTTCAGAGTTGATCCTTCGGGGCGGAGAACTGATCAAACTGATCTAGTCGCCGGCGTCAACGCCGCAGCTGCGGGCTCGGCTGCCCATCGGCGACGGAAGACTTCTTTCGTCGCATGCGGCTGGCCCCCCACCCATCATGTTGGGGATCACTTCCTCATCCTGCCTAGAAACCTGCAGATGGGCAACCCTTCAAAGTGACTTAATCTGGGTGGGATTAATGGGGATCCTGGCCTCGTGCCTAGAATGTTAGAGATCGGTGCTGTGATGCTGGTGCTGGTGCTGATGTTGGTGCAAAGTATGGATCTAGCAACAGGGCGCTGCGGGAGGCGTAGCTGAGAGCGAGAAGGGGTTGGTTTCCTGAAGCAATCATTGATCCTTGTCAGCGACGACGCAGGGAGAGGAGGCAGTGGAGTGATATCTGAAGACGGGTTTCCATTACTGTTGGTTGCTAAAGCACACAGCCACCGAGCCATGTGCGTGTCGGAGCAACAAAATGCACAATACTACCAAGCAAGACCCGAGACTCTGGCACCTGAACTTGACCGGGGTACGCTTCATGTACGCGAGCCTTGGTTCAGATCAATTCAAACGTGCCCTGGGCTGCATGCCCGCTCACCGCGACATATCTGGCAGTTGCTGTATGCGTGTTGGGAGGTCATGCAGCCAACTCTCGCAAAGAAAGGAATTGCTAGGCGACTTGAGGCTGTGTATGTAGCTGGTCAACGAAATCGACACATCAAGTCACCCGCAGCGCAGGCAGCTCTTTAAACGTTTCTAAATTTGTCTGCGCTAGCCTTCGATGCGGGACGAATCAATCCTCATCATCATCCCCACGTTAAGCTTACCTTAGCTTCCGCATAGAACCCTCCGTTTCGAGGCTGTTCGTCCGATCCTGTCATCAGACTCGGACTGCCACTGTCATCGGATTTCGTCCAACGTTTGTCCATCATCATGCGCTTCCTTTGGCCAGCCCCTGGCGCAAGCAATTGTGACAATCAGCCATTTTCACATTACCTAATACCATCTATCAAACCTTGCCCGCCCCAGGCATGTGCTCTTCGCCTCTTCGCCAGTCGCCGCCAGCCTGATTTGCTGGGCATCTGAAAAGTTCCGCCCATCGCATCATAAACAAAGAATCATAACCCCAAAATAGTTCGCCTCCTCGTTCTTATGCTCGTACTGTGCCTGCTCTCCTTGATCCTTGGCTGGCAATTCCCGACTTCTTTTGCGAGTTTCCACCAGGTCTTGCCAAGGTGTACTTGGCGAAAGCCCGAGCCAGGGCCTTCTTGCAGCTAATCTTTTGACTGCCAACAAAACTATCCACCGTCACGGCGATTGCCCTGTCAATGTCCTGCGCTGAGCAGTACTCTGACAGTCTCATCCTGCAAAAAGCTTCGCTGATGCGGATGATGGCTTCGAGATGGCGCACCTGATCAACAATTAGCAGAGGTTCTGGTCGCCTATCGTGGGATACTTACTGTAATTGGGTACGCGCCAGTAGCAAGAGACTCTCTTCTCATGTCGGCAAACAAACGTGCGACCTTGTCCTCGTCCATGTGGTACAACTTGGGACTGACACGCTCGCGTGCGTACAAGATGTACTTGCGGAGAAGTTCCTGAGGGATTTCGCCTTCCTTCTTCTGCGTCTCAGCTTGCGTATCCTGCTTCTCGGATTCCTGCTCAACATCCATCGAGTCCGCGGCGGGCTGCGAGGACGCAGGGTGGCTGCGGCTGTGAGATCCGACAATGAAACGAGCGAGACGTTCGTCCTCCGAAGGCTCCACAGTGTCCCGAACCACACACAGAATGTCAAAACGAGAAAGAATTGGCTCAGTAAGCTCGACGTTGGCCGAGAAAGGGATGGTTGAATTGTATCGCCCACCAATGGGGTTAGCTGCGGCAATGATGCCACATCGAGCTTGCAGGGTTGTGACAATACCGGCCTTTGAGATGGAGATGGTCTGTTGCTCCATGGCCTCGTGGATTGACGTACGGTCTTGGTCGTTCATCTTGTCAAACTCATCAATCAAGCAGGTGCCCCTGTCTGCCAATACAAGAGCACCGCCCTCAAGGGTCCACTCGGAAGTGATGGGATCCCTACGAACACTGGCTGTCAGACCGACGGCACTGGCTCCTTGGCCAGTCGCGAAAACTGCGCGATGTGCCGTCTTCTCAACATACTTGAGAACCTGGGACTTTGCGGTACCAGGGTCACCAAGAAGCAGAACGTTGATGTCGCCACGGACTTGATGGGCACCCTTTCCAACCTTAGCAACACCGCCAAACAGGGACAAGGCTACCGCTGTCTTGATATCCGTGTGACCGTAGATGCTAGGGGCGATAGAGTTGATGATCTTATCGATGATAGCGGGGTCGCGAGAAAGCTTGCGAATTTCCTGCTCGTCTTCTTCCGTCATGCGGAAACCAGCCAGCTGATCGTGAGATTTGACGACGTTATTTGCTTCCAAAATGGTGGCAAAAACAGGGAATCCGTTGCGGTTGTTCAGCTGGGCATCGTAGTTGTTTTGGTAAATTCCGGTGACCTCAATCTCCTCGCCAGGCTTGGCCTTGTCAATGAGATCCCACAGTAGGATGACCTCTCTATGACGAGGCAGACGGCCAGCTGGAACGGTGCCAGGAGACTCTTGGAGAGTGAGCTTCTGGTAGTTGCGGTAGACCGTCTTCTCCGAGTTGAGCGTGAAAGGACCGCGGGATTGGCAAGATTGGCAATAGGAGATCTTGACCTCAACATTCGACTCCTGCTGGAACGGCCCAAGAGTAATACCGCACTTGGTGCAATCGAACTTGACATACTTGAGCTGGGGGAAGACACCAGTTCGCTTGGTGACGACACCGCTGACCCTCACCAGGCAGTTCAAGTGCGATTGACGGAGCTGTCTCAGAGTGTAGTGAACAGGCAAGTCGAAGATGCGCACATGAATTTCCGAGTGGATGCGCTCGTAGTCGGGGTAATGCAGAAGAACGACATCCATGGCGACCTCGTCGAAGAGCTTCAGGACTTCTGCCGGAGCATTGGCCAAGTAGTAGGCGAGAAGTGCTTGAGAGGAGGAGAGATGGTCGTAAGAGACCTCAAGGGACTCGGCGTTGACCTCACCGAGGGTGCGAATGCGGTTTCCGTAGACCGAAGAGCCGTGTTCGTCGGTATATTCCGTCAAGAAAGCCTTGAATTCTCTCTTGATGGTCCTTTGGACGTTCGGTTGTGAAACCCATTCGGTCAGACTAGCAGCCTTCGCATCTTGCAAAGCCTCGAGAGAAAGCTCCTCCTCCAGAATGTCGGCGTCCATATCCTCATCAGGGTCTTCGTCGTAGTGGTGACGGCGACGGCGGGGCTGAGCCGAGAGATCAATGTCACCTTCATCGTCTTCACCGGGAAGGAACGCGGCGGGGATGCGTTGGCGGCGGGCAACTTCTCTGTCTCTGCGGTTGAGCTGAGATTCGAGTCGTCTCCTTGCACCCAAATCCATGTCATCAAAGTCGCCGTCGTCGTCGATGTCGAGACCCTCGTAACGATCGTCTTCTTTGGCCCTGTAATCGCGCTCGAAACCCTCGCGAAAAAGGTCTACGTCGTCTTCGGCCATCTCGTCCATGTCGTCGAGGTCATCGAGGATCTCGGGGTCGTCCTCGATGTCCTCGTCATCGTCACCGCCATGAGCAACGAAAGGGGCAGGAGGAGATGAAGCCAAGGGGCTGGAAGGCGCTGCGATTGAGGACGTGCCATCGTCACCGTTTCCACGACCACGCTTGCGACTCGCCCGCTCGGGGACTCCTCTGTTGGCGGAGCTGTAGTTGCTTCGGAGGGGGGAACTGGATGTTGTGAGCCGTGATTTTCTTCTTCCCCATGGCAACAGTGGAGCAACCACTCCCGGGGAGGCAACGGTGTCATAAAAAAGCTCACCTCATGTTTGCGATGTCACAGAACGCATTCGAATGTGCTGTTCTTCGCTGTAAAATGCACAAAAAAGCGTTGCGACAAGAGGAAACTGGGCAACGGTGATGGAGAGGGGGGATTGCAGAGATGGGGAAGAGGGGGCAGGAACACTTGGAGTGCGAAATTAGTTTGGACCCAGTCGCGCCCCTGGAAGAAACGCGATCAGGGGCGAGCGCGTAAAGTGGCACCTTTCCTCATTTGGACGACGCGTAAATGGGTTGACAGTGTGGGCAGCTGCAAGGGATTGTCGCAGCGGACACCAGAAGCTGAGCTCAGGTCCCGGGGTACGTATCTGACGTACATAGTGCCTATCTTACAGTTACAGGTTACCTCAGACCAACGCGACTTGCCTTACTTTCGTCTTGACAACACCACACTCCGAACTATATCTCCCATCTTCAATCCGAAGGGAAAAGTCTGCCTACGATCCGTCAGTTTGATTCATTACACTTGATTCGGTTTCAAATTGGCCGAAATGTCAATGGATCCGCCCCAGCCGCCAACCGCAGCATCGTCCAGCGATGCTGCGGCCGTCGCTGATGCGCCTGCACATGCGCCAAAGGCTGCGCGCAGTGAGAGCTTCTCTTCGCAAAAGTCTAGCGACTCCCAGACCGCTGCTGAGTGCGTTTCTACCATCTAACTCGCGTATCAAAACATTGAAAACTGATCATAATTCATAGGTTCATCCGAGACCAAATGCAGCTGGAGGCTGATGCGCGCGAAGCGCTCCCATACGTATGTCACGTCACTCAACCCGTAGCTGGGAAGCAGCATGCCTGACTACATTTGCCTACAGAGCATCGAGAACTGCACCAAGATTTTGGGCTCGCTTCGACAGAGCGTTTTCGCCTGCCTTACTTGCAATCCTCCTCCGGCCAACCCGAAAGATCCCTATAATTCTGCTGGCGTCTGTTACGCCTGCTCTGTCCAATGCCACGGCGAACATACTCTCGTTGAAATCTTCACAAAGAGGGACTTCACTTGCGATTGCGGTACGACGCGATACCCTGCGACCAGCCCGTGTAGCCTGCGAGTCAACCCTACGACAAATACCAAAGGTGGAGTGCACTCTGAAGAGCCGGCCTCAAACAACAAGTACAACCAGAATTTTAGGAACAGATTCTGTGCATGCGAGTGCGACTACGATCCCTTTCAGCAGAAAGGCACCATGTTTCAGTGCCTAGGCCTGGGCACGGCTGAGACTGATGGCTGTGGTGAAGACTGGTATCATCCCGGATGTCTAGTCGGTATGGGACCCGAATGGTTTGAGGGCATGAAGAAAGACACAAAGACCAAAATTGACGGAGGCGATCGTGAGAAGCCAGCATTGCCCGCAATCTCCGAAGACGCGGAGCCTCAGCCAGCGACACAGGCAGCAGCAGCACCTGGTACTGGGGAGGAAGAAGAGGAAGACGACGACGACGATGTGCCGATGCCGCCCGGTTTCCCTGGAGAGGATGATTTCGAAGCTTTCCTCTGCTACAAATGCGTCAACGCCAACCCATGGATCAAGAAGTACGCTGGGGCCAAGGGCTTCCTGCCTGCCGTCTTCTCGCGCCAGAAGGCTCAAGAGAAGGTTCAAGAGGAGAAGGTTGAAGACGACAAAGTTCATGACGGCAAGGCTCCAGATGCGGTAACGCAAGAGGCATCCAAGAAACGCAAGGCTGATGATGACGGCTCCGAATCTGATGTTAAGCGACTGAAGAGCGACCCTGAGGACACAGACGGCCAGCCCGACAATGCTAAGCCTGAACTTAAGGAAGAGGCCAGCAAAACAACCACTGCTTGCAAGTGGGAAGCGTTGCCCTCGCCACCTGCAGAGGAGTTCTCGCTCTTCCTGAAGGAGGATTTCCGTGACCATCTCTGCAAGTGTTCGTCGTGCTACCCCAAGCTGGACCCGCATCCTCAGCTTCTTGAAGAGGAAGAGACGTACGAGCCACCCCTGTCCGATGGTGGCAATTCAGAGCACGGCGGTTCTACCAATGGCAGTGGAAGTCTTCTCGAGCGTGGCGAGAGCGCCCTGCGTAATGTAGATCGGGTTCGGGCCATTGAGGGCGTCATGGCCTACAACCACCTCAAGGATCAGCTTAAGCCGTTCTTCCAGAAGTTCGCTGAGAGCGGTCAGGCCATCGGCGCGGAAGACATCAAGTCCTACTTCGCTAAACTCAGGGGCGATGAGCAGGCCATCAAAGACGCAGGGGAGGCTGCCAATGGATCGAAGGATGATGATGGTGGCCACCGACGTGAGCAAAGCGGTTACTGAACCGACAACTTCCTTCCTGGTAACAACACTATTGCACAGTCTTGAGCCCAGGCTTGCATAATATGGAATTCAGGGGGGCATTCATCTGAACGAGGAGTTACTGCGAGGCATGACGCACATTAATTTGACGGTAGCTCTGGCGCGGGCTTTAGTTGAGGCTTGGGATCCTTCCGGCTCCTGGTACACAAGACAATGAACTGGAGATGTACTCAGATGACCAAGCGCGCCGCATCACCAGTCGTGGGACTCTGTGAACCTTGAACGTCTTGATGCTCGCGGCACTCCTTGACCACATGAATTGCCAAATCACTCAGCTATCGACACCTGTTTTTCACGGGCAACAATGTCTAATCAGGCCATGCTGGCTATCATACGAACAATGACGTGTTGACCAGAAGGTATCTATCCATTGAGTACATTGAACGTCTCATCCACAACTGCGCCATGCGCGCAAGCAGAAGTAAGGACCTTAAATTAAGTTCAGTCAAACTCATCCAGGTGTTTGAGAAGGACCATGAACGCACAACCCAAATGAGCAAATGCTGGTCACAAGACACTCTTCTTATCGCAAAGCCCCCAAGCTCAAGCCTGTAAACCTTGGCAAGCCATGCGTCCCAAGATACCGAATGGAAGCTGCGACAGGATGATATGACGTTCATCATGACTTATGTATTATAATAAGAAGCAGATGAGTATTTGTCCTTTATCTCAGGGATAGGCTTGCGTCTCTGGCTGCATATCGGTCAATGACATCAAGTGGCCAAAACATGGTTGACGAAGCTGTGACTGATAGTGACCATCACGGTCTCGCTCCTTCCATATATTGTCTAGATAAGCCGTCCGCCTATATTGACCAATACTGGGAAGAGGTTCTTTGAGGCCAGACCTGCCTTGCCGGAACCTTATGTGGCCCGCGTGAGTCCTCGACAAGTGTTGCCTTATCTGTGATTCGTCGGGCAAGGTAATGTACGACGCGATGAATGATCATGCGCACCTTCCTCTATCGGGATGCCCGCAGTTTCCCCAGAGGTTCCCCTCAAAAGCCACGATGTTTGTAGCAATCAGGTCGTGTTTATAAACTCGGCAGACGTCCTCGCTGAGCCTCTGTTCCCTTAATCTCTCTTTCACGTTTTCGATCGTTCATATCTCCGTTCTGGGCCCAACGATCATTCTTGAACCTCGCAACAAAACGTGATTGTTTTATCCCACCGAGTCGCCGGGTCTCCTCCCATCGCTCGTCTCATCCACCATATCATCAGAAGAGCCATGTCCTTCAATGACCCAGTATCGCCCTTGAAAAAGACGGCCAGCAACCTCGATAATGTCACCCACGCCACTCGTACGCCAAGCGAAGATGCCACCAATGCGCCCATTACCGCGGAGGGCGAGAAGTTGGAGCGAAACATTACCATTCGGCAGATGGTCTTCATAGCTCTTGGCGGCTCAATTGGAGCTGGTCTATTCGTGGGTTCCGGTGCTGCTCTAAGCTCTGGCGGTCCTCTGAACTTGGTTCTCAATTTTGCCCTTGTCGGCCTCGGCGTTGGCTGTACAATGGGCTGTCTCGGCGAGCTTGCAGGTGAGTTGAACGCTTCCCATTCTCCATCCTCCATACTGACGAGAAACCACAGCTTCCTATCCTGTCGCTGGCGCATTCTACGACTACTCAAGGCGCATGATATCAGAGCCGTGGGGCTTTGCCATGGGGTGGAACTTCGTCTTCAACTGGCTCATTGTTTTCCCTTTTGAGCTCACTACGATCGCGGCTCAGATCAAGTACTGGGTTCCAGACTTGCAACCAGCCTATGTGATCACGCCGATTCTCTTTGCCCTGACGGGCTCGTCTTTTCTCGGATCTCGTTGGTTTGGCGAACTCGAGCATGCTTTCGGCATCGGTAAGGCACTCGCTATTGCCGTCTTTATCTTTGCAGCTATCTTCATCATTGCCGGCGCGGTGCCAACGGATCCTCGGTAAGCAGAAGTTTCCACGAGTTCAGGCCAATGGATGTTAACAGATTTTAGACACGGAACCGGAACCGAGTATTGGGTCAACCCTGGTGCCGTGAAGAATGGCGTGGCTGGATTCTTCTTGGTCTTCCGCACTGCTGGCATGTCGTACGGAGGTACCGAACTTCTTGGACTGACGGCAGCCGAGTGCAAAAACCCGCAAAAGGCCTTACCTCTGGCGACCAAGATTGTGTTTGCAAGGATCTTCTTCTTCTATATTGTTGCTCTTCTTCTCCTTGGTTTCGTGGTCCCTTCCAACGACCCAAATTTAGCCTCCACCGGCCATGGTGCCAAGTACAGCCCGTTCACGTTGGCTGCCCAGCTCGCCAACATCAAGCATCTGCCCGACTTTTTCAATGTTCTCATCGTAGTTGCATTGATATCAATGGCGAATGCTAGCATATTCGCCGCCAGTCGAGCCTTCCAAGCTCTCTGCGAGAAGGGAATGGGCCCCAAATGGGGTGCCAAAGTCAAGTGGGGTGTGCCGGTGTATGCCTTCTTGGTAACATTTTTAGTCGGCCTGCTCGCCTTCGTCAACCTGGCCGAGGGCGGTGAAGCTATCTTCGACTGGCTGCTCAGTCTGTCGGGAGCCAGCAACTACTACACCTGGGCCTCAATTTGCTTCAGCCACATTCGCTTCCGCAGAGCATGGGCGGCCCAGGGCCACGACAAGGCCAACCTCTTGTGGCGAACACCTTTCGGTACCTGGGGGGCTTGGGTTGGCCTGCTTGTCTGCATCCTTGGTCTTCTGGCGAACGTCATTACCGCTGCGATGCCCGTCGGCGGCCAATACTCAGCCCAAGCCATTGTCCGCGACAACATTGGCACCGTCATTCCTCCGTTCCTTTACTTTGGATACCGCTTCTACCAGCGCTTTATCCAGAAGGCCAAGAAGCCATTGCTCATTCCTCTGGAGCAGGTAGATTTGCGATACGGCCTTCGCCTTATTGCTGATAGGTCTGGCGCGGATCTAGAGCAGCCGACGCGTGTCCAAGTAGTCGAGAAGTGACATTGTCTGCGAGTAGGATTTAGAAGACCATTTAGTTGTTCGCGATTGGGGTACCGGAGTTTGACAGTCTTAAGTGTTCCCGCAGGAAAATCAAACGGAGTTTTCATTTTGTGTAGCAGTACTGGTATAAACAGACTTTGGTGCATAATTATCACAAAGACGGTTCATTCATTTCATAGTATTCGTGACAATGACCGCCAGGTGCATCGTAATGCATGACAAACGTGACTTGAGGTATAATGCGACCGCTCACCCTTGAGCGTTCCAGCTTCCCAGACCCAATCCCCAACGCCATTTACTTTTTATTTGAAATAATTCATTGGCCCTGGTGTCGACAAAGCATTTCAAAAGATTCACCAAACCTCCTCAGTCTCATTGACCAGAAGAGCCTGTGCTTGAAGTCGCACTCGAGGGCCGCGGCGGGGGCACTGGCATGCCCATGGGAATCCCCAGATCTCTCTGCATCGGTACACCGCCCATCATGCTTGACTCGGGGGACTGGGGTCGTGAGTACTCGTCACCCATCTGCTGGCTTCCGGCGAGCTGTTCTTGGGCAGCCCTCTGCTCCAACTCCTTTAGACGCTCCTTCTCGGCGGAGTCAATGAGATCGTCGTCGTCACTCCAGCAAGGATCCTCATCGCCGACCTCAGGCATGGCCATCCGTTTCCAAAATCGCAGCTCCTGGCGCGCGGCAACATCCTCAACGCGCCGATCCCACCTAGTCTCGTCCTCATCGTACTTGCGGCGGAACGTGCGCAGCAGCTCGTTGGCCTTGCCGGCGCGCTCTTGCATCTCCCAGATCTGCTCCCGCAACCTGCTGTTTTCAGCGCGTGCTTCGGCGAGCTGGGAGCGGTAGGATCGGTGCCACGCGGCAACGTCGGTGACGTGCTTCGCCTTGTATTCGTGGAATTGCTTGAGCATCGCGGCGAGAACAGTGGCGTATTGTGCGAGGAGGGTGGCATTGGCGTCTCGGCTGTACTTGGCCTTTTCGAGTGATTCGGACAGGATAGATATCAGCGTATCGAGGTTCTGTTCTTGAGCTGCGAGCGTTCAAGTCAGCATCTTTGCGGAGCCCGTGGCCTGGGGAGAGCAAGCCCCTGGGTGTTCGTGCGTACCGTTGATGTCGTCGGCGGCATTGTGAATCAGATCATCGTTGTTTACGCCTTGAGTCCTTGCGCGGCTGCGTACCCTGCCGAGACCAGAGACAATATCCTCAGTCACGCGACGGTTCTCCGCGAGCTGCCGACTCAGCTCCTCGACCATGCCGTAGATGTAGTTCAGCTCGGCCTGCTGACCTGCCGGGGTGGGCACGCCGCCCATGCCGGCAGGCATGTTGCCGCCGTTCATTCCGTTCATGAGGACGAGCTGCTGGTATTGTGCGTGGGCGACTTGCTGGGCGGGTGTGAGGGGGCTCGGTGCGGCGTAAGATGGATTTGGCGGCGCCGGGTGGTACTGTGGTTGGGGCTGCTGTTGCTGTTGCTGGCGCGAGATAGCGAATTGGAGCTGCTGCTGCTGATGTTGCTGTTGCTGCTGGGTTTGGTACTGCTGCTGACTGAAATGTTGGGCAGCTGGACTAGACGCGTTGGAGATCGGGTTGAGGGGGAGATCGCCAGTGGTTGATGGAGGAGCGGGAAAGTTCATGGCCTTCAGTCTGGTGGTCGCAACTGGCAGGCAGCTGTGAGGTGTTCCGGACGTGAGCCGGGGACAAGAAGCGATGGACTGGCCTTTGGAGGTGGAGCTTGTCTGAGGTGGGTGAAGCGCTCGTTCGTGGAAGGTACCTTAATTACTCTAGAGATCCGTGCCGTTTTGGGTTTGGAGGTGTGGAGGGCGAAGGGGTGTGTTGCTGCAGGACACGCTTTTTGGATGTGATATCGCTGTATCCGTGCGGGCGCTTAGGGAGGAGCGGCTAAACCAATGTGCAGCCGCATCTGTGCATAAATCCTGCTTTCGAGCTTGCATAAATTGGTTGATGCAACAACGACTGCACCTCTCGGCCAACAATAACACGGCATCTGGAAACTTTGGTTTTGTTACCCAGTTTTTTAGTGTTCTAGAAAGAGAGTTTTTTTTTACTAATAAGGTTCAAGGCATTAATAGATATACTGCTATGTAGCCTCATCTCTCAAGGTCACAAATAACCTTAAAAGTAAGGATTAGTATAGCTATAAAACTAACTAAGCTAGCTATAGGGATTCTAATACTACGTTAACCCCTCTATAATAATATCTTTATTAATCTCTTCTAAAATAGCTTAACTTAACTCTACTAATATTTATAATATAGAGATAGCTATAGCTAGCTATTTATATAATCTTAATTTTTAATAATATCTTTACTTTTATATATATCTTATTAAGAGGGATATTAGTTTTAAAAAAATAGATAAATTAATCTTAATAGATAATAAAATAAACTATTATTAAAAAGTTTAACTTAGTTTATTAAGCTATATATAGTTTCTAAGAAGTTTAATAATAAACTAGCTATATATTACTTATATATAGTAAGCTTTTAAAGCTATACTAATAGTAATTAATAATAGTACTTTATATTAAACTTTAGATATTACGTTAATAGAGATATTAGCGATATTAGTATAGCGGATAGCTTTATTAGCTAAGATATAGTAGTATTAGGCGTAGGAGGATTCGTAGTAGTGTGGCTGCTGTGAGTACCCTGTTAATTAGTCTCGAAAAAGTCTCTTTTTTGAACCACGCAGCTTACATAACGCAGTTACCTGGGGCCGAGGCCCGCAGGCAACGGCATCTGGAAACAGTGGTGGACAAAGATAAAAACCGGGAAGGAATCGATAACACAAACGAGATGATACTATAACAAGAGTTCGGCTTCTCCAATTCCCAGTCCTCATAGCCTTCCCTCCTTCACTCCATCTCTCCAATCTAACCGTAGCCAAGCTTCTGCCCGCCTTATTCACTTCTTCTGCAGGTATCTGTTGAGGATTGACGCCTTGGGCGTTTCCTCGCCCATTTCGACATCTTCGTCCTCATCCTCGTCGTGGTTCTCTCCCAGGGCAGTCGCGACGGCATACTGCGAAAGAATCTCCCGCTCACGAGCAACATCTCTTCCGTAGAGGGAGTTAGTTCTGTCAAACTCTCCTCGGCCTCTCTTGGTAGGCGTTTGAGGAAGCTCGGCGCCGTGTGCAAAGACGAAAGTGTCCATAGGGCGAACCCCAGCCTGCTCGGGTGGCCGCTGGGCGACTTTGAGGTTTCCCATTTGGCGACGGAGAGGGCGGAGGGAAGGCGAATCATCCTCCATTTCCATGGGATCATGAACGAACAGCTGATTTCCGGGGGCTGACATGGCAGGAGGAGCGGTCTTGACTGATTGGGGTCGGTCGGGAACACGCATCTCAAAACCACCTTCGATGGACTTTCCTGCCTTGCGCGGAGTGACGACCGGGGTGTCGGTTTGGCGCCATTCGGGGTTTGAGGGCATCTTGTTCTTCATGCCGAGAGCAAGATAGTGCTTCGGGCTCGGCTCGAAGTCGAGAATAAGACCAGCGCCTGGACTTCCTTCGTCGCCTTCCAAACCAGATCGAGTCATCTCAGGGTTGTGGAGTCGAAGGGCTTTCGAAGTTCGAGGGGTTTCGCTGCCCGGCTGAGTACGCGTAGCCTTGGGAGTCGACTGGTCACCAAAAGCACCACGCGTGGTAGGAGTGCCGAAGACGTCGGCGTCTTCATGAACGAATCCCTTAGGGACCCAGGTGTTGTTGTGGCTGCCTCGATGGAAAACTTCAGGGTTATTGTTGTTGGTGTTGCCGGCGCGGCCCTTGCGGGAGACAGGCTTGAGGATGCGGCGGCCAGTGACGGGGCAGTCAGTGCTGCTCTGCGAATTGAAATCTGCGGCAGAGTCGCTATCCGAGAATGGCGATGAGACATACTGCTGACGAGTCTCCGCAGCAATTATATCCTCTACATTGTCATCTTCCGCCGTCTTCGCCATCTGAGCACCGGCGGGCCACAAATTCCGACGGACTCCATCGCCACCATCGGTGCCTTCGGTGCTCATCTTGGCAGGAATTTTTGCGAGTATCTGGGAAGCTCAACTAGGATTTAATTAGCATAGAGGGACCTCTCATCTTGAAGGTAGCTTACCTCTGGGAAAAGAGGGTTCCAAGGAGACGAAGGGCTTTGACACAAGTACAAGGCTCAACTTCTGGGGTTTCAAAAGCTGGCTGTGTGCTGGTGGCTTTTCTTGGCCAGATTGTGAACAAGAGGCAGAGAGATTGGTGAGATGAAGCACGCAGAGATTGTTCTTCAGCTATGTTTCGGAGGAGCTCCTGCTGTCCAAGATATTCTGGTGCCATCTTGAGGTTGCGGGCGCTTCCCGGTCCAAGCTCACTGGCACCAAGAGTTGATTATGTCGTCGGGTGAGTGCCTTCACGATCCATGGATATCGAGAAGGGTGGTTACCTTGTGACAGGAATCATCAAGTTCTGCTGTCCAAGTCCTCATTTAAGGCTGCGAGTGACCTACCAAATCTACAATGAGGAGTGATCATAGGTTTAGAGAGCAACTACTACTAAAGCGCTTTCATTGATGACTAGCATGTTGGAGTCAAAGTAGTCTTTGACTTGGGAGACACTTTCACTGGGCTTCTCGAATCATGGAATAGAATGGAATAGAGACAAGATGCTTCCAAAGGTTTCGGTAAACTATTTTCAACAATGGTATTCGTCTCGAAGGACTCAAAGCGAGCGCGAATCGAAGGTCATGAACTGCTATCTTGTCTCAGCAACTACCAAGCCGAGCACCCTCGGTGATGTCAATATGAATGTCTCTAGTAATTAATCAGGCTGGTCAGTCATTGACAGGCGCCAGATCCGTCTGCAGCTGGGTTTTCATCCACTCTAACCCTTCTGAGCCTCAACCAAATGTGGATGCAGATGATACTCCCGACAGTTTGGCCGGCGCGAACCCTCACTCGGCCGGTCACCGCATGGATGGTTGTCCGGGGTGTAGCTAGGACATGACCACAGTCACTAACACGTCTGCGATCCAGAACTTTTGGAGGCCAAGATATAAGCTTGCGGAGTCTCCGCCCTCTGAGCCGGGGCGATTTGAGGGTCACCGGCTCTGTTGCGGATGCGGGGTGATGCGGGGCAGTCGAGCTGTTGTCGTCGTCTCAGTGGTGTCCCCCGCCATCTGGTCAAGCCACCAGTCGGGCCGTTGGCTGCACCCGAACCGGGCCAAGGATCCAGGCCCCCCGGGAAAGAAATAAACGAAACGAAACACTGCTTTTTCTCCGCTTGACATCACCAATGGCAGCTCATCTTGCCCCCTCCACCTCATCCCTGCTGCATGGAACCACACTCAGTCTTCCCCGCCCCCTGCTATCCATCCCATCGGCCATTGCCAGGGTTAGAAATTAGTCTCTTAGTATTAGTCATTAGTCTTAGTTGACTAAGACTAAGACTAAACTAAACTAGGAATAAAGTGGGTCCTGACTAAACTAAAACTAACTAATTATATAGCTAACTAATTTTAATTAGACTAAAACTAACTAAACTAAACTAAAGACTAAATCTATTTATAGATATATAGATTATTCTAATAAAAGGTATAATACTATAGCTTATATAGCTTTTATAAAAATAAATCTATACTTATAGTATAAAAATATAGTTCTTTTTTATAAAGCTATATATATTAATATTTATTTCTTATTATTATAAGAATATTAAATCTTAAGAATTAAAAAAGTATTAATAAACTAGTATTTAATTCTTTTATAAATTGAGTTTAAGTGATATAGCGCTATAAAATATACTCTTATTAATCTTAAATTTTTCTCTATATTATATAATAAGGTTTACGTATAGGCTAATTTATAAACTTTAGCCTGATCTTTTAAACTTATATTAAAGCTAGATTATTATTTAGCTTTAGAGCTATACTAGCGTAAAACTAGATCTACTTTTATGTAATAAAACGTTAATATAAGGTTTAAAAAGTCCTTATTTAGGCTTTTTTTCCCTTAAAAGTTGCTAAGGATTTGTTTATAAAAGAATAAGCTACTCTAACCCTTTCTACTTTTCTTAAGTCTAATATTTCTTATCTTTTATATATATATATATATATTAATTAGCTCTACTTTTTATTCTTTATAAGAATATTATACTTAAAATGTGTTAAATAATTTTACTCAGCTTTTAACACTATATTTTACTCCTTTTTAAGTTATATTACTTAAGAGCTTTTATTACTAACTTACCTACTTATATTTCAGTAATTATAGGCTATTTCTATAAAAAAGTAACTCTTATAGGGCTTTAAAAAAGCCTTAATTTTCTACACTTAACTATTTTATTTGAAAAAAAAACGCTTTTATAGAAAGTTATATCTTACTATTTATATAGAAATAGAAATTCTTTCTACTTTATCTATATTTTTTAAAGAAAATTACTTAATTTAGTAAGCTATATTAGCTTTAGAACTAATTAATTTCTTAGATATATACGCGCTAAGCTCTATTAGGTAAATAGAGGAAAAGCTAAAAGATAAATATTATAATTTATCTAATTATAGCTTTAAATTATTTAGCCTTCTAAACTAGTTTAAACCTATTAGAAGAGCTATAAAAAGTAGGAAAAAGAGAGATATAGAAGCTAAAATAGAATAAATTCTTATTTTTATTTATTTAAGTTTAACTTTAAATAAACTTTATATTAATAATAAAGTATAACTTTATTAAAAAGAATATATAAGGTTTTTACTTCCTCTTCTTTTTTTTCTTTCTTCTTCTTCTTCTTTAAATACTTTCTATACTACTTTATCTTTATAATAACTATACTATACTACTTTATATAAATACTATTTATATATATTAATTATATATTTATATATTTATAAAATAGATTCTTATATTACTTCTTCTTTTACTTCTTCTTCTGAAGTTAATAATATTAATAAAGAAAATTCTACTCTTTCTTAATTTTTACTATCTATTAGTAGTAAATCTACTAATAGTGAGAAAACTTCTACTATAAGCGATAATTTTAAAGATTCTAAAGAAAATTAGAAGTCTTTTAAATTAGAGCTTAATAGTTTAAGTAATATTTATATATTTAAAAACAATTTATTCTCTTAAAGTCTTTTATTTATTAACTATAGTAAAGAACGATAATAAGTTGTTACTTATTCTTTATAAGTTATATATTAATATATATTTAATTAAATTAAAATTAATTAAATATACTAATATAATATACTATAGGTGTAGTTAGAGTTAAATAACTAAAGTTAAAGGCTTTTAAAGCTTAAATTTTACTTATTACTATTAAAAGTATTATAAAGATGTTACTTATAATAAAGTAACTGAAAAAACACTTAAAAAAAGTAGGTTTTTTATATATTAAGTATATATATATACTAATATTAAATTAGAGCTTAATATTGCTTCTACTTTAGATTCTTATATTAGTAGTAACTTTAGAAAACGTCCTAGAGCTAATACTAATATAGAATTTACTAAAGAAGAAGCTAATTTAAAAATATTAAGTTTCTTATTAGAGAATAATCTATCTTTCTCTATAATAGATTCTAGTTCTTTTAAAGATTTAATATCTTATTATTCTAAGTAAGTATATAACTATATTAACTAATTATATCTTATTACTAACTATTAATAGATATTCTTTTATTATAAATTAGTATAAAATTAAAGGATTTATAGATAAAACTTATATTAAAGCTTTATCTTTAATAAATTCTGAGATAGCTGCAAATATTAAGACTTTAGGAAAATTTTCTTTAGTTTTTGATATTTAGGCCTCTAAGCTATAAGATACCTATTTTAGCTATTTATTAAGCTATATTAACTGCGATTTTCAGCTTATTTATAAGCTAATAAGTAAGTAATTTATATATATATATATATTATTATACTAATAACTAATATTAATAGGTTTTTGAAATTTAAAAGATTTATATACTAGAGCCTATATATACTTTGAATTTATACTTACTTTATAAAATTACTTTAGTTTAATATTAAGTTCTATATTTAGGTAAGTATAACTATATATATATATATATTAATATTATAGATATATATTAATATTTTATAGTTTTACTAGAGATAATATATCTAAAAACAACACTTTTTTAGACTTTTTTAAAAGTAGCTATAAAGCTACTATTAGAGAAGACTTTAAAAATGATATTAGATGTACTTCTTATATTATTAATATATTAATTAGAGATATTCTAGCTGAATATCTTTTCTCTATAACTATAGAAGAAAAGTTAGCTAAGTATACTAATAGTAATATTAGTATTATTAAAAGCTTAGTAAATCAGTTTATAGAAGAAGAAGAAAGATTATTTAAAAAAGTTTTTGAAAACTATTTAAGTAGTAAGTTAAATTAAACTCTTTTAGTAACTTTTTAATACTAACTTAATTTATAGCTATTATTACTTATATATAAAAAGTTTGCATTATGTTTAAATATACTAGCGAATTAAAACGACTTTTAAAAGAGGCTATTAATTTAAGGCCTAAAAACCCACTTTTTAAGAAAAGGGTTATCCCCTTAAGTAAGTATATATATATATATATTTATATATATATATATACTAATAGTTAATATAGATAATCTTACTAGATAGAATTCTACTTATAGAATGTTAACTATATTTATAGAGTTTAAAGAATATTTAGATTATATTTATAATAATACTATTAATAAAGAGTTTAAAATACTCTTTTTAGATAATAATAAGATCTAAGTAGTAAAGGATTTAATATCTATCTTTAAGATATTTATTTATCTTTCTATAAGGCTTTAAGCAGAGCTTTATAGTAGTTTAAATATAGCTTTACTATATATCTATAAGATTTATAGTTAGCTAGATTCTCTATTAAATAAGTTCTTAGATCTTTAAAGAACTATATTAGAATAAGTAAGTTAATATTAAATTATTAATATTAAATTATTAATATTATTATATACTAATAATATATAGGGCTTTTATTATAGAAGCTTAATATCTAGTATATCTACTAGACTTAAAAAGTTTCAAAAATACTTCCTTTAAAAACTAAGTTATAATAACCTTTCTAAATATAAAGCCTATATTATAAGCTTAGTTATAGATTTTAAGTATAAGCTTTACTACTTTAACTATAATACTTTATTATACTACTTTTCTAATATTTAGGATAATATTAAAGAATTATTTATTAAGGAATTTAAAGTGTAAGTATTATATTATATTTTATTATATTTATTAATATTTACTAATATAATATAGTGTTAAAGTTAAAAGAGATTTTACTTTTCTTAATAGAGAGATTTTAGATCTTATTATCTCTACTAGTGAGGAAAAAGATAATGAGTTCTATATAGACCTTTCTACTGAACTTATAGAAAAATATATATCCTATTTTTAAAAACTTTGCTCTCCTAAAGGGGTAAATATAGTTTAGTTC
The DNA here is from genome assembly GCA_020226115.1 of Colletotrichum viniferum. Lineage (NCBI taxonomy): Eukaryota > Fungi > Ascomycota > Sordariomycetes > Glomerellales > Glomerellaceae > Colletotrichum > Colletotrichum viniferum. Next base: position 745,430 of record JAGFBE010000018.1, read on the forward strand.
TTATATTTTATTATATTTACTAATATTTATTATATAGGAAGATCTTTTATTTTATTAGAAGTAAAACTCCTTTAAATATTCTATATTAGCTATTATAGCTAGAAGATATTTAGGTATTACTACTACTTCTACTACTATAGAGAGAGTCTTTTTAGTTTCTAGTTATATTATAACTAAAACTAGAAATAAGCTTACTCCTGAAATAGTAAAAGAATTAATTCTTCTTAAATATTAGAAGATTATGTCTTTATCTAAGTTATAAGCTATTTTATAAGAAGTTTTAGAAGAAATAAATAAAGAAGACCTTATAGATATTTAGTTTGATATTTATATATATTTATTTAGATAGAAATATTAACTATAGTTACTCTTTATTTTATTAAAATATTTATTATAATATATTTTAAATAATAAGTTTACTTTTAATTATTAAGTTAAAACTAAGTACCTCTAAATAATCTAGCTAATTAGAGGCCTTAGATTAATTATATTATTAATTCTTCATTATATTACTATATTAATGCGTACTTATTAACGTAGTTATTAGTTAATTAAGTGTTAACTTCTAACGCGTAGACTTTTAATATTAAAATCCTAAGTTAAAACTAAGTACCCCTAAATAATCCAGCTAATCAGAGGCCTTAGATTAATCACATTATTAATTCTTCATCTTATTATTATATTAACGCGTACTTATTAACGTAGTTATTAATTAATTAAACGTTAACTTCTAATATGTAGACTTTTAACGTTAAAATCCTAAGTTAAAACTAAGTACCCCTAAATAATCCAGCTAATCAGAGGCCTTAGATTAATCATATTATTAATTCTTTATCTTATTATTATATTAACGCGTACTTATTAACGTAGTTATTAGTTAATTAAGCGTTAACTTCTAACGCATAGACTTTTAACGTTAAAATCCTAAGTTAAAACTAAGTACCCCTAAATAATCCAGCCAATCAGAGGCTAGAGAATTTATAAGTACCCCTAAACTATAATTAATAATTAATTATATTAACTAATAATATTTATAACTATTTAAATAAATATATAATAAATCTATAAAAATTATATTATACTAAAGTGAATTTTCTCTTCTTTATAGTAGTATAAAAAGTATATAATATACTATATAAGTATTAAAAATCTTATAAATACTTTTAATAATATTTTTATTTATTTTTATTTACTTTTATTTTTTTAAAATTAGTCTTTAGTATAGTTTAGTTTAGTCTTAGTTTAGTTTAGCTTAGTTTAGTATAGCGCTAGACTAATTTTAGTCTGACTAAATAGGGGTCTAACTAAACTAATACTAACTAAAGGGGGGTCTGACTAAACTAAACTAAACTAATTTCCAACCCTGGCCATTGCCATCTCCAACTTCTCCCGGTTTACGCATGCTACCTACGCGATGCACACTGCAGCTCATCGTCACGCTTGCTGATTTCTCCTAGGCTCGGAGTTCGAGTGTTCGTGTGCGGGGAAAGATGCGAAAGCTGGCGGCCGGTCTTGAAATCTGACGGCACACGGCCCTACCTCGCTCCATTACTCGCTCACACCACTTGTCAATTAGACATTTTCACCAATTAACCTTAGTCCCCTGAATGCTAGCCCAAACTCCAGGGAGTCCTGGCCACCACAGATGAAGGTCCGGATGACGTTTTATGCGCCTGCCCCATGCTGCCGCAAGCTAATTGCGGCTTTCATTAGCGGGCATGTCCGTACGATGGAAAAGTGGTGAGGTAGCTTTGCGTCTACACCGCAGTACGAGCTCTCGGGATGAACGGTTGGAAAGAGCTTTTTACCTCCCCAGCGGGGTTCACTTACCTTCCCTGCCGATGTAACTTCACCTAGAGCGATCTGCAAGCAACCACGAGTATAAAAGTTGCCTTCCAGCCGGGTTCGCGTGTCCTCTCATTTCTCGAGCCAAGCTCGCCAGCACCTTCGGAGCCCGAGATTCACCATGGCGAGACACCTCTCCATCTTTGCACTGCTGACGACGGCAGTCTCAGCGGCTGTGATCCGACGAGACTACCCGAGCGACGATGCACTTGCGAAATGTCCCGGCTACCAGGCTTCGAATGTCCAGGCATCTTCCAACGGCCTGACTGCCCAGCTTTCCCTCGCTGGAGAGCCGTGCGACGCCTACGGAACCGACCTTAAGGATCTGAAACTGACTGTCGAATACCAGACTGGTAAGATAAAAGACAGCTAGTAACAGCCCCAGCCTTTGTCCGAGAGTGCCTAACAGACTTTCCAGATACTCGCCTGCACGTCAAGATCCAGGATGCCAACAACACGGTGTATCAGGTGCCCGAGTCGGTGTTTCCCCGTCCCAGTGGCCCTGGGGTTGATGCGGCGCAGTCCAAGCTGCACTTCAACTACACGGAGAACCCTTTCGCCTTTTCGGTCAGCAGAACCGACACTGGCGAGGTCCTGTTCGACACTTCTGGCGCCAACATCGTTTTTGAGAGTCAGTACCTTCGTCTGAGAACAAAGCTGCCCGACAATCCCAACCTGTATGGCCTGGGCGAGCACTCAGACCCTTTCCGGTTGAACACGACAGATTATATCCGCACTCTCTGGTCTCAAGACTCCTACGGCATTCCATCAGGCGCAAACCTGTACGGAAACCATCCCGTCTACTATGAGCATCGCAAGACTGGCACACACGGAGTCTTCTTTCTCAACTCCAATGGCATGGATGTCTTCATCAACAAGACGGAAGAGTCCGGACAATACCTTCAGTACAACACTCTCGGTGGAGTCCTCGACTTCTACTTCGTTGCCGGGCCCTCTCCTGTCGAAGTGACACAGCAATACGCCCAAGTTGCTGGGCTCCCTGCTATGATGCCATACTGGGGTTTCGGATTCCACCAATGTCGTTACGGCTACCGGGATGTTTTCGATGTCGCGGAGGTTGTTCACAACTACAGTGTCGCCGAGATCCCCTTGGAGACAATGTGGACTGACATTGATTACATGGATAGACGCAGGTAAGTGACGCTTGAAAAGAGATTACCTCGGTGTTGCTGACTTTCGAACCAGGGTCTTCTCTCTGGACCCCGACCGTTACCCTCTCGGAAAGATGCGACAGCTTGTCGACAAGCTGCACGAGAATGATCAACACTATATTGTTATGGTAGATCCTGCCGTGGCCTACCAACAATATGAGCCGATGCTCCGAGGTATCGAGGACAACATCTGGCTGTTGCGCAGCAATGGTTCAGTCTGGATCGGCGTCGTCTGGCCCGGTGTATCTGTTTTCCCCGACTGGTTCTCCGAGAACATTACCAAGTACTGGAACAACGAGTTCGCCACATTCTTCTCAGCCGAGAGCGGCGTCGATATCGATGCTCTCTGGATCGACATGAATGAGCCGTCCAACTTCCCATGCTACTTCCCCTGCGACGACCCGTACGCATCTGCCGTCGGCTTCCCACCAGACCCGCCACCCGTCAGAGAAAACCCCCGTCCCTTGCCTGGCTGGCCGTGCGACTTCCAGCCACCGGGAACCACCAACTGCTCGAGTCAATCCAAGCGCTCAGATTTGGCCCAGGATGTATCACCAAGAACCTTGCCCTTCAGCGAAAAGTTCGAAAACCTCATTCTTGCCGAGCGACAAGAATCCGGTGACCAGAAAGGTCTGCCAGGAAGAGATCTCTTGTTCCCCAAGTATGCCATTCACAACAAGGCGGCATGGGATACAGAGTCAAACGCGGCTGCCGGCGGCATTTCGAACAAGACGGTCAATACAGACGTGATTCACCAGAACGGTCTGACAATGTATGACACTCACAACCTTTATGGGTCTATGATGTCGTCAGCCTCTCGCGTCGCCATGGAGGCTCGTCGCCCCGGCCTCCGTCCCCTCATTATCACTCGTTCTACCTTTGCCGGTGCCGGTGCTCATGTGGGGCATTGGCTAGGTGACAACCTGTCCAACTGGTCTCTTTACCGCATCTCCATCTCCCAGCTCCTTCAGTTCGCCTCTGTTTACCAGGTACCCATGGTAGGCTCCGATGCTTGCGGATTCGGTGACAACACCAACGAGCAGCTATGCGCTCGTTGGGCTGCTCTGGCCGCTTTCTCAACCTTCTACCGCAACCACAATTCTCTTGACAGCATCTCTCAAGAATTCTACCTCTGGGACAGTGTCGCTGAGAGCGCCAGGAGAGCAATCTCTATCCGTTACCGCCTGCTCGACTACATCTACACGGCCGTTTACCAGCAGACAATCGATGGCACCCCGGTCATCAACCCTGTTTTTTATCTGTACCCTCAGGATGAGAAGTCGTTTGGACTGGATCTTCAGTACTTCTACGGCGATTCGATCCTGGTAGCACCCGTCACGGAGGAAAATTCCACGTCTGTTGATGTCTACTTCCCCGACGACGCATTCTACGACTGGTACACTCATGAGACCATCCAGGGCAAGGGCGAAGTCGTCTCTTTGACTGAGCAGAACTACACCACAATCCCGCTCTTCATCCGCGGCGGCTCCGTGCTGCCCCTGCGCGCCAATAGTGCCATGACGACCACTAAGCTCAGGGAAGAGAACTTCGAGCTTCTCATTGCCGTAAACAGGAATGGAACTGCCAAGGGCCAGCTGTATCTCGACGATGGCGTCAGCTTGGAGCAGTCTGGTATCACCCACGTCACATTCGATTACAAGGACGGCAAAGTTGCGGTTGATGGCGAGTTCGGCTACAGCACGCCGCTCAAGGTGTCCAAGATCACCTTCTTGGGTGGCGGACAGCAAAATGGAAAGAGGCGGGAGTCCATCATGACAATCGCAGTTGACAAGCCCTTGACCGGGCCGTTCGTGATTGAGATCAACTAGACCGATGTTCGGGTCTTAAATGGTGTACATCACCCTTTCCTAATGTATATACATAATTACGAAGAGGAGTTCTTTCGCCTTGTAACTTCCCACTGCTACCTGTGACAAAGACTAGTTGACTGGTACAAAGATTCGGTCAATGTCCGCAACCCAAGATGAGTCGGTGCTAGCGATGGTGATGGTGTTGCTCGATCCCGAGTTGAGATTGCAGAACAAGGAGCTGCTTCCAGGAGTGTTGCCATCAGCAGTCGGCAGAAACGAAATGGTCTGTGAGACACCGTTGCAGGTCACCGTCGCCCATCGCTGACTAGAGTCGCCGTTGAGATGCTTGATCCTCACCGTGGTGCGACCGGTCGCCTGGGCGCTGACGCTCGAGAACTGAACCGTACCGCCGGCCGACCCGCCAACGTATCCGGCCGCGGCGCTGCCGCTGCATCCCGTGCAGGAAATGCTCTTCGCGCCGCCCGATAGCGTGGCCGACTCGCCCTCATAGGAGGTCTCGGAAGGTCCAACTGCCCAGGTTCCCGCGGCGACGTTGGGCGTCCAGTTGACGCGGTCCGCCAGAGTGATGGTTGTGCCGGAGATGGTGAGCGGCAGCCAGATGTAGGTGCTGCGCATCAGGTTCGTGCTGACCCAGCGGTCGCCCATGTAGATGACCATGTCGCCGACGGGCAAGATGTAGGACGTCTGGCTGGTGAAGGTGTTGGAGCCTACAGGGGCGAAAGTTGCCCACGAGGACCAGGGGCCCGAGAGGGACGTGGCGTAACTGTAGACCTGCAAAGAGTGAGACGAAGGACGATGTGTCGACAGAAAGGGGGAGAACAAACATTGTCGTTGGGGTTCCAGCCGGTGAGCTTGCTTCCGAACATGAAGTAGTAGTCATTGCGCTTGAGAATGGCGGGGGACTCGATGTTGGTGGTCCAGAGGTAGACGTTGCTTGTGACATTGAGGTAGTCGGAGGTGAGGGCGTCGATGCGCAGACCATTGGGCCTCTGTACAGCTCGTCAGATTTTATTTAGAAAATAACAAGCATAGGGCGCCAAAATCTTACATCCTCCGTCAACAGATACGCGGATCCGTTGTCGTCCTGGAACAAGCCAATGTCGCGGCTCTCGAATCCGAGAGGCCGCCAACTGCTGATGTACGTGTACTTGCCGCACACGGTGTCCGAGGTGGCCACGCCGACCTTCGCCTCGCCGTAGTTGCTGCTGTCAATGTGCAGGTACATGACGTACTTGCGCGTTGACGAGTTGTAGATGACTTTGGGCCGCTCGACGACGCGGTTGGGGCCCAGGTCGCCGCTGGCGGTGCGCGAGAGCAGGGCCCCGACGTAGGTCCATTCGACGAGGTTGGTCGAGGAGTAGCAGTTTACGTTCTGGAACGCCGAGCCTTCGGTCTTGTCCTCGCCAATCATGTAGTAAGTCGAGCCGACCTTGGTGATGCCAGCGCCGTGGGCTTGAATGTGCCGGCCGGTGTTTGTCTAGTTTCCAACCACAGTCAGTTTATCATTGTGACCAAGGGGGGAAGGACCCGAATCAAGCTGGGCATCATTACCGCAGTCCAAGTGCCGCCGGGAATGATCTGGAGCGTGGCCTTTGCAAGACCAGCTCCCGCAAGGAGAGAGGTGAGGCTGTGGAGCAGACGCATGGTGTGGCCGTGTAAGTCGGTTTAGATCAATGCTCTCTCTCTCTCTCTCTCTCTCTCGCTGCAATGCTGTATCGATCGTGGATGAGGTAGCAGAATCGCAAACCCTAACCAGCGAGGTTCCAATCGCCCAAACATCGCGCTACCTTGGGTTGTAGTTATAGTTTCCCATGCCTGGCAACACACAATTGATCAGTTCTGCGCCATCGTCAGCTGCGGCCCTCGGCTCCGGCATCCCCACCTCACAATCCAATTCGCAACGCTCCCAAAAACCTTTCGTTCGTGCGCTTTCAGCCTGTAGACTAGACAGACAACCGGCTCCCTCGGCCGGAGAATCAGTGGTTCCTTCAATTGGAAGCTTGCGTCCTGGTCTTCGCCACGAACGGTGTGAGTGGCCCGCCAATATCCAGGTGGAGGTTGCGGGTGTAGTGCTCATGTGTTCACCATCAACAGCCTTTCTGGGATACCAAAGCCGCTCCGAGGTTGCAGCCATTAAACCACTATGTCATTAGCAAAAGGGTGGGCGAGTCGAGAGGCAGGCACAGGCACACATGCGCTAACCACACTTCCCCGCAACCCGGTGCGACGCTGGCGTGTCGATGCCATGTTTGTCCAATGATTCTTCGGCCCTGGCGGGCGTCGGCTGATCTACCGGCGGAGCATCACCGGGGTGCAGTACCGAATCCGGACCGGGTCTCAAAAGCTTGGTTCACGCGCGACCCCACAGCGTGCACGATGATATTGCAGTTTTCCATGGCAACTTGTTTGATTCTTTCTTGACTTCCCTATTGTTTTTCTTTTAGTTATTTTTCTTACACCTGTCCCTGAAGAGGGGTTCTGTTTATTCCCTGCCATATTCCACTTGGTTTCCAAGTTGCTGCTCATGGCGAATCGAACCAGCTGTCTGGGGACCGACCAAGCGAGCCCCCAGCCAAGCAAGAAGGAAACAATTTTCGAGCAGAGTGTCGTTCATATCTCGTATCAGTCGTTCCCGGATAACTCCCGCCAATCGATGAAAATACGCCGTATAGTATAGGTCGACAAAAAGCTTTAGCGCCGCGCCAGCTTTCGTTCGCTCGTTCAGAACCGCATCGTATGCTTCCCCGTTGTATGTTCTACGTGTCCACCTCCATTTTGTCATCGGCGTCTCCTGCGTCGGCTGCCTCCTCGACTTCCTGTTTCGGCTCTGGGAATGCTACCGAGATAGAATCCTTTGAGTCTCCCCCACTGACTGTGCCGCCGCCGCCGCCAACAGCTCCGTTGCCAGCGCAAAGACGATACTCGCCGTCTTCTTTACGCTCTATGATGCCCTCGTCAAGAGCCCACTTGGCCAATAACCGGTCAACCCCAAGCCGCTGGCCCTCGCCCTTCTCCATGTGTCTGCCAACATGCTCTGTCCACTCATCCCATGAACCGGGACCTTCGAAGACGCTTTGACAGTCAGGTTTGGGACATGCTGACTTTTGAGGCGGCGATCGACGTGTCACAAGACATGTTGTTTGCATCTCTTTGACATGGCCCTCCCACTCAACTTGAAGCTTACTATCGCCTTTGGCGATCGCCTTTTTGATGGCAAAAGGTGCGTGCATGCGGCGGAGATGTTGGGTAAATAAATCCTTTCGGTTGAACTCGTTGCCCTTGCCCTCGATTGTGCTCTGCGGGCAGGATGAACAGCGGTAGTATTGGAGACACAGATGCTGGGAGGCAATATGTCGCTTCCACTCATTCTTCGATCCAAAAGTACTAGTGCAGCCTGCGAACGAGAAGGCGCAAGGGAATGGTCTGGTATGCGCTGCAGCGATGTGTTTGCGAAGTGATGAGGAGTCCTTGAAGGGTGCGTGGCTGCAAAGTGTGCACCTCGTCTCTTGCTTTGGTGTCACTTTTTGGAGGGATCTCCTCTGCTTGGGCTTCGAGTTGGGAGTGTTCATGTCTATCGAATGCATCGTGTCGTCGGCGCCAGACTCGTGGGATGAACTGTCTTCATGATTTGCAGTCATCACCCCATCAGGCAGGGTAGTCCGTTGTTGCCTCTCTACCGCAGGCGGTGCCTCGTCACTAAGATGGCGAACGTGGCTCAATGCCTTCAGTTGTTCTGCGGCCTCCTGCATCTCGGCCGAATCTTCGACATCATCTTTGCCATCAATGGCTGCAGCCGCCGCTGCAGTGGCGTATGAGATCCCTGACGGCGTGGTATCTAGACGACTGAGTGCCTCGTGATAGGCGGCGTCTTTACTGTCTAAAGAGCGTCGGTGCATGGCTGGTGTGCTTACTGCCATCTCCCTTGCTTCCAACAATATGCGGCCGTCCTCAACTTCTTTTGCAGTCGCTTTGATGCCTGATGATCCCTTCAATTTCTGATACAGGTGAATCATGTTATGCGATGTGATGTATCCTAGGAAACAGCAAACTTTGTCGTGCTGTACAACGTTCCAAATGGAGTGTGGCATTGATATCAGGAGCATCGTGGGCGGTCCAAGGAACATGCCCTCTACTTCGATCTTGGCAGCCAGAGGAGGAGTGTTGTGTAGCCAGCCGTTGAAAAAGGACATGTCTGGACTGGCGTCTCCTACGAAGGTGGTGCACACAAGCACTCTTGCCTCGTCGAACCGCAGATCGGTGACGGACGCAGGGTCGATCAGCTGATCCTCTTTTGACTTTGTATGGGATTCAGCGTCGCCGTTATGCGGCGATTGCTGTACAGCCCGTGGAGGCAAGGGGGCCAGGCTGAGGCTTTGGCCCTTCCCAGGGGTGAGAGTAAACAGAATGGGAAGTTGGGGTGGCGGGGATGGACTTTTGCTTGCGCCATTTGTGAGCTTAGCAGATTGAGCATGTTCTTGTTGCCGCAACAGCATAATCTCTTCATGCAATCGCGGCACGCTGAACGGCCTCCCAACTGTGCTGAGTTTGTGTAATGCTTCAATCAAGTGATATGTGAAGGATTTCCCCGTCGTTTCCCGGGCGGTCTGTTCGGAGCCGCACGCGGCAATGGCTTGCTTGAGTCCATGGCTGCCACTCATGGGTATGTCACGAACTGTGCAGGTATCGAGCAGAAGCAAAATATCAGACTGCGCATCCTCGAACAGGCATCGAACGCCGTCCCATTTGAGCTTCGCGGCGTCTTCTCGGTTATTGCTAGGGAGAAGCGGTCAGAAGAAAGCGAAGAGATGATGGCGGCGGATGCCCGACTCACCAAGCCCAATAGAGCTGATTGTCCGCAACATAGCCGTAGCCAGCATAGTAGATGATCAACAAGTGGTTGTTGCGACCATGTTCGAGGAACGAGGCCATCTGCACGCCGAGCTTGATGCTGGGATTGGGCACCGTTGGGATGGTCCATCGATCGGTTCGATAGTTGTAGCGGTCTCTGAGGATGTTTTCCAGGGCTGTGAGATCAGCTTCGGCCGAAGTGTCTTCTTCCCATCGCAGGAGCAGGACCGAGACGCTATCATACGGGGGGCGCTCGGTCTGACGCTGGATCAGCATGGCAGCATCCTGAAGATGCCTCGCAAAGGACTCGAAATCATGGCGCTCGGCTGGAGGGGCCTCGGGGACCTGCTGTTGCTGAAGCTTCAAGAGATTATATTAGCGCCTTGGTCTAGGAAGTTCACGGGCAACATGGGCGACAATGACGGGCAGGGCCAGGACATAGAGTCTCGTGAGCATGGATTGGGAGAATCGCGCGAGCTCACCGATTCGGGGAAAGGCGCAGGCTGGGCAGACTCTTTGGGCGCGGGCAAGAGTCGTCTTTTCTTGGCCGGTTGCTCCATCTACAGATCGAGTCAATGGACGACAATTGGGTAGTCAGGGTGATGATTCGATGCGGTGCGTATAGATCATGAGAGGCGACAATGGTTGAGATTTTGGAAGGCAGGGCAGGGCAGGGTCGGCGATGAAGGAGGACCAGGTCCAGCCAGCCTAGGCTCGAGGCTTCGGCGAGGCTGTGTGCCTCAATCATGACCCACCCCATGTGCTTGTCTGATTGGCCACAGTACACTATGGATGCACCCGAATGTCGCCCGGCCGTTCTCCATTCAGTCCTTCCACGTCCTCACCACCAACCCCTCCACAAAGATTACCACCAAGGTACCTAAGGTACCTAGTCTTCTTTTCCTTGCTCTGGAGACCTTACCGACCGGCCACCGCACCGCATCATCTTCCTCTCTCTCTCCCTCCACCCTCCCACCGACGCACATCAATGACTTGCTGGCTGTTTTCCTCACCTCTCACCTTTCTGGGATGTCTTCCCCTCACCATTCAATTCCTTCGGGGCTAGGCTGGGCTGGCGTTGGCTAGCTACCCCTCCGCCTTGCCCCCCCTCTTGGGGTATCCGAAGCCCGATAAGTGGCCGTGTCCACTGCAGCCACGACCCGACTGCGGCCCTCGAATGGAGCCACCTGTCTCTCGGTCATGCTGCAAGGCAGCTTAGCTTGCTAGCTTCATCGGACACGCCTTAGGAGTCGAGGCACGTTGCCCGTTGTCTGCCAGCCATGGTAGGTAAGAAGAAGAAGGAAGCAGTCGACCAGAGACAGGCGCACGGCATTAGCCTTGCTCGCTCACTGCCGTTGAATTCATCCAAGGTACGGTTCAATTGTACCGAGCCGTCCTGATCTGACCTGGCCTGGCATGGCCTGACCGACACTTTTCCGTCTCCGTCTCTCTCTGTCTCTCTCGCAACAGCCCAGGTAGGTAGCTCACCGACATCCGACCTTTGGTTGTTGCAATATTATGCCGTGCCATGCAGTACAGAGAGAGATACAGACGACACACCACGCCAGCCAGCCAGTCAATCTCACCGCGGACACGTCCAAGAAGGCAGACGGCGGACCACGGCACAAGACCCAATTCTGGTCTGACAATCAACCCGGGAGAAGTCGTCGCCGTCGCCGCCGAGGGAGAGATGCTCCTCATCCTCCTGCAAGGCCGATGACTTACACTTTCACAAGGCATGGCTGCAGGTGTCCAGCCCCACCCCTCCAACACTTCATCACTCCATCCCCTCGCTGCCGCCGGCCAATTGGCGTGCGTCCCTCCCCGTCTCGTCAGGTTCCAGTGCATCCGTGTTCCTGTTCTTCTTTGGCCCCGTTGCAGCCTTCCATCGGAGGGGCACCACGACGCGTTGCGCAAAGCTGGGCGGGATCTTCGCTTCGCAGATGGATGCACACCATCACTCGCGCTCTGTTGAGGTCCAGCCTAACGCCCTACTACGTATGTATGTCTTTGTCAATCTTTTGGGGGGGGTGTAGGCCATTCGCACCACCAAATGTCTGTTCATGCACTACCTGACATTACCTGTCCTACTTTGCGACAGGCTTGTTGTGGTTGTCATTAAGCTATCGCACACTTCGGCTGAGTTCCCCATCACCACTACGTAAAATGACAGAGCTCCAGTGCCTTGACCCAGACCCCTACTGAGCTCACTGAGCGCGCACTGCAGCCTTTCGTCTCTGCCCTCCAGCAGAGCAGTTTGGCTGCCTCGGCTGGGGCACTGACGACCAAGACGATGAAGGGTCTTTCCTGGAAGCAGGGGACATAGCTCTGGGAGCTTGGGGATAAATAAGCTGCATCATCGCTGGATGGTGTGCCATGCACAGCCAGGTCTGGAATCATGCAACTCTTGCCTACTCGAGAACGTTCATCGTCTCAGGCAGTTCCATAGTCGACATACAATTCCGTTGAAATGGCACTCTTGGATCCGACTTTATGCCCCTTTGCACTTGAACATCCATAGGTCGTGGCATTTTGGTGTGATTCGATGTTCCGCGCACTAGGTAAGCGGATGAGGCGCCATTGCTGCAGAGTCCCAATCACCAATCCAGCTGGAGCCATCAGGAGCATGCTGCGGCATCGAGACCACCAGCAGGCAAACTGCCGCCTTAGGTTGCTGTCGTGTTCCCCGGGCGTTTTGCCAAATTCATCGCAGTACCAGGCAGAGGGGTTGGTCACGGAGACACTGTGAGAAGCACTCTGGGCACAGCGGCTTCTGACTCCGAGTCGGGGAGTGGGTCTCCGGGTAGGGAGGCGCCCGGAGTCCGACCGTCCCGCCCGTCGCTCCCGGAGACTCGTCAGCGGTCGGGCTTCCACGGAAGCATGACCTCTCACTCGTTGGTCCGGTACCGAAAGCGATGGGACCAATACGAGAGTCCGCTAAGGCCAGAGACGCAGCTCGTGTGGATTCTATTACGCCTCCTCGGCCTGACTGCTCGGCTTTTCGGCGATATGATGGAGCTGCAGGCGAAAAAGGGCCTCAACAATCGAGGATTTCAATATATCTGCCGTCCTAGTTAATTCGCAGAAACTTGCTTGACCGCCAAGTCGCTTGCTCGGCCAAGCTCATGGACCCAAAAATGCGAAAGAACCGTCTTCTAGAAAACCGCTTTCCGAACGAGCCCAAGCGACAAGGAGATTCCATGGTGGCGGACACTGGTAGAGTAAAACCCTGTCCTTGATGTGGCGGGGGGCTGAGCCGGACATTGAGTCGTATCGCGGAGTTCGGCGTGCGAAGCCTCTGGGTCGGCCCCAAAGCCCCGTTGGGCACGATCGGGGGCCATGAACCATCTTCTGGTTCAGAGGCAGGTGACTTGAGCGGATTGAGACTGTATCGCCAAGAGAGACCATGAAAGACAATGCGAGCAATCAAGAGGAGCCAAGCGAACGTGCTCCTGTCACAAGAGCGCGTATGAGTGGCGATTTCGATAGCTGTAGCCATGCAGAGAGACGCGTGCGAATGACTGACTGGCTGTTGGGTGACCTGACACTCTTGACTCTGGGGTGAGTTCCTCGGAGGCGTCCATGCCAACAAGCCCAAGCCTTGCACAGCCACGCGGGCCACTGGTTTCGAACTTCTTGTTCGGTACGCAGCACGCTCCGTGACCAATCAAGGCGTCGGACTCGCGGCTCTTCTCAACGCAGAGGGTGGGAGCTAGCGCGGCCAGGCGGCACATGTTGAGCGGAAGAACAATTGTGTTGCTGACGTGCGGGCAGGGTCACGGGAAAGGGTCCCTTGCTTGCAGCTGTCAGGTTATGCGTTACCTTACCTTGGGAGAGACTGGCAGGATATCTGATCAGCAGTGCAGCGCAGCGCAAGCTCAGGAAACAGCTGCTTCTTTCGGGGGAGGCCGCAGAAGCGGTGGGTGTCAGCCAGCATCATCAGCTAGACATCGCAAAGACGCCAATTGAGGGAAACCTCTTGAAAATTGAATTGGCATAATGCTGATGCCAAGTAATGCGACGCCTTTGCTGTCCGTGAATTCGAGGCAGGCGGAGGAACTTGCTGAGCAGCTGAGGTCAGAAACAGGCCATGCCATCATGGTCATCACGGGCCTCGATGCCCTGGCCGAGGATCTGGTGGGGTATCCTTGCTGGTCCTGACGTTTCGCTTGTTCAGCATTCGGTACGGCTCTGATACTGTACTTCAGGCTACCTCATGTGAGTGTCCGGCGTTAAGTAGGAGACGCAGCTTGTTTCTCGGCCTCGGGAATCGACAAACGGGACGAGACTCGTTTGATTGACAATGGCGAGTTAAACTCGGACTCGTTTATCAGACGTCAGTGTCGGGAACGAGATCCAGCGCCATCATCGGTGAAGGACTGAGGACCCCCGACACGCGGTGGGCATTTGGCGATACCCCTGCTCCTAGAGATGGAAGAAGACGCAGCTTTGTCGAGTGGCTGAATTGCGACCGGCGGCCTTGAGAGAGGAGTGGTTTCCAAAGAACAGGACGGTTCTAGTGCAGGTTCCCGGGATCCTACCTACAGCAAGAAACCACCTTATTTAGCCGTCCAGTCCAGGGGCCAGTCTCCCGCGCTGCAGGGAAACATGTTGAGGGGTTCGGCGCCATCTGGTCTCCAGTAGAGTAGTAGTAAGCGACCTTACTTTGAAGGAGCTTCGGGTAAGTCGCAGCCAGATTCCCGTGCGGTACCTTAGGCTGTTTGCTGCACCTGGATTTGCAGAACGTAAGCGGGTATCGTCTGTTCGTTCTGCCTTGCAGCGTGCCTTATGTCCGCTCGCGACATCTGAGCATTCTGAATGGATCGAAGACGACAGAGCGCGCGGGATGACCCAGTGTGTTGACCATAACTTGCAGCATGATAACTCGTACAACCAACCACAAGTCTGTTTGTTTTTCGCGGGGCCTTGAACTGAGGCCTGGTCGATTGGATATAAGTGACAGGATAGCCGATGTGATGCAGTGTGCGTCGAATAAGGAAGCCTCTGGAGAGAGGCATCGTGGTCTTGGCAGCGTACGGCAGATAGAGTGCGTGAGAAGCTGAGCTGACCTCGCTTCATTCCATTACCTACCTACCTCAGGTAAGGTACTCAGCCGAGGGCCGTCGAACAAGGTAGACCGTTGAAGCCCGTGAGAGAAGAGCGGCCCGGCAGGTGCTGCGCGGCGGGCTGTCGGCAAGGATGGAAGGGACGTGCAATTTTTGAGTTCTTCCATCTGGCTCAAGTTGAGCCGTGTCAAAGGCGAGGCCGCGAGGTCGAGGTATTCCATTGTAGAAAGCCGGTATCCGTAGTAAGGTCCATTAAAGCAAGTAGGCAAGTAGCCAGTGTCTTGGCGGTGGTTGCTGACGTTTGGCTGAGCCCAAGGCCGCATCCCTCCGTGGGGAAGGGAAAAAAGGAAGTTCGCTTCCTCCGAGAAGGCGCATCCATTACGCAGTCAAGTCAACACCGGGGACACATCCAACCAAGCCTCCTCCATCCCACTGCCTGCCCGACCCGATGCTGCCGGCCTCCGTTGCTTGCCATAAACCTCCGTCGGCGCCCTCTTTCATACCTTGCGAATACTCTGCCGTCTGCTTGCTCCTGAAGCGAATAAAGATCATCGTCGCCTTCGTCGTGCGCTAGACCCCTCTCTGCCGGAGCTTCGCTGCCACGCTACCCCCTCAACGCCTTCTAGTGGGGGGACGACCTGAAGATCCTCGCCGTGTTGGAAGCCGTTCCCGCCTCCCACTCGCTCCAGCAACACCAAAGAGGGAGCCAAGACGCCGGGTCTCGTGCAAAACACGACCTGCTATTCGCGCATTCTTTCATCGCCTAAAACCACCCCGGCCATTTCTAAATTAGCAAAGTCGCTGCTGTGGCGTCACTGCCTGCCATTCACCTGCATTTCCACCTCTACGCTCTGGCACTTGCTGTGGCCGTCGCTGTGTGTCACTGCTGCCGTCGCTGCCACTGCTTGCCGCCTCTTTTATTTTTATTTTATTTTCTTGTATCCTCGGTCTGGACTGGACAGCCTAGTCCGCAAGGGCCGCCACGACGACAGCCCTGATCACGATAGGAATCACACACGTCCACGCGCTGGGTGCTCACCGAGATTGGGGAACACTGCACTGGAAACAAAACGAAACCAAAAAAAAAGGTGAGTCCTTCTTCACCAAGTGGGCAAGTGACAGGGCCAAGAGGACCCATCCTGTGAGTGGACAGGGTCCCTCCATCCAGGGCGCAAACCGTTCCTTGCGTCACTTGATCAACCTGTGTTGCCGCCTGCCGCACCCTTCCCTGACCCTGCCTTGCCTTGCCTTGCCTTGCCTTGCCTCCTCTTCCTCATTGCCTCCCGTACTTACACACTTGCACCTGCTAGTCTCGATTTCTCCCAGCTGGCCAAATTTTCCATTTTGCAAAAACATCACTCCCTACTGCGACACGAACGTTTGGGACCGCCAGACGAACAAACTCGAGTGCAAAACCAAAGTAATACTTCGAACAGAGACCCCTGTCGATCATAATCAAGCTGGCGTTCTCACGGGAACCCGCGCAAGTCATGGACCTCAATGGGGTCAAGAGGAGGGACACCACCAAAGGACCTCCTCTTCGCATTCTATCTCTAGGTACGTTCACCTTCAGCCACAAAGCCATGCTTCACCCGCCACGCGATCAGCAGCACTGCGCGAAATACACCGGGAGGTTCACGTACTGACATGCTTTGCGCCAGATGGCGGAGGGGTTCGCGGCTATTCCATGCTCATTATCATCCAAGAGCTTATGCACCGCACATACGTCGAGATTGAAGGAAGAGCACCACACCGAAACGAGATCCCTAAGCCATGCGACCACTTCGACCTTATCGTCGGAACAGGAACTGGCGGCCTCATCGCCCTGATGCTCGGCCGACTGCGCCTTGACTTGGAGACATGCAAGCAGTTGTACGTGAGGCTTACACGCATGGTGTTTGAGACGGACAAGACCATCGCCGGAATACCCTATCGATCAACACTTTTCAAGGCGTCGAAGCTGGAGGAAGCCATCAGGGAGGCTGTCAGAGAGCACACTGTCTACGAGAAGGAGGGCAACGATGGGACTGAGAGCGATATGATTAGCCCTCTCAACTCGGCCTACTCCAACTCATCTGGTCCTCGAAGACACACCAGCAACGCGAGCACTGTCAGTTTCAGCGCTCGCAGCCCCCAGGCTCAGATGGCCCGCCCCGCCTTCAACTCCCGTTACGGCAATCCCAATGCCAGGCTCTACGATGCTAGAGAAACTAGAACAAAAACGTGAGCCATACCCTTTGGTAACAAAATATCCGGTCAAGCGTGCAATGACTGACACACAAGTAGGGCTGTATTAGCGATGTATAGAGGCTCGCGCAAGGGCAGCCCCCCAGCCATTCTGCGATCCTACGATTCGAGAAGAGAGCCACCGCCCGAGTTCGACTGCAAGATTTGGCAAGCTGGCCGCGCAACGTGCGCCATCGGTCTCGCCTTCAAGCCTATCCAAATCGGTCAATCTGTTTTCCACGACGACGGCGCCGGCACCTTCAACCCCGCCCCGGAAGCTCTGGACGAAGCAGTACTGAATGAGTGGCCTGGCCGCGAGGTAGGCGTATTCGTCAGTGTCGGAACAGGTAGACGGCCAAAGGGCAGCGACGCCAATCAGCATGTCTGGTACGAAGGTTTTATGGGAGACTTCGCCGAGGCACGCCGGAAGCTCATTTCTAAGATCGAGGGCTGTGAGGCGATTCACGAGCAAATGAGGAAAGAGCACCTTGCAAAGAGAAACGTCAGCGTCGACAACTACTATCGTCTGAACGTGGAGGTCGGTGTTGGCGAGTTTGGCATGAACGAGTGGCACCGCCTGGCCGACATCAGTACTGGCACACGCCAGTATCTCAGGCGGGAAGTTGAGCAGAGGATGGTGCAGGGCGCGTCTGCGAAGCTGGCCAAGATTCACAAGGCGAACATCCGCTTTAATCGCGCCTTGCCGGATGTGCCCGAGCTGGTCAAGTCCACGTCGGAGGCTAGTGAGCCATTTGCGGTAGAGCTGCCAGCCGATATTCCTTCGTCATGGCCGCCACACAACACACCGCCTAGCCGTCAGTCGTACGAATCTGGAATGGAAAACTTGCATGTCCCTTCGCCCATGAGCCCTTCCCCAAGAAGCTCTGGCGAGAGATTACAAGCACCACAATCTCTCAAGGTTGGGACACCACCTGTTGGGCAGCGGCCATACCCGCCGCCGCCAAGTGCGCACTCGGCGGATGATGACGACGAAGTCGATCGCTTGGTTGTCACGGCGCCTACACCAGCCCAGTACAGATACGCCGCCGGCGCCGACAAGATTGCTATTATGAGCCCAGATGAGCACCCTAGATGGCAGAGCCCGCCGCCTAACGGACATGTGCAGCAGTCGCAACTGCCACGTATCCCTCCGCCGCTCCCCCCGAAAACACCACTTCCGGAACATCAAATGGCTGGAGGCCGTCGCCCCAATACCGCCAATCCTCTTCCTTATCCCGTTGACGACGAACCCCCACCAGTGAATATGGCAAGGAAGCCAGACTACCGTGGAAGATAGTCAAAGTTGCTGGTTTCATATACGTCCGAGGCTCTTTCCCCGATCCTTCATGGAACAGCTTTCGATGTCTCCAAATATGAGACAACACAGAAATGGCACGTCAGTGGATACCTTCTCCCGGTGGCTTCAGATTTGATTGGAAAGCGACATGACATGAGGCGTTTTGGAAAGTTGATATCAAGGTCCTGGGATTTTAGTAAAGATACCATTCTAAGCACATGTGATTAGCTCGGGTTCTCAGCCGCGGCACTGAAGCTGGTCGCCATAATGAGATAATGCTCTTTTGCCCTGCCATCCAAGTTCCGTGTCTTGAATTAGCCCTGGTCTGTGACTCCGTCATCCGAAGGTCTCCCGCATGCCCGCTTCCCGGCCGGGTGGCAAATTTCCGATTATTCGGGTTCTAGTGGGGCACTACGTCACGGCACCGTGAACCTCTCTCTATCCGTACCTAAGGTAGCTTGTTGATCGAACCGGCCATAAGCTTAAACCGCGTATCCCCCGCTGTCCCGGAACTCTCTTCGTGCCCATCATATTTCCGGCCATCTCGTTTATACATTCATATTTTTGTCTCTCGCCCGCCAACCATGCACCAAATCTTGCTATTTCTTTAAGTTTTAACCGCTTGGCTACCCCCAACTCGCTGCGCGCACGATGCCCTTCATGTGGGAACGATGTGATGTTCAAGACATTCAGCTGGCTATCGTGGCATATCATAGCGTCCCACCCCCTGACGCCACGAGACAAATTCGAAAGAAAAAAGAGTGTCCTCCCTCACCAGACAATGTTTCAGAAGGGCTTTCTAGTTCTGTTCATGTCTTCGAGTCCTAAATAACGAGGGCAACGGGAAGCTACCTCACGAAATTGGCCAACTGGAATGTGCTCTTCTACCAGCGGTGCGAGACAGTATGTGGTCGAACGACATTCTCATGGCACAATTTACGAACTCATTCTCAGGCCTTTCTTATTCTGGCGCTACGACAAGGGCTGACGAACTTGTAGGAAATGAAGGTGCCCACGTTTGAGTCCTGACGTGCCTTGCGATGGAAGGGCCTCGGCCATCTTGGCCCTGCTGGTTGTTGGAGATGTCGATCAATCTGCGAGCATCTCAAACGCAATGTCGAAAGACTACCCTTTTTGCGAGCCTCATTTCTTTTTTGTGTTACTCCGCTTTTCTTTTCGTCGGCGCTTCAAAATGAGCAAGAGTGCGGCTATCTGCCATCGCAAGTCACTGACAATCTACGGGAGCATTTCCGGTGGAGTAGAGCCAAGCGGCTTGAACGGTGCCTTGTGGTTCATCGTTGTTCATTTTTCAACGGGCATTCATATTGTTTTTTGACATTTGCTCTCAAACAACATACGACGCGGTGTCAGACGGCACTCACCGATTAGGGCACGTCAGCAGCTCTTGCCTACCTAGCCTGCTTGAGACACGCGTTGTTACCCCCGGATTGTGTGGCACGACGCCAGATCAAGAGATCGACCCGTCAGACCCGATATAGCTCTGTTAAGGAGTGAGAAGCTCGAGATGAGCGCTCCCGTTCTGTCTTGAATAGGCATCGGTCATCTAACGTCGAGAAGCGGTGAGCTTCAGCTGCCATGATCAACAATGCTTTGTGGCTAGCCCCAGCCTGATGGCGTCGCCTCCTGAAAGAACTCTCATAAGCCGGGGAGAACCAAGTAGTGGAGCGCCGCTTATGGCTGAATCCAAATGCAGCAAAGACGTTGCCTCGAAAAAATGAAGCGCTTTCTCGAGACGTGATTTCAACGTGACCCCAACAACCGGTCTTCCAGCCCCTCCACCTCATGGAATCACCAAGATGGGACATGAACAGCAAATTCGGCCACAAGCTCCCTTTCTCCATCACAATAGATGATGCGACTGGCTCTTATACGTTTCAACAACCTGCCATTAGTCCATTCAGGTGCCCCAGCACTAGCGGGCCAGGCTAATGCAGATCGATCAAACCACCGCGGAAGATGCCACTTGTGGCTTTTTCTCAGCCCGGCAAATACGACGCTAAGCCAAACGTGTCAAAATCCGACAAGCTGCATCCAAGCCTCCTTTTCTCGCTCGGTGATCATATAGGTGCTGCTTACCTGGGGTGGTTCGCCATGACCCCCTTCGGCATCCCTATAAGTCAGCCTTACGGTCGAAAGACCCTCCCAACGTCATGGAAGCGGTTCCTGAAGGTGGAACAGGAACAGATCCCACATGGTTAGGGGGAAATCGCCGCATTCAGATCATGTCCGAAGGGCTGCAGCATCGGCACTTGCGGGCATCGCGTAACATGCGAGCCGAGAGGACTACAACGTCTTGCGGCGAGTGTAGGAGGCGAAAGCAGAAGGCATGTACACCGCTTAAGCCTCTATTCGTTGTCTGATAGGCCCCCTTCGTCTGTTGAGGCCATCAGGACAACTGGTTGTTACGGGACAAGACCGCCCGTCCCCCAATGTCATCCTATCCAGAAATAAGACGAATCGTAAGACTAACCATCGACCCAGTGCGATCAACAACAACCGTGTGGCAACTGTCAACGTCGTTTCCCCCAGCCAGTATGCGAATATCGCTTGGGAAAGTAAGTAACACATCCCCTCATCAACTGTTTGTTGTTGTCTTGGATGTGGTTTGACACGGCTCACTCCCAGCCGGATACCTGGAACCTCGACCTTCCCGACCCCAACAAGAGTCGGCGGGCGAGGGGCTACTCGCGATCTTCCTGGCGTCGAGAGTCCCTTGTCGTACGAGCCCTCATCTTCTGTGACGCCGGCACATTTCGAAAGCAGATGGCCTGCAGCTGCCATTCCGGTTGCTCTCGGCGGCTCTGACGCAACACCCACGTCAAGCAGTTTCTCACCTGGAAGTATACGACGACCAGAAATAAAATCAGAACCACAAGACTATGCTAGACCAACCCTTTCCACGCGGCTTCAGCTAGTCATCGGTGACTCGGATTACACGCTTGATGTGGACCCCTCACAGGCATCGCAGCAAGTCTTGACGTTTCGTCGCGCGTTTCCCGACTATGTGCTGGGAGCCGAAAACGACGGCAGGAAGGACGAGTGGACTGCCGAAGACGAGGTAATACCTGTCGTATGGGCCCGTTCAGCACAACCAAAGATCCAGAGGTCTATAGGCGACATGGAGGACCAGTTCGGGCATCTCCCTGTTGCCCAGACGCCGTTGAACAAGAAGCTACTCAGAATATGTGAGCTCTGCCTCTCCGGGGCATTTGGTCAGTCATCATGAACCTAACATCAGTGGCAATCAACAGACTTTGACGTGCTTTCCCGCTTCAAGGCTTCCCTCACAGGCGATCCGGACCCCAGCAATCCGTTTATTAAGCACTACGCTCCCTTCTGTATCCAAGAACCTTTGGTCGTGCAAACAATCATGTACGCCTCAGCCTGCTACATCCACGAGACTGGGCACCTGCCCAGGACTGCTCTCATGGCCAGCAAAGGGCGTGCCATCCATATGCTCAACCAACGCATTAGTTCCGGGCGCAACTCCGCTGCGGCGAGTAATACCAGCAACGTCGGGGAAACAAGCGGCACGAACGACGCCGCCATCGCGAGCGTAATCCAGCTCGCCGCTGCCGAGTGGTACTGGGGCGATAACAACGAAGACGTCCAGCACCACTTCAAAGGTCTCCGAGACATGATCAGGTTGCGCGGCGGTTTCGACCGTCTCGGGATGAACGGGATCTTGGCGAAAAACGCGATATGGTACGTTGGTTGGGTTTATGACTCTGCTTTGCAGCATATTTGGGGGCTACCTTTCCCATTCTCCTGGGTATCCCGCCGTTCGGTTTATTGTTCGTCTCTATATTCTGCTCTTTCCCGGTCTCTCTTTCGCTCTGATATTTTTATCCGTTCGTCCGTCTGACCCTCTCTCGCTTTTTGTTCGTTTCCTTGACTCGTAAATGGGTCTCGATCCCAAGACACGATATGCCGGCGGACTTTTTCGCTGTCTTGGAACCGCTTTGACTGACTCATTCGTAGTCACGATGTCTCCATAGCCCTCGCGCACGAAAACAGCCCACTGTTGCTGCTCCATCCCCAGGAAGACTGCAGCAATGGCAGCGGCGGCGGCGACCCAAGGACCCCGTGGACGGCCGACTACACCTTCGCCGACCCTATAAAAGACGTGCCCCTTCGCATGACACACTCCGCGCCCTTTGTTTGCAGCCTGTCATCTGTGGGGACGCTGCCGAGCTACGCGGAGTGCTCGCAATCTCTCGGCATCCACCGGGCGACGGCTTCAATACTCGACAATGTGAGGTTCCTGTTTAAGGCGGTGGAGGCGGCGTACGTGGCGACGAACGAGACGACCGATCCATCGACCGAAACAGCGACAACGACATCGACCACAACGACGAGGGCACCGACGAAGGCGGCATCCAGAAAGGTACAGCTCATGGGGAGGTACATTCACGAACACATTCAGAGCCTGCATCCTACGATACCAGGACATCGGCAATCATCGCCGGGAGTTTCGACGAGGGGGAATTCTCCGGGGCTCAATTATTACGCCGGCGCGGATGGAGGATCGACACGGAGCGGGAGCATTGCGAGTATAGGCACAGCAGCCGGACCTAGCTCCGGGGGCCCGGGCCGCTCGCCACCGGAGCCGGGGTACGACTCCACCACGACGCCGGAATGGGCTTCTGCGCCGGACGCTAGCGATTCTCCGACAAGCCCCAAGTCGACGGCAACAGCGCCTCATCACCACCATCATCATCGCCAGCAGCAGCAACAGCATAACTCGGACTACATGTACCAGGCTATCAGAGCGACGGCCATCGTGTACAGCCGGGCCATCATGAACCGAACCCCGCTGAGCGTGGCCTGCACGCAGCCCGAATTCCTGCAGATATGGGCAACGGTGTGGCGTGTACCCCTGTCGGCGTGGAACAGCTCAGTGGGCACTTTTCACTGGATCATGCTGGCCATTGCGCCAGCGTGCCACACGACACCGCATGGGCGTTTTGTCAAGAACATGCTCATGGTCAGCACTCTCGCGCTCGGGGTGAACAACTGGGCGGTGGCTATAGGCGCTGCGAAGGCCGGTCTCAAACTGCAGCACTGGCTAAAAGGCCAAGACGCGGAAACGGAGAGCGAGGAGGGTGCGGAGGAGGACGATGGAGAGGGGCAGGGAGACGGCGGCGGACGAGGAGGAGGGAGGTGGCGCTCCGGGCGCGAAGAGCGGTGAATGGGAGGCGTGTACACGGCCAAGACCTCTTCCTCCTTCTTGTGCTGTGTGTGTGTGTCTTTCTTCCACGTCCTGTAGGGACACGTCTCTGGGTGTATGCGGATGCATGTTCGATGGCAGCGAATCATGGATATGGCTGAACGAAACGGACAACGGCCGCAACATGCAGGACAACGAAACTAAACCGACAACGAGACAGACAGAGATTTACGAGGTGGAACAGTCCGCATCCACTCGCGAGCGGGTTACTCTCTACAGCATGACGTTTTCCGGCATAAGAGCCCTGGACATTCGTCTGCAGCCTATTTGCACTTGGAGGCACTCCTCTGGGATTCCCAGGCATTGCGACTTGCCACGAGGTGTTGAAGAAAAATACCTACTTGATCTACTTTGCCGGCGGCAAAGCAAAGAGATGCGGTATGTCCAGGGGCCCGCAAGCTGGCCAATGCAAATGAGGGGAACTCATTGCTGCATGAAGAGTGACATGAGCAAGAACAGCGAAGAATGAACAGGGCAGGGCAGCGGCAAGGTTCAGGGAAGTTTTATTTTATTTTTGTTTTTCTGTACTTCGGGAAGAGGGGGGCGTCACGATGCTATGGTTGCGTTGGAAGGCTGCTCACAACCTAGTTGACCATCCCTACGATCCGACTTCCGAAATTACTCCTGGGGAAGCGCTTGCACCTTCCGCGGGCATAGCGACAGTGTGATAGACGAGGATAGCTGGACTGCAACTGCTGAAGACGTTGCGAAAGAGACGGTGGTTGGAGGAAGACAGCACCAGCAAGGAGGGGAAGGGGTGAGGAGCCGGGGAGGAGGCTGTGTCTGGTCTGTTGTGTCGCTGCGGCTCTGAACTCTAAAGAGTGGGAAATGGTACAAGGCCCCATCCCCCATCCCCCCTCCCCTTTCTCTCTGCTCTGCGTTTTCGTACCACCCCTGTTGTCCGAGCTCCTCAAAGTTCCAGCGTGCGAGGAAAACCCAGGAGCGGGCGCCAACGGACGAGTTCTCTCCTGACAGTTCAGGCCGATACGACACTGTCCACGTTTTTGACGGCAACATGTAACTCGCCACGGCCGGGATGAGCGACGTTCGGGGCCCCGTGAAACGGGCGAGGAGGCCTGGCTCAGGACAGAACGAAGGGAGGTGTGCACCGCGGGCGTCGTCCGTTCGCCCTGCGGGAGCCACGTGGATGTGCCAGAAACTGCACTGAAGAACCTAAACTGTTTGACACCGTTTCTGGCTAATAGGTACCGCTCCCAAGGGGAGGGTAATGCCGCAGAGGAGCTTGTCGTACGGTCCGGTTGTGGTCCGGTTGTGGCCATGTGTGTTCAGATTTGTTTGTGGTGGCACTGGTGGATACATCGACGGCCGTCGGTACCGTGGCTGTTGAGACGGCGGGTGGAGGGGCTAAGCAAGCAACGTGTCTGACAATCGTTATGGCCTCACGTCGGAACGGTTGCAAGTGGAGGCGTACCCGTACCCGGATGCCTGCCCGCACGCCCGTCGTCTGCGCCGGTAGCGCACTGCACCTCCCTTCCGGCCGGCCGTTCTACTGGAGGCTCAGCGACGTGCGGATACTCCGCCGGTCCGGCCACTGGCGTCTCTCATCTCTCAACCGCCCGCAGCAACATGAAAACATGATGTCAAAGTTGCAAGGCTTTAAGGTATGGCGGCGTCGATCCCGAATGTCCGCTAGAAAACCTAGCCAGGGAGAACCCGTTCAAATATACAGAGATCCGACGGGATCGGTCTTCCGGCAACGGCTTGGAGGGGTTAAAATGGAAGAAACAGAGATAATAGCAGCATGCAGCTGTGCGGTATGGAAGTGCGGTGCCGCAAAGTGGTGTGATGGTCGAGAGTGAGTGTCAAGCACGCAGTGTGACGTATCGTAGAGCAGGGAATAGCAACACAAGGAAGGACATTTGTGTTCCATGGTATAGGATGGCAGGGATGATAGAGCGCTTGTACTCTACATAGCGACATTTTGCCCGACTCAAATAGCGATGATGAAATGGGTGGTGTTCGTCGAGGCCCAGTCCCGGGCAGTCGAGGATCCCCAGATATGCATTAGAGTTTAGAACCACGTTCCACAGCATGTTTCGAACGAATTCCTTTCCAATCAAAGAACCGAGCTACTACCACGCAGGGCGTCTGCAGCCTAATAGACTTCAGTCAGCTTTGGTTTGTACCTTGCGTGAAAGGCAAGGAATCTACCTTGCGTTGCTACTATGCGGGCTGTGATGGGCGATCAGAATGGCATCTTTCTTGTCGCTCATCCACTGGGCGGGCGTTGAAGAGCAGGCAGGGTCCGTTCGCTTTGAATTTTGGCTTCTGCACTGCAGCTCTGGTTAGCTACTATACCCGCAAAACTCGACAATATGAGATCTGAATGACGATGCCATGCATGTCATGCCAGTGGTATGCTTTTTTGCTTGCAGCAACTGGGCTTGCACTTTACCCGACTCGAGTCTCCAGTTGCCATGAAAGCCATCCATATTATGCCGCAGGTCAAAGGTAAACTGAGTTGAACTCAACTCAACTCGCCTCGTGTCGCATTGGACTGAGCCGTTGTTCCTGGCATCTCCTCGCGAGTCACCCCGACTCATGGGAGACACAAAAGGGCACCTTTCGTTAGTCGTGTAGTCTCCATCTACTGGCCATCACCAAGTCGTTCAACATGTGTTGGATGCCACATCTGACCGGTGCCAGGACTAGTCGGGTTGTTTTCGAGAAGCTTCCGCAGCGAAACCTTCCATATCTTGGTTTAGCGAACTACTCGGCTCTCATGACTGGAGATGGCCATATTGGGTGTCCGTGGTCGCAGGCAAGTGGTGTGCCGCCGCAAGTGCAAATGTTGCCCTGCGTGTGCTTCCTGTAGATCTCACTTACTTCGAGAACCCGCCCCTCGCCGTTGCGCTTTGACACCCTGACCATGGCCTCTTTTTTGTCCTCTTTCGGTCAAGGTTCTTCTAGACTGGCTTCCAAGACGATTCCATTCGTTCTATTCGTTCCACCACGACTCTCGCGTCGATGCAAGCTGGAGACTTGTTTTCTTTCATGTGTCTGTCGTGGTCTTGCGTTTTTTTCACGGTGATCGTCTTCAGATGAGCTCAGTGTGGGACCGGTACTTGAGCGCCGGGACCTGAACAAGTCTCTCAGTGGCGGACGGTACCCGTCTCTGGAGTGCGGCTGCGATGCAGTACGTCTTGAAGAATTCAGAGCAATGCCACTGGCCGATAAGACGACACCCCCTCTCGTCTCGTCTCCCGCTCTCCACTCGGCCGGCAGGTTTGGCTCCAACACCGGTGTCGGCCATCGACCGCATGGTCACCGACGCCTTGGCCGCCGGTGCCGCTGCTGAGGTTCGGTGCCAGGTGGGTGGTCCTGCTGCTGCCGCTGAAGTCTTGGCCCGTGGAAGAGATAACAGAAAATCGGGTGAGATAAGAATTCTGCACCGAATGTCTGTTCTCTCCTTGACTTGGTCTAGCGTAGCGAACCCCATAGCCCATAGATCCGAGATTGGCATTTCTGGGGCAAGCACTGCGGCTCTCTGACGCAACCGTTCTTCAATGTTAAATGTCGCCACATTGCAATGAAAATTCGAAGCCAAAGGAAGCAGAGTCGCAGCAACTGCGCAGCGTGCCGACCGCCTGCTCGTTCAAGGCATCCAACTTCATGTATTGCGTCAGTTCGGATGGGCCGTTTGCCGTGCGCCACATGAAGCAGCCACTCAGAGCCATCGATCCGTTGTCTATCGTCTTTTCGCACGTGTAGACCCTCGCAAGCGTGGAAATAAAAACGTGTCGGCCGAAATGCACACTTATCACTGCCCAATCTCGAGCCGTCGTTTGAGGGGATCTCCCCGCGCAGAACCGGCCGGGCTTGCCTCGCCAGAGGCGTTGAAAGTCAATTCTTGGCCATTGAGCGGTCAAGTTGCTGCGTCGCAAGTGCCAATTGGCTCATGTCAGCTATCTCATACTTCACCTCAGGATTTGAGACGAGCTTGTGATGGAGGGGAACCCTTAGATGGAGTTTGGGGAAATGCCGTATACATTGCTAGGGCTTTTCTCGCCGTTTTCCCTCGTCGATATCTTGATCGTCTGAACCTTCGTTCCCTCCTATTCTTCTCAGAAACTCACGAGATTCGCCAGCTACTCATTGGTGCTGAGATAAACACATGCTTCGGTCTGTCTCATCCGTTTCGTGCGACGCTTCTCTTGACTCGTGCTCTCGGCCGGTTTGGCGTGTTTCTGGAAAGGCTCGGTTTCTTGGGTATCTGACAATTGCGAATCAACCTTCGGCTCCGGGGCCTCGACGAATACGACAATAGCCCACAGTCAGTGAGTGTCGATCAAATGCCGGACTCGTCGTCCTCCGAGACAATGGCAACAACACCGCCGCTCCCCTCCGAAACCACAGCTCTCCTCCGGAAGCCACCGGGCTCTGCCTCCGATGAACCTTCCCAAATCCGGCAATGGGTGGCCGAGATCTTGCTGCTGGCCAAGGCCGCAGTTCCGGTCATCTTGGCTTATACGCTGCAGAACAGTCTGCAGACTATCAGTGTGCTCATCGTGGGAAGATTAAGTCCAGAGGCTCTCGCGACCGCGGCCTTCAGCTACATGTTCGCTATGGCCACCGCATGGCTCATTGCCCTTGGTGGAACGACGGCGCTCGACACGCTTGCATCTAGTAGTTTTACCGGATCGACCAATAAGCACGATCTGGGCATTCTGCTGCAAAGGGGCATCATTGTCCTGTCGGCATTTTATGCAGTTGTGGCAGTGCTGTGGTGGTTTTCCGAGCCAGTCTTCCGGGCGTTGGGTCAAGAGGAGTTCATTTGCGTGCAGAGCTCAAGATTCCTGCGGTGCCTGATTCCTGGCGGACTGGGGTATGTCTGGTTTGAGGCTATGAAGAAGTATTTGCAGGCGCAAGGTGAGTCGGTACCTCATCTCATGGAGAAAAGCGACAGTTGCTGATGTCTGAGTAATAAGAAATCTATCGGCCGGGAACGTATGTGCTGTTCATCACGTCGCCGATGAATGCCGGGCTCAACTATCTCTTCATCCACACGCTAGGCCTTGGTTTGTACGGTGCGCCTCTCGCCACGGGCATCTCGTACTGGATCTCTTTCCTGCTTCTCGTGGCGTATGCGGCGTTCGTACGTGGCAAAGAGTGCTGGGGCGGGTTGCAAGTGCGAAAGGCGCTGAAGAACGTAGGACCTTTTGCGAAGCTGGCGATCCTGGGGGTGGTGCACGTGGGAACGGAATGGTGGGCGTTTGAGATCGTGGCGTTGGCAGCGGGAAGGCTGGGTACGATTCCGCTGGAGGCGCAGTCAGTCATCATGACGGCGGACCAAATCATCAACACGATCCCGTTCGGGCTCGGGGTTGCGGCGTCGGCTCGACTCGGCAACCTGCTGGGGGCGCAGAAAGCTCGGGATGCAGCGCGGGCAGCACACGCTGCAGCAGTGTTGTCGGTGATACTTGGGACGTTGGTGCTGGTGGTGCTGATGGCGACGAAGGATGTTTTCGGGCGTATTTTCAACGACGACGAGAGAGTGATCCGGCTGGTGGGCGAGGTGATGCCGTTTGTGGCTCTGTTCCAAATCGCCGACGGGCTTAACGGGTCGTGTGGTGGTGCGCTTCGCGGGATGGGACGGCAGTGGGTTGGGGCTGTGGTGAACCTCGTCAGCTACTATGGCGGGGCACTACCGGCCGGGATTTACCTCGCGTTCCACGGCTGGGGACTCGCCGGTCTGTGGATTGGACAGTGCGTTGCCCTGTATCTCGTCGGCGCCCTCGAATGGGTTATTGTTGGATTCAGCAAGTGGGACAAGGAGTGCCAGCGAGCGTTGGATCGCCTTGATGATAGCAGTGACGGAGATGGCGATGCTCCCGACGACGAGGCCGTCTAGGCAGAAGGTGTTGGTCAGGCATGGATGCGAATCGGATGTACATAGGGACAAATCGATTTGTCTGGGTGGTGCTGGTGTTTGGTGTTGAACTGCTGGCAGGGTGTTTTTTCCACCGTCTCGAGTAAATAGTTGATTTTGGAATGACCCATGACAAAAGAAGCAATCCCCAAGGATTGGCTGAGAAGTAGAGTAAAAAGCACGAACAAACTAGATGATTACTGTGCAATTCGGCGAACTGATGGCGAATATTCACATCGTTTGCTGAAGAGTGAGGTATTGCTATCCAGCCAAGCAACCAACATACTGAGGTGGGTAGGTAGATGCCTGCGTGCCCGTGTGCCTTCCTCTCAGTCCGGGCATCCCAACTGCTAAACCTTCCCAGAGCAGTCTAGACTCCTCCGAGCTCCTGCGGGGCAGTTGTGTCACTGAATACCAGTTGCGCCTGGACCCCGCCATCAACCCCACTATCAACGCAGTGCTCTCCAGGCATTGGAGGGGACTGACGATGATGGCATTTATCCGACAGTTCGAGCCACGGTAATGGAGACGAAGAGAGGCCCTTTCCATCCTTTTGCATCAGCCTAAATAAACAGGAAGCACATCGCGACTGAGACAAGTCCAATTTCTCCTCTTTTCACGCATTGCCCAAACATTTCCGTCTCGTCCACCACCAACTTCAAGCAAAGCAGACGTCTTCCCCTCCGAATACCTGCACCATCGCGTCAAACTCGTCATCATGGCACCTATTGGAATTGCGATTGTTGGGGGTGGGATTTTCGCCAAGGAACAGCATTTGGTGAGTCGTCCAACGAGACTCTGGGCCTGTCTTGCCCGAAGAACCTTGCTCACTGACCTCACCCACAGCCCGCTGTGGAGGCGAGCGACCAACTGGAACTCAAGGCCATCTATTCGAGGTCTCTCAAGTCGGCCAAGGACACAGCAAGCCTGGCCAACAAGTCTGGAGCTGCGCCCGACCTGTACTCAGACGACTCGGGTGCTGGCAAGTCCTTCAAGGACCTCCTTGCCCGCGACGACATCAAGGCTGTCATCTTGGCCTTGCCCATCCCGAACCAGCCTGAGTACATTGAGCAGGCCTTGGCCGCTGGGAAGCATGTTCTTGCTGAAAAGCCCATCGCCGCCGACGTCGCTCGTGCCCAGAAGCTAATCGAGTACTACAATAAAGTGTCCGCCGAGAACGGCGTTACCTTCGCCATCGCCGAAAACTATCGTTTCCAGCCGCGCTTCACCACTGCACGGGACGAGGTGCAGAAACTAGGCAAAGTTATTGGCTTCAATGCCAGAGTCTTCTTCTTCGTCAAGCTAGGCGGCAAGTACATTGAGACGGCATGGCGCAAGAAGCCTGATTACCAGGGTGGTTTCCTTCTGGACGGTGGCGTCCACTTCGCTGCCACCGTGCGTCTACTTCTCGGTACTGAGGCCGCCCCGGAGTCGGTCGCCGCATTCTCGGACTTGACCCGGCCGCACCTTCCGCCCATTGACACCATCAACGCCGTCATCAAGACTCGCTCAGGCGCCACCGGGTCTTTCGCCGTCAGTGTCGGCTCTTCACTCAGCGCCTTTGACTTCGAAGTGGCGTGTGAGAATGGCAGTGTCACAGTCTCTGGCAACGAGCTTATTGTCAAGCCCTTGGATGGCGAAGCACGGACAACCCAGTTTGAGCAAACGACAGGTGTGAAGGAGGAGGTCAAGGCATGGGCCGAGGCCCTGGTCTCGGGCAAGCCGAACCCGCTGCAGTCGACCGACGAGGCGCTGGCGGACCTGGAGTTCCTGGAGAAGATATTTAAGAGTGGTGAACAGGACGGAACGCGTTTGAAGTTGGAGTTGCAACTGTGAGAGGGGCCTAGCTAAGGCAGGTGGTGTGCGGGTGAGATAAGCTCTGTACGTTTGTGGGTGGGTGATAGAGTTCAATTTAGAGCTTGTTTTCCTTGGTTTCCACCACGAGAACTCGCTCCAAGCCTCTCCGCATTTCATCACTCATTCCAGATGCGGTTGGCCGGCCGGTAGATCTCTGGACAAAGACGTGAACAAATTCTCCGACGGCTCTCACCTCATCCACGCCTTTCTCAAATACGGCGATTTCATAAGTCACGCTTGATTTGCCCAGCTTGTTGACCCGAAGAGCTACTTCCGCAACCGCGGGGAAAGAGATGGACGCAAAGTAATCACTGTGTGAGTGTACCACGAGGCCGTGCTGCTCGGAGCCTGAGGGCGACAGGCCGCAATGCTCAATCAGGTACGTGTTGACGACGGAATCGTATCTGCAGCCTTTAGCTAGTGCGCCTCAAGGACACAAGTGTGTTGGGTTCGGAGCCATACAAGAAGTTGTAAATGCTGTTGTTCATGTGTTGATACATGTCATTATCGGCCCTAGGAAACCTTGTTATTGACTGCCCAGGCAGTGAGAATGATACTACTGCATTGTGTGAGGGATGAGATGTGACGATGGAAGGATGACGGGCGCACAAACACAGTCGTCGGCTTGAGGCAGACGCTTTGGTCCGGAGATATGGCGACGCGGCAAAGCGATGGTTCGTCGCAGTGGCGCCGGCGCCGGGGAAGCTTTGCAAGGGACAGGCTCCCTCCATCCATGCCCACCAACTGGCTTGATGTCGGCAGAGAGGAGGACGAATGATGTGGAGAGAAGCAGCAGCGCCAGGCACGACAATCACTGCAAGGAAGGAACAAGCTCACCACCGTGTTCGATAGTCCAAAATATAGCGGTAATCCTCCCTTCGACGCCCCTTTAGCTTCTCGAAGCTGGCCATGTTTGGCTGCCTGATGGGACGGGAACGAGGAGATGGGTGCCCGGAGCTTGAGCTTTACGCAGTAAGGCAAGGTAGGTAGGTGGGCGGGTATTGCTTGCCTGAGAGATGTGAGATGGAGGTCTTCAGGGCTGACGACGAAAGATGTGCCGGCCGTGAAGTAAGCGATGAAGTATGCACCGGCTTAAATTGTGTAGCTTTCGTGATCATTGAGTTAAGGCCAAACGTGTTCGTTTTTAAGCCTTGAAAGAGGGGGAGCTCTCGTGGCTCTAAACTAATGTGTGCGGAGAAGCTATCCGAGGATCTAGAATCGATCTCACTTCATACCGAGGCAGGCATGCAATGGCCGGTTGAATGCCACACTGCCCACACGAGGGCTAATTAGCACTGTTGGTTACATTGGCGGGCGGCCGGCGGCGGCGGCGACCTCGTAAGCCCATCTGCATTGATTACATAAACAGACACTGTCTCAAGCTTGACCTTGAGTCTGGCCAATCACGCTGTTGCCGACCCTCAAAGTCCAGAGGAGGATGAGAAAAAAAAAAAGTACAGCAAAGTTCTGCCACGTCTGACCGCCAGCAATTTTGTGACTCTTCTTAGATACATCTGGTCAACGTACACAGAGCGAAGTATACCTTCGGGATTCCGCGAGCTGTGCGGGGAGAACTAACAACAAGTTCTTTCTTTTCAAAGCTCGACATTCCTCGCCAACCAGTCGCCGACAGTTTCGAGGAAAAAAGACACACACCCTTCTCGCTCATACGCCCGCCACTCCGCCCCCTGCTGCATCTCCTCCTGGCAGTTGACCTCCCCCGGCCTATTAACCCTGGCTACCATCAGGCAGTCTGTCTTTGTGCCCTTGGCGAGGCTATCTTCTCGACTGGGCTTCTTCTCTCCTTCTATGGCTTCCCAGCAGACGCAGGAGGAAGCGGCGGCGGCGGCGCCATCTGCAGCTCCCGTCGCTGTCCCTGCTGCCACCACCACTGCTATTGTCGTCCAGCCTCCAAAACCCAAGCCGTCTAAAGCTCCAGAGGCAGACGAGTTGCCTGATGTGATCACAACTCCCGTTGGCGACATGTGGCCGCGGCCTTACTTCTTTGAAGGCGGCTTTCGCCGAGTTGCTCCGTATCACTTCACCTACCGCACCAACGCCAAGCAACGTTGGCGTGGCCGGAAGCTAATCGACATTTACGAAGATGAATTCAGAGACCGCACGATAGAGTACTATCGTTGGGCAATGGAGACCGGGCGAATTGTCGTCAATGGAAAAGCTGTCGGCCCGGATCACTTGGTTAAGAACGGCGACGTGGTGAACCACACCATTCATCGTCATGAACCCCCTGTCACAGCTGAGCCAATCCGTGTTATTCACGAAGATGATGACATGATTGTTGTCAACAAACCCTCTGGCGTGCCGGTGCACCCTGCTGGAAGATACATGTACAACTCGCTCATCGAGATCATGAAGTCTGAGAGAGGCGAGCACTTTGTGCCTTACCCGTGCCATCGCCTAGACCGCCTCACCAGTGGCCTCATGTTCATCGGGAAAAACCAGCCCGCTGCCGTCCGACTGTCCGACCAGATTGTAGCCCGCACGGTACGCAAGGAATACCTGGCACGTGTAATTGGAAAGTTTCCCGATGGCGACGTTGTCTGCGACCAGCCTGTCCTTCAGATATCCCCGAGACTTGGACTCAACCGAGTTCGTGCCAATGGCAAGTCGGCACGGACCGTCTTCAAGCGTCTTGCATACTACTCGCCCGAAAACCCAAGTGCTACGACGACCACCGAGGATCGACCAAAAACGCCGGAAGAGCTCGAGGCAGAAAGGCACCGACCTTGGCTCAACAAGGAGGGCTATTCAATCGTTCGTTGTCTGCCACTGACAGGCAGGACACACCAGATCCGTGTGCACCTCCAACATCTGGGGCATCCAATCCAGAATGACCCTCTATACGCCAATCAGCGCGTCTGGGGCATCAATCTTGGACAGAACGACAGTGAAGCACTCGAGAACACTGACGAGGATATCATGGCGCGGCTGGAGAGGATGGGAAAGCAAGACGTAGCGGACGCAGTGGCCTATCACGATGAAATGGTGGACCTGTACCAAAAGCGAAGGGCGGAAAAGCTGTCGGGCAAGCTCTGCGAGATCTGCGACACTCCTCTGTACACCGACCCGGGCCAGCATGAGCTGTCCTTGTGGCTTCACAGTCTCCGGTACGAGGACGCCGGAGGAGCATGGAGCTATGTCAGCCCGATGCCGGACTGGGCCCTTCCTCCGGAGGGCACCAGCGGGCCTACGGAGGTCGGAGGAGTGGAGGAATTGGTGGAGGTGGTCAAAGATGAGCCTGAAATATGCTGAGCAGTATGCTGCGAAGTGCGATTTGCGGTTGCAGCTTTCCATGGTACGAACGAACTCGCTGCGGGACCGGACGGACCGATTGACCCCACCGAAATCTTGCATATGATTGACTATGGACGGCGTGATCATGGAATTGATGGAAATACCCTGTGACTTTGAGTGGGATAGTCATTGAGAAATTGCGACATTCTTTGGTTCTTGCTGTACGATTGCGCGACTACCTACATGAGTTTATGCGCCGCTGGCTGGATACAAAGAGGTGGTCGTAGATACTTGTCTGATAGACTTACGTGCGTCTCGATAGAAATCGATGTTGTACAGGCATTCCGCAACTAAGGTACGGAAGTTCCGCACCACGGAATGGCCGCCTGGTGCCCCCAGTCTGCAGCACCGAAGGATTCGTCTGGCAAGGGTGATTGGACTGCCCGTGAATGGGATCTGCCGCAGCGCCGACACCTCCGCTGACCGTAGGCTCGGAGATGCCAAGAAGCGGACCCTGTTCACCTTTATCTTTCCTTTTTTCACTGTTTGTTTTTTGACCCCTTCCTTTCCCCTCCCCCCATCTTCTCGGAGCGAGATCCGCAATGGCTGAGCAGACTGTTCATTGGTTAGTTCGTGAGAGAAAAGCGGCCATCGTTGGGCTGCTAGCGCCGTTCCTGAAGATGGAGACCCGAACCAGAAAAAAGACATGGAAGTATTTTGCAGGCAACGGTACCTTGGAGAGGTACTTTTGCTCGTCGGCAGACTGCAGTCTCCCACAATCCATCCACTGGCCTGAGGGACCCGACCCGACCTGAGCTGAGCTGACCGCTCCCCGTTCTCCTCCGTTCTCAGCTGCACCTGGCCTGGCACCCCCCACCATCTGTCCGTCCGTCCCATCCTCCCCCCGTCTCTAAAACTCAAGATGCCCGGCAGAGACCTGGCATTGCGCCGGACCATGCAGCAGGCCCTGCTGGTGCCCCGAAGGTATGGGGCCTTGCCGTCCAGTCCCTCTTGGAGTCCCTGAACTTGAGGGGAACAATAGAGGAGGAAACGAAACATACAAAGACCAGCTTTCTGAGTCAGAAATGACAAAACAGAAATCCAAATGGGATAATGCGCCGAAGGCACGGCATCCAACGGGGGGGGGGGGTACATAACCCCGGACCGACAGTGCTCAGCCCTCCCCGAAATAACTAAAATGCTCGCTGATTCCGGATGCCCTCTTTGTCGACGCCTTTCGCAGCTCATCGCCGTGGCCGAAACCCTCGTCCTCCATCCAGAATGAACGCCTGATGACATAGCTCGAACCGATCGCCATCCCTGACAATATGTGTGCATCCACGGGGACCCGGGACGATGCGCATCGTACGACCAGAGCGTCGGTACGGATATTCACGATTACGATTACCTTCTGGATCATCCGCCGTGCCGTGGGGGAGACGACCAACAAGCGAACGAGGGACGGGAGCGACAAACAAGTCGAGACAAGATTGGATTGGGCCGACCAGCCGAGCGAGCTGACACAGGCACAGGATGGGATGGATGCTTTATCCCCGCGTGATTGGAGACGGCGACACCCACTGACAGCTGGGAACACTCGCCGGGCACCGTGGTGCCTGGATACTAACACGAAGGAAGCGCAGATCGGAAATGCAAAAACCTCGACGCAGCCCAAATATTCTTGACGTTGGACAAATTTACCGTGCCGCAGAGAGGGCGAAAGGGAGAGCGAGACACGAGCAGGGAGAAGGAGGGCGGCCCCGAACGCCACAATCCCGCCAGTTTGGAAGCGCAGTGAATCACTCTCAGCTCGGCCAAATGCCAGCCTCCTTTTCGCCTCGCCGCCGCTGCCTTCGTCGTCGTCGTCGCCGCCTTATTGCCTCCTACACGCGGCTTCGAACATCACCGAAGAGAACTTGACCTAAAGCCGTGACACCCCCAAGACGATGACAGGCCGAATATGCAGGCCCCCGATGCAATGCAGAACGCACGGAAGCCATGGAACTTCGAGAAGCCCGCCACGTTGTCAGAGAACTGCCGACGCACTGTCATCCATCACCTGTGCACGCCTCACCTCAGCCCAAAACGCCCAATCTCGAGGGAAACAGATGAAGGGGGGGAAAAAGAAAAAAAAAAGCCAGGAGGAGGGTAAAAAACAAGGGACGGAGGCGACATGGCACACGTGTGAAATTCGGCTCACTGTTAGTGTTAACAGCGGCGATCTCACACTTCCCGCACTACGCTTCGTTGCCGGGACAGGCATTCGAACACCATCTTGCTTGCATGCTAAACAAAGAGGCACCTGCTTCCTTCAACCGAGCGAATGTTTCTGCGAGCGGCAGACCGCCCTCAAGAAATGACAGCTCGGGTAGAAGGACCTCCCGTGAAGCTGAAGTGAGACACGCCGCGGCCTGTGAATACTGCGACAGCATTTAGACTCTCGGTCGGCGATCAAGGAGCCAACAGCTAATTACAACCCGCCTACCTGTCGACCGCAGATTTTGCCAAGTGTACGTTTACTTACAGCGGAAGAAGAGGGTGGGAGGCGGCACCAGACAGATAGGGCTAAGGGCGATGCATACCACCCGCCATGAACAAGCATTCCGACGGGCGGAAAAAGCAATCGGAGGGGGGAGAGAGAAAATGACATCGGCAGTTCAGCGGGCGGCTTCACATAGGATTGGACAACCGGAACCAGGTCCGACCATTGGCACGAACTTGACGCCATTCGGCCACACTGACGGCACTATACTCTGGGCCTCATGCTCATGGCCATTCAAGACAGCTCGTTGAATGTCTTGGGAGGCTTTGAAAATTTTGCACGCTTTACGTACAACGGATTCCGAGGCTGCCGTTGAGTAGCCCGATTCGCAATGGATTGAAGCAGCGATTACTGAACGATGATGGGCTGGGGAGGTTGGAGGCCGGTCGCGAACTCTAGGCCAGACGTGGTTTGGAATGATGGCTCGGGCGTTCTAGGTGCGAAGACGGAGGCTCGGCCGTTGATGATGAATTGTCATCGCGGCGATGGAGGGAGCGGTAAGTTGTTCCTGGCAATGGCTCCGGTACTGTGCTCGTCGATTGGCATTTCCAATGTTTCTGGCGGGCGGCTAGAAGGCGTCTTGGTGGTTAGCCCGGCCGAGCATACCATGGCATTGAAACCGCCGCGGCCGCAGTCTATTTCTCCAAGTGTCCCCCGTTGAGATGCTAGAAGGCCTCAGAAGGAAACGACGCACGGAGAGGCTTCCTACTACTCGATAGGCCCCCCAGCCATTCCTTCTTGTTGTCCTTGCATGCCTCGTTATGTCGACCGATGTGGTTGATGAGCTAAGGGCCCTTTGGGTAGGGTTCCCGAGAAGTCTAGTCAGCGGCGTACCGGCGGCGGCAGCGGAAATGTTCCACGTTGGCTTGCGACCGGTCTGACTATGGTTTAATCGGTGCATTTTATTCCATGACACCACCACCTTCCTTTGAGGCGGCGACGAGGGGGCTTTGCATTCTCACACCACATGGCCAGAAGAACAATCATCCAGCTAATCTCGAGGATGCGGATCAAACGAATTGAGTCGGTGGAGGGCAGTTGAAGCGTGCCCTGCGTGTCTCTCACCCACACCCCCATCTGACACAGCAGGAGGAGGTGGTGGTGGTGGTGGGTGTACTGAGGTGCACATGCACAGTAAGGCCAGGTAAGGTGAGGGAGGGTAGAGCGTTCGTAAGGTGGACTGAGGTAGAGTGAGGCCAGGCACGCTAAGTTCCAGTTCCATAGCACCAGTCGGGCTGGCCGCCGCCGGAGCAGCAGGTGGGAGCAGGTTTCCGTACAGGGGGGGGCTAGGAAGATAGTCCACGGCAGTCGGGTACGTACCGCAAGGGAAAGATCCCAGAAGAGCTTACCTCCACTACCTACCTAGCTTTGCGCGCCTCCATCACCTCACCTCACCTCACCTCACCTCACTTCACAGGCTTACAATATCGAGCGGCCCAGTGGTTCAGCGACGGCGGACAGTGTGCTGCCGCTGCTGTGTGTACCGCGTATGTGTGGTGTGCCCAGTATCCCCTGGCCGATACACGACCCCTTTTGTGCTGCTGGGCCGCGTATCGGCACCCATGGCACTAT
Source organism: Colletotrichum viniferum (assembly GCA_020226115.1). NCBI lineage: Eukaryota > Fungi > Ascomycota > Sordariomycetes > Glomerellales > Glomerellaceae > Colletotrichum > Colletotrichum viniferum. The sequence goes on from JAGFBE010000018.1 coordinate 784,083, forward strand.
GCCTCATTCGGCACTAGCGTAAAGTTTATTTTGCAACGGAAAGACGTACTGCCGTGGGCTTCTCCACCTTTTCCCACCTCTCCCAAGGGAAGGGCCCAATCGTCTTCACCTCACTTGCGCTCCCCTCAACCAATTTTCTCCTCCAAGTCCTTCAACTTGGTGTGTGTGGGTGTGTGTATGTGCGCGCGAGCGTTCGTGTCTCTGAGCATCTCTTGCGAGAAATTGAGTGCGCAAGAAAGAGAGAGAGAGAGAGAGAGAGGGGGGGGGGGGGGGGGGAGAGAGACGACCACCTGGAAACCCCGAAAGTCTCTCTCTTCCTGCACCGCGCATTCATCCCGCACGCCCGCCCGCACATGCGCATGCGCTGATGCCCTCGTGGCGTCCCGCCTGCGCTTGAATGGCTCAATCAATCGACAAGGGCGACACAATGGCCATTTCGTCATATTCCTGACGTCCCCGGTCATCGGAGGGTGTCCGAACATGCAGCTGCGAATGCAGTGCAGCAGGAAGCGCAGCTCAGCGCGGTGCCGTGCCGCGCTGAGAGCCAGAGCCAGAACCAGAACCAGGACCAGAAGCTGGAGCTGGAGCTGGACTGGAGCTCTGCCGATGAGCCATCCAGATTGAGGCTTTGCTGGGGGGGAGGAGCTACGCCTCATACACCACCACAGCACTGCATCGCATGCCGCTCGCTACCAGCTGGCAGACCATCTTCAGAGGTCCACGTAGAACAACAGACCGGCCCTCCGGCACCGTCATAACCACACCACAACTTGGACATGGTCTTTTTCCGCTCCGCAATCCGCATCCCGCAACTCTCGATGCAATACGGAGAGCATTTCACGGGGCATCGCCCTACCACCTCGTCTGGTCTGGGGGTTCCATGGGCGCGCAACGAGCCAGGAACCCATGGGACTTTGGCACACAGGCCACCGTCATGGGTGTGGCTATTCCGAGCAAAAACCGGACCGCGTGCCCCCTGGTCTGGTCCACGTCTCTCTGCTCTGTGCTCCGTTCCCAATTGCATTCCGTCAGATATGGTGGACGGAGGTGGGCTTTGGCCAATGTCCCAGCGATGGACGGTGGTGGGTATTCGCAGCCCTGACTCCTGGCCGGGAGGTTTTAGAGCTAGTGCTGGCTGGTGCTGTCTTGTCTGTACATCCATCTCCTCTTCTTCAAGGACTGCTCGTCCGTCCTCATCTCTCGTACACGCCCATGGATAAGGCGGGCATGGCATGGGAAGGCAAGGCAGGGTAATGCGAGGCCAGACCAGGCCACTCCAGGTCAAGCGCGGGAGCGGAGGAGTCAACGTTTGATTTGGTGGTGCGGTGCCTGCTGTTAGTTACACCGTACTTTTCAACGGACCACCACCAGACACGGCAAGGCGAGGCAGGCTACCCGGAGAGGCAAGGCCAGGCAAGGCAAAGCAGGCCAGGGCAGCTGGGCACCTTTTCCTGTGGAACAAACCTTGCTTTGCCTTGCCTTTTTGCCTTACGGTTTACGATACAGAGTACCTTACCAACCAGGAGCCGGTTTCCCTTGTCTTCACCATGCTCTTTTGCAACTCTGTTCCAACCCTCTACGCATTCTCCTCGTCACTTTTCCTAGCCCATCCACTTTGGATTTGGGGTGAAGAGCGGGCATCTCGCGGATAAGCCACCCCACTGGTCGCTCATCTTCCAACTCGGACTCGAACAAGCACAAGGCCACATTCATGGGGTAGGCCAGGCCGCGCCCACCCACCTACAGTACCACTGAGCTGTACGATAGCATCATCGAGCTCACTTATACGTGACAACAACGGCAGAAACGCCCGCAGCCTTCTTGCTTTGCTGCTGCGTGTTGCAGGCCTCAGTCCCATCTGAGCTTAAGCTCAGGGTCAGTCGGGTTCAGGTTCATTCTCACAATATCCGTCTCTCTTTCTCTCTCTCTCGCGAATCGAACCGAACTCGATGTCCAGACTGATAGCTTACGCGCTACGATGCAATGCAATGGCAGAACGTGGTGTCCCATCTCGTTGTCGTTACATAATACCATTTTCATTATTTTCTTACACCCTCCATCTCTCACTTGTTCTTGCTCTCTCTCTCTCTCTCTCTCTCTTTCTTCCGATTCCCATATCTTCCTTACCTTGGGTTTGCCTTAGTGGACGCAATACCTCACTCTCGCATCTCTTGCATTCTCACGCCCTATCTCGCGCCACGCCCCCGTACCCCCTCTCTCCCCGAGTCCACTTCCAGACCTCACACCCATCTCTAAGTTTCTCGGGCACGTACTGAGTACGTATCATCTGCGCCCTTGTACCCCTGGCTTCGACGTCTTTGCCTGTCCTGGGAGTGCAGGGGACATGGCCCCCCTGACCGTCTTGTCCCCTTCTGTACAGACCCCTGTGCCCCCATCAAACCCCAGCTCATCCTAGATAGATCTGTAGGGTGTTCTCGAAGTGGGTTAGCAATTTGCGCCATGTCTGTGCCTAACATCAACTGTCATGTGCCAAGTTGCGTCTCTTCACCGATACTTGCCCCATCTCGCAGCCAAAAGTACTCGAGTACCGGTGTACTTGCTCTCATTTTCTCTGGCGGTACTGTGCCTAGCTGCCCTACCCTACCTTACCTTAGGACTGGGCTGCTTTAGCCCGGATGCAGCAATCCCCTCGAACCCCTGCTCCAGACCAACCTACCTTGCCTAGCACACCTCTCTCTCTGTCTCTTTCTCTCACTCTCTGCTTCTCCGTCTCTATCTCTTTCTGTGGCCCTCACGCAGTATGTACACACTCTACCTACGTACCTGGTCCCTAGTAGACACTCCTCCTCAGCACCAGCAGCCCTTCCCACCCCCCCATGTCCCTTCTCCCATGTACGTACCCCTCGTACTCTACTTACCCATCGCTCCCAGCTGCCCTGAAACCTTTGCCGGCGGCACTGGGGGCCCTGTTGTTGCGTCTGCTCTCTGTCGTCAACAGATCTTATAACTCAGATGCTGCTGCCATTTGATCCTCTGCGTTTGATCCCTGCCTCGTAACACGAACAACTCACAACACTTCAACGCTCTCTCCTCTTCATATCTTCCAGAGTATGGCCCATACTGCCGTCGCCAACACTCGAGCAACACCTGTCACCACCACCGTTGTTACACAACACGACGACAAATCCCCCGCTGACATGACGCGATCAGCTTCCGCAGAGCCTTCGAAGCCGGCCAAGCGCAAGGGTACGCAATATCAACCGTCACCAACATCGCCGGCGACCTCGACATAGACGCACTTGTCTTGTGCTTCTGTCCATGACAATGCGCATCTGCCGTCGTGGTTGCCGCCGCCGCCCTCCTCCCTCTCTCTCACTCTCCCACACTTGCACCACTCTTCCTCCCTTCCCTCGGCGGGCCTTGCTTTCCTTCAATATCAAGAACCAACATGTTGACTTGACGTTCCTTACCCACAGGCACCAGAAGCGTCTCTACCTTGACGCCGTCTCAGCTGGCGCGCAAGCGTGCCAACGACAGAGAAGCTCAGCGGGCCATCAGAGCCAGGACAAAGGAGCACATTGAGAGACTCGAGCGAGAGCTTGAGGAACTCAAGAGCGAACGCAACCGCGACCAGAGCCAGACCGTTCAGGAGCTCTTGCGCAAGAACAAGGCCCTTGAAGAGGAACTGTTCAAGCTCCGTGAGAGTGTGGGCATTCCTAATGGGCAGTCTTACCCAAACTCAGGTACGGCTGCCGCAGCTGCCTCGTCCTCTGCGTGGGTGTCTCTTGTTCGTGCTGACTCGGCTCCAGTATACGATGACAACATCAGTTCTATCAGCGGGGCTGTCCCGAGTCCCAGATCTTCACCATTCCCATCAAACGGTGATTACAACGTGATGCAAGAACTGGGCCCCTCGTATGTGCCCATGCCGGATGCGTCAGAGTCATGGGGCCCAGGCATTCCCGTTTCCGTTCCCTCGACCGTTTCTAGTCCGTCATCATCGGCCAACACGGACGAGTACGGAGCAGGCTACATCCCCACGAGCGTCCCCGCGCCGATGATGGACGCCCGTAGCATCCCGTCCAAGATGGAGTACGACGACGTCGACTCTGGTGGGTGTTCTTCCCGCATGCGGTGGTTGGGTCAACGCAATTCTGAGACGCTAACCACTCAGTCTCTAGACGCTGGCTACCCGCACAACCATCATCCCATGGGCCACCAACACGTTCCCATGGCTCATCATCATCAGTCATACCTCCCTCACCAGCAGTCGTGGAATTCGTATCCAACCCCGGTGTACTACCAACAACCGTCGGCCCATTGATCCGCCAGCCAGGCACCACACTCTGGGAGATTCCGACACTCATCGTCCCGCCCACTTGTCGAATCGACCAGCTGTTGGTTGGCTTCATCCAGGATTGCCGCCGACTGTCCCAGCTCAAACCCCTTGACTCGCTCCTCCGGCCTGCCAGGGTAAACATGAAGAATTTCCTCGAATACCATCCTGCTTCACCTACCAACTCACCCCCACGATGCCAGCTAGCCGACCTCGACCGTGCCGCTTCCAACTCTGCCGCGGCTTCCGGTGCCAACCATCCCATGGCCGAGCTCATTACAGCCCTCGTCAATAAGGCCGGCGTGACCAACGTCATTGAACGCCTCGCCGTCTTTGCGGTCATCCAGCGGGCTGTTGCTTGGCTGGTGCATCCGACGCGTGAGGCATACATGGCCATGGTACAGGAGCTCACGCCCAAGCCAATCCAGACGGCCATCCCGCACCCGCAGTGGGTTGACCTCATCCTCTGGGCCCCCCTACGCACTGCCATCATCGAGCGGCAGGATGCATACGCAAACGAAGAATTTCAGGCCGTTTACTCGTCTAGTCTGAGGCTCATCAACTGGCCGTGCCGACCAATCGATGCCCTTGTCGTCGACCCGCAGTCTGGAGAGATGTGGCTGAGCGACACCTTCACAGCCCACGCCATGCGCGTCGAAAACTGGCGTCTCAATGAGAACTTCGTCAGACGCTACCCTGAACTCCGTGGCTGTGTTGCCGTCGACGGGTCATAGACAAGGGCGGCCTTGGCGTTGCCCTGGTCATGGCACTACTACATCTACCTGTTCATACTTCCTCTTCCACCCCCCGTCCAACTTCTTGCTTCGTTTCTTGGCTCTCTTCGTTCTGATATCCACCTTGTTGCGGAGTCTCATTTTCAGCTGGAATGGGATGGGACACACTTTTTGCCGGAATGGTCTTTGTAGTAGATAAAAAAACACAACGGGTTGGTTCATTGTCGAGGCATTTCAAGGCGGCTGGGGAGCACGTCTGATTGGCTGGTTCTGTTTCTTCTCTTCACACTTCTTTTACACAAAAACTACCGGTGTCACGGGGCTCAGGTTGGAGGACTCTTGCGACCGCAAGTTCTTGTTTCTTTTCTTGTTTCGAACTTTGACGATTTTGCTTGTTCGTTGGTTTTTTTACCCCCGGGACATTAGGAGAAAGACGGCGCTTTACAGGATTTGGGAGGTCTTTTTTTTTTTTTTTTTTCTTGACATTGTCGTCATCGCAACGGGATATATCACACAACCACTGGGCGGAACTAGACTTTGGGGAGGGGGCGAAAGTTTTACACACATTCTGGGCAGGGATTATAAGAATGTGATCACTGATTTTATTTTATTTTTTCTGATGTTTAGCCGTAGTCAGTGGATTAGGAAAACTCACCTTGCCACGAGATACGTGTAAAAAATCACACAATGAGCAAAGACAAAAGTTGGTTTTTCCCCATCTGCCTATCCGTTCTTCAGTTGGCTCAAGGTTCGAAATTCAACCTGGTCCCGCTACAGTGGACGCGGTAATGATGACTACATAAGTTGACGGGTGCAGTCGAGAGAGAGCATGTGACACCAGAGGGTGGGTGGGCAAAGGTGAGAGAGAGCGAAGAAGATGACAACATGGGACTGCCGATCAGTCAAGACATGCTGTCACGCACCCAGGAAGGGGGGTAATTGAGAGAGGACTTGGGAGAGACCAAGACAACTTTGGTTCGATGATTTTCCTATTACCAACCAACCTCAGACAAACACCCACCCACACATCCATCATCGTACATTGAGTTTTTATGAAGTCGGGTTTAGTTGACGAACCGATCCAGCCGAGAAATGTGCCCCGGTCCCTTCACTTTGGGGACCCTCCATGACATAGGTTACAAGATCCAAGATCCAAGACTTTCACAAGACCCCTTCTTACATGGGTACAGACATACATAGAGGGAGGCAAGAGATGGACGGGAAGTGCCTTTTCTGGGCCTGGGACCAATCAGAAGAGCTAGATTTGGTTTCCTTTATCGTCCGGAGGCAGGGTGAGGGAGAGAGAGAGAGAGATAGAGCCGGGGGGAGGGAATGTGAGAGTGTGAGAGAAAGGTAAAAGAACCTGGCACACTCGGGTCGCACACAGCCTTGGCTTGGCGAACAGCAACACCAGACGAGAGAAGGGACCAGCGTAGCATCGGCACAGCAGAAAGACAAGACCAGACGGGAAGGGAGCTGCCCGGCGGATCGCATTGATTTACCTCGAGGTATTGGATAGGGTAAAAAATAACGAAATGGCAGCACAGAGACGAGGACGCTCGCACACGACGAGAACGACAGGGACCAAGACAAACTGGGGGCCGGGATGAAGAGGCAGCGAGCCAGGCCAGGGGTGAGGCGCCCTTGCCGCATGGTAGACGCACATACCGCGCGCAGCAACAACATCCAAGCCGCCCGCCGCCGCCGCCGCCCAACCGTTCCGTTGCAATGAACATCCGCCTGCCTTGGCCATCAAACATCAATCTCTCTCCGTCTCCTCGCCCCTCTCTTCTCCCCTCCCCAAAGTCTCCCCATCCAGAGACGGGTAGAGATGAGGGCGTATCCACCCACACTCTGACATGCCTCTCACGCCTTTCTCCCCTCTCGCCAATACGGAGTAGTTCACCCTCAACCGGGCGCTGCCCCTGCCTTGCCCGCCCGCTGACCTGTTCCCCCCCTCCCCTCACTGTGATACTGGGAGCAGAAGGTGACAGCATCGTCGGTTCTCGCCCTTGTGCGGTGGTGTTGCTTTGACCTCTTCTCCTCAATCTCACCCAGAAGGGAGGTAGGTAGGTACACTACGGGGCCCAGGGTGCGAGAGAGTTGCCTGTCTGTCGTCCCACGCATTGCTGTGGAGAGGCACATTTCCCTCTGCTGCCCACAACAAGCACGCGCGCACACACAAAGGGTGATGTTCCTGGGAGAGGTACCCTCTTTTCCCGTTCGGTCAATCAACCACTCAATCAATTCTTCAATTTGGTAATCAATTCATCGGGTCCCGGGGACTGAGCAAATCCCGGAAACCCCCAGGGCTGCGGCCATCGCATGCCGTGTACTGTACTTGTTACCTTTTTTTTTTTTTTTTTTTTTTTTGCTTTGAGCCTTTAAACATGGTCGTAGTTGCGGGGGGGGGGGCAAGTCTGTCTCTCTCAAAAACGGCGCCAAAAAGTCCCCAGCAGCTGGGTAGACCACCACATATACCTTGCCCCTCCAAAGAGCCTCAAATAGCGCGGACGCGCGAGGCTGTCTGTCATTGTTGATTATGATGACATCTCGTTGTCGGAAATCCCTTAAGCGCATGCTGCTATCTTAAGCGATGGATTAGCCGATGGCAAAAGCAAGCAAGCGAGAAGGAATCCCTCCGACTTAGCAGCTGATTTGATGAGAAAATAAATAAAAATAAAAACAGGGCCCAACCAGCTTGTTGCCGTTCGCCGGTGAATGCATTGGGAGGAGGAGGAGGGGAGGGGAGGGATCTGATTGATGGGGAGGGGATGAGGGGGAGCCACAGCTGCTGGAGACTGGGGTGGGTGTGGTTCTTTCTGCTACACTAGAGGTATTCTTATTCTGATTTGAGAGCGATTAAAACATGGGACCGTCAATAGCTGAAGAAAAAGAACGGATCGGACGGCGCGGCGGGTGGTCAGATTGATGGCCCTGCCTCTCTGCTTTCACGATGTTTGGGAACGAGATACCTATCGCACAAGGAGGGCCTCGTCGACGCCGATCTGAATATGGGTCATCCCACTGATGCCCCGTCTGTCTGCGCCCTGACTGCCTGCCTGTCTGCCTGCCTGTCACCCCTTGACCGTTGGAGGTGAGGGCGTTTTGGGCTTGGATGTCGAAGGAGGAGAGATGGGAAGGGGATTAAGAAAGAAAACGACATGGGATATGCCGTAACGTTGAGTGGGTTCTCTCTCCTCTGCCTTTCAAATGGAACGGCATCCACTTGGGTGGTAAGGACCCGAAGACTTGTTGGACGACTTAAGCCTCTTTCTCAACCCTCTCTCGAACCACATCTGGGCCCTTCCGTATCTGGGCCGGGCGTGTGCTCCTGGGCGCTCCAGTTCTATTGCCTGTCTGTCTCCAATGCAGAATGTGGGTTTGTCCCAAGTAACAGCCCGTCACCTGTGAAAGATGCAGCGGAGCCCTGGAGAGTGGGAGACAGGCACATACAGTACGTACACGCTCGGGGAAGAGAGAGAGAGAGAGAGAGAGGAGGATAGAGAAGGGCCAAGGTAACTTGGATTGAGTCCAATGTACATAGCACTCAGTAAGGTGGTAACAGCCACAAATTGACCGCCATTTCTGGACTGGCGTGTTTCCGGCCGGGTCCTGTCTACGACCATTCTGGACATCTGGGGCTGTCGAGGGAGCCAAAGCTCTTCTCGTTTGACCTGAGAAAGGTATCATGTATCCTGGGACAGGATAATTGCAATGGTACGGGGAGAATGGGCGTGCGCGCGTGCAGGGGCGGGCGAGTGCGAGCGCTCGTCGTCGTGGGTCGCAGTGGAAGTGAAGGAAATGTAGAGTGGGAGACAAGGAGGGTGCGCGCCCGGAAAATGGGGTCACTGGCAATCAATACAAATTGCTTCAAAGGCCAGCCGTAAGGGGAGGGGAAATTGGGGGGGGGGGGGGGGGGGACGGGTCCAGTTTGTTGGAGGTCTCGGTTTACCGACCTCTCTCTGCCCCATCCTCTAGGTCTGGGTCTCGTTGGTCTTTTCAAATATGAAGAGCAGCCAGGTCGGGACTTCGAAAGAAACAGTCAAGCCTGAGTGCAAGTCACGACGCGTTCGAGTGTTTTGCTGGGCTGGCCGCAGGTGTGGTGTATGTATATGTGTCTTGCACCAGTTCCAGTTTGCGATCCACCTCTCTCCACAGGTTCTTCTGTCTTGGAGCGATCGTTTGGCCGTCCGACGCCTTGGCCGATCTCGAGCGGCGGACGGAGACGGATGTAGCGTAGCGCATCGGGCCAAGTGGACGGGATGCGATCTGGTGTCTTGGAAGGTCTCAAATTCCTTCGAGACAGGCGCTGGGCCTGGGCCAGACGGGCGGCTAGACGGTTTCTCAAGCGCATCGACACTGATCAGTGATTCGAGACGAGTGAGTCGAGTTCAAGCCGATGGTGTTGCGATCGCTAGCTATCAGAGGACGTCGCAACGCGCAAAGGCGTGCAATATGCTTTCACCCCCTGTCTCCCTTAATCAGACAGTCGCGTTCGAAGATGCGTCAGAGCATCTGTACAAGCCCGATGGACTGTGTGATGGTATAAAGTTTGGAGCGTTCCAAGGCAAGAGTGTTTGAATACGTAAGTGATGTTCACAACGGCGCTAAACATGGATTGGAGGCACACAGTCTTAGGTCAAGTGTAAAGTGGGTAGACGAATAGACGAGGAACCTTACTGCGCGCGTTGAGATACGTCTGAGACGACAATACGTACCGTCTCTACCCCAAGGGGCGTCGGCACTGCGCATGCGCTTCGAGGCTCGGCTGGCGGCTTTCCTCGATCGTCCACTCGGGGCCGGGAAAGCTAAGGCCGTCAGGAAGCAAGAGCCCCAAGCCAACGACAACACATGTAGATACTCGCCACAGGGCGAAGAACAGCATAGTCAGAGAGACATAGCAAGTGACGGGACAGGCCCGACAGCAAGGACAGACAAGGCCAGGTTGGAACCGGGGACGCACCGATGCACTGAGTGAACGGCACCAGGACGCCCCGTGGGCTCGGGAAGAGTGGACGCGGACGGACCATTTGCCCGCCTGCTCTTCCCTACGAGGACGACAGGGTTGGCAGGGTCGACGATGACAGGGTGTGCAGGGTTTCGAGGCGTTTGGCGGTTCTTGTGTTGACAGGTGATTTATTTGGGTTTTCTCGTTTGGGTCTCTCCTCGTCGTCAGGGCGTTCTGGGCGTCTGGGCGTGACGAAGGTAGGTACGCGGGCTAACTATTCCAGGTGAGGATAGGACGGGATGGGATGCGGGAGGAGAGACAAACTTGAGGATATTGCCGGAGGGTTGATGCGTCGCCCACTTTGTCCCGCAGGAGACGGAGGGAAAATGCAACGTCGAGAACCGGGGGAAAGGTTGAGCTGACCCGACGATGGTGGAAGGTGGATGGTTGTGGTGGCTCTCTTCTGCGGTGGTTGGAAGTTGGAATGAGCTTTGCCCCGTTTTGGAGCTGCTGCTGGATATGGAGAATGGAGCTTGATTGATCCTGACCCCTGGTGCTGGGACCGACTAGCAGTCTGACCCTGGAAAGATGGACGAGAGAAGTGGACATGAGTGGGTGAGCACCGGAGGCTTTCAGGATCCGGACGTTTTTTCGATGATGTAAAACCACGGCGGACAATCCCCGAATGGCAAGACGCCGGACAAGGCCGGAAAGTGCCGAGTAACTGCCAGCACGGAGCACCTAGGCTGGCGATCCCGCCAGTTGTTTGGGTCCAATCAACTGATGCGCAGTCAATGAAGATTCTTCAAGAAGGGGCAGAGCTCGAAGCTGGGGGAGAGACAGAGTCGCAGCTGGGGCTGGAGCAGCAGCAGCAGCAGCCGAAGACGGGATGATGGGCCTTCAGAGATGATTGATTGCCCGCCCATTTATCTCCACCAAATTGCAGGAGAAAGCCCACACACACGCACACACGCACACACACACACACTATACCTTCCACTTGCTCTTTTACACACACTCTCGGACTGGAGAGGCTAGACAGAGTGAACGTAAGATTCAAGACGGCGGCGGTAAGTGACGATTGACAACAACGGACGGGGTTGGTGGAGGAAGGTTTGAGTGAATCTTGACCGGTCCGGCTATGCTTCTTACCCGAACGTTACCCGCACCCAACTTCCCGTGCCAAGCGTTTCTCTCCCATATTAGACGGGAATTTGAGTTTGAGGATGCCTCTGGGCCCTGCGACGGTGGCAGGGCCATCTTTTGTCTTGTGTCCAACAGGCAGGGTTCTGCGCTTGCAGGCGTCTGTGACGCGTCCCAGGATGACGAGGACCTTTGGCGGTCGCCTATTAGGTAAGGCGCTCTTTCTTTAGACGCCACCCAAGGCGCAGGGTAGGTCAATGTTTTGGAGGAGACCAAGTGCGAGGAACAGCCAGCGGTTTGCCTTGTTGTGGGCAGTGTAGGCGAAAAGCGAGATTGGTCGTGAGGTCGAGGTCCGGGGAGCGGGAGAGAGTAGAGAGTAGACAGTAGGTACGAGGGTGTGGAGAGGGGCAGATGCGCGCGGGAGCAGGAGGCCAAGAAGACATGGTAGGTATCCGTAGCCAAAAGAGGGCAAACGGTATCCATAGTCGAGAGTGAGAGTCGATGGATGTCGGGTCCGTGTCTTGGAGAATCGGACTCGGGAGAACACTGGAGGCAGAGCAGCCGCACAGGCCACTCGGCATCCCGAGAGGTCGTTGCGTTGCGGCAGGTGCGGTGCGGTGCGGTGCGGTGCGGTGCGGTGGGTGGTGACCAGGTTTAGCAGAGCGAGCAGCAGTGTGAAATGAACATGGGAGCTTGTTCTGGTGCCGACGGCGTTGGCGATGACGATGGGTGATTGAGCCGATGAAGAACCGGCGGCCGACGTAGGGATCGCAGGTTTGATGCGGTAAGGTAAGGGAAGGTCCAAAGTATGGAGGAGTCCGGCCGGAGGATATCCATACGGAGGATGCAGTCTCCTGGGCAGGGTACTTGGCGTGCCCACCTTACCTTAGGTAGGTAGGTAGGTAGGTATGGTAGTAGGCCTGGACGTTGCAGCGCCGGTGCAGCACCGATGCAGGAGAAATGTTCTAGCGCCGAAGATGGAATTTTCTGTGAGGTAAGGCGTAAAGTAAACTAAGCGTACGGCACAGCAGCAGGTGCGGTGTTGGAGGCTGGAGGCTGGACGACGGCCGATGCAATGGATGACGGGACGTGCAGAAGGGAAAGCTGGCTGGCTGGCTGGCTGGCTGGCTGGCTGGCTGGGCTGGGATAGGCGGGCAGGGGTGGGGGTGGAGGCAGGCGGAGGCAGGCAGGCAGGCACACACGAACCACCTCAGACAGGGCAGGACCAAAGTACCTCTTGCTTCAGGTACATCTGGGCGGCAGATGGGCAGGGGCGCCCAAAGTACCTGCCTTTCGGCGAGTACCTGACCCAAGCCAATGCCTGTTCTCTCCCACCTAACCTACCTAAATAACGGAATTCCCAGGAATTGCCTGCCCAGGGTAAGAGCCTCCATCCATTGTGCCTGCCTACCTCACCTACCGTTTGCTCCGAACCCAGCCGACCCGACCTCCCATGCCCCTGCCCTTCTTCTTCTTCATCCTCTTACCTGAAGGTACCTTACCTACCTTACCCTACCTAACCCTAGGTACCCTATCCTTCCCGTCGTCGGTCATCGTCTCCGTCTCTGGGTGGTCTACTCTGTACGTCCCCGTTCCCATTCACCTATTCCCATTCTACCCTTCTTCCCCGTCCCCAGGAGCACATCATTGCGTTGCTCCAACAAGCCAGCGGTCAGTCTGCTACCCAGCGGACGCAGTGCATCATCATACCTGGCCAAGCCATCTACTGCATAGTACGTGCAGGGCAAGCTAAGATACCTTGCTGGTCAGCCCTCGACTGTCCCCGTCATCCGTCATCCGCCTCTCCATCCGCTCTTGCGCTGCAGAATCACCGTGGGGGAGTCGGGGCAGTCGGGGCAGTCGGGGCAGTCGGGGCAGTCGGAGGGGCTTCGGATCTGCATCTGGTCAAGTCTGGCTCCAGAGTCAAAGATAGCAACGGAGTATCCGTAGGCTAGCAGACATAGAACCTCCAAGTTAGCTGCTGCCAGTCAACCATGCAACAAATCGATTACAATCCTGCCCTGCACACTGATACCCGTGTGCACCAACTGCTGCAAATGTCGACCTACCTTACAGGCTTACACACTACAGTATCTTATGCCTCACCGAGCTCATGTTGTCTGTCATTGGTCCTTACAACTACGTACACCTGTCCAAGCATCTGAAAGGTTAGCGTACTACTTGCAGGGCTTGGCTATATGGGAAGCCCCGCAAGAACTGCACTAACCTTTCAGACGCTTGGACAGGTGGACAGTGTGGTAGCTCGCTCACGCCATTATCGACTTCTCTTTCTCTCCAATCTCTGTCTCGTTTTCGCCTCAACTTGCAGTGCCGTCCCCGCCGCCTCCTATCATGGTTGCAATGCGCACTTTGGAACGAGGCACACCCACCACATGCCATGGTCGCAAGGAACAACGGTCGTTTAATCACCTCATCACCTTCCACCTGAATCTTTCTGCTCAAGTCTTTGAGCCGACTCTCGCCCGAACGACCCCGGCACGGGGAGCCCGTCGTTCAACGATTTAGCCTTCGCCGCAGACTAACTTTTGCCCGTCTTGGATGAGGATGAGCTTGGTTTGTGGCAAGACGTTGCGAAGCCTGAGAGAAGCCCCGTGGAATCATGTCAAGAATGGGTGATGACACGAAAGCTTGTGCCAACAACCTACTCCCAGTAACACTTACTACTGGTGGTGGTGGAGGTGGTGGTGGTGGTGGTGGTGGAGGCTACCTTGAGGAAAGGTGCTCTGATTAACTGCCCGCTCGTTGGCTCGGCGTGTCAACATCCCGTCGTCATCCAAACGCTCACCGCGCTCGGAATTAACCCAAGTTGAGTTTAGTTTTGGGAGAAACGTGTGCTTGCGCCTGTAGTCGTGTAAAAGGGATGAAGCGCATGGAGATTCCATGGGGAGGGGCGGATGCAACACGTGTAAGGGCAACGTTCAGACTGGCAGACGAGAATCAACCGAGAGAGAAGGGATTTTCATGCCTTACGCCATAATAGGGTGAGGCATGCATCGGATGGTAAGTGCGAGGAGTCGGTATGGTGTTGAGTATGGAAATTCTCGCTGTTATTCAATGGAAGTATGTGTGTGCACCTCAGTAAGGTAAGGTAGGTAGGCAAGGAACAGTACCATAGCATGTATGCCTGGCATGCCTGACGAGGTGGTGCGTGCTCCGGTGCCTGGTGTCTGTCTGATGGGAATAATATGCCTTGTACGGATAGAAAATGAGTTCTGAGGCGGGATCCAATCGCGAGACGCGCGACGCCAAAACGGGGGGGAGGGGCACACGAGCGGGCAAACGGACAGGGGTCTCTGTCTCCATCCTGCCGTTTTCTGGGTGCCCTCATGCCTTTCCAAGAAGAGGATGTGAAGGGGTCAAGGGCGGGCGTTGGGGGGGGGGGGTGGTTGCCCCTGTCCTTGGTGTCCCTGCACGGTCGATCACCACATGCTCGCAGGGATCCCACCCCTCAGGGTCTTGGCTGACGGTTTGACCTAAGGCCAGCGGTATCCATACCTCAGCAGCAGCTAAGGCACTTGAAGGTCAGCCTAAGGTACCCTGCCAGAGCAAGGTGGGGTAAGGTGCCTTGCCCAGGTACCTTCGTTCCGCCTCCACGTCCTGATCCCCTCCTCCCCTCTACCCCCCTGTCGCACGTCCCAGGACTGAGGTACCTTTGGCTGACGGCTGCACCTGTTGCCAGGCGAAAGCCGGGGGATCCACCGACGCCAGCGTGAGCCGGCAGCGGAAAAGCGGGCCAATGCATTCGGGCGGGGTTTCTCGCTTCGCTGAGGGTCACCCCGTTCCTGTCACCGTCTCCGTCATTGGTGAATCGCGCTCTGGCAGCAACGTGCAATACACCTGGACCGTATCTAAGGCAGTCTGAGTGCTTTGCAGCACTCACAGGAAGACCTAGCATGCGCTGCAGCAGCGACAAGTTGTTGATATGCCTCATACGAATCATGCGCCGTTGGATGGTGGTTGTGGTAGGTATCTTGGCATCCATTCATCTTCTTCTTCCATGAGGTAAAGTAAGTTGGGTACGTGGTAGGTATGCAGGTAGACTTGAGTCGCCTGCATCGGGAGATCGAAACGCGGGTGCACTTGCTTGCGTCTTGAAGACCTCCCCCCCCCCCCCTTGCCCCTTGGCACAATCTGCTAGTAGCGAGACTTCATCTCTTGAGCTCGAGAGGACCGCTTTGCGATATGCAAGAGATTGGAGCTCCCAGGAGTTTGGCGGTATCATCGTCTGTCTCTGCACGCACATCCATCTCCTGTTTGATCTCTCATGGTAATGAGGTAAATTCTGCATGCGCACCTCTCTGGCCCATCAGGATTTGCAATACGCCATCTGCAATTGCAAGGTACATCGCATTCAACACCGCCTCTGCAGGTGGAAAAGACGTTCCGCGCCCGCTCCAGTCTCCTCCTCCGTGCCTTACCAGCCCAGAGGTTCTCGGAAAAACCGCTGTTGTGGACTATTGTGGATTGTCCCACTCTCTCCCACCTTCCACTGGCCGGCTACCTTACCTACCGGGTGGAGGTGTCGTCCGCACACGAGAGTCCAAGGTATCCAGTACCATGTCGTTCCGCTTCTGCTGTTGCAATGTACTTACAACGAATGCCTTGCCCTTCGTGTGAAGATGCCTACCACCCGTCCATTGATTGTTCTCTTTGCATCACTCCTTCTCTCTCACTCTCATTCTCTTGGCCCCAGTCCTGGCAGTGCACCATCGCATCGCGCCCGTACAAATGGAACCAGGATGACACCAGTGTCCTCCTCGTCTTTGGCCCCTGTCTCTGATTCTTGACCGCGCCCTGCGATGCTTCGTCCTGGGCCCAGCCTTGTATGATGGGCTGTGTTGGTTGCCCTATCCTTCGAGCCTGGTCCTTTCCTTTGGGGCAAAGTACTTTGTACTTCTCCCTGTTGAAGAAGTCTTCCTATCATTCTTGGATATCCCTGTCCACAGCTTGCCCCCTCAGCTCACCTTACCTCATCTCACCTCACTTTTGGCCTCTAGCTGAGCTTGCACTGCAACTCCAAGGGACGGACGGAAGCTTCTTCTTCCACATGATGCCCCCAGGTTACTCCTCGCTGCCCTATTCCGCATCTCCCGTCCCGTCTGCCACTAGGGCATCCATCCGTTCCTTAGCAAAAAGACAACCGAGTCTTGGCATCCGTTCCGTCTTAACACGCCCATCTATTGCGGATAAACTTCTTCTACGCATCTCCCATTACTTTAAGTAGTTCCTCACTTTACTTTGCTTCGACGCACTTATTACATGTAATATTACGCAGTAGCCCATCTCCATAAACCAGTCGGTCGCCTTCGGCATCTCCTCCTCTCGACCCCTGGACGCTGCCACAAACGTTTTGTCAGAGCGTCAACCCCTAACCATCATCAATGTTTGATGAATTGCCAGCCGCGAGACCCAGACACACGTGCCTTGGACGTTCGTTCATGCACCGAGACCCTGCCACTCCCAACAGGGTCCGTTTTAGCCTCTCTTTCCCAGCCTCCGTTGCAGTCCTGCAGTCGTACCTCCAACGCCTGGGCTTACCATAGGAAGCTACGCTAGGAAAGTCTTCAACTAGCTCCAGAAGAACTCGTCTCGAGTACTCCGTTGTAGAGTGCCTCAATTTCGCAACATCCTTTCAGCCCAAACCCCGCCGCCCACCGCCTGCTCAAGCCACGATGCGCCTTCTTCAAGCCGCCACTCCACCCCGTGTTCGAGCAGGACCCTGTGACGGTTGACCAAAGCGCTGTCCGTCCAATGACAGTCGTAAAGGACAGCCATCATGCCTCTTCACCACGACGGACAGCCCTTGGGAAGCCTCGGTTTCCTTTCCTGCCGCTCCGCCCCCATCAATTCATCTACTCCCCCCCAGCCACAGGGCAAATGTCAAATTACGAGCGTCTATGAAGAAGAATCGCAGATGTCGATCAACGGAGAACATGATTGAGACTGTCTACTGCATGACAGCTTTGCGCGTTCATCCTCGAGTCCACGTGCTGACTATTGTAGTCGTGCAGTAGGGGTGTTGCAGCACTACTTGCTTGCTTGATGCCTGCTTCGACCAACGCCAGAACTATGAACCACCAAGGTATGGATAGTGTGAAGCATGGTTGCATGAGCACAATTTCCCACCGCCAATCTGCCTGCCACTGCTCTTCCTTGATGAAGATAGTCTAGATACCGGGGTTTGCGGGATATGCGCCCGCCTAGCTGTCGGCTGGTTCATGCTGCAAGTGTGTGTAGTACATGAAATTCTAAGACGCAGAAGGGGCCCATCGGATGTGTGGCATGCAAAGACGGTTGCACCCTTCCCTGCGAGTCAGCCTCCCGCAGAATCTGACGCATGGAAACTTCTGAGACAGGCGGCTCGGGTTCGTGTGATGGCCTCAATAGAGTTTTGACAGTTATCGCTGCCCGCAACACGTGGCTATGATGCACGTCTCATGTCATGGCGAAAGCGTATCTGAAGCCCTACAACGCTGCCACGCGCTGGGCCGCCTCTTTGCACGCCTCGCCGGCTTCGTTTGGGGAACTAGAGAAGCAGGAAGTAGGGTATCTTTGGGGGCGTTATAGTCTTTGCAAACAGCCCCTGTGTCTCTTGTTTGGCTAAAGCTGGTACTTGTTGTTTCTGCGAACGCCGTTTGACGCCACGGACTCGCCATGTTAGCCATGCAACATTGTGCACATGGCACACACGTACACCACACACACACCGAAGCCAACCCGATTCATGACCGGACGTGCTCGCCTCCATCATGTCGAGGTTTGGCTAGGCGTTGACTGTTCTGCAGCTACACCACGTACGCACATCATGCTCTACACACCGTCAACGTCTAGTACATACTTCGCCATGGCGTCTTGCTGTGAGATCCGATGCGAGGCGCTTCATCAACACCTGCGCACCCCTCCGACGCTATAAGGTGGCGGGTGTGAAGGCGCAGAGAAACGTGGCAATCCCGGCGCTTCCAAATGCTTTTCGCGGGTTCTGTATGCGACGTGGCGGTGTGTTTCCTTTTCTGTGCATCCGAACTGCGCCATCGAAGCAATGGAAGCTTCAGGGAAGGAATTACACTTTGCGCCGTTCGCTGCAAATTCGGGTCTGTTCTGAGAGGGAAAGCGTCGACGACAAGACCCTTTCCCGTTTGTCAAACAAGTTCAATTGTTGACCGTTCTGTTCCTCTGTGGCCCCTTTCCTTCCTTTACCCCCCGAGCGTCCGTGGGCTTTTCCGTCCCGATCGCGGACGTGCGGAACGTGGTGCAGCCAGATAATTCCTGCAAGTGCACGCTCGACCGCCAGCGTCCCCGATGGGAAAACGCCCAATTCCCTAGCCTGCGAAAGCTTTAGCATCGTTTCTAGTGCCCACTGGTTTCTGGCGGAAATCGCGATCGAAAGGAGGGACGAGTCCAATCGGGACTTTGGCGGTCGAGTCCGGGTCTAGTCGCACGTAGCTGGACTAACCCGTCCTTTCTAGAAGAATGAGGAACAAAGAATGGCAGCATCGGTGTGTATCTGTACTTTGTATATGCGGTACATTCGATCTGCAATGCATCCTTCCATCGCTTTGGCTAATTAGCCCAACCAGTGTCGTTCGTGTTTCCATGTACTCCTGCGTAGCACACGCCGGACTGACACCGCCGCTTCTGCCGCGCTCCATCGGGATGCCGTGTATCCCACACCGCGCTCGGCATTCTCCCCTTCCGTCCATCTCCTTTCGCTCGGTCATCTCCCCGGCCGAAACCTGCAACCCCCGCCCCTCCTTCCGGAACCCCTGGCACTGGCCTTCAGCCCTCAGGCCTTGGCTAAGCACTTCCATGGCAGAGAATGGTGCTTGTAACGGTCCTATACCTGATTTGTCTGTTCGTCTTGGGGTCGGGGGATCAGATTTTCCCGCCTGGCGGGATTTGGGCGAAAGAGCGTCGTCGGCCGGTTTTCCTCGTTCGGGTAGCCTGACGTTATACCCAAATAGAGGTCCCCGCGTCCTTACCTGCTGTAGGGAGATGACTTGGCGGAGAGCATGATCAACGATTGAGCGATGCCAAACTTGTTTGGTATCCTAGCTACCGAGGAATGAAGTAATGCCCACTTACATAATGCTTCGGACGCCTGGCTTGCGCTCACCTGCGCCGGCCCTGATGACTTCAGCGACGGTGTTGTTGGCGCTTCCGCCGCAGCATGGCTTGATTTTAACGTAAGGAATATTCAGGGGCGGAGCGGAACGGCGGTGTGGAAGTGAGACGTCGCGCAACTCTTCCTCCATGAGCGCCATTGTGTGTTGTACATTGTATACGCCCCCCAAGCGGGCGATATCTACGTCTCCGTGAAGCCCTCAGGAGCTCTAAGAGCTTCAACGATGGCACGCGAAAGCCCCTAGAGCCCCTGTAATGCTATCTAAGACTGTGAGTGAAGTTGTAAGCTGTGCATCCCTAGAAAGCCACCCCTGGTTCAGCATCATGAAGGCGCCCAAACCTGAATCCGAGCAGGTGGCCCGTGAAATCCAGCATCTCAGATACCTCAGAGGTTGCTCTGTTGCTCACGGATCAGCGTGGCACCGGCTGAAAAATGAGCCGTCTGTACGTGGGTGGCACAGGCTTGTTAGAGAGGAAGAATCCCGCTTGTCCCTCTGTGCTTTGCTTCATCACGCGAGAGACGTCATCTACGCACTCGGAGGCAGCGAAGGAAATTGAGGGCATTTATGTGGTCGCCACCAGGACCAAGTGCGGTCTGATGAAGCTCGAGGTCGGTGATTTGCTTCGTCGATCCACCGCTTTTGTATAATAGCCCGATGCGAGCAGCAGAACCCTGTTGAGGATCAGGGCTGATCACCAGACGGTCGGTACTGCAGCACTAGCCCGAGCCACAGCCACGGTGTTCTTCAGCAGTAAGCTTGTATGACCTCTCGACCGGTCGTCTCAATCACCTAAAGTCACCATAGAAGTGGGTGGTGATGGTCAGCAAATGGGCATTTTGCCGAACACCATAAGCAGCCACACGCATGAGGCCGTCCAGAAACCTGTTACAATGCATGTGGTGAAAGGGGCTCCCCGCCATTGTAGCCAAGGAATGCGGCTTGCTGCTAATTGTTCATCGTCCCATATTGGCTATGTTCTCCCGGTCGAGATGCCCCTGAATGGAGGTCATGCCCGGTAAGACAATGGCAACGTCACAGCTGTGAAAGGGGCCTCGGCTTGTTGGGCCAGCACGTCGCCACTGCTGACCAAGATGGCTTCTATGGGTCCCGCGGGGTCTGGGGATTCTGGGGATGGCGGAGACTTCCGGAGAAATGTTGAAGGGATCGTCCGTGAATGGTCAGCGGTAGGGTCATGACAGTGCTGCCGTGTAGACAATCCGGGCCGCTCTCACGCCGCCCCGTGTCGGCATCCCATGTGGGTCAGTCGTTGTGTGGAATAGCCATTGAGAGATTCTCCGTTTCATGGCGATGCCGTGGTCGACATGCTCTTCCGACGGTCACGATCCGCTACTCCCCGCGGTGCCTACTTGCTGCCGGGAAGTGGATGACGGGTATCGGACCGGATGCCGAAGATGGTACGGCGCTCAACACAACACACCCGTCAGCCATGTCTGTCACTGGAGGATGTTTTATTTTGAGGACCCAGAGAGACTCACTTCAATCCAATGGCTCGCATTGGCATCAGCGATAGTATCGTCGGTACCCGGATAGCCCTGGGGTGAGAAGCCTCATCCAGATGTGAATGCTCCTCAAGTGGGGCTCCCCGGGTGAACCTCGCGTCAATATCGCGCAAACTGCGGGTTGCGGAGGCAGGTGAGACGCAATCGGAGACGCTAGTGAGGGACTATTCGAACTTCAGCCGACCAAAACCCTGTCTGCGGAATCTCGGGACGGCGTCCAGCTCCATGATCCAGTTGAATTGGCCAATGCGGAGCCGACAGATGGGTCCCAAGACCGGAGTCTGACGCCAGAGGAGGCACAAAGCTCCAGCCGGGGTGAGGGGCAGCACCTCACTCAACGTGGGGTAGCTGGGAGATGCGCTGGACTGATCCATCTGTCTTCCCCTCGAGGCCTTTCTCGACGCCTCGGCTGTATGGTGGGAGAGAGGGGGTCCGGCGACAGGAATCACCTTACGCTCGCTCCTCTCTGCGCCTCGACATACCTTGTCTGCCAGTCTTTCCCCGGGAACGAACAATACGTGGTTCTGTTTGCCCAACACAGATATTGGAAAACCACCTCCCACACCATGAGACTAGAGACTGGGGCTGCTGGCTGCTTGAACCGATACTCCGCCGCGGCGTCCGGAGATGGCCCGCTTTCGAGCTCGTAATAAATCTATTTAACACCTCTCAGCCTTCGAGAAACCGACTGTGCCTGCCATTTCCAAATCATCCATCCAGCTTCTCCTAGCCACCGCCTATTGTTACGTCGCCTGCTTCCAATTTCAAGCGGCATCTTTTCTGTTCCAACGTAGAGATACCCAGCCAACTAAGGGCTTTATTTTCCGATTTGCCGGTTCAAAGCCCACGATGGCCGATTTCGATGTGGAGGACCTGCTGAAGAAGCTCACCGTCTCCGAGAAGGTCGACCTTCTTGCAGGTAAGCCACCTCGTCCCAACTGGCGCTCTATCCCCGCGATCGACGTCATCGACAGATGGGATCTTTGTGGGCTAACACAATTGCTTCAGGTATCGACTTCTGGCACACCAAGGCTCTTCCCAAGCACAACGTCCCTTCCGTGCGACTATCTGATGGTCCCAATGGCGTTCGCGGCACCAAGTTCTTCAATGGCGTTAAGGCCGCCTGCTTCCCCTGCGGAACGGCCCTTGGCGCCACTTTCAACACCACCCTCCTAGAGGAGGCTGGAAAGAAGATGGGTGAAGAAGCCAAGCTCAAGGGAGCTCACTGCATTCTCGGCCCGACCATTAATATGCAAAGATCCCCCCTCGGTGGCAGGGGCTTCGAGTCTCTGGGTGAAGACCCTGTCTTGGCCGGCCTAGGCTCTGCCGCCATCGTGAACGGCATTCAGAGCACCGGCATCCAGGCGACGCCGAAGCACTTTGTTTGCAACGACCAGGAGCACAGGCGCAACGCTGTTCACAGCATCGTTACTGAGCGAGCCCTGCGCGAGATCTACACCCTCCCTTTCCAGCTGACTTTCCGCGACTCGCAGCCCGGCGCTCTGATGACGGCCTACAACGGTGTCAACGGCAAGTTCTGCAGTGAGAACCAAGAGCTGCTTGAGGGACTTGTTCGCAAAGAGTGGGGTTGGGACGGCATGATCATGAGCGATTGGTACGGCACTTACAGCACAACGGAGGCGGCCAACGCTGGTCTCGATCTTGAGATGCCCGGTCCTCCGCGCTTCCGTGGAGAGCCCCTGAAGTTCAACGTTTCAACCGACAAGGTCCGCCAACACATTCTAGATGAGAGAGCTCGTGCTATGCTCAAGTTCATCAAAAAGTGTGTGGCAACTGGCATCCCTGAAGGCGCCCCGGAGAAGACTGGCGACACTCCTGAGACCGCTGAGCTGCTGAGACGCATTGGCGGCGAGAGTCTCGTTCTTCTCAAGAATGAGAACAGCGTTCTTCCCCTCAAGAAGGACAAGAAGGTATGACCAAGAGCTTTCTCCTCTATGCGACAACAGCAGCTGACTGGAACCGCAGACCGTCGTCATCGGCCCCAATGCCAAAATTTGCACCTACCACGGAGGCGGCTCCGCTTCTCTGGCTGCTTACTACTCCGTCACCCCCTTTGACGGAATCAGCAAGAAGCTGAGCTCTCCACCCGAGTACACCGAGGGTGCCTACTCCCACAAGCTTCTGCCTCTCCTTGGCAACGTTGTCAAGTCCAATGGCCAACCCGGCATGACCATGAAGGCTTACAACGAACCGCCCACCGACCACAGCCGCGAGTGCCTCGACGAGCTTATCCTGACCAAGACCGAGCTCCTGCTGGTTGACTACTACAACCCCAAGTTCAAGTCCAACCTCTGGTACGCCGACTTTGAGGGCAGCTTTGTCGCCGAGGAGGATTGCACCTACGAGCTCGGCCTAATCGTCTGCGGCACCGCCAACCTGTTCGTCAACGACAAGCTTGTCATCGACAACACCACCAAGCAGCGCCAGGGAGACGCTTTCTTTGGCGCCGCAACCGTCGAGGAGAAGGGCCGTGTAGAGCTCAAGAAGGGCGAGACTTATACCTTTAAGGTCGAGTTCGCCTCGGCCCCTTCATCCAAGCTCCAGGGTGACAATGTCGTTTTCGGTGGTGGTGCCCTCCGCATCGGTGGTTGCAAGGTTATCGATGACAAGGCCGAGATCGCAAAGGCTGCTGCCCTCGCGAAGGACGCCGACCAGGTCATCATCTGCTCTGGCCTTAACGCTGACTGGGAGACTGAGGGCAATGACCGCGCCGACATGGAGCTTCCTGGCTACCTCAACGACCTCATCTCTGCCGTCGGCAAGGCCAACCCCAACACCGTTGTCGTTAACCAGTCAGGAACGCCTGTGCGCATGCCGTGGATCAATGACGTTGCCGCCCTTGTGCAGGCCTGGTATGGAGGCAACGAGACGGGTAACGCCATCGCCGATGTCCTGTTCGGCGATGTCAACCCTTCAGGAAAGCTGTCTCTCAGCTTCCCCGAACGCGTCCAAGACAACCCGGCCTACCTCAACTACCGCGCTGAAGCCAGCCGCACTCTGTACGGCGAAGATATCTACATTGGCTACCGCTACTACGAGTACATCGACCGCCCCGTCCTCTTCCCCTTTGGTCACGGTCTGTCTTACACGAGCTTCGCCTTTAGCGATCTCGTCGTCAACGACAAGGACGGCAAGCTTACCGTCGACGTCACAGTCAAGAACACAGGCTCTCTACACGGTGCCGAGGTCGTCCAAGTTTACGTGGCGCCTAAGCAGAAGGCCAAGATCAACCGCCCACTCAAAGAACTCAAGGGCTTCGCCAAGGTGGCGTTGAAAGCGGGCGAGAGCAAGAAGGTGACGGTCAGCATCGAGACCAAGTACGCTGCCAGCTACTTCGACGAGGAACGCCATCAGTGGTGCGCAGAGAAGGGCGAATACGATGTTGTCGTCAGCGACAGCAGTGTTGTCGCCGACAAGGCCCCCAAGGGATCCTTCAGCGTCGGTGAGACGTTCTGGTGGTCGGGATTGTAGACTAATGGTTGATGTCCATGTGGATGGCAGGAAAAAAGGAGTAAAATATCTTGTCATAGCTGTCTTGGGTATGTAACGAATGAATGATGAATGCGCACATAAAATATAAATGTTCTCATTTGCTTCGTGGGCCACATCAGTAGAATCTTGAATACACGAACTTCCGCCCAAACATCTCAAATAGTCACGTCTATCATATCATGCATTCATAGGTCGTAGGAGTGCAGAAGACAGACTTCCAGAGCCGTACTGCCAAAGGTCCGTTACCCGAACGAAAGCTGCTGTTAAGGCGAGCTCACGCGCTTTTCTCTCACATCGCCATCAGAGCTCGGTGTGCTGTTATCTTCGATCCTTCGAAGTTCGTTCGGCGGTATCCACGGCTCCGCGTCGCCCAGTCGCTGTGCTGTCAAGCCAGCGCTGCCAGCATTCTTCATCCCCGCCTCGAGCTGGCGTTGATACGATATGCGACGAAGGCGTTCCGCTTCTGCCGGGGTCAAGTGAAGCTTCAAAGTCTCGTCAGCATAGGTCTTGCAAATGCAGCTGCGCACACCTGGGGTGATACATACGTAGAGTTCAACAAGAATGGCATGGATGGCTAGAGCCAGCCACGAGCCCGCACCGAATACGGCTGCGAATCCCGCCGCTATCTCGGCAGGCTGGTGGGCGTCCACGTTGGCGTGAACAAGAACGTTCAAGCCAGGATACTCGCCAGAGTAAAAGCCTCCACAGTCAGGGTAGAAGCCGAGGATCTTGGTCTGGTTGTGGCGGAAGATGAAGTCCAAGACCGCGCACTGCTTCACCTCGTAGTAGGTTGGGTCGGTATTGGCGACGACTCTAGCAGCCAAGAAACTGATGATGCGCATGGTGATGATGAAACCAGCCTCGGGGCACCATGATTGTTAGTTTTGAGCCTTTGGAGGCATGGGATGTGTCCTTACATATACCCAAGCCCTGAGCATCCAGGCACGATGCTGTTCGATCTGGAGTTTCTTGACGTTGTAAATAGCAAGCCCCAACGCTCCGAGGAACATGACGCTGCCTCCGCCCACGGCCGTCTGCATACTGACACCACCACCAAAGGTACGCCGCGCTATCATGAAGACGCCAATGATGCCGACGATACTGAGGAGAAGGACGAGGTATCCGTTGAGGCGGTGGAACAGGATAGCCTTGTGGCGGATGACGGGAACGAACTGGAGGCAGGCCAAGAAACCACCGGGCAACACACCAGCTAGATGCATGATAATGCCAATCCTCCCCGTGCCGGATTGGTAGTAGTAGCACTCTCCCGGGAGGGCCCCTGATCTGTAATCTGGATTACAGAATATACCTTTGAAGTCAAAAAACATTAGGCGGGCGAGGATGAAGCCCACCATGGCACCGGCCGTGATAAAGAAGAGAGTAAAGTTATAACCCTTTTTGAAGCCGAGTGGGTTATAGATCTTACGCACAAAGGTAACAAAACCGTTGGCGGGAGGCCTTGGGGAAGGAGACATAGTGGCAGGCGGGCAGACTCAGCTAAACAAAAACCCATCGGCGTGCAACAATGGGCAAGCTGGAGTGAGACAAGCAGCCGCTCCTTGATACGTGCTTCTCGCTGAAGAATGGAGAGGAAGAAGAGTCGTACAATCACGGACAAGATTGCGAGATACGGCCAGTGGAAGAGACGAACGGCCTCTCATATACGTTGACAGAGACATCGTCAGACAATGGAAGCACCCGAGACCTCCGACATCGATCCTAAAGTAGTGTTCAGCCTTGGTAGAGGATGAGGAGGGGGATGAGCGATGAACATCGCTTGACAGGGTAAGGGCTGGGCTGGGCCAGGCTGGCTCCCATCCGGATCCCCCGCCAAAGATGCGTCGCTGCAGCTGGGCATACAGGATTAGCCGTTTGACAGCGCACCGGAGTCGTGTCTCACCAGATGCATGGCACCATGACATACAAGATAGAGGAGCTTGGCATCCTTGCTCCAACGATGCAGGGCCAAGCTCGGCCGAGAGGGTGGGAATGGCACATCTGGACTCGAGCCGGGGGACAGCAGGTGTTTTCCGACCAGGCGGCTACCACGCCGTAGGTTTTCTCTCTCTCTGCAGTTTTCAAGCAGGTATCCGTCAGGAGAGGACGCTTAGGCAGGAGAAAGAGCAAGTGGTGACACTGGGAGGCGTTGCGGGACGGATCATGCATGCTCACCGGTCCTGTCACCGGCCGGCGTGGCGGCAAAGAAAGGGAAGAGGGCATAGCTAGCCAGTGAGCGGGCGAAGAGATGGGTGCCGGCCTCGCGAGGCTTCCTGCAAGTGGTTCACGAGAAAGAGGCTTCCCAGGTCGGTCCACTTAAGGCGAGGGAATTACCTGACGTGCAGATGGCGTGGGCGCCGAGGGCTACCAGATGCGGCCGTACGGGAGGGCTCGAATACAAGCGGGCTGCATTAGTGTCGATTTGGGAGGCGGGGCGAGCAAGGAAGAGCGAAAGATGAGATGGTTGAGAAAGGCCGTGAGGCAGGAGCCAGCCGATGGCGGTGTGCTTGTGTGTTTCTGCAGGTATGTGATGTGCGGTGTGCCTCCACCTTGCTCATGACATTGCACCGGTTATCGTCCAACGTCTGCCTCGAATCTGTCCGCTCCTCTGATGAGGCTCATTCTGATGTACTACTTCGCATTTCGCAACCGTCTTATCCCATCAAGGCACCCACGCTCCGGTAAAGAGGTTGGAATTGTGCGGGGCGGGCGACGAGCCAAGACCGACGTATTGCAGCACATCTGCCGCATACGTTGATGCCGGGCTAGTACCTTGGGCTAAGCCGCCTACGACGAGTCCGAATCATAGGGTCCTTTTGAGCAGACGGATGGGAAGTAGAGAGCAGGAAAGGAGGAAGAGGAGCAGGAGGCTAGGCGTGAGACACGAGAGCCCTGGTGGCTTCTTTAGCTTGGATTAGCTGTGTTTATCATACACAGCCGCCGGCAACGTTGGAAGCCTGGACAAGTAGGAGGAGTTCTAGACGCTGCCGGTGATCAAGATTTTTTTATTTTTTTATTTTGCGTGGTGGTTGGAAACTTGGAGGATGCTGACTGCAATGCAAGGGACCCGCGAGCTTCGCCATGGGAGCGAGCACATGGCTCGAGTAGCAAACTGGGAAACGCGTGGTATCGATCGGTGGAGCAATCATTGGGTTAAGCTCCTATGTATCCGTATCCGTATGCAGGACACCGTTGATGGAACGTTGGAGGTGAATGTGGTGGACGCGAGCTTTGACCCCCTTTCGTCGTTGGCGTGGGCAGTTGCGAGTCGAAAAATTCCATCAAGACCTAGAAAAAAGAAATATCAATATGCCCATGGCCGAGGCTGGCCCCCATCGTCGTCACATGATTCGCCCGGCACGTATCCCGCCTAAAGAGGGCACCACAACAACACGCTCCACCTTCCCAAGCCACCTCGGTGCACCTTTACCTCACTACGCCTTAGGTGGGTACTGCGCAGTTCACTGCACCGGGAACCTGCCGGTCGACACGGACCCAACACCAGTACCCTTTCTACGTCTAAGGCAGGTCCTCCCGTCCCGCTACAATCGCCGTGCCGTGTCCGGCCGCGTTCCCGCCCCCTCTTCACCGCGTTCCTCTACCTACTCGATCACTCTTGCGCCTCGCCATGTCGTCAACCCAAGCAGCTCCGCCAACCGTGATAGCGCAGAAGCAATCCTTCCTCGCTACCCAAACCCGCCTACTTTCGCAGCCTATTCAACCGTCCCGCACATGGCTTGCCGCCAACGACTCCTCCGAATCACCACTCAGTGATGCCTTGATCGAGCACGTGGTTGCTCGTCTTAACCACAACATCGCCCAGCACTCTCGGCGCGCCTACCCTCACCAGGCCAGCCGACACGTCGCCGAGCAGATTGACTCTCTTTACCTATCACACCCCACAACTGTACAAGAAGATGAGCCATCTGACGGTCTCTCGCTCTCTCTTGACCTGAGTAGGCCCCGCCCCCCCCCCCAATTGTTTATGCACCGCTCCATATACCTGCAGGTACGTAGGCTGACCGAACCGGAACAAAGCCGATGACGCTGCCGTCAAGTCACTGCCCGCAACATGGCCATCTGATGGCGATGTGACTACGTATCCCATGGAAGCCAGGCACTATCACGACCAGTTTGAACGTCTTAAATCGCTTGCACAGCAGAGGCGGCAAGTGAGAGATCGTGTCGAGCGACTTGGGCGTATGAAAGCTGTATTGAATCCTCTCCACTCGGACGGGTCCGGCGTCGGGGTTCAGGAGAATCTTGTCACACGCGACGGCGAGGTCGAGAAAGAAATGGAACGCATGCGGGTTCTGCTAGCTCGTGTCGGCGGTCGTGTTAGCCTCCTACCTGACTCAACCGAGTCTGGGTCTCTTTTCAGGGAGGACGACTCTCTCGTCGTGGAGCCTGTGGCTACGGGCGAGAAACGGAAGCTTGATGACCTTTTGGGCAGTTTTTGAGAAGACGCTGTCAAGCCAGCCCAATGTACGCACAAAGGTGAAGGACTGTGTAATTCTTTCATGATTCGTGTTTCGTTGTTGGGCACGAAGAGTGTTACTAGGTTCTAGGTTTCAAAAAGGATACCCCGACGCAGTACAAGATACAAGATGTTACTTCGCTTTCCCACCGCAAGCACACTGCAATGCATGGCTGCGCAAGCCCTCTACTTGGAGTAAAAAAACCAGGCCTTCATGTTCTGCTCGGACCGGGCCGAAGTGGCAAGGATGCATCTCAAAGATCATCGCCGCTGGGTGCAATGCTCTTTTTCCTCTGCTGTATTTCACCCTCCAGCGTAGCATCCTTGGCACTGTCGTCAACGTCTAGCCCCTTTGGTTTCTTCTTGCTGGAGTCGGCATCCTTGGCTATCACCTCCTCTTCTGCAAATGGATTAGGTGGCACAACGCGTAACTTGACAATGACCTCGTTTTCATCGTCTTCAAGTACCTTGTAATACACTCGGAGTCCTACCACGGCAACGGCGTTCCACGGGTCTCTCTCAAATTCATCCTGGTCATCTAGGAGATTCGAAGGGTTGGATGGCGGCGGCAAGCGTCCAGGGCTGTTCTCCCGCGACTTGAAGTCTTCGATCCTGATGTCGAGCTCTCGCTCGGATAAGTCGGAAAGGGAGGAGATGCTCGACAAGTCGTCATCGGATTCACAAAGCATCACACCGAACGCGTCGGAAAATTCCGACGAGGCTGATGGATCGCTTTGGGTGTCTTCGCTTCTCTGGGGCGTGGCTTGCCGGCTTTCATTCGTTGTATTGGCGGCTTCTCGGCGGATGTCCACGATTGGAGTTTCCCTAGCTTTCGCGGGATACAGCCCAGCCAGACCGCGGTCGTCCGAAGATCCCCCCAAGATCCCACTTGGAGTCTCCTCAAATGGTCGCGTAACATCTCCGACAGGTCCAGAGTCCGACAACGTCTTCGGTGAGGCTGCATGCTTATTGCTAGCACCGCTGCTTGCAGTTTGTTTGTCTCGTTCAGAGATGTTTAAGTCTTTGGTCTGAACTTCCAGTTCCTGAATCTGGACGTGCTTTTTGGGAGACGATTTGAATTTCTCGGGGGTCTGCGCTGATTTCTCGGGTCCAGGGCGATCGTTCGTGTCGTATCGGGTCTTTGCTTGTGTGGCCTTTCTCTTTTCGGCCCTGGCTTTATGTCTCGCATGCCGCTTCGCCATCTGTTTCTTGTCCCGCTTTGCGGCCTTGACGCGCAGGTAATGCTCCTGCTCGCGCTCTTCTTGGATTTTGCTCCTGATCTCGGCGCGCTTCTTCTCCCGCTGCTTGTTCTCGTGGGCTTCTCGTGCTACCTTTAGCTCAGCTGACTCGACAACTCTCCCCTTGCTATGGGCAAGGTCGTAAGCCAGCCCAATGCGAGTCAACTTCTCGCGGCGACTTTTGGCATTGTTTCTGATGACCTGCTCAATCGGCAAAATACTGTCATTCCGTACTGCGTCAATTCTGACGTAAACTTCGTAACTACCGGCTTCGAGGTCTAGCTCCACGTTGACGGATCGATTCATGCGGTAAGATGCTGGGCTCCGTACGACATAGTCCTCCTGGCCGGCTATGTGCAGACGGAATTGCAGGTCAAACCTATACTGGCCTTCCAGGCCTTTGAAGTATCGTTCGTCGAGATTTGCCAGAACCAGAACCACAGAAGTAGGCTTGGAAAGCTCAAAGGCGAAATGAGTATCGTGGTAGTCAAGGGTCCACGGTACTGAGAACGTCGTCCAAATGGACGTTACCTTCCACTCGGGTCCAAACAAACGTGTCACGTCGAAAATGTTGTACTTCTTGAGCAGGTCTTGGTACGAAATCCAGAAAGCTCCATCATCCCCAAACTTGTGGTTGAGCTTCTGGAGCCACTCAGGCGTCCACTGTGAAGAGCCATCGCCTGATGATGTTAGCACATATAAGAGCACATGCTCATGGAAATAGGCCGCACTTACTCCAAGCACCCTTCCATTCCCCCTTTCCCCAAGGGTTCTTGAGTAGAACAAGTCGTTGGTTGTCCATCTCGACAGCTTTCATGACGCTATAGGCATGCATTTCAATGATGCCCTTGCGTTCGCCCCATCCTTTGGAAGCGAATCCAGTAGAACATCCAAGCAACCAGGATTCGTTGACTCTGAGGAGTTTCTCTTTCCAGAAGTACTCCTTGTCTAGGATATCGGTGGTATAGATCTCTGAAGTTACACCGCCGGTAAGGTCCTCAATAGCCTCGCCGGTGAAACCCCCTTCGATGCAGGCATAATCTCCGTGTGCTTTAGCATAGGCTTTCTCGAGAAGTGGCAGCCAAGTTTCGTTTGGGTTCTCGCACTGAGCAAAGTAAAGAGCCCCGCTGTTTGACTGGTAGATCCGTCGATAGGCCTCTTCTGAGTTGACACGTTCTCGATCCTCCCAGAGAATACGTTCAAGATAGCCTTCGTCGTAGTCGGGTTTTGTGAGATACAACTAATGCAAGCGGTGTCAGCCAAGGTCGATAACAGCGGGGTAAGGAGTCCCTCGGTAGGCATTGCTCGCTGACACTGGAATCGTTCACACCCTTTCGTCGCCTTACGTACCTTATCATCAATGATTTCGCTGAACCACTCACCGTCCCTATGGAACACAAAGCCATAGACGCCGACGTCTTGGTCATGGGCAACACAAACTTTCTCGATCAGGCCAGATTTATTGCTAAGATTGCACAGCGCAGCCATTAGCCAGCAGTCTCCATCTCTACCTTGGCGCACGTCGTTAGCGGTAGGGCCATCGATGTAGAATTGAGGGCTGTCGAAGATGTCAACAACGCGCTTCACAGCCTTCGGTGCGAACGATGACGGGGAGGGCTCCTTGTTCTTGGTATTGCAGAGGGACTCAAGGCAATCCCGTCTGCCAAACTTAAGATCGAACTCGAGGTCGAAATGAGGATCCCGGTACTTCTGATTTACTCTCCGACACTCTTGGACGATCTTGTCAACCTTAGTTTTGCAGACTGCCGCAGCCTCGTCATATGATGTCTGGGTGCATACTCCGGTAGCTGCAGCCGATCGTCGGGCGACTTTCTCGGCGTATTCGTTCTGAGGGATGACAGTGGTCGCTTTCAAAGTTAGGACCAGCAGCAACACACCCTGGGTCATACAAGGACGAGAGAATGGGGTTAACACCACGAACCTTTACCAGGGGTCTTGGTGGTGAATTTCGTCCAAAACTCATCAATAATGTCTTGGGGAGGCTGTTGCTTCGCTTTTCGGGTTTTGCTGACAGTGACGGGCATCCTGGCTAAGTATGTTCGGCGTCGCGGGTGGTCGAGGGCGGGTGGGCCGACGCAAGATGCGATTACTGAGTCTGAGCTGGAATCGGAGCTGTAATCCATGTTGATTGATGTCGCCCAGAAGTCGCGTTGATGGGGAAGGGGCCAATGGTCTTTACCGCCGATGCACTTGCCGACACATGCGGACTGTGGACACTTGCATGTGCGCCTGGACAAGGCAGGTGTGCAGTGGCAGGTATCTAGAAGTGGCAGGCATGAAATAGAAGCGAAAGAAGTCTGCCGGGCAGTAGGCAGGAAGCTAAGTGAAGAAAAAAGAAAGAAGGAGCAATTTCATACGATGATGGTCACAGCGAACGGCAGAAAAAATCAAGGCTCCGGTTTGGGCTTCTGCTGTGGCATTCGCTGTGGCTGCGGCTGCGATCCTGGATATGTCGCGTTGGGGGCGGCGCCATTTATACCAGCTCATTCGGCGGCTGAAGTCCCATGATGATCAACGGCGGCTTTGTATTACCGCTAAGGCACGCCTGCTGACGCGACCGCTGCAATGACATGCATAGCAGCCGCATGAAGACTCGGACGAGTGTGACTACCAAGTTGACTAGGCTGGCGCTTGTAGTTGGGCGGGTACGACACCCTTGGGATCGCAACGAATCCGCCTACATTTCTGACTTGGCCAGGCAGGTGAACAGGTAAATAGGCAGCAAGCGGACAAATGAATTGAAAAGGATCCCCATCCCGTTTGCTGTATTGATCTGGTATATTGACGCATGTGTACGCACGCAGAGAGTGCTTTTGTTCACCTCATGTGTCCTACATGCGAGAGCACTCACTTCCTACATGACGTTACACACATCAGCCCCCAAAACCTTTAGTTGTCTCGTTTAACTATCCCGCTTCAGGTGTTTGGCCGGCCGCCTGCAAAGTCATTTAAGTGTTCATGATCATCTCACTCACAAAATTGGCTGGGCTCCCGCCATAAGAGGGAGTAAAGTGAAATCTTCCTGCCAGGGCAATGCTTGCAAGTTACAGTATGCCCGCGGGTATGGCCGGTGCTCTCAGCAAGAGACCCACTTAGGCCGTGCCGTTGCGGCTCCGTCCCGCTCCCGGATGAGAGCTGGCCAAAGCTTCCAGTGTCCCGTTGATCGCCTTACGGACACTGAGCGACGCCAGAGTAGGTGGGCGAGACAAGACGGCCTACACTATTGTATGGTCTTCATCAGCCCTGGTCTATTTGGGCTGATTCAGACGCACGCGAGAAGAACGCGAACCATTCGTTTAAGCAAAAGCTTGGGTCCTTCTAGTGGAATCACATCACCTCATGCAGTACGCCTAGCCCATTCGAGGCCTAGCGACTCGCCCCTCTGCCGCATAACTCCCTGCAATCTCCTCGTGATTTCTCGCCCATGCAGGCGACCGATGATTCGGCACACCGTACGCAATCGTGTGCCATCGCCATGCCGACGCAGTTGCTGATTTAGCGCATCGCCGTACCACAATCCGATCTAACAAGCCCAACGTATTGTGGCGCTCCCTACCAACCATGCCATCGACCGGTGCAAATCATCTCGGGGCGCCCATCACAACATCATCTTTCCTCCTCCAAGGACACTCAAACGACTCAATCAACTGCTTCTTTTTTTTGTGCGTCACGCCACAACAGCTTTGCCATGGTGTCCACCATGTATCCCTTCGAAAGGGTCTTCTACTCAACAACCACTTCCACCGCCCCAAAACTCTTCTTCTTCTTCATAAAAGACTCGGATCTCTCACCCACCCTCAGCCATATCTTTCATTCCAATGAAATCTCCTAGCCTGGCCTGCTCGGTAAGCGAAGGTCTATAGACAGTTTTGAACTGCCCGTGCAGACCGCAGCGTCCCATCGCCTGTCAGTGTTCAATTCCCCAGCCGCCAGCCGCCTTGACACCATATTGTCCTGTGGAATAATTTTGCCGCCGCCGTAGTTCAGATCCAATCTGGGGCTGCGCGCCGACTATGAACCATTCTGGATCACGCAATGGTGCGCGTAAACAGGGAGCTAAGTCGAACCAGAAGGAACCGTAGATAGCCATGAGGATCACGAACTTTCCTTTTCCAAATGCAGGAATGAAGATGCATATAAATACGTTGAGACCGTCCGTCGTGAGAGTCGTTGCAAGAACCAAGGGTAGTATGAAGAGAGGAAGCCTTTCCCGTTTTGTTCCAGAAAATGAATCGTGTTGACGAAGGGGAATCCCAGTAGACGCCGTGTAAAGCAAAGGATGTCGATTGGCGACAAGCCGTTTTTATGCAGGAAGTAAAAGTAATAACCAGAATGAAATGGGCAAGGTGCAGGTGTTATGGTAGGTAGGTGCGAGAGGCGTAAAGGGTCGTGCTGAAAACATAAGGAAACCAACAACGATGCGCTGGCGTGTGTAGAACTAGCGGAGCGGCTGCTTTTCACGCAGCCAACTTCTTCCCAGTCCGGAACCGCCTCATGGAGAGGACGACGCGGCCACAGATCATTGCTTAAGCAACGGGGGCGATGGGTGCAACAGCGGGCGCGGCGATGCCAGCGGCGGCATTCATGTCAACGTCGTTGGGAATCTCGCCATTCGCGTTCTTCTGGGGGCAATCGCGCGAGATGTGGCCAGCCTCGCCGCACTGGTAGCAAGTCTTGCCAGCAGTGTTCAAAGGACCGCCGTTGGGCGCGGTGCAGTCACGAGAGATGTGGCCGAGCTTGCCACAAGCGTAGCACTTCATGGCCTGAGCCTGGCAATCCCTCGCGAAGTGATTAGGGCCTCCGCACTTGTAGCAGGTGGCGGGGCGGGGACCACCAGCGAAACCGCCACGTCCGTAGCCGCCGAAAGCACCACGAGGAACGGGGGCGCCACGTCCGATGCCGACGCCGGCAGGGTTGGGGCAGGCACGCTTTTTTAATTTTAACGTCAGCTTCTCATCGACGGCGATTACGCAAGATTGCTTACAGCGAGGTGACCGGGCTGGCCGCAGTTGTAGCAGCGGCCACTGGTGCCAGCGCCGCTCAAGCGCAGGGTAGGGCAATCAGCCTGGACGTGACCGAGGCCCTGGCAATGGTAGCACTGCTTGGCCTCGGTGGTGCGCGGCAGCGGGCAGCCGTTGGACTCATGGCCGGGTTGCTTGCCTGACATTGAGAGTCAGAAATTTTTCCAATATTGACCGATATTTGGGGATAGAACTCACAGTTGTAGCAAAGACGCTCAGCTGACGAGCAAACCTCAGCATAGTGGCCAACATTGCCGCACTTGTAGCACGCGCGACGGGAGAGGGAAGACATCTTGCAGTCTGGTGTAAAGCTATCAGAGAAGGAAGGTTAGTCGATTTACTCTTTGCTAGATTTGTGCTCGTTGTAGCGGTTTATTGGGAAATCCAGCTTGTCGGATGGTGTTGCAGCGGAAGTATTCGTCTCCAAGGTCCCTGATGTGCAATCCTCTTCGGACGGAATATCCGGCAATAGGGTACACAGTTGCGCTGGAACTGAGATCTTGGGCAGTGATGACACGCGAGTTCCTGATGCCTCGGTCCGTCCATTTTCTTTACAGATTTGCTTAAGTAGACCCATGCCAATCACCCGGGACTTGGTTTGTGGTCGACGCGCGCAAAGAGAGGGATCTTTGCCAATGCGAAGGATGCCGTTGGGAGTGAACCTGCGAACGCAAGGGCGCAAATGATGCAGGCTTCGGTCTCATCGTGGTCTGGCGCTGTTTGTTGCCGGCTTGCGATTGAGGGATTATCGCAAGTGATCCACCGAGGGCTTTTCGGGAGGAGGCGCATCGGGGCGAGATCGAGTGTGGGGGACCGAGGTGGCGCGCAGGAGTAACGCAACAGTCGCAGCGCAACGATATGAATAGCCAATTGAGTCCGGTGGACTATCGGATCAATGTAGCATCAGGTAGGCTCTAGAGACCGCGATCTGTGAAGTTGGGATCGCAGCTTGACGTGCGAACCCGACAGAACGGGGGTCTTGGCAAGAAGACGAGGATTGCGGTCGTTGAAAGTAGTGGTGGGCCAGAGAGCAAAGCAACAGGCGGGGTTGGCGCATTTCCGCCGGTCGCATAGCGAGATGCGCAATGCGTGCGGGACCAAGGAAGAAGCGATCGCATCTTCAGTGTGGCAGTCTCCCAAGTTTCTTCGTGGGGGGGGCAGAGAGATGAGATGCGGCAGGACTGTCGTGATTGTTCCCGTTGCGTTGGGTGGGCGCATTCTGGTGAGGCTGATGGCGAATGCTGCTGTGGCAGGCTGGCCCTCATCGACCGTGTCGCATTGGGTTGGCAGAAAGAGACGCTTGCGACGGCACGCTGGGCTGGCTGGGCAGGGAAGGCAAGATGAGGGGTAGATTAAGGGAAAAGGCACAGAGAGAGAGACAGAGAGAGACAAGGACGGAGAGGTGCTGGGGGCAATGCTGATGCGATGGATGCAGGTACAATCGAGGGCGAAACTCACCTTTTCGCGAAAAATTGCCTTTGGGAAAATTCGGGAACAGTTCGTTTCCACGAAGGTTGCTGTTGTTTAATGGGCAAAAAAAATAATAATGTGTGAGGAAAGAGGGGTCTGGTCCTTTCTAGTAGCGAAGAAAAAAGGACGGGACACGGCTGGGCTGGCTGGACCTGACCTGTGACTGCGGCTGTGACCCAACGGGGGACTAGACCAGACTGGACTGCTTAGGTAGGTAAGTAGGTAAGGGTGTGATCTTCTCCCCAGTACTAGCACCAGTACTAGAGATTTAACGGCAAAAGTGACCTCTGATGATGCCCTATATCCCTTATGCAATTTCAGATTTATAACAGAAGTACCTATTTTACTACTAAGTTAGTATTTTAACTAAATTTAGCGAGGGATATACTTACTACTTTTATAGCTAGGGTCTCTAGCTAGCTAGCTAGTATACCTTACTAGTTTGTGCAAACTTTACTTATATTATAGCCTCCTATATACTATAATAAAAATACTAAACTTATATCTTTTTATAATAACTTTAAATACTCCTATATATAGCTAGTAAGCTAATAAAGGCTTAGATATTTAGAAAAGTATTATTATTATTATACCTATTATAGAAGAAAGTTCTAACTCTAATAATAATAAAGTTAAATAGATTAAGCTACTACTTATTAAGCTAGTAAATCTAAAATTGAGGAAGCAAAAAAGAACATCTTAGCTAAATAATAACATCTCTCTACTTATAATTAAAACTAGTAGGGCTAAAAGTAAAGGCTTATAAATATACTAGTTAGCTTATTAAATAGTAGTATTTATATAAGATCTTCTATATACTTTTTAGGAGAAGAAGCTAAACGTTAATAAGCTATAAGCTTTAAAGTTAGTATAGATAGAGATTATAAAAAGCCTTAATAATATAAAGGTTTTTAACTATACTATGATACTAAACTATATATATAATAAGTTTTATACTGAAAAAAAAAAGTTCTCTCTATAGGTATAAATAGTACTGAAATTTAGTAATACTTTTAATAAGATCACTAGTATAGTGTATATTAATAAAGATAAAAAAATAGCGTTTTTAGCTAATAATTTAAAGGTATTATAGATCTAGAATAGAGGGTTAAATTAGCTTTAGCTCTATTTAGAGATATAAAATAGAAGCTTAAATATTAGTAATAATATATATACTACAAAAGACTTTATATAAGTAAAAGATTTTAATATAGAGGATAATATTAAAAGTAGTAAGAGTAGTTATAAAGAAGAAGTTAATAATTTTACTAAGGAGGAGAATAATATTATTAATAGTACTCTTAGTCTACTTACTTTATTAACTTTGTAAAGTAACTACTTCACGTTAAATATACTATTATATATACTTTCACTTTAACGTTTAGTATTATAAATACTACTTCTCTTTTATAATATATTAAGACTACAAAAATATAATAAGATAATTATAAACGCTAAGAGCTAAGTATATATAGGCTAAAGTATTTAACTAGTATATTTAAAGAGAAAGCTAAAGTTAGAGGAAATAGTAGAGAGTAAGTTAGTAATTAATATAGCTTTTATTAACCTTAAAGCTAATTTTTAAAGTAAATTAATAGTAGTATAGTATATTATAGTTATAAGAGAGCTGTTATTAAAGCTTTAGAACTTTATAATATTGCTAGTAGTTCTTTAGAATAAAATAGAAAGTAATAATAAGCTTAAGAGATTATATATTAACTAAATACTAGAGAAGTAGAAAGAAGGCTTTTTTTTAGTGTTTTTTTTATATAAATATCTTATAGTATTAGTGTTAAAAAAAAGAGTGTTTTTACTATATATAACTATATCTACTTACTTCTATTGATATTAATATTAACTTACCTACTACTTTACCTACTACCTCTTTTTTAGAGCTATTTTAACTATATCTCTACTGCTGCAATATTATAAATTTTGCCTACTAACTTATCTATATAGTAATTATCTGCTTATTACTGTAATATGTTAATATTAATATTATCTTAACCTTCTCTTTCTATTTATTTTATTTTTATTAGTAGGTAGATTATTAAAAAGTTATAGAGTACTATTATTATATATATTATAGTAGTCTGTTACTTTAAGCTATATTTTAGTACTAAACTTTAAATAATATAGAACTTCTTTTTAAAACAACTAAAGGCCTACTTTATAATAACTTAAAGATAACTATACCTCAAATTATATAGCTTTTAAGTAGTTACTAGTAATAAGTTTATATTTTTCTAATTCTATAGATAGTAATAAGTTTTATAATATAGAATATTAAGACTACTTCTACTTCTAAACCTAGCGTTAGTAAGGAAATATCTGCTTTTTAGTATAGTAAATCCCTAGTTATATATAAATATTACTAGCCTTAAGTTATAAATTAACCTTTCTATACTAGTAAGTATATATAAGAAGCTACTATTAAACCTTACTACTATAAAGACGTTCTAGCTAATAAAGCCTTTATAGTATTACTACGTCTTCTACTTTTTTTCTAATATAAAAGTATAGATTAAAGTACTGTTAATAGTACCTATATAACTTAAGAAGGCCTCTTTTTTAAGGTCCTTTTTAATCTCTAAAGAGATCTCTCCCTCTGTTATAAGTTAAATATATACTTTATATAGTTTAACGTAAGTAGTAAGTAGGAAGTTAATATGCTGTGAAACTGTATTTTAGCTAACTTTAAAAGTATAAGTAGTAGTGTACTAAGAGCAGCTCTAGCTTAAAATATATAGGAATATTATTAATTTCTATTTAGTATTTATATATTAAGAATCTATTAAACTAGTATACTTACTAAGCTATCTAATAAGTATATTAAACTACTTCTTAGTTATTTAGAATATCTTAAAGAAGTAGCAAAGTAACCTTACTAGTAGCCTT
Organism: Colletotrichum viniferum; assembly: GCA_020226115.1. Classification (NCBI taxonomy): domain Eukaryota; kingdom Fungi; phylum Ascomycota; class Sordariomycetes; order Glomerellales; family Glomerellaceae; genus Colletotrichum; species Colletotrichum viniferum. The sequence goes on from JAGFBE010000018.1 coordinate 823,507, forward strand.
CTAGTATATATATATATTACTATAAGGTTACCCTCATTAATAGTTATATAGTAACTACTTAATAATTGCTCTTATTAGGTTAAAGTGATATAAATACTCTATATTACTAACTTTATAGCTTTATTTATAGCCTTATTATTAGAAGAGTCTATTATAGAGAGGTTAATTCTACTGTTCGAGAGGTCTAACTACCCTTAGTACTAACTTTAGTATATAGAGAGAGTTAGAAACCACTCTCTCTATATACTAGGCTTTTTATATAGTAAGAAGGGGTTAAATAGTAGAAAACTCTAGTACTAGTACTAGAGAGAGGAGGTATATAGTTATTTTTTATATAACTATACTACTAAGATATTATAATAAGGTCCCCTTACTAGCAGTAATTTATTAGTGCTTAGAAAGGTTAAGCATATTAAAAAGAGGTTTTTCTAGGCTTCTGTTATATCAGAGAATGTGCTAGTACTAGAAATCTCTAGTACTGGTGCTAGTACTAGGGAGAAGATCACACCCTAAGTAGCGAAGGCAGGTAGTATGGATGCAGATAGGTTGCCCGCTGGTTTGATGGCGGATGACGGAATGTTGCTTCCGGGGTAGGAGGCCGAGGGACTGGGGACTCCCAGGACTGCCGGGCAGGACTGACTAACTGACTGACTGACTGGGGACTTGGACGGGGCTACCTCAGTGAAGGGGGGGGGGGGGGGACCTAAAGTGGCTACGGATGCCTCGAGATAAAACTAAGGGTAAAAGGTATTTGTCTCAAGTCCTGCTGAAGGGGTGAGATGTTGCAGAGAAGAAGCAAGCGCACTCGGTCAGTACCTTACTTACCTTAGGTACTTGCCTACGTGCCTGCCTAATTACCTACTACCTACGCCATAGGCAAGCTGGACAACACGGAGGATGACGGGCGGGGTGGGAGGGCGAAGCGCGAGCTTTCTGTTTCTCTTCCTTCCCTTCTCGTCTCGCGGGTAAGGTGTCCAACAATCCCCAATACCAAGAGCAGTCATCACCCGGTTCTAAAGTCATCCAAAGTCACCACCAACCCCTCCATCGCCTCGCCCGCCATCAGTCAGTCAGTGACTGCAGTAGCGTGCGTTGGAGGGGGAAGCCTGGCCATGGATGTCGACCGGAAAGGAAAGGCGAGGCCAGGATAGGGCCAGGATGTGTACAGTTTGGGGTAAGAGCTGAACAGGCCGGGCTGGCTACCTGAGCCATCGGGATGGATGGCAGCGTTTGTAGCAGGGGGTTCGAGGCAAGGAAAAACTTCCTCGTCAGAGACCTGAAGACTTGTGAAGCAAGCTCCCACTGGCTTCTATTCGCCTCTGCTCTCTTCCTCTCCCCTCTCCTGCCCTTCTTCCAAGTTCTGCGAAGGCAAGGCATGCACCTGCGTCTGGTCTGCGTCTGCGCCTGCGCCTGCGCCTGCACCTCACCTGCATCTGCCCCTCTTGCACCTGCAGCAGCACATTACTGAGGTAAGTCATCACTTTTTCCTACGAAAACCCGCTCGGCCTCATGTCCCCCATGTCAGGTGCGTGGCCGTGTCGTGTTGGAACTTTGACCCTCCTGCGTGTCTGTCTCAGTGCCCTCCTCCCAGTTTCTCTACTGTCAATGGCAGTACCGGGGCCCTTGAGTGCTTGTCGTGCCCTGGATACATGGAAGCGACCTTCGAGGAACGGATCAACTGGGTCGTTGACGACGTCAAAAGGTGGGAAGGCGGGGAAACATGGCGCCAGGGGCGGCGGGGCCAAGTATCGCAACGGTACCCCCGACTCTCCCGCTTTCCGCTTCCCGCTCACGCCCGGCCTCGGTCTTCAACCTACCGATACCTTACCTCTTTACTATGTACATTACTTACATATTCACAATTCACTACCAGCTCAGTTGTCACTCTTCTTTCAACACACTGCAGCCGCGATCCATCATCCCACCAAGTCCTCCAAACACCCCACGCGCTGACGCCCCTCTAAGCGAGCTAAATTACGTAGTCCCTACCTTACCTATTCCTGTACATCCAACGCTAGCAATTAATAGATCTCTATCTACCTAGGGTGGACTGGTGGCCGTCTTGCTTATTTTTGCATACACACACAGCTGTATTTACTCGTACAGCGGAGAACGAACACCTACTAGCAGTAGAACTACGAATCGTTGGTGTAGCCCCTCATGCCTTTCTTCGACCGTAGCTCTGTTGTACTCACACGCTTTATCGCGGCAAAGCAGGGAGAGCCTCTTTTGTGCCAATGGTGCACATTCCGACAGTCCGGACACCCGCCAGCCCAACTAATGCTGTGGAACCAGCCATGCAAAGCGTGACCTTCCCTCATGGCCCCTCTCGTGACGCCTTCAGCTTGTGAAACACCCGCTTGTATTGGAAATGAGCTGCATCCCCTCGCTCGATTATCTTGAAATGCCATGCGGAAGTACTACTAGTGCAGTCCCAGTCGACTGGCTCTGTCTCCCTGAGCAGCATATAATGACCGCAAGACACTTATGATGACATGCTTCAGGTCCTCCCGTTCAGTGGCGTTTTCACGCACTGGCGAGACGTGCCTCTACCGAAAATCCCTTGACGCCGCTAGCCGCGCTCTCATTGTACGATAATATCACACGCAAGGTTTCTTATGTCTTTTCTGACCACGTAAATGGGATCACCATGGGCCTCGTCGTTCATTCATCCGCCCAACCTCAGAGGGGTGTGGTGGGAGGACTTCGGTCATTCCTGGCGCCATTGACCGGGGCCGAGCATCTACAACGTAGCTGACACCGTCTTCCGATGCATACGATGGTGGTCGTGGCCCGCTGCCAACCTCCCTAGAGTTCGACGGGCTGCCATTTGATGTCGCATTAGGATTGCGTTGCCAGTATATCCTATTGGGATCCACCCGCTGTATCCTCTTGTTAGTTGAAAATAATTAGAAACATCCATGCTGCTGGCACGTACCACACTCTCTCTCCAGAGCCCGTAGGCTGGCGGCTTCGCTTTGGCTGCATCGCTTATTTCGCCCTCCTCCTCTTCGTCACGGGCCAACACCACTCTGATCGGTTCCCGTGGGACAGCGTACCCTCCTGGAGCAACAAGCTGCGGCATTGGCGGCCTAGCCTCGTCGTCCGATCGCGGTCGAATGACGAGCATGCATAGGCGAATCAAGCCGTGGCAGAAAAAAATCGTTGTAAAGAGAATGATGAGTATGAGAAGTACCGTGAACTCGCTACTGCGGATGTTCTGTGTGAGAGACAGGGCAAGGTCTACGGGGTCAGTTAGGCTTTCCCGACAGCAGCACTAGGCATCACTCACAAACGGCTAATAACAGGGCGAGAAATGTGCCTGAAATAAAGCACCGAAGGATTTGCGATCGCATGCGTCGCGACTTCACCCATGGCAGGCAAAGCAGGAACCTTTTCGGGTGTCCCTCGTTGTTGTCTTCTTGGTTTCGCTGCCTCCGTCGTCTGCGCCGCCTTCCCTCCTGTGCCATCTGTGCCAGATGCAATTCTGCAGGATCTGGCCCAGTAAACCTTCTTGTCAGTCTGCGGGAATGTGATCGAGCATGCTGGGCAACGGGAGATGGCATCGCTACAGGAATCTGCGTAGCTCCCGCCCTGCTCATATACGGTCCGGTAACCGGATCGGTCGCCGCTCGACTTGGCAGTGGTTGTCCTGAGCTAGGCCGCGAGTTCGGGCCGTTGGAACCACTCGTCCATGTCCTCGCAAGATGCGGAAGATTCAGTCGAGTGCTTGGGAGTGTTGGGAGGCCTATATTGAAGCGCGGAGTCTTGGGACTGTCATCCTCGCCATCGTCGAGGCGCTGCATTCTGCCGCCGGGATGTCTTCTTGAGGACAGAGCAGGCCGTGTTCCAGGGAGTCGCCTCGGTCGAGATCGCGAATCCTCCTGCATTTCAGGCTGTGTTGATGGTCCAGCCAAGGCCTGTTGCTCAATATCTGGTCCATTCGAGGACCGTCCGCGTCGCAGAAAGTCCATACTGGAGGGTCGAGGCTGATATGCACCTCCCGATTGAACGTTGAGAGTTAACTTCGCAGTTATCGCCGTTCAAGGTTCGTCATGCTTTGGCGGGGAGGATAGCGAGAAGCGCGAGTCGGCGCTGTGTGTTTCGCACTCCTCGTGCGGAGGCTGTCGACGCTGCCACCGATAATACTGCGACGAGGGGGATCCTTTATTGTAGACGGAGCAAATGGCGAGTCAGCGTCTCTCAGAGGTACGATATTGATGACCGTCTCGTTGAAGAATCTTTGTAGGTGCGGTCACGGGGGGCTTAAACAATGCCCAATAGTTAAGAGAAGAAAGTTGTGAAGGAAACAACGGATTGAGAGGGTGCTATTGTGTCGGAAGTTCCAAGGGAGGACTGCCGGCGACTCAACGGCCTCGATCAAGGAATTCGACGGCTGAAGGGAGGGACATTCGCAACCGAGAAAGATGGGAAGCAGAGAAAGTGTCCAGGAGGACAACGCTGGCAGCGCAGTTTAGCTTCCAGAGCCTGCACAGTGATGGCCAGTTGAAATAAAAGATGGATTGGGGGGTAGATGAGAGAACGTAAACAAATGGTCAATGAAAAGAAAAGGATGAAAAGGAAGCCTGATGGGCGCCTGGCGCCGCCAACATGACGCTGAGTGAGGCAATTGATGAAGAGAAGACGGAAGAGCTGGAAAAGAAAGGGAGATTGAGACGAGGAATAAGGTGAGGTGAACAAGGGACTGCCAGTCAGGCGTTGTTTCTCGGTGCATCCGCAGCCGTGCCTGACTTTGTGTAAGTGGAGGTATGTAGGTACGCCAGCCGGACGGACAGCCAACAGTTCGGTTCGCTAGGGGAGTTCATGGCAAGGCACAAGCCGGCAAGTATTGGTAGGGTCTTGTCGACTATTGGAACGGAGGAGAAGGTCGGCCAAGATCGCGAGTGTTACTGGACAGACCAGAAAAAGAAATTGCGGCGCAGACTCGGGGCACACAGACAGCTGTGACCAGTCTCATGGCAGGGCACCTGGGATTCTGCGACGTGGAAGGGCAGAAAAAAGAGGAAGAAGCGACCCTGGGTGACGAGGAGGTGCAAATACGGACGAAAAACAGGAGGAAACGTGCAGCTTCTGCGGCGTGGAGGACGGGAACATGTTGCAGCGCAATTGGACCCTTGCGCTGGCGAGGCTCAATTTCATCCGTGCCTCTCGCAGTGTCCCGGGCTCCCACTGGGCTCCTGCACAGCTCCTGCACAGAAGAAGAGATGGATTCGCCGTCACTTGTCGACTTCTGTGACAGCTCGAGTGTTGCATAATCGCCCAGGGGTAACTACCACAGGGGTCTTATTGGAGATGGAGAACACCAGATGTTTCGGATTGCACGGGTGCGAGGCGCTAAGCCGTTTCTGGTCTGCCGCCGTCCACAACCTAACCCAATAGTCACACCCGACAATCGGTCCCGGGTTTAGGTAAAAGCGCAGGGTAACTTCCATTCATATTTTTGCAGGGTATCCGTACTGGCCTGGGGACAGAGATTAGCCAACCAAAGGCCTTTAATTCGCTCACGGGCCCACTCTTACGGCGCTTACCTCAGTTATACAGGCAAGCGCGAGGCGTACGAGTTAGGCGCAACAGGCAAGCGCGAAAATGCAGGCGCGAGTAAAAAGCAGGCGCGAGTAGGTAGGCGCGAGAAGGCAGGCGTAGAGGGCAAGTACAGCGTAAAGGGCAAGTGCAGCGTAGAGGGCAAGTGTAAGGTAGAAGGCAGTAATAGGAAGGGAGCGACTACGATTGCAGGGCTCTGATTGGTTAGAAAAGCCGCGCCCTGCGCTTTTACCTGATCCCCCGCCATCTTGCCCACAAACTTTTTCGACCGATCGACCTACGTACTTTACCCCCACTAGATTTTTCAACCTCAGTAACCCCCGCCCTTCCAACCCATTGATTTCATCGGCCTTGAAAACGCAACGAACGCAACGAACGCAACGAACGCAACGAACGCCACTCACGATCATTTTCAACATGGCCGAGAAAAAGGCGGAAGCTGCGGCAGCTGGCATGCTCTGGGGGGGCAGGTTCACAGGTTCGAATGTTTCGGGAAACAAGCTTCGGATGCTGTATACTGACCTCACGGTGCCGCAGGTGCGATTGATCCTCTCATGCATAAGTACAATGCCTCCATCCATTACGACAAGGCTCTTTACAAAGAAGATATCCTTGGGTCGATTGCTTTTGCCAGAGCCAACTCAAAGGCCGGCATCATCAGCGACGACGAATTTCAGGCGATTGAGCGTGGTTTGCTTCAAGTGATGGAAGAATGGAAGCAGGGAACTTTCGCTATCATGCCGAATGACGAAGATGTAAGAGGACGCTCAATTCTACTCAACGTCTCGAGGCTAACACAAAGAACCAGATTCACACGGCAAACGAACGTCGCTTAGGAGAGGTCATCGGCAAGGACATCGCGGGTAAGCTGCACACAGGTCGCAGCCGCAACGAGCAAGTTGTCTGTGATATGCGCATGTGGTTACGCGATCGGATCCGCGAAATCGACAGCCAACTCGTTGCATTCCTCAAGGTCATTATCACACGTGCCGAGTCTGAAATGTAAGCCTAGCCCCATCTCTGGCCAAAAGCGGCTCCCTGCTGACTGACAACCTCAGCGACTACATAATGCCTGGATACACCCATCTCCAGCGTGCTCAGCCAGTTCGATTCTCTCAATGGATGATGTCATACGCCGCTGCGTTTAAGCAGGATCTCGAGCGGTTGCGCCAAGTTTTCGAAAGGGTCAATCTTAGTCCCCTTGGTTGTGGCGCTTTGGCCGGCAACCCATTTCGAATTGATCGAAACAAAATCGCTGAGGAGCTTGGTTTTAGCGGAATTACCTTGAACTCCATGAACACTTCGGCCGATCGCGATTTCCTAATCGACTTCCTGGTCTGGAACTCGATCTTCACCAACCACGTTAGCAGGTGGGCTGAGGACCTCATCATATATTCGACATCTGAGTTCGGTTTCGTGCGGCTCGCCGACGCCTATTCTACGGGTAGCTCTTTGATGCCCAACAAATTCAACGCGGACTCGTTAGAGCTTCTGCGCGGCAAGTCAGGGCGTGCTTTCGGTCAAATGGCTGGGTTAATGATGGTGAGTCCTCATTTTGACATCTCAGCCAGTTGCCTTGGCTTTTGAGACGCGCATCGGGAGTAGCTACTGACTATTCATTTAAAAGAGTGTGAAAGGCTTGCCATCTTGCTACAATAAAGATCTTCAGGAAGGGTGGGGGCCTATGCTGGATTCGGTTCAGACTGTGTCAGATAGTCTTGGCATAGCCAACGGGGTTATTTCTACCCTAAAGGTGCGGCCAGACCGGATGGAGGCTGCTCTGGACAAAACGATGCTAGCCACTGATGTTGCAGAGTGGCTGGTGAGGAAGGGATGTCCGTTCAGAGAGGCTCACCACATCTCTGGACGCGTTGTTGCAGAGTCTGAAAAGCTGGAAGTTGCGATGGATAAGTTAACCCTTGAGCAACTGCAAGCCATTGACTCTCGGTTCACAGCAGACATTGCGGAGGCATTCGAATATGAGACGAGTGTCGAGGCGAAAACGGCTAAAGGCGGCACCAGTCGATCAAGCGTGCTGGAGCAGATCCAGGTTATCAGGGCTATGTTGGATTAGGGGTTTGATAGCATGGGAGGACTACGTAAGTAGTCTCTGTATGAGGCCAGGAACGTACGGCCCAATATCGACGAACCCGGGCGCCTCGGGGCGGTGGAAGCGTTGTTGGCAGTTTGGCGTTGGCGTTGGCGTTGGCGCCCAGGGCCTGAAAAAGGTCAACCATGAATACCTGACCACCTTACCTAGGTACCGTTCAAGACAGAGTCACCTTGACAACATCCAAATTAGCAGACACGCGCGCTTCACTCGACGGCAAAGAATTCGGACCTGACCCAACTTGTCTCCTGCCACCCTCTCTGCTGCGCATCTACCAAAGATACAGAAGGTACGATATGTTTTCAGGGAATCAAGCATGCCCATTGACGAAGCCCGGTTGCATACTGATCCTCGAGGCGGCCAACGTACGCTTACATAAGAAAGGCGATTGCGAAAGCGTCGTGTTCCATCATCAGGTAGACTTTGGGGTCTGTGTACGAACACCTCAGATTCGTTGATAGTCAGCAAGTGCGCTGCCATATGTCTCATCGCCCAAAGCTGCGTCTGAACTACTTTTCTCTCACTCTACACAACTGTCGTCGTCACGCCCTGTTCCTGTCCATAAATAGCCCCCGGGTCGTCTTTTGTCCAGTTCGTGACTTCCGACAGCGTCCAAAAACCATTGCTCAATAGAGTTTTTAAAGATTTGCCTCTCCGAACACCAAGACCGGAAAGGGCAACCTGTGAGTTGAGTGGTTGACACCTTAGCGTACCCTTAGAGCAGGAACTCGGTAAAGTCGTGGGCCCGCAGACAATGGATTAACGAATGACAGTAAAGTACGCACACATACGATGCAACGGGCAGTGAGTCTCTGCTCTCCCGTTTCGTTGGCAAGTCCTTCAGAAATTCGGGAACCCCAGAATCTGGGTTTCGTACCGCGGCAGCAGTCGTCAGATGCTAAAGGTTAGTTGGCGGGCCTCGCTTGTGCAAGCTGAAGTAGCTGACGCACGCAATGAACCTTGCAATGTCTCAGGGTTGTTCCTGCAAGAATACCTAGACGGATACACCGGATGATTCTCGAGGCCGTGACACTAGCCGAGAAATGTGCTTTTCCACGACTTCGTATGACAGCTCGGGCAAAAGCGAGTTTAAATTGCCGAACTCGGCTCTTCCAAGGGTATCAAAGTAATCTCTCCCTGAGACGACCTGTGGTGTACAATCATGGATCGGTCTAGTCGCCGACCGCTAACTTCCACGTCGACCTGCGGCTCTTCTCCGCCGAATCATGTCCGAATTCGTGTTACAACGAATGATCAGGTTATCACTCATCGCAGAAAAGCCCACCCATCTTGTCCCTCCACCTCCGAATTTGTTGTCACTGTTACAACTACATGCTCCGAGATGCAAGGCGTGTGGACATATAATTCCTTCATATTTGGCGCTTCCACAATGAATCCATCTCTGCGCTGGATCTACCTTGGCATGTTGTAATGTTTGCTTAAAGTTCGGCGTCTTGTTCACCGCAGTTCTCCGAGAAGCATGTTCCGATCAGATGATGCGGACAGTACTAGGAAAGGAAGTCAGCATTCGTCTCGTAACGCCAGAAAAAAAGAAGGCAGGAACGCATACTGATTGGCTCTGTGCCAGGCGCGAACTCAACACAATTGACTGTTCCCTTGTGACCTGGCAGCTTGTACATCAATTTGCCAGTCTCGCTAGACCATATCGTCGCAGTTCCATCTCCAGAACCAACGGCCACTTTCTTGCCCTCTGAATCCCAGCTGGCACGGATGAGGTTCTTTTCGAGACCCACAGACGCACCGTCAAACGTCCTGATGTGTCTCTCGGTTGGTGCGAAGGGCCGAATGTCCCACGTCCTCACAGTCGAGTCCATAGCAAACGAGAGGAGTGATTGAGAGTCTGGCGAAACCCTCAGAGAGGTTACCGTATCCTGGTGCCCAAGCATGGAGTAGATCACCGACTTCTTGCGCAAATCCCAGACCTTGATGTCGTTATCAATGCCTCCTGAATAGACTTCATTGCCGGCTTCTGACATGGCAATAGCTGTGATCGGAAACTCGGTCTGAATGTGATCGACCGCAGTCTTTGTCCTCGGGTCCCATAAGCCTATGGACCCGTCATCACTGCCGCTGACCAAGAGTTCTTCGCCTCTTTTGCTGATGTCCATAGCATTGACAATCTCTTCGTGACCAACGTATCTTCGTATTCTGGAGCCGTTCTCCAGGTCCCAGCTGGCCAGATGCGTATCCGCCGATGCTGAGTAGACAATCTTCGAATCCCGCGACCATTGAAGGTCCAGGATGGCGCCGCGGTGGCCGTTGAGGATTCCGTAATTTTCACAATCGCCATATGTGCGCCACAGGACTTATCGGTCAGCACCAAAACTTGACTTTCCTTGCGGCAAGATGAACTCACGAATGCTTCTATCCATAGATCCTGAGGCGATAAAGTTGCCTGTAGGATCGAACTTGGCTGAAAAAATCTCCCCAGAGTGCCCAGTGAGCTCCATGACAGGGGCTTGTAGATTGCTCGTTCGTGGCGCCTGTTACGACAACGTTAGCCATGATCGAACGGTACACGAGTCGCATATCTTACGGTCTGCACCAAGGCGTTGCTCTTCCCGGAACCATTGAGCCTCGCCAGTGCTCCCGTGGATGATCCCACGTTTTGACGCTTCACGATCATCTGGCCCGAGCCTGGCTCGTCAGATGCCGGTCTTTTTTCGGACATGTTGAGGATGTATGATATCTCTTCGATCTAAAGGAGGTGCCGTTATTTTCAGGTCGATTTCGCGTGGGCTAATGCGCGCGTTGAGTGTCGCGATAGTTGTTCAGTTGAATGAGCAGGAAAAGACAAAATACGCAACAACTGTGATCATTGGCCCGTGCAACAACCTACCTAAGTGCAGACGGACCTGATCTGGACGCGACGCGGAACGGAGCTTGCTTCTGCCGATCACCGAGCTACCTATCCTGCTGGAGTGTGGGTGTGCCGGGCTCAGTTCAGTGGAGCTTCCGTCCAATCCGATGGACCCGACCCGACCTGCGCAAGTCTATGGGTACAGTGCACCTCAAGGCTTAAGGTAGGTGGATGGCTGTTGCAGGTACGCGCTTAGGTACCTAATCAACTCTCCAAGCCTCTGATTGGCGCTTTCCTCATTTGACCCTGGTGTAAGGTATCCATCTCAAATATCCACAGACGTAGACCATCTACCACCCACACTGTGAACATCAACCACCCCGATACCATTGACAGCAACATCAGGGCGCCCCAACACTTGCGCCTCACGACCACGCGCACTCTACGACCAGGCGATCCGGTGACGAGGATACTAGACCGGGCAGAACCCAGCCCCCAATCAGACAGAGAGGCGTTGAAACGGCCAGATCATTGCCGACTTCATTGATTGTCTGCCGCCCTCACGAGGCTCGCATCGCTAAGCAACCTTGAGCCGTCGCACACTGACTGCGCAGCATGGCAGCAAGCAAGGCAACTCGCCTAGGTGAAGAGTGAGTATTCGGCTACGTATGCGGTTGACAGAGGCTAACAAGCTTTCTCAACAGGATCTGGAAGTACGTGAAGTCGCGACGACGCCATTCGAACCAGAATTGACCCTTTTCTTACAGAACACGCATCGACAAGGTGAACGCTGAGCTGGTGACTTTGACATATGGAACAATCGTCGCCCAGCTATGCAAGGACTATGACAGCGACTATGTGGAGGTCAACAAGCAGCTGGATAAGATGGGATACAACATCGGCCTCCGTCTGATTGAAGACTACTTGGCCAAGTCAAATACCATGAAGCGGTGCTCGAATTTTCGCGAAACGGCAGATATGATTGCACGAGTATGTGCATTCCCATCAAGAAGAAGACAGTCTAAATGTTAATCACTGATGAGCGCTAGGTTGGCTTCAAGATTTTCTTGAACGTTACGCCCCAAGTCACCAACTGGACGACAGATAACAAACAGTTCTCGTTGGTATTTGACGAGAACCCATTGGCAGACTTCGTGGAGCTGCCCGATGATGGGCGCGCGCAGGACGAGCTGTGGTACTCCAACATCTACTGCGGTGTGTTGCGCGGAGCTTTGGAGATGGTGCAGATGCAGGTGGAGGCACACTTTATCAGCGATGTTCTGAGAGGCCATGACACAACAGAGATGAGGGTATCGTTGATACGATACATTGACGACGAATTGCCACCAGAAGACGACTGAGCGGTGCAAACCTTTCACATGACAACACCAACTGTCCGCAACTCCGGCTGCGATCACTGGGTCATGGCCTTCGCAGTCGTGGTCTCGCGGCATCTCTCAGCTGAATTACCTGTCTGGGACGAGGAAGAGCCTCAGAGGAGCAGTCGAGATCATCAACCTCAGTATCAAGTAATCCGACTGTGCATACGGTGGAATTTCCAATGACAACTCTGTCGGCTCTATCGAGACAGGCACCCTAGCGTCTCAGGCTTTTGAGATAAATGTAGCAAATGCAATGGTGCTCTCGCAGCACTAGGAAGAGACAGTGGCTCGGCTCTCAACGACACAAAGTGGGCATTTACCGGGAACATATCTGAAGAGCGATGCGGGAGACATGTGACTGCAGGCAGGGAGTGATAATTGTGAGAATGGAAACAATCTTGGCGCTCAATTCAAGGCCGCACTTTGTATCCGTACCAACGCCGGGTTTGCGGTGGCCCTGGGCCTGTATCCACGTTGGCGGAATACAACGGGAGTTAATTTTGACGACATGGAGCAACGTCCAGCTACTGCTTTCAACAATCCCATTGCTACGACTTGGCGTTGACACGACACACTGATCAGGCAAATGGACAGACCGACGGCAGCTAAACTAGCGGGTGCATTGCTACTGTATCAATTCCAGGGAGGGCATATTGCGGAGTTAGGCGACGGACTTCGATAAGTGTATCGGCCGGTGTCGGCCGAAGTGGGGAGAGGTGCCCAGAGGTTCGGGATGCCGCCGTAGTTGGGTCTAGGCAGCCTGAGGGAAACTTTGAAGGAGATGGATGATCGGGACGATGCGACAAGGCGACGAGAGAGTCACGGGCGGGATGGCGACATTGAGCGAAGAGGATCGGTCTGCCTCGCCTGCTCCGAGGAAGTCATTTCGCATAGTTGGCGACATCTCGAGGCTCCGACCAGTCACAGTGTCGCGTTGGCTCGGAGCTGGCTAATGCAATAAAGTGGAGGCCCGTGCTTTGCGCAACGACAATTTCAAGTAAAAAGCATCCAAGGCATCAAGGGAATCATAGGTTGAGAACGACAATTGTGCGCTGGGGTAAAGTCTTTTCATGAGTTTCCAGTGCGCCCTGTGGTTGGGCCATCGCAGCGTGCATACGATTTTTCCGGTATTGAAATGTCCTCACGAATAGGTGTCTTATGGCCCTGAAGAGTCGCGGACGATGCAGGGTACGTAGGTTTTTCTCGAGACCGGTTGGCGTGTATGGGAGTGGCTGCAACGCGACGGCATGGAGCCCAAGATATGTAAGGTGATATAGCTGATCTTTAGTTTCTCGCAATTCAGTGGGAGGTCATCTTGGGTCGGGTGAAACTCTGCACTGCGGGTTTATTACCAGCAGCCTGGCGCGTCGTCGCGTCTCGCTTCACTGAGACGGATAATGAAGCGGCTGGAGCTTCAACCGCGATGCGACGTCGAACAGTCAGTACGTGGGTCGATGAGGAGCCTGCGTGCTTTAGCGAGGTACCCTGTCATAAGCTTCCGTCAGTATCGACATCTGGGACGTTACCTATCCGTACATCCAATACCTTGAAGAACGAATACCGTCTGTGTAAGACGATGGGTAAAGTAGGTATTAGACAGTTACAGCTACAGTGCAGTCGGCGGGCTTATCGACTAGGTAAATACACCGTGTATCTTGATATATCTGTAAATGTCCCCCCCTTCTTTGAGGTCTTTGTAGCCTTTTTTTTTGCCTTTGACACAACGTGCTTTGTGCCTCAGGCCAGAACGTGCTCAGAAGTTCGCGCCTCAGTCTCAGGTGTACCCGTGTCCTCCCGCCCCCGAACTGCTCTGACGACCACCCAGCTCCCAGTTCCAGGTCTCCAGACTCCCCCCAAATCTGCCCAAGCGTCCTGGGCGAAAATTAGGAAAATCCCAACCCCATCCTTTCCACCCGTCGCTCGTCCTGCGTCTCTCCCCTTCCATTGCCTTGCCTTGTCCATCTCGCGCCCCTCTCTTCCACCTTCCTCTACCCTCCTGTCCTCTCCCCTTCCTTCATCAACTAAATCCCCCCCTGGTGGCCTCGCATGCCGAACACTTGCAACTTGGCTTTAAACACGCGTCACTTGCTCAGTTGATGGTTTCGCCCTTTGCCCCGAACCATTTGTCAATTTCGCAGTTTTGATCTCGCCTTATCGGTCTAGCGCAGCGCTGCAGGAGAGGGACGACTGCGACTGCGACTGCTTGTAGAGCAGCAAGCTGGTCTGGCAGGATCGACGACGCCAGAATAACCCCCCCGGGCCCAAACCAAGAGCCAAATCCCAAGACCCAGAGAAGACACTCAGCACCCCAAAGAAAGCCCCCGACAGAGCTTCTCTTCCGACATCCGTTCTCCTGTCTTTCCACTTCCCTTTACTTGCATCCCTCAACCTAATCCCACTCAATCCACACTTGCTCTTCTCCTGCAACTGGCATCTCTCGCTCTCGCCCTCTCGCTCACTCTTCTACACAAATCCTCGACTTCCTATCGCCATACCGCATCGCCATCGACGGAGCCACGACGGAGCCAGCAACGACCGCGCCTCTTCTCCTTTCCGACTGCTCTGCTCTTCTCTTCACTTCCTTTTGTATCTCCGATCGCGAGCCCTCGCCCTGCGTCGCGACCATTCAATCCGTTCACTCTCTCCATTAGAGGCCCCCCCCAAGTGGCCTACCGCTGAACCCGACACGCTCCTGCCGGTCGGCTTTTAGCGCACCGCGTGCCACGCATCCAGCGCCTCTGAGGTGGCTGACCGAAAGTTTTTCGACGACCGCGATTTCTCTGTCCACCGACCACCACCCCCGTCCTTCAACCAACCTTTCCTTTCATCATCTACCGCATCGACTTCTTCTCTTCCAGCCGGGCAGACAACTGTCTGCAGCCCGGCCCACCCTCGTCACCATGAACGTCAACGTTAACCCCAACATGGCCAACATAAACGCCATGGGCGGCCCTGTCGGTGCTCCCGTACCCATGATGAATAATGGCGCAGTCGCACCTCAGGTCGCTGGCCCCCGACAAATGCCCGTTCCCACCGAGAGCCAAAGAACATTGCTCAACACTTACATCTACGAATACTTTCTCCGCCATCAAATGTTTGACTGTGCGCGATCGCTCGTCAACGGAGACCATCAAATAAACGTCACTAAGGATGGTGCGAACCGACGGAGGGATGAAAATGGCAATCTACTTGGGAATGGCTTGGGTGACGATCCTATGGATACCGACTCCAAGGATGACATTGACGCGAAGCTCCCTGATGATCTTCCCGCTCCCAAACTGCCCATGCCCGCTTCCGAATCCTCATTCTTGTACGAGTGGTTCTGCCTGTTCTGGGATATTTTCAACGCGCAACGTACCAAGGGCGGCAACGGCCCTGTGAATCAATACGTCAGCCACACCCAGGTACGTGTTTTCGAGCTCATGCGACCTTCAGTTTCCATGCCGTCTATTTCCTGGCTTATGCTGACTCGGTTTGCAGCAACAATCCCGCATGCGCCAAAACCAGCAGCAGGAGCTTCTCCGTCAGATGCGCCCCGAGGGCCTGGCCGCTCAGCAGCAATATCACAACCAGATGATGCGCAACATGCAGAATGGTGGCATGGCCATGAACATGAAGCAGGGAAACCTCGCGCGCACAGCTATGGCAAACAATCAGAACAAGTAAGTATTCAGTTTGCAACGGCCCGTGATTCAACTCCGAAGATGTCCCTAACAGGTTGCCGTAATAGCCCCCAAGCCATGCAAATGCTTCAGCATAAGCAGACTCAAATGCAACGCGACCCGTCTGACATGGAGGGAAACCGACAGCGCCCCTCCTCGCCTGGTTCTGGCGAAAATGCTCCTTCACCCTCAAAGCGACCTCGCCTGGACGGAACGCCTTACAACCCGAGTCAGCCTGGGATGATGCCGAATGGGAGACCACAGCAGGGCATGCCAGGCCAGCAGGTGGGGACCGCCCCAAACGTAGCTCAAGCCCAGCAAATGCTCATCACCAACGGCATTAACCCGGCACAGCTGACCCAGCAGCAGTTCACGACATTCTCAAATCAACCACCTGCTGTCCAAGCGAAGTCCATTGCCACATACGCTGCGAATCTGCAGCAACACCAGGCCAGCCAGATGCCGAACAAGCCTATGCCTAACGCGGCCGGTCCTCAGGGTCAAGGATCCCCTATGATGGCACAGGGCCCTGATCAAGCTGGGCTGGCCGCATACTATAACGCCGGCGAGATGCCTGCCGGCATTCGACCTGGCCCTGGCGGTGCCCAGGCCGGCGGTGGAAGTAACCACGCTCTGCAAGATTATCAAATGCAGCTAATGCTTCTGGAGCAGCAGAACAAAAAGAGACTTATGATGGCTCGACAGGAACAGGACAGCATGGGCGGTGCTATGCCAAGAGGAGACGGCCCTGCCGGTCCTGGCGGTCCCGGTGCTCCTCCAGGCCCCAACGGCCAGCCGTTCCCTGAGACTTCCCCTCAAGGTGCTAGGACAGGAGCCTCGCCCAACCCGACAGAGCAGATGAAGCGTGGTACGCCCCAGATGAACAACGCGGGCATACCTTCACCCTTGCCGGAGGGCGCCCAGTCTCGGGGCTCCCCCAATCCCATGAACTTCATGGGCAACCAGATGGATCCCAACATGGCACCCCACTTCTTCAAGGGCATGGCGAATATGGACGGGAACATGGTGCCAAACCCTCAAATCAATGGCATGCGCCCGCCTAGCTCGCATCCAGGCCAGACCTTCAACGGCCAGATGAACCCTCAACAGATGATGGCTGCGAGACAGCAGCAACAACAGCAACAAGCGGCTCAGCAGCAGCAGCAGCAAGGCCAGCCTCCGCAACAACAGCAACAGCAGCCTCAACAAGGTGGTCAAGGCAATCAACCTGTGCAATGGCAAGGAGGTCCGAACGGCAACCAGATGGTACCTCAGGGCCCTCAGGGTCAAGTCCAGGGCACCCCTCAGCAGCGATCAATGCCACCACCGTCCGCGCCTGCCGCCGCGAACGCAAACCGTACAAATACCTCGTCCCCTCAGCAAGCAACTGCAGCGCCACCCACTCCTTCGCAAGCCAATAAGGCGGCGCCCAAGAAGAAGGATAACAAGAACGCAAAGGCCAAGGTAAGCACAACAAAAGCCTATGAGAACCATCTAACAAATTTACAGGCTGCCACACAAAAGAAGTCAAACCCCAATCTCAACAGCGGAGCCACGCCGGCGGCTGATGGCACTCAAGACCAGGAGCCGCCAACCCCGGCGACGCCCATCACTCCTGTCAACCCCGCAAGCTTCAAAGCTGGCCAGAACGCGCCGGTCTCTGCCGTTCCCAATGGACAGCCTCCAGCTCCCGCAGCCGCACCTGCGCCCCAGGTCGCTCCTCAAGCTCACTCGGATGCCAACCAGAACGGATCGTTTGGCATGGACAGCACGAATGGCATGGTTGACTTCGGAGCCATGGCGTTTGCGGACCCTCTCGTCTCCGATAACGTCCTAAACGACTTCGATTTCGACTCGTTCTTGCACGAAGATGGTGACAATCAAGCCTTTGACTTCAATACCGGCTCTTTCGGCATGGAGGGTGCCAACGAGATCGGCGCAGACTAGGTGTCCAATTGAAACTGTCATTGCGCGCGTTCGTAGCCAAGGGTAGTTTGACGATACGGTGACGATGCAGGCTGTCGCTTCGCGCCTCGCAATATCCGCCATTCGTTCCTTAGATCCAGCTACGACGTCGAACGTTTTGTTTATTCCAGCTGGGCAACATTTCGGTCGGAATACCAGCAATCAAGCCCCCTGGCTATTTGAACATTGAGTGGCATTTACGCCAGTTGAATCATCCACAAGGGCAGTCTATGGGTTCCCTGACCAACCCCAAAAGAAAGAAAAAAACCATTCCCAACACATGTGGTCTCTAGACCATTTACATCGTCGTCACTCAGCCTGACAGTTTTCCTTATTTGCTACTATTCCTCCACCTACCACCTGTCGACAACATAGGCAGAAATGGTTCTGGTGTTTGTTATCTGGTGGAAGTGTGGTGGATGGACACAGTCAACGTCCTCTAACGCCCTTCAAAACAAAGGCGGTCTTAATCACGCGTGCATCTATCTGCCTGGGGTAACACGCATTCAACCTCAACAGGGGCCTTCGAGCTAGCTGTCACCACACGAGCTTCTCCTTGGCTGTCCTTGGATCATTGGTTCTGGAGTTCTACGGGCCGGTTTCGCTAGTTTTTTTTCAGGTGCCTACTACCTACCTCGAACAGTTGGGCGAAATCATTGATTACATGCGGCATACGAATTGAGATTGCGGAGCCCGGGTTTTACTTGGAGTGGGAAAGTTCGCTGGACCATGAGTTTTAACTTGTGCAAAAGAGGAGAGGAAGTCGAAAAGGGGGCAGAGTTGCTGTCCGGGGTTGAGTATGAGAAGAGCATTGTATTTATTAGAAGGTTCAGGACAACATCATACCGTGTCCAGCAGTCGTCGTTTATCCTAGGTCTTGTCAGATTACTGTGGCGTGTGGAATGGTATTGGCTTACGACATTCAATCCATATTTTTTCAGTTGTTCGAATCCTGCTATCAGGCTCAGCAGAGGCATCTCGTCAACAGTGAATAATGCTTGTCAAGCAATCCAGAGAATACGGGTGTACGCGAGGCACCATGCGAGTTGTATGTTCAAGGTAGGTATATCATTTTGAATGTATTTCAAGCCATTGACCACCATGGACTGGTCATCGATGAGGGGGAATCCTGTTCGCCTACTGCTTCCGGGTGCTCAACTGACAGTGCCCGGTGTTGATGTATTTTGGAAGGGACAGCCTTTTTTCCTGCTGCTTTTCCTATGGTGACATAATCCACCTCACTGTCGTTGTTACTGCTATCGTCGTCGTCGCCGCCGCCGCTATTATTACCATTATCATTACTTCTACCACCGTCTTGAACAGCAATGCCACAATAGACTCCCAACTACCAGTCCCCGCCTCCTGGGCACTATTATATACTAGCTCACATAGTCTATGACCAAGAGCAGATTCCATCCATATGTGCTTGAGGCAGTAACGACAGAAAGGGAACTTCGCGCGTCAGGCGTATCGATCCCGTGTTCCTTCAGCCAAAGCAGAGTTAGAATCAAGTCGCATCATAGTTTACTTTCCACAAGTTGGGTACTCGGCGCAGTCTGAAGAGAATGCCATTTGATTTTATCATTCTGGTCATATATCTGCCATCACTCTGCGATAGCATCTAGACCACTGGTGTTTCGCCCTTGAAATAACAGTCTTGTGTCAGTCACATACTAAAAGGCTGGGCTCTTTCAATCTACGGGAGGGAAGGGTGGACTAAGGTTGGCCACTGCAAGAAAAAAACGCTGTTGAATCGGGGGTATCTACTATGAACAGAAGCGCCTTCGCGCGCACTTGAGTGAAGCTGCGGGCAAGCGTCACTGGTATGGCGTTGTTACCTTGAGGCTCTCGTCAAGATTTGGTCGGATCGCAGAGCGCCCGCAACGCCCATCCAGTGTACACAAGCAAGCGTGATTAAAAGCGGTCGAGAGAAGTCCAGCATGCGGCAAGTTCTTGACGTGAGGACACGCGGGGGCGAACTTCGTTGAGGGAAGCTCATGCCGTCTCGTAAACGGCGAGATATCCAACCTCCATCATGCTACCATAGCCATCCTGAGTAGCGTCGGTAGGATTACCCGGAAGTGTACCACCTATGCTATGTTAGTTGGGCGGCTCAAATATGTCCGAAAATGATTCAGACTTACCAACAGCGACGTTCATGAGCACGTAGTAAGGGGCATGGGCGAGCGTGGCCCAGATCGACTCGTCCCCAATATCAGCACCGGTCAGCGTGTTGAAAACAACGCCATCGCGCATCCAGGTAATAGTCTCGGTGAGCCAATTGTTAGAAGTACGGTCCCACTGAAGACTCCACGTGTGCCAGTCGTTATCCGGGATCGAGGTAGCAACTCCACGGCCGCTGGGTTCGTTGCAGATACCACCAGACTCTTGTTGGCAGTGGACGGTGCCCGTGGCAGAAAGCTGACCATTGACCTGTTCAAAGATATCGAGCTCGCCGCAGAGAGGCCACTGCGTACCGTGACGGACGGCATCGCCCAGCATCCAGAAGGCCGGCCAGATTCCCTGCTTATTCGCGTTGGCGCCCATTCTGAACATGGACTGGACACGCATCAGTTTGCCGGGTTGAGGGGTCCACGAGGCTTTGGTCTCTATGCGGCCTGAGGTCCAGACGCCATTGGAAGATTTGCGGGGGATGAATTGGATCGTCTCGCCGCCGGAAATTTGAAGGTTCCAAGATGAGTCGGTGTAAGTCTGTACCTCGTTGTTGGTGTCGATGGCTAGAGTGATGCCCCAAGTGTCGCTTCGGGGAGGCGCACCAGCGTTTCCTTGGAAGGTCTCTGACCAGATGATGTTCATGCCGTCCACGGCCGGGGGGGCGAGAGCCCTGGCAAAAGGCACAAGTGCCAGAAGAAGAGTAGAGCTAAGCATCTCTGATGTTATGAAGTGACGTTTCAGACTTGAGGACGAGATCGAGGGAGAAATTGATGATTATCGATTTTGTGGTGTTCTCGTCGTACTGGCTTATAATGCTGGCAAGCTGCAAATATCCAAAAGAAGGAATGACTGGGACGATGTACGTCGTGTGAATGAATGTAAGTGAAGTGATCACCAAGAAAGGAATGTAAGCGGCGCTGTAGGCCAGGTCAGGGAGTGTGGAATTGAAGGCGAGAAGGCAACGAAAGGCATTCTGATGAACGGAGGCCAGAGGCTGGACTGAGTATATATAATAGATAGGAGTGTGCTGTTTGCACAAAATCCTTGCCGGTGGACAAGAAAGTGGGCGGCAGCAACAAGTGAGGTCTCCTCGGTGCTGAGAACCAGAGAGAGCAAGCGGGCCACAGAGACAGGGAAAAGAGCTCGCTCACCACCCATGGGCCATGGCAATCCTCCGAAGCAGTATCCATAGCCCGAGGCCGTATGCCGTAAGGCAGAAGAAAGAAATTGGACGTGGGGAGTAAGGATGAAACGCCCAGAATCGGACAGCAACACCCTTCAGTGGCGGTGATGGTGGTCCGCTTGGCTCTCTGGGGCTCGACTAATCACAAGTTCTCGTTGCAGCCGAAGTCCCAACAATGGTAGCTTCGCGGCGCAAGTGGGTTGCGTGTAGGTAGTCAGATGTGGGTAGTACCAGGGCCGATGAACAGGGCCAAGTCAAAGGCAGGGACAGCGAAGACCATACCAAACATATGCAGATAGTCGAGTTGGTTGGTTGGTAATTGGCCACCACTATCGCAGTGACTCTGCATTGTACCTGCGCAGCTGCGTGGCACCAAGAAGCTCCCATCTTCCCTCCCTGACGTGGTAAAGTAGAGTACCGTCTAGATACCTTGACAACAGGGGCAGCTCATGACGGGAGGTGGCTGATGAATGGAAGGGAGTGGTGATCTGCGCCATGAGAGGGGACCCCAGCGGCCGATGAAGGTCGGGACCAAGGACCAAGAGGGAACTGCGGAAGTGTCGGTGCAATGGGAGGACACAAAACGGGCAGAACGGAGATTCAAGCCTGGAAAACCACCCAGGTTGAGGTAGCAGGGGGCGCAGAGGACTGAATGGTCATGGATTTGCATGATATTGGCATGGACGGGGGAAAGAGACGGGACGACTTAGGATGTTGATAAGGGGGCCTCCGAGCCAAGGATCGACTCCCGCTGCTGCATTGGCCACTGATAGATCCCGCTTCATAAGGAGAAAATAAAAGCGCATAAGCTCAATCCCCACCGCTAGCTGGGGATTGGGGTGTGATCCGTCCACTTAGAGGAGAAAAATTCTGAAGTGGGAGGGGGAAAAAATAGGAGATGGGCAGTCAGACTCGTTCGTCCCGAAGCTCCACGAAGGAGAAAAGGGGTAGGCTCGGCGATTGCGCATTGGATATGATCTCTCTTGATGATGTGCTGCATGTGTGCCGTGTATGCTGAGAGGAGGGAGGGGGATGATAGAGTGTGCTGAGCATACACTGACAATGCCACGGGTGTCTCGTTTCCTCCAACTCTAGAGGCACATCGGCAACGCATCTAGCCCCTGGGATCCCATGGAGGAGGTGGTGGATGTGACAGAATGGTAGCGTGGGGGGGCTGCCTGGTGTGGATGGCCGGTGTGCAGACGGGCCGCGAATGCCCCTGCCGCTATATGACTCTGTACGAATAGTGGCGTAGCCTGCCAGCTACCCAGCCTTACTTGGGCCGGCAATGCATGTTCTGAGACAGGACTGACAGGGTTTCTCCGACAGGGGCTGGCTGGTCCGCGGCGACACTGGACGAACCAGAGGAGGCCAAAGATATCGGGTAAAGGTGCCGCAGCACACCGCAATGCGCCGCAAATGGACGCGGCACTGCCCAATTCCGCACCAGAGACCCGGAGCGACTCCGTTCAGGTGCCGCGTTGGAGATGGGCCGCTCAGTCTGTAAGAGCGGAAATACCCACTGCCTCCCACACGCCTTGTTACCCCTGCACGTAGTATACATACGTGATGGCCACATAGAGTACATACATCAGCATGTCAGCCAAACTGACCACACTATCACGGACGGAGAGCGTGGAAACCAGGTAGTCGAACTTCCGCGTAAATCCAGGAGATAAGCGAGTCGCCTCCACTGAGATACACCACGTTAAACCGAGGGCACGGTACCGTGGATACAAGGACGATGGCGAAGCGGGAGGTCCACCACTGAGACAATGCCCTCGTCGCTGAAAGTCGCTGGCTTTGTGAGGCTCAGAATGGCGGAAACGAACTGTCATGCTCATTTTCGGACGACCCCAAGCCTCTCCCTTCCAGTGTACATTATAACATGGCCAAGCGCGTTCTGTGCGCTTTAGCCCGTGAATAGATATCTAGCTCTCTTCCAAGGCACGTAGGTCAGCATCCTTATTTGTTTATGCACAACAGGCTCAGCCGCCTACTGTTTCTGTACACGGCTTTAAATTCTAGACAGGTTCTGAGCAAAATGTCTGTTCAAGCTAGACACTCGGGGTATATTATCCCTGCATTCCTAATAATGAGGTATCCGGGACCTGGTGATGGAGTGTCTTGTTCAGCATTGGCCGCCATCTAGTATCTGGTCTGGCTGAGGAATTGCGCCGAGGACATCCCCGAGCTTTTTGCCAAGTTGGACGATTGTGTGCTCGTACACTCGCGCGACGTCCATATATAGTCTGTCGTCATCCTCATCCCAAACCAATCTGGCGCGATCGTTGCTTTCTGCTTCAGTGTCGAAGTCTTCTTCCTCTTCGCCGTCGTTGTCTGGCTCTCTGCCAAGAACTTCGACAACCACTAGTCGAGTATGCTCTACGGAGCTTCGACAGCGGACCATGTCGGTGGTGGTCATTCCTGCCCTGAGGCCGTTCTCAAAACCGGGCAAAGAGTCGCCAGTGTCGATGTCTCGGCCAGTCAGAAGACTTGCAAAACAGTGGTCGAGCTTGGTGAGAACAGAAAACGTAGCTCTCGGAGAGGGCTGGAAGGCGACGATCCATTGAGTGAAATCGCCAGCGATATTCAAGAGGAAGGGGGTTTGCAGGCTCGCTACGAGGGGATGTGTCAGTCATAGGAGAACAATAAGCGTGCGGGAAGACGTGGGCCTTCACTAACGCGTTGCGGAGAGCCAGAGAACATCGATGACGCCGTGCAGGTCTTTGCACAGCTCTGCGAAGGTCTTATAGCCAACAACATCGTCGCCCGGCTCAGGATTGCCGTGTTTCTTAACAAAGCGACGGTTGACTACTGCCAGTCGTTCCCCAACGTATCGGCGGACTGTGTCTTCTTTACTCGATCCTGGCCGCAGGGATTTGGCACGAGGATGGGGGAGGCCCGCACTAGAACGGGTAGATGAGCTGCTGGGAGCTGGTGAAGGGAGGGTCTGCGAGGGGAAGAACCCCCCCGGGCCGGGTTGCGAGGTGTCAGCCATGTTTGAAAGGTATAGGCACTGGCTGGGTCAGGGTCGACAAAGTTCGGCGCATCGTCAGGACTGGAGCATGGCTTTATAGGCGTTAATCTGAGCTTGAAGGTATGGGTAGCACTCGAGCAGTGAGAAGCACCGCGTAGGTAGGGTTAAGTTATCTCCGCTCCATCAGACGTACCCAAGGTTTAGGACTCACTATCCGTACTGGCCATGACCTATGTATGTATGTACCTTACCTACTACGCAGTACAACTGTCTCTTAGTAAGCATTGCTGGACCGGGCGTGCATCACGCCACACCTTGACCACTCAGCAGTGGCTTTTGCCGGGGAGATAGCGCTAACGTGAGGTGGCTCGTGTGGTGACGTTGAATCAAAAATTTCCGCTGCGACAGAGCTCCGTCGCACAAGCACCAGTCCGATATCGACCTCCAACTTCACAAAGCCACTGAGTGTGGAAAGACAACATACTTCTCCCCCGCCAACGAGAAATTTTCCCCAGCCGTCAAATATCGTTGTTGTCAACATGCCTCCTAAGAGAATCGTCGTTGAGAGAGCTGGTGGCCCCCGAACTCGCCAGCCCAAGGGTTACTTCAGATCGACCTATGATGCCCTGACTTCGTCAGAGAATGCACCTATCGTGCGTAGCATCGCCATCTTCGGCGTAAGTTCTACGCCCACCAACTTTTCCCAGGCACGCAACAAACTGACCATGTCCGCAGGCCGCCGTAACTTTCCTCTCGAGCTCCTGGGGCGAGTTCCTCCTTCCTCCGTGAGCAGTCCCCTGATCACCTACCTGGTATTGTCTAGCCATTCTTACTCTCTCTAGTCAATGAAAACCTCAATCTCTCGATTGCCGAATGACGATCCATGTATAATCACACATTCCTGTTGCCGCAAATGCTGGCTGTACAATAGTTCGAAGACGGGTAGCCTCGATGCTACTTCACGAGGAACGGCATACGAGGGTCGGCTTAGTACTCGAAACCACGACTTGCGCCCCCTGGGCTAATGAATCTCACTCTGATGCACCACCTTCGCTTCATCTTCCAGAGCCTGTCTCGATGTGATATTGTGTACGGGCACGGTATGGCAACTACGAATAGGCCAAACCGTCTAGGCATCGTTGTCGTTCTCTTGCCTATCACAGCACAGCTCGCCAGGGGAATCAGCACGGCATCAGCTACACTCGGCAAGGGTTTCAATGAGGAAACAAAGGCAAGTTTACAAGCTTGGTCTGCAGATGGCCGTATGCGGCATTACAATTGATTAGGTAGGCTTAATCGCGCAAAATATTTCCCTAAAATTGGGGCTAGGACCTGCCCGCCTCTTACATCAACGCCGCATTCTGGCAAGTGCCATTGCACTTTTGGTAAAGTGACAGCGCTGCATATCCACCACACACGTCGGCCGTGCTGCCGGGACATGGCATCTCGCAACTGCCGAGGAGGCCCTTTTTGGGCATCCGATCTGCTGCCACTGAATTGCCACACCAACACTCCTTGGCGTACTCCAGCCCAGCATACTGGTATCCCTGATCGTTACAGTATTTGACGCAAAAGTCGACGGTCATGGTGTCTGACGTCTTCCTGGCGGGAAGCGTACGACCTTGGCCTGAAGGATCACGAGCGCAGCCAAGATATTTGAATTTGAGTGTGCTCGTAACATCCTTAAAGCCCCATTGAGGCTGCGAGATCTGTGTTGTTGCGCCGCAATTTGACTGCGGTTGTGCGTTCGACGGGCCTGCTTGTACCGGGTTGCAACCAGGGAGGGCATCCAGTTGGCCGGAGACTTGCTCATTCACTTTTACGGGCACTCGACACCCCTTCCTCGTCTCGTCATCGAAAAATTGAAAGACGCTGCACTTTTCAAGTGAGCCACTGTTATCAGTGCATTGCTTGATTGCAGACTGGAGTACGTCGACATCCCATCCATTAAGGAAGTCACCGTGGAGACCGTATCCGGTTGGGTCACTGGGCAGCGTCAGCTTGCACGGTCTCCACGCGGGACAGACGAGTAGTGCATACCCATTAGACAAAACGAACGGTTGCTTGTCCCCATACCATTGGTCTTTGAAGTCGGTGACCTGGAAGATAACCTCATAGAATAGACTAAATCGTTAGCTCCTATGACAAAAGGGAATTCTCATTGAGTGGGGGGAACCGTACGTTACAAGTCTCTTGGGGTGGGATGTCGGGCATTTCCCAGTGCTAACACCACTTGGATATGCCATGTGGCTTTTGTGGTCTTGTGAATCGACGTTGAGACCGTCCCAGCAGGATGGGAACACAATTTGGACACGCAGCCCATCGGGACAGTTGCGGTTGGGGAACTCATTCGTCTGAGGGCCACCATTGCCTAGACAGACATATGAGATGGCCTTCTGCTCCAGGCTGCTCTCATTGAAGCTGCGCAACCTTGGGTCACCTGCCAGCATCCGAAAACCCTTTGGGAAAGCGAGAAGTCCGTTGCTGTACTCTGGATCCTTTGGGTCCGACCTTAGTCTTAATGAGAAGAAAGGTCAGTCTTGCCACACATAATTCTTTCCCCATTGGAAAGATTCCCACTTACAGATAATAAACCAGCATTCCTCCAGCCTGTCCGACGCTTGTGAACTTCCCGTTTTGTCCCCGATAATACAGACTTGGTGTCCAATAGTTGCTCAAGTCGGCAGTGACCTTACAGGTCGAGCAAGAGGACGCGCGAGCCTGTTCATAGGTCATGCTGAAGTCAAAGCCGTTGCCACCCATGACAGTATGTACATGCCCAGATAACGTTCCAGGATTGACAATGGGATCGGCTCGTTCTACGACCACCGGCCTTGAGCAGGGGATCTTGAAGAAGGCGGTAACATGACTGGCCATCCACGCGCCGCTGAGGAGCCACCTCGCAGTCTTCATGATCGGAAACTGTAGGGGCCAGGCAGTGAATTGGCAGTATGTGGGATTCGAATTATGGAAGAGTGCGGGCCAAGGCGTTGGGAAATCAAATCGGCCAAATATTAAGTGAGTGTTAATGGACTGAACAGCTGCAGGTGTCGGCTTATGCAAACAACGAAGTAACGATGTGGATGTTGGCTCTTATCAAGGCAGCGTGGACACGACCGGGTCTTTTTATCTTTTTCTCCCTCCAAGCAGATCTATGGTTCGCGACCACAGCCTCCGACGTGGATGGCAGGCTAGGCAAGACTCCAACGATAGGGCTCTTCCCATGACAGCCATGGCTTCACAGCTCCATCAGCCACCCGGCCCATTGTTTTCACCTTAAGCTATCGAGGAACAAGGCAAGTTGGACGCATGACGATTCGCCTCAACTTAGTCTGCAAGCGTTCCTAGGCCGAGGACTTGGTGGTGTCCACAGATTGCGAGCTGGGCTTGTCGGCGGCGCTCGTCGGAGGCGGGTCCGGGATGCCATGCAGGCAGAAGGACAGTCGCGATTTTAGCTGCCCATCGTCACGGACAGCGCATGCCATTTCAGCCTCAAACCGGGCGTACTAATTGCCTGTCCTTCAGCTACATGTCTCTCTTACCACCACCAGGGTAGCGCAGATGTACCCGACGGACGGGGGTTTGGGGGCGTCGCAAGATCTGACGCACGTCAAGATTCTACGCGGTGGAAGATTCAGGCAATATCCGTACTTGGCCGGACCGGAACTCGAGACCATGGAACCAAGCTTCGGAGTTTGAATACTCGATGTCTTAGACAGCAGTGTCATCTGGGAATATTGTGGGGGTTCTGTTTGACTCAGCTTCGTCCGCACTTGCAAGCATCCGTCATCCGTCGGGGTCTCAGTCGGAATACACATTGCGTTTGAGGGCTTTCATTGGAAAATTGACGGATTGGTACTAGGGGGACAGTTTGATGAACAAACGAAGAGCTCCCGAAAAGTTCCTTATGCCAAGATGCTCATACTAACCCAACTGGTCGGGCGATTGGACACCCAGCAGCCGGTTACAAGGCCAATGGACGGGCGTGTGCTCAGCTGTTGAGACTTTTGGGAATCAATGAGAGACAGGTGGCGGGCCAGAACAGGCTCTTTGGCCCCCAATTGGGAAATTGCTGCTACGGTCTCGGTAAGTTGTCTCCTTGTCTTACTTGGCAAATTGCCCGACCTGTCATCTGTTCCCGGAAAAAAAAGGCGAGGGCTGAGAATGCTTTCATGTCTCCTTCGTCCTTACCCCCGAGAAAACTCTAAGGAAGCAAGGCCGGTAGACCCATGCCTGGAAGAAAATACACGATCTGTGTGACCCAGCAGCGAAGGATGATGGTCCACTTGCCGACACAGACAGACACTAACATGGTGCTGCGTTTGACAGCAGCAAACTCTCGGGTATCGGAGACCTTCAAACACACTCTGGCAGAAACCCCGACCCCCGTGCCGTAGACGGAAGGTTTCGGTCATGGCGGGAGTGACGGCATTGGGTAAATCATGGTGGGGCCGCAACGGATACCGTGCCGCCGATACGGGCGTGTCAGTGGTGTCTCTGCGCAACTGATCAGGGTCTTCTACAACGTTGATTGGGGTTTGAGGAGTAAGACAAGATACCTCATCGTCTTCTGGGCAATGAGGCTCAGTGAAACTTCTCTTCATCAATCGTTGTCTTGACGCCTCGTCCGTCACCATGATCTAATTTACTTTGCCCGTTTCAACTGAATATCGCCGCTCGGTGAGCGAAGTAATTGTCGTGGGTTATGGCGGGAATACTCTCTTGAGTATTTACTGATGAATTCCCGGTTTTCTGAAAAAAAGCCGTTCTCTTCCGCGCCTCCCGGTCATTTTCTGCATATGGCCTACCTGGCAGCCGGTAGCGGGTAGGGTACATATCATATCGCCACCAGAAAGGTACCATGTTCTTCGTGGCTCAGATAAAGCTCTGATCCGGCGCCGAATCTTGATCTTAGCTGCAATTCTAGTACGATTGGAGATCACGTAACGACATCATGCATCTCTTGAGTGCGGTCGGTCAACTGTATCTCAGGAACCCAGGCGCGTCCATGGTTATTGGATCAGTCAAGGTACTGTCACAGCTTGATAGCACAGGCCCCTAACATCAAGATTGAGCAATCAAAGCCGATCCTCGGTCTATCAAGTCTCGCTTTGGAGCAGTCATTGTGATCAATCTTGCAACATCACCCGCCAGACATCGGTGCGGTCGTGGTCCATGTCGTTGCATCGATAACCAGAGGCCAGATCAGATCTCCTGGTGAGATGGCGGCAGTTCGTTTGAGGTTTTCTCGGGATTGGGCCCGGCAAAGATTGAAAGCTCTAAGGTGTTATTACGCCCGCCTCCTGAAGCGCCCCGGCTCACTTCCCATTATTGTTTTAGAAACAGTTGCGATTCATCCGTTCGCCTCGTCTATAACTTGTGTGTGTTCCGTTTCCCCCAACTCCAAAAGCCTAAGTTGTCTTCTTGCCAGCGGCTTCTTCTCTCAGTGTTCATCCTGGAACGTACCAACCGTTGCAACACATCGCCATTTCCGTTCAGGGCGAGGTCAATATCAGATCACCTCGAGGCTTCCGTTCCCTTCGTAGTGGCCATCGAGACCTTGAGAGGGTTGACACTCACACCATTTGCAAATCCATCAGAGTGAGGTACGCTCTTTTCTTTCGACCTACAGTGAGTGCCCTTCGGTTCAATTCACTGATTTGACACGGCCAGAAACATGTCTCATTTCGACCCGTTTCGGCAGACGTTCGAACTCGTCAAGGCAGATGGCAATATCATAAAGGTCGATGTCGCCGTTCTTGATTCCGCCAATCAGGAGAATCTCGGAATCTGCACAAATTACGGCTCCCAAATCGGCGCGAGTTTCATGATGCTTCTGACTATCGTTGCTATGACACCATCGATCAAGCTCATCAAAGTCTCCCTTTGGATCCACATTCTTGCCCTCGTTGCAAGCACCATTCGTATGACGCTACTCGCTGCTTATTTCACCTCAAACTGGACCAACTTCTACGCTTACTGGGCCCAAGATTACTCTCGGATCACCGCTGGGGACTTCCACCGAAGCGTCGCAACGGAGACCATGTCCCTGATCCTACTGATTCTAGTCCAGGTATCGCTCGGTATCCAGGCCTGGGCTCTCGTCAACCTGCTGCCAAGATACTGGAAGTGGTTCTTCACGGGGCTTTCCTGTTTTGTGTCCACCGCCGCCATCGCTTGGCGTATAGCATTCAGTGTCATACAAGTCGAGGCCATCCTGCTCATTACGTTGCCCAACCCGGACTGGATCCGCTACCAAAGCACCATTATCGGCGCAGTTTCCGTATTCTATTATTGCGCTCTGTTCAACATCAAGCTTCTGATGCACTTGATCAAAAACCGTGGAATTCTTCCCACGAGGCACGGACTGAACGCAATGGAGGTGTTGGTGATAACGAATGGTCTTCTCATGATGATCCCAGGTAAGCTAGCTCCGAGGGTCGCCACTTCAAGTAACCCGTCGTATCCCACAACTACCCAGAGAACCTGCTGACATGCCGAGACAGCAGTCTTTGCCGCACTAGAATGGGGTCATTGGACTAATTTTGAGTCGGCTTCTGTCACGTACACGTCTGTGGTTGTGTTTCTGCCACTGGGAACCCTGGTTGCTTCTCGTATCTCAAGCAACACATCGCAAGCCGAAGGCCAGAGAAGCTGTTGCACATGTTCCAATACACCCTTGAGGCTGTGCTCTACGAGCGGCCTTTTCAACCACCATGGAAGCGCACAAGGGGGCGTTGTCACCTCGCATATAGAATCGTCACGCCCGGGTTACCGGGGTGACTCGGTCGATCCGATTGATGCCGAGTTGCAGCGCATCGAAGACTGCGAGAAGGGAATTATTCGCGTCAACCGAATCGTTGAACTCCACGAGGAACGAGTCTGATTACAGACAAACCTGGATATGGCCAGGCCTGGAGGAGGCAGCGGGCACTTTCAACACGCTTGACGAACAAATGTTTGCGATTCTTCATCACAGGAAGTCGTTGGGTATCTACTACTTTATTTATTTAATTGAGCATTGAGAAGGATGCCCTCTACTTTGTTACCTACGCAACCCAGCTAGCGTTCAGCAACAGCAAGATCTGTCCTTCCATTTATCAATAAGTGAGAACATTTGCTCTTGCCTCACTGAGCGCCCAGCCACAACTGGAAGGTCTGATAGAGGGTTAAGATCTGTCGCGGAAGGAGGAGATGGCGAGTCGCCGATGCGGCCGACACGGGACGCCTCCTTGGATTATGCTTTCTGAACTCCGGCATACTATCCAGTCCAAGGGACTTGTGAAGCCCCCAAAACTACCTGCCGCATCTTTGACTGCCCGACTTGCCCTAGAACCTTCGCTACAATGAATGGAGAACCTAAGGTCCCGTTCGTTCAGACAAGGAACCAGGAAACCGAAGAGGTTGGCTATGATCTGAGGCCCGCACCCCTTCGACTGTCTCCCAGGAGCAGGGACACGCATGCACCTCGACTATCAAACGAACATCATAGCCAACTATACATGGCGCCTGCGGAGTATGGCGGCGAAGTAAAGTCATCCAAGATCTCGCCAGCTTGTGGTCTTGCTGCTATTGTGTCCAAGTTCGAGATTCTGGAGGCTATGACCAACCTGGAGAAGCCTGAGATATCGACTACTGTAAAGGCAGGTCCCAGAACGCCTCGCAAGATACCTCGACATCATTCGAAGCACATGTTGGGCGAGAACATGGATCCAAGTCTGGAGTCTAGCCAATTCTCGTCTGTCGATATATCCGCCCCTGAACGGCATAATCATTATCGGGAGAGACAGTGGATGCCAGGTACTTCCACTTCTACAATGGTCAACACAAGATCCAGGGACAAAGGGCCAAGCACCGCGGGAGGGATTGCGACGGGGAGTATGCACAACATTGTAGCAGAGAGGCGGCAGATTTTTGAGTCTCGGACGGGTAAGACAATCCATTTTTCATGCTTTGGAAGACGACATCATTTACTGACACGGGCGTAGGGTGTCATACTATGCCTAGCAAGTCTGCAAGCATGCCTTACAACCTGTATGGCACTAGCCTCTCGGGGTCAAGCCCGCCGTTGACAATGAAACTACGGCGATCCAAGTCATATTGGACCACAGCAATGGAGTCAGACAGCCTCTCGGAAGCCTCGAAATCCCAGATTGGGATTCAAACTGGACTTCGAAATACAAACCATCCAGCCTCGACAACTTCAAGGGAACAAACCGCAGCTACAGTAGATGTACAAGCCGGCGGCCACGATCCGCTTCTTATGCACAGCAGTGAGGCTTCAAGAAGCAGATCGAAGGCAACCACAGCAACCAAGCCAAGGAGCAAGCTGTTTGGTGCTATCGATGCACTGTTTTCGCGCGAGGTCAGCCTGCATTCGTCGAAGGAACAGCTAGAGCTGCCTCCCAGTCCGAATATTCGATCAAATCAGGAGTCAGGGGAGGGATGGGAAAACGACGTTGTATTACAGTGTCCAGGATCAGTAGAGCAATCCTTCCCAGCCCAGATCCACGCCCCTCACCAAGCCCGCAGAGAAGCGGAATTCAACACCATAGGCAACGCCACCGCGGTCACGTATCCCAACTTCAGGGGAACGGTGATGAAGACTGTCCAGAGCCGGGTCACTAATCTACGGAATCTCTTGAACATGACTGCCAAGGAAGATGACGAGCCGCAACTCAACTTGCGTCTGAAGCGCCGCCACACTGGACCACAGAAAAACCAGTCCAATAATCGTTCTCCTGCGCCAAATCACTCATTCGACTACGATCGCGAATTCAGGCTGGGTTTCATGGTTGATTCGCCTGACCCACCGCGGTATTTGCGAGAATATCAGAGTGCCCGGGTCTCCAGAGATTCGACGCGATCCTCGCTGAAAGATCATATCAGCGCCTTCGAGTCGCTCTCTCGCTCCAGGTTCGGAATATTGGAACCGAAACGGGGAACACCGAGAAAATTACAGTTGACTCCTGCGCGCAATGACGAAAGAGAAGAGCACCCAGAGAGACGTCCTGTAAGTCGGCGATTCGAATTCGAAAGCCTAGGTTTCAAGCAAGGTCGGGAGGTTTGGAGGAAACTATCAGCATCTTGGGACAAAAGAAAGCCAGCTGATGATAGCCTTGACAAGCACGAAGACAGGCATGGCTCGATCGCCGCTTCCCCAGGCCTGCCGACGACTTCTCGACCACAGGAAGAGGAAAATACTACGGGTCGCAGGCTCGGCTCTTGGCTCCCAAAAGTGGCCAAAAGTGCCCAAGATGAGACGTTGATCGCTGCTGCAAGCCTGACTTCGACGAGAGCATGGCAGCCAGACCTTCCTGCGCGAAAGAGCATGCCTGCAATAGCCACAGAACAAGACGGCGAGGTAGAGATTTCGAACCTCAAAAGCGTTCCATGCAAGGAGCAGTTGGGAAATCTCCCAGCATGCACAACGGGACCGATCATCGAGACAACCTGCATCTCGGCTGAGATACCCGCTCGCCCTGCTTGCGGTTCAAGATAGGACGTGAGGTTCACGTGCAATGAAACACCAATGAGGGAGGATGACCAGCGGAGCCCGTGGAGAAACTCGTCGTAGCCAATACTGAATGGGGTCTTCCTAAGCAGATGATCCCCATCAGTGGATGAGATGCAGAACGCGATCAATCTTGATGAGGAGACGGGTAGCATCGACACCGCTGGAGCGGCACAACGCATGCATATTCAGGCATTTCTAAATTGGGCAGGACATCGCCTATGGGTGTATTACATGTTGGACTGGCAGTAACGCGCCTCCAAGTGAGATGGGTCCGCAGGAACTATCAAGAGGATTTTGTGGTGTTTGCGCTCTTGGAAGTCGATGTGCGGCATCATTACTGCTTGAATGGGGGAGGCACCAAACGAGTTGGGGGCGGGGGGATGAGTGTCTTTGGTGCGTTTCGTGACGACAGGCGTCAAAATTATATTTGATGCAGGAACAGAAGCACTATAGTCTAGCTATGCTGCTAGTCCCATCCCTTTTCCTATCTTGCGCACCAGTGCTTTCTTCAAATACCACTCTCTTGCTAAAGAGCGAGTTGTCTTGGCAAAAACTGCAGGTGATATACGACCACGCTCAACAGCACGGCCTAACACAAATATGGTATCACCTATAGCCTTTTCTTCAGCCACAAGATTGTACAGCTGGTTGGCTACAATGGTGGGAGCTACTAGCAGCTCATCAATATCCGGGGCCGTTTGACGAGTGGAGCCTTCAATAACGGTGTCGGCCTTCCGTAAAGCATCAACGAGGATATTTGCGTTAGACTGAAGCAGGGCTGATGTCTGGCTGATAGTGCCCATCTCGGACTGGAGTGTTGAGAAGGCGTTCAGCATGGCTGTGCGTTGCGCTTGAAGGCCTGCCGTGCTGTTCTCGTTCTGCTGGCGACTCCGCTGGCGAAGAGAATGGAGCGTTT
The DNA here is from genome assembly GCA_020226115.1 of Colletotrichum viniferum. Classification (NCBI taxonomy): domain Eukaryota; kingdom Fungi; phylum Ascomycota; class Sordariomycetes; order Glomerellales; family Glomerellaceae; genus Colletotrichum; species Colletotrichum viniferum. The sequence continues at coordinate 857,780 of JAGFBE010000018.1, forward strand.
GAGCCAGCTGATGCAAAAGTGCGTCCTTTTCCGGATTTGGAGGAATTGGTGGCGCGGATACAGAGGATGGAGACGGAATGCTGAGGGTGAGAGGTTCATCGAGCAGATCGGGAGGGGGTGCCGCCTTGAGCGCTTGCTGCTGCAGTGGCGGGTGCTGTTGTGGGTGCTGTTGCGGCAGCGGTTGGTATTGTCCGGGAGCCGGTTGCCAGCCCGGGGGAGGCCCACCATACTGCTGGGCGGGCTGCGAAGGAGGCGGGACGGGTGCAGAATACCGATTGTCCGAAAGGGATGACTGGCTTTGGGTCACGTCAGGGCGTGTCTGCTGCGACGGCCGAGGTGGGAGCTCGCCCGTTGGTCGCGGAGACGGCGCCACAGCATGGTGCGGGTGTTGAGGGATGGCGGCTGGCGGTAGAGGTGGTGCAGAATCATAGCGAGAATAGCCTTGGCTCTGGGGCTGCTCCGGCTGCTTTCCGTGGAGGGCTGTGCGGTCAACGCCCGGTGGTAGAGGTGGAAGAGGAGGGCCACTTCTAGCATCCAAAGGAGGCGGAGGGCTGCGATAAGGTAGCCCAGTGCCAGACGGTTTGGGCGGTGGTGGAGGAGGATGTGAATTGCTCACGGGCGTCTGCGTCGTCGGACGATGGGTTGCATGAGAAGGTAGGTCTGGCGGCAGTGGGGGAACGGGCGGTGGTGTTTGGCCGTGAGGCTGCGAAGGAGAGGCAGAAACGGGAGGCGGCTGCCTTCCTTGGGGACGAGCAATGACGGGGGGCGCCTTGGCAAATATATCTCGGAGGATCGCTAGGAAGTCAAGAATGGTAGATTTCTGGAGGGGAAAGTGTCAGAAAGGCTGGGAGGGTAGGTGAGCAGGAAGGATGGATACACATACATCCCAGAACGCGGACCAGCCCACCAGGTAAGGGTGATAGACCTGGCCTTGAGGATCTACGTGTTGGCCAGGACGAACCATCATGGACTCGGTGGGGGTCACGTAGACCAAAGGGGCCTCTCGGGGATATGCGTGAGGAACCCATACTGAGATGGGGAATCGATATGTCGTGCCTCTGAAGATGACCGGTACTGTGCCTGTGAGGTGGAGGAGAAGGGCGGAGATGCCGGTATCGAAAGCTGGATGCGGTGTCAGAATCGATTGTGTGAGGCCGACGAGGCGACAAAGGAGGAGTAGAGGGGTCATACTGTGAACATCGGTTCGCGGTGACAGCGATGGGTACTGCGACAGAGCTTGGGCGACATCGTTGTATGTGCGGTTTACGTCATGGTACTCCTGTGATGGAACGGGTTAGCAAAGACATGACGGGGAACGAGAGGGGACAAGGCGTCGTGTACGCTTGTGAGAACACTATAGAGCCAGTTCAGAACATGCTGTTGAACAGCCATGGTGATGTTCTGAAGGAGAGATCTGGCAGCAGAAACGAAAGTGTTCAGGCAGCGCGAAGAGCGGGGGCAGCGGGGGAATGCGAACGGTGACAATGCATGTCGGTAGCACGGGGTCGGATGCAGCGGTGCGAGTGCACCGCGAGGCGTGTTGAGACGGCCGGAACAGACGGTCGACGGTCGGCGGTCGGCGGTCGGGGATGGGGGCGGCGGACAGGTAGGGCGGAGGGGGGCGGAAGGAAGCAGTTGCAGGTGGTCGTTGGGAGATTCCGATATTGACCTTGCCCGGGATCGGGGGAGAGATGACGCAGTTCAGCTCCGTAAGGTAAGGTAAGGTACCGAGTGTTCGCAGGTCCTCTAAGGTAACCTGGAAGTGGACAAGCGTAGGGGGAGGGCACCTGAGGCGCCTTACCTAATACTACCCAGCTCTGTTGCAGAGTCCTTGCTGCCTTTGGGACCTTGATGGACGACCTCGGGACGTATCGGATGTGGACCCGACTCGGTGGAATAACTTCGCTCTTATTCCCTGTGTCTAAGTGCTATCAAGATTGAAGTCTATGTTCAGTCTTCTGAGATTAACTTATGACGATAATTGCCTGCAATGCCTCCTTCATAGAAAAACCAACAGCAGCAAATCTAACTTGGAACGGGACGTTGTTCTAATGACGTTAACACCGGTGGAAGATAGGTACTTGATGGACTATGGAACACCCGCTGGACCGGCCGGCCTCGGAGGCACCAAGGTAAAGCTGGATAGGACAATCCTACAGTGGTCGGGTCATGCAAGCATCAGACGATGCGGATGGATGCGCAACTTCGATGAGTTGGAATTCTTCCACTTTCGATTGTCCGGTGGTCCCGGTTGCGACTGCTTTCTCATATGTTCCTGCTCGTTACCCCTTCTCCAATCCTTCCGCCCCTTGGAATGCTCTAGTTGCTGAGGCAGGTCCAGTGCGCTACGGTAAATCCCGAACAATGTCACTTCTTGGTTTGTAAGTTAAGAGAAGCCCGGGCAGAATGGAATCTGGTTGACAGGAGTCGTAGCCACCATTTCATCTTCTAACTGCGCTCCAAAGTCGACATGTAACCCACTTATGCTTGCTTTGCTGTGGCTGCATTGCCAACTTGCCGCAATCCCACGTGACGGTACGTCTGCGATCAGACGTTGCCGAATGTACCCCGCTAATCCGCAAAATGTACACAATGGACCGCCTGCGTTTCACCTCGAGCGCGCCCCTCCCAAGGTAACAAAACTCAGCCTAAGCTAATGACTTACTTCTCCAAGACAGTGTTTTAGTGTACGTTCCATGGATGCTGCCAGTCAGTTGTGGTCTCGAGGGAAGACCCTGGCCCGCTTTTTTTTTGTTTTTTTTTTGCCTCCATCCTTCCCTCCTTCCTCCGTCCAATCCCACTCAACAGAACGGGGACTATTGCGCGCATTAATAAACGTCTTCTCTCGCAACTCTTCTTTCCTTTCTTACATTCCCACTCCCCAAGTTCGATCTCTCTGCTACTTACCAGAAGTCTTTGTAGTCCCACTCCGTTGCCCGATTGAATGCTCGCAACACCAAGGATCTTTCGCACGGCTGAGGAGTATTCCAGAGCCATTATCTGGATACTCCTTGCGTCAGGACCTTGTTAAAATACTGTCTCGAAAACACGCCACCATCAACTTTACATTGTGCCTCCAGATAAGCCGCGCAGCTTTCTCAACACTCAATTTGTTGACTCTGAGCCTACGACGTTAATTCAGTCAGCTTCTATCACACTTCCATCTCTCCTACACCTGAGAGCTAAGCGCCGGCATTCATTATGCTTCCACCCATCCCCGTCTTGTCCGATTACGGAATCTCGCCAACACATGGATTCCTTCCAGACGTTCTGCCGTTGACCCGACTGCCGGATCCCTACTATAATAAGTGGGAGGCAGTTGTTGCCAACCTTCAAGCTCTGGTTTTAAGCCGTCGCCTTCGCCCGGTTGTCGACCGCTTGCCAGTCCTCTCCACCATCGGTCTGGAACATGACGCAGAATGGCGGAGAGCCTACTCCCTGCTGTGCTTCATGGCACACGCGTATGTTTGGGGTGGCGAAGAACCATGCGACCAGCTGCCCCCGGCCATTACCATCCCGCTCCTTGAGATTTCCAATCATCTGGAGCTACCTCCCGTAGCCACCTACGCTGCCCTCTGTCTGTGGAACTTCAAGCCTCTTTTCGTCGACGAAGACATCGATAATCTCGAGAACCTAGCCACCCTGAACACCTTCACCGGTTCGCTCGATGAATCCTGGTTCTACCTTGTCTCCGTGGCTATTGAAGCTCGCGGGGCTCCAATCATCCCGCTCATGCTGGATGCTATTGCTGCCGCTCGCCAAGAAGATGCTGCCACCGTCACTCATAGCCTGCGTGCTTTTGCGGAACGCATGACAGGTTTGACCAATATCTTGCAGCGCATGCATGAAAGCTGCGATCCCAACATTTTCTACAATCGCATCCGAATCTTTCTCGCAGGCAGCAAAAACATGGCTGAGGCTGGGCTTCCAGACGGTGTCAACTACGCCGACGGCTCCGGCAAGGAGGATTATCGCCAGTACAGCGGCGGTAGCAATGCACAGAGCAGTCTCATTCAGTTCTTTGACGTCATCCTTGGAGTTGACCATCGTCCGACCGGCGAGAAGCGTGATCCCTTCTCCGAGTCGGAGCGTGAGTCTCGAGCTCCTGTTCCGCAGCACAACTTCATCATGGAAATGCGTCGCTATATGCCAGGCCCGCATGCACGCTTTCTCAAGGATGTCGCCGGTGTCGCCAATATCCGCGAATTTGTCGAAAGCCACAAACAGGATCGTCAGCTTTGTCTGGCGTATGATGCTTGCCTGGCAATGCTGAGTGCGTTCCGTGATAAGCACATTGCCATCGTCACTCGCTATATCATTCTACCCTCGCGAGAGGTGCGCGCCCGAAGCAGGTCGAGAAGCCCTGAGGCCGCACGCCAGCGAATGAACTTGGCCGTCGCTTCGCGGCAGCGCCAATCTAATGCTCAGGGAAACAACCTGGAAGCTACCGGGAAGAATAAGAACTTGACAGGCACTGGCGGGACCGCACTCATCCCTTTCTTGAAACAGGCGCGAGATGAGACTGGTGAGCCGGCCATCGAGGAATGGACTCGCCGCTTTATGAAGAGAACGAACAAGTCGGAAGGCAAGGGAGACTTCTTCCTGGGCAAGTCAGACTTGCCTGGTCCCGGCGTCGAAGTTGAGGTCAGCGGTCTGGCCGGTACCTGGACTGTGGATGATGATATTGGCGGCATTTGTCACTACTAACATGACTGACTGCCTCGCCGAGGACAACAGTTGGCGTGAAACCCAACGCGCTGCCATGGCTAGGCTTACGTAGTACCTCTTGAGGACTTGAATTCATGTTATACTTGTCGCATTATCCTCCACCGCCGAGACTGTGAGGTGTATCGTGGTGACCTGGTCTTTCCGTGCTCGTTACACTTGCCCATGAAGTCTGTGCGATGCCAGGTATCCTTTTTGCTAACAACAGTGCCGGATGACGTTGCGAGTAAAGAGTGCGGAGAGAAGCATATTTGTTTCTGTCGGCGGACACTGTCAAATTTCTGGAGACTCTTGTATGGCTTTGGGCTAAGCAGGCCCCCACAGATCTTGTTGCGACTGAAACAAACACCTTCTTGTGGCCGGCCAGTCAGGCCAGATATGGGACAAAAGCATCGAAGCTTGTGACGTTCGAATACTCATTTCGACCACTGACGGAGCCCTTGTATTGCCAAAAAGGATAACGCAGAATTCTACCTACATATTGTGCTGAGTGCACTAGGAATAACATACAAACTATGAATACCTGCCATACTTATCCGGAATGGGCAGCAGCTTCTCTCACGATCCGTAACATCGAAAAGCTCGAAACTGCCTAGATTCGCTTATGCATCTAAGTGGCCGGTCCTATCCCACATCCAGGCACCACAACAGCGCGGAACGATCTTGATGCCAATACTTTGTAACAGCGTCACATGTACACGGGGAGAGAGTGAGGTGAAAGTATGACTTTTTGGTCGACTGACACTGGTAAGAACCTGCTTGAAATGGCTTTGACACAATGACCAAGGGATGATCTGACCAACACTCGTTCAAATTCATGCGGTCATTGATAGATCATTGAAAGCCCCGATTCTTCATTAGGCAGTACAGTTACGGGTAGCCATTTCGCTCTCATAGTCACTCTCGAGTTGGAAGTCGACACGGAAGTCATTCTAGTCGCGAGTGAGCACTCACGAAATCTAAGGAAAAGTAAGTCATGACACCAATCTTCTACCGGTCTAATCAGGCCTCTCAGCATCTGGCATCTCGGATGGCGGCGGTCGAGACCTGTTGTTCACACAGGTATCTGAGTTAGGTAAGCCACGTGACTGAGGAGCTCTTGTGGACCCCTACATAAGGTAGGTAGCTCACTGGGTGGCGACAGTGCCTGCCTCAGTAGCAGTAAAGTCGGCTACCTAGTCCTGAAAGAGACTAGCGCACCCCCTACCGCGTTCTGAGGACTTTGAGGCTACCCATCAACATCTTCTGCCTGCGACGAGACTAAAAAAAAAACACCACCCAGCGAGGCTGCTCTTGCTCTGTCTCGACCAACAACGAAATAACAACGACCACAACCCGCCTGCGTCGCGATCCATCGTACTCACACGCCCTTGAAGCACTTGATTCGCGAACGTTCGGACTTGTCTTTCGTTCCCCGGCTTGCGAATGCTCCTGCTGTGCGAGGGAGGCAAATCCGCCTGGGCTCTGTGTCGTGATTCTTAATCACCGTCGACTCCCTTTTGCTCCTCTTTTCGGATCGATCGCAACCCCGGCACCAAGCAAGCCTCGAGTCGCTTCCTTCAAATATCGCCCGGTTGGACCTCGTCCTTTGCCTCACCACCAACGTTCCTGCCGCCTCCGTACACCCAACCGTCGCGCATCCGTCACCAAATCACTTCAGCATCGGAGTGCTACATACGGCCTGCCCCCTAACCTACGAAAGCAATCTCAAAAGATCATCCCCCGAAATACCTTCACACTCCGCCAACATGGCTGACGCATACGACGAATACGACTACGATGGCTACGTCGAGGAAGATGAAAGCATCACTCCCGAGGATTGTTGGACGGTGATCTCATCATTCTTCGAGTCCAAGGGTTTGGTTTCGCAGCAGGTGGACTCTTTCGACGAATTTACATCTTCCACTGTTCAAGAACTCATCGATGAGTATTCACAAATCACCCTCGACCAACCGAATCCTATGTCGGACAGCGACAAGGTTATTGCCCTTCGCCGATATGAGGTCAAGTTTGGGACCGTCATGGTCTCGCGGCCGTCCATCACCGAAGCTGATGGCAAGGTCACGACCCTTCTGCCGTACGAATGTCGCGACCGAAACCTCACTTATGCCAGCCCTCTGTACGTCAAAATTACGAAGAAGGTATCTATTGCGGTTGAGAAGCCCATACCGCTGAACGAGCTCGACGAAGAACAACAAGAAGAGCTTGCCAACACTGGTGAGCATCCCACCAAGCTCGAATGGGAGGAAGAGGAGAGTGGAGAGGACTACGGTGCAGACAAGAACAAGTCCGACGATATGAAGGACATGATCTTCATCGGGCGTATGCCCATTATGGTGAAGTCAAAGATTTGTCACTTGAGTAGCGAGCAGGAGGACGATCTCTTCATGCTGAACGAATGTCCGTACGACCAAGGTGGCTATTTCATCATCAACGGCAGTGAGAAGGTTCTTATTGCCCAAGAGCGATCTGCGGCAAATATCGTCCAAGTTTTCAAGAAAGCCCAGCCAAGTCCCTATTCGTACACTGCCGAGATTCGCAGTGCACTTGAGAAGGGTTCACGCCTCATTTCGAGCATGATGTTGAAGCTTTACAGCAAGGGAGACGCTGCGAAGGGCGGATATGGTCAGACCATTCACTGCAGTCTCCCTTACGTCAAGTCCGATCTGCCAATCGCTATTGTCTTTCGAGCGCTGGGAGTGGTGTCCGATGAGGATATTCTAAATCATATTTGCTATGATCGAAATGACAGCCAGATGCTCGAGATGCTGCGACCCTGCATTGAGGAGGCCTTTTGCATTCAGGACAGGGAGGTTGCTCTCGACTTCATCGGTAAGCGAGGAAGTAACCATAACATTCCGCGCGAGAAGCGTGTGAGGACGGCGAAGGACATTTTGCAAAAGGAGACTCTGCCGCACATCTCCCAAAGCGAGGGTAGCGAAACCCGCAAGGCCTTCTTTTTGGGCTATATGGTTCACAAATTGCTTCAATGCGCTCTTGGACGACGCGACACTGACGACCGCGATCATTTTGGCAAGAAGCGTCTCGATCTTGCTGGTCCTCTGCTTGCCAAATTGTTCCGCAATATCGTTCGCCGCATGAACCAGGAGCTTTCCGGCCACCTCAAGCGTTGTGTTGAATCCAACCGACAGTTCAGCCTGACGCTCGGTGTCAAACCCCAAACTCTGTCCAATGGATTGAAGTATTCTTTGGCCACGGGTAACTGGGGAGACCAGAAGAAGGCTGCAAGCTCAACGGCCGGTGTGTCTCAGGTGTTGAATCGCTACACTTTCGCATCTACCCTCTCTCATTTGCGTCGTACGAACACCCCCATCGGCCGTGATGGCAAGCTGGCAAAGCCACGACAACTCCACAACACTCACTGGGGTCTGGTTTGTCCCGCCGAAACGCCCGAAGGACAAGCTTGTGGTCTCGTGAAGAATCTTTCGCTCATGTGCTATGTCAGTGTCGGCACACCCGCCGAGCCCATCATTGACTACATGATTCAACGAGGCATGGAAGTGCTTGAAGAGTATGAGCCACTGAGATACCCCAACGCCACCAAGGTTTTCCTCAACGGAGTGTGGGTGGGAGTTCACCAGGACCCTAGAATTCTCGTACCGGATGTCCAGGGAACTCGTCGACGAAACGTCATTTCCCATGAGGTCTCTCTGGTACGTGACATTCGAGACCGCGAGTTCAAAATTTTTTCGGATGCTGGTCGAGTGATGAGACCGGTGTTCGTCGTGGAACAAAGTCCGACAGGTATCGTCCCTCAGGGCTCCCTGGTTTTGCAGAAAGGAACAGTCAACGAGATGCGTGATCAACAAGAAAACCCGCCCGATAATCCAAACGACAAGATCACCTGGGAAACGTTGGCCCATAGCGGAGTCATTGAATATCTCGACGCGGAAGAAGAAGAGACGGCCATGATCTGTATGACGCCCGAGGACTTGGAGATATACCGACTGCAGAAACAGGGACAAGTCATTGAAGAAGATAACGCGGACGACCGAAACCGGCGACTGAAGACAAAGATCAACCCAACGACGCACATGTACACGCATTGCGAAATTCACCCCAGTATGCTGCTGGGTATCTGTGCCAGCATCATTCCCTTCCCTGATCACAACCAGGTACGTTGCAGGTCTAAGCAGCTGCATGTGGGCGCACTAACAATTTCCTAGTCTCCTCGTAATACTTATCAATCGGCCATGGGAAAGCAAGCCATGGGCTTTTTCCTGACAAACTATTCTCGCAGGATGGACACGATGGCAAACATCCTGTACTACCCTCAGAAGCCGCTCGCCACGACCCGCTCTATGGAATTCTTGAAGTTCCGAGAGCTTCCTGCCGGTCAAAATGCCATCGTCGCCATTGCTTGCTACTCGGGCTACAACCAGGAAGATTCCGTGATTATGAATCAGAGCAGCATCGACCGTGGCCTGTTCAGGAGTCTCTTCTTCAGGTCCTACACGGACTGCGAAAAGCGCGTTGGTATCAACTTGGTCGAGCAATTTGAGAAGCCGTTCAGGAGCGACACCCTCCGTTTGAAGCACGGTACCTACGATAAGCTCGACGACGATGGTATTGTTGCACCGGGTGTCCGTGTTTCTGGAGAGGACATCATCATCGGCAAGACTTCCCCAATCAACCCTGACAACCAGGAGTTAGGCCAGAAAACAACACAGCATGTCAAGCGTGACGCATCGACGCCTCTTCGCAGTACAGAGAACGGCATTGTGGACTCGGTCATTATTACGACCAACCAGGATGGTCTCCGCTACGTCAAGGTCCGTGTCAGGACTACCAAGATTCCTCAGATTGGTGACAAGTTTGCGTCCCGCCATGGTCAGAAGGGTACGATCGGTGTCACATATCGCCAAGAGGACATGCCCTTCACCGCTGAGGGCATCACCCCCGACATCATCATCAACCCCCACGCTATCCCCTCCCGTATGACTATTGCTCATTTGATCGAGTGTCTGCTAAGCAAGGTGTCAACCTTGAAAGGCATGGAGGGCGACGCCACACCATTTACGGACGTGACTGTCGACTCGGTTTCACAACTTCTTCGTGACCAAGGCTACCAATCAAGAGGCTTTGAGATCATGTACCAGGGCCATACGGGCAGAAAGTTGCGTGCTCAAGTCTTCTTTGGCCCGACCTACTATCAGCGCTTGCGTCACATGGTCGACGACAAAATTCACGCTCGTGCGCGTGGTCCAGTCCAGATTATGACTAGACAGCCAGTCGAAGGTCGTGCTCGTGATGGTGGTCTGCGGTTCGGCGAGATGGAGCGTGATTGCATGATTGCACACGGTGCTGCGTCTTTCCTTAAGGAAAGATTATTCGAAGTTTCAGATGCTTTCCGAGTCCACGTATGCGAGATTTGCGGATTGATGACACCCATTGCGTAAGTTGCTCCCTCATGAAAGCTTAAGATGTCATGCTTACTTGAAACAGAAACCTCTCGAAGCAGTCATTCGAGTGCCGACCCTGCAAGAATAAGACCAAGATTGCACAAATCCATATTCCCTACGCGGCCAAGCTACTCTTCCAGGAACTGCAATCCATGAACATTGCAGCGCGCATGTTCACCAACAGATCGGGCGTGTCCATTCGGTAAAACAAAGGGCTTTCTATGGTGGTGTGGCATGTTGATGAACGTGAGAAGACTTCTCAGGTTGGGAAGCGCAGTGGTTGGTTGCGTTCGGCGTCTTGATGGGTTGGTGTCATTGGAGGGCCCCGTTCCGAATTCTTGGCGGACGACAGACTAGCAATTCAGCCCGCATATGGTTTTGTACTAACGATTTGTACTACAAACGGGACATTAAAAAAAACAAGATATAGGCAGTTGAAAATATCATTACTGCCTGGACCCTGAGCGTTTTTGGTGCAAATGGGAAGGTAAAGAGATATAGTACATAATGTGATACCATACAAACTCACTTTGCAACTAGGTGGTGTCGACGATCGTTCGAGGAACACCTGAACCCACAAAAGCCGATGGCAGGACCTCTAGGTATGCAAGAATGCGCCAAACCTCCGGGTATCTCTCTATGCGCTCCCGTATTCCCGCTACCAAATAGCTTGGCTTTTCCATCGGTCCTTTGCCATATGTAGCTTCAGCAATTAGGTGTGGACGGAATGTTTCGTTACACGGCTGCATGGCGACTTTATTCTCGACGAATCCTTTGACTGCAAGTTCCATCATCAGGAGCCATTGCCACCACCGGCAGCACCGACGATAGGTGGTATTGTGGCGTCTCGAACTGTTTGCTCTCGCTTGTATTCTTCCTCGAGAGCACGCTGGATGTCGAAATCAAGCTGTCGCTCTTTCTTGACGCGCTGTAATTCTATGTCGCGCACAACGCCTTGGTGCATAGCCTACAGCATGGAACGTTTAGTCTTCATAACCTTCGATTCACTAGGGGTGTTTTGGGAATCATCGGGACGGGCAGCCTACCTCCTTCTCGAACTTTTGCTGGAAATGTACGACGATGATGGTACTGGCGGCAAACAACGAAGTCGCCGCAAGAGTGAGCTTAGAGGCCCGAGACATGATCCGCAGAGTAGCGATTGCGAATTCCCGTGATATCCAGATCTAGAATTAAATTCCTGCGCGAGTGAAAGCACTGCGAGTTGCAAATCCCAGGAGAAAGTCGCCTTATGTCGGGATTTGACCGTCGTCCGCAAACCTGGCGAAAGTGATGTCGGTTGGTTGCGGCCTCTGATAAGATAAGACTTTTCGATCGAAGTCAGGCACCTCATCGTGCACAAGCACAGGCCGCGGCAGAGCTATGGAGGCAGGCACCTACCTACCTACCTAGGAACTCATGTGGGGCAACTTCCAGATGCCTGCGACGCCGTGTGAGTACCTTTACATGGCGCGCTTCAGGCTGTGGCGGTGCAGTACAACCTTAGCTACGTACCTTCCTGCTCCTCTGACCTACCGGACCTGCACTCAGCGTCGACAACGTCGTCCTCAGCAACATAACTATCACGATCTGTTTCATCCGACATCTCTACTCCGCCCAATCACCTACACGTACCTCAGATTCACTTACCCTTCGACATATCCTGGTTGCAGCTGAACGTTGCAGCTGATAACAGCCAAACACGATGGTGAGCGCGACAGCCGCCGCGGACGTCATTCCTTCGGAGGACAGCGTGCTAATGTACTCACAGTCGGCCCAGAATTCGGCGGGTATCCAGACCCTCCTGGACGTAGGCGCATCTCTCTATGGCCTTCTACACGAATACGCCACTGATCACAAGAACATAGGCCGAGCGGGAGGCTTCCAAGATTGTCCAGAAAGGTACGTCGGATTCAAACCCCTCCCTCCCACACCCCCAATGTCTCTGCTAACATGTCACTGCCAGCCCGCGAGTGTATGTACATAACCAACTGACGCGCTGGATGCCCGCTTGCTCACCCTGAGATGCTATAGTCCGAACCAAGCGAGTGAAGGAAGCCCGCGACGAGGCCAAGAAGGAGATTGAAGCTTATCGCAACTCCAAGGAGGACGAGTTCAAGAAGTTTGAGTCTGAGGTACGACTGTGCAAGCCTCGTCAAAGGGCGTGTGAGTATACTAACGATTTGAAGCATACCCAGGGCAACAAGCAGGCCGAGGACGAGGCGAACAAGGAGGCCGAGGGCAAGATCAAGGAGATCAAGGATGCTGGAAAGAAGAGCCAGGATAAGGTCGTTGCCGATCTCTTGAAAGCCGTTTTTGAGGTCAAACCAGTCCCTCCAAGCGCCGCATGAGGCAATACCAATACGCCACGCGGCTTATAGACACATCAACATGACGGGAGTGCAATGGAAAACGCATCGGGCTCGAAATCGACGACTGTCGTGAAGGGGTTGTAGAGACAGGTAGAGAATGGCACTGTTAAGAAAAATCAACCGATTTCATGCAACTGGTCGGAGAGAGATGTTTCCAGACTTCCAGAGCACAACACCGCATCACTCCATAGCTGTATAATTACACCTAGTTGATTTGCTTCACTGTAAAAAGTCCATCAATGTCGTGAGCATCTCCGCCAAGTCCTTGTGTTGGGGCTTTTCCAGATCCAAATCTTCCCGATACTCCTGCAATGTAGCTCTCACAGCCGCCAGGTCTTGACCATCCTTACCTAGCAGCTTTTGTATCCGCCTCTTGGCACCGGCATCCTCCGCGGCGAGCCATGCGAGGATGACATCGATAGCCCACACACTGTAAAGCCCTTCGTCGATCCTTTTCAGGAACCATTCTCCTTCGGAGAGTTCTGCATCGTCCGCGCTCATTCTGCTTCGTTCCTTTTGAATTTCCTGGTCGGCTACGTCGAGCGTCGACTTGTATGTCCTCCTGCAGTCGTAGAGTCGGTCCAACTTCTCGTAGTCCCTCTCAACAAACTTCGCCAGCGTCCGGATCCTCTCGGCCGAGTTGGCGGGAAGAAACCGCAAGAGAGATCTGAAGATGTCAAACAAGCTCTCCATAACCATGCGCTGCTGTGTAGTCTTCTTGAACAAGGTGAAGAGAATCTTCAGGCCACCGGCTTCAACAATCTTCCGGCAAACCTCGCCGCTCATATCTCCGCTGACACTATGCACAAGAAGTCGCATCGACGGTTGCTTGCTCATCTTACCTTCCTTGAGCATAATCAAGCACAGTTCGATGCCTTCTGCTTCGAGGAATTTGAATTTGCCTTCCGGCTCATCAACAATGCAGACTAATGCGTTGAAGAGATTCTCCATGTACTCTTCCTCCTCGCCGCCTTTCTCTGGGTCGCGTTTGCGATAAGCCGATACCAGTTGCAGCAATACATCGACGGCGTCCAGCTCTGCCAGCCGACGGCGCGTTATTGTCGATGTGTGCGCGATGATATCCAACAGCTCTGTAGCGTACTGTTTGTTCTGGGATACGGGGGACTCCTTACGCTGGGCCCTCTCCAACAGCCACTTGATCAACGTCTCGTCCCTACCAACTGTTTCCGCGTTCGTCTTCTTAGACAGGAGGTTCTCTAGGACGCCAAGTGCATGGTACACCCCGCTGCGGTCGGACTCATCATCTTCATTCAGGCGAGAGAAGTTTGACACGAGAAGGCTAACCAGGTCTGCCTTCAACAGCGCATCCACCAGCATATCCCAGTCGTCGTCAGACGCATAAACGTCTTCGTCAGTGAGCTCACCGATAATTTCGACAGCGTCAATGGCGATGTCGGTGTTTTCATGTGTCAGTAGCCCGGCAAGACTATCAACACAGCCCAACTTGACGAATTGAGGGTACAGGTCGGGATGCTCTGCTAAGATGGAGAGATCCTTGATGGCGGCATCGAGATCTGCCTCGCTCTCGATGAACTTTTGGGGTTCGTTGGCAAACTTGGCGCGCAACTCGGCGTTCTTCGTGATTCGCTTTTCGAAATTCAGGGCAGCTTTTCTGACCCAAGCAGCGTCGATCTTCTCAGAAGTGGCCGAGTTCTCGCCGCGGCCGTCCACGTAGTCCAGTATTTCGGATTCTTGTTTTGTGATCCCTCCGCCGAAGAATCGGCCTTCATCATCCTCGTCCGGGGGCATTTCGGGCCCGTAGGCGTCCGCGTCGTCGTCGGGTGGGGGAGCAGGTCCGGCGATATCATCATCATCATCGGCTTCTTCTTCCACTTGGGCATGCCGACTAATAGACTCGCTGGCGCTCAATTTGGCCGACTTGTATATTTCATCTGTCGTGTGTCAGTCCTGACCACGTGAAGATCAGTATCTGGTAGGGCGGTTGCTTACTTGGGTCTCGTACAGCATCAAGCTTCCTTTTGCCAACGCCGCCGGAGCTCTGTTTCCGTCAGTTGAGAAGTGAAAACCAGGCGCAGTCCGAGCGACAGGCTTACTTTGAATAGGTTATCAACATCGGTCATCTTTGCCAGGCAGCGATAGGCTCTTCAAAGGCGCTCGAAATGAAGCCGCACAGGAAACTAACAGCCGCGCGTCAACGTCAAGAGCGCAACTTCGAAGGAGCCTCGTGAAAGATTGGAGAGTCGTGTAACGATCGAACCAGGTGACGGTGCAGGTAATTGCTGGAGCTCCAAGGCGCGCCGGCCTACCGTACCTTACCTAGGTCGCAGACCTGCAGCCCAGTGGGGCATGACAGGGGTCCCCATGAGTACCTATGGGGGGGACGCCCCCTGTAGGACAGAGGTTGTTCATTCTGATATCTCTATGCTTTTAGGGGCTATAGGGGCCTAACAGGCAGGGCCCACCGCAGGCCATTCTGAGCTCTCAATACTAGCGCCCTTCTCAATCCGTTCCTTCCCTCTATCGTTATTTTTACTATATAAATAGAGTGATCTAATTCTAATATAGTAATCTATATAAAAGCGATCTCACGGTTTAGATTATATAAATAATTGAAAAACTAGGGAAATTCAATAAATAGGTTATTTATCACACCCTAATTAACTTAAGCTAGACTACCCTGACTTCAGCATAACTACCTATAGAGGCATAACCTTCACCCGCTGTCGTACACCCCCCCCCCCCCCCCCCTCCCGGGTAGGTAACGGGTACGGATAAGTACGTACCTGGGCACTGAATACTCCATAAGCCTGAGGACCTTAGGTGCCCAAGTTATCATTTTCCGGAGCAGCACCGGTCCGCTACCGGAATACTGGATCACTTCTGGCCCGGTTCCAATTCCAGTATCACCGTAGAATTGACCTTGCAAACTGACGAGACCAACTATACACGGGGAAGTTGTTGCGCGTGCCTTGCACTTCTTTGTTTGACATAATTTGGCTAGTATGGCGCCCACAGTCGTGCTCATTCGTCATGCCCAGGCACTGCACAACGTTGATGATGAGTAGTCCTCTTGATAAGCTCCTCTTACTTTGTGCTAACACATGGGCACAGAACTACTCGATCCACGACCCTGAGCTCTCATCACTGGGTGTAGAACAATGCAAAGAGCTACGTCAGAATCTTTCCCAAAATTTTGCCGACGAGACGGATGCCATCATCATTGTCAGTCCAATGAGGCGGACTATCCAGACAGCCCTCCTCTCGCTCGATTGGTTGATCAAGAATGGGGTGCCAATTCAAGCTGATGCTCGATGGCAAGGTAGGTGTAATCGCACTTGAATTCAAAGCCTGCTCAGTAAGGTCTTGCAGGTAATATATCTAATCATCACTAGAAAACTCGGCAAAGCCGTGTGATACAGGAAGCTCAATCGCCGAGTTGAGTGTGGAATTCCCTGGCGTTGACTTCTCTTCTGTCGACCCCGTCTACCCAGACAAGACTTCTCCTGCTGGAGCCCAGTATTCCTACACCAAGGAGGCCATTCTCGGAAGAGCTCGATCATCCATCAACAGCATCTATGAGCGAAAGGAGAAGCTGGTTTTTGTGGTTTCACACTCGGGTTTCTTGCGACTCGGGGTGACGGGGCACTGGTTCTTCAATGGCGACTACCGAGCATTCGAGCTTTACAAAGGCGATGAAGCTGATAGCAACCCTGAGCTCCGACAGCTTCAGTCAACTGTCAGTGGCGGTCTAGGTAAATCCTGGACAGACCCTGTTGTCATTGGCTCTGACTTGCCGGTCCTGGAGAACTTTTTTGCAGGCATTCAGAGCAGCTGAGACTCGCTGTGTCAAGTTCGGGGTTGCTTCAGATTGTGCCTCAGCAACTACGATGGCGTGAGTCCGAGGCAAAACTGCTATCGAAAGGCCGTATCGCAACCGAAAATCCCCATGCGAAGATCAGGCCATTAAATGGATGCATGGTTTGTTGGTGAATTCGGGTGTTCTTTTATAAATTACATATTCGTACATCAGTAGCGCAATTGATCCGCGGCGATTGTCCTCGGGTGCCACAGAGAGAACGCCAAGGCCTGTAGAGACGCAAGACTAAATCATCTGGCAAGAAAACTCTGGAAAGCAGACTGGTCAATGATGACATTGCCAACTGCGCGAAGGCGCTTGCGTCCCGCCTTCTGCTTCTCTAATAGTTTCTTCCGACGAGTGATATCGCTGGCGTGTAGTTTCGCAAGCACGTCCTTCCGGAATGGCTTGATGGTCTCGCGAGCGACAATCCGCCTACCGGCAACAGCTTGAATGACGACCTCTTTGAAAGTCACAGGTCAGTCTATTTCACCCATCGCTATGGTGGACCGATTGGACTTACCAAACATTTGGCGGTCGACGTGTTCTTTGAACTTGGTGACCCACTGCCGACCAAGACGCTCAGCCTGAGAGGTATGAATCACCCGGCAGATAGCATCCACGGGCTGTTTGTTGACCAGAAGCTGCAATTTGGTGAGCTGACTCGCCCTCCATCCAGCCTCTTCATAGTCCAAGCTCGCATAGCCTTTCCTATTCCAGTTGTCAGTTTGTAACCTCCATCATTAGGGTATTCGAGATAACGTACGTGACGCCCTTAAGCTTGCCAAACAAGTCGTCGACAAGCTGGGCTGCAGGGATGTCATACTTGAGGATAACCTGCGTTGTGTGAAAAAACTCAAGGCTTTTTTGCTCGCCACGCTGACTTTCACACAATTCTATAACACGACCGAGGTACTCCTCGGGAAGAGTAATCGTGGCAGTCACAAACCTAGGTAGCTTTGTCAGAGGGATATAGGCCGGCAAGCAGTAGAGTCAATGAGAATGCTTACGGTTCGTATGCTGTTGCGCCGCGCATTCGGTGCTCGTCTTGACTGGGGAACTCAGCCGGATTCTGATATATCGTCTCAGACCCGTCGGCCCACCCGACTTTGGTTGGTACAGTCGGGTCTGTAATGATGATGCTAGCGCCATGCTCTTGCTTCAAACGATCCTGGAAGACAGAGCAATGCAAGCTACCAAGGAACCCCAAGCGCCAGCCCGCGCCAAGAGCCTCGGAATAGTCTTTCTGCAATGTTACACTCCTGTCATTGAGCACTAACTGACTGATGCTGTCAGCCAGACGAGTATAGTCGCTCTGGTCAGTGGGAAACGCAGCCACGAAGACCATTGGTTTCGGCTCTTCAAAGCCAGGGTATGGCTCGACAACAGCCTCTGACCCGGTTGTGGTGAAAGTATCACCCAACTTAGCGTCCTGGATACGCTTCATACCTGGGTTGAAGTGTATGTAGCCAACTTGGCCGGCGCGGAGAACACTTTGCGGGACGGCGTTTGGATACTGAATACCGACTTCGCCAACAGTGTACTTTTGCCCGGTGGCAAAGGAGATGAGGTTGTCGCCAGCTTTAACCTGGCCATCGAATACACGAACCAAAAGTATGACGCCCCTAAAATTGTCGTACCAAGAATCCACAAGCAACATGCGAAGTGGTTTTGAAATATCGCCCACTGGATGCGGTATTTGTTCCACAACGGCAGGTAGAATATTTGGCACATTCTTGCCAGTCTTCGCCGACACCAGAACCGCCGAAGAAGGGTCTAATTCGAATGAAGTATGCATCTGATCGAGAACTCTAGAAACGTCGGCGGACGGCATATCGATTTTGTTGACAACGGGAATTAAGGCGAGATCCTGCGCGAAAGCCAGATGGAAATTGGATACTGTTTGTGCCTGGATGCCCTGGCTTGCATCAACAAGCAGCAGAGCACCACCACAACTGGCGTAGGATCGCGTCACCTCGGCGCGAAAGTCCACATGCCCAGGTGTATCAACGAGATGTAGCAGATAATCCTCTTCTTTATAGTTGTATATCATGGTACAAGTCTGGGCCTTGACGGTGATCCCTCGCTCACGTTCCACATCGAGTTTATCCTAGCCAGTGAAAAGAAATTCGGTCAGCAATACTCTTTTAAGCTGGAAAAGCAGCGCAGTTGCACTGTCGGCCTCACCAATATCTGCTTATTAGCATCACTGGCAGAGATGGTGCCTGTGATTTCGAGCAAACGGTCACTAAGGGTACTCTTCCCGTGGTCGATGTGGGCAACAATGCAGAAGTTGCGGTACCGCTCGATTGGTATAGAGAGAATTCGTTCTTCTAGAGCCTGCGCGGCACGAGATGGCGGCGCAGGCTTGGCGAGGTGGGCGGTGGCACAATGAAAAGGCTGGCCGCGAACCGAGTTCCATGATGAAGCGAGACTACGCGACCACGGAGCTTGCGTTGTCGTCAGCGTCGTCTGGGCCAGAGTGCAGCTACGAGACTGAAGCGGCGGGGTCAAGCTGAACGTCGAGATTGAAGACCAAGGCTGTCGCAGCTGGCGTGGAAAACTGACCAAACGGTCCCGCATAGCGCGCACGCTTGTCGCCCGGGATCCGCGCATCAAGTTGTTCTTGTCGGCATTGAGTAGATTCAGACTGGAGGCTCAAAATGTGCGATTCCAGTTATGTCGTGTAGGTTCTGTGAAGCAACCGAATGCGATGTCGAGCCTGTTTCCCATGCCCGTCCTGGCGCAGAAATCAAAACCCCGACTACCTAGGTACCTTAGTAGTGTACAGTGTGCTTGAAGCTTGAGTGGGTCTCGGTGTGGAACTGGCCCCTGATTGGTCTTTCGGCAGAGGCTCGCCGAAACCAACTGACTCCCGAGTTCTGTATACCAGTACGACGACGTACATACGCTGCTAGATTTTCTTCACACATGATTGCATATCTTGACCGTTAGAGTACATGCAGTGTTGGTCAAGCATGAAATTATTCGTATTTGCCTTGGACGGTATCTCTGCGCACGCCACGGCATCTTTAGACATTCGTTAAGCCTAGGTGTTCATCACCATCATTTCAAGTATCGCTCGGTTGAGAGAGGAAATACCCCTCCCAGTGCCCACGCTTACCTCCTCTTGTTATTGACGTCGCCTTACAAATTGCAGTGTGACATTGGTCACCATAAGGTATCTCTTACAAACGCTCCAGCAAACGCTCAAATCATGCCGCCCTTACTTTCCGATATGATAATTCAGATTGCGACTCACATTTCAACGCCTCATGCGAGGACCCATTCGCTCCCTCTTTTGATAAACTTATCCAGCAACATGCTGAGGTCCGACAGTGCGAACCGGCATATGAAAAACCCGAAAAATTCCGCGGCGTGTCGGGTACAAAGCTCCAGGCCAACTTGTGTCTTGTCCGCGTGTCGGAGTCCCGGATCCTCGACTTGACGAGCGATTTGGTCTAAGTCTGTTAGTTGAACCGTAACAACACATATCTGCGATTGAGCGGGCACGCATTTGAGAGGCCTTACCAATCGTCTGGGCGGCATCGAAGAGCCGTGCGAGTGATCCCATGTAGTTGGAATTTGGCCCAGTAAACTGGGCACTGGTTGGATCTCTTTTCGTCGGACGGCTAGTTGGATTCTCTGTCATTGGCAGGGTTTCGAGTACAGGTGACTCCTTGCCGCTATCGGGTCCGGTACCCTTTGCGTTGTAGGAGCTATTCAATCCAGCCGCAGACCCCTTGGACCTTAATCTGCGCCACGAGAAGGAGGACGATTTGCCCGACACGCTCGCTGAACGCGGTACGTTGATTGCCGCTTCAATTTCGACAGAGTTCGATGCATCCCTGAAAATCACGTTGGAGCTTTGCACCCCGACTTCTGTCCCCAGCTTTCTGGTCAAGCTGGCCTGAACCTGTTCCAGAATGACCTCTAGAGCCTGCATCTCCTCGAGCACGGCATCAGCATCGCAAGTGTCCACTCTAGCTAGCTTGAGAAGAGCGGCCGTGAGATAGTCGCATGTCGCTACTTTATCCTCCACGTTGCGGATTTTTACACCCTTCACCTTCCACACATCCCGCGGAACAAATAGCTTGTTGCTTAAATAACCTCCTCGGGGATGGGCGAGCGTTTGATACAAGCAGCGCATTAGCCAGAAGGGCCGCAACATGTAATCTGTTGGGCACGGTTCCAATGGTGCTGGTGCATCTACCTGAAGCGAATTTGGCGAGCCTGGACTTTGCGGGGAGTGCAAAGTATCGTCGAATAGGTACAAGCCACCAGCAGAGCCTGAGGTAAACTTGTCTCTGAAGGCTGCTGCCAAGGGGGTCGGCATGGCAGGCATAGCCGGATGCCTGCCACTGATGCCAAAGGCATTGCTCATTGGCGTACCCGGTGACATGTCCGAAGCGTCCTCCAAATTCGACAGTGACATGTTTCGATTCTTCATGCTCCTCAAGCTTGAGGAAGAGAAGTTCTTTCTTAGTGTAGGCCGGAAGGATGGTGAGCCCGAATGACTATTGAAGTCTGCACTGTCTCGACTCCGATGCCCGGGTGGAGGAGTTGGGGGTACCGGTTGTGTTGGGCTGATCCCCTCAGGAGGGGAGTATGGTCTGCGCATGCCTCCATTAAAGTCGTTGGAAATGATGGAGTCTCGAGGATCGAAGTCAACTTCTTGATCATTGTCGATTGACTGGGCAACGCTGTAACGTCTCCCGGGGTCTCCGTATTTCGAAAGTTTGCTAGTCTCAATCTTGAGCTGCTTCGGGTTTTGCCCTGACATTCGCCTACTCCTCACGGTCTGGCCGGGCCCAGGCACTGCTCCTGAGAAAGAAGTTTTGGAGGGTAACTCGGGTAGAGACTGCACCGGAGGCGGTGCAGCTGGGCTTCCGGTCCTAGGGAAGTTCGAAGAGGGAAAGGCATCCGTCGGTGACGAGGAGACATCATCACCGTTTGTGCCGTGTGTCCCAGGCATCTGCCACGTTTGCTGGGCATCACTGGAGCCGGAGTGCCTGGCTGCGGATGATCGAGATGCTTGGTTGAAGGAAAAGTCGTCAATAGAAAATCCTCGAGTCATTTCCTCCAAAATGCGTTCCTCCTCGTCCGATGATCCGTCGTCGTAGAAATCTTCATGTAACAAATTCCCGTCAGGTTTTTGCTGCCCTTGCACTCTTCGCTCTCTTTCGCTTTCTTGCTCGTAGACTTCTCTTTCCGTCTGACGAACGCGTTCTTTGGCCAACTCAACCTTACGCAGTGCCTTCGCTACGACCTGATCATCTGACGCATATACTTCGTTGTCAGATAGACCCATCGGCTCATAACCGTCGTCGTACGCTGCTTCGACCGCCGCATCTAATGCTGCATCGAATTCAGCCTCGGTAGCGCCACTAGGAGCGCGTATGTGCTTTCGTCGCACATTCATAGAGGATGATCGGGAGTGGACAGACGAAGTTGAGCCGCCGGACTCGTCAATCGGATCCAACCAGGAATTGGATTCGCGGCTCGAATCTCGCACATGTTTCGGGGCTTGTCCAATTCGCGTTGCGGAAAGGGAGAAATCCGATCTGACGGGTCCGTCAGGGGAACCCCGCCCATCTAGCTCCGGAGAAGCTGGTCGGCGAGGTGAGAGTGGCGGTGGCATGGTAGCATCTTCCGTGGGTATTTGGAAGATAAGATGTTCGTCCAAGTTTCGTTCTCGAAGCGGCGAGCGAGAGAAGGAAGACTGCAGCGTATATTGCTCTGGTGTCCTCGATAAGCCGCTCCTTGCTGGTTCAGCCAAGCCCTGCATTCGTGATATAGGAAGCCCAGGCCCCGCATAGCTAGGTGAAGTTCGACCTCCATCTTTGAGTATCCTGGCAAGAGCCGCTGTTTCGAGACCGCCTGGTTCCTCCAGGTAGTCCACATCGTCGTCGTCGTTAAACTGGAGGGTCGGGTTGAGTCGCAGACCTAAGCTCTCGGGTCTAGCAGGAAGAGCCTTCCCATCCGGTACCTGGATAGGAGCCATCTGATCCAGCTCCTCGATTCGACTTGTATACGTGCGGCGCTGACCTAGTTTAGCTCCGGACTGTTACGCCATTCCAAGTCAAGATACTCACAATCGCCTCGAGCTTTCTCTTGTCTTCCTCCGTGGAGGTTCTCGCCAATACTTGGTGCAGTAGTTCGCATGCTTCGGCATAAGCTTGGCGTGCACCTTCGAAATTCTGCGCATTGTCTAACTGAACTGCAGTGTTTGCTTTTTGTAGGGCTCGGGAAAGCATAGCTTTTTGAGAGGGCGGTTTGTTGCCTCTTTCTCGACCTTTTGACGATGCAGTGGTGTCCGTACTCCCCTTAGCCGCTTGGGAACGGTTACGGGAATGGCCCCTTGTATCGTAGGCCCCTCCATTGCGATCGGCTGGCATCATTGCACGAAGCGGCTGCTTTGAACCTGGTTCCGCTGATCCTCTCCGGTCTGGGCTTGAGAATGCATCCCAGGATCGATTTTGTTCCGCAATATGGCCGCTTCTGGGCGCTCTGGGTGCGCCCAACGGTACACTTGGGCCGTTCGCTGCACCTGCCGGATCAGTTGAAAGGGATGAATCTAATGGGTAAGGCGCGAACACAGTAGACGGGCCTTCAACTCGAGTTGATCCAGGAGGTGAGTAGCCACGCAACTTGCTGGCACTGCCGACCGGTTGGGAAGCTTCACTAGAATTCGACCGCCGTCTAGTTCTAAGGGGTCTTTGAGGCGACGAATTTGCAGCAAATGCAGCCGCATCCACACTCATGCGGCGCGCATAGAAATTAGAAGCGCGATGGTTCAGGCCAGATGCTCGACTCGATGACGTTGAGGTAGACCAGCGATTCAAATTTTTGAACCCCTCGGTTGACAAGCCGGCGCTGCTTGATCGCGAATGAGAGGTCGTCGGTCGTAGGAACAAGGAGTCGGAGTCGGCGGCAGCGTTGTTATTCAAGGCATCGAACTGAGCCGTCAGGGGCTGTGATGGGGCAAGGTACGGGGGCGGAAGAAGCGACGAGGTCCTGTGAAGAGGTGAGGGAGTTCTTCGCGGAAAGGACGTGCCAGTGTCGAGACGAGAACCAAGCGAAGATGAGACCGGACTCTGCTGTCGGTCGGAGCGTGTGCCGGTCGGGGTCGGGTAGCGAGGGGCCAGGTGACTCGTTGACGTTGGAAAAGACCTGGAAAGTCTGTGCTGTTTCTGGTACAGATGCGACTGCTGCTGCTGCTGCTGCTGCGGCTGCCTCGACGGCCCTGCGCTTGAGAAGGAGGTTGTGCTTCCAGTGTGAGGTGAGGGCATCCTGTGCGCCTTCACTTGATTGCTAAGGTCTAGCTAGAGACGTCAACCTAATCACCTGAATCAGTCCTCTGCTAGATCCACCGCATTAGAAAGGTCGCAGGTGCTATGCTATAGAAGTCTACTTAGGGGGTAGGACTAATAGATTTCACTTATTATCTATTTAGTGTTTTACTTATGCTATTAATAGCATTAAAATGTATAATAAGCTTATAGTATAATATTAAGTAAATTTCTATAAAAAAGGAACTATAAGTAAAATAAAGTAAAGTTAGAAATTAACTTAGATTTAATAATATACTTTATATAGATAGATAAGTATCTATATAGCTTATTTAATTTATTTATTTTTAATACTTTAAACTTTATAATGTATTTTGATTATATAACTTACCTTTTTTTAATTAATAAATAATATAGTATTTAGTATTATTATATATTTAGTAGCTTTATTTTATTTTTGATATTTCTATTTAATATTAAAATTAATATTACTAAGTATCTTTTCTTAAAAAGTTAATTAACTTATATAAATATATATTATAGCTTATTTTATATTAATATTATAATATTTTAATTTTAGTAGTAATACCTTAACTTATATTTTATTATTAATATATAAAATTATATATAGACATCATAATACTTAAACTAATATATATAAAACTTTTAGCCTCTAGCTGTTTACTATGATTAGAGCATTAACTACTATAGTACTATAGTATTATATACTATATATAGTTATAATATATAGTATACTATAGAGTATATAGTTATAGTATATAGTATATTATAAGTTAAATCTTAGTATCATAACTACACTATATACTACTGTAATTAGAGTATGTAGTATACTATATATTATAAATTATACTATATTTTAACTATAACATTATATATAACATTATATATTAATAGTAATATTTATAGGTTTTTAATAACTAGTTATTATAGCTTATATATAAATTAATTTTATAAAACTATTAAGATATCTCTATTAGTTAATTTATAAAGTAATAGTATATATATATTAATTATTATTAATAGTATATAATAATTAATATTATACTAACTAATATTATAATTATAAATTACTAATTTACTAACTATATACTGAGAGCTAGCAGTTAGAGGAGACTGAAGAGTTTATGAAAAGGTATATATTGCTTAAAAAGAAGTTACCTTTCTAAGCGTTCTTAAATTATAAGCTTATAAAGCTTATACTAGTTATATAACCTATTCCCTTAATAAGGCTTACTAAAGAGGCTACATAAAGTAGAGGATATATTATAGAATAGATTATTATATACCTTCTTAGCTATAAGAATAGCTAAAAATGTCTTATATATATATAAAACGTTTATAAACTAGAAATAATATATAAGAATTAATTATATATAGAAAATTAGAAGTACTTTTTTAAAAAAGAATAGCTTAAGAGCTTACTTTTTATAGTATAATTAAAAGAACTTTAATAAGCTTCTTTTAACTTATAATATATTTAGTTAGCTTTATAAATATATAAAATATACTAACTTATACGCTTATACTTATAAATAAAAGTAGCTATCTAATTAAAACGTAAATAAAGAGGAAAAATTTCTTAGAAGCTATATATAAAATCCTTTTTTTCTTTATATATCCCCTTTATATTTTTTATAAATATCTATTTTACTTACTTCTTTCTCTATTTTTTATTACTATATTTAGAACACTTTTATAAAGCTTTATATTACTTCTTAAAAGTATTTCTATATATATTTCTTTTTCTATATATTATTTCTATTATTCTTTATAAATATACCTAAAATACCTCTTAAGATCTCTAGTAATAAGCTATCTTTAGTATTAATTAAAAACTATATTTATTAAGAGTAGTATAAACCCTTTCTATATATTTAAATAACTATTAAGTAACTTATTATTAAATTTAAGAAAAACTATAGAGATTATAAATACTTAAGTTATTATTTTAAGAGAATTTTACTAACTATTTATAGCTTTCTAGAAACTAAAACTTATTAAAAGCTACTTATTAAACTTCTTTTTTTATAAGAAATACTAAGAGAAAACTTATAAAGGTTTTAATAATAAAGTCTTTACTAATACTACTAAGTATTAAACTAACTTAAGAGAAGTTATTTTAGAAAATTTAGTTATAAACTAAGATTTTTAAAAGCTTTCTTTTTCTATCTAATTATATTTTCACTTTTATAAGAATATTATTATTATTAAGTTTTTTAAGAAGCTTATTTTTATTTATAATAATTAGCTCATAAGAGACTAGCTTATTTAGGAGTTTACTACTATTTAGACTAATAGTTTTTATAAAGTAAGTATTTAGTTTATTAAGTCTAATACTAATAATAAAGAGGATATTAATAATAGTTTATTTTATTTTTTTTAGTAATATTTTTAAATATTTTTTTATTTCTTTTAAGGAGTAGAACTAGATCTAAGAGGTTTTTTTTTATTAGGATTTAGAAATCTTTCTCTTATTTATAAGAGATATAAAACTAAATCCTATTTTAGAAGTTATTACTAAAATACCTTTTTTTTATTAATAATAAAAGTATAAGGTTAAATATAAGTTTATGAGTTTCTTTTCATAAATAAAACTAATTTCTTTTTAGTAATTATTACTCTTTAAAAAGCTATTCTAACTAATTATAAGAGTAATATTTTCTTATTCTTAAAGAAAGATAGTATATTTTATAAGGCTATATTCGTTTAGAAGTTAATCCTTTTTTAAGCGTTTATAGGTCTCTTATTATTAATATTAACTAAAATTACTATTAAAGTAAGTTCTATAAATATTAGTACTTTATATATACTATTAGTAACTTATAAAGAAATAAATATTACTTCTATATTTAGTTATTTTATAAGGGATATTATAATTAGTATAAATAAATATTTTATAGTTTTTATTATATTATTCTTTTTAAACTAAAGCTTTTAAGAGATATAGTTTATATTAAGATCTACTATTTTATAGATCTACTAACTAATTAGTAGAGAAATAATACTTTAGTAGTAAATTCTCTTTATTTATTTCATTATAATCTATTTAACTTTATAAGAAGTTTCTTAAAGATATATATTCTATTTAGTAATTTATTTAGAAGTTATATAAGTTAAAATATAGTAGTAAGATTAAGCTTATTAGTAAAGTTAAGGTTTATAAAATATCTAAAGCTTATAAAGTATTTAAAGTTTATAAGAAATTTAAAGTTTATAAAAAGTATAGTTTAGTTAAAGTTTAAACTAACTTTATTAATAATATAGTCTATAAAATAAAAATCCTATCTCTTTTACTTACTAAGATTTATATAAAGCTTAAGATATTTTAGTATTAAACTAAAAAGATTTTATAAGAGACTAAGATTTCTAATCTCTTTACTAAAAAGTAATATATTTACTATATAACTTCTCCTCTTTAAATACTTTTTAATTTAGTTTATAAGGACTTAGATATAGATACTTCTAAAATATCTCTTTAAAAAGTTATTTTTTAAAAGATCTATACTTTTAAAAATTTAAATAAGAAAAGTAATTTTATAAACTAGCTTTTTTATAAAGTGTAGTAAATATAAACTTCTTATAAGTCTCTATTTATTTCTTATTTAGAGTATTATAAGTTTTTAAACACCTCTTTTTTTTAGAAGTTTATTTCTAAAACTTAGAAATACTATTCTTTAGTTTTTTTAAAATTAATTAAAAGTTCTACTAAGAAAATAAAACTTAACTTTTATAAGGGTTTTATTAACTTATTACTTCTTAAGAATTTATTTATATCTTTTACTTATAAAGTTCTATTTCTTTTTTAGGAGGATTCTATTTATTTAAAAAGGATTACTATTTATAACTTTATATAAGTTTTTTATAATAAGCTTAACTTATATAACTTATCTCTTACTAAGGCTAATCTTATAAGGTTTATTCTTTTTATAAGATTTAGTTTTCTAAAGAACTTCTTTATATAATTTATTTATATATCTATTAATAAAGTAAATATAGCCTCTAGCTGTTCACTATAATTTTACCTACTTAGAGCGACAGACCTCCTAACTCTACGCCTCCTAATAATACATATAGCCTTTAGTTATATAATTATAACTCTCCTAACCTTAGCCGCACTTATATATATATATAACCTCACAATCTTTAACTTCACTTTAGTAATAATATAGTTTGTAATTACTTAATTACTACAGACTACTAAACTATTAACCTATCCTCTCTTTTATGCATTACCTACGCTACTAACACTATCTCTATTACTGCTTTACTATCTGCTATTAAGTTGTCACTATTATTATCTTCTTTTTTGATTAGGCTAGCTAACGCTTTCATAGCTATACTGTCGTTAGTAACATTCTCTCTATTAGTTAGTATAAGGCGTACTCACTAATCCCTACTAGGCCTAGGCTTAGGCTACCTCTACTTTAGTATTATAGAGGGCTTATATAAAGAAAAGCTACTCCTCAGGATAGCTAGAAATATATATAGCTTCTACGTAGAGACGTCTAAAGCTATCGTTTATTACTTTAATTGTAATATAAAGAAGGTCCTCTCTAGAAGTATTTATAAGAGCTCTAGCTATAGCTACTTTAATAATATACTACTAATTAGTAAAAGAGTACTTATTAAATTTAAAAGCTTTATTTATTATATAAATATTATTCTATATAGTAATACTTTTAGCTATTTACTTATAGAAAAGTATACTTTATAGAGGATTAGCGTTCTTATATATCTCTTATAGTATAGATATTATAAAGGATTTATTATAAGTTATAAGAATAGATTATTAATATAGGTTTAAAGGTGAGGAAGAAGAAGAGGAATAGGTGTAAAGCTCTATATATAGTAGTAGCGTTTTTATACTTCTAGCTGTGAGAACCTCTTCTAATAACCTCTTTAGTTAAGAAGTTATCTCTTATATAGTAGCGTTAACCTTGCTAGAAAGTTTAGTAAAGCTATTACTAAGCTATAAGAGTCTTAGTGACCTATTTAGTTCTAATATAATTAGCCTCACGCTGTATAGCTAGCGCTGTTACTGTTCTACTAGTCTATTTAACTAAGGCGTGCGTTTAACTTTATATAGTGATATTTAGAGGGTTTGCCTACTAGCAGGAATATATAGGGTTTCTATACTGTTTTCCTTAATTAGTAGAGGGCATAAGTTAAAGTACCTATATAGTGTTTCTAGAATTATGCCTGCGTATAGGGTGAATTTTGCTGTAGTCTTTTTGCAGGGGGGCTGCGTTATAACTACAAACTCAATAAAGTAAATATTATAGGTATTACTTTTAATAGTATTTAAGAGGATATAGAAATCTTTATAAAATAAACTATTTAGTAAAATAGTATTAGTTTAGTTTATAAGCTATTCTCTTTAGTATTTAGATTAATTAGGGTTAGATTTTATAAGATTATTTTTAGTTTTTATAGTTTTTATTAGGTTTTATAATAAATAAGAGAAATTTATATACTTCTATAATATTTATAAATATATTATACTTATATATATAATATTTATAAAGTTTAAGAGTGAATAAAAGTATTTAAATAGTATTTATAAGAGGGGTTTTATAAGTTTATCTATAGGTATTCTATTTATTAGTATATAAGAAACTTAAAAGCCTCTTTTTTAATATTTCTATTTTAACTATATATTATAGATATTAATAAACTTTAAATAAGTATTTATTCTCTCTCTTTTACTTATAATAAGTCTAATTATTTACTAGTTATTATAGTAAATATTCTATATATTATTAAGCTAAAGCTTAATATTTTTAAATAATCTCTAGAGAGCTATTATTTCTTTTACTATTTCTATTAAACTTAAAAGCTTTACTTTAGTAGTTAAAGTTATAACTATTACTTATTTAGTTATTTTCTATTAGATTAGTTCTTTAAATAGTATTATAAGGTATTTTTATAAAGATTATTATACAAACTTATTATCTATAAATAAAGTATTTATAGCTATAAGTAAGATCTAAGATTCATAAGCTTACTTTCTAAGATACTAAAGTAAATTATAAAGTATTAAGTTTTATATAAGTATTATATAATGTGTTTTATAGTAGCTAGATACTCCTAAAATAGATTTATAAGAAATCTAAATAAAAGTACTATTATAAATATAATATCTACTTTTATAAGTATTACTATATAGAGTATTAACTTAAGTATCTCTTAAAAAACGTTAATTCTTTATAGTATTATTTACTTTTTATTCTTTTTAAGTTCTATTTAGAGAAGAGGTGTTAGTAGATATATAGTATCTTATAAGTTAAACTTTTAAGTAACTTTTTTAATATATAAGTTATAAACTAAAAAGATATTTTAAGCTTTTTAGTCTCTTATAACCCTTACTTTTAAGTATTATTTAATATCTTTCTATTCTTTGATTTTATATTCTTTTTTAATCTTATTAATAACTTCTTAAGCTTTATTTTTATTATTTTTATAAAATAGGACTAGAAAGTTATTAATATAGAAAATAACTATAACTTTTTAGTTAGAGCTTTAGAAGAGGTAGGGTTTTTTTTAAAGCTTTATAGACTAAGTTTTTTAAAAGTAGAGCTAAATTCTTTATACTAAAGGAGAAGTGTATTTTAAAAGCTATATAGAGTTCTATCTAGCTTAATAATATATTTAGTAAGAAAATTTAGATACTTTATAAGTTTTTTAATATTTTATAGCATTTTATAAATAATTAGATCTTCTCTTTTTAGTATTTTTATATTTAAGAATATATTAACTATATTATATTAGTATATTTTATAGTTAAATTATATAATAATTACTATTATAACTTAAAAAGTTTATAAGATAAAAGTTATAATATAAATACTTTTAAGGTCTTTTAGTTAGAGGTTTTCTCTTATAATAATTTATACTTTTATATTTATAATATATTTATCTATATTAAGCTTATAATTAAAGATTTATTTTAAGGGGAGGGGTTTTAAATATATTTTTAAATAGCTTAGAACTCTCTAAGTCTTAAAATTAATAATCTTTTTAAGCTTTTTATTAAGTTTGTAGTTATAATGCAGCCTCTCTATAAAAAGACTATAGCAAAATTCACCCTATATATAGGTATAATTCTAGAAACACTATATAGGCACTTTAACCTATACCCTCTACTAATTAAGGAAAATAGTATAGAAACCTTATATATTCCTACTAATAGACAAACCCTCTAAATATTATAAAGTTAAACGCACGCCCTAGCTAAATAGACTAGTAGAACAGTAACAGCGCTAGCTACATAGTATAAAGCTAATTATATTAAGGCTAAATAGGTTACTAAGGCTTTTATAGCTTAGTAATACTACTATATAAGAGATAACTTCTTAACTAAAGAGGTTATTAGAAGAGGTTCTTATAACTAGAAGTATAAAAACTCTGCTGCTATATATAAGGCTTTACGCCTATCTCTCTTCCTCTTTCTCACTAACTTATAATAAATCCTAAAGCTTTATAATATCTATACTATAAGAGATATATAAGAATGCTAATCCCCTATAAAGTATACTTTTCTATAAGTAAATAGCTGAAGGTATTACTATATAGAATAATATTTATATAATAAATAAAGCTTTTAAATTTAGTAAATACTCTTTTACTAATTAGTAATATATTATTAAAGTAGCTATAGCTAAAGCCCTTATAAATATCTCTAGAGAGAACCCTCTCTATACTATAATTAAAGCAATAAATAATAGTCCTAGACGCTTCTATATAGAGGCTATATATATTTCTAGCTATCTTAAGGAGTAGCCCTTCTTCACATAAGCCCTCTATAATACTAAAGTAGAAGTAGCTTAGGCCTAAGCCTAGTAAGGATTAGTGAGTACGCCTTATACTAACTAATAGAGAGAATGTTATTAACGATAGCACAGCTACTATAAAGGCGTTAGCTAGCCTAATCAAAAAAGAAGACTATAATAATAGTGACGACTTACTTCTAAAGAAGCCACTATAGTAGATAGCAAAGTAGTAATAGAGATAGTGTTTAATAGTAGCGTAGATGATATATAAGAGAGAGGATAGGTTAACAGTTTAGTAGTTAGTAATTAAGTAATTACAAACTATATTATTACTGAAGTGAAGTTAAAGATTATGAGGTTATTAATGTATATATACAGGGTTGGCAAACTAGTCAGCTAGTATTTAGTCAGACTAGTGACTTAACTAGTCTAGTCAGACTTAAGTCAGCTAATTTAGTTGACTTAACTTGACTAGCCTAGTCTTAGTCACTATACTGACTTGACTAGCCTAGTCCTAGTCAAATTATAGCTGACTAGTCCTAACTAGTTAAGTTATATATAAATTAATTAAATTAATATTTAATTAATTAATTAACTAATAATAATAACTATAAGTTACAATATATATCATAATTAGTATATATATATACTAATAAATATAAATTAAGTAGGTTTTATATATATAATAAGTATAAATTTAATTTAATATATATAGAGTTAATAACTAGTCTAACTAACTAGTTAGTCTGACTAGCTAGTCTGACTAGCTAGTCTACTAGTCTAGTCAAGTTAAGTCAGCTTATTAAGCTGACTTGACTTGACTAGCCTAGTCTTAGTCACTAGGGTGACTTGACTAGCCTAGTCCTAGTCAGCCTGTTGACTTGACTTGACTTGACTTAATCCCAACCCTGTATATATATAAGTGCAGCTAAGGTTAAGAGAGTTATAATTATATAACTAAAAGCTATGTGTATTATTAGGAAGTGTGGAGTTAGGAGGTTTGTCGCTCTAAGTAGGTAAAATCACAGTGAACAGCTAGAGGCCTTTTAAGCTTTTTATAATATATAATAATAAATAACTTCTAGAGCTACTTAAGAAGCTTTTTAATTTCTTTTTAAATCTTTAAAAGTAGTAGTAATTAAGTATAATATATCTTATTAGATTATAAGAGGGGGTTAGAGGGAAGCTTTAAAACTAGTTTTTTATAAACTTTATTTTTTAAAAGTTTAGTAGTTTTAGTTTCTACTATTTTATAAAATATATAGTAAAACCTTTTATTTTCTTTAATAGCTTTTTATTTTCTTAGTATAAAGTTATAAAAAAGTTATTTTATTCCTATTTATTAGTTATATAGTTTTTATCTTTTATATTAATAGTATTATTAATATAAGTAGTAAAAGTATATTTTAGTTTACTTTAGAGACTACTCTTTTTATAAAAGTGAGTTTAAGTATAAGTCTTCTTTATATATAAATACTTTTACTTTAGTTTAGAGGTTTCTTTTTATATATCTTTAGGATTAGATTAATCTTTAAAAAGAAGTGAATTCTTATAAAAGCTATTTATATTTATTAATCTAAAGTTTTTTATATCTTTTAATAGATACTTTATTCTATTAGTTATTTCTAGTTCTTTTTAAGTCTCTAGAGTAGTAGTAGTAGTATTACTTCTAAGACCTATATTATCCAAAAGCTTTAGACTTTATCTAAGAGGAGTATTTTTAAGAAACTAATTATTAGGTTTAGGAAATTACTTAAGAATAAGAAAGTTATACTAAGTAGTTTTAGGTATAGTTTTTCTATTTTCTATATTTTATAGTAACTAATATACTATAATTCCTTTATTAATTATAAAATCATTTTTATTTAAAATACTAAAGCTTATAAGTATATTAGAAACTAAAAATAATTCCTCTATATTCTCTATAATAGCTTTTATATTCATAAGTTTTATACTTTCTTTAGTATTTTTTTTCAAATAGAATTTATTTTTATTAAATATAATATTTTATAAGATAATAACTCTCTTAAGTACTAGAACTTAGATCTTATAGAGGTTATATATATTTAGTATATATTTTATAAGATATCTAATATAGCTATATAGAACTATTTTAAATTTTCTCCTCTCTATTCTGCTTTTTTTTCTTTTTTAAGAATATATATTTTATAACTATAGGTATATATCTCTTTTTAGTAAGGTTAAGTTTTAAGGTTTTATAGTATATTATATATTAGAATTTATATATTAAGATACTTTTTAAACTATTCTTTCTTAACTTTATTAGGGGATTTTTAGTTTATTAATATATAGGGACTTATATTATATAAGAAGATACCTATAAATACTAATTTATCTTATAGCTTAAGTAGAAGTTTTATTAAGTTTAGTATCTATATGTTTTATATAATTACTTCTTTTTCTACTCTCTCTCTCTTACTACCTAGCTTTTTTATATAAAGGGGGAGAAATTTAATATTAATACTATTCTCTTAAGCTTATTATTAATATTTAGTTATTCTTTAGATTATAATAATAGATCTATTAACAGTTTATTTTATTTTATAAATAAGAAGTTCTTTTTACTTAAAAATTTAGTTTTTAAAAGTTTATAGTACTTAAAAAACTTCATAATAAGTTTTATATTTAAAATAAAACTTTAAAAGCTTTTTTATATATTTATCTCTAATTATAAGAAGTTATAAAGTTTCTAAATAAACTTCTAAGTAGTTAAATAGGTTTTAAGAAATATACTAATATAAATATTTATTTTTAGATTTAGATAGTTTTTATAAGATAATTTATTATATATAAGTAGTAGAATAATTTTTATACTTTAAATAAGTTAGTTTTTTAATCCTTACTTTTTAAGCGTTTTAAACTAAATACTTAAGAGTTTTCTAGCTAAGGTGTTTAGTTTATAAATACTAAAAATAAGTATTATCTTTATATATAAAGTAAAAGTTATAAAAAAGTTACTTTTAAGAAGTTATTATTACTAATTAAGTAGTATTTATAACTTCTAAGTAGTTTATATTAAAATAGGTTTATAATAAAAGTAAAATAGAGTAATTAGAAATAGGTCTATATTTAAAAAATAAGATATTATTAATATATATAAGTATCTAAAGTAGAGTTTTAGTCTCTTTATAGTAAATCTTATTAATATATCTATTTAGCTAGATGTTAATACTTTTAAGAGCAAATTCTAAAATAATATTAGTTTTAAATCTCTTAATATAGAATATATTTTAAAAGTGAGATTCTTTTTTAGTTCTTTACTAAGTTTATAAAAGGTTTTAAGAAAAACTTTTATATTTACTCTATAAACTATATAAATTTAATTTTTTATAGTAACTTTCTTAGGCTTCTTAGGAGGTTTATAATCTTATAAGTAGCTTAGATTATTAATAGTATAGTTTAAAGCTATAGTATTATAAACTATAGAGAGCTATAAAAATTTATTAGTCTTTCTAATTATATTAAAAATAAATTTAAATTCTTTTTTAGACTACTTAGAGGTAGCTAAGCTTATATATAGTAGAGTAAATATAATAATAACTATATTATTAAAGTATAATTCACTTTTAGTAGTATATTCTTTTATTTTTATAATATCTTTTAGCTTAAGCTATCTTTTATTTATAAAGTTTTAGTAGATTAGTTTCTATTTTTTTAAAAGAACTTTAGTTTTAATACTATTTTAGATTTTAGTAGTAATATTTAAAGTTAGCCAGTAAGTTGTTTTACTTATTAATATAAGCTTAATTTCTATATAATTCTTAGGAGATTAAGTATTTTATATAGCTTGTTTTCTACTAATAAATTCTTAGTATAGGTATTTTTAACCTCTTTTTAAGTATTTTTAGACTTCTAAGACTTTTTACTTTTAGACTTTAGTTTTTTAGAATTAGATCTTTCTAAGGTTAAGTTTAAAGTTTATAAGTTATTAGATCTACTTCTAATTATTATAAATATTCTATTAATTTTAAGTTTCTTTTATTAAGAGTTTAAGTAGATGACCTTTATATAGACTTTTATATAGTCCTTAAGGTTAGGAATTAGTTTAAATTTCTCTTTATAAGTAATAAGATTTTAGATTATTCTTTATATTTAATTAGAAGTAATTTAAGCTTTAATAGCTTATAAAAATTATTTAATTATAAAAGCTTTTTAGACTTTTAGAATCTTATAAGTTAATTTATTTATTATAGAAGTCTATTAGGTTAATATTAGCGTTAATAGCTTCATAAAAAATCTTTAGGTAGTTCTCTTCTATAATAGTTTTTATAGCTAAGTTGCTCTTTATAAGCTTACTTTTAAGTAGTATAACTACTATTTAAAAAGAAAATAATTTGCTATTTTTAGTATTTAAAATAGCTTAGTTTATAGATCTTTATAAAAAACAAAATACTAAAATAGGATTTTTATTTTTTTATAACTTAGAAGTATTTAAAGTATATAACTTAAGTAGAAGTAATACTTTATATCTTAGTATAAACTTAGATAAGATATAGTTTTTATTTAGTTTATTTAAAATTTAAAGTTTAACTATATTTATAAGTTTTTTATTAATACTTATAAAGATCTAACTTTAGATCTATTTTAAAAGCTATTTTTTAGTCTTTTAGTTATTTTAAACTTTAGTTACTAGAATAAACTATTATTTAATAAACATTTTATATTTAACTTAGAAAAGAAGATCTTGAAATATAATTAGTACTAGCTTAATAAACTTAAGAGAAAGTTAAGGATATAAAAGTATAGAGGTATATATAGGTATAAGAGAGTATAAAGATATTAAAGAATATATAAACGTAAAAGAAGCTAAGATTTAAGAAACTTTATCTTTACTTAATTCTTATTATTATTAAGAGTTATTTATTTTTAACTACTTTTCTTTTTAAGCTTTATTTACTTCTTATTTCTTAAGATCTTTTTTATAAATATTTTATTTCTCTTTATTAAGTATATTAATATAATCCTTAAAAGATAAAATATTTATTTTATTTATATTTCTAAAAATAAATATATTAAGTTTATTAGGATTAATAGAATTATAAATATTAAGGATAATAGAAGTTATTTTAAGATAGTTAAACTGAATTAATTAGTTCTTATAAGTTCTCAATTTAATTTATATACTTTTAAAATAAAAGTTAATTTTAAAAGTTTTATTAGAAGAAGGAGATATCTTATAAAGTATAAAAAGGTAGTTATAAATAAATAGAAGTATAGAAAGAGAAGAAAAAAATCTACTTACTTTATAAGATATTCTAGTAGTAATAAAAAGTAAAATTAAAGTTCTAATAAGCTAAACTTATAATTACTAAGAACTAGTAGTTAGAGGAAACTAAAGAGTTTATAAAAAAGTATATATTACTTAGGAAGAAGTTACTTTCTTAAGCGTCCTTAAATTATAAGCTTATAAGGCTTATACTAGTTATATAACCTACTTCTTTAGTGAGGCTTATAGAGGGGGCTATATAAAGTAGAAGATGTAGTATAAGATAGATTGTTATATTACATAAAGATTATATGTAAGTAGTTTAATAGTAGTAATCTTATTATTAAAGATTCCAACCTCTTTAGTAATAATAATAAGTATTTATAGAACTATTAGATATTTAAGAAGGTATATAAGAATAACCTTAAGAACCTCTTTATAGAATATAATTATATATATTTTATAAACTTTAGTAAAGCTATATATTATTAATATTTAATAATTAATTTTTAATTGATATTATATTTAAATCTTTATTTAAAGTTTTTATAAAACTTTAATTATACTAAAAATAGATTATTATTTATTTTTAATTATCATTAAAAATAAGTAATATACTATTTTTAGTATAATTACTATTAATAGTTATAGTTTAGCTGACTAACTAGCTTAGTAAACTATATTAGAAGTAGGGAAATCTAGCTCTTAAAAGGTATTTAAGGAGCTGGAATTTCCCTTCTCTTTTTCCTAGAAAGCAACGCTTTTAATTCTTTTAAAATCCACCCCTTAAGATGCTGTTCACTTTTCACTCTTTATTTAAGTCACTAGCTAGGTTAAATAGTATACTATTTAAAGCTAAAAAGCTTAGACGTTTTATACTAATTTTATCTATATCACTAAAAATATTAAAGCTTTTTATTAACGTACTACTTAGCTTAAGTTTTATATAAATATCTTTAATAAATCTTTAGAAGACGCCTCCTATAAAAGTGCTACTAAAGAGGCCTCACTATGATCTAAAATTAAAGCTTTTTAGTTTATAAATAATACTTTCAATAGTAAGATAACTATATTAAAAACTAAATATACTACTTAAATATATATAAACGTATATTTAGTATAAGTAGCTAGCGTAAAGGTACTATTTTTAAGGTTTAAAATAATAACTTTTAGTATTAAGTTAATATACTTATTATACAGAAGATTACTTTTTAAGCCTAAGTTATAAAACTTAGTAAGTTTAATAAGTAATTATCTATTAAGCTTATTATACGCCTTAATACCTCCTCTAAGTATAGCTAATCTATTTACTTAAACGCCTATCTAACTACTCTAATACCCTAACGCCCCTTAGAAATGTAACTAATACTATAATTACTATAATTACTTACTATTTTTAGCTAGTTAAAAATCATAACTATTACTTCTATAAAAGAACGCTTATTTTAACTATATTTAATAAGACTTCTTTTTTAGCTTAAGCTAATAGAGGTTTTCATTTTTACTAATATTTGAAATAGATATAATAATAAGAACGTTATATTTAATTTCTAGCTATATTATATTAGAGTATATCTTAAAGCTATAAGTAACTACTTTAATAATAAGAAACTAGATTATACTACCTCTTATATTAGTAGTAATATTACTAACTTAGTATTAGTATTATTTATATATTTTAGTGAGATTTAAAACGTTAAAGCTCTAATTAAGTAGCTAAAAAATGACTATATTAGCGCTATATATATTAAGGATACTTACTATAACTTTAATAAGATTACTATTTTATATAGTAATATTTAAGTATAGTGTAATATCTTTATTTAGAAAGCTTATAAAGCTAAAATATATAAGAATTACTAGCGCTATATATTTTTTAATAGGTTACTAGTATAAATTTAAAATACTATTATTAATTAGTATTTAGCTAAAGAGTAGTATAACTTCTATTAATACTTAGATTATTTTGCTAAAGTTACTAATATTATAAATACTAGCTATAAGAAGAATAAAAGCTACTTTAATATAGCTTATACTACTCTTAATACTAGCTTATATTTTACTACTACTACTAGCTTTAGTTTTAGTATTAATACTAGAGAAATATATATTAATACTAATAAGATGTAAATCTATATAGATATTAAGTCATATAAAACTTTAAAAGCCTCTAATGCCTACTATAGCTATAGTAAACTAAGCTATTATTTTAAGAAGTATTCTACTAAAAAGGCTACTATAAATATTATAAAGCTTAAGAAACTTATTAAAGGCTACTATAATAGCTTAAAAAACTAAAACCTCTAGTTAAAGTAGACTTCTAATTAGGAGAAGATAATAGTATATAAAATATACACTTTACGCTTTTATTTATTAGCTTATAATATCTAATAAGTAGATAGCTTTTTAAAATAGAACTTATTATAGTATATAATAGATATAGTATTTTTATATATATATATATCTAAAACTACTAAGTTCTAACTAAGTACCTCCTAAAGGTGAATTTAAGTAAAACTAAGTATAACTAGCGCTATAAAAGAGATATAGAGCTAAGATTACTAATAGCAATATATTTACTAGAACTATACCTAATGGTTTAATAACTAGCCTTATAACTATTAATTACATATTGATATAACTAAAAGGAATAAAGTAACTATAACTTTGTCTAATTAAACTAAAAAGTGCAATTATATAAATTACCCATTATAGTAATTTATACAACTAACTGAAACGAATAAAAAACTATATATTAGGTTACTTACTATAAAAACTATATGTTAACAGAATAACAGTTCCCCCCTAAGGCGCACTTACTGATAAGCCCTACTAGGCCTAGGCCTAGGCTGCCTCTGCCTTAGCATTGCGGAGGGCTTGCGCGAAGAAGGGCCACTCCTCAGGATAGCTAGAAACGCATATAGCCTCTGCGTAGAGGCGTCTAGGGCTATTATTTATTGCTTTAATTATAGCGTAGAGAGGGTCCCCTCTAGGGGTATTTATAAAGGCTTTAGCTATAGCTACTCTAATGATATATTACTAATTAGCAAAAAAGTACTTACTGAATTTAAAGGCTTTATTTATTATATAAATATTGTTCTGTATAGTAATACCCTCAGCTATTTACTTATAGAAGGGCGTACTTCGCAGGGGATTAGCGTTC
The DNA here is from genome assembly GCA_020226115.1 of Colletotrichum viniferum. Lineage (NCBI taxonomy): Eukaryota > Fungi > Ascomycota > Sordariomycetes > Glomerellales > Glomerellaceae > Colletotrichum > Colletotrichum viniferum. The sequence goes on from JAGFBE010000018.1 coordinate 897,607, forward strand.
TTATATATCTCTTGTGGTGTAGATATTATAAAGCTTTAGGATTTATTATAGGTTAGTGAAGAAGAGGAAGAGGGATAGGTGTAAAGCTCTGCATATAGTAGAGCTTTTTATACTTCTAGCTGTGAGAACCTCTTATGATAACCTCTTTAGTTAAGGAGTTATCTCTTATGTGGTGGCGTTCACCTCGCTAGAAAGTTTAGTGAAGCTATTGCTAGGCTATGAGAGCCTCAGTGACCTGTTTGGCCCTGATGTGATCAGCCCTACGCTGCGCGGCTGGCGCTGTTACTGTTCTGCTGGTCTATTCAGCCAGGGCGTGCATTCAACTTTGTGATGTTTAGAGGGTTTGCCTGCTAGTAGGAACGTATAGGGTTTCTATACTGTTTTCCTTAATTAGTAGAGGGTATAGGTTAAAATGCCTATATAGTGTTTCTAGAATTATGCCTGCGTATGGGGTGAATTTTGCTGTAGTCTTTTTATAGGGGGGCTGCGTTATAACTACAAACTTAATAACAGTTCCCTAAAGTTAATAATATAGTTATTATTAACTAAAGTTAAATTTAAGTTAAGATTTAAAACTAAAACAATAGAAACTAATAATCTATAACAATCTAATAAACTATAACTATAATAATACTACAGATCTAAATTATCTAAAACAGATAAAACAAAGCCGTTAAAATTAACTTTATAATAAGGTTTTCACAGTTAATTACCTATTATAGTAATTACTTAATTAAGGTTTTCCCCTTTTATTATATTAAATACTGCATCTACTCTTAATAATATTACCTCTATTATATATGCTTTTATAATATATTATTTAATGTTAGAGTAAATAGTTATAGATCTATATATTTACGCTTATAAATACTACTAAGGGATTTTTATTAAGCTTTCTATTATATATTAGAGCAGCTTATCTTTATATTTAGATTTAATAGAGAATAATTAGACGCTATAGATATAGTAGGAACTCTTAACTTCTATATTAACTATAGAGTATTTTTAAAGCTACCTCTTTTATAGCTTGATATTAAGTAAGATAACTTAATATTTAGCTATAAGTAGTTTCAATATTATAATATATCTTTAAATATATACTACTAGCGCTTTAGCTAGCTAGATAATATACTTCTATTTAGAGATTTTCTATTAACTATTATTTAGTAAATAGAAGATCTATTTATATTTAATAAGATAAATCTAAACTACTAATTTAACGTAGAACGCTATTAAAAAGTTTTTAAAGTAAACCCTATAGCTTATAATAAGAAGATAGTATTCTAACTAGTTAAAATACTTAAACAGCTTAAACTACTATTTTATATATAATATAAAGATACTACTAAATCTATAGATAAGATAGAATACGCTCTATAAGGTAAGACTATTTAATATAGGGGAAAACGCTTATTATAGCTAATACTAAATCTAAACATTAATATGTTATCTTTTAAATACTAGATAAAATATAAAGCTATAGAAATTAGCGTTATATTATTATATAAACTAAATAAACCAATTAATAATAAGAAAGCAAAAAAGTATACTATAGAGGACTTCTTATATAATAATACAGAAGAAACTTAGCGTCTAATTAGAGAAAAACTACTACTAAAGCTATAACTATAAGTAGATGTTTTTAGTAAAGCTACTAGTAATAAGCTAACGTTATACTAGCCATATAACCATAAGATTAAGCTTATAGAAGGTAGTTAGAATAAGTTATAGTATTTGCTCTTCTATAAATAATTACTAGAAGAATTAGAGGTAACCTAAAAGTATCTAAAAGATAACTTAAATAAAAGGTTCATTACTATAAATAATACTTTTTAGGCTTTGCCTATTTTATTTATTTATAAATATAATAGTAGTTTATAGTTTTATATTAACTACTACTAACTAAATACTAAAACTAAAAAAGATTAATATCTATTACTACTAATTAATAATACGCTCATGTACCTATATAAAATTAAAATCTATATTAAGCTTAATATTAGATAAGCTTTTTATAAGATCTAAATTACTAAAAACTATAAAAACCTTATAATATTTAAAATCTAACTTAGCGTATATAAGTATTTAGTACTACTTTTTAGGCTTTATAATAGCTTCTTAATATATTAGTAATATATAAATAAAGTTTTAATAGAATATTTTAATTACTTTTATATAGTATATATAGATAATATTTTAATTTATTTAGATAACTTAGCAGAGTACTATAAATATATTATTAAAATACTAAATTAGCTATATAAAGTAGAATTATAAACTAATATTAAGAAATATAAATTTAATATTATTTAGATAAAATACTTAGGATTTATTATGTCTATAGAAGGTTTATATAAAGTTTAACCTAAAAAAAGTAGAAGTTATTAAGATATAGTAGTTATTTAAAAATATTAAAAGTATATAATTATTCTTTAGGTTTTATAACTTCTATAGATAGTTTATTAGGGATTATAGTAAAATAGCTTAACTATTAAACTAGCTTATAGTTAAAATCGCTAAATACTAATAAACTAGTAGTTATAAAAAAGGTTTTAAGAGCTTAAAAGTAGCTCTATCTTTAGCCTCTATTCTATAGTATTAGAACTTAGACCTATCTATATATATAGAAATAGACGCCTCTATTTCTATTTATATAGGTACTTTGTTATAATAATAGCTTAATAATAACTTTTAGTATTTTATAGCTTTCTTTTTAGGATTATAAGCTCTATAGAAATAAACTATCTAATTTATAACTATAAGATATTTATAATTATCTTAATACTAAAAGAATAGTATATAAAACTAACGTCTATATTATAATATTTTAATATAATTATAGAATATTAAGCTTTTCTATTTCTTATAACTAAATAGTTTCTAAATATAAGATAAGCTAGATAGATAGGCCTACTATTTAATTATAATTTTATAATTTAATACTAACTAAGTTAACAAAATATATTAGCAGATATATTAACTTATAAAATAGAGGACTTATATACTTAAAAAGACATTAAAAATACTAATAGGACTTAAGTTATACTAAAGTTCTCTATATTATCTTTAGAAGTTCTAGAAAAACTATAATAAATACTAACTACTATATTAACTACTTTAGAACTTATAGTTAGCGCTTTTAAGCTTATAAATAAACTATTAAGTTTGTAGTTATAATGCAGCCCCCCTATAAAAAGACTACAGTAAAATTCACCCTATATGCAGGTATAATTCTAGAAACACTATATAGGCATTTTAACTTATATCCTCTACTAATTAAAGAAAATAGTATAGAAACCCTATATGTTCCTACTAGTAAGTAAACCTTTATATAAAGTTAAATGCGCACTTTAGCTAAATAGACTAGTGGAATAGTAATAGCACTAGCTACGCAGCGTAGGGCTAGTAGTAGTAGCGCTATATATAGTAAAGCTAATTATATTAGAACTAAATAGGCTATTGAGGTTTTTATAGCTTAGCGACAGCTTCACTAAACTTTCTAGTAAGGTTCTGCAAATACTACTATATAAAAGATAACTTTTTAACTAAAGAGGTTATTAGAAAAGGTTCTTATAGCTAGAAGTATAAAAACTCTACTATATATAGGGTTTTACGCTTATTCCTCTTCCTCTTTCTCACTAGTTTATAATAAATCCTAAAGCTTTATAAAATCTATACTATAAGAGATATATAAAAACACTAATCCTCTATAAAGTATACCTTTTTATAAACAAATAGCTAAAGGTATTACTATATAGAATGATATTTATATAATAAATAAAATTTTAAATTTAGTAAGTATTTTCTTACTAATTAGTAGTATATTATTAGAGTAGCTATAGCTAGAGCTTTTATAAATACCTATAGAGGGAACCCTCTCTATACTATAATTAAAGCGATAAATAATAGCTTTAGACGCCTCTATATAGAGGCTATATATATTTCTAGTTATTCTAAAGAGTAGCTTTTCTTTACGTAAGCCTTCTATAATATTAAGGTAGAGGCAGCCTTAGCTTAAGCCTACTAAGGCTTAAATATTAGTAAGTGCGCCTTATGCTAAATAGAGAGAACGTTACTAATAATAGTATAGCTGAAAAGGCGTCAGCTAGCCTAATTAAATAAGAAGATAATAATAGTAATAACTTACTTCTAAGAAAGCTACTCTAGTAAGTAGAGCTTAGTGATATAGCTATAACGAAAGGAGTATGTCCTAATTTATATAGCAGATAGCAAAGCAGTGATAGAGATAGTCTTTAACAGTAGCATAAGTGATGCGCGAGAGAGAGAATGAGTTAATAGTTTAGTAGTTAGTAATTAAGTAATTATAAACTATATTATTACTAAAGTGAAGTTGAAGATTATGAGGTTATTAACTGATGTGTATATATAAGTGTAGTTGAGGTTAGGAGAGAGATATAGTTAGAGATTATAATTATATAACTAAAGCCTATATGTATTATTAGGAGGCGTAGAGTTAAGAGGTCTGTCGCTTTAAGTAGGTAAAATCATAGTGAACAGCTAGAGGCTATAAATAAACTATAAATAAACTATAGAACTAGCTATTAGTTAAATATATCTTATAGCTAAATAGAGACTTAGAGATACTATCTTTTAAAATTTATTATAACTTAGTTAGTAAAGGCTTAAAATATTAGATAATTAAAGAGAGGGAAAAACTACTATTAATAAATAGCTATATAGTAGTATTATTAGAAGAAAATCTCTATATATATATTATATAAGAAGATTATAAGTAGTAGCTTCTAGTATACTTAAGTTATAATAAAACTACTAAGGTTATTAAAAACTAATATTATTAATAAAGTTTAATTAGAGATATTAAGTAATATATTTATAACTATTATATATACTATAAAGCTTAAAAATTAAAAGATATAACTCTAAAAGAGCTAAAACTACTACTAATCTCTATATAGCTTTAGTAGTTTATTATAATAGACTTTATAGCTTTACTAAAGGATTACTATAGTTTTAATACTATTTAGGTTATAATTTACTATTTTTCTAAACGTTTAGTTTTAGTTTCCTACTATAAATAGTTATAATAAAAGATATAGCTTAAGTATGTTTCTACTATATTTTCTTATATTTTAGTTTTTCTAATAAGATTATATTAAATTATGAAGTTTAGTTTATTTTAGGTTTTTAAAATAAACTTTATAAAATTACTTATATATAAATTAACCTCTCTATAATAAGTTACTTATAAATAAATCAATAAATAAATAGAGGTTATAAACTAGTACTTTTAATAATATTTATAAGTTTTTGTTAATAAGTATATAGATAATTAGAGTAATTTATTACTTACAGCTAACTTTATATAAGCCAGCTATAAGCCTATTACTATTTAAAATTAAATAAAGCTAGAAACTAAAGATAAGCTATAACTAAGTCAAATATATAATAAGATTTAATAACACTTATAATAAACTAAACTATAAGAACGCTTAAGCTATAATTAGCTAAATATATAACGCCTAGCGTATTATATTAAAGTAAATAGATATTGCTTAGTGCTAATATACATATATAGCAAACTAAAGCTACTATTTAGATAACCTTATAGTAAATAACTTAGTTTAAGTATTAATAAAAAGCTAGCGTTCTCTAACTTAATTAAAACTATTAATATTTTAGACTAAACTATATAAAATTAAAGTAGTAAGCTTTAGAAGTATCTAAGTTATAGATTTACTACCTAGCTACTAAATATATAACACTTTTAACTTAAACTAGTTATAGAAAACTAGTAATAACCTACTACTAGAACAGCATACTATACTACTACTACTACTTATTAAATATACTAATAGCCTTAAGTTTAAAATTAATAAGATTATATAGTTATAAATTTATAAATAGAAACTATAGTATTTTATTAATTAGTTAGACTATAATAACAACTTTAAATAATATAATATAGAGGCTTTTAAGCATACCTTAGTAGTATTATAAACTTTCTATAATATATACCTAGCTACTAAAAGCTTAATAAAAAACCTATAGTTATAGCTAAACGCTACTATAATAGATAAAAAGCCCCCTATATAAAATAATAATAATATAGCTACAAAGGCTTAATATATATAAGGGGACGATAATAATAACAGTATATAATATATAAAAGTTTAAGGTATAATAAACTAGCCCTTATATCTATATATAAGTATATATATACTAGAGGGGTACCTGTATGGCGCAGTGGTGTGCGCCTGGCAGGCCTGTGCGTTACCCAAACGCATAGGCGTCGGTTCGATCCCGGCTACAGGAACCCCTTTTCCTCTCTTCTGATTGGTCAAGGACCCGCTGCAAAAAGTGGGTCCCTCCCTCGAGGGACCCACATGCACAGTGGGGCACCAACGGCCTCTGGCCAATTATTACATAGTATTGTGTACGCATCGTCTGCTTAATTGTGTACTGCAACGCGGCCTGAGTTTTCTTCCCATAAAGGGTTTCTCAGCAGCGCATTGCTTAGTATTGAGTATTAGTATAGAGTATTAGGGCCTTAAGCCCTCTAGTATAGAGTGAACAGAGGGGGAAGTACCCTCATACCTTCTAACATATACTAGAGGGGTTATATATTATATATTTAGAGGAAAGATTAGTGTTTACTATAAAAGAAGAAAAAGATTAGTAAGAGATAAGTAGTTACTATTTTATACTTATTATAAAGTTTAAAACTATAACGTTTAAGTAGCTATATATATATAAAATAGTAGTAAGTAGTAATAAGATATAACGCTTATATGCTATAAATATATAAATCCTACTTATAATCACTTTAGTATTTATAACGCTTATAGCTTTTAACTACTATATTAATAAATATACTCTTTTATTACTATGTTAGATAGGTTGAGGGTATATCCTCTCTATTCACTATACTAGAGGGCTTAAGGCCCTAATATACTATACTATTGCTTAATACTAGGCTACGCGCTGCTGAGAAAACCCTTTATAGGAAGAAAAACTTAGGCTGTAAGCGCAGTATATAATAAGATAGGCGATATAAGTACTTAATACTATATATTTAACTAGCTAGCAGCTGTGGTGTCCCACTATATATGTGGGGCCAGGGCCTACATATATAGTACGTCTTTAACTTATTAGAAAAGAGGAAAAGGGGTTCCTATAGCTGGGATCAAACTGACGCCTATACGTTTAAGCAACGCACAGGCCTTCTTTTATTACTATAGAGGAGAGAAAATAGACCTTAGAATAAGGGATTTTTTACTTTTATAATATATAATAAGTAATTTCTATAAATAGAAACCTTTTAAGAAGAGAGGGGGGGGGTATTATTATAGCGCTAGTACTATACCTACTTTAGAGCGCGTTATATACCTAAGTATATAACCTATAGCAAGAGCGCTAGGCGCACTTATAGAGCCTTTGCGCGCCTACGCCCCTACTTCTGACTTTTTCCTTCTATAACTTAATATTAATTGATCTAAGTTAGCACTTATTGCGCGTTAGCTATTACTTATAAGCCTGCTGTTACACTTCTAGCTATATAAACCTCTTCTAATAACCTCTTTAGTTGAGAAGTTATCTCTTATATAGTAGTGTTATTAAGCTATAAAAGCTTTAGTAACCTATTTAGCTTTAATATAATTAGCCCTACTATATAAAGCGTTACTAGCTTTATACTATATAGCTAATACTATTACTATTTTACTAGTCTATTTAGCTAAAGTGTATGTTGAACTTTACATAAAACTTTACTTATTAGTAAGAATATATAGGGTTTCTATACTATTTTTCTTAATTAGTAGAAAGTATAGGTTAAAGTACCTATATAGTGTTTCTAAAATTATCTCTATATATAGGGTGAATCTTACTATAGTCTTTTTATAGGGAGGCTGCGTTATAACTATAAACTTAACTTAATAAAAGATAAAGATCTTTTATAATAGGAATTATATTTTAATAAAAACTAGGAATAGTTTTATTAAGAATTATGTATTTCTAGATAAATAGTCCTTTTAAGACTTAGAAAATAGAAATAAAAGTTCTTAAAAGTTATTCTTTTAATTTCTAATATAGGATTTTATTCATACTAAGCTTTATAGTATAATAAAATTTAAAATCCTCCTTTTTTAATAGGTTTAAATTAGGTATAAGGTGAAAATAGGTAATATAATTAGGTGTTTTATTATATTCTTAGGAATTAAAAGCTCTAGGCTTATAACCTATAAAAGCGTATATAATAGAGGTAATATTATTAAGAGTATAGGTAGTATTTAATATAATAAAAGGGGGAAATTTCTTGTTTTATTAGTTATTATAATAAAACTCTTTATATTTAATAATAACTATTTATAAGTAGTATAAATAGTTATTATTAATATAAGAGAAATAATACTAATAATAGTAATAATATATAATAGGTAGTAATAGTAGGTCATAAGTAATAAGTAGTAGTAGTTAAATAGATAAAACTATTAAATTACTTATTTCCTTAAAATCTATTCTAGGTATAAAAATCTATTATATATATAATATATTTTTTCCTTATAAACCTTTACTTAGTTAGGTAATTACTTAATTAAGTAATTACTATAATAAGTAATTAACTATAAAAACCTTATTATAAAGTTAATTTTAATAGCTTTATTTTATCTATTTTAGATATTTTAGATCTATAGCATTATTATAGTTATAGCTTATTAGATCGTTATAGATTATTAGTTTCTATTATTTTAGTTTTAAATCTTAACTTAATTTCAACTTTAGTTAAGAATAACTATATTCTTAACTTCAGGGAATCATTATTCTGTTAATATATAGTTTTAAGAGTAACTAACCTAATATATAGTTTTTATTTGTTTTAGTTAGTTATATTAATTACTATAATAGGTAATTTATATAATTGCACTTTGTAGTCTAATTAGATAAAGTTATAGTTACTTTATTCTTTTTTAAGTATATTAATATGTAATTAACAGTTATAAGGTTAATTATCTACTTATTAGATATAGTTTTACTAATTATATTAGTATTAGTAATCTTAGCCTTATATCTCTTCTATAGTGCTAGTTATATTTAGTTTTATCTAAATTCACTTTTAGGAAATACTTAGTTAGGACTTAGTAGTTTTAGAAGTTTATTAAATAATAAGAGTATAATATTAACAAAGATATATAGAAACTAGAATATTATATTAAGGATATAGCGCTAATATAGTAGTATAAAGAAGTAGTATTGATTAGAGGATAACTATAGAGGAACTTTATAGCTTATAATTAATAAGTAGTATGGATATTATACTAACTAACTTTCTATTCAGCTATCTATAAACTTTAAAACCTAATTCTTTTAAATAATATAGTAATAATATAAGAGTAGTATAAGTTTAGCTTTTAACTAATATAGAGGTATTATTATATCTCCTCTTTATATAACAGCAGGCTTCATAAGTAATAGCTAATACGCTATAGGTGGTAACTTAGATTAATTGATATTAAGTTATAGAAAGGAAAAGTCAGAAGTGGAGGTGTAGGTGCGTAAGGGCTCTATAGGCGTGCCTAGCGCTCACTAAAGTATATAACGCGCTCTGAGGCAGGTATAGTATTAGCGCTATAATAGTACCCCCCCCCCCCCCTTCCTAAAGGGTTTCTATCTATAGAAACCGCTTATCATATATTATATAAGTAAAAATCCCCCTATCTCAAGGTCTATTTTCTCTCTTCTATAGTAATAAAAAAGTGTATTTACTAGTATAGTAGTCAGAAGCTATAGGCGTTATAAATATTAGAGCGATTATAAGTAAAATTTATATACTTATAGTATATAATTTCTATATTTTACTACTATCTATCACTATTCTATATATATATAGCTACTTAATTGTTATAGTTTTAGGCTTTATAGCAGGTATAAAATGGTAACTATTTATTCCCTATTAATCCTCTTTTTTTTTTATAGTAAATACTAGTCTCTCTTCTAAATATATAATATAGGATCTTTTTAGTGTATATATACTTATGTTAGAAGGTATGAGGGTATTTCCCCCTCTTTTTTACTCTATACTATGGGGCCTAAGGCCCTGATATTCTATACTAATACTTAATACTAAGCAAAGCGCTGCTATATATATACTTATATATAAGTGTAGGAGCTAGTTTATTATACCTTAAACCTTTATATATTACACATTATTATTATCTTTATCCCCTTATATAAATTAGGCCTCTCTAGCTATATTATTATTATCTTATATAGGGAGCTCTTTATTCACTATAATAGCATCTAGCTATAACTATAGGTTCTTTAGCAAGCTTTTAGTAGCTAAGTGTACGTTATAGAAAGCTTATAATACTATAGAGGTATACTTAAAAGCCTCTATATTATATTATTTAAGGTTTTTATTATAGCTTAATTAATTAATATAGTACTATAGTTTCTATTTATGAATTTATAACTATGTAACTTTATTAACTTTAAACTTAAAGCTATTAATATATTTAATAAGTAGTAGTAGTATAATATACTATTTTAATAGTAGGTTATTACTAGCTTTTTATAGCTAGCTTAAGTTAAAAATGTTATATACTTAGTAGCTGAATAGTAAGTTTATAACTTAGATACTCCTAAGGCCTACTACTTTAATTTTATATAGTCTATTTTAAAATATTAACAGCTTTAACTAAGTTAGAGAATACTAGCCTCTTATTAATATCTAAACTAAGTTACTTACTATAAGATTATCTAAGTAGTAGCTTTAGTTTACTATATATATATACTAACGCTAAGTAATAGCTATTTACTCTAATATAATATGCTAAGTATTATATATTTAGCTAATTATAGCTTAAGCATCTTTGTAGTTCAGTTTATCATAAGTGTTATTAAATCTTATTATATGTTTAATTTAATTATAACTTATCTTTAGCTTATAGCTCTACTTGATTTTAAATAGCAATAAACTTATAGCTTTACTAAAGAGATAAGCTTACATAAAATTAGCTATAAGTAACAAATTACGCTAGTTATCTATATATTTATTAACTAAAACCTATAAATATTAATAAACATATTAGTTTATAACCTCTATTTACTTATCTATTTAGAAGTAATTTATTATAAAAAAGCCAACTTACATGTTAGTAATCTTATAAAGTTCGTTCTAAAAACCTAAAATAAACTAAGCTTTATAATTTAATATAATCTTATTAGAGAAACTAAAATATAAAAAAACATAGCGAAAAAATATCTAAGTTATATCTCTTACTATAACTATTTTATAATAAAGAACTAAAACTAAACGTTTAGAGAGGTAGTAAATCATAACCTAAATAGCATTAAAGCTATAGTAATCTTTTAGTAAAACTTTAAAGTCTATTATAATAAACTACTAAAGCTATATAAAGACTAATAATAGTTTTAGCTCTCTTAAAGTTAAATCTCTTAGCTTCTAAGCTTTATAGTATATATAATAGTTATAAATATATTACTTAATATCTCTAGTTAAACCTTATTAGTAATATTAACTTTTAATTTTAATAGTTTTATTATAACCTAAATATACTAAGAGCTACTACTTATAAACTTCTTATATGATATATATATAGAGATTTTCTTCTAATAGTACTACTATATAGCTATCTATTAGTAGTAGCTCTTCTCTCTCTTTAATTATCTAATACCTTAAGTCTTTACTAACTAAGTTATAATAAGTTTTAAAAAATAGTATCTCTAGGTTTCTATTTAGCTATAAGATGTATCTAACTAGTAGCTAGCTTTATAACTTATTTATAAGTTTAAAAGCGCTAACTATAAGTTCTAAAGTAGTTAATATAGTAGTTAGTACTTATTATAGCTTTTCTAAAAATCTCTAAAGATAATATAGAAAGCTTTAGTATAACTTAAATCCTACTAACGTTTTTAATATCCTTCTAAATATATAGGTCCTCTACTTTATATAATAGTATATATACTAATATATTTTCTCAGCTTAGTTAATATTAAATGATAAAGTTATAATTAGATAATAAGCCTATCTATCTAGCTTATTTATATTTAAAAGCTATTTAGTTATAATAAACAGAAATGCCTAATAGTTTATAATTATGTTAAAACGTTATAATACAGACGTTAGTTTTATATACTATTCCTCTAGCGCTTAGATAATTATAAGCATTTTATAGTTATAAATTAAGTAGTTTATCTCTATAAAGCTTATAGTCTTAGAGAAAAAAGCTATAAAATACTAAAAAATATTATTAAGTTATTATTGTAATAAAATACCTATATAAATAGAAATAGAGGCGTCTGTTTCTATATATATAAGCAGGTCTAAGTTTTAATATTACAAAATAGAGGCTGAGGATAAAACTACTTTTAAGCTTCTAAAATCTTCTTTATAGTTACTAGTCTATTAGTATTTAACATCTTTAACTATAAGCTAGTTTAATAGTTAGGCTATTTTACTATAATCTCTAATAAACTATTTATAGAAGTTATAAAACCTAAAGAATAATTACACGCCTTTAACGTTTTTAGGTAGCTACTATATCTTAATAACTTCTACTTTTTCTAGGTTAGACTATAAACCCTCTATAGATATAATAAATCCTAGGTATTTTATCTAAGTAATACTAAGTTTATACTTCTTAATATTAGCTTATAGTTCTACTTTATATAGTTAGTTTAGTATTTTAGTAATATAGTTATAGTACTCTACTAAGTTGTCTAAATAGATTAAGATATTATCTATATATACTATATAAAAGTTATTAAAGTATTCTATTAAAACCTTATTTATATATTGCTAGTATATTAAAAGGCTGTTATAGAGCTTAAAAAGCAGCACTATGTACTTATATATATTAAGTTAGGTTTAAAACATTATAAGGTTTTTATAGTTTTTAGCAATATAGATCCTATAAAAAGCTTATCTAATATTAAGCTTAATATAGATTTTAGCTTTATATAGGTATATAAGTATATTTTCAATTAGCAGTAATAAATACTAATCTTTTTCAGTTTCAACATTTAGTTAGTAATAGTTAATATAAAACTACAGGCTACTATTATATTAATAAATAAATAGAGTAAATAAGACTTAAGACGTATCACTTATAGTAATAAACCTCTTATCTAAGTTATCTTTTAAATACTCTTAGATTACCTCTAGTTCTTTTAGTAATTATTTATAAAGTAGTAAATACTATAACCTATTCTAGCTACCTTCTATAAGCTTAATCTTATAGTTATATAGCTAGTGTAGTACTAGTTTATTACTAGTAGCTTTACTAAATATATCTACCTATAGTTATAGCTCTAGTAGTAGTTTTTCTTTAATTAAACGCTAGGTTTCCTCTATATTATTATATAGGGGGTTCTCTATAGTATACTTCTTAGCCTTCTTATTATTAATTAGTTTATTTACTTTATATAATAGGATAATACTAATTTCTATAACTTTATACTCTATTTAGTATTTAAAGAATAATATATTAATAATTAAATTTAGTGTTAGCTTAATAGGTATAGCTTTAAATAATATTAAGTTTTATAGCTATAGTAAGCATTCTTTTTTATACTAAATAGTCTTATTTTATAAAATATACTCTATTTTATTTATAAATTTAGTAATATTATTATATTATATATAGAATAGTAACCTAGGCTATTTAAGTATTTTAACTAGTTAGAATATTATCTTCTTATTATAAGCTATAATATTTACTTTAAAAGCTTTTTAATAGTATATTATATTAAGTTAGTAGCTTAAATCTATTTTATTAAGTATAAGTAGATCTTCTACTTACTAAATAATAGTTAATAAAAGATCTCTAAGTAGAGCTATATTATCTAGCTAGCTAAAGTATTAGTAGTATATATTTAGAGATATATTATAATACTTAAATTACTTATAGCTAAATATTAAGTTATATTACTTAATATTAAATTATATAAGAGGTATTTTTAAAAGTGCTCTATAGTTAATATATAAATTAATAGTTTATATTATATCTATAGTATCTAATTATTCTCTATTAAATCTAAATATAGAGATAAGCTATTCTAATATATACTAAAAAGCCTAATAAAAGTCTTCTAATAGTATTTATAGATATAAGTATATAAATCTATAGCTATTTACTCTAATATTAAGTAATATATATATAAGAATGCTATATCTATTATATACTATATTAAGTTCTATCTTAAAAAGCTATCTACTTATTAAATATTATAAGTTAATAAATAAAAATATAAAGTATATATTTTATATACTATTATCCTCTTCTAGCTAGAAGTCTACTTTAACTAGAAGCTTTAGTTTTCTAAGCTATTATAGTAGCCTTTAATAGGTTTCTTAAATTTTATAATATTTACAGTAGCTTTTTTAGTAAAACACTTTTTAAACTAATATCCTATGTTACTACAGCTATAATAAGTATTAGAGGCTTTTAAAATCTTATATAGCTTAATATGTATATAAATATAAGTTTTATTTATACTAGTATATATTCCTCTAGTACTAGTAGTATTAAAACTAAAGCTAGTAGCTATAGTAAAGTATAAGCTAGTACTAAAAGTAGTATAAGTTATACTAAAGTAGCTTTTATTTCTTTTATAGCTAGTGTTTATAATACTAGCAACTTTAGTAGTATAATCTAAATATTAATAGAAGTTATACTACTCTTTAACTAGATACTAATTAATAATAGCGTTTTAAATTTATAGCAGTAACTTATTATAAAATATATAGTACTAGTAGTCTTTATATATCTTAGCTTTATAAGCTTTCTAAATAAAGATATTATACTATACTTAGATATTACTATACAAAATAGTGATCTTATCAAGGTTATAATAGGTATCCTTAATATATATAGCGTTAGTATAGTTATTTTTTAGCTATTTAATTAAAGCTTTAGCATTTTAGATTATACTAATATAGGTAAGTAGTAGTAATACTAAGTTAATAGTATTACTACTAATATAGAAGGTAATATAATCTAGCCTCTTACTATCTAAATAGTTATTTATAGCCTTAAGATATATTATAGTATAGTATAGCTTGAAATTAAATATAAGGTTTTTACTATTATATTTATTTTAAATACCTATAAAGATAGAAACCTCTACTAGTTTAAGTAGAGTAGAAGAGGAAGTTTTACTAGATATAGTTAAAATAGATATTCCCTTATAGAAGTAATAGTTATTATCTTTAACTAACTAAAAGTAGTAAGTAATTATAGTAATTATAATATTAATTATATTTCTAAAAGGTGTTAAAATATTAGAATAGTTAAATAGGTGTTTAGGTAAATAAGATTAGCTATATTTAGGGGAGATACTAAAATATATAGTAAGCTTAGTAGATAATTACTTATTAAACTCTTTAAGCTTTAGAACTTAAGCTTAAAGAGTGGTTTTCTCTATAATAAGTATATTAACTTAGTACTAGAGGTTATTATTCTAAGCTTTAAAAGTAGTAACTTTATAGTAACTACTTAGACTAAATAGGTTTATAAATATTTAAGTAGTGTAGTTAGCTTTTAGCGTAGTTATCTTACTATTTAGAGTATTATTTATAAATTAGAAAGCTTTAATCTTAGATTATAGAGAAACTTCTTTAGTAGTATTTTTATAAAAAGCGTCTTCTATAAACTTATTAAAGATATTTATATATAACTTAAGCTAAGTAGTATATTAATAAAAAGCTTTAATATTATTAGTAATATAAATAAAATTAGTATATAGCATCTAAGCTTCCTAGCTTTAAATAATATATTATTTAATTTAGCTAGTAACTTAAATAAAGAGGTTTTTAAGGTTATTTTTATATACTTTCTTAAATACTTAATAGTTCTATAAATGCTTATTATTATTACTAAAGAGATTAAAGTTTTTAATAATAAGGTTATTACTATTAAACTATTTATATATAATCTTTATATAGTAAATATAGTCCATAGTAATAATTTTAAGTAGAAGGTTCTTAATAGGCTAGATATAAATAAAATAATTAAGGTTTACTATAGCAATCTTTAGTATAAAGCTTTAAGCGCCCTTAAGTATCTTATATATATAGCGTTAGTGCTCTTTTAGCTACTTTAGAGGCTTAAGCACTTTCTATATATTTCAAACAAAGCATAAGCTACTTATAGTACTATAGCTATAATAGTACTTAGTTAAGCTATCCTTATTTTTCTCGCTTTTATACGCTATTTCTAATTAATATAGAGGGTATATAATTAGTTAGATTAATAAGTATAACAAATTAAAATATATTAGGGTATATTATTAACTATATTTATAGCGTTTTAAGTTAAGTTATTTTTAGCTTTATATATAAGGTTTATATAATAGGGTTTTTCACTATAGATTAGCAGTTAGTACTTCTAAGGAAAGTTAATATTATACTTCTACTGCTAGAGATAAATTAATTAATAGTTAAACTTAATATACTATAATAGCAAGCTTTATAAGTGATAGCTAATGCGTAATAGGTATTAACCTAGATTAATTAATATTAAGTTATAGAAGGAAAAAGTTAGAAGTGGGGGCGTAGGCGCGTAAGGGCTCTATAAGCGCGCCTAGCGCTCACCACAGGTCACATGCCTAAGTATGTGACGCGCTCTAAGGCAGGCATAGCGCTAGCGCAATAACAATTATAACTTAAAAAGTTTATAAAGTAAGAGTTATAGTGTAGGTGCTTTTAAAGTCTTCTAGTTAGAGGTCTCCTCTTATAATAATTTATGCTTTTATGTTTATAAGATATCTATCTATATTAAGCTTATAAGTAAAGACTTATTTTAAAGAGAAGGGTTTTAAATATACTCTTAAGTAGTT
This sequence comes from Colletotrichum viniferum, assembly GCA_020226115.1. Classification (NCBI taxonomy): domain Eukaryota; kingdom Fungi; phylum Ascomycota; class Sordariomycetes; order Glomerellales; family Glomerellaceae; genus Colletotrichum; species Colletotrichum viniferum. The sequence goes on from JAGFBE010000018.1 coordinate 914,443, forward strand.
TAGAAGCTTCTAAGTCCTAAAGTTAAAAGTTTTCTTAAGCTCTTTATAGTATATAGTAATAAATAACTTCTAGAGCTACTTAGGAAGCTTTTTAATTTCTTTCTAAGTTTTTAGAAGTAGTAGTAATTAGATATAATATATTTTATTAGATTATAAGAAGGGGTTAAAAAGAAGTATTAAAACTAGTTTTTTATAGACTTTATTTTTTAAAAGTTTAATAGTTTTAACTTTTACTACTTTATAAAATATATAGTAAAGTTTTTTACTTTTTTTAATTACTTTCTATTTTTCTAATATAAAAGTTATAAATAAGTTATTTTATTTCTATTTATTAGTTATATAGTTTTTATTTTCTATACTAATAGTGTTATAAATATAAGTAGTAAAAGTATTTTTTAGTTTACTTTAGAAACTACCTCTTTTATAAAAATAAATCTAAGTATAAGTCTTTTTTATATATAAACGTTTTTATTTTAGTTTAGAGGTTCTTTTTTATATACGTCTAAAGTTAGGCTAATTTTTTTAAAAAAGTGAATTCTTATAAAAGCTATTTATATTTATTAGTTTAAAGTTTCTTATATCTTTTAATAAAAACTCTATTTTATTAGTTATTTCTAGCTCTTTTTAAGTTTCTAAAGTAGTAGTAGTAATATTACTTTTAAAACCTCTATTACTTAAAAGCTTTAAAGTTTATTTAAAAGAGCACTTCTAAGAGACTAACTATTAAGTTTAAAAAACTACTTAAGAGTAAAAAAGCTATACTAAATAGTCTTAGATATAGTTTTTCTATTTTCTACACTTTATAATAACTAATATATTATAATTTCTTTATTAATTATAAAATTATTTTTATCTAAAATACTAAAGCTTATAAGTATATTAGAAACTAAAAGTAATTTCTCTATATCTTTTATAATAGCTTCTATATCTATAAGTTTTATATCTTCTTTAATAACTTTTTTTAAATAAAACTTATATTTATTAAATATAATATTTTATAAAATAATAACTCTATTAAGTATTAAAACTTAGATCTTATAGAGGTTATATATATTTAGTATATATCTTATAAGATATTTAATATAGCTATATAGAATTACTTTAAACTTTTTCTTCTTTATTTCTCTTTTTCTTTCTCTCTTAAGAATATATACTTTATAACTATAAGTATATATTTCTCTTTAGTAAAGTTAAGTTTTAAGGTTCTATAATATACTATAAGCTAAAACCTATATATAAAGATACTCTTAAACTATTTCTCCTTAACTTTATTAAGAGAGTTTTAGTTTATTAATATATAAAGCTTTATATTATATAGAAAGATATCTATAAATATTAATTTATTTTATAGCTTAAATAGAAGTTTTACTAAGTTTAGTATCTATATACTTTATATAATTACTTTTCTTTTACTCTCTTTTCTTTACTAACTAGCTTTTTTATATAAAAGGAGAGAAGTTTAATATTAATACTATTCTCTTAAGCTTATTACTAGTATTTAGTTATTTTTTAGATTATCATAATAGATCTATTAATATTCTATTTAATTTTATAAATAAGGAGTTTTTTTTACTTAAAAGCTTAGTTTTTAAAGGTTTATAATATTTAATAAACTTTATAGTAAGTTTTAGTTTTAAAATAAAATCTAAAAAGCTTTTTTATATATTTATCTCTAATTATAAAAAGCTATAAAGCTTCTAAGTAAGCTTTTAAGTAGTTAAACAAGTTTCAAGAGATATACTAGTATAAGCGTTTATTTTTAGATTTAAATAGTTTTTATAGAATAATTTATTATATATAAGTAGTAGAATAATCTTTATATTTTAAATAAGTTAGTTTTTTAATTTCTACTTCTTAAACGTCTTAAACTAAGTATTTAAAAGCTTTCTAGTTAAAGTATTTAGTTCCCACGTACTAAAAATAAATATTATCTTTATATATAAGTTTAAAGTTATAAAAGAATTACTTTTAAAAAGTTACTATTACTAATTAAGTAATATTTATAACTTCTAAGTAATATATAGTAAAATAGCTTTATAATAAGAGTAGAATAGAGTAGTTAGAAATAGATTTATATTTAAAAAATAAGATATTATTAATATATATAAATATCTAAAATAGAGTTCTAGCCTTTTTATAGTAGATTTTATTAGTATATTTATTTAGCTAAATATTAGTACTTTTAAAAGAGAATTCTAAGATAATATTAGTTTTAAATCTCTTAATATAAAATATATTCTTAAGAATAAGATCTTCTATTAGTTTTCTACTAAACTTATAAAAAGTTTTAGAAAGAACTTTTATACTTACTTTATAAACTATAAAAATTTAATTTCTTATAATAACTTTTTTAAACTTTTTAAGAGGTTTATAATTTTATAAGTAGTTTAAATTATTCATAATATAGTTTAAAACTAAAGTATTTTAAACTATAGAGAGCTATAAAAAGCTATTAAGTTCTCTATTTATATTAAAAATAGATTTAAATCTCTCTTTAAACTATTTGAAAATAGCTAAACCTATATATAGTAGAGTAAATATAATAATAACTATATTATTAAAGTATAATTTACTTTTAGGAATATATCTTTTTATTTTTATAATATCTTATAGTTTAAGCTATCTTTTATGTTTTAGGTTTAAATAGATTAATTTCTATTTTTTTAAAAGAACTTTAGTTTTAATATTATTTTAGATTTCAGTATTAAATTTTAAATTTAGCTAATAAGTTACTTTATTTATTAATATAAGCTTAATCTTTATATAATCTTTAAGAAATTAAATACATTATAAAGCTTATGTTTTACTAATAAATTTCTAGTATAAGTATTATTTATTTCTTTTTAAATATCTCTAGATCTCTAAAACTTTTTATTTTTAGTTTTTAATCTTTTAGAATTAAATCTTCTTAAGGTTAAACTTAAGGTTTATAAGTTATTAGATCTATTTCTAATTATTAGAAATACTCTATTAATTTTAAACTTCTTCTATTAAGAGTTTAAGTAAATAATCTTTATAAAGACTTTTATATAGTTTTTAAAATTAGAAATTAGTTTTAATTTCTCTTTATAAATAATAAGATTCTAGATTATTTTTTATACTTAATTAGAAGTAATTTAAACCTTAATAACTTATAGAAATTATTCAATTATAAAAGGTTTTTAGACTTCTAAAATCTTATAAGTTAATATTTAATAGTAATAATTGATCTATTTATTATAGAAGTTTATTAAGCTAATATTAATATTAGTAGCTTTATAAAGAATCTCTAAGTAGTTCTTTTTTATAATAGTATTTATAGCTAAATTACTTTTTATAAACCTACTTTTAAGTAGTTTAACTACTATTTAAAGAGAGAATAATCTATTACTTTTATTATTTAAAATAGTTTAGTTTATAGATTTTTATAAGAGAAATAATACTAAAGTAAGATTTATACTTTTTTATAACTTAGAAGTATTTAGAGTATATAACTTATATAGAACTAGTATTTTATATTCTAATATAAACTTAAATAAGACATAGTTCCTATTTAGTCTATTTAAAATCTAAAGTTTAATTATATTTATAAGTTTTTTATTAATATTTATAAAAATTTAGCTTTAGATCTATTTTTAAAGCTATTCTTTAGTTTTTAAGTTATTTTAAGCTTTAGTTACTAAAATAAACTCTTATTTAATAAATATTTTTTATCTAATTTAAAAAAGAAATCTTTAGATATAATTAATACTAGCTTAATAAGCTTAAGAAGAACTTAAAAGTATAGAAGTATAGAAGTATATATACGTATAATAGAGTATATAGATTTTAAAAAATATATAAGTATAAAAGAAGCTAAAACTTAAGAGACTTTATTTTTATTAGATTCTTATTATTATTAAGAATTATCTACTTTTAACTACTTTTCTTCTTAAGTTTTACTTACGTTTTATTTCTTAAGGTTTTCTTTATAAGTATTCTATTTCTCTTTATTGAGTATATTAATATACTTTTTAAGAAATAAGATATTTATTCTATTTATATTTCTAAAAATAAGTATATTAAGTCTATTAGAGTTAATAGAATTTTAGATATTAAATATAATAAAAATAACTTCAAAATAGTTAAACTAAACTAGTTAGTTTTTATATATTTTTAATTTAATTTATATACTTTTAAAATAAAAACTAATCTTAGAGGCTTTAATAGAAAAAGAAGATATCTTATACAGTATAAAAAAAGTAGTTATAAGTAAATAGAAATATAGAAAAAAAAGAGAGAAATTTACTTACTTTATAAAATATTCTAGTAGTAATAAAGGGTAAAATTAAAGTTCCAATAAACTAAGTTTATAACTTCTAAGAACTAGTAGTTAGAAAAGACTAAAAAGTTTATAAAAAGGTGTATATTACTTAGGAGGAGGTTACCCTCTTAAGTGTCTTTAAATTATAAGTTTATAAGGCTTATATTAGTTATATAACCTACTACTTTAGTGAGGCTTACTAAGGGGGGCTACATAAAGCAGAAGATATATTATAAAACAAATTATTACATCTTAGTTAAAAATTCCCTATGTATTCTAATAGAAACTCTATTCTATTAGTAATTTCTAGCTTTTTTTAAGTTTCTAAAGTAATAATAGTAATATTATCTCTAAAACCTCTATTATTTAAAAGCTCTAAATTTTATTCAAGAAGGGTATTTCTAAATAATTAACTATTAAATTTAAAAAACCACTTAAAAAAGAACGCTATACTAAACAATTTTAAATATAATGTTTTTATTTTTTATATTCTATAGTAACTAGTATATTATAATTTTTTTATTAATAATACAATTATTTTTATTTAAAATACTAAAACTTATAAATGTATTAGAAATTAAAAATAATTTCTCTATATTCTCTATAATAGCCTTTATAACTATAAATTCTATATTTTCTTTAATATTGTTTTTTAAATAGAACTTATTTATATTAAATATAATATTTTATAAAATAATAACTTTTTTAAGTATTAAAATCTAAATTTTATAGAGATTATATATATTTAATATATACTTTATAAGATATTTAATATAGCTATATAGAACTACTTTAAACCTTTTTCATCTATTCTTTTTTCTTATTTTCTTTTAAAAATATATATTTTATAACTATAAGTATATATCTCTCTTTAGTAAGATTAAGTTTTAAAGTTCTATAGTATACTATAAAGGCTACTAGCCTTATATTGTGAAATTTAACTAGTATTAACTGCAAAAGCTAGACTGGTCTTTTTGCCTTCTACTAACAACTTTTAGGTTATATAACTATAGTTTAGACTTAGATATTATCTTCACCTCTATAATCCTCTATTAGTCTATTAGGACTTCAAATATCATTATAAGCTTCAACTGCTCTCCTCTAGCTACTTCTATCTCTATTAGTCCCTTTGATCTCCTGCTCCTCTAAGCTGTACCTACTTTTTATTAACGCTATATTTAATTTACGCCTATCTTCTATTAAAGTCTTCTCTACTATTTAGATATCTATACTCTCTGCTAAGTATAGAGGCCTTAAAGCCTCTATACTATTACGCCATTTAGATAATATCTTCTACTTTACTATGTAGTTTTAATATAAGAAAAGCCCTATTACTATTAGCTATACTCTCGCTATATTTACTCTTTCTAACTTACTAACTTTTTAAGCCATTTTAGCTATTTTAAAGAAGTCTATTAAGTAGTTATAAGCGTTAGAATTACTATTAGTAGTTTTAACTATATTTATATCGATCTTAAAACTATACAAGTATAATCTATTATACTTATTAACTATTTTAACTAAGTATTTTTAAGTGAATTTAAGTAGAGTTATTTTATTCGTATAGAGAAGCTTACTATATTTAGAACCTTTAGTTTTATTAACTTTAGTTTTATAGATTAACTTATTTAGCGTAGCTTTATTTAGCTTATATATAGGCATAATAAAGGGGAAGGATATTATAGTTATTATTTATATAGGAGGATATGAGGAATAAGCTTAAAGCTTCGTTTAAATAGTTAAGTTTTTATACTATAGCTATATGAATCTTTTTAGCTATAAGTTATATTATTAAGTTTATACCTTTAAGTATAAGTTTAAGCTATTATTAAGCTTTAGCTATATTATAAATAATACTCTTATAAATAATAATATTATAAACGACGCTTTTACTAATATGTTTTACTGCTCTACTGCCTATTTACCTACTTATTTGCCCTCTTCTACTAGGGATAAGTTAAGCTGAGCGTTAATAACTAGTTATATTGAGATTTATTTATTTATTTCATTAAGATTAAATATAGGTTAAAGTGCTAGTATTAGGTTTTAATACTATAAAAAAAGTATAGAGTGAACTATAATACCTACTTATATAGGTTAACTAGACTGCTAATATAGTATACTATAAACTAAAGCTTATATATGAAGATATTTTTTAAACTATTTCTATTTAATTTTATCAGGGGATTTCTAGTTTATTAGTATATAGAACATTATATTATATAAGAAGATACTAATAAATATTAATTTATTTTATAGTTTAAAAAGAAGTTCTATTAAGTTTAGTATCTATATATTTTAAATAATCTTTTTTTATTTTCTCTCTTTTACTAATTAGCGTTTTTATACAAAGAGGGGGAAGTATAATATTAATATTACTCTCTTAACCTTATTATTAATATTTAGTTATTTTTTAGATTATAATAATAGATCTATTAATATTTTAGTTTATTTTATATATAAAAAATCCTTTTTATTCAAAGACTTAATTCTTAAAAGTTTATAGTATTTAGAAAGATTTATAGTAAGTTTTATTTCTAAAATAAAACTTAACAAATCTTCCTATATATTTATTTTTAATTATAAAAAGCTGTAAAGCTTTTAAATAAGCTTCTAAATGATTAAATAGGTCTTAAGAAATATATTAATATAAACGTCTACTTTTAGATTTAAATAGTTTTAATCAAATAACTTATTATATATAAATAGTAGAATAATTTTTATATTTTAAATAGATTAGTTTTCTAATTTTTACTTTTTAAGCGTTTTAAACTAAATATTAAAAACCTTTTAGGTAAAATATTTAGTTTATAGATATTAAAAATAAATACTATTTTTGTATATAAGCTTAAAGTTATAAAAAAGTTGTTTTTAAGAAGTTATTATTATTAATTAGATAATATTTATAACTCTTAAGTAATTTATATTAAAATAAGTTCATAATAAAAGTAAAATAAAGTAATTAGAAAAAGATTTATTAGATAATTTAAAGGTATACCTCTTCTATTCACTTTATACTAGAGGGCTTAAAGCCTTAATATACTACATTATTACTTAATATTAAACTATGCGCTACTAAGAAACCATTTATAGGAAGGAAACTCAAGCTATAAGCGCAGTATATAATAAAGTAAGCAATATAAGCACTTAATACTATAATTTAATTAGCTAGTAGCTATAATACCCTACTATATATATAAGACTAGTACTCTATATATATAGTAGGTCTTTAACTAATTAGAAGAGAGGAAAAGAGGTTTCTATAGCTAGGATCAAACTAACGCCTATGCGTTTAAGCAACGCATAAGCCTACTAAGCGCATACTACTGCGCTATATAAGTATTAGAAATAAATTTATATTTAAAAACTAAAATATTATTAATATATATAAACGTTTAAACCAAAGTTTTAGCTTTTTTATAGTAAATCTAATCAGTATATCTATTTAGTTTTAATTTCTTATAATAACTTTTTTAAACCTCTTAAGTAGTTTATAATTTTATAAATAGACTGAATTATTGCTAATATAATTTAAAACTATAATATTATAAACTATAAAAAGCTATAAAAAGCTATTAATCTCTCTATTTATAGTGAGGCATCTAGTGATATACTATACGCCTTATGAGGAAGCCTTAGTAAGCACTTACTAAAGAGTGGATTATATAAGCTGTATAGGCTTACTACGCTTAGGATATAAGGTATGCTAAAAGCGTAATATCCTCTTAGAAAAGATATACCTTTATTTAACTCTTCAGTCTCCTCTAACTATTACTCACATTGTAGTTATAAGCTTAGCTTATTAAAAAAAGTTTTCTTTTTTTTTACCTCTATTTTTACTAATAACATTATAACTATTTATAAGAGTAAGTAGAACTCTCTTTTTTCTCTTTTTTAATTATTTTTATCTAACTAACTACTAAGATATCTACGTTTATTATAAACTAATTCTTAAGTTCTAAGCGCTTCTTAAAGACTTAAGAGGATTAGAATAGCTAGATTGTCTCTCTTAAGTTTAACTACGTTTTTATAGAAGTTTAGAAATATATTAACTTAAGTACTCTAGATATATTAAACCTCTTTAAGGATGAATATAAAACTTTTTCTAATATTATTTCTTTTATAAAAGGGGACTATATTTAGTATATAAGTGAGTATTTAGAATACTATTACTATTAAGTTACTAAGAATTAAAGTTTTAAAGAGATTTTATTTTTCTCTTTTTCTCTTAAGCTTAAGTATCTTATAAAGCTATTAATTAAAAATCTAATACTTTTTAATTATTATAAACTATATTTTCATATTTAAGAGATTTAAGCTAAATATAAGAGAGATATTTAAGTAATAGAGTTTTATAAATATTAAGAAATCTAAAACTAAGTTATAAAAATAGTTAATAAGAATCTCTTAAACTTTGTCTAGCTTAAACTTTTAATAAAAGCTAAGCTTAAATAGAAAACCTAAAGAAATATTTTTAAAACATTTTAAGTTTCTAAAATATCTTAAGAGATAGTTATAACTTAAAGAATAGTTATAACTTATAATAGAGCTTAAGCTACTATAGCTTTAGTATTTAATAATAGAACTTCTTATTATACTTTCTAAATAGTAATCTATATCTTAAAGAAATATCTTATAAAAGAGGTATTAATAATTATTATAACTATAAGAGAGAAATATTTTAATATATTTAAGAAGATATCTTACTTATTAATTAACTTCAAGAATTTCTATACTCTCTAGTTTATAGCTTTTAATAAAGGTTTAAACTATAGTATTTTAGAAGTATAGAAAGTATTTATAGTATAAAACGTCTTTTAAATAATCAAAGTTTAATTTATTTCTAACTAGATTACTTAGTATTTTTAGAATTATATAGCTCTTAAGGAAAATAGCTAGAAAATACCCTCTTTTAAAGAAATAAGAACTTTATTTAAAGGAGTTATAAATCTATAAGTATAATAGAAAAAGGAGTACTTAAATAGCTATTTTATAATATTTAAGAGAAAACCTAACTTATAGCTAAACTTAGTTTGCATTAAGGTATACTTTAAGCTTTAAAACCCCTTAAGTAATACTTAAAACTACTCCTACTTTAATTAAATAAACTTAAACTTTAAAGCTTAATATGTCTAGTTTTTTATAAAATATATTTAAATAAAGTTCTCTTTCATAAGAAAATATTTATATAGATATATGTTTTGAATTATTTAGTAGTAAAAAAACAATATTAAAAATAAAGCTCTAAATAAGAAATATAAACCGTTTTATAAAGCTTTTATTGAGAATAAATAAGCTATTACTAAAGAAAATATTAAGTTAAAAAGATAGAGTTATACTTCTATAAGTATTCTTTTAAGTAATTTTACTACTATAGCGGTTTTTTAGTTTATTTTAAACTTTTTTCTCTTTTAAGAGGAGAGAGAATTTTTAATTAAAGCTTTTTCTATAAATATTATTAATCTTACTCCTTTTTAGTATTTAGCTATATTAGATATTAAAGCGTTTACTTATTTCATTAATAATTTTAATTTTTTTAAGGATTACTAGAAGCTAGATAAGCTAAACTAAGTTATAGCTAGCTTATAATCTCTCTATATTAGAGAAATAAGTATAAAAGTCTTTAAAAACTCTCTAAATAAACTAAAAGAGGTTAGTATAGAAGATCTTACTTTAAAAAATATCTTTTATATAGAGGGTTTCCATACTAACTTAATCTCTAAATACTACTTTAAGATAGCTAGCATTTAGTACTATAGAGGTATTAATAAGCTTTACTTTAGAAATAATAGAGGTTTTACTCTCTATAAGCTTATTTATAATAATAAAAAAGTACTTTTTTTAAATATAAGCTTTTTTCTAATTACTTCTTTATTTTAAGTTATTTCTTATTATATACTAATATAAGCTATCTTAGAGAAGTTAACTTTATTTATATAGCTATATCTAATAAGCTTTTATAACTATTCTTTAGGCTATAACTTATATATAGTGATTCTGCTTAGCTATAGTATCTTTACTTTAGTTATCTTAAGCTTAATATTTTTAAGTACTTAGTTAAAAATACTTAAGAAATAAAAATTAGAAGCTTAATGTAGTTAGAATATAAGGAATATATAGTAACTTATATATAATAAGTGATCTTAAAAGGACCTTTAGAAAACTATAGCTTATATCTATATTAGAGAATATTATAAAACTTTTTTAACTACTTAGTTACTCTATTAGAAGTTTTATAGCTTCTATTTATTAAACATAAATATTTTAGAAAAATTTATAGTTTTTATCTTTACTTGAAAATGTATTTTAAAGTATTTTATTTAATTTTAAGTTTTAAGAACTAGGTTTTTAAGTAAAAAGAAATATTTATTTATAAAATATAATAAAATAATAAGTAAATAGTTATTAAGATCCTTAGTTATACTAAATATAAGAAATAAGCTAGTAAAAAGAGGATTAATCTTAAGCTTCTTCTACTTTATATAAACAAGCTATTAAGAGGAATTAAGAAAACTAGAAAAAAAGCAATTACTAAAGGTATTAAAATGAGAGTAGTAGTAAACCTATTAAAAAAGCCTTAAAATAAATTAATATTTATAAGAATATTACTATTTAATATAAGCTTATACTTCTTAATAAATTAGAAGTTACTAAATAAGGTTTAATAGAAATAGTCTAAAAAGTATAAAATCTTATAAGTATTAGTTTATAAAGTCTTAAGATCTCTTAACTTTTAACCTTCCTAGAGAGAAATCTATATTTATAGTTATAAAGTATATTTTTTAAGAAGAAAAAGAGAAAAAAAGATAGAGAGAAAAAGGTTTAAAGTAGTTTTATATAGATATACTAGATATCTTATAAAATATATACTAAATATATATAATCTTTATAAAGTATAGATCTTAATTTTTAAGAGAGTTATTATTATTTATAATATTATATTTAATAAGAGTAAGTTTTATTTAAAAGAGAACTCTAAAGAAGTTTTATAGGTTAAAAAAGCTAGAGTAATTATAAACTTTATTAAAGAGCTAGTTAATTTTCTAGCTTAATTTTATAAAGTTTTAATATTCTTATAGAAGATAATTTTATCTTAAGAGAAGAGGTTATTATATAGATATTATAATAAAGTATAAAAAGTAAAAAGTTAATTAAGAAAGTTTAATAAGCTTTATTTATACTTAAGTATATATCTAACTTATTTAGTGAGAGATATCTTAGAAGTAGCATTCTGATTATTATTTTTAAAATAATAGAAAAGCTAAATATATTAAATAGAGAAGAGCATTTAACTGTAAATAAAGTTAGCTTAAGATTAGTAGTAGAGTTACTTAAAAGATATAACTCTTTAGATTTAGTTAGTAGCTTAAAAAAAAAGCTTTTTTTAACCTTAAGATTAGCTTAACTTAAAAAATATTAGTGAAGAAGCTTTATAGCTACTATAAAAGCGTTTATATACTTATAAGGTATAAAATAAGTTAAACTTAAGTTAGTAAATTACCTCTATTTAAATGAGGGCTTTCGCACTTATAGCTAATATACTGTTTATATTTTATATTACTGTAGAGTAAATAAAAAATCTTTTTTTTGCTATTTTTATACTATTTTAGTAAAAAGAAAATAAAACAGACTTATAGTATAATATATTATATTTAGTAGTATAAAATACTATATAGAGATTCCTAAAGAAGAACTTCCTTTATAAAATAGATCTATAGAAGTAGAAGCTAAAGTTTCTTCTTAAAAAGAAAGATAAATTATATTATATTATACTTCTAGCTTTTCTAAAAAGTTAGACTAATCTAGAGAAGCTGCTTAAAGATATATAAATACTATTCTATATAGCTGCTTATAAAGAGATCAGAAAATTACTCTATAAAAGAATATAGAGGTTAATAGACTGTAGATATATATACTTAAAACCTTTCCCTCTAAAGTAGGTATTCATTTATAAGTTTAATAAGAATAGTTACTTAGGTTAGTATAAAGTAAAGATCTATATAAGGAAAGATCTCTAGAAGAGAGAATTAGAGGAGATATATATAGTAACACTTATAGTATATATATTTAAAGTTATTATAGTATTTATAATAGAGTTTAATTTAGAAATACTTTAATATAATGTTATTAATATGTTTCTTAATATAGATATATCTAAACATAGAGTACTAGTTATTTATAAGCTTCTCTTTATAAGTATAATACTTTTTATAGATTATATTATTAAACGCTTTAATAGTAAATATATTAAGTTTAAAAAAGCATTCTATAGACTTTATAATATATTACTCTTATAATATAAAAAGTTTGATTTAATACTCTAAAGCTTAAAGCTTAAAGCTTTAAAAGAGGATTTATATCTTTTCTAAAACTTAAACTAAAAAGCTTTTATTATCTTCTATATTAATAATATCTTTATGCTTTTTTATAAAGATAACAAAAAGTATTGAAAGAAGGTAATTAATAAAATAATAGAAGTTTATAAAGTTAAAAAGTAAAGTTCTATAGAATAATACTTTAAAGTGTAAATTATTAGAGATTATATAGCTTAGAAAATCTATTTTATTTATAATTTATATATATAAAAGATTACTACTTATTTTAATCTCTGTAATAAGGTTTATTATTTTATATTACTTCTTCTAGAGAAACTTATAAAAAATAAAAGTAAGTAACTTTTAGTAAGTGAAGTTACTATAAGAAATAGTAAGATCTATTTTATATATAGCTATTTTCTTATAAGTAGATATAGTTCTTTTATTTTTAGTTTTCTTATATTTTTTTATAAACCTCTCTAAAGAATATATTTATATAGTAAAATATACAATTTGTTATCTTTTTAGTATTTACTATTTTATAGTTTATTTTAGTAGGTTAAAAGGTACGCTTAGAAGTATAATAGTTCTTTTTATTACTAGAGATATCTTATTTATAGATAATTTAAAATCTTATTATTATTATAGGCTACACCTACTTATTACATCTAGGCGTTACTATAGACCTATAGAAATTCTACCCTTAGCGACTGCGTTTACTTAATAGGTACCCTATACTTATTTTTTCTCTATATAAGGAGTATCCTAAAAACTTCCCTCTTTTAGCTTAGATTACTATAATTAAAATACCCCTAAGTTAAATAAATTATAAGCTAGCCTTTTCATATAATTAAGCTTCTATTAAACGCTTACTTTACTAGTTATATAGTATAATAAATAGTAGGTAAGAAATAGAGCTAACTAGGCCTAAAGTAGTTAGGCTAGAAGTAGTATTAAGAAGCATATAAGCGTTTGAATAAATCTATACTATAATTACTAAGCTAAATAACTAACTTAATAATATATTAACCTTACTATAAGTTATTAATAAGCTAATTATAAAGTTAATATAAATAGTAATAAGTAGTAATATTTTAGTACTACTAGTATTATACTTTATAGCGCTTCTACTAGTACTACTATTAGTACTACTACTCTTAAAGCTAGATATTACTTAGGAAATAAGTAGTATTTAACACTTAAAGCTCTTCTTTAACTTTCTAAAGTTTAGAAGAAGTTATAATAAGTATACTACTTAGATATAATAGATATATAATAAGGTTAGAATAGATTAAGCTTTCTACTTAAGTAATTAAAAAGCTTAATACTTAATTAACTTCTATTTAGAACTAAAAGTGTAGTTAGTAGTTATAGCTTTCTATAAATCTAGTAGTAATAATAGTTTATTTTAGCTAAACGTCTTTTTAGTATATTTAAACTATACTTATAGTAACTTAAATATTAAGAGTAAAGCTTTTAGAAAGCTATTAAAGCTTAAAATAAAGTATAATAAATCTTTCGCTTTATTTTTACTCTACTTTAAATATACTATTATAGAAGTAAGTAGTATAATATAACTAGATAGAGTCTAAATTAACTACTTATAAAAGGTATTATTCTATAAGCTCTTTAACTACTTAGTTAACTACTTAACCTCTTATAAGTATACTAAGTATATAAGCTTTATATAGAATATTATATAGAAACTAAAAAGATTATATTATATTTATAATATTATATATTAGCTTATAACCTTTAGAATAAAATTATTACTTACTAAGGTAAATATAGATAGAGATACTAAGATAATAAGGTTAGTATGCGCTTTATATAATAGAATAGATAAAAGCTTTAATAAGGAAATATATTATTATTTTAATTATAACTAGATTAGCTATTTATAAAGAAATTATTAGAAATTAAAAAGATTAAAAGATAGTTTTAGAGTAGTAAAAGTTATTAAAGAAGTACTATACTAAAACTTAGAAGAAGATAAGAAAAAAGAGGATATTTCTAATTTAGGAAATAAGTAACTTTAGTGTAAAATTAAATATTAGGGATAATAAAAGAAGAGTAAGCTAAATAGGAGCAATTTTAATTAGAATATAGTATAAATAAGCCTTCTATAATATTAGTAGTTAGAGTTAATAAAAGTACTTCTATTAATATTTTAATAAACTATGGTTATAATATTTATATAATAGTAAATTATTAATATGCCTACTACTTCTATTTACTATATATTAACTACTAAATATAGTAATTATATAACTTTACTAATAACTTAGCTTAAGCTAAAGCAAAAAGTATAGCTATATTATACCTTAAAATTAGAAATTATATATAGTAGCTTTTTACCTATATAGTAAAGAGATTAGATACTAATTTATTCCTAAAGAAGCTATAAATAGAACAAAATAGTATTATATATAATATAGTAGAGAAATAAGTGTTCTATAGGAAAGTAAGAGTTACTATTACTTTATAAGAATAAGATAAACCTTAAAAAGTAAAGGAAATCTAAGAAGTTTACTAACTAAATATTACCTCTTTTATAGTAATTTACTAGAAAGTTAGTAGAAGTTAGATATCTAAAGTAGCTATAGAAATATAACCTATAAATTTAAGAGATATTAAAAAAGTACTTAAGATAAAAAAACTAGAAAACTATTTAGGGAAACTACTATAGTATATTTATAATAAGTTTATAGAGCTTTTTAAACTTACTAAGTTATATTTTTTATTTTTAAGTTACTTTAGTATAAACTATAAAATCTACTTTAAGTATAGTACTTCTAGTTAAAAAGTACCTTTATTTTAAAGCTCTTTCTATAGTATATTAAGAGAAGAGTTTCTAATACTTAAAAAGATACTCACTAACTTACATAATAAGAGCTTTATTTAAACTAATAAGTTTTCTACTAGTATACTAGTACTTTTTATTAGAAAACTAAGTAGAGGATTATAGTTTTATTATAACTACTAAGTATTAAATACTATTACTAAGTAGAACTACTACTTTTTATTTCTAATCTAAAAAGCTTTTTAAAAAAGTAGTTTAGTAAAATAGTATATTAAGTTAGACGTTATAGCTACTTTCTATAAAATTTATATAGTAGAAGGATATTAAGAGAAGACTACTTTTTGTATATAATATAAGCTTTTTAAGTAGCTAGTCTACTTATTTAGATTAAGTAGAGCTTTAGTAATATTCTAGTAGTATATTAATAGTATACTCTAAGAATTTCTTAATAACTTTATAATAATATATATTAATAATATATTAGTTTATAGTAGTAGCTTTTGAGTAAAGTATAAATGAAAGGTTTATAAAGTTCTTTAAGCTTTTAGAAAAGCTAGTTTTAACTTTAACTTTATAAAGTATAAGTTTTTAGTAAAAATAGTAGAATATATAGGATGTATTCTAAAATTAAGTAAAAATATTACTTATAATATAGAGAAAGTATAGTTAATTATTAAATAGGAAGCGCTTACTTTAGTAAAAAGGTTATAGAACTTCTTAAGGTTTACTAATTACTACTAAATATTTATATTAGAATACTTAGGAGTTATAGAACCTCTTACCCTTTTTATAAAAAAGAGAGTACTATTCGTCTAAGCTAAAGAATAGAAAGAAGTGTTCTAAACGTTTAAATATTACTTCTAGATTATACTAGTATTATATTATTTTAACCTATAAGCTTTAATAACTATTACAATAGACTACTTAAGGTTCACTTTAAGAGGTATATTAACTTAAAAAGATATATAAGGATAATACTATTTTATTACTTTTTACTTATTAAAGCTTATCTCTATTTAATATAACTATTTAATCTATAATAAGGAACTATTAGTAGTACTTACTTATTTAAGTATATAGAATACTGAATTAAAAAGCTACTTTAAGTTTAAGGTTTTAATTAACTATAAGAGCTTTAAATACTTTATATAGAAGTAGTATTTAATAGAGCGTTAAAGTTATTAAGTAGAATAGTTATTAAAATATAACTTCTATTTAGAATACTAATTAGACTACTTTGTAGCTATACTTAATATACTTTTATACTATAAATCAAACGTTTTAAAAGATTAAGAAGATAAATAAGAAAAAAGAAGAGTAATATAAATAATCTCTAACTCTACTTTTAGAAAAATATATAGGTTAACTATAGTAGAAGCCTTTACTATAATAGTATTTAAAGACTTAGCTTTATAGCGCGTTTAAGATAAAGTATAAGTAGATAATACTTAATATTAAAATATTTACTTAGTAGTAAAATATGGAGATTAAAGCTTATCTTCTTAGTTAAGCTTAAAACTATAGATTACTAAGTATAGTATAGATACTTTTAATTAATTAATATTTAGAGATTAGATCTAAGTATTAAGATTAATAGATAAAGACTACTTTTAAAATACCTTTTAAATATAGTTAATTTAGAAGTACTATAACTTAATAATAATAAGCTATTCTAGCTAGAATAATATATTAAGTATTTTATCTTAGTAGTACTTCTAGTTAAAGTAGTTATTAGCTATTTACTAATTTATAAGGAACTATAATAACTATAGTAAAAGAATAATATAGTAATAAGTAAAATATAGGCGCCTTTCTCTAGCTACTATTAGTAGTAGAATAACTATATTATAACCTTATTATAGACTTTATAATAGATCTTTTATATATAGTAAATATAGAGTTCTAATACCTTTAAGTAATAGTAGATAGATTTTTAAAAATAATAACTTTAGAGGGAATAATATCTATAGATATAGAAATATATATAGAACGCTTTATTAACTATTATTACTAGTTCTATAAAATACTAAAGTCTATTATTAGTAATAGAAGTAGTAACTAGATAAGCTAGTTTTAGTAATAGTTTTATATATTTATAAAGATTAAATAGCGCTTAAGTATTACTTTTTACTTATAGATAGATAAAGTAACTAAACGTTTTAACTAAGAAATCTAAATAGTTTTATAAATAATAGTTAACTTTACTTAAAATAATTTAAAAGTTTATTTACTTTCTATTTAACTAGTAATTAATAGCTATAATATAGCTATAACTAGAGTAAGCTTTTTTATCTTTACTTATAAGTACTATATTAACTTAGTACTTATAGTTTAGTTTACACTAGAATTAGTAAACTTATATAAGTTAGCTATTAATAAATTTATTAATAAATTTAAGTTAACTATAGAGCTAGTATAAGCTACTATTATAGCAGCTTAATAGATAATAAAGTAATTAGTAAATACTAAGAGAATACTAGCTAAACGCTATAAAATAAGTAATAAAGTTTAGTTATTATTAATAAACTTCTATATAGAATAGCTTTATAAAAAGTTAGATTAGTTATACTTAAAGTATAAAGTAACTAGAGTAATCTTACTAACTATAGTTAAGTTAAACGTTTTAAGTAAGGTTTATAACTATTTCTATATTAGCTTATTATATTATACTATAAATAACTTACTCTTAAGCTAAAAAGTTAATAACTTCTAACTACTACTTATCTTTAAAAATAGAGAGGATAAATAGAAGATTAGGTTAGTAGTATAGTAGAAGTATATAAGTAGAAGAAGATATTATAAAGTATTAGTTAAATAGATAAAATATAGTTAGCTTATTTAGAAACTTCTATAATCTTTATAGGATAACTAAGTAGTTAATAAGTTTGAAGAAAAATATAGCCCTATAGATAAAAATAATAGTAACTTCTAGTATATAGTATTATAAATATATAATAATAAGTAAATAAAAATAGAATAAAAGAATAGTAGTAAAATAACTTATAATTAAAAAGTTAAAGAGAAATAAAAAGACTCTATTATAGTATAAAGCTATAGAAAAGTATAATAAAACTAAAATAAGCTTAAGATAAGTAAATAATAGATAAAATAAAAACTTTAGAAGTAATCTTTCTACTTCTTTTATTTAGTATAAATAGTAATAGTAGTATTAGTAGGCTAAAAAGTAATTAGAATTTATAAATAGAAGTAAGATAGAAGTATAATAAACCTTATAGAGAACTTAAGCTATATCTAAATAAGCTTAAGTAAAATAGTATAATTAAGCTTTATTAAGCTTAACTAAGAGGGATATTAGAGTAGTAGTAGTAGTAAGAATATTAAGAATAAGAGTAGCTAGAGAACTAGTAGAAAGTATAAAAAAAGTATTAGCGTTAGTAGTAGTTTGAGTAGTAACTTTAGTAATATACTTCTCTTTAGTTTTAGTATAGATTTTATAGCTTTAAATAGAGATAGTATAAAGAAGCTTTATATAAGCCTTAATCTATAAAGAAAGCTAGTAAAAAGGTTAATATTTATACTAAAATAGTAAAATAATAGGGATTTACTAAAGTTTACTTATTAATATTATAATAAGTAAAATAGTTATAGCTAAGAGAAGTAAACCTTTTATAGTAGTAGATAATATTTTTATTATTTTAGTAGAATATTAGCTTTATAGAATTAAAATAGTAGAAGAGTAGTATATATATTAATATAAGTAGATTTAATAGATTTATTAGAACAGTAGATATAGTAAGTGATATTACTTAAAGAATAGTTAGTTTTATAACAACTAAAAAGTAATTAATTAATATATTTTACTTAAAGATATTATAATAAGTTATAATATTACTAAGTATTTTAGCTCTAGCTATAGTAGATATATACTTTAAATAAGAGACTTAGTAGATAGATCTTTAGGTTTTATTTAAAAGAATACTACTAAATATAAGCTAATATTTATAAAAACTTTAGTAAAATATTAAAAAGGTAATAAGTAAGTAGCTAAAAGATATAAAATAGTAAGCTTTTATATAGTAAAATAAGTAGAGAGAGACTAGAAGAGGTTATAGAGACAGTTATTTTTAAAGTTAAAGTTTTTAAAGATAAGCTTTTTAGCGCTAAAAAAGCTAGTAAACTTAGAGTAGTTAGAAAGTAAACTTTTAAAACTAATAAGAGGAGAAAACTCTATCTCTTTATTAAAGTTAGAGAGAGTAAGTTATATAAGGTTAATTATAGTAAAATAGTAGGAAAAAGATAAGTAATAATATATAAAAATGTAACGATCTATCTCATGATATATTCTCTGCTTTACGCAGCCTCTTTAGTAAGCCTCACTGAGAGAGTAGGTTATATAACTAGTATAGGCCTTATGAGCTTATAATTTAAAGATACTTAGGAGGGTAACTTCCTCCTAAGTAATATATACTTTTTTATAAACTTTTTAGTCTTCTCTAACTACTAGCTCTTAGTAGTTATAAACTTAGCTTATTAGAACTTTAATTTTACTTTTTATTACTACTAGAATATTTTATAGAGTAAATAAGTTTCTCTTTTTTTTTTATACTTCTATTTACTTATAACTACTTTTTTTATACTTTATAAAATATCTCTCTTTTCTACTAAAGTTTTTAAAATTAATTTTTATCTTAATAATATATAAGTTAAGTTGAAAATTTATAAAGACTAGCTAGTTTAGTTTAATTATTTTAAAATTACTTTTATTATATTTAATATCTAAGATTTTATTAACTTTAATAAACTTAATATACTTACTTTTAGAAATATAAATAGGATAAATATTCTATTTTTTAAGAACTAAATTAATATACTTAATAAAAAGAAATAGAATATTTATAAAGAAGATCTTAAGAAATAGGAAATAAATAGAACTTAAAAAGAAAAGTAATTAAAAGTAAGTAACTCTTAATAATAATAAGAATTTAGTGAGAATAAAGTCTCTTAAGTTCTAGCTTCTCTTATATCTATATATTCTTTAATATTTATATATTTTACTATATTTATATATACCTCTATATTTTTATATTTTTAACTTTCTCTTAAGCTTATTAAGCTAATATTAATTATACTTAAGGATCTCTTTTTTTAACTTAAATATAGAATATTTATTAAATAATAATCTATTTTAGTAGCTAAAGTTTAAAATAATTAGAAGACTAAAAAATAGGGTTTAAAATAGATCTAAAACTAAGTTTTTATAAGTATTAATAAGAAACTTATAAATATAGTTAAGTTTTAAATCTTAAATAAACTAAATAAAAGCTATATTTTATTTAAGTTTATATTAAGATATAAAATACTACTTCTATTTAAGTTATATATTTTAAATACTTCTAAGTTATAAAAAAGTATAGATTTTATTTTAGTACTATTTCTCTTATAAAGATTTATAAACTAAATTATTTTAAATATTAAAAGTAATAGATTATTTTCTCTTTAAATAGTTATTTAACTACTTAAAAGTAAGTTTATAAAGAGTAATTTAGTTATAAGAACTATTATGAAGGAGAACTACTTAGAAATCTTTTATAAAGTTACTAATATTAATATTAGTTTAATAAACTTCTATAATAAGTAGATTAACTATTATTATTAAATATTAACTTATAAGACTCTAAAAATCTAAGAAGCTTTTATAATTATATAATTTTGATAAGCTATTAAAGTTTAAATTACTTCTAATTAAATATAAAGAATAATCTAAGATCTTATTACTCATAAACAGAGATTTAAATTAATTTCTAACTTTAAGGACTATATAAAAGTCTTTATAGAGATTATCTACTTAAACTTGTAACAGAAAAAACTTAAAATTAGTAGAGTATTTATAATAATTAAGAATAGATCTAATAATTTATAAGTTTTAAGCTTAACTTTAAGAGGATCTAATTCTAAAAAACTAAAGTTTAAAAATAAGAAGTTATAGAAATCTAAAAATACTTAAAAAGAGGTTAAAAAATATTTATACTATGAATTTATTAGTAAAAAATAAATTTTATAATATATATAATCTCCTAAAGATTATATAAGAATTATATTCATATTAATAAGTAAAATAACTTACTAGCTAACTCTAAAGGCTACTACTAAAATCTAAAATAATATTAAAACTAAAGTTTCTTTAGAGAAATAGAAGTTAATCTACTAAAATTTTATAAATAAGAAATAGCTTAAGCTAGAGAATATCTTAAGAATAAAGAGATATACTACTAAAAGTAAATTATACTTTAGTAATATAGTTACTATTATGTTTATTCTACTATATATAAGTTTAGCTATTTTTAAGTAGTTTAAAGAAGGATTTAGATCTATTTTTAATATAAATAAAGAGATTAATAGCTTTTTATAGTTCTTTATAGTTTATAATACTATAGCTTTAAACTATATTATTAATAATTTAAGCTATTTATAAGATTATAAACCTCTTAAGAAACTTAAGAAAGTTACTATGAAAAATTAAAATTTTCTAGTTTATAAAATAAATATAAAAGTTTTTCTTAAAACTCTTTATAGGTTTAGTAGAGAATTAATAGAAGATCTTACTCTTAAAAAATATATTTTATATTAAGAGATTTAAAACTAATATTATTTTAAGATTCTCTTTTAAAAGTACTAATATTTAACTAAATAAATATACTAATAAGATCTACTATAGAGAATTTAGAACTTTACTTTAGATATTTATATATATTAATAATATCTTATTTTTTAAATATAAACTTATTTTTAATTACTCTATTTTACTCTTATTATAAACTTATTTTAATATAAACTATTTAAAAGTTATATATACTATTTAATTAATAATAGTAATTTCTTAGAAGTAACTTTTTTATAACTTTAAGCTTATATATAAAGAAAATATTTATTTTTAGTATCTATAGACTAGATATTTTAGCTAGAAAGCTCTTAAGTATTTAGTTTAAAACGCTTAAGAAATAAGAATTAAGAGACTAACTTATTTAAAATATAAAGATTATTCTACTACTTATATATAATAAATTATTTTATAAGGACAATTTAAATCTAGAAGTAGATATTTATACTAATATATCTTTTAAAACCTATTTAACTACTTAGAAGCTTATTTAAAAGCTTTATAGTTTTTTATAATTAGAAATAAATATATAGGAAAGCTTTTTAGGTTTTATTTTAAGAATAAAACTTACTATAAAGTCTTCTAAGTACTATAAACTTTTAAGAACTAGGTTTTTAAGTAAGAAGAACTTCTTATCTATAAAATAAAATAGGATATTAATAGATCTATTATTATAATCTAAAGAATAACTAAATATTAATAATAGACTTAGGAGAATAGTATTAATATTAAACTTCCCCCTCTTTATATAAAAAAGCTAATTAGTAGGAGAAATAGAGTAGAAAAAAAAGTAATTATATAAAGTATATAGATATTAAACTTAGTAGGATTTTTACTTAAACTATAGGATAAATTAATACTTATAGGTATTTTCCTATATAATATAAGTCTCTATATATTAATAAACTAGAAGTGTCTTAATAAGATTAAAGAGGAATAGTTTAAAAAACATCTTAGTATATAGGTTTTAGTTTATAGTATACTATAGAACCTTAAAACTTAATCTTACTAAAGAGAGATATATACTTATAGTTATAAAGTATATATTCTTAGAAAAGAAAGAGAAAGAGAGATAAAGAAAAGAAAGTATAAAGTAGTTTTATATAGCTATATTAGATATCTTATAAAGTATATACTAAGTATATATAACCTCTATAAGATCTAAGTTTTAATACTTAAGAGAGTTATTATCTTATAGAATATTATATTTAATAAAAATAAGTTTTATTTAAAAAAAATGCTAAAGAAGGTATAGAACTTATAGATATGAAAGCTATTATAGAGGATATAGAGGAATTACTTTTAGTTTTTAATATATTTATAAGTTTTAGTATTTTAAATAAGAATAATTTTATAATTAATAAAGAAATTATAATATATTAATTACTATAAAGCGTAGAAAATAGAAAAACTATACTTAAGACTACTTAATATAGCTTTTTTATTTTTAAGTAGTTTCTTAAACTTAATAGTTAGTTTCTTAAAAGTGCTTTTTCTAAATAAGCTTTAGAGCTTTTAGATAATAGAAGTTTTAGAAGTAATATTACTATTACTACTTTAAAAACTTAAAAAAAGCTAGAAATAACTAGTAGAATAGAGTTTATATTAAAAGATATAAAAAACTCTAGACTAATAGATATAAATAGCTCTTATAAGAATTTACTTCTTCTTACGGATTAATTTAACTTTAGAGATATATAAGAAGAAACCTTTAAGCTAAAGTAAAAGCGTTTATATATAAAGAAGACCTATACCTAGATTTAGTTTTATGAAGAGGGTGATCTCTAGAGTAAACTAAAGAGTATTTTTACTATTTATATTAATAATACTATTAATATAGAAAATAAGAACTATATAATTAATAAGTAAGAATAAAATAACTTTTTTATAACTTTTATACTAAAAAATAGAAAATTATTAAAGAGAGTAAAAAACTTTACTATATATTTTATAAAGTAGTAAAAGCTAAAACTACTAAATCTTTAAGAAATAAAGTTTATAAAGGATTAGTCTTAAAGTCTCCTCCTAACCTTTTCTTATAATCTAATAAGATATATTATACTTAAATATTACTACTTCTAAAAGTTTAATAAGAAATTAAAAAACTTTCTAAGTATTTTTAGAAATTATTTATTACTATATACTATAAAGAACTTAAAAAGATTATTAACTTTTAAACTTAGAGGGTTTTAAACTACTTAAGAGTGTACTTAAAACCTCTCCCTCTAAAATAGGTTTTTATTTATAAGTTTAATATAGATAGATATCTTATAAATATAAAAATATAGATTATTATAAGAGGGAACTTCTAATTAGAGGATCTTAAGAGTATTTATACTATAACTCTTACTTTATAAACTTTTTAAGTTATAATAGTAATTACTATATAATTTAACTATAAAGTGTACTAATATAATATAGTTAATATGTTTTTAAATATAAAAATACTAGAGGGAGAAGATCTAGTTATTTATAAAATACTATAAAGTATTAAGAAACTTATAAAGTATTTAGATTCTCTTACTAAATATATTATTAAACTAAATAGAGCTTTATATAGCTTTTAAGATATATTTCTCTTTTAGTATAAAGAATTTAGTTTTATTTTTAAAAGATTTAATCTATAGAAATTAAAAGAAAAACCTCTACTTCTTCTAAAACTCTAACTAAAAAGTTATAGTTATTTTCTATATTAATAACTTTCTTATTCTATTTTATAAAAATAATAAGAATAAAGCTTAAGAGGTTATTAATAAGATTAAAAAAAAGTATAAAATTAAAGAATAAAGAGATATTAAATAATACTTAAGAGTAAAAGTTATAAAAAACTAAAAAGCTTAAAAGATCTTTTTAATCTATAACTTATATATTAAAAAGGTTACTTAGAAGTTTAACTTATAAAATACTATATATCTATTAATACTTCTTCTTTAAATAGAACTTAAAAAGAATAAAAAGTAAATAATACTATAAGAGGTTAAAGTTTTTTAAAAAATAGTTAGGTTAATACTCTATATAGTAATATTTATAAAGATAGATATTATGTTTATAGTAGTACTTTTACTTAGATTTCTTATAAATCTATCTTAAGAGTATCTAGCTATTATAAAATATATTATATAGTATTTATATAGAACTTAATATTCTATAATTTACTTTAATATCTTAAGGGGTAAGCTTATAAATATATAGATCTTAGTTATAGTTATAGATACTTTATTTATAGATAATAAGATTATATAATAATCTTTATAAAGATATTTTATAATACTATTTAGAAGACTAATTTAATAGAAAGTAACTAAATAAGTAATAGTTATAATTTTAACTACTAAAGTAGAGCTTTTAAGCTTACTAGAGATAGTAAAAGAGATAGTAATCCTCTAGAAACTATTTAAAAATATTAAGTTTAAACTTAGTAATATATAGAATATTTACTATAATAACTAATAAATAATTAGATTTATTATAAGTAAAAAAGAGAGAATAAATATTGATTTAAGGTATATTCATATCTATAATATATAGTTGAAATAGAAGTATTAAAAAGGAAGCTTTTAAGTTATTTATATACTAATAAATAAGATATTTATAAATAGACTTATAAAAAACCTCTTATAAGTAAAGTTTAGATATTTTTATTTATTTTTAAACCTCATAGATATAGTATATGTAATTATAATATATTTATAAAAATTATACAAGTAAATAGGGATCTCTTATCTAATATAAAACTTAATAAAAACTATAAAAACTTAAAATAATTTTATAAGCTCTAATTTTAGTAAGTTTAAATACTAAAGAGGATAGTTTATAAACTAAATTAATACTATCTTATGAAATAGCCTATTCTATAAGGATTTCTATATCTTTCTGAGTATTATTAAAAGTAATATTTATAATACTTACTTTATTAATAAATATATAAATAGATTATATAAAGGAGTTCTTTAGAAAACTGAATCCTATAAAAAGGATAAGCTTTATAAAATTAGTTTTAGTAAAAGATAGGTTATATAGGTTAAGCTTATTATAGAAAGCTTATATAAAGTTATAAGTAGTAATCTTTTTTAAATAAATAGAATCCTCTTAAAAAAGAAATAAGATTTTATAAATAGGAGATATAAATAAATTCTTAAGAAGTAATAAGTTAATAGAACTTTTATAAAGGTTAGGTTTTACTTTTTTAGTAGAACTTTTAGTAAACTTAAGAGAAACTAAAGAATAGTACTTCTAAGCTTTAAAAATAAACTTCTAAATAGAAGAGGTATTTAAAAACTTATAATATTTTTAGTAAGAAATAAATAGAGATTTATAAAAAGCTTATATTTACTATATTTTATAAAAAAGCTAGTTTATAAGATTACTCTCTTTACTTAAAATTTTAAAAGTATAGATCTTTTAAAGAATAACTTTTTAGAGAGGTATTTTAAGAGTATCTATATTTAAATTTTTAAGAGCTAAACTAAAAGACGTTTAGAGAGGGGAGACTATATAGTAAATATATTACTCTTTAGTAAAAAGATTAGAAATCTTAGTCTCTTATAAGATCTTCTTAGATTAATACTAAAATATCTTAAACTTTATATAAATCTTAATAAGCAAAAAAATAGGTTTCTTATTTTATAAGCTATATTATTAATAAAGTTAGCTTAAACTTTAACTAAACTATACTTTTTATAAACTTTAAACTCTTTATAAGCTTTAAATACTTTATAAGTTTTAGATACTTTATAAGTTTTAACCTTACTAATAAGTTTAATCTTACTACTATATTTTAATTTATATAACTTCTAAATACCTTATTAGGTAGAATATATATTTTTAAAGGACTTTTTATAGAGTTAGATAGATTATAAGGAAATAAATAAAGAGAACTTACTACTAGAGTGTTATTTCTTTACTAATTAGTTAGTAAACTTAAAAAATAGTAGATTTTAGTATAAACTATATTTTTTAAAAGCTTTAGTTTAAAAAGAATAATATAATAAAAATTATAAAATATTTATATATACTAATTATAATATCTTTTATAAAATAACTAGATATAGAGGTAGTATTTATTTCTTTATAAGTTACTAATAGTATATATAAAGTATTAGTATTTATAAAGCTTACTTTAATAGTAACTTTAGTTAATATTAATAGAAAGAAAGCTATAAATACTTAAGAGAGGATTAGTTTCTAAGTAAATATACCTTTATAAGATATATTATCTTTTTTAAAAAATAAGAAAATATTATTTTTATAATTAATTAGAATCGCTTTTTAAGAAGTAATAATTACTAAAGAGAAATTAGTTTTACTTATAAGAAAGAACTAATAAACTTATATTTAATTTTATACTTATGCTATAAATAGAGAAGAGGTATTCTAGTAATAATTTCTAAAGTAGAACTTAGCTTTATATCTCTTATAAGTAGGAGAAAGATTTTTAAGTTTTAAGTAAAAAAGATCTCTTAGATTTAGTTCTATTTTTTAAGAGAAAAAAAAAATATTTAGAAATATTACTAAAAGAGTAAAATAAACTACTATTAGTATTCTCTTTATTATTAGTATTAAACTTAATAGACTAAATACTTATTTTATAAGAACTATTAGTTTAAATAGTAGTAAATTTCTAAATAAGCTAGTTTTTT
Organism: Colletotrichum viniferum; assembly: GCA_020226115.1. Classification (NCBI taxonomy): domain Eukaryota; kingdom Fungi; phylum Ascomycota; class Sordariomycetes; order Glomerellales; family Glomerellaceae; genus Colletotrichum; species Colletotrichum viniferum. Next base: position 942,101 of record JAGFBE010000018.1, read on the forward strand.
AGAAGCTAATTATTATAAATAAAGATAAGCTTTTTAAAAAACTTAATAATAATAATATTCTTATAAGAGTAAAGGTATAATTAGATAGAAAAAGATAGCTTATAAAAATCCTAATCTATAACTAGGTCTTCTAAGATAGTATCTTTTAAGTTAGTCTAATATTTAGTAGTATTAATAAAAATTTTATTATTAGAACCTTTATAAGTTTTCTTTTAATATTTTTTAAGAAAAAAAGAGTTTAATAAGTAGCTTTTAATAAGCTTTAGTTCTTAGAGAACTATAAGTAGTTAGTAAAATTCTCTTAAAGTAATAATTTAAGTATTTATAATCTCTATAGTTTCTCTTAAACTTAGTGATAATTTATTTAATAGTTATTTAGATATATAAGAAGGTTTTATACTACTTCTAAGAGGTATAGTTTTTAATTAATATTAGAAGTAGTTTATTACTAGAGATCTTAAGAGGTATTTTAGGTATATTTATAAAGAATAATAGGAATAATATATAAAGAAGGAAATATATATAGAAATACTTTTAAGAAGTAGTATAAAGTTTTATAAAAGTGTTTTAAATATAGTTATAAAAAATAGAGAGAGAAGTAAGTAAAATAGATATTTATAAGAAATATAAAAAGAATATATAAAGAAAAGAAGGATTTTATATATAGCTCTTAGGAAATTTGCTTTTTTTATTTACTTTTTAATTAGATAGTTACTTTTACTTATAAGTATAAGTATATAAGTTAGTACGTTTTATATATTTATAAAGCTAACTGAATATATTATAAGTTAAGAGGGGCTTATTAAGGTTTTTTAAACTATACTATAGAGAGTAGGTTCTTAAGCTATTCTTTTTTAGGAGGGTACTTTTAATTTTCTATATATAATTAGTCTTTATATACTATTTTTAGTTTATAAGTGTTTTATATGCGTATAAGGTATTTTTAGCTATTTTTATAGCTAAGGGGGTGTATAATGATCTATTTTATAATATATCCTCTACTTTATATAGCCCCCTTAGTAAGCTTTACTAAAGGAGTAGGTTATATAACTAGTATAAGCCTTATAAGCTTATGATTTAAAGATATTTAGGAGGGTAACTTCTTTCTAAGCAATATACGCCTTTTTATAAACTCTTTAGTCTCTTCTAACTACTAGCTCTTAGCAAAAAAGTAGTATTATCTATAGAAGTTAAGTAAGTAATAGCTAGATCTATATAAATTAGTAATTAATAGGGATTTAGGTCTAACTAACTTATAAAATAAATAAACTAAAAGTATACTAAAAATATAGCTATAATAATAATAAGTTAGTTAAATAATAGTATAGAAAGGTTAAGTAATTTACTATTATATAGATTAATAAGAGAAGAAAAAACTAGAAGTAAACTAAGTGTGAGAAATTAAATTATTATATTATTTACTTATAAAGTGCAGTATAGTTAGCAGTTTAAATTAATAAAGCTTTAGGCTTATTTTTAGCTTATACTAAACTTATACTTATATAAGAGCTAAAGGGGGAGGTATGTTAGCAGTCTAGTCAACTTATATAAGTAGGTATTGCAGTTCACTCTATACTTTTTTTCATAGTACTAAAACCTAATAGTAGCACTTTAACCTATGCTTAATCTCAATAAAGTAAACAAATAAATCTCAGTATAACTAGTTATTAACGCTCAGTTTAACTTATCTCTAATAGAAGAGGATAAGTAGGTAGGTAGTAGAGTAGTAAAACGTATTAGTGAGAGCGTTATTTACAACGTTGCAAAAGCATTATCTATAACGTGAAACGCTAATAGTATATAGCTAGGGCTTAGTAATAGCTTAAACCTATACTTAAGGGTGTAAACTTAATAGTATAACTCTTTACTACTATAGCTAAAAGGGTTTTTATAGCTATAGTATAAAAACTTAACTATTCAAATAAAGCTTTAAGTTTATTCTTTATATCCTCCTATATATATAATAACTATAATATCTTTCCCTTTTATTATACTTATATATAGGCTAAGTAAAGCTACTCTAGATAACTTAATCTATAAGACTAAAGCTAATAAAATCAAAAGCTCTAAGTATAGTAACCTTCTCTATACTACTAAGAAGACTCTACTTAAATTCACCTAGAAGTACTTACTTAAGATAACTAATAAACGTAATATACTAAAGTCATATAGCCTTAAGATCGATATAAATATAGTTAAGGCTACTAATAATAATCCTAATACCTATGGATACTTTATAAGCTTCCTTAAGATAGCTAGGGCAGCCTAAGCGCTTGAACGTCAGTAAGTTAAGAAAGGTGAATCTGATATATAGCGAGAGTATAGCTAACGGCGGTAGAGCTATTGAGACTGCGCAGCAGGGTGGAAGACGTTGTAATGGCGCGACGGCACGGAGGCCTTGGGGCCCCCGCGCTTGGCGGAGGGCATAGACGTCCGAACGGCGGAGGAGAGGAAGATGGGCGCGGATCGAATATAGCGTGGGAGATGAAGGAGACTGACGGAGATGGAGGCGGCTGGAGGAGGGCGGTTGAGGCTTGTTGTGATGTTCGAAGTCCTGATGGACTGACTGACGGAGGAGCGTGGAGGCGAAGATGATATCTAAGTCTAAACTACAGTCACGTGACCCGAAGGTCGTTAGCAGAGGGCGAGGGGACCAGTCTAGCTTTCGCAGTCAATACCAGTCAAATTTCGCAATACAAGGCCAGCAGCCCAAAGGGGGAGGTATATATTATAGGCTATAGTTATTTATTACGTCTAGGTATTACTATAGACCTATAGAAATTTTACCTTTAGTAACTATATTTGCTTAATAAGCGCCTTATACTTGTTTTTCCTCTATATAAGGAGTATTATAGAAACTTCTCTCTTTTAGCTTAAATTACTATAATTAAGGTACCTCTAAGTTAAATAAACTATAGGTCAGCCCTTTATAATTATTCCTTATAAAGATATATAATAATAATATTTAAAAAAGCAATTTAATAGAAAGTTACTAAATAAGTAACTATTACTATATTAAGTATAGAAGCTTAGTTTTTAAGTTTTAGTAAAACTATAAGAGAGATAGTTACTTTATAGAGATTTTTTAAAAAAATTAAATTAGATCTTAAACATATATAGAAGATTTACTATAATAATTAATAAATAATTTAACTTATTATAAGTAGTAAAAAATATATTTCTATATACTTTTAATATATAGCTATTTATAATATATAGTTAAAATAAAAATATAAGAAGAGTAGCTTAAGTTTGTAGTTATAATGCAGCCCTCTTATAAAAAGACTATAGCAAAATTCACCCTATATGCAGGCATAATTCTAGAAACACTATATAGGTACTTTAACCTATACCCTCTACTAATTAAGGAAAACAGTATAGAAACCCTATATATTCCTACTAGCAGGCAAACCCTCTGAATATTATAAAGTTAAACGTATACTCTAGCTAAATAGACTAGCGGAACAGCAATAGCGCTAGCTATATAGTGTGGGGCTAATTATATTAGGGCTAAATAGGTTACTAAGGCTTTTATAGCTTAGTAATACTACTATATAAGAGATAACTTCTTAACTAAAGAAGTTATTAGAAGAGGTTTTTATAGCTAGAAGTATAAAAACTCTATTACTACGTATAAGGCCTTATACCTATCTTTCTTCTTCTTTCTTACCCTTAAATCTATATTAATAACCTATTCTTATAACCTATAACAAATCTTTTATAATATCTATACTATAAGAGATATATAAGAATACTAATTCCCTATAAAGTATACCTTTTTATAAGTAAATAGCTGAAGGTATTACTATATAGAATAATATTTATATAATAAATAAAGCTTTTAAATTTAGTAAGCACTTTTTTACTAATTAGTAGTATATTATTAGAGTAGCTATAGCTAGAGCTCTTATAAATATCTTTAGAAGGGACCTTCTTTACGCTATAATTAAAGCGATAAATAATAGCTTTAGATACCTCTATATAGAGACTATATATATTTCTAGCTATCTTAAGGAGTAGTCCTTCTTTATATAAGCTCTCTATAATACTAAAGTAGAGGTAGCTTAAGCCTAGGCCTAGTAGGGCTTATTAGTAAGTGCGCTTTATACTGACTAATAGAGAGAATGTTACTAATAACAGTATAGCTACTGCGAAGGCGTTAGCTAGCCTAATTGAAAAAGAAGATAATAATAGTGATAACTTAATAGTAGATAGCGAAGTAGTAATAGAGATAGTGTTAGCAGCGTAGGTGATGCGTAAGAGAGAGAATAGGTTAATAGTTTAGTAGTTAGTAATTAAGTAATTATAAACTATATTATTACTGAAGTAAAGTTAAAGATTGTGAGGTTATTTAGTATAACGTGTATATATAAGTGCGGCTAAGGTTAGGAGAGTTATAATTATATAACTGAAGGCTATGTGTATTGTTAGGAGGCGTAGAGTTAGGAGGTCTGTCGCTCTAAGTAGGTAAAATTATAGTGAATAGCTAGAGGCTAAGAGTAGCTTTAAAGTAGTTTATATACTAATTTCTAAGATATTAGTAAATAAGTTTATAAAAAACCTCTTAAGAGTAAAGTTCAAAAACTTTAGAAGGTCTTTAATCTATAAAATATAAGATATTTAATTAAATCTATAGAGTTATAAGTAAAAACTGTTTATAAAAGCTTTTCTTTTTAAAACTTAAAAAATGTTCAAAAAAGTATAGAATTTAAAAATTCTTTATAAGTACTAAGCTAATATAGCTACTTATAAAATATAAAATAACCTTTTTCTCTAAAAACTAGAAACCTATAAATATTTAAAGCTTTTTATATATAATATTTAAAAGATTAAATACCTCTTTAAGCTTTTCTATTTTATTAAGACTAGAGAAAATACTTCTTATAAGCGCTATTAAGTTATAGTTAGTATATTTATAAGTATACTATATATAAGTAGAATAAATAACTATAATATTTTTATAAATAAAGCTAAAGTAAGAAGTGCTCTTATAAACACTTAAATAACTAATGTGAGAGAAATTATAGCTAGAAGCTATATTAAAATTAGATATACTAAAAATACTTAAAATAATAGAATCTAAATAAATAGAAATACTTATAATAATAGAAGCTAAGTAGTTAGTAGTATTTATAATAATAGTAGCTTAGATATAAAAAATAATATAAAAGTTTCTTTTAAAATGGTATAAATAAATAATAAGAACTAAGCTAAGAGTATTTTTAGAAATAGAGCTAAAAACGCTTATAATCATAAAAACTATATCTATTAAGTTTTTATTAAAAGAGGTATTTAATTTAAGTTTCTAAAAAGCATTTTTAGTTTAGTATTTATAAACTTCTTTTTATTTAGCTTACACCTCTTTTAAGGTTTCCTCTTATTTATAATAAATAGTTTTTTAGGAGTTTCTATATGTATTAGTAGAAGAGTATTTAAATAAGTATCTTTTAAATATCTTGTTAAAATCCCTTCTATAAAAGCTCTAAATATTAAGAGAGAAAGAAAAATATTAAGTATTTATAATATTAGAAGTAGAGGTTTAAGTAAGAAGAATACTTATAAACTAATAAGCTAGAGAAAAGTTATAAAAGTTTAAATAAATAGAAGATTTATTTTAATTTTAAGTATTTACGTTATTTAGTTTAATCTTTTTATTCTTTTAAGTATCTTTTTCTCTACAAAAAGGTTATTTACTCTTTAGATTTTAGTTTCTCAATAAGTAATAAAAAGTACTTTTAATTAGAGAGATAAGCTAGTTTATAGAAGTAATATAATTCAGAGACCTAAGTTTACTTATAGAAAGAGAAAAAAGGATTAATCTAAAAGCCTTTATACTAAAATACTAAATACTTATAGTAAGTTAAAAAGAAGTTTTACTAAGAGGATAAGATATAAGAAATAGAGATATATCTATATTAAACATCTTTTTAAAATAAATAACTTTATTGAAAATACTTTTAGATATACTTATAGAAGTCTTTATACTAGTAACCTTTTCTATATAAACCTTTTTATAAGAAGTTAAACTTTTACTTCTACTTATAAATCTTTAGTTATATCTATATTACTTAAGTATATTCTTCTAAATACTAATCTAAATTAAGTAATATTATTTATAAGTTAGTAAAAATAGTAAGTAAAAAACTTATAAAAACTTTTATATTATCAGTAGCTTTAATAAAGTTCTCACTTATAATATAAGCTTAGTAATAAATAGCGTTATATACTTTATAAATATACTATTAAAGCTTTTATAAAACAGGCTTATAAGAACTATATCTTATATACTTATAAAAATTATAATAATTAATTCTATATAAACAAAAAAAAACTTTTAAGTAATAAGTATTACTTATAAAGCTTTATATATACTACTTATTAAGAGGGTTCTCTTTATTATAATTATATAGGTAATACTTAAGATTAAGTCTTTTAATTAAATAGTTTCCTAAAAAGGATTTAATAAGTATAATATTATCTTATAAGTAAAAAAAGCATTTACTTTAGAACTTATTCTTATTTTTATTTAGGATAAAAATAGCTTATTTATACTTATAATTAGTAGTATTAATCCTCTTTAAAATATAGATAGAAGTAGAAATAAGCTTCTAAGTAGGCTTCTAAGTAAGCTTCTAAATAAGCTTAAAAATAGAAGTCTTATAAGAGGTAGAAGCGCTTGTATAAATAAACTAGCTTTATTTATATAGATAGTATATAGGTTTAAACTTATAAATAAGCTAATTCTACTTTTAAACAATATTAAGTTCTAAAGAATTATACTAAGAAATAGAATAGATGTTCTTATTACTAGAGGATTTATAAAGGAGAGAGATATCCTTAAAGTTAGAGTCTTTATTACTACTGTTAAAGTTATTCTCTATTTATAAAATAGTTAGTTAGTAGCTTTAGAAATAAGTTAATGGTATTTATAATTATCTTTATTTAGAGAAAATAGAATCTTAATAGAAACCTTATTATCTTTATTAGTAAGCTTATTAGTATTATTATTCTAATAAGTATGAAGAGCGCTTTTAGCTTTATAGTATATTTATAACTACTTTATAGCTATAGAGCAGTTTATATAGCTAATATATATCTTTATATAAGTGTAGTATTATAATATAAGAATTAAAAACTTAAGAGAAGTGAAAAGGATTTATAAAGAGATAAAAAATAGTAAAAATAAAAAGGGAATAGATTATTATATAGATAATTAAAAAGATCTTATAAGTAGTAATAAAATAGTATTTATAAAATATAAAAGTAAGGATATATAAAGAAAAGAAAAATTCTATAAGAGGACTTATAAAAAATTCTAGTTTTATTTATATTAAGAGAGTATTTACCTACTACCTTACTTAATATTAGTATAATTTATATATTTATATAGTACTAATAATATATTATAAATTAAAAGGTTTTTTTATAACTTTATATAAAGGAGCGCTCTATAACTCTTTTAAAAACGCTCTCTAATATACTTTATATAGTTTTATATTAATATTAGGTTTATCTTTAGTTTAAATAAGGACTCTTAAGCGTAAAAATCCTATTAGCTACTTATATAGCTAAAGAGGTATATAGTAAAGCATCTAGTGATATACTATACGTTTTATAAAGAAGCTTCAATAAGTATTTACTAAAGAGTAGATTATATAAGCTATATAAGCCTACTATACTTAAGATATAAGGTGCGCTAAGAGCGTAATATCCTCTTAAAAAAGATATATCTTTATTTAACTCTTCAGTTTCCTCTAACTATTGCTTATATAACACTATTTATATTAAAAATAGATTTAAATCTTTCTTTAACCTACTTAAAAGTAGTTAAACTTATATATAATACAGTGAATATAATAATAACTATATCATTAAAATATAATTATTTTTAGTAATATATTTGTTTATTTTTATAATATCTTCTAGTTTAAGCTATTTTTTATTTATAAAGTTTTAATAGATTAGTTTCTGTTTTTTTAAAAAAAAACTTTAGTTTTAATATTATTTTAGATTTCAGTAGTAATTTTAAGGTTAACTAATAAGTTATTTTATTTATTGAGATAAATTTAATTTTTACATAATTTTTAAAAAACTAAATATATTATAAAATGTATTTTTTATTAATAAACTTTCAATTTGAATATTTTTTAACTTTTTCTTAAATATCTTCAAACTTTTAAAACTTTTTACTTTTAAATTTTAATTATTTAGATATAGATCCTCTTAAAGTTAAACTTAAAATTTATAAGTTATTAGATCTATTACTAATGATACTTTATTAATCTTAAGCTTTTTTTATTAAGAGTTTAAATGGATAATTATTATAAAGACCTTTATATAATCCTTAAAATTAGAAATTAGTTAAAATAACTTTTTATAAGTAATAAAATCTTAAATCATTCTTTAAACCTAATTAAAAGTAATTTCAACTTTAATAATTTATATATATTATTTAATTAGAAAAGCTTTTTAAACTTCTAAAACCTTATGAATTAATATTTAATAATAATAATTTATTTATTCATTATAGAAATCTATTAAACTAATATTAATACTAGTAGCTTTATAAAAAACTTTAAATAGCTCTTTTTGATAATAATTTTATAGCTAAATTACTTTTTATAAACTTATTTTTAAATAGTCTAATTACTATATAAAGAGAAAATAATTTATTATTATTAATGTTTAAAATAATTTAATTTATAAATCTTTATAAAAGAGAAAATATTAAAATCAGATCTATGTTTTTTTATAACTTAGAAGGATTTAAAATATATAACTTAAATAGAAGTAGTATTTTATATTCTAATATTAACTTAAATAAGATATAATGTTTATTTAATTTATTTAAGATCTAAAACTTAATTATATTTATAAGTTTCTTATTAATATTTATAAAAACCTAGTTTTAAATCTATTTTAAAAGCTATTTTTTAATTTCTTAGTTATTTTAAACTTTAACTATTAAAATACATTATTATTTAATAAATATTCTATATTTAACTTAAAAGAGCAAATTCTTAAGTATAATTAGTACTAATTTAGTAAGTTTAAAAAGAGGTTAAAAATATATAACTATAGAAATATATAAAAATATAACAAAGTATATAGATATTAAAAAATATTTAAATATAAAAATAGCTAAAACGTAAGAGATTTTATCTTCACTAAATTCCTATTATTATTAAAAATTACTTATTTTTAACTACTTTTCTTCTTAAGTTCTATTTATTTTTTATTTTTTAAGACCTTTTTTATAAATATTCTATTTCTCTTTATTAGATATATTAATATAGTTTTTAAAAAGTGAAATATTTATTTTATTTACATTTCTAGAAATAGGTATATTAAGCTTATTAAAATTGATCAATTCCTCAATATTAAATATAATAAAAATAATTTTAAAATAGTTAAATTAGATTAACTAATCTTTATAAGTTTTTAACTTAACATATATATCTTTAAGATAAAAGTTAATTTTAGAAATTTTACTAGAAAAAGGAGATATTTTATAAAGTATAAAAAGTAGTTATTAATAAATAGAATGTTATAAATATAAGGCGCAATTGCTACTTAGTAATTGTAGTTCTACTTTTGTAACAGTTATAAGCTCTTTAACTCTACTAGTTATATTATTATTTTTGAGTAATAAAGACCTGCATTGAAATCCTATCTCTAGCGTACTTAGAAGGGACTTTTCCCTTAGTAGAGAGGTCGTAGAAGAACTACGAAGTTTAGATCTAGTAGATAAGTTATCTCTAAGATCTAGGGGGTATGTTGTAAATATAAGGCGTAATTGCTGCTTAGTAATTGTAGTTCCACTTTTGCAATATAGAAGTATAAAAAGAAAAGAGAGAAACTTATTTATTCTATAAGATATTTTAATAGTAATAAAAAAAACCTTAACGTTCTAATAAATTAAACTTATAACTACTAGAAGCTAGTACTTAGAGGATATTAAAAAGTTTATTAAAAAGTATATATTACTTAAGAAGAGATTACCCTCTTAAGTATTCTTAAATTATAAATTTATAAAGCTTATACTAGTTATATAACTTACTCTCTTAGGGAGGCTTACTAAGGGGGCTGTATAAAGTAGAGGATATATTATAAAATAAACTATTATAAGATAAACTATTATATTTTTAAGTTCTTTTATATTTACTAATTTTAGTTAAATTTTTAAATAGCTATAGAGGTAAAAAGGAAGTGTTTTACAGCTTAAGCTATAATCTCTCTAATTAATTATATTAATTCTTTTCGCTTCATTTAATAAATTTCTATTTAATTAAATATATTAGATTTTAGCTAGTGTATTAATTAACTATAATAAGCTTTTTTTTATAACCTAACCTCAGCTATTTTAACTCTCTTTTTCTACTTACTCTAAATAATACCTTCTTTAATTTATTTCTTCTATTTATTTATAATAATAATAACAAAGCTTTTAATAACAAATTAAACCTTATTAAAGAGGCTTCTAATAATAAAGATAATAGTAAGTGTTTTTTTTAAATATTGCTATTATTTCTATAGCTAATTTTTGCTTAAAATAGGATTTCTTATAGTTAGCACCTATATTATAGCTTTTATTATAGCTAGCTTTATAGCTAGCTTTATAGCCCCCCTTAAGGTTAATATTATTATATAAGAATAATTTTAGCTTTAAGTTAATATTATAGTAGCTATTATAAGTATAGCTTAATAGTAGTATATTAGAGGTATATTATTATCTATCTTTTTATAAACTTCGCTTTATTAATTATCAGGGTTAGCAAACTAGTCAGCTAGTATTTAGTCAGACTAATAACTTAACTAGTTTAGTGAAACTTAAGTTAACTAATCTAGTTGACTTAACTTAAGTAGCCTAGTCTTAGTCACTATAGTGACTTAACTTAACTAATACTAGTTGACTAGCTAGTCTGACTAGTTAACTAGTTAAATTAAATAAACATTAAATAAAAATAATAATTATTAGAGAGTATATTAGTTAATTATATAAAATATATATTATATTAATTATTTAAAGGAATATATATTAACTATATATATATATATATATATATATATATATATATATATATATAGTCAATATATATTAATAAGTATTATATATATATTAAGTGTATTAAAATATACTTAATATATATATAGACTTAAAAAATAGAGACTGATAGATGCTCGATTTTATTTAACTATAAAGAGCTTATAGTTGCCTTTATAATATCATAATATTATATTATAATCTATATATATATCTAGGAATATTAGTATTAGTATATATTAAAAGAGTTATTATATAAAGAGAAAAAACTTATTTAAATAAAAAGAAAATTAGTTTTTTCTTTTTCTTTTTCCTCATTATAAATAATAAGAAGATTCTTTTAACTATTAAGTATTAGAAATATTTATATTAATATAAGTTAAAAGTGTTATTATATAAAAAAAAGACTTACCTAAATTAAAAGAAATAGAGTTTTTTCCTTTTCTTTTCTATTATAATGAATGAAAATAAATGGATTTTTTTAACTATTAGGTATTAGAAATATTATAATATAAAGATATAAAAACTTACTTTATAAATAAGTTATATATAGAAGAGTATATTTATATATATATATATATATATATATATATATATAATAATAAAAGAGTATTCTTATAAGTAATATAATATTATATTACTTAGATAATAGGTTGTAGTGATTTAAAAAGTAGTAAAAGAAGAAGTGATTTAGAAAGTAAAAAGTGAGGGAAAATAGAAGGTATATATCTTAAGATCTTAGTTTCTAGAATATTCTAAAGCTTAATAATTAAAGGTTTAGATTAATAATTAAAAGTTCAAATTAATAATATAGATTAGAAATCAAACTATGTTATTAATATAAGCTTTTGTTATTATTAATTAAACTTATAGCTTATTAATCTTTATTAGTAATTAGAAAGGTCTAGAAATTCTAATTAGTAAGAAATAGAAGTTTCTAGAATTTATTATTACTAATAGGTATTCCTTTTAACTAGGTTACTTATCTCTTGATTTTAAAGCTTCCTATTAAACCTAATTATTAATCTAGCTTAATTATTAATTATTAATAATTAATAATTAATGTTTAAAAATTAATAATTAATAATTAATAGTCCTATATTATTAGTTAATAATTAGTAATTAGTTATTTCTAAGCTAGAATTAGTAGTTAGATTATTAATTCCTAGAAACTACTAGAAAGGTTATAAAAGAATAAAAAGACTGTTGATTCCTCTTTCTCTCTAGTTTTTTTCTTTCTTCTATATAGTAAAGCACTAGAACTACTATTATACTATAAGTTATTACTACTATTAAAATCTTTATAAAAACACTTTATTTATTCTTGTATAAGAATATTAAAATGGATTCTTTATTATTTCCTCTCAACTCTCTAGTCCTACTTCTACTATTACTACTAGTAATATTCCTACTAGTAGTATAGCTAGTAGTAGTGCTATAGACTCTTTATATAATAAAGAGGACTATAAGCTAGAGCCTAATAATAAGTCTTTAGCTTATATATCTAAAAATAATCTTTTTACACGCACTCTTTTACCTATTAATAAGGAAAAAGAGAGAGAAATGCAACTTAAATGCACTACGTAAGTATTCTATCTTTTTAAAAAAGCTAATTAGTATAATTAACTATATATATATATATATATATATATATATATATATAGTTTTATTAATTATATTTATACTAATTATTTAATTATTAGGTGTAATAAAGATTAGGTTGTTAAAGTTAAAGGTTTTTTAACCTCTAACTTTATTAGATATTATAAGTAATCCTATCTAAATATAGCTTATAATGAAAAATCTAAGTTAACTCAATCTAAAAGTAAGTTTTTATTATATATTATAATACCTTTTGATTAAAGTAAATATATACTAATACTAATAATTAAGTTATTAGAAATAGAAATATTATTTACTAAAAAGTCTTTTTTTACTAATAGTAATAAAAGACCTTATAGTAATACTATTTCTAATTTTAAAAAAGAAGACGCTTATATAAAGATATTAGATTTTATAGTAGAAAACAATTTATCGTTTAATACTATAGAATCTAATTCTTTTAAAGAGTTATTAAATTATTATAATACATAAGTATATATAATTATACGTTATAATTAATATAAATACTAATATTATATAGTTCTACTCTTATAATTAATTGAAAGAAAATAAGGGCTTTATTAGACTCTACTTATAGTAGATTTTTATCCCTTATTAATTTCGAAATAACGAAAAATATTAAAACCTTTAGAAGATTTTCCTTAGTTTTAGATATTTAGACTTCTAAAGCTTAAGATACCTTTTTAGGTATTATTATAAGCTATATTAATAGCGATTCTAAGCTTATATGTAAGCTTGTAGGTTAGTATTAATTACCCTTTATTATTATAATTAATAGTATTATATTAACTATATATTTAGTATTTAAAAACCTTACTAAAGCTTATACTAGTCTTTATATATTTAAACAAGTAATAGATAGTTTAAATATCTATCTTAATTTAACTATAGATAAATTCTTTAGGTAAGTTAGTTATAATATATAAATAATAATACTACTATTAATTATATATAAATACTAATTATATATAGTTTTACTAGAGATAATATGCGTAATAATACTACTTTTATTACTTCTTTTAAAACTAATTATAAGGAAACTTATAATAAGCCTTTTGAGAATGATATAAGGTGTATTACGTATATAATTAATCTAGTAGTATAAGATATACTATAAAGCTTTATATCTAATTCTACTATAAAAGAGGAATTATCTAATTATACTAATAGTAATATTAGTTTAATTAATAATAACTTAGCTATAGAAGAAAATTAAGATTTAGAAGAAAATCTACTTAGTAGTAAGTTTTTTATTATATTTTATTATATATATTTATATAATATTATTATTTACTACCTATATTAAATAGACCTTATAAAACGAATCTAACGTATAACTGTATTAGTTAAATATATAGGCGAAATTAAACACCTTTTATTAGAAGGTATTAATAGAGCTAAAAATGAAGGTACTCTACCTTCTAATTTTAAAAAGAGAATTATCCCTATAGGTAAGTTACTAATTAAAATATATATATATATATTATTATTATTATTATTAAAAAGATATACTAATTTATATTATTATAGATCATAAAATAAAGTGGAACTCTACATATAGAATGATTTCTACTACTATAGAGTTTAAACTAGCCTTAGATTATATCTATAGAAATACTAGTAATCTAAAGTTTAAAAGGCTTTATATTACTAATAGTGAGTATAAAGCTTTAAAGGATTTAGAATCTATTTTTCTAGTCTTTTTAAAGCTTAGTACTCACTTACAATCTAAGCTTTATATAAACCTTAATATAGGTTTATTATATATATATATACTATATATAAAAAGCTAGATAACTTAATTATTAAGTTTACTGCTTTAAAAGAAAGATCAGCAGAAACAGTAAGTTATTATTATTATTATTATTATTATTATTATTATTATTATTATTATTATTATTATTATTATTATTATTATTATTATTATTATTATTATTATTATTATTATTATTATTATTATTATTATATATTATTATATATATATTAACTTATTATAGGTTGATCCTTTACTCTGCTAGAAAAGTAGTAGTTATAAATATCCTATATTAGCTATTTTAGCTAGAAGATATTTAGCTATTCCTGCTACTTCTGCTCCTATAGAGAGGGTTTTTTCTGTTACTAGTAATATTGCTATTAAAAATAGAAATAAACTAAGCCTTTATACTATAGTAGAAATAATCCTTTTAAAGTATTGGAAAATTGAGGATTTAATAGAATTAGAAGAAATATTTTCAAGTAATCTAGAAGAAGAAGAAAGAGAAAAAGAAGAAGAAGATTAATTAGTTAGATTTTTACTTATATAGTTTATTTAGTTATAATTTACTTAGTTATAATTTATTTAGTTATAATCTATTTAGGTATAGTTTACTTTACTATTATTATAATTTATAAGCTATTAAAACTAATATTATTATAATAGTAGTTCTAAAACGTTATTTATTTTATTAGTTCTATAAAACGTATCTACTAGCTATATATATAATTAATATTAAATATTATTTATAAACTATAATTAATATTAACTAATGTATGTAATTAATATTAACTATTATATATAATTAATATTGACTAATATATATAATTAATATTAATTAATATATAATAATATATAATAATATACAATCTTTTTATATATATAGGCTAGTTAACTAGTCAGACTAGCTAGTCGACTTAACTTAACTAGCCTAGTATTAGTTAATAGGTTAACTTAACTAGCTTAGTCTTAGTTAATAAGGTGACTTAACTAGCTTAGTCTTAGTCAGCTTGATGACTTGACTTAACTTAACTTAATCCTAACCCTGCTAATTATACTATAACCTCTATATATCTTAATAATAAGTTAGCTTTTAATATTTTCTTATACTTTATATTTACTAACTTTATTACTAATTAAGCTAAATAAACAATTAGTAGTTTTTTTTATATTAAGTTAGTGCTAATAGCTCTTACTAAAGCTTAAAAAGGAAAATGTTATACTTTAATAAAGTGTTTATTACTAGCCCTATTAAAGTTTATATCTTTTTTATCTACTTTATTTACTTATTAATATATCTTACTACTTAGTAAGATTACTACTAATCTACTATATTATGAAAGCCTTACTATAAATTTATTAACTATATCTTAAAAAACTGTTTTATTAGTTTTTACTATTATTTTCACCTATAAGACCTTAATATACTTAAGCCCCCTATAAAGATCTGAAATAAGATCTAGCTATAATTAGATAGAATTTAAGAGGTGTTTCTCTTACTCTAAAACTCTAGCTTTATTATTACTATTAATAAGTATATAGTATATTTTTAGAGATATTTTTATAACGTTATTAAAATACTAGAAAAGCCTATTAAAGCTAGGCTTAAGCTATAAGTAGCTATTTAATAAGGTTACTACTTAGCTTAGATTTTCTATATATATATTAACCTCTTATTAACTTCTAAAATTAATACTACTAAAAAAGAACCTTTTAGTGTTAATATCCTACTTCTATAGCTTCTATTAGTTTAAGCTATAATAGAGGTAATATAAGGTTTTATATACTTTATTAATAAATTAGTACCTAAGAAGCTTTATATATCTAAGCAGTTAGAACTTATTTAAGTTATTATTATTACTTTTATATAGCGTTTATTTATTTCTATTTATCTCTAGCTAAAAAGAGCTACTACTTATTATTATATTTTTACTAATAATTTATTTATTATCATTAACTTTATTTAATATTTATATTAACTATATCTATTTATTACTATTATTAATACTACTTAGTTAAATTTTAGCGTTATTAAGCTATTTAGGCAGTTATAAGCTAGTAATAAAAGAAAAAACTTTATACTATAAAACTAGCTTCTTACTTACTTAACGCTAAATAGCCTTATTTATTAGTTTATATTTAAAAATAACGTAGTTATACTTCTAATTAGCAGTATATTTAATAGTAAGAAGATTACTACTTTATAGGTATATAAACGTCTTAATACTATATTAACTTTAATAAGAATAGTATATATCCCCTTTAAGATCTCTTTTATACTTATTAATATAGAGGATATAAGCTAGCTATAATACTTTATTAGCGCCTATTTATACCTAATATTATTAATAATTATAACTATAATATAAATAGTATTAATATTAGTAATTAATATAGAGCTAACTATAGTAGTATTAGTAAATACTACTACTATTATAGTAACTAATAGCTTATAGCTTTTAATTACTTACTTAGTATATTAAAAGTCTATAGAGTATTTTTTATACTATATTTACTAACTTTTTATACTATAGAGGCTATATTTATTAATATATACCTATTCTATAAAGCTTTAAACCTAATATATAATAAGCTTTTTATAGCTTTTTAATAAAAGTTTTATAAATAGTTAATAATAAATTTTAAACTTATAGCTATTACAAAGTGTTATTTTATATTTATCTAAGATATAGAGACTTCTTTTTATAAACTTAGATAATATTAAAAAAATAGTACTACTATATCTATATAAAGCGTTTTAAAAAGATTATACTAAAGTAAATAGATGAAAATAGTAGCTAAAAATAGCGCTATATATACTAAAGCTATATTAAGTATAATATACTATTCTACTATACTAATAACTACTAAGTAAAATAGTATAGTAAAAACACTTAAATAGTAACACTTTAAGTTAGATTTTTTAAGTAGTAAAAAGGTATAGTAACCCTTATTAGTAATATACTTCGCATAGAGTTAGTTATTAATCGAATTATATAATTAGTTAACTACCCCTAGAGGTATAATTAATCCCTAGCTGAGCTATTTTCCGCCCCTAAAGGGATACACCCCTTTTAGCGTCTATAGGGTCTAGTAATTTATCATATAAATCTAGCACAATCTAGGTTCTACGCCGGATAAGTATTTCCCTTCCTATCTACACCCAGGTTTGGTTTTTATTAGTCGGCTCTGATCGCACACTGCCTAATAATACCCGTTGAGCATATATGAGTTTGAGACGCTGCAATGTTAAAATTGTCCACAGATTTGAAATGACGCTTCTTTGTTAGCTCTTATGGGCACCATCTCCGTTTTCGCACAATCCCGGTTGAATTGAGATAATCCCCTTCTCGCAGCATACATCAGCGATCGAATTGTGCTTGAACGTTATTCTGCGATCCACATTATGGAAATCCTTCCAGGACTGACTTGGGCCTCCTGTACTGCCATCTCCATCGTAAGCAGTCATCTATCTCACGTTGTCGCCGACCCCTGATGTTGGCAGGTCATTTTGTATACTGCTTGGGCATGCATATACAATGTCTTCGTCCACCCTCTTGCTAGATATCCCGGGCCCTTGTTGGCGAGAATCTCACCAGTAGGTAGTCTCAAACACAGTCTTGACACTTCAGATTGATCCGGGTATAGGTATATAGCATCTGGGGGCTTTTCCGAGGACGGTGGCCATTTGATGTCCACCAGCTGCATCTGAAATATGGTCAGTTACGTACCTGCAGGATCATGGGAATCAGTCTTGACAATTGATAGGCCCAATCGTCCGAATTATGCCAAATGAGCTTTCCTTCACGGAGCCACAAGCATGGAAGGACATATATGGCCACCGCCAAGGGCACCCCCAATTCCATAAAGACCGTACGTCAAGTTGAGGCACCACATTCGTCCAGAACCTAGGAAATTGGAGAACTAACATTCGGTAGCTATCCAGTGAGATACCTGACGTTGACCTATGCGGGAAAGGCTGACACCGGACGCGTGCGCTAATCAATTCCACAGCGTCGGATCCGTGCAGGACATACCGGGATCTACAACATTGACCATGGCTGATGATGCAAACCATACCCGCCAAAGGCGAGCGCTCTCGCACGCCTTTAGCCAGAAGGCATTACTGGAGCAAGAGAGCATCATCCGCGGCTATGTAAATCTTTTCGTTGATAAGCTCAGACCGTTCTCTGACAGCCACACGGCGATCAATATTTGCGACTGGTTCGATCCGTCTAATCACCTGCGTTCAAGACTTCACAACGTTCGATACCATAGGTGACATGGCTTTCGGCGAACCGTTCGGGTGTCTCAAAGACGGTGTCTTCCATTCATGGGTATCCCTCATCACACAGACCATCAAGGCTGGGGCGTACGAGCAGGCTGCAAGGCGAATGTTCAAGACCGGAAGTCTTCTGCAGAAGGTGCTTGTTAATCTCATTCCAAGCGATCTCAGAGAGAAAAGGTTCCGCCACTTGGAGCTGAGCAGAGAAAAGTGCCTCAAGTAAGGAATTTCCCAGACACCTGCCACTATAACTGCTGACAATAATGGTAGGCGAATTGACGAGGGCCTCCGGAGAGAGCACCGAGATTTTCTATATTACATTCTCCGCCAGAACGAAAAGGGCGGAGTCAACCAGGACGAGATCATCCTCAACAGCGCCCTGTTCATAGTTGCTGGTTCCGAGACCACAGCTTCTCTTCTGTCGGGCCTGACGATGTGGCTTATGCGCACCCCACACGCGTATAAGAGACTCACGGAAGAGATACGATCCAGTTTTGCATCTGCCGAAGACATGAAGTTCCTAGATCTTCAGGAACTTCCTTACATGAATGCGTGTATTGACGAGGCGTTGCGCATCTTTCCACCTGTGCCGACGGGTCTCACGCGTACTGTGCCGGAGCACGGCGACACCGTTGCCAACCAGTTCCTTCCTGGCGGAACTACGGTATCTGTATACAGCTGGGCAGCGACTCACTCGCCCTACAACTTCTCCCGCCCCAATGACTTCGTTCCGGAGAGATGGATAGAGTCTGCTTTTGCTCGTGAGAACAAGGAATCCAGTCAGCCATTTTCTCTCGGCCCACGAGGATGCATAGGCAGACATCTGAGCTACCTGGAGCTCAGGCTGATACTCGCGAATTTGCTGTGGCACTACGATATCCAGCGTGCGCCTGTTCCCCTGGGAGAAGAAGACATGTGGGACGCAGATGGGGATTTAGAACATGTGAAGGCTTTCAACACATGGAATAAGCCCCCTCTTATGTGCACACTGACCCTTGCACAGAGGTAGTATAGCGTAACATTTTCAATTGGAAGCTCAACCGTACCTTTCGCGCAAACTCATAGTCTCCAAGCGCGCCCTCCCCGTTTCTGGGTTGACGCAGCACTGCACTCATAGAGCAGTCAGGAGTATTCTAATGGATCACTACGAGTGTCTCTGATAGACTGCCATGTCATCCATGGTCAAACGCGTTGGAGCGATGGAACACCACCGTTAGATGTGTGCTGCCGGAACCTTGATATCTTCGCACGGATTATCTCCCCGGAATAGGAGGCCTTTGCCTCCCTCGCAAGCATAGTTTCGACGCCAAGGTTCCCGGACTACTCTCACCGGAAGATTCGTAGAAACGCATGTGATAGCGATGGTCCCAAGTACATGCAATGCTACAGTTCTAAGAGTCAAACTCACCGCACGATCCGGTGTGTTTGGGTGGTCATCCCGCTTCAAACCACAGTGATGTCCCTGGATCATGAGATACCTGCAATGACGAAGCTCGCTTTCTGGCAGGGAATATGGAGATAGAAACGAGCGAGATGCGAGAAGTTCATCGACATGAACCCAAGCCTGCTGGAGGGCAGGTCCGAGGCATGATCATCATCAGACAATTGTGTCAGCCCACGTTCTTCACGATACGCATGTTCCTTTGTGGAACGGCCATGATTCCGATCTGGAAGGGCCTCTGAGCCATGCTGTGAACGCTTGAGTGCAGATAGCCAGATTGATGCCACCCTCGACAATGGCACTATCCAGTCAAGACCATTCTCAAGATGACATAGATGGAGTTACGTCGTTAAATTCTCCGTACCGCTTGTATGTGACCAATGCCTTGGCCGCGATGCGCCTCGTTTATGCCTACCACTTCCTATGCAAATGTACGTAATGTCTAGTGTCTGTGAAACTCCTCGTCAAAGAAAAAGGAAGACGACTTCATGGTAAGCCATACCCAGAAACACGCACAGAATGTGCTGGCTGAGGGATCGAATATGAATGAAAGAAGTCGAAGCAAGTGCCTTGTAATAGTGCTGTACCAACACTTTTGGGTATATTGCACCGGTCTAAGTCTTCTAGTTATGAAAAATGGTATCAAGACTGACGAATTTGAACAACAATGAAAGCCGCAGGAACCCCGAGCACGTAACCGTCAATCATCACCTTTCCATACGCTCGTCATGGATAAGGGTCACATTATACCGCTCCTCTCCTCTCCATACCCTTCTCACTGAGTTGCACTTCGAGACCGCAACACGCATGTCGGACATCAAGCCACCAGGGCCACTGGCAAATACGGCCGTTCTACCAGAGGCAGTATTATCCACGAAGTTCCGAACAATGGTGTCTAGCTGGGGATGCCCAGAGGATTCGCCGCTCGTCGTCTCCGTCACAACGCGTGACAATACTTGAGCCTGCTTCTCGTCGGAACCAGCTGCGTCCTCCGACGTAGATCCAGATTCAGAAGCCTCAATGGCCTTGCTAGGTCGGCTCGGGGGTTGACTGCGAGCATCGCGCGTTGCAAAGATGCGGATAACCACCTTTGGACCATCACTGGTCTCTAGGGCATCAAGTTCGGGTTTGATCCAAGCAACGTCGCTCATGTGTCTTACGACCCAGACAAGCTCGAGCTTCCGAGAATTCCCCGAGTGCCTCTTGAGGCTTATCAAAGCCGGAAGAACGTACGTCACTCCAGTACCACCAGCGACGCAGAGAATGTTGACATCCGAGGTGATGTTTCGAATGATTGGGTCTCCGTATGGCCCCGTCAGTATCACTGGCGTCGTGGGCGCAGCATGTTCCTTGTCGCCGGAGAGGGCGGCAAGCTTTCGTGCGGCAATCTCGGCCACCTTTCTGGTCTCGCCGCCCTTGGCACGGAAAATGTATGAGTGCTTCGTCTTTCCGTTCACCGTCAGGGGCGCGTTGAGAGGAGTGAACGGGTGAGACTGCCAAATACTGCTTTCGGAGAAACACAGATAGAAGTGCTGGCCGATGTGCCATGCGTCATGAGGATGTTCGAAGTCGAGTCGGACGACATCGCCGTCCTCCGCGTCCGGGAAAATCGTCAAGGCAGCCTGGGCAGCAGAGAAGCCCATGCCCTTGCCCTCGATGAAGTTATGGTGTAGTACAGCCGTTCTGATACCACGGGCAGCGCGATCCAGGAACCAAAGAACGAGAGATGGAATCATAAAGCACTCGAGATTCTTCCAGTGACCGATACAAGCTCCAATGTATAGCATTGCAAGAACATAGTGAGACTTCCGGAAGAACTCATATCCCGTCAGGCGAATAACCGGAGGCAGACTTAGGACGTAGAGTGCCATGAGGAAGAACAGGGCGATGCAGCCCCAGATCATGTATAGCTGGGAGATCCACTCATTTGCGACGGATGGTTGAGGCTGGTACAGTCGAACTTCGACCACTAACCACGCGATAGTGTGCAGACTTGACTGAATGACAATGATGTATCCTAGCCAGCGGTGAAGGAAGTTGAAGTTCTGGTAGGGGACTCCGGTGAGAAGAGAGAGGATCGACTCTCTGGTAGCAAAGAGAACGGTCAAGGGCGTGAGAGCGTAGGCAAGGATTCCGAGACGATCAGACCAGGGGCCGAGAGTAGTTCGAGTGTTGTAGACCCCTGGCATTTTCTTGACGGGCGTTACCCAAGTGGTGTAGATCATGCCGACGAAGGAGAAAACCAGAAGGTAACCAGCCAATACGGTCAGGATTAATACCTGAAGACGCGTGGTGCGTCCAAAGATGGGTCGGACACAGTCGGGAAGGAGATAGCGGTTGACCGCAGACGAGGTGGCTTGGCGGAGGCGGTGGACGAAGCTCTTGCTCGCGCGTGTGTCTTCTAGGAGGGCAGCACGAAGGACGTCTTCCTCGGAGAGGGATGGAATGGCCCGTCTTCCAATGGCCCAGATCAAAAGAATGCCGCCAATGATGATCCATAGAATACCAACGTATAACATACCCCGGTCGTGGGAGCCGTAAACAAGATCAAGATATGCGCATGATCCAGCATCGTTGGTACAGGGGACAGCTCGGTCTGCATAACCCCAATGAGGCTCTAAGGACGAGGCTTCGCTGAGGTTCTGGATATGGCGAGCTGCCAACTGGCTCCTAAGATGATAGTCCATTCTGTAAGAGATGCCTAGCTTGTCGGTAGGTCGGCGCCTGAAATGGGGGCAAGCTTGCGAGACGTCAGCGCTCAGCGCCGTCTACGTAGGTTGACTTGCAGCGCAATGTAGGGTTGCATAAAGAACGAGGCCGTTCGCGTGTCGTTCTGCCGTCGCGAAGTATTGCCGAGGGAAGGAGGCTTGATGGCGAGATAGTGAGGAAGTAGGATGACGATAATCGAGCGAGGACTGTGCTGTATTGCCGATGATGGTCGTGGCGTGGGAAAAACCTAATACGGGAGCTGTTGGTCGTTCTGGGACGAGAGACTTTGAGATGACGGTGGACTAGATAGCGACATCCGGCGACGCATTTCTCTTAAGGCCCAGGGGACGATGTGGCAACGGTACTAGGTAAGTATCGTCGCATTCTCTGCATGGAAAAAACGGGACGAGGCGGGATTTGAGAGAGTTTGTGGGGTTGGTCAGTTAATGTAAGGGTCTTGGTATGTTTCCGGTTTGGGGCGGCTCCGCGGTGTTTCGATCCGGGATGAGAAGCGGAGTTATCTTGATAGCCAGATGCCCCATACTAGGGCCGCTTCGGCGGTTGTTGACTTTCTTTTTGAGCAAGTTTGTGTGTCATCAAGAATGGGAGAGCTATGATGAGCCAGTTGGCTAAGGTCCAGACCCAGGCTGGAGCCCGCGGTGAAGGGAGAGACAGGGTCTGGCCATGGCGAGGTCCATGGATGAAAGCCGTGAGGTTCTGCCTTGACGCAGAGCAACAGCGGGGTTTATCCACGTCCTCGCTGAGCAAGACTTGAGGCCATATCAATCACATCAGCGGAGGATGGACTGAGACATTGAAGAAGCAATATCCGGCTAGGGACTGACCGTAGTGAAGCAGGTGAATCCACAGGACGCACTGATATGTCGCTGTTGGTCTTGAGATGGGAGCCAAGAAGTTAGCTGACCCGATCCAGAAACACGGAACTTGAAGTGAAGGAAACGTGGAATGAGCAAGTTCGAAGTGAGCATCTTTGCGCAAGTTTCTGCCGGAAAGCGGGCCCGGGCCGGGGGCGTCGATCCACGAAGGAGGCCGCGGTGGGGTTGGCACGGACACTACCTTACACTACGGGAACACTGAACAGGTGCGGTTCCAAGGCCCACTTGTTCTCCATAAGGTAGGTAGAAGAAGTTGAGGCTCAGAGCGCATTCACATTTCTTCTTGCACCTTGATAGCATCAATAAGATGCGCCATGCCAGATTCCTGCCC
This sequence comes from Colletotrichum viniferum, assembly GCA_020226115.1. Lineage (NCBI taxonomy): Eukaryota > Fungi > Ascomycota > Sordariomycetes > Glomerellales > Glomerellaceae > Colletotrichum > Colletotrichum viniferum. The sequence continues at coordinate 966,183 of JAGFBE010000018.1, forward strand.
CTACCACTCTGCTCTAATTATCCCATGGTGGTGTTTGAGCAAGTGCATCGCGCTATATTCTTCAATTGCAGTTTGAATTGTCAACTTTGAATAGGTTGCCCGGCGGGAAACGGTACCCACCCGCATCTGTCCACGGTTTTTCGTGGTACCTTTTCCGTACTATATGGAAGTACCTTACGCAGTTAACCTCCGAACCGGCTTAGCGTGAGCAAGTTAGAGGGACCTCTCCGCGCTCACCTCACGATGGCCAGTGGCAACCCAACTTGGCAATTCGACTTGGCAAAGCACCTGTCACTGCCACCTCAACTCTGATTTCTTCTGCCACCAATCATAAAGTCACTTCTCTAAGGGCACGTCAACTCTTCAGTCCCAAATCTGGACCCTTGTTCCCGCCTGTCTTGAAACTTGCGCACCACTTAGCTTACTAGGATCGATTCCCCCGCGACCCAGAGCTTCTGCTAGTCGCGTTTCCCACTGTTCGGTTCACCCGAACCCACTGCATGTCTGCTTGCTGCCGAACTCGCCCGTGCATCTTTCCTCTCGTTGCGGGGCAATTTAATCCTCTCGCTCACCCTGCGCTCCAACCTTTCAGCCTTCCGTCTTCGCATAGATAATAAGCCACCCCGGCCCTGACTCCTCCCTGCGGCGCCGCTCGTATGAGCTGCCACCGTCCCCGATCGAATTGCGCTTTGCTACCACCACTCAGAAACCGAACATCGCAACCTTCTGGGGCTGAAGTTCCTGCAACTTCAGAATCGACACGCTACGGAAATAGAGCCACAGACCTCGCGGCATAATGGATCACAGCTCTATGAGCAGTTCCTCGGCGGACTGCAAGATGTCCATGCTGTGGAACTGGTACACAGTTGACGCTTGTGCGTATAACCACCCTAACCTAATGGGCACTGACTGCCTAGCCTACCTTATACGAGCATGCTCGCAATTGTGTGACATCTCAACCTTGAACGAATTCTCGCTGACCTTTGCCCCTGACAGGCTTCCTTGCCGAATCGTGGCAGATCAAAAATGCCGGCATGTTCGCTGCCAGCTGTATCGGCGTCGGTCTCCTCACCGTTTTCCTCGAAGTCTTTCGCAGATTGGGCAAAGAATACGATGCCCTCATTCAACGCCAGTTCCAAGCACGCGCTGCCGAGCTCCAAGCTCGCATCCCGAAAGAAACCAATTGCTGCGACCCTCCCGCCGTCGTGGCGCCTCAGACGCTCGTCTTCCGCGCATCCCCCCTGCAACAATTTATTCGCTCAATAATTCACGCCGCCACCTTCGGCCTGGCCTACATCGTCATGTTGCTGGCAATGTATTACAACGGATACCTCATCATCTCAATCATCATCGGAGCCGGCCTGGGCAAGTTCCTGTGCGACTGGCTTGTCTGCCGCATCACCCTCGACGCACCAACAGCACCAGGTCCAAAGGCTCCAGGCATTGAGGAACCAAGTGTGTGCTGTGGCTGATAAATCCTGCTACCCTACATGTTGTATGCATCTTTTCAGCGGTGTTGTGGCGCATGATCATAAGGCACTGTCGCGTTGCGATCGGTGAGGCTCGGACGGGGGACTGGGAAATATTTTGCTGTCTAATGCTCAGCAGACACTTGGCTTGGCTACGAAGCAAATAATGAATATATACCCTTCTTTTTATTGACAAATGCCTCGGCGCAACCTTGTTGTATCATAGGATTTCTCACCCCGTCAGATCCTCAGTAGGCAGTTCTCCACTACCCAGCATCCGCCCGCCCCATACTAGTAACACAACTTCAAACCGATCAAAAGCTTCGGCTTCAAATGCTTGTTCTTCGAATTTTCAACAGCTGTAGCTCAACAGCTGTTGGACTGAGACCAGTCGCCCAGGGTCTGAGACAACCGTGAGATCCGTCATTATCATACACACATACTTGCATAGTCAACCCTTGATTGAGTCAACCCATCTTACCTACAAACACAAAACAGACAGTTATCGGGCTAATGCAAGAACTAAAATAATTACCTGGCCATGCGTTACGTTGCCAGAACAGCACTCAACCAGCAGCACGCTAATCGAAAAACCACCCCCCTAATTCCAATGTTCGGGTGTGATTCATGTTAGAAACTTAGCTCCCTCCTGCTTAAAGAGCCAGTCGCTGTTCGCGTCCACCATAAAATTCGTAATGTTGAATTCGTTGCCCGGAGGAGCTGGTCCGCTGGAGCCGCCGTTCTCGCTGTTTGCATCAACCCCTGATGATGCTCCGTTTTGCCCACTGGGCCCGCCAGCCGCATGCTGGATACCGGCGATGTTCTCATTGCCTACCGGCAAACGTGGCACATTGAAAAAGTCAAAGACATCCAAATACTCGAGCTCATTTGGCGCCGGTGTTCGTGCGGGCGTAACGCTTGGTAAGCGGCTGTGGTTGGGCACCCCGTTCGCGCGAGGCTGCCGCGAAATCAGAAAGTCGAGGTCAAAAGCCGTCCGGCGCATGTCGGCTAGTATCTTGACTGAGCTCGGGGTGACGCCGTCTCCCTGTCGCTCGCTGTCGCGGTGTTCGTCCAAGACGCGTTGTAGAAGGCCGCAATAGCGCGCTGCCACTGGCCAATATCTCCCCATTTCGCGAAGGGTTTCCACGAAAAACTGGATTTGAGGTGAGAGTTTGTGTTCTACGGTTGACCCGTGGACTAGGAGCAAACGAGAGGCCACCCAGAGTGTAAATGCGAAAGGGGGACCCAGCTTCGCCAGCAGGCCATTGTTCACGACGAATTCGCCTAGTGCGGCTATGTTCTCGACTGCACCGTGGCATCTCTGTGAAGCACTGTAAGAAGGGGTGAATATAGGAGACCGGGTCGTTGGATATGCCGCTGACGAGTGCAGTCGGATGACTGCTGTGTGGTACGTGGCGTGTAGCATGACCCAGCCACAGTTGAGCGTCTTATTGCCAGGCTGGAACAATTTCGCCATATTGCCGTATTCACCGGGGAGACCGAATTTCCACGATGTGAGCATGTTGTCCAACTCCTTGTACCGCATTTGCCACTGCTCAACATCGCTCAACGCACTGATATCCACAGGCTGCTTCAAGAACTTGTGGATCTTGGAGAGGATGGCCAAGATCTCAATGTAATACGAGAAAGCACCGAGATTCTCCGGCTTGTTGATGTCATACTCGGGGTTCGTATCCTCAGGATGGTCTTGCGTACGAAACCACCGCGTCTCGACCTTTTGGTTCTTGATCCACAAATCATCTCTGCAGGGCAATGTGCGGTCGATTTCTTTATCATCAAGTGCGAACTCGAAGGCGGTTGCCAATGTGGCATAACGGTCCAGAAGATATATCATCCAGAATAGCCGCCGTCGTGACTCTTCTTCGATGAAGTCCTTTGGCTCCGGGAGAATCATGGCCCTCAATGTATAAATTGATGTAAAGTTGGGCGAGACTGAGAAGGATGTGCTCTCAACAGCCAAACCCAGTTGCACGACCGATCTTGTGATCAAAGCCATGATATTCCACCCTGGCGGGCCATTGCTGCTCCCTACTAGATCGAGGGCCAGAATCACCAACGCTTGGAGAGCCTTAACCGAAGAATCTTCCATGCCATACAGCAAGACTCTTTGTTTGGATATGGAATGATAGTGCTGCCGGCTGTCCTCCGTGAGTCTCGCATCGGTTGAGTAGCGCAAGGTGGTGGCTACGATGGCGTGGAGAAGGATGCGATCGGTCTCTTCAAGAGTGGAGGGTCCGAATAGAGAATCAAGGGTCGTTTTCCTGTGCAGAATCGGGCACCATGTGTTGATGTGCTTGAAATATAGGTCTACCAGGGCATAGAGCAAGTCGTAAGGTGGTAGCTCTTGATCTGGTGTAGTTGAGGTCTGACTCTGGGCCATTGGAACGTCAGGCGAGTGGAGTTGCGTCTGGTTCGTGCCGTAGTACTCTTGAGCCGCACTGCTTGGGTGGGACATGGCAGCTACATGGCTCGGAGGTGCGGGCATACTGCTCATGGGCATCTGCCCCTGAAATTCATGCATTGAAGGCGTCGGGGGAGGCATGCCAAACTCCATGGACTGCGTTGAGGGCGGATAAGTGGACGGCTTTTGCAAGAAGAGGGCAGTCTCAGCCTGTGGCGTCCTGATCGACTCTGACGGGCGAAACAAATTCGCGGCTTCTCGTGGAGTGCCGTGGTCACTGGGTAGACTTGGGTTGCTGTTTCGTATACTTGGCGCCGTGCCATTGTGTTGGCTGGAAGTCAGAGTTGCCTGAAGGATCTCGGCATGCGCTCTGAGGATTTCCTCGAGCTTATCCAGGCGTTGCTCAAGTTCCCGGCCGTAGCCTGCGCGAAGTCCAGGCTTCTTACGCTCCTTGTATTCGCAAAGAGCACCATTGCGACTACACCAGCCGCAGGAGGGCTGGCCACGGTCGCATTTTACCTGTAAAGCCGAGGTCGGTCAGCTGCAGCGCCCTTGCATCTTACAACGGATGCCTATAAGGCCGCAAATCAAAATGAATAACGCGGTGTACGCTTTGAGCTTGACAACACTACGGTGGTAATGAAGGTACCACGAAGGAGGATCGAGGAGAAACTGGGGACAGCAACTGTGGAGGTGGGTAAGGGGGAAATGGAGGGGAGCGGAAAAGGAAGCTGAAGTGGACGCAACGGTACCTTTCTTTGCTTACACAGCTCGCACCTTGGAATTGGGTTGTTAGCTTCGGTATTTTGCTCGGAAGGCACATGCTCTGGAGACGGTGACATGGGGAAGACGGGGACGGCAGAGCACAAAGGGCATATCAGAGACAAGCAGGCGGGTAAGAGCAGGAATGAGGCGGCGAGGTGTGTCGGGGGGGGGGGGGGGGGGGGGTATCAGACAGAGAGGCGAGGCAGGTATCCAGAAAACGGGCAAGGCTCTGACTTGGTTTAAACAAAGACAAAGCACAGTAAAGGTAGGGCAGGAAGGACGGAGCAGAGCGAGTACGGGACGGCCAACCTAAGCAAGGTTGTCGTTGGGCGGTGACGGGATTGGGATAGGGATAGAATGGAGACAGGACGGAAGGAGAACTAAGTGGACGGGCAAGGGGAATGAAACGGAACAGAACAGTGTATGACTTACGAGACAGATATGGGTCTCTTGCGCTTCCCAAGACGGGTGACATCCTGATCGTCCTGGTCGAGATCGTTTTCATCAGCGCTATGCAGCTGGTTGCCGTCGTCAGAGTCCTGGTCGTTCAGGGACTGGGTCTGGAATTGGGTCTGCGACTGGTTCTGGTCCTGGTTCAGATTCTGGAGAGACTTGGTGGTGTTGGCTGCAGGCGGTGACCGGCTGCTGAGAGCGTGTCCGCCATTGTGCTGCATCCTCAGGTGCGCGGGTCGGATGGGCGACGCGACGCAGCGCAAGGCAGTCGTCGGGTGCGCGGGTGCAAGGCAAGGCAAGGCAAGGCAAGGCAAGGCAAGATGCGTGGTTGGGTATGACGCGCGCAGCGAGGGCGGCAAATTCGCTGGAGTTGCAGGCGTTTGTGCGATTCGCAACGCAAACTTCGGGAGAAGCTTGGGAAGCTCGGGGTAATGTTGAGCAGAGGGTGGGAAAAAAAGGGCACAGGAACAGGGGCGGAGGGCAAGAGGAGGCTCGGGGTATTTTTGTTTTTCGTCCCACACGTGCCGCAGGCCGAACAGAAGAAAATGATGTGACAAGTTACAACCCCGGACGGCAGCAGTAGACAGACAGGCAGGCAGACAAACGGACAGGACAGGGAATGGAATGGCGGCGAGGGGAAGGTGGATGGGGGGGAGGGAATTCGGGGGAGGGGAAGCGAAGCGGAGAGGCCCGCGAGGGGTGCGGAGGTGAGTGTGGAGGTGGAGAAGAAACGGGCGCCTCGGATTGGACAGACTCCAACAGATGGAATGCCAAAACTGCAGTAAGCAAACGGTGGAGGCCACGCGGACAGAATGTGGAGGTGGCTTGAGATCCGTCATCTAGCGGCTGCGCCAGGCCGAGGCAAGGAAATTCCATTGCCTAGGTACGACCACACTGCAGTAGCATACCCGCAAATGGCAGACTCCACGTGATCAATCACGAGATGACACACCTGTGGCCGCCATGTGCGATCCGCCGGCGCCGGGCAGACCTGGACCGTGGACGGGAGTCGTGGTGCGGAGACGGCTACCGCCGGCCTCCCAAGTCGGGCTGCGACCGGACCTGGAGTCCTCCGCAGTGGAGGAAAGCACCTGTTGATGCCTCAGGAGAAGCAGCCTATCCAAAGGTCCCGGACTAGATCTCGGGCAGAGCTGTCCCATTCCCCGAATGCCAATTGTCACGAGACCATGGCTGGGATTCGTACGGAACAGAGCTCACCCGAATTGACTCTGAGAGACGCAGACTCATCCGCCATCGCCTTCCGCAAGCCCAGTTATACATTGAAATGTCCGATTGGCGAGCGCCTGCAGGGCATTTAGTCGAGCATTGTGCTACTTACTCGATTGAGTTCGTTGTTGGTCGAGTAGAGAAGCTTGTGTTCCATGCCGTGTTCCGTGCCGAACTCGGCGCGTCTTGCATCCGCCGGAACGACATCAACCTGGCTGGTCATATCCTTCGAGTTGCTGCCCACGCCAGCAGTTGATCGGAGCCCGGCCGACGCACGGAGAGGGAAGGACTTCATACCTTACCTACCTAAGCACACTGCAGTGGACCTGAGGTAAGGAGGGTCCTTCGTGCCCTGAGCGTACGCTGGAGCTTCCGAACCCCCATGCCGAGTCTCAATGGATTCCACCTGTCGGGACATCTGACACCGATCTCCAAAAACCTTCCCGTCCACCGCTCACTACCATACCTCAGCCAGTGAAGCAGCACGAGCTGAGTCCACGAGACTCTCGGCCCAGCCATGCCTTGTTTACCCCCACTAACCTGATCATGTTGCCGTTGCCGGTTTTGCCCAGTTGCTTCTTGCCTGGCCGCCTAGGTTCCGTCGTCTGATAAGCTGTCTCTTGTTTTTTTTCATCACCTCCCTTCGTATCCAGCTCGGCTTGTCTGTTTCGTAAGCCCGCCCGCATACCGCATGGCGTCTTCCTCCAATTATTCTTAAAAAGACGCTGGTGTATTTCCCTTCCCCTCGCATCCTCTTCCCCCCCCCCCCAATCGCTTTTCTTCAACCGCATCGTGGCTCTCGTAATTGTCCCTGCAGGCGTCACTCCCTCTTCACCACCACTTCCACCCCCTCAGCAAGAGCCATACAGTGAGTGATACAATGGCGTCCGTGAGGTCATTCCCCTCCATCAAGGAGATTCGGACCTTCGTTATTGGCGGCGTCGGCTCCGGAGGCGACTACCACAATGTGAAGGGCGGCCACTGGTAAGCTTCCCACCACGTCGCTCCGACTGCAGCGGTACGACGTGTCACAGAAGCGCGACTGACACTGATTTTCAACAGGTTGATTGACAGCCCCATCTCCACGCCTTGCTCGCGATGGGAGCAATACCGCAATTCCAGAACGAGCTGGGGCATTAACGTCCTGGGCTCGTTTCTCGTCGAGATTGAATCTTCAGACGGCACCGTTGGAATTGCTACTGGCTTCGGAGGTAAGATGGGTGTATCCGCGACGCCTTTCTTGGGTGAGACGACGGAGAAACTAATTTGCTAATACACGACGCACAGGTCCTCCGGCTTGCTGGCTCGTCCACCAGCACTTCGAGCGCTTCCTCATCGGTGCCGATCCACGCAACACGAACCTGCTGTTCGAGCAGATGTACCGAGGCTCCATGTTTTACGGCCGCAAGGGTCTGCCCCTCGCCGTCATTTCCGTCATTGACTTGGCCATTTGGGATTTGCTGGGCAAGTTGAGAAATGAGCCTGTCTATAGACTTATCGGTGGTGCCACCAAGGAGCGACTCGATTTTTACTGCACCGGCCCTGAGCCGGCTGCGGCCAAGGAGATGGGCTTCTGGGGCGGCAAGGTTCCTCTCCCCTACTGCCCAGACGAGGGACACGTTGGGCTGAAGAAGAACGTCGAGTTTCTGCGCAAGCACCGTGAGAGTGTCGGCCCCGACTTCCCCATCATGGTGGACTGTTACATGAGTCTGAACGTGCCCTACACAATCGAGATTGCGAAAGCGTGCGAGGACCTTAACATCAACTGGTGGGAGGAGTGTCTGTCCCCCGACGATACGGACGGCTTCGAGCAGATCAAGCGGGCACACCCGACCATCAAGTTCACAACGGGCGAGCACGAGTACTCACGGTTTGGGTTCCGCAAGCTTATCGAGGGCCGCAACCTCGACATCATCCAGCCCGACGTCATGTGGCTGGGTGGCCTGACAGAGCTGCTCAAGGTTTCGGCGATGGCGTCCGCCTATGACATTCCTGTTGTTCCTCACGCCAGTGGCCCGTACAGTTACCATTTTGTCATCTCACAGCCCAACACGCCATTCCAAGAGTACCTGGCCAACTCCCCAGATGGCAAGAGCGTGCTTCCCGTGTTCGGTGATCTGTTCCTGGACGAGCCCATTCCCACCAAGGGATATCTTACAACGGCAGACTTGGATAAGCCTGGCTTTGGCTTGACGTTGAACCCCGCCGTGAGGTCAAAGTTGATCCCAGGCAAGGCGCTGCTCAGCACCAGCATCGTAAGAAACTAGCTACCCACCCACATGCGATTGTAGCAAGACTAACAGTGAGATAGGAGAGGCCTTTGAAGACGGCAGAGGAGCAGGCGGCTGCGAACGTCACGCATGGCGCTTGAAGTACAAGGAGAGAATAGAGGTGAACGGCATGCACGGTCACGAAATATAGAGGCGAACGGTGGTGGAGCGCTAAGTACTGTCCTCGGCGGGGAGCCATTCCAAACGAGACCCTTGGGACAGTGCCGCAACCAGCGGCCATGAATACTCTCATAATGCTGTAGCAATGGAAATGAATTGGCTGTTAATGTCGGCTCACTGTGTTCTTCGTTCCCTATGCCTTCGGTCTCCGCCGAATTTGACATCAGAAGTGTGCCTTGATCTGGACGGCCAGCAGCAGTCTAACCATGGTAGTGATTAAGTGGCTGAGAGAGATGATATCCATCATCGGGACACCCGAAGGGCATGACGCACCGGAAAATCCGAGACAGGCGATGAATAAATGGCGTCGTGTCGCCCAAGGTCGCGGAGCAAAGGCCGTCTCAGCGGCGTGGACGTTGTTAGAACGAGGGACTCCCGACTGTGCTTGGTGGGGTTGGCTCGCTGTAATGAGGCCCGAGGACGCGGGGTGAGTGACACTAAGTAGAGAATGGACACAGCTCGTAGTGGGTCCATGGTGGGGGTTTTAAGGGGCTCACGGTGCAGTGAATGGAACCTGACATAAGGTACCCAAGGCAGCCGAAGTGATCTGAGGGAGGGGACACTGGAATAGACGGGCTGTGCCTGGGCACCTCAGACACCTTCCGGGGACGGCACTATCTTACCTACCTTACCTTAGGTTGAGTAGGCAAGGTAGGTAAGGTAGGTGAGGTAGCCCGGTAGCCTCGATGATGCTTTCTGACAGAAAGACACGATGCCTGCGCATTCTTTGCTACCCACCTACCTACCTACCTACCTTAAGGTGCATTCCTACTGGCAACAAAGATTACCAAAAGTACTGACCTGCCTCACCTAAGTTTAGGCACCTAATTAGTACCTACCTTACCTTGTATACCAACTTGGGCATCGTGACTCGGTCCGTCGGTGCTCCAAAGAACCGGCCTCGCTGCACATTAACCCCTCGTGCTCCTTCCGCGTCTCCGCCTCCTCCACCGCCGTCACCCACACCACCACACGATCGTCCGCAGCTACAAATACTCTGCCGGCCAGCCACTCGCCCACCCGTGTCAGAACGCACACGCTTCGATCGAGAGAAGACAGCCGGGAGAGAGTCAACGAACCATGTTGCACGCCATCAATCTGAAGTAGGCTACGATCGATCTTGTCTAACCCCTCCGGCTTCTCCTCACCCGTGTCGCCGTCCCCTCGCCGTCGAACCAACTAAATCCTCCGACACCCTTGCCGCCCAAGACAACCCCGCACCCGACATAAAATCAACCTCACCTCCTCCAGCTTCTGTGCGACGTCCCGGACTACTGCGCAGGCAATTGACATCAATATGGCTCCAACCAACCTTCTCGCCGGCAAGACCGCCGTCATCACCGGGGGTACCACCGGTATAGGACGTGCCATCTGTCTTGAATACCTCAAACAAGGAGCCGATGTGGTCGTCAACCACCTGGGCCTTGAGAAGGACCAACCTCATCTCGATTCTCTCGAATCCGAGGCAGCTTCTTTGAGAACGGCGAACCCCAACGCCGGACGCTTCGCTCATCAAGTTGGTGACGTTCGCGAGCCCGAGACCGCCGCCCAGCTGGTGGCTCTCGCCGTTAAGCACTCGGGCAACGGCCGCCTCGACGTCTGTGTCTCTAACGCTGGCATCTGCACCTTTGCCGAGTTTCTCGACTTGACGCCAGACCTCTTTACCAAAACTGTCCGCACCAACCTCGACGGTGCTTTCTATGTCGTACAAGCTGCTGCTCGCCAGATGAGCCAGCAGTCGCCCCCGGGAGGCAGCATCATAGGCATCTCATCCATTTCTGCCCTCGTCGGTGGCGGTCTGCAAACACATTACACTCCCACCAAGGCCGGTGTCCTCAGTTTGATGCAGAGCACCGCTGTTGCTCTGGGCAAGCATAAAATTCGCTGCAACGCGTTGCTCCCTGGCACCATCAAGACCCAGCTCAACGATGAAGATCTCTCAGATGATGCCAAGCGCACATACATGGAGTCCCGCATTCCTCTGGGCCGCACCGGAGTGCCGTCCGACCTTGCCGGCCCGGCCGTCTTCTTGGCCTGTGAAGAGCTCAGCGGTTATGTTACCGGTGCACAGTTGCTCGTTGATGGCGGCCTCTTCGTCAACCTTCAATAAGCGCCATGACCCCTGACCTGTTCGGGTTTCCATTTTAGTGTTTGGTATCGGGGAATCCTGCCCGAAGGTATCGTAAAATAGGAATGAGGAATGAGGCATATTGCAAGACCAATGAGGGATAAAAGGGAGATGCACACGCACCTCGTACGCGAAGGCGCTTTGATTACTACCTGCCGGCCTAGCCTGCGTTGCCCATTATCAAGGGTGAAACGCAGCTCCAAGGATGGATGGATGTAGGATTGATTATTAGCAAGTGAGCGGCGTCTCCCAGAATCCACCTTCGTGCTCTGGCCATCCAGTCACGCCAGCCCATTGGAACCACGACCCTCCATTATTCCCTCGTGGAGCCCCTCAGCCTCCTTGGTGTCTGCAGAGTAGTAGTACCATGAGCTCCTGGTACTTGTTTCCCTCCTCTCATTCTCGCCTGTCGTTGTCCATGCTATTTCCTACCCAACAAACTATAACAGGCGAATAGGATCTAGCTAAAACATGCTGCTGCGTTTATGAGGAATGACAAGGCCCGCATGTCCAAACTGTCTCTGGTGGACTTATGGCAGACAAAAATGGATGGCAAGGGGAGTTGCAAGGGGGGGCGTGCATATAAGTACAGAGACGGCGGACGGTGACGGCATCACAATGCGAATGGCGAGTAGCGCGCGTGGTGGCAGCGGGACGCGATAGCGATAGCGCCGGACCACGGCCTGTTTCTGTTCGGCCAACGTCCTGCCTCGTCTCGGCAAAGCTGACCGATGGCGTAGCTGCGCAGGAGAAGACGGCGAGGCGCAGGAAAACAGAGAGACAAAAGGCTATGGATGATAAAACGCGCATCAAGAGGTCGTCCCGAGCCTGTGAGAATGCCCACCATGCCCATCATGCGCCTGCCTGCGGCCTGCCTGCCTGCCCACCCTACTTGACCTTACCTCGCGCAGTGAGCCTGCAATGCGTCGCACATGTCGCTGGGAACGCAGTGGATACTTGGAGAATGTGTCGAATTGACCAACACATACTGTACGAGTCGATCATTTGGCCATATGCTTCATTGTCCCGTTGCCTATGCTCCATTGTCCATTGTGCCCTCCCACTCCTCGGACCCCAAGAGGAGATACTGTGCGTATTGCGCCCGTCCCTCAACAGGGAGGGTGGGAGCAGCCAGTCCACCCACAAATGTTGATGAGGGACAGACCGCGGAGCGACGCGCCCGTGGCGGCGGATACAACGTATGTGGATGGCCTGGAGATGTTGTGGAATTGTGGTCCTGTTCGCAATGACATGGAGAAGCCGCAACGAGACGTCATTCGCCGAGTCAGTCGCTGTTAGCCCAGATACGTTGGCAGGAAAACGGCCTTCTGTGGGCAGTTGCCAAGGATCAGCATTGCTAGACTCTCGAATCGACTTTTTTCTTCAAGACCATGCCAGCAGTGCTTAATTAGCAGGCAGTGAGACAAGCCCTGTCATGCGGAACCGGTATCAGAAAAACCGTACCTCAGACACGCCCGAGGCCTTCCGGGCCCGACCCCTTTCCAAGCGCCCGGTTCATTGCCGCCACAGGCGCATTACTTAAGCCGGCCGATGCTGCGGAAGTTCCTTCGGCCCGTCTGGCGGAGCACCCCTGGTCCAATCACCCGAGAGTCCGGCCTGTCACATTGGCTTCTGAACCCTTGTCTGTACACTAGTGTCTCGAGTTGGTATCCACCAGTATGACGTCACTGCGGGCTCTCCGGACCCGCTCTGATGGAGCCCGCTTGGCCACCACACGGCCAGAAGTCTCACGTCGAGGCCTGCGCTACGTATACACTTTTCCAATCTTCCTGACACCGACGCCCTCGCTCTCACCTCATGGTGCGATTGCATTCTCGCATTTGTGGACCACAATCTGTGCTATCACGGCAGGTTGCTGGCACCATCCCTGTAACGTCTACCCGTGTCGCAAGGAACGATCGATAAGGAGCAGCACCTGGATCCAATAGGAGTCATGGAAGGGGAAAGGATGGGAGGAGGGGTAGGGGCAGTGGAGGGTCATCCTCACAGTGTTCTCTGCCCTTTTCAGGTGAGAGGCATCACACAAAACAAAAGCACCGATGTACCGTTGTACTACCTAGAGACAAGGTGGCGCGGCATATACTTTGAAAGATACCGGATCAAACTCCTGGCTGTCTTTACCTTTCGTTGGCCCGAGGCGTCCTTCTCTCTAACTGCGTGTCGCTTCTTCTCTCGCTTGCCTTGTCCATCTTGGATGTCCCTCCCTCATCATTGCTGTTTTTGGCTGACCATGCCGCAAGCCGCAGCACCCGTCCGAAAGTCTTGAAAGTTTGCTCATTTCAGGGTCCAACGGGCGTGATGGCGGCTTGCATGTGCACTCGCCAAGGCCGCTTCGGAAAGGCGATCGCTGCCGCATCAGTCCAGTTATCATCATCCCTCTCGGGACATTTCGAGGGCCTCTCCTTGCTTCTCGGCGGAACCTTTCGCAGCCGCAACGAGGAACCAGAAAGCCAAGTCTCCACCATGACGGTTGGCAAACTGGGGCCAGATGGAGCCTCGTTCACCATGCTCTCTCTCAAACTGACATCTTGGTTGGCGGCTCGCTGGGTGACTCGCTCATTTCTTTGCGGCCCAGCCTTTGCGCCGACCCCAATCTGAATCTCACCGCCGTCACTCCGCTTTGTGCCCACGTTTCTTTGCTTTCAAACAGGCGCACACACACGCAGGATACTTTGGAGATTGGGCACTGAGCCTATCCTAAACATGTACTGCTGTATCCTGTAGGAATCAGAATTCTCACCACCAGGTAAGGTCCTTGTGTCTCCCTCAGTGGAGCACTCAGGTCTAGGATCCAAAAAAACTTCTCATGCTACTTCGCCTCCACGTATCCACGGACCATGCACGACTCAAGAAACTCATCCCAGGAGTATCAGTCAACAAGGGCCTGCGTTTGCCTGGTTTTTGCGGAGACATCCACACGTTGGAAAGAGAGTGCTCCAGAAAGAGAGGTCAGCTATTAGAGTGAGACGTCAGCGTCAAGTCAAGATGCTCTCATACCTGGACTATATAAGCCGGTGGTCCCCAGGACGCATTTTCAAGATGTTGTTTTTTGTTGCTTCATCATCTACTTTCCCGATTCATCAGCGCTTTTGACCGCTGTTTACCTTTGAAAGATTAAGCTTGGGTGCATTCTACTACTCACCACTTCACTTGATTGCGCACCAGGAAACTAGTCCGCTCCCTCCGTGTTCGACTCCCCTCATAACGGTTATAAACCATGGCTCCCAATCACCGAGCTTCGTCCACCGGCAGCTTCATTGAAAGCATTGTCGCAGCCCGCAAGGAACTGGACAATCTTGCTCTAAGCACTCCCGAATCCTCTCTGGATGGCTCCGCCGGCGGCTCTGCTGGATCATCAGCTCTGGGTAGCCCTGCCGGCGCGCTGTCACCAGTCACGCCCACAATCGACGCCCCTGTCGCTGACAGCTTTGCTTTCGCCTTCGACATCGACGGTGTCCTCATTAGAGGAGGTCGGGCAATCCCCGAAGCAGTTGAGGCGATGAAGGTGTTGAATGGCGACAACGAGTACGGTATCCAGATGTAAGTTGTCATCCCGCCCACAACGCACGGCCCCACTTGTACCCGCCGCATCGCGGCTTGTCTGCTCGCCAATGATGTATGCTAACATGCACGTCTAACAGTCCGTACATCTTCCTCACCAATGGCGGTGGTAAGACGGAAGAGGAGAGATGTGGTGATCTGTCTAAGCAGATGCAGATCGACATTTCACCAGCGCAATTTATCTGCGGCCACACTCCCATGAGGGAAATGGCCGAGCGCTTCAACACTGTCCTTGTTGTTGGCGGTGAGGGCGAAAAGTGCCGCGAAGTTGCAGAGGGCTATGGCTTCAAGGATGTCATTACACCCGGAGACATTATCAAGCATAACTCCGCAACAACCCCCTTCCGCAAGCTCACCCAGGACGAACTTACAAATTCTCGCGAAAGAGATTTCACGGATGTCACCATTGAAGCTATTTTTGTCTTCGCTGATTCCCGAGACTGGGCTGGCGACATTCAAATTATGCTCGATCTCGCCATGTCCAAGGGAGGCCGTCTCGGTACTCTGAGCGAAACTTTCGACGAGGGCCCACCGATCTACTTCTCTCATAACGATATCGTCTGGTCTGCTGCCCACGATAATGTTCGTCTTGGCATGGGCGCTTTGCGCCGCATGTTGGAGGTCATTTTCCGTGACGTTACCAAGAAGAAGGGCAAATTGCACACCCACGCTTTCGGCAAGCCCCAGGTCAGTACCTTCGAGTTTGCAACGAGATTGCTGCAGCAATGGCGTCGTCAGCAACACGGCTTGGACGCACCTCCCGACACCGTCTACTTTGTTGGGGATACACCGGAGAGTGATAT
This sequence comes from Colletotrichum viniferum, assembly GCA_020226115.1. Taxonomy (NCBI): domain Eukaryota; kingdom Fungi; phylum Ascomycota; class Sordariomycetes; order Glomerellales; family Glomerellaceae; genus Colletotrichum; species Colletotrichum viniferum. Next base: position 981,482 of record JAGFBE010000018.1, read on the forward strand.
TCGGGGCACCAACGCCTACGATGAGCATGCGGACAATGAGTGGCACAGCATCCTCGTCAAGACCGGTGTCTACCAAGATGGTACGGAGCCGGCTTACAAGCCCAAGGCGACTGTCGATAACGTTCTAGATGCTGTGCGCTATGGCATCCAGCGCGAGATCCGCAAGAGGGTTGTCACATCGCTGAGAAAGGACATTCTCGGTGAAGAGGAGTGTTTGAAGGCTCTTCAGTCGAAGGAGAGCGCCGTTTTCACTCCTCTGGAAGAGCGTAACCAGCCAATTTTGGGCTAGCGTGGTCATGTGAACTTCGTGATCTAAGATTTTGTTTGCCAGCGAGCTACTTCCTGCTTTTTCATAGTGTCGGGGTTAAGAGTTCAGGGTACTTGTTTAGTTCGGGGGAAAATTGTGATACCATAGGCGTTTTCCAATCAACGAGGTACATGACCGCAATCTAGAGTTGCCAGACTAGCCACAGCTGAATACACGATACACAGGCGCCATTTGACGCCGAGGGATTTGAAGCACTTGGACCTGTACCACCATTATGACACACTCGGCTTGATTTTCGCGCCCAACACCTGGCAATTATTGCCAAGCTTCGAAATGCTTGTTTATGGCACGATTAAGGAGGTCCCTGAAGCTAACTCATCTCTTGGCCGGCTTCGTTACAATTTTTCACGCCGCGGCCGAACCATGTACATGGTGATTGATTGGCTTTGGGGGACTATGAAAGGTAATAAGACGGGATTGAGATGCCGAGAGGGATCTGGTCCTACCCGTTTGGGCCGATGCCTAGCCTGCGCATCTCCGTCATGCTGCGGCCTCGCGCGGCGCCGTGTTATTGTAATACATGCCAAGTCCGGCCGGTGTTGGCGTTGGTGCATGTCCCCCCCCTTCGGCTACCTGGGCCGCCGATCCCTTTCCGCTCCGTGTTTTCCAAGTACACCAGCTCCGAGGTAACATGACTTGGAGTGCTGCAACGGCGGGTTGTTGTAGTAGGGTTTGTCTTCATATGCAAGTGGAACATGTGGGTATGGTGGGTTCAGAAATATTGGTGAAGACACAGAAGCATCCTGAGCATGTCCCTAAATGTGCAATGTAGCACGTAGTTGCAGATGTAGTTGCACTGGACATTACGAGAAGCATGCTCGCTCCACTCGCATCTCCTCTTTTGTCTCCTCCTCCGCATCCTCCACGGCCCCATCACTTTTAACTGTTTCCAGTCGTCATTGCATTGCTGTGGTGATATTCGGGTGCATGAGGAACGGATTCCGTGAAGGTAAAGCTTCCCCACCTCGCAGAGGCAACCCACAGTGCCGCGTCAACGGCTTCTTGACGCCTTTGGCGATCGCTGATGGCCTCCTCTGCGCTGCACGCGATGGAGAACCCGGGAACGTTGGCGCGTTCGACGTCCAGCCAGCCTCTCCAAGCGGCCACTATGTCGCCGGCTCCGATGGCTCCGATGACCACAGTCCCCCACAACTCGCGTGCGCCGCTATTGTGCTTGCCGTAGAATATCCATTGCTCGGCCGCAGCGACTTGCTCCCTAAGTTGGTCTGGGGAAATGCGCTTTGGATCGGCAGGGCCATTGGTGCTGCCGGTGATACCACGGCGCGCCGGACGCTGAACGTACACGTGACGGATGTCGTCGACACCGCAGCAGAGGCGTGTTACGTCAAAGCGGCCTTCTGTGTCGAAGATGAGAACCGTCTTGCAGTGGGGCGCGGAAACGAGGCCCGACACAAGCCGGTAGATGAGTGGGAGTTGACGACCGGTGACGGCGAGAGGAATAGATTGTGTAGCACGAAAGTTCTTGACGGCGAACGCATTCAAGAGTGGGATGGGAAAGAAATTAGGTCGATTCTTCCTTTTCGTGGGGTTGACGGGCTTGTGTTCTGCGCTGAAGACGTCCAAGACCTATCGAAACAAAGTCAGCTGTATGCCGATGACAAATGGCGAAAAACAGATCTGCTGTGACATGCTGAACGGAGCCTGGTGATGGTTTGATGCAAGTAGTCTGGGGGGTTGAGGTGTGTGAGTGGTGAGCTGTCTGGCTCCTCCACGGACCAAAAGTTTGCGTCGGCCGACCCCCCAAAACACCGACCCCATCCACCGTCTACCATTTACTCAACCTCACCAGTCCAGACCACTTATCGCCTCTCATATTGTGGCACACCAACCTGTTCTAGCGTGGTCTCTTTGGCGTCGCCCAAGAGCCTCCTGCCCCTCATCGAGAGCCGCGAATACTTTTTCTTGTCCAGATATTTCTTCATCCTTACGGTTGGTTTCGACGCCGCCTCTGCAGTCGAGATGACCCCGCCCTGCCTTGTTTTCGATGCGTCGGATTTGCCGCGACATGTGCAGGCGGACCTGAGAGGCAAAAAGCGCAAGCTTGAGAGGGGTGCTGATGTCGATTTGTCCAAGTGCGCGTTGCGGGCGATGACGCAGTTTAGATGCACCGTCAAAAACCCCGACCGCAGAGACAGCCCCATTGGATGTTGGCCTATCATGCGGGTTTTCCGGCAGTAAGTCCGTTCCCAACTTTGTTCTACTTGGCGAATCTCATGCGGCACGAAATCGGCGATATGATTCATTCCCATGGCATGCCTAAGATTACTGAACATTACCTTCCATAGATGCCAGGACAAGAAGGGTACATTTACTGTTGAAACCACAGCATGGGAAGGGCTGAATGCTGGACCCAAAGATGGGCACGCCAATACATTGGGCTTGCGCAGTGCAGATGTCTGCCAGGACCATGGCAGAGAGGGAAATGGTGACCAGCGGATGTATCATGAATGGCCAGAGTTGTGGGAGAAATAGAAATGTTCTGGTGCTGGATAAAGGCAGGCGATCCAAAAGCTACGAACAGAGTTCACGACCCCTTTAAGACATGAAGTAGATTGATGTGCAGTATAGAGAGACCCATCAGTTCCCTTGGGAGCTTTGTATGTTAGACGGACTTTTGAGTTTTTTGTCTTTTGAGGCAATGGTAACAGTATCATGTTCGCGACAAGCAGCACGTCTGACTGAGCGCCTCACACGCCTCGCAGCAATGATTTCTGCACGTCACACCATTGAACCGTTCCCCTCGACGTAAGAATAGTTCTCGACTCGATTTGCTGGTGTGTATGGTACAATCGGGGTCGGTTGACCAGCTGATGAAGCCCGTATCTTGTCTATAACCACGAATGCTCTCTCAATCCCATCGCTAATCGAAGAAAGTGCCCTCGTTTTCTGCCGCCACCGCAGTCAATCTTCGTCGTTGTGGTCATTTACTGCTTCTGGCCACGAGCCTCGGCCTTCTGCTGCTCCAACTTGGCGTAATAGGCATCGCGAGCGTTCGTGCGAGGCATGTGGAAGCCGTACCTGACATACGGTTAGTTCGAGCATGTTTGCGTGAAGCATCGGGCGAATCTATTCCGGTGTTCGCATACCAGTAGACATTGGCCATAGCAAAGCCGAGACCTGCGAGGAAGTTAGGGTACTGGTCTGAAGGGCGGGTGACGGCTGGGTAGCGAGCGCATCGATGCATATCCTGAGGATGGCCCATGAAGGAGCGCAATGGGGCGGCGCAATTCCAGCTGCGGACCAAAAGAGGACTTCGGGGAGAACTCACCAAGAGCGATGCCAAGGTCGAGGACCAGGTTGCGTCGCAGCATCTGTTGTCCGCTGTTAGCCAACAACTGTTCATGCTCCGTAGGCCCGGCGACTGCGGCTCAAGGTGCTCAATTGATTCGGGAAACGTACGCCCGTGATGGGCTTGACAGCAGTAGTGCCGGCCATTGTGATGCGGAGTTGAGTGGGAGTTGTGAGGGTCGATTGAGCAGATATTTCGTGTATCCGAGGATGATTTGGTGATGCTCAAGTCCTCGCGTAGCTCGAATGGTCTCATGAATTCGCGCGATGGAGTCATCACGTGATGTCAAATTCTCCCCATCAGTAGGTGACTTGTTCCTGACCTTCTGGCACTTCTCACATTACCTAAGCCAGGCAGGCCTGGGTCTTTGAATCCCCCTCCATTTGGTTGGCTGCTGTTTGGCGTCATCGTATCCTTACATAAGCGTCCGCTCCAGTGTTCCTCGGTGTAAACGGGTCAACTCCGGCTAAGGACTAAGGTAGATCCACAGAACGACGGCCCGCATTGGCCCGGGCGCAACTCTCTGCATATCAAATGTTCTGATCTAGCAATTTTCTGCAGGAATGGGAATGGCGACGTAGGATTGCTGGTTTATCGTCCAGCAGACACAACAGCAGCCATGAACATCCATCTCCCTGCGAGGAGATTAACCTCTTCCGGTCAGTTTCGAGGATTATGTTTCCCGTTCGTGAAGTTGCTACTTCGACATGGCATTGGTGGATCGACCAGCTAATCTCTATCGTCCATTAGCTTCTTCAACCCTTCAATCCATCGCACGACCAACGAGGCCTCCTATTCTTCTCTTGCGCCCGGCCGCTCAAGTTCGATGCAAATGGGGCTTCTCTGGCATGTTCGGCCGCAAGAAGAGCAATCCTGTTGAGGATTCCTTCAGCGGTGGCCAGAACCTCAACGACCCCAAGATCCGTGAGCAATTCGCCAAGAAGCAGCAGGCTTCGCTTTCCAATTCTATTTTCGAAGAAGAAGTTGAGGATGCTGTCGCCGAGGGCGGAAAAACTGCCCCTGGGATGCAAAGCTCTGTGAAGACGGCAGAAACTATGTCGTACCGGGTTGACCCCGACCCGCGAGCTCGTCTACGATGGGAGAGGAAGAAAGTCATCCAGATGGTTCGTCGCAACGGCCGCGTCAGCCGCTCTGAGCGCATCGCCCAGACAGAGAAGGAGCTCCAGCATAAGAGTCCCTTCCTGGAGACCAGCGTCAAGAAACTTGTGCACCTAGCTCGCCAAGTACAGGGCAAGAGTGTGGATGAGGCGATTCTGCAGATGCGATACTCGAAGAAGAAGATGGCCCGGGAGGTCAAGTATCAGCTCGAAGAAGCTCGAGATCTGGCCATCGTCAGCCGCGGCATGGGTCTGGGTAAATCACATGATCCAATCAAGATCGAGACCAAGGACGGCAAAGCTTTGAGAGTCGACAACTCATCGAAGCTCTACGTCGCGGAGTCTTGGGTGGGAAGAGGACCCTGGAGATCCAAGTCGATGGACTACAAGGGACGAGGCAGATTTGGCATCATTCAATCACCGTCAACTAGTAAGTCCCGGCCCGGTTCAGGCCCTTTATCGACGTGTATCTTCTTCATGTGGGCTGACCAAGCCATTTTTAGGCATTTCTGTCGTGCTGAAGGAGGAGAAGACGAGAATACGCGAGCACGACGAGAGAGAGGCGAAACAAGCGCGGAGGAAGCCCTGGGTCCACTTGCCTGATAGGCCGGTGTCTGCGCAAAGACCCTACTACTCTTGGTAGACACTTTTCACTGTGGCTACAAAACTCCCAGTCTTGATGTCTAAAGTCGATTGGTCGACAGAGCGTGCAACACCACTCTCTGGAATTGTAAGAATATGTACAATGAAAGATGCCATGGAAACCATTACGCCATATTTTTTCCCGGCTGTAGCCATGATGTCGCATGTGTATGCGAAGCAAATCGAATTCCTAATTGGTATAATCGCGAGCAAGCTAGGCACCACGCTCCACACCGCACCCTACCTACGCCGTACACCAAACAATCGTCAATCGTTAATCATAATGTGCTGCCGGCCGCAATCACCAAACGTCTTGTACGCCAGACAGTGTTCTTGTCAAGGCATCTACCACAGCTTGGCCTGACACAAGTCCAGCTACGATCTCCGTGCCATCCCCGTCATGTTGTGACGAGTACTGTTCGGACAAATGAACGAGTGGCGGTGGAGGGTAAAAGGATAAGCCACTCAGATCATCCGTCTCGGGGACTGGCGTGGAACCATATCTTCATACCTTCGAGACCGCATTTCCAGCTCCGAGCAATTCTTGCCAGTCATGCCCACAATGCCGTAGTCTCTCCCAGAGCCTGGCATCGGTCCTGAGATCTGCATGGAACGTGTCCTGTTCTGCGGCCTTCTCACTAAAAGGTAGAGAGCAAGGGCGATTGCAAGGACGCCCACGCCAGCGCCAACGCCAATTCCAATCTTCGCTGGTACTGAGAGGCCTGCAGTATCATTGGAGAGCTTTCCTGAATCGCTCTCTGAGGCGGATCCGGATTGCGAGCCCTGGGAACCTGTCGAGGTCGAAGTAGTTGACTTGGTGGTTGATTTGGTAGATGTTGACTACAAAGATGTAATGTCAGTTGTGTCAGCCTTTCTGCGGCTTCAGGAGGGATTTTACCATAGTTGTGGGCGCAGGAGTTGAGATCTGCGTAGTCTGGGCAACCTCAGAGATCGCCTTGCTTGTTGCATCTGCCGGTGCCGAGTTGACGGGTTGGGACGAGGATTTCTCTGCACTGTTTGTTGCGACAGTAGCCGCTGGTTGAGCTGGCTCGGATGATGCTTGGGCTGGTGCGGGCGTGGTAGGTTGTGGCGGCGGCGAGGAAGCCGGCTGGGATGCAGGCGGTTGTGTCGACGCAGGAGGAGCCTGGGTTGCAGCTACGCCGTCATGTTAGTGATCGCGTTGCTTACTCTGTAGATCCAAGGGGAATCATACTTGCACAAAGAGATGTAACGTAATCGTTCACCTTGGTAGCGACGTCGGCGCCGCAAGACTGGGATGCACAGTCACGAACGCCAAACACAAAATCTTGTTGCTTGCAAAGGCAAGAGTTGTCCTGAGATGCGCAGCCAAATCCCTTTGCAATGACAGTGTTGACACATGAGATCTATTAACTTGAGTTAGCTGAAAGTACAAGCATAAGGAACGTGTCATTCCAGTCGACGAGTCTCAGCCACGATCATGCTGAAGAATTGAAGCAGCATTTTCAAGGCTGGGTATGACGTTAAAAAAGGACTTACACCACATGGCGGTAACGAGTCTAGCTGCGCGTGAGCAGCACCGAGAAGAACGACAGAAGCCGTGGCCTGAATCCAGATACGACGCCTCATGATGGCACGGGGTAGCAGAGGTGAAGTCTGGCGAAGGGTATAGAGGAACGAGGGCGTGACGGAGTGTTTGAACGGCTGAGAAATACAGCCTGGCCTGTGGGAAGTGATGAGACACTGGTGTGTGTATGACCAGACCCGTCACAGCGTCACACAACAGCTCATGGTCTGTCTTGAATCTGAAGTGGTAATCTCGGAGCTGAGCTGCCCAGAGTTGGAGGTGTTGGTGGCGTGTGAGGACGTCAACGTGGCGAGGCAAGCCCCAAACACGCAGGGGCACGTTTCGAGGAGCCAAGAAAAGAAATAACGAGACAGCAGCTGGCAGTCCAAGTCGAGAGAAGGACGAGAGGACGAGCAGGGACAGACGATATCGACAGGTAAGGAGTAGACAGGTGTCTGAAATAATGAACGTCGGTTCAAGTGGTCAGTCGCAAGGCAGTTGTATGTCGAGGGCGGGCGGTCGAATGAGGGATAGACGAGTCAGACCGGGCGAGGTGAGAAGAAGTCTGAGAGAAGCTGGAAGGAGAAGGGCTGGCCAAGACAAGAAACAAAGGCCAAGGCCAGGCGGGAAGAATGGAAAGAGAGGAAAAAGAGGCGCTCGGCGGGGTGCAAGCGAACGTATGTGAAGAAGCACAAGAAGAAGCTAAGAAGAGAAGAACAGAGGCAAGGTTCCGAGAGGGAACAGGGCCAACCGCAGAAAGAGAAGGAGACAGAAGGGAAGAAGCCGGTAAATGAGGCCCAGGAATTGAGAAGGGAGGGCAGAACGGGGATGGAGGGAGGGATATCGACATGTTAAAAAGGAACACTGGAGGAAGGGACTAGACGAGGAGTGGACGGGGGCCGCCTGCGCCTGCGCCGTGCATTCAATTCTCCTTACTTCACCTTCCTTACCTTGCCCACCTCACCTCATCATAGGTAAGGTACGGTACTAGGTCAGGTAGGGTAAGGTAGAATGGTTCACATTTGGGGGCAGGACCTACGTTGGGTAAGGTAGGTAGGTAGGTAGGTAGGTAGGTAGGTAGGTAGGTAGGTAGGAAGAACAGACGAAGCCGGGGGCCAGGGGCCTGCCGTCTGGAAAGAGACAGATGGGATGGCAGGGGACACCCGAGCGGACGGGAAGGAAGTGGAGGGAAATCGGAGGTCAGGGGGCAGGGGCGGGGATCATGGACGTAAGGTACCTTAGGTAAGTACCTAGGTATGCATACGGCCACAACTTCGCGACCTTACCTACTGTGAAATTGACTTGGATGTGTATTGACTACATATCCTCGCGGACGGGCAAACTCTGCGCGCGGTTGCGCAAGGGCCCGCCGATCTCACGGGCGGATTATCTAATTATCTAGGTCACCCCTGGCAGCCAAGAGGCGCCATTCCAACCCTGGTAATCTAACATGCCCCCTCAGGGGTAACCGCAGCAATTACGCAGCTATCCCTATAGCTCAATTGAGCACTTCTGAATAGCCTCAATTATCTCTCTATTGTTGTAGTTTTAATCGTTTCGCAAGTTATAGAATAATAGCTTTCCTCGCTATAAGTAGCTAGGGCGGCAGAAAAGAGTGTCGCCTGCCTCGCTTAGCAGTTCTAGAGCCTCTAATTAGCTATAGTTTTGCTCACTACCTTGGCTCTTCTCGCAGGTGAGAGCGTAGGTAAATAATATTCTGCTGCGCGCGCCTCTTGCTGTTTTTCTTCCCTTTTTCTCTTCGCCTTTCACAATTTTGTGAACTTATATGTTGCCTTCTTGCTGCTACTTCGTTGCACTTTTAATACCTTACTAACGTCTCAATTGAGCAGATCAAATATATCACAATGTCTTCGCGCGCCCCTCACCTCAGCGCTAAGCTTGAGGCTCACCTCGCCACTACTTGCGACGCTACTGCCACTACCCCTAAGGTCCACCGCTCTCTACGCAACCTCTACAGTCTCTCTAACTCTAACGAGGAGGATGAGCTAGCCTCTCCTAACGCTAACCATGAGTTTATTCTCTCTTGCGAGGCTCTTCTGTTGCTAACCCTTTTTTCCTTTTAGCTGCTGCTCTCTCTGCTATCGCTTGCTCCTGCAGCTGCCCCCCTAAGCGCCCCCTCCCTAATCCTATTAATAAGGAGGACCTCAACGACGCTAAGCCTGCTACCCCTGCTGCTCCTGCCGCTACCCCCAAGAAGCGCGGACGTAAGTCTAATGCGCAGAAGGAGGCTGAGAAGCAGGAGGCTAAGAAGCAGGCTAAGGCTAAGAAGAAGAAGGAGGCTGAGGCTGCTAAGGCTGCTAAGGCTAAAAAGGAGAGAGAGGAGGAGGAGGCAGCCCTCTAGGCTGCCTATGCCGACATAGAGGCGCTCGCTGCTGCCTAGAGACCCTCCACTGAGAACGAGGAGGAGGACGCCGCCTTTAGCGTTAAGGACGCTAGAGAGGCATTTAACTCCTCGGACTCTTCTCTTGAGGAGGAGGATAAGCCCTACCTTAGCTGCTCCCTCTCCTTTAGAGGAGGCTTCTCTAAGTCTAGCTACTGCCTCACCAGCAAGAACACTTGCTGCTGCTGCTGCAACTATAGCAGTACCTGCGAGGTAGGTACTGCTGAGACTATCTGCCTCCACAAGGAGCATTACATGCTTATCACCCGCTCTGAGGTTAATAATGAGGTTACTAGCCATATAAGCTGTCTCTTTTTACAGTTCTCTATATTATTACTAACATCGTTATAAGACCTTAAGTCCTCCTAGGGCAAGCTTAAGCGCAAGGCGCGTAAGGTCCAGGCCGCTAATATTGAGAAGAAGAAGAATGGCGTCCCCGTCGTTAAGCACGTTTTGCGCCCCCATGCTGCTGCGCCTGCTGCCCCTGCTGCGCCTGGCCCTGTCGCCCCCAGTGTGCGTCTCAAGACGCCTGTCCGCGCCTCTCCCGCTCTCTTGAGCATCCTCTCTGGTTCTCATTCCACCCTCAGTTGCGCCTAGAGTGCCGTCGCAGCTGCTTGCTGCAACCTTAACTGCACCCTCCTCTATGCTGCTACCTCTAGTTAGGTGGACCTTAAAGAGTTCTACAACTAGCTTAACGCCTTTAAGTTAGCTGTTTCCCTAGCCACTACTTGCGAGGCTATCCTGCTTATTCCCACTTATGAGGGTATTTAGACTTCCTTATTTCATAGTTACTTAGCGTTATAGGGGCTTTAGCCTAAGATGACTTTGCTTTTTAGGCTTTAGGCCTATAGATACCTAGCTCTCTCTAGCAGCTTTACTGCTTTAAATAGCAGTTCTTTTATGCTCTTCACTTCTTATTATTTTGTTCTTTTATGAATATCTATATGAAGCTGTCCTATACGTCTTCCTTCTCTATTTCCTCTCTCTACTTCTCCTCATCTCTTTTAAGTTTAGAGGTGTAGTTCTTCTTAAGTGTTTCTTTTTAACTTACTATTCCTAGCTGCATCTAGAAGTTCTTAAATACTTACTATAGGAGGAACTTTATTAATCTATCTGCTATTAGCTACATAGAGGGAGTATACACTATAGATATATGCTTCTTATAGATCTCTTAATGTAGCTAGTAGTTATAGATATTAACATAGTATAGCCTCATTTAAAAGTGAATAAGCTCCTTTATTACTAGCCCTACTATCTACTAGTTATTACACTAGATTTAGATAGTTATTAGAGTGCTTTTCATAGGTTAGAGCAATACCTCTATATTTATTTCTTTAAGGAGTTATACTTAAAGAGAAGTGATAAATTAACTTGCAAATATAGCTTCTCAAGCTACAAACAAGAAGGAGAGAAGTTCTACTTCTATTATTAAGGTTGTTATAGTTGTCTGCTTACTTGCCTTCTATATGATAATACCTCTAAAGAGCTTTATTATAAACCCTTAGGAGCTCTTTTAATCTAAAGTGTTATTGCTAAAACTTACGTCTAAAGCTACTTCAAAAGTGTTATGTTAGCTACTAGGCTTAACTCTATATCTAATATAGAGGTAATATATCTCATAAAGATACTATAAGGCTTAATCTGCAGCTTGCTAGTATTCTAGTTCTAGGTTGTAGTTAAAGCAGGTAAAGCAGCTTGCTATAAACATAAGATCTAGCCTCATTATTACTACTATATATAGGATAATCCCTACTTTTCTCTAATAGAGATTAACTTCACTATTTAAGGCTTCTCCCTCATATAGGAGCAGCTTAGCACATCCTATAGGAGTTCTATTTTATATCTCTAGAGAGTACCTTACTAGTAGAAGTCTTCTCGCTTTCTCTATATAGACTGCTTATAAGAGCTAGAGCCTTTTCGTTTTGCAATTATAGAGGACCTTAATACTAAGAAACCACTATAGGCTTTTATTGCTTTTAAGATAGTATTTCTTCTAGAGCTCCTTAATTGCTTCTTCAGCTTCCTTTTAAGAGGCTCTTAAGTAGGCTAAAATGCAGTTATTTATATAAAAGAAGAAGAATACTTAACCCTTCTTCTAGCAGTAGTTTTCTCTTAACACTTATGAAAACCTTAACTCTCTCAGTTCTCTCTTAAGATGGTGTTGCTAAAGGAGAGAAGATTAGTGAAGTCTATATAAGGCTTTTCTGAGCTTAAGTACCCTTCTAAGCTTCTTATAGCTAGGTAGAAGTCTTATATAAACCATCTTATTAAGCTTAATATATATAAATACATTTACTATATCATACTAAAGGAGCTTTAAGTTGAAGCGATTTACTATAGCTATTAGAGTTCTAAACGATATACCTATAAAAGTTGCAGCATATATGTTGCAAGCATCTTTTACCTATTAGTTTCCTTAGATTATGAGGCAAGCTTTTAGCTTTATAAGTCTGCTGTACTTATTAAGCTTATAAGTATAAACCTAATAGCATCTAAGAACCTGTTAATTTTCTAATGCGATCTTTATGATTTCTTCTTAAGACTTAGACTTCTTATATCTCTATAGGTAAGCTTTCTCTGCCTCTAGAAAACTATCTACTAGAAGGTAGTAGTCTAGACCTATATAATTATACTTCTTTTTATAGTTTAGCTGTTCTTCTCAACTTAAGAGTTGCTAATGCGATATTAGGAGGGGAAGTAACTCTCGCTAGGAGGTGCCTATAAGGTGCAGGTATGTGGATGAAGCTGCTCTCAATAGGAGAGAGCTTCTAAAGGGTATCTTATGCTTCTCTAAGCCTTTTCTAGAGGCATTTTAGCTTTTAGTCCTCACCCCCTCACTATATAGCCTTTCTATTATATCTGCAGATTAATCTACCTTTATAGCTGCATAGGGCTAGCTAAGCTACATACGCAGTTTATTTAGGCTGTTTAGTCTCTAAAGAGTGTAAAGATCTTTACATAAAGTACTTCCTACTAGGAATATAGCTTTAAATGAGGTTCTAGAGGTTACTTTTATTGCTAACAAACCTCTTTTTCACTTCCTCATATTAGAAACTCCCTAAAAAGCTTCACTAAGTGCTGTGAATAAGTTTGCTAGTTTTAGAGAGAGAGGTAAGGTTAGCTAGAGCTTAAATTGCACCTTTATATATAGCGTTATCTTTTCTAATTAGTCCTAGTTACCCCCTTTTTTCACAGTAATTTTAATGTAGTTAAGAATCTCATCTGCTTCTTTATTAGCTTCTTATTTTGCAGGTAGCTTGTGAGATGCTTTTATAAGCTAGGCAATATGTTCCTAAATTGCTTTAAAGTCTATATAGTAGAACTCCTCTACTATACGCTCTAGGTTATTATTATAGAACTTCTTTTTATTAAATATAATATCTTATATAGTGAAGACTTTACTCTTAAGTAGGTTCTATATATAGAATAAGTTGCTTGAGGTATATTTTAGGAGAAAGCTAATAAACGCCCTAAGCGTAAGCTTCTAACGCTTATTTCTCTTAAGCTGAGCATCTCTTATCATTATATATATGCAGTATCTATACGCTTAAAGGTGCGAGAGGTCTAGCTGCATTAGATTTATATTTTCTCTTAACTAGAAGTAGCTATAGAACAATTCATATAAGGTCTTCTACCTTTAAGTTGCAGCTAGCGTCTAGTTATATATATAAGTAGCAGCTTTAATGATCTCTAGCTAAAGCATATCTAGCAGTTTAGCCTCTATTACTATTGCTCTTATGCGCTGCTTAATAGCTATAGCCACTCTTTCTACTCCTCTATTTTAAGCTTATATATATAGAGAAGATAGTTTGATCTTAATTCCTCTTTTATAGAGCTCTGCTTTAACTTATTTATGCTTTACTATCTTATTATCTGCTTTAATCTCTTTTACTTATATGCTAAACGTAGTCTATAGATAGTTTAGAAACTTATTGAAAGTATTAAAGAGGGCATCAGTTTTTCTATTCTACAAGTAGAAATCCTAGGTAAGCTTAAAAGCTTTATTAATAATAATTATACTTAATATATACCTTTTATATCCTTCTTTATAGTTATAGAAGTTAAGAGCAATTCTCTTGCTAGGAAGAGTATACAGAAGAGCTTTTCTTAGTGCTTACTGCATTTAGCGATATAGTTTGCCTTATCTGCATGCATTACAGTTAGTAAGTAAGATTCTCATATAGCTGTTTATTATTTAAACCCCTCTTGTAAGGTTAGATAGGCGCTAGAGTAACTCCAGCCTTAAGTGCCTAAGCCTCTAGTGCTAAAGCTTTGCTAATCTTTTGATTAGTTTACAGCGCGTTGAAGTTGTGTACGTATGCCTCTTTCTCAGCTCTAGAGCTTCATCTGGCGTTAGGGCTAGCAAAGGTATGATTATAGCGAGGGCTGCCTCGCTCAGAGGTCTATAGTTAAGAATGTATTAGTTAGAGACGTTCTCAAGTAAGCAGAGGAACATTTAATTAGATCTTCATAAGTAGTTATTACCTAGGCTTATATCCTACTAAATGCCTCTCTAGCGCAGTTTTTAAAGGGATACTAAGTTGCTAGCAAGTCTTATACATAAGGCTATGTCAAATAGTTGCAGTTTTGTTAAGCTATCTGCTCCTTTTATAAGGATCTCTGCTATGCTATACGCTTTAATAGGAACTCTTTATGTTCCTACCTATAGGAAATCTCCTAAGGGAGCACTTTATAAGGTAGTAAACTATCTTATATAGTTAAATATATATATTATAAAGTTTAAGTCTAAGATTGCAGATCTTATAAGAGAGTATTCTCTTATTACTATAAATGCTACCTTTATAGACCCCCTAGCTCTTCTATAGAGTTAGGCAGACTTTAAAGAAGACTCTATAATTTTATAAATGCGTTTTGTAAAGCTCTTATTATCCTCTATTCTCCTATTGAGGACTTATTAGAGGTTTCTTAAGGGAACTTATAACTTCAGTTAGATTGTAGCGTTAATATAGAAGTACTTAAAGAGAGCGTGTAGGTGGAAACACAGCTTATAGCGTAGTTTTCCAGCCTTTTAATTATCTAAGAAAGATTCCTCTTACTTCTAGTAAGTCTCTGCTATTGCTAAGGGCTGCCTTAAGTCTTATCCTCTTTAAGAGCCTCTCCTACAGCTTAATTTGCAGTTAGTTAATTCGTTAGGTTACTTAATTTCTTTTAGTTGAGGCTTTTCATTATAAACTATAAGCCTAAACGCGCTTCTATTAACCTTATTCTTCTGCAGAGCAGTTTTAAGGTGTAGGAGATATATATAAGCGTTAGTAACTATTTTACTAATAGTGAAGCTTTATTTAAGTACTAAAAGGAGCTTAGTTATATAGTAGGTAGATATCTACACCTCAAGGCAGCTCTATGAGAGCGCACTAATATATTCTAGAAACTAAATTGAGAGGTCTAAATTGTTTAGAACCTCATAGCTCTAGCCCTCATAGATTGCATTCTCCTATCAAGAGATCTAAGCCTCTATATCCTTCTTTATAGAGAGGTACTTTCAGGCTAGAGCTGTAATTATTATAGTATACTTAGAGATTATATTTATCTTTCATTCTCTCTCACTATAGCTAGTGCAGCTCTTAAGCTTATAGAGCTACTTATTAAGGCTTTCACTCACGCTATAGTAATGCTTCAAGAGATCTAAGTAGGTAGAGTCCCTAATAAACTGCTATATCTCTCAGACGCCTTTTATTATGCTATCCTACTCCTTTTTAGTGAAGGTATATTCCGCCTTGAGGTTAGTATAAAGTGTAAGGTTTGTTACTAAGAGGTCCTCTAGACCTTCAGCACGCTCTATATCTTCATCATTATTAAGGAGGATTAACTAGCTTAAAGCGCCTCATTTTAGGTGATTAGAGATATACAGAAGCCTCAGAGGCGCTATCAGCCTCTAGTAGGCTGACTTAAAAGCATGTGTAGTGCTTTTAGAGAACCTCTCTAGGTCTATAACTCTCTATAACTAATAGAAACATAAGAGGGCTTGAACCTAGTCAATCTATAGCACTTAGTCCTGAGGACTGTTCAGAAGGGTCTTTTCGCTACTCAGGGCTATTATAGTATACTTGTGAGCAGTTCTTTAGTGTTATAAATAGCTTGTTAGCGCGCTTAGTAACGCGAATTAGACTGTTAATTGTGAAATTGACTTAGATGTGTATTAACTACGTATCCTCGCGGACGGGCAAACTCTGCGCGCGGTTGCGCAAGGGCCCGCCGATCTCGCGGGCGGATTATCTAATTATCCAGGTCGCCCCTGGCAGCCAAGAGGCGCCATTCCGACCCTGGCAATCTGACACCTACCTAGTAAGGTAGCTCACCTCACCTTGCGTTCAATACCTTACGGCCCAGTCAGGATATATTGGCGGAGGTGTCAAGTCGATTGATTCCCCTGCCCTGAACTTGGAGGTGCCCTGTGTGCAACTCCAAGCGCGTCTGCAACTGCCAACCCGCGTCGCGTCGACGGGCTGATCTTACTACCTAGGTGTAGTTAGGTGTGGTGTTGCTAGGCTTGGTCTTGTCGCGCCAAACGTGTTCTTGAGCGGGCCATCGTCTGGCGGCGGACGGTTGTGTGCGAACCTAGCGAGGTGCCAAAGGGGGCGATAGAGGATCGTGCCGAACACTAGGTAGGTATCTTAAGTAGGTAGGTGAGGTAGACCTGCAGATAAGGTTGTCTGTTTGAGGTGGGCTGGGTCGGCGTTTACCTTGGGAGGCAATAGGAGAGATGGAGGAGGGCTTTAAGAACAAGTCCCTTTCTCGGAGGGCCAGCGAGTAAGTACTGTAGGCAGGTAGGTATCCAATTCAAATCGGGAAACGGCAGGGAAACATTCGACGAGAAAGGAAGGGTCCAACGTGCATAATTTCACCTTGGGTTGGTTCATCCTGCAGCTGAATGCCGCTGCGGCTAGGGCCGAGGTTTCCCATCGCAGACGATCCCATGACGGTCAAGGTCACGGTCACGATGACTGTCATCGAAGACGATGGGACGGGAGTCCGAGCCCATCCAGAAAAGACTGGACCATGATGGTGTCCGAGCAATGGGCCAATTTGGACGTGAAGTGAAGGGAGGCAGCTTTTAGGGCGACAGGTCAAATTCGGATGGAACACTAGTATGCAAACCGGGTCTGGACGTAAGCGCATAATGTTGGCTCATTTTGCGCACCTTAAGCCGGGCCTCTATAGCACCAGCCGCCCTATCAACGCACGCAATGCCATCCCCAAAAAGCCAGCCGCGCAAGACGAGCCCCGATCTCTAAAACAGGACCCGGTCGACTGTTGAGTACCTACCTAGGGAAGACCCGTCGGGCCCAACCAGCGTGCCGCACTAACCTTGACCAGGGGGCTGGTCCCGTCCTGTTCGTCGCAGCAGCCGCGCTCAGGTACCTACCTACCTTAGGAGGCGCAGCCAAGGCCCGCTGCTTTCTGTCCATTACCTAAGCACCTAAGGTACCTCACCTACCTTACCTACCTACCTATCTAACCTTACCTAGGCACCTTAGGTACTTAAGGAACCTTAGGTTATCCTCCAACCTGCCTTTTGACGGCAACGGCGACAGCGACAGCCACGGCGGGGGCACGCTGCAACGGTGAAATGGGATTCTTATTCAGAATGCATGACCCGATCAGGTAGGTTGCTGGCTGGCTCAGCGGTGCCCTTGCGCTGCCGAAGATGATCTGCACCAGGAACTCGTGTCGTGCCGCCGTAAGCCACCTCTGACACCTATACTAAGTATACCTACCTAAGGTACGAAAGGTAAGGTAGTCCCTCACCAAAGGTACCTAAGAAGGGGGGAAACGTCTCGACAGGCCATGGCCGAAATGCAACAAGTGCGGTCCATCACTGGCAAGTCCATCACCCATGATTTCCGCGTATAAACGGCAGAAGTGTGCTCTCGTCATCTTCGTCGTCTACAATCGGATGGAAGAGGACAGCTTGTGGCTGGTTAAGGTACCTGAAATGGAAAGCTGGAACATGTTCCACCCGACGTTCCACTGGGCTGCATGAAGGGCGGAAACCCGGGGCGGGAACCCCGTTGCTTCGAATAGATAGGTACCTTGAGGCCAATCGCAAACCCCTTTTTGCCCTCTGCTCGGTGTGTGAATGGGCTGCACCTTGAGTCGACCTACACGCACTCGTCGTCCGATAAAGTTGGTGGTCTCGTATCTAAATGCGAAATGCTTCTCGTACTCCTGCAAGCCGACAGTGGTGTGCGTGTGTCTTCCCGACTAATCATTTCGAGCCTACGTCAACCTTTTGTCGCAGCGTTTGCTACCCGGATCCCTCTGTACCTGAGCATTTGAGCTTTCGAATTTCCAACTGCCGCTTCTTAAGTAGACCACAGGCGGCTTCATGCATGTTCCCCCGTCGGTAGTCGGTAGCCGTCATGGACTCGCTTCGGGCTCCCATCAGTATCGTGCTTCACACACCAAGTAAGGTACGCATGGATCAGCTAGATCAGCCGGCTTGCTGTGTGCTTGCGCGCAAGCTCGAAAACTCGACGCGAACGTATGCCTATACAGGTGCCTGTACGGATACTGCAGTGCAGCATTGCGGACGCGCTGTCCGATGCCAGCATCCCCGGCGCATGAAGGTGCTGGAGCCAGTGCAACATCAGACTGGGGGCATTGGGGGCACCGAGGAGGTTGGCAGGGCTGATCAGCGACACCTGCAACGGTCGCCAGCCTTTGAGCCCTACGGATATACCATGTCCATCACCATGGGGCTGCCCCCATTTCTGTCTCGGGTTTGATGGCTGAGCCGCTCGGTCAATTTAATTCGTTATGCAACGCGTTTCCTGCTGATGACCGCGGAAAATTTTCTGAAGAACGAGCGCCTCACAACAAACAATTGCTTAAACCGAGAGTCCTTACTTGCAAGTTTGCGTCCGAGCTCAACGACTCACAGGCCAATGCGGTCTGTTGGAATAGGCACGAAGAGTCTTTTGCAAACCTCTGTCGGGCCGGGAGAACACAGAATTTCAGGCACGCCGACCTGGCACATCTGCAATTCAAATGCTCTCCCAAGCAGTGGGTGACTTGGATCAGTCTAGACAAGGCAACATATGAAATGTGCTTCCCTTTAGGTTCCGTGTCAAGTCGATCCTGGGCCGGTGTAGATCCGAAGACCGGAGCCCCCCGTTAACTCAGTTAGGTTGAGGGTCCTGGTTTGGAGCCGGAGCTAGTTCCGGGGCATTCACTCAGGCGTCCATGGACACTTCCATGCTACCACCCGGGTCGGCAGCTTACATAAGGCAAACCGGTCAGAGATGGGTACGACTTGCCAGTGTCAGTGAATGCGGAGGAGCATGACTAGCTTCATCAAGATACCTACCTACGGATACACAACTACCTCTAAGGTAGGCAAAGCAGGAGGAGATGCACAGTGCGGTCGGCCGGTGCTGTGTTTTGAGAAGACGGTTCGGCGATAAACCAATGACCTCATGTCGCAGAGAGAGCTAGCGCTGGAGATCTCTCGCGTTACCAATTATAGCCGGCTGCGTCAGTTTTTTCTTTAGTTTTTTTTCTTTTCACCCCGTCTCCTTTCCCCCCTCCTGGTATGCGGGCAACAAAAGGGGATGGATAAGGCAGAGGGAGAAGCATCCATGCAATGGAGTTAGATGATTTCACGTGCGAATACATGAGGAACTGAGTTGTGTCTTGTTCTTATAGAATATAGAACGAACATGCTGGTGCATATGTAGACGCAATGGTTGTCTTGCCCAATCTGAGGTATCAGCTAAGACAAACAAGATACTGCGGTATCAGGCCAAAGTTTTACCCCCTGTACAGGTATCTGTGGGCCTGCGACGACCTCAACACCACACCCCCTAACTAAGCCTAATTAGGCTGCGCTAGGCCTAATTAGGCAATTATTACCCTCACTACCTCAGCCCTCTTTTTTTACCGACCGCCCTTAAGGCTAAGAACTATTCTACCCTCTTTATAACCCTCTTATTAACTTTAACTCTTATAGCTACTATATACTAAAACTACCCTTTTTTCACTCTTTTTTTCACTATAATAATACTATATAAAAGCTACTATATAAAATAGCTTTCTAAGGCTAATTAATAGTATATTTAAACGCTATACTTTAACGTAAAACTTAAGTAGTTAGAAATTATTAAAAAAACTAACTTTTTAAAGGAATAAGTATATTATACTATATATATACCTATTATAAAGCTTACTTCTCGTAGTAGAAGGCTTAAAGCTATAACCTCTAAATAAGAACAATAGCTAGTTAAATATATTACTTTTTCTAAAAAAAGCTATAAAGCTACTTTCCTATAACTATCTATAGTTCTTTTTAATACAGTTTTTAAAGTATATACTATTTAAGTTACTCTATACTATTTAAGATATAAACACTATATTACTTACTATAAACCTCTAATTACTAAAGAGAACTATTAATACTACTTTATTTAAACTTATAAGTACTTTAACTAAACCTCTACTTAATAATATTATATTTTATAATTAAATAAAACTTAAATTACTAGTAACTACTACTAGAAGTAATATATTATATATATACTTAGCGAAAAGTAAGATCTAACCTATATTATTAAAAAGTATTAACGTAAATATAGCTAGATATTTTAGAGCTATTTTTATAGTATAAAGAAAGGTTTTAGTATCTTTTAAGAGAAAAACTAAAGTACTATATATATTAATACCTACTAAGTATATATAGTATTTATTATTAATAATTAGATTTAACTCTACTACTATATATATAGTAAGAACTTTATTTTAATATAGAATAACGCTCTAGCTTATACTATATATATTATTAAAGAGAAGTCTAAAGCTAGAGAGATCTAAGTTATTAAGTAGCTACTCTACTCCCTTAATATTAACCTTATAGAGCTCTATTAGAACTAAATAAAGGATTATATTAAAGATAAATATAAAATACTTAAAAACCCCTTATATAACTAGCTATATATATAGGTTAAAGAGGTATAAGATGCTCTTCTAGAGCCCTACTTATAAGAACTTCTTAAAAATATATTTATAAAGTACTAGGCGATTATTAACGCTAATAGAATATATATTAAGTACTAAGATAGTAATATAAATCGTCTATTTTTAATATTAGCCTGTTTTTCTACTGAATTCCCTAGTTTTCACTATCATTTCAGCTTGAAGTTTTATTAGTTAGTTGCCCCTTGCCACATCCCTGGCTGTGGAGAAGTATACGCCTGGGGGTTTTACTTACCCATAACACTAAGTAGAGTTTAGCCACCAAGGCTTTTGAATGCCTACTTTAAGGTACGATGTCATCCGCCAGATGACCTTAGGGGTTCTGTACACTGCAAATGCTTTACAGCGCGCACGTTGAGACGGCGGGGAAGCATGTTGTCGGGGACGGATGCCCTTTAACGCAGAGACATTTATCGACTACCTGGGTAATTCCCCTTCTAGATTCTTGGTGCAGTGGGCATTCCATACTTCACCTGTAGGCGACATTTTATGTACGCATGAGGTAAGGAGAGTCAGTTGGTTGAGCTTCGCTTTGCGGAATACCGCTTGGGAAACCCCACAGGTAGGCTGTACTGCGTAGGTAGGTAGGTACACTGCACAGAATACCTAGGGAACAAATCATAAGCGTCGGTAGGTACAGAGTAGATACCTATCTTATACGCACCGTGCAAACCTAAGCCCGATGCCGCCTGAGGCCCCAATCCAATCCCTCTAGCATCGACAGTGGATTCAACCGCCTAGCCTCAAGCAGGTACCTATTGCATGTTCTGAGCCTGTCCGCCCCACGAAGTCTGCTAGGTCGGCTCCAATCCTTACAGCTGCAGATGCCGTATGGTACCGCACCGAACGCCCAGATACTGGCACTGGCGTCGATAACCCGCCCCATACCTTCAGCTTAGGTAGGTACCTACAGGCCCGGTGCATCTGCTGAGACGGGAGCCTCGCACTACCTGCCTACCTCCTGACCTCACCGGGCGCCTGACGAGAAGTGGAAGAAAAAAAAAAAAAAGGGAATCAGAGAGAAGGGGAAAATAAGGGCCTGAGGATCGACAAAGGGATTGCTTCTTGGGGCCAAGAAGGCTGCCTTCCCAACCTTCACCACCTTTCCACTCACTGCCCCAAGCGCCTAAAGGGCTTCTTACTCCTGCAGTTCCGTCAGGTACCTTTCCTCCTTTGACCCCGTCACCTGCCGTGCAGCATCTACCGCGACCGGGCCCTGTGGTGTTTAGGTTGGTCCAAGTATCAACCGCCTTGCGTCCGTACCACTCTGGCGCAAACCAAATTTCTGCTGGCCACTTTTTCCCCCCGGCAATCCCTTTCCCCTGCCTTACCGCGAATCCATCAACGGTGCGTCTGGTCGAGTCAACAAGTCAATACCGCATCTGGTATTGCTTCATTGACCTGTCGCATCGCCGTCACCATCTCCTGAACATTGTCGCCCTCGACGGAAACCTCCCGATCAACACTCCGCGTTGCACCCACCTACCCACCGACCTGATCGCGACTCTGTTCGGCGCCTGCCCTTCGTCACCCACGCAGCTTGCTTCAATTGGGCCCCCAAGCCGACGGGAAACAAGGAAGCAATAGGCAACAGACAAGTTCAGATTGCCATCGCCGCTTCTCCCATGGTTCGTCTGTTGACGGCCGCCCGATTGCAGCAAGATGGCGACCCTGCCGGTAGGGGAGGACAAATGGGTGGACTACGTCGCTGAGCACAGGAGACACGCCAACGACCTGGAAAAGCGCGTTCACGTAATCGAATTGTTCAAGCTCGCCATCGAGGCAGAGCCCAACAGCGTCAGGGTTTGGCGCGCATACTGCGAATACTTTTGGTCCCTGTACGTTGACAGCCAGACCCCCGAATCCGGATGGACCGACGAGGAACGCCTTATGGGCCGCGAGCTCTTCTCTCTCAACGCCGCCCTCAGCCTTTGGCAGCAAGGTTACGAATCCATCCAGTATCGCATCAACGACAGCCATGAGCTGTGGAATCAATGGATCTCTCTTGAACGCGCCATGCTTGCCGGCACACGCACCGCCGAGGGCATCCGGCGCATTACCTTCCTCTATACCGATCGCCTCCAAGTTCCTCACGTCACCCGCGACGATACTGCGCAAGCCTTTTCCGAGTTCCTTTCCACCTATAACAAAGCTGCCTGGGAGGAGACCATGCAAGCTGTTACCGCCAAGTCACAGGAGGCCAAGAAGCTCACCGAGGATCGCGACATGTTCGAGCTGAAGCTCAGACAGGCTCGCCAAGAAGGAAAGGAAGACGTCTACCGCGCTCTGATGAAAGAATATCTGGAATGGGAATGCAATCAGAGCAAGAGAAGCAACAAACACGCCGAGGCTACTGGTGACCTTTGCAGAGGCCTCTACGCAAGAGCTTTGACAGGGGTTTTCGCTTTTGACGACACCATCTGGAACGAGTACGTTCGATTTCTCTCCACATCTGGCACTTACGCTCAGTCGCCTCAGGGCATGGTTGACGTCTTACGGCGAGCCGTGGACCATTGCCCTTGGTCTGGTACCATTTGGTCCCGGTACATTTTGACTGCAGAAGATGCCAGACTGCCTTTCAACGAGATCGAACAAATCAAGCACAAGGCCACCAGCAATCCCGAGCTCTATAAGAACGGCATGGCCGCTCTCCTTGACATGTATGCTGCGTGGTGTGGTTTCCTCAAACGAAAAGCCATGGATCTCAACGCAACCGACGAGGACGTTGATGTAGCCGACATGGGCTTGCGTGCCGCCCTCGAATTCGTCGACCAAGCCAAGAACCGATATGGCGATAGCTACAGAGGCGATCCCAACTTCCGTTTGGAGCGGATTTACATCCAATATCTGACTGAGAAGAAGCGCAATTTGGATGAGGCGAGAGGTCTCTGGCACAAGCTGGCTGAAAAGCAGCTGTACGCTGATAGCTACGACTTCTGGTTGAACTACTACCTCTGGGAAATGATGGTGTTTGCTTCCAGTGGCAAGGATCGCAGCCCGACCCCTTCGACGGCTGCGATAGGTCTGCGAGTGCCATCTGTGGCTACGGCGGTGCTCGGCAGGGCAATAAAGAGAAAGACTCTGGACTGGCCCGAAAGAGTCATTGACGTGTATGTGCAGCATTGCAACGACTACGAGCTGCCTAGCACGGTACGCAACGCTATCGATACCGTTTACGAAACGCGCAAGGAGGTTGCGAAGCGGAGAGAGAGAGAGGCTGCGCAAGCGGCGGAATACTATGCGGCCGCCCAGGCGCAGGAACAACAGGCTGCTCACGCAGCCCAATCGGCAGATGACGATTCGTCCTCTAGCTCCAAGAGAAAGCGAGACGACGAGGCTGAGACAGTCGACGCGACGGCGAACAAGAGACCCAAGAACGATGCCGCCGAGGCAGAGGCTACGGCGCTGAAGCAGCAGCAGAGCCTGAAGAGAGATCGGGAGAACACGTCGGTCCTGGTTAGCAGACTTCCAAGTGAAACCACAAAAACCAAAATACGGCAGTATTTCAAAGAGTATGGCCACATCGTCGAAGTTACGGATCCCGCTATTGACCCTCAAGACAACACCCAGACCGTCATGGTAGAGTTCAGGACACCGGAGGAGGCGCAATCGGCACTTCTCAGAGACGGGAAGTACTTTGGCACAGCCCAGATCAGCGTCGAGCCTGGCACTGATTTGACGCTGTATGTCACGAACTACCCCCCTACCGCGGACAAAACGTATCTCAGCAAGCTCTTCCAGGACTGCGGCGAAGTCTTAAGCATCAGAATGCCCAGCCTAAAAGGCAACGTCCGCCGAAGATTCTGTTATGTGACGTTTCGCGACCGAGCCGCCTCTGCCAAAGCGACTGAAATGAATGGCACTCTTCTCGATGGCAGGTTCAAATTGGTGGCGATGTACTCTGATCCCTCGCGAGCAAAGAAGCGTGAAGGCGCTGTTGAAGAGGGTCGTGAGCTCCACATCACTGGCCTTGACCCGGCAGCAATCGAGGAGGACATTGAAAAAGTATTTTCCAAGTATGGTACTGTCAAGCGCACCAACATCCCGAGGAACAAGGGTGGCAAGGCCCACGGAGTGGCTTACGTCGAGATGGAGACCAAGGCGCAGGCTGAGGCTGCTGCGTCCGAGTTGGACAAAGCCAAGCTACGCAACAGCATCATGTCCGTGCAAATTTCGACACCCAGCAACTTCAAGAGGACAGCAATTGCCTCAAAAGAGGACGCATCCCCCGCACCAAGCCGGGACAACGAAGGGGACGAGACTATGACGGACAGCAACGGCGACTCACGTCAAGTTGGCCCCAACCGAGCTGAGATTGCCTCGCGGACGATTGCCCTCCTCGACATCCCCGACACGGTCAATGACGCACGTATCAAGGAGATTGTTGAGCAAAACGTTGGGGGCTTCAAGAGTCTCGTTTTACAGCCCAGCCACGGCGGTGCCAAGATCGAGTTCGAGGACGCGGCCAGCGCGGGCCGCGCTGCCCTTCAACTTGACGGTTACATCCTGGATGGCCGTAGATTGCGAACGGGAACCGTCGAAGAGTTGAAGCAATCCAAAGGGGAGATTCGCACTGACAAGATCGTTTATGGTACAGGGGGGAAGAAGCAGAGCGACAAGCCTTCCACCTCTAAAACCACTGGAGCGACCTTGATTCCGCCGTCCACGACTGTCAGGCGTCCGGTTCTGGGCAGGGGTGGTGCCAAACGAGGATTGGGATTTCTTCCGAAAGCGGTGGCTGTGGGAGGCGCAGGTGGGAATGGAAAGCCGCAGCAGCAGTCTGATACCAAGGTGAACGGTGCTAATGTTGGAGAGGGGGAGACACGGAAACCGATGAAGAGCAACGCCGACTTCAAGGCAATGATACTGGGATCTAATGCGACCAAAGAAGATGGTGAGGGGAGGAACGGTAACGGGCAGGCCGGGGAAGGCCAGCACTAATACTTACGGCGTCCGGCGGAATGGGAATGTAACTCTCTTGTTGCATTTGGGCGCACGGTACCCTCCCTGCCTTGCTCAATTCATGACACCGGGGGCTAGTGCCCGGTGTATACCAGCCATCTGCTGTCTTTAGCTTATATATTGCAGCTACCCACCCAGGGACGGCCAACGCAGAGTGTAATTGTTATGATTCTTGCATTGTATCTTTACCAGTTGGTCTATGAGGTCTATCGGCTGTGATATGATGCCAATCATGAGCCTCTCCTTTGAGAGGAAAAGAACTTTATGGCAAGGGCCTTTCTACGTCGTGCGTGATTCTCATTCCTTGATCCCACAACACGTTTGCAGCCAACAGTATCTAGCTGCCCATACATCATTTCGGGGCAGACACATGCCAGCACCTTCCAATCCTTGTGCCTCTCCAGCTATCCATCCCATCAAGTAACCTCTCCTGTATCCACAGAGACTTCGTCACCGGCCTAGCGTTGTGGATTTTCTAGGCACCATCTACCAATGTGCATACTATGCCTTGGTCACGGGGGTGTTACCGTTGTTGTCCTTGTTCGCGTCTTGTGAGAATATCTTTTGCCAAATGGCCAGCCAGCGCTCATGTTGGGCAGTTGGCAACTTTCCTGGTTGCTTAAATGAACGTGTGAGGAGCTCCCGAAGCCGTGTGCGCAGGACTTTGACGACGAGCATGGTCTTCCAGTCAGGAAGGGCAAATCTACAGCGATTGCCATCCAGGACAAGCACACCAGAAAACATCTACTCAGGTTAGACTGGCTATAATCACAGGAGGTACTGCAGGGAGGCGACTCACATCAGCTCTTACATCACCACAAAGGAGAGCAATGGCAAAGGGATCAGCTGCTGTGGTTTCATGCGCGTGGTAGACACTGTTTGAACTTGTTAGTCTATGCTCGTCGGGCTATTTGGAGAAAGGGGCCCTACCTCTTTGACTGCATTATGTGGTAGTATGACATCCACTTGATCTCATTATGGCCTTTGTTGACTGAGGATGGATGCAGACTGATGGATTGGTTGTTGCCAACATTTCGCAGGCCTCGGCTGCCTGGGTTGTCACGCACCAGAAGTTTGGGGTAGAAACTCCAAGCAATGACCGCTGTTGTGATAGCGTCGTTTTCGCTGTTGTTATTGACTCTGTGGGGGATATCAAAGAAGTTCTGATGGCGTCGGCCCCGCGAGTTTGCTCCGTACCGCAGTCGGTTCAGTGCCCTTCTCTCATCGTCTGTCAGCTGCAAGAAGCCAGAGTCTGCGACCGAAACCAGGAGTTGGCCTTTCAGATCTTCAATGTTTGCAAGTGTTTGCTGGCTAAGAAAATTTTTGCGACAAAACTGGAAGTCTTTGCCACCAGACGCGCTCGTCGACTGGCAGACTCGCTTCCAGGCAAGGTAGGCGTTATATATGGTCAAGAGATCCGAGTCGCCTCTGCGGAATCCCATTCTCACAATATCTGCCTGCGCCCGCTGGCCAAATGGCGCCGAGAAAGGCGTCTTCGAGGATAGAATAGCCGCCACGGTGATGGCCATGTCCAGGCACTTGAAGATGGCGCCCATAAGAATTAGCTTTCCCAGAAACACGTCGAGAGGAAGTCGCGCGAGCTGGTGACCGAGCGGAGTCAGGTCCTCTGCGGGGGTCAAGGCTCGCACATCAATGAGTGCGTCCACAGCACGGCGGATGTTTTTGGCTGACGGAGGGTCCAGAGCCTCGCTCAGCGTCTCCTCGATGCCGCCGATCTTGCAAATCTTGACGCGGATGGCGAGGTCTTGGAGTGATAGTCGAAGCATTTCTGGTGTTTGCTGGTCGCTCATGAGCGAGTCGTGCCTGTGCTTCGTGAAAAGGTGGAAGCAGAGTCCCTCCTGGACACGACCGGCCCTGCCACGTCGCTGCTTGGCGTTCGCTCGGGAGATGAAGGTGTCGATGAGCCGCGAGAGCTGTCTTCTCTCGTCGAATCTCATCTCACGATGCTTGCCGGTATCGATGACGCAGGTAACGTCTGGGATTGTAATGCCAGTTTCAGCGATGTTGGTGGCGAGGACAACCTTGCGAAAACCAGGAGGAGGGACAAGAAAGGCAGCTTCTTGATCCTCGGTTGCAATGGTTGAATGAAGAGGGTAGATCAACCAGTTGGAGGCGAACGAGGGGTCGCCGGATAGGAGGTCGTTCAAAGTTCTAATCTCGGCGATACCGGGCAGGAAAACCAGAATAGCTTTGCTGTACGCTGTATACTCTGTGTCAGATGCTACTTTGGCGATGAGCTGCACGATAAGGTCGAAGTCGATCCGGTACTCGTCCATCTGGGCGAGAGTTGACCTTGTCTTTGCGGAATAGGCTGAGAGGTCGGCCCCAGACGTAGACTTGGGCGTGTCGGTGTCTACATCTACCATGTCGTCGTCTAGGTCGATCATCTTTTCCTGGCTGGTCTTGCCAACCATGTAGCCGGTCGTCTCGATGGCATCCTCTAAGTAGCGGACCTGCACGGGAAAAGTTCGCCCTGGCACAGTCAATACTGGTGCTCCACCGAGATATTTGGAGAAGCGCTCCGCGTCGACTGTAGCCGACATCAGAACCACCTTCAAATCCTTTCGCCTCAACAGGAGCTTCTTGAGTATGATCAACAAGAAATCGCTATCGATAGACCTCTCGTGGACTTCATCGAGCACCAGGTGGGTAACCTCTCGCAAGTCATTTGAGCCTTCCAGCATACGCATGACTATGCCAGTGGTCGCATACACCAGGCGTGTCTCTCGAGACGTGTTCGCCTCCAGTCGAATGGAATAGCCAACCAGGGACCTGTTTGTTCCCACATCACCTCGGTTTTCTCCTAGCTCCTCGCTGACGCGCTTGGCCAACGAGATGGCCGAGATACGACGTGGCTCGGTGCAGTAAATCTTGCATGGTTTGCCCTGGGATAGTTGGTGCTCCAGCAGGAACGCTGGCGTCTGCGTACTTTTTCCACAGCCCGTCTCGCCGCAAATGATGACCACTTGCTCTCTATCGACGGCGTCGGTGACCTGCTGCTTGAAGTTCCACATGGGAAGCTGCATGCGAGACTGGAGCATGGCCTGATATCTGGGGGTGCTGCTCTTCCGAGACCAAATGTTCTGGTAGTACTCTGGGCCACCAGAGAGGCGCTTGGCTGCCTCCAGGCCAGCTTCATCTCTGTTGTCATTCCCACTTCTACCAGCGCCCCGGCCCTTGAAAGCACCTTGGATGATGACTCCGTCTTCAAGTTCCTGATCTTGCCTTTGGCGCACAAGACTTCTTAGCTCCCGGATGGCGTCTCGGTCCTTGGAGTCTAGGAGGCTCTTCCTGGTGTCTGCGAGCTCATCCCATAGCTCACGCCAGATAGCAGGAAGTCTCATGCCGACCTTCTCCTCCTTGGCCGACGTGCCAAAAACGTGAAACAGTGCCCAGGTTGCAATGAAGGCCTCTGACTGCTTGTTGTCCGGTGTGGCAATTGATTTCATGCTGAAGTTGAAGCTGGTCGGGTAAGCGATGGTCTCTACGCTATCGCCCTGAGATTGCGGGAGGGAGCCCTGGGGTTTGGCCCAGGACACGGAAACAGAGTGACGATTGGCAAAAGGTACCTCCGAAATAAGTCGGTACGTAATCTTTACCGAGGCGTCCCTGTAATTCTGTTAGCTTGTTGTAGCCTTCGAAGCATGTCCCGGAATACACACCTAGCTCTGCAAGCTTCCTCGAGGGCCCTCATGGGGGTGACGCCAGTCCATTTTCCAAAATCCCGGATCGTAATCTTCACGCCGTCTGCGCCGTTGACCACGGTACTTGACTTTCCAGTGGCATCGACCTCAGTCACAGGCAGGTTGGCAAAAAGATCAGCAAGGGCGCCGTCGCCGTCATCGTCGCTGCCTCCCTCGGCGAGAATTTCGGCTGCGATGCGGGTGGCCTCATCGTTGACGTCTCCGTCAGATGACACAGCAGGCTGCTCGGTGTCCGTTCCAGGCTCCTTCGCATCTTCTTCCTGTGCGTTTTGTTTTCTCGCCTCTGCAAGCTCTCTCTCCAGGACGATCTTTTGAGCCTTCCATTGCTGCTCAGCCGGAAATTTGTCAAACAATACGTCCTTCTCAATTCTGTCAAGTTTCGCACGAAGCTTGGCCTTCTTCTCATCGTCCTCGTTCCCGCTGCCCTTACTGTTCTTCTGCCTCTTTCTTCCTTGCTGGTTCCGTTCAATTTCGAACAGCTGGGCCTTTGTTTCGAGGTAGGCGGGTACTAGGTCGTCAGGTTCGATGTCGCTGTCGCACGTCACCGCAACCCTCTTCTTCTGAGCCACTTGAGCCCCTTTCTTGGATGTTAGGGCAGGTTTCTGGCGACTGTCGGGCTCCAATACTCTAGGTGTAGTTGCACCCGAAGGCAGAGGGCTTTCAGCAGGCGTATCTGAAAATTCCTGTTAGCTTGATTTCCATCGAGACTGTGAGCTTTGGGTTCCTCATTCACCCAAAGGCTTGTTGCCATGTCTTCCCCGACCATCGTAGTCGGGTAACTCGTCAGTTGGGCATTCTCTAGCCAGCCAGTCAAGGGCTTCTTCCAGTCCCCACAAACTGTCTTTGGCGATGGCAGGTATATTGGGAGCAATGTCCAAGATATACCGCATTACGGACTGGACGCGATCATCTGGAAAGCCGACGCTGCCGAGGGTCTGTTGTAGGGTCCAGAGTTTGATGGTCATATCTTCCTCCGGCAGCATCTTGCCGCTGGCAGCACTTTCCGTGGATACGCTAGAAGAAGCAAAACGGCTTTCGGCTTGGATGAGGTCCAAGATCTGATCCATAAGCTCTTGGGGCAACCACTTCCTAGAATTGATGGAGTCGGCCTGGCTTCTGAGAAGTCGCCGATCAGTTTCAAGCCGTGTGCGCTGACGCTGAGCATCCCTCTTGGTCTTCTGAGCGTATTTGTCAACAAGCAACTGCAATTCATCTTCTTCAAGCTGCTTTTCATATTCTTCCGGGCTCAAGGTCCTCTGGGCCGACTGGTCACCCGGGGGAGTAGACTGAGATCCAGCAGAAGCATCTTGGGCTGTGGCAGCATTGGATGCGGCATTGGCGGCCCGGCCGCTGGCGGCATTATCAGAGCCCTCCGCGGGTTCGGTCCGAGCCTTGGATGAAGCAACGGAGGTAGTGGCGAAACCTCTAGCCGGGTTGGCAGCGGCCTTCTTCTTTTTCTTGGCGCCAGCCATGGCTGGTCGCGTGGAAGGGTAGACTTCAGGATTGAAAATAAAGACTGGATTCGCGCTCGATCGGAGTAGATGAGATCAGGGCGACGAGGACAGGCAGATAGGCAAGACGTGTTGCAGGGCAAGTCAGACTCGGGGTTTTTCCAAAAAGACCCAAGCCGGGCCTAAGTTGATCGGGAGCGACAGAATGAGGAGCCGAGCCGAGAAGCAAGAAGTGAGGACAGGCGTTGAGCAAACAGAAATGCCGCTTTCTGCTGTCCACGGAAGAGATGTGCTGGTGGGCTCAGGGAGCCACGGCCTGAGCGAATTGGGTCAGTGAGTAAACGAGCAAACGAGTGGGTGAGAAGAGGCAGATGTTGGGTGGAATGAGGCAGTGGATGAGAATGTTTTACCCTTCTTTTTTTCCTTTTTTGAGCCAAGTGTGGTAGCCAGGCAAAGGAAGATACCTTAACGATACAAGTGGACACGGAGGTGAGTTTGATGGCCACAAGCTTCAGGTGAAGTGCCTGAAGGCAAGGTAGGGTTGTATATCCGTAGAGTGCAGATAGAAGTGCTGTGCGGGCATGAGGGTGAGATGTGTGGTGAGTTGTGATGATGAGGATGAGGGTGCGAGCGTGAGCGTGGCAGAGTGATGTCAGTAGTGGGCTCGGCTGCCAAGGGTAATGAATATTTTTGCTTCTGCGTTTGTGAAAACGGGCTCAATTACCTATGCCAGGTCATGGATGTTGTGCATGTTGGGCGAAAGGCAAATAGAAAGTATTTTTGCGGCGGAATGGGGGCGACAGGGTGCCTGTATGGCTGGCTCGAGGCAAGGGACGGAGGATGGACTCGAGGCAGGACCTGGACCTCAGCAACAGGCGGATGGTATTGCCCGGCGTTTGAGTCTAACTAGACACTGTGGATGTGATTTTTAGAAGTGGATGTGGATGTGGACGACAAAGTGCTGCTGAGGGTGCAATCGTCGTTCAAATTGGGTGTTGGCCACCTTCCTTACCTCTGGCCCGAAGAATTAGCGCTAAGGTAGGAGAAGAGAAAGCCTAGAGCGAGAGGTCTTTGTCACGTCACCCAATTGGCACCTTCCCTCCCGTTAGGCATTGACTCACCGGCGAAGCTCGCACGTCGGGCCCTTTTTTTTTTTCTTTTTTTTTTCTCTCTTTTTTTCCGGTTCCCCCTTGTGCCGGTCAATTGGCCTGCTGTTCAACCAATGCTTAAACCTGGATCCTCATTCAAGGTACGAAGATATTAGCACAACTTCACCATGAGTTACACAATTCGTAGACACCTTAAATCAAGATATGTAAAGGAATTTCTCTTTGCACACCTGCGCTTCGCCATAACTACGCAGTAATCCGTGCATCCACGCCCACCTGATGCCGACGAGTGCCCCGCGGTGGAAAAGTTGACCATGACTTGACCGCCTTCTCTATCAAGAAGCACAACCCCGCCAATCTACCGGGCTAAGGTACCTACCTACCTTAGGTGAGGGAAGGTGCCTACCACCCTAAAGTACCTCCCTACCTAAGGTGCCAGGCCCAGACCACACAACCCTAGAGCCGGATTCTGCCCACATCCGACTGGGGCATGGGCGCTGTGTGTCCACTGAGTTGGAGCTACTTACGCTGCCAAGACAGGAGGAGCGCGCTGTACTGAGGTGTATCTCAGGCTTTGCCTTGCCTTGCCGTGCGTGCCCACTGCCTCGAGCAGCCTCAACCACACCATCGAAATCTGCCTCGCATTTTGGCACCAACGGCGACAGCACTCAATTTCTTCTCCGTCCGTCATTCAACACCACTGTATCTGCGCCTATCCTCACTACCGTCGGTGCCACAAGTCTCCGAAACCTACCTGCTCGCCGACCATATCGCTGGCCGGCTTGCCCCCAATGATATCTTCTGTCCGCTCCCAATCCCGCCGAAATGACTGAAGTCGTCGTCAATGGCTCCGGCTCTGCCCCCGCCCCTCTCGATTTCCCTGCCACGAGAACGGCCCTGACCTCGTCTTCCACCAATGTCAGGATAGCTCATCTGCGAACTGTCGAGGACAAGATATCAAATACAGGTGAACCGCCTCCTCGGCGCCCTAACTGATCCTTCCAGCTGACCCATTGCCATCTATTGCAGAACTTGACCCGCCATTGGTTCGCAGACTCGTCCAGTTGCTCTTCTGGACACATGCTTTCTACGCCGACCGACCCTCTCGACTCGCCGTACAGAGATGTCTCTCCGCTCTTCTTTCCAAAGGTCTCGACTTCGACGTACTCTCCGCTTTCGTTGCTGCTTTGCGCGCCGAGTCTCAAAAGCCTGGAATCGCCGCCAGTAATGCCTTCGTTCTCGTCGAGTGGTGCAGCTTGCTCATGCAGCATCTCGCCAAAAATTCCAAATGGGACAAGCTGGCTTCTCAGATCCTCCAAAGCTATGTCGACGTTTTGGACAAGTGTCTCCAGCCAGCTGCCAAAGGTGGCATGAACCATTCCGCCATCATCGTGACTCGGAGAGGCTTTCGCAAACTCTTCTCTGCCCATGAGAACCCAGACAAGGCTCTCAAGGACGCTGTTCAGCTCCTGACGACCAAGTCGGCGCAGCCTTCCATGAAAAATGCCCCGCTACTCGGCGTCATCGCCGGCGTGAGCTCTCGAATCCCCGCAGTTAAGTCGGTCCTAGAGACCCAGAAGTCGCAGTACTTCACCTTTTATACCAGAGAGATCATTGGCTCACGGACTTCTGTTCCCCAGCATATCGCATCTGGGCTCAATGACTTCTTCCTTGACTTTGTAACCCTGGAAGATCTTGCCAAGGAGGTTATTCCATCTCTGGAAAAGGGATTGCTGCGTGCGCCTGAAATCGTTCTCAGCGATGTCATCATCCCCCTGATTCGCGCTCTTCACAAGGATTTCGACCTTTCGCAGATCCTTTTGGGAAACCTGCTGAAGCCTATCCTCTCCAATGTCAAATCCAGCAATGTCAACACTCGGAGTGGCGCTGTTAAGGCCTTCAAGGCACTCGCTGCTGCAAGTCGGGATGAAAAGGCCCTGGAGAAGGTCTCGGAAGAGATTGTTGGTCCCGTCAAAGGCGGGAAATTAGCATCCGCAGACCACAGAATTCTGCACTGTGAGATGCTCGAGGCCATTCCTCTCTCCAATACTATTGCGGACAAAATTGCCGCCGCTTTGGCAGTCGTCTCTGCAAAAGAGGGAAACGAGGCTGCTCTTGCCGTCGAGGCTTCTGCTCTGGCTAGATCTACAGGATTCTTGCTTGGAAATGACACAGAAGTTGCCAAACCAATCGTGGATGCGTGCATCAAAGGCATTTCTGACAAGAAGTTTACATCTCGTCGCATTTGGCTACTTCGGGTCGGTGAAATCTTCAACGCTGCTACAAGCTCGGGTGATATTTCCCCTGCCGTCGTCAGGTTTGCTGAGGCTGTCCTACCGAAACTTTTAGACACCTACAATGAGGTAGTTGCTAATCCCCTCGTTGCCGCTCAAAACAACTTAACAGTAGGTGCCTTCATTGTCACCACCCTCACCTCCTGGTCTCAGCAAAGCAATGTGACTGCTACTGTCAAGTCATTATTGTCAAAGATTTCTATTGCGAACCAGGTTCTTGCTCTTGAGCCCAAACCTTCCTTCCTGCTCAATCCTCGCATCTATGGCAAGATTACTGTGGAGGACGAGCTTATCTGGTTCTCCCGTGCTTTGTCGGCCGCGTCAGAGCATTTGAGTGAGCAGACCACCAAATCTGTCTCGATTGCCTGGGCAGAGGCCTTCATTTTCGCCATCTCCTCATCCGGGGCAACTCCCAAAGCCAGACAGGTCGCCACGGACAACTTGTCTCGCGTCTATGCCAGTCGTCCAGCTTTGGTCTCTCAGGCTGTTATACATGGCATCTGGCGCTGGATCGACAGCTTAGAGACGGCAGACAAGGACAGCGCAGCAGCATTGTCCAAGACCGAGAACAGCAGCCTACACCAAGTTTTACGCACCATTTGCGTCAACCCAAAGAATGTGGAAGAAAGCCAACAAGAAGCTGTGCGAGCAACAATTGATCAACAGCTTTGCTCCCTACTCGTTCTTGCTCGGCAAGACCTCGTTCCTCGCTCTAGTTGGATTGACCTCTGCCTCCGCGTAGAACGGGATCCTGGAGACTTGGCACGCAGGTTTGAAGACAGCCTCATCAAAGAAATCACAGAAAGCACTTCGATCGAGCAAAAGTCCGATGTCGTCAAGAGGGCTACCTGTAATGCCGCTGCGGAACTGGCTTTTGTTGCCCCAGAAACAATGACCAGCCGTATCGTTCAAATTATACAGCAAGACCTGGAGCCGGAAGAACTGCGAAACGTTGGGCCCGTGGAGGCTGCTATCTTCAGAACCCCCGAGGGCACCGCCTTCGTGGACGTTCTCGCAAAGAAGGTCCAGACAGCTGTTCCCGATAAGAACAACAAAGATTATGACATCCTCAAGTGGGAGGCGGAACTCAGGGCCCAGCTGGACCAGAAAAAGGGGCAGCAAAAGAAGCTCACAGCAGAGGAGACGGCCAAGGTGAAGGCTCAACTGCACAAGGAGGCAGAAATCCGCAAATCAGTTCGCCAACTCGAAGCCCGTTTGTTGCGCGGTATTGGTATCGTTCAAAGCCTCGCTACTGGTCCACCCACTGAAGCCAGCCACTGGATGGGCCCGGCAGTAAAGGCCCTCCTAGACGTAATCGACGCTGGGTCCAGTCTTCTCACCGGGGACGCTGCGTCTCTGGCTTACCTGGCCTGCTCTGAGCGAACCACCAGCCGTCTTGGTCCGATGAAACCTTTTGTTGGAGTTGCGACGTTGCGCGCCCGGGGCGTCACTTCGCTACCCGAAGATTACAAACAGGAGCCTGTGGATGAGCTCGTCACCAGGGTACTCTACCGTTTGCGATTTGCTGGTGAGCAACGACCCTTCGATACTGTCTCGCTTGTATACGCTCTATCGCTGGTCTTCACCGTCCTGGAAAGCGGAGGTTTCGGCCCATCGGCTGATGACCGTGATGCTCAGCTTGTCCTCGCCATTGAATTCCTTTCTTTCCACACCATCACCTGTGAGGACCCTGCAACTCCTCGTATCCAGGTCCTGTCTTCCCTCATATCTTCCATGCAACAGTACACGCAGCATTACAAGATTGTCAAAGACTGTTTTGCTGACATGTGCCGTTGCGTTGCACCCAACATGACCCCGGAAGAGATTGCGGTGCTGGCTAAGGGAACTATCGTCCCTCAGATAAGCGTCCGGACTACAGTATTGCAGGCAATTAGTGCAGAAGTCGACATGAGCGATCTTGACTTCTCCGACGAAATCTGGCTAGCATGTCATGATGATGTGGAGGAGAATGTCGAGCTTGGTCGGGAGATCTGGGAGGAAAGCAACTTCAGCCTGTCCCCTGAAGTTCCTGCCAAGATGCTACCCTACCTGTACAGCATTGATGGCCAACTGAGGAGGGCGGCTGCCCGCTCACTTGCGGAGGCCTGTAATTCACACAAGGCTACCCTCGAGTCGATCTTGGATGCTCTCAAATCTTCGTATGTTGAGCTCGCGAAACCACGAGTCCCCGAGCTGGATGCCTACGGCATGCCCAAGAAGACCAATCTCGCCGACCCCTGGGAATCACGACACGGCATAGGATCCGCTTTCAAGGAGCTTGCGCCACACATGGACAAACAACAACTGGACCCGTACTTCGAATTTCTCATTGAAAGGGGGCCACTAGGCGACCAGAACGCGAACGTTCGTAGTGAGATGCTCGACGCAGCCATCCGCGCCATTGACATTCATGGCAAGGGTATGGTTGAAAAATTGATGAAGGTGTTTGAGCGCACCTTGGAAGGCCCAGATAAGAACACGGAGGCTTCTGACCGTGTCAATGAAGCTGTCATCATCATGTACGGTGCTCTTGCTCGGCATTTGAAACTGGGAGACTCAAAGCTCCCCGTCGTCATCGAACGACTTCTGTCAACCCTCAGCACGCCATCGGAGAGCGTTCAATACGCCATTGCGGAATGCTTGCCGCCACTGGTGCAGGCTTATGGCGACAAATCGTCGAAGTACTTCCAGCAGGTCCTTGAAACGTTGCTGACCTCCAAGAAGTACGCCGAGCAACGCGGCGCAGCATACGGTCTGGCCGGCCTGGTTCAGGGTCGTGGAATTTCATCTCTGAAGGAACAGCGCATAATGATGACGCTGAGAGGAGCCATCGAGAACAAGAAGGAGGCAAATCAAAGAGAAGCCGCCCTCCTCGCGTACGAGCTGCTCTCCACTATTCTCGGTCGCCTTTTCGAGCCCTATGTCATTCAGATCGTACCCCAGCTTCTCACTGGATTTGGCGATGCAAACGCCAACGTTCGCGACTCTTGTCTGGCTGCAGCCAAGGCATGCTTTGGCCAGCTCAGCTCCTATGGTGTGAAGAAGATCCTGCCTACACTTCTGGATGGCTTAGACGACCAGCAATGGCGTAGTAAGAAGGGTGCCTGCGACCTGCTGGGGGCTATGGCCTACCTTGACCCCCACCAGCTAGCCCAAAGTCTTCCCGATATCATTCCTCCTCTCACAGGAGTTCTCAATGACAGCCATAAGGAAGTCCGTTCCGCAGCCAACAAAAGCTTGAAGAGATTCGGCGAGGTTATCAACAACCCTGAGATCAAGAGCCTCGTCGACATTCTCCTGAAGGCGCTCAGTGACCCGACAAAGTACACTGACGAGGCTCTGGATTCTTTGATCAAGGTCCAATTTGTTCACTACCTTGACGCCCCTTCTCTTGCCCTGGTTACAAGAATTCTCCAACGCGGCCTTGGCGACCGTTCCAACACCAAACGCAAGGCTGCACAAGTCATTGGCAGCCTTGCCCATCTTACGGAGCGAAAGGATTTGGTCTCTCATTTGCCAGTCCTTGTTGCAGGACTTAAGCTTGCCATCGTCGATCCGGTGCCGACTACCCGTGCTACGGCTTCCCGAGCGCTGGGTTCTCTAGTTGAGAAGCTGGGTGAAGATGCTCTGCCGGATCTTATTCCTGGCCTTATGCAAACTCTCAAGGCAGACAATGGTGCTGGCGATCGTCTCGGCTCTGCCCAGGCTCTCAGCGAGGTTCTCGCCGGCTTGGGTACCACCAGATTGGAAGAGACACTCCCTACCATCTTGCAGAACGTCGAGTCATCGAAATCAGCTGTTCGCGAAGGATTCATGTCCCTCTTCATTTTCCTTCCCGTCTGCTTCGGCAACAGCTTTGCAAACTACTTGGGCAGAATTATTCCTCCCATTTTGTCAGGTCTTGCCGATGA
The DNA here is from genome assembly GCA_020226115.1 of Colletotrichum viniferum. Classification (NCBI taxonomy): domain Eukaryota; kingdom Fungi; phylum Ascomycota; class Sordariomycetes; order Glomerellales; family Glomerellaceae; genus Colletotrichum; species Colletotrichum viniferum. Next base: position 1,019,271 of record JAGFBE010000018.1, read on the forward strand.
TGTCGAGTCAATTCGTGAGACGGCTCTTCGGGCCGGCCGTCTGCTCGTCAAGAACTTCGCCGTACGTGCCGTCGACCTACTCCTTCCTGAGCTTGAACGTGGCTTGGCCGACGATAGTTACCGCATTCGTCTCAGCTCCGTCGAGCTTGTTGGTGACCTGCTCTTCAACCTGACAGGCATCAGTGGCAAGACTGAGGATGACGAGGAGGACGAGGAGAGTGCCAAGGAGGCTGGCGCTTCCCTCCGCGAGGCACTCGGAGAGGAGAAGAGAAACAAGATCCTTTCTGCTCTCTACGTGTGCCGATGCGATACGGCTAACGCTGTCCGTTCCGCCGCAATCAGCGTCTGGAAGGCCTTGGTGTCCAGCCCCCGCATCCTCAAGGAACTTGTGCCAACTCTTACCCAGCTCATTATCCGCCGCCTTGGAAGCTCCAACATGGAGCACAAGGTTATTGCCAGTAATGCTCTCGGCGAATTGATTCGCAAGGCGGGCGATGGCGTCCTCTCTACTTTACTGCCAACTCTGGAGAAGGGCCTGCAGACATCGACGGATACAGATGCGAAGCAAGGTATCTGTCTTGCCCTCAAGGAGCTTATCTCTTCAGCCTCCGAAGAGGCTCTGGAAGATCACGAAAAGACACTTATCTCTGTTGTCAGGACGGCCCTCATCGATTCGGATGGAGATGTCAGAGAAGCCGCCGCAGAGGCCTTCGACTCCCTGCAGCAGATCCTGGGCAAGAAGGCTGTGGACCAAGTTCTTCCATACCTGCTCAACCTGCTGCGCTCCGAGGAAAACGCCGACAACGCATTGCAGGCGCTGCTCACCCTCCTTACAGAAATCACCCGTTCCAATATCATTCTCCCGAACCTCATCCCTACCCTCATCACTCCTCCCATTTCAGCGTTCAACGCCAAAGCCCTTGCTTCTCTGTCTCGGGTCGCTGGTGCTGCCATGAACCGCCGTCTGCCGAACATTATCAACTCTTTGATGGACAACATTATCAACTGCCAAGACGAGGCTTTGAGAGAGGACCTCGAAAACTCTTTCGACACAGTGATTCTGTCCATTGACGAGTACGATGGTTTGAACACGGTAATGAACGTCCTGCTTCAGCTTACCAAGCACGACGATCATCGCAGACGTGCTACTACCACGCGTCATTTGGCCAAGTTCTTCGCGTCTGCCGACGTGGACTACTCACGTTACAATCAAGATATTGTACGGTCCCTCCTCATCTCGTTCGATGACAGAGACCAAAATGTACTCAAGGGAGCTTGGGCCGCGCTCAGCGAGTTCACCAAGAAACTCAGGAAAGAGGAAATGGAGAGTCTCGTCACCTCAACCCGACAAGCTCTTCAACAAGTTGGCGTTGCTGGCGCCAATTTGCCGGGCTTTGAACTTCCGAAGGGCATCAACGCCATCCTACCGATATTCTTGCAGGGTCTCATGAACGGCACCCCAGAGCAAAGGACACAGGCAGCTCTGGCCATTTCTGACATTGTGGACCGGACCAGCGAGGCTTCCCTGAAGCCGTTTGTCACGCAGATCACGGGCCCCCTGATTCGTGTCGTATCTGAGAGATCTACAGATGTCAAGTCTGCAATCCTGTTGACCCTAAATAACCTTTTGGAGAAGATGCCTACAGCGCTGAAGCCATTCTTGCCCCAGCTGCAACGTACATTTGCCAAGTCGCTTGCAGACACTTCCAGCGAGGTTCTCCGAGCTCGTGCAGCCAAGGCTTTGGGTACGCTCATCAAATACACGCCACGAATCGATCCGCTCATTGCCGAATTGGTGACCGGGTCCAAGACTGCGGACCCAGGCGTCAGAACCGCCATGCTCAGCGCGCTCTACGAAGTCATCAGCAAGGCCGGTGCCAATATGGGCGAGACCTCGCGCGCTGCTGTCCTGGGTCTCATTGATATGGATACTGATGAGAGAGATGATGCGATGACAATCACCAATGCCAAGTTGCTCGGAGCGCTCATCAAGAACGTGCCCGAGGAGGCTGCGAACGGGCTGCTGAAGAACCGGGTGGTTACCAGTCATTGGAGTCACTCTTCGGCTCTCGCCCTCAACGCGGTGTTGGTTGAATCACCGCAGAGCCTCCTGGAAAGCCCCTTGGCGGACGAACTGCCCGATCTCCTTTGCCAGGGCATGTCGAGCAAACACGTAAGTAAATGGTGCTTGCAGCACGGTCACAAAATGCTAACGCAAGCTATGCAGCCTTACATCGCGGACAACGTCATCCTGGCCACTGGTAAATACCTATTGTCAGAATCGGTCAAGACTTTTGATTCGAACAAGAAGATCTTTGAGGCCCTGGCAAACATCATCCAGCCAGGTAATTCCGTGGACTCTCGGCGGTTGGCATTGGTTATCGTTCGCACAATGAGCCGTACCAACATGGATATGGTTCGCCCGCACGTGGGGTTGCTTGCTGGCCCCGTGTTTGCCAGCGTTAGAGACCCGGTTATTCCCGTCAAGCTGGCTGCGGAAGCCGCTTTCGTTGCTCTCTTTAACGTTGCGGACGACGAAAGCAAGGTCTTTGACAAATTTGTGGATGGTGCGAACCTGCCACCCAACACCAACAGGAGCATGCAGGACTACTTCAAACGTGTCACCCTGAGGCTCGGAGCGCAAGTAAGGGAAAGGAGGGAAGCAGAGGGAGGCCAGGGAGGCCTGGGTCTGTCCAATGACGAGGTTGAAGATGAAAAGGAGATATGGAGTGTGGGCAAGGTTGACGTTGGCGAGGATGTGTTTGGCAAGTAGGCAGGGTTAGCATACAGGATGGATGGTAAATGTGGAAAAGTTACAATTCACTTCATGCCATGATAGTTACTTGCAATTCTGGGAATGGAAGGTGTGCGCAAAGCGCGGTGCGAAGATGAGGTATGGAAGAATTGGGGAGGATTCCTGAGTTGGTAGCGATAAGGCTGTTGTTGGCACTACAAAAAGATGTGGCCGTCCACCCCACCCAGGCACAGGCACAGGCACAGTCTCGAGGTGAGAGCGGTTGTTGCACACTGCGGTACGTACCTGCATTTTTGCTGTGCTGGCGTATCACGTGATGACATGATTCATTCGGAGCCCTCGCTTAATCCTGAGTAGCTGGCTCAGTGGCCCCACTCGAATCCGCACCGCTTTCTGACTTTCCTCCAGAGAAATATTCGAGCGTCAACCCCTCTCAATTTTCCAACACCTCGACTCCCCCGGTAGGTACGACCATCGACTAGGACAACATTCAAGATGTAAGTTATCACGACCGCACCCAGCAACGCCCTGCAACACCGATTCCAGTGAGATTCCCGTCGTCCTGTGTCCCGGCAACGCCAATTCCCGGCCGTTGTGGCGTCGGCGATTGGCGGAGTCGAAACGAACCGAACACACGACGACCGGCACTTGGATGGAATCGAAGGAGGATGAACACTTTTTCCTCCCACAATGTCATGATGTATCGGGGACAAGGGCTGATTGCGACTGCTTCTCTCCAGGGTCAACTTGCGAACTCAGAAGCGCCTTGCCGCGTCGGTCATCGGCTGCGGTGAGCGCAAGATCTGGCTCGACCCCAACGAGGTCAGCGAGATCTCCAACGCCAACTCCCGCCAGACCGTCCGCAAGCTCATCGCCGATGGCCTCATCATCCGCAAGCCCGTCACCATGCACTCGAGATCCCGTGCTCGTGAGCTGAACCTTGCCCGCCGCATCGGTCGCCACCGTGGCTTCGGTAAGCGCAAGGGTACCGCCGAGGCTCGTATGCCCAGGTTCGTCGACACCAATACTCCCGGCAAGCGATCTGTGGGATAGCCTGTTGCGAAGGAGTTTCCTCGTCACACGTTTGTCCTGGCGAGGAGACTCTCATTTCAGCTACACCACGGCTGCATGCCCTTACGTGGAGATTCTATACTGACTCTCGATGAAGCCAAGTCCTCTGGATGCGCCGCCTCCGTGTTCTCCGCCGTCTCCTCGTCAAGTACCGTGCCTCCGGCAAGATCGACAAGCACCTCTACCACGAGCTCTACCACGCCAGCAAGGGTAACACCTTCAAGCACAAGCGTGCTCTCGTTGAGCACGTAAGTCACAACACCCGGACCCTTCAGAAACGAGACCACGACTATGAGTGGACGGAAGGGATGTGTGCTAACATCTTTGTTTGCAATAGATCCACCGTGCCAAGGCCGAGAAGGCTCGCGAGAAGGCTCTCAAGGACGAGATGGATGCCAAGCGTGCGAAGACCAAGGCCGCCCGCGAGCGCAAGCAGGAGAGAGCGGCGGCGAAGAGGAACGCTCTGGTGGGCGAGGAGGAGGAGACCAAGTAGACGACTACATTTCGATCTCGGTCCTTAGGCGGCTGCATTCGGAGTCATCGGGTTGGGTCTTCTTTTTTTACGTCCTACTGGTCCTAATGTCGCAGCAGGGCTTTGGCATGTAGCATTGAAAAAATGGAAATCGATGACATGGCAAAAAAACGGGCATGAAAAATGAGCAGCAGCAATCTTTACACGGTTATAAACTTTCAACTTATTTGTGATTGCCACATGGGTGTGCGTATTTTGTGAAAGTTGTTGAGGTTCTTTAAGCGGCCTATCTCTAGGCGCTGTGTACCAGCCCAAGGCCACCAGATAGCATAGGAGCGCAACCAGAGGCAGACAAGGTAATTGCACAGGGCACATACAATTCGTGTCATGGGATTGTCGGGAACTAAGATAGCCCCAGGGCTCGGCAGTTACGTTTCCTACCTACGAATACAGCGAATTCTCGATATTCTTGTGTTCGGCGGATCGGGTTCAGTCAAGGGTCCGAATGATACGATCCGTCAGATGGTGTTGGCCCATCTCCATACCGCAGCGGTATACGAGGCAAGCTTGCGTAGGTAGCTCTGGGCAGTATGCAGAACCAACATTGAGGTCATCCACGGACGTGAGGCACAAAACCAGCCGTTGGGAATATTGGTGGAAAATTCCATCACGTACTCAGCTTTGATCAGTAAGCAGTCGACAGGAACAGCCACAGTGCAGCAATACATTGTCGCAGACGTGGTTTCCCTATGGACAAACCACGTAACGCACTTGGACTACATAACGTTCCCAACACATACGCAGCATGTTTAGTTTTGAAGCCCTGAGCACACTTGTGCGTTGGGGAGAGGATGGCCGACCGGCGCAATGAAAAGAGTATGAAGAAAGAAGCACAACCATGGATTGGATCAGATTGATTCAAATTGTCCCTGAAAAGGTGGTGATGGTGCCAGGACATTTCATCATGCACCCGCCGAAGCGGAAGAGCCGATGTGCGAAGAAAGCGTGCTCGTCATTTCCAATTTAGTTGTGTAAAGAAGAGAAGAAGAAAAAGAGGAAAATTTTCGGCCGCGATGCCGCGTAAAAAGGTAGGTCGGGACAGGGTCCACCATGCGGCGGGACCTTGCCGAGGGCCCGTGCACTACTTACTGTTCCCACTGCCAACTTGCAGTGCGGACCTGCTCTTGAGCGGTGCCTGTAGCGACATGGAGTCTGGAGCGCGGTCCCTAAGCATCGGCGAACCACCATGCAGGCCGATAAAGCTGATAAGGTCGGTCATAGTGGGTAGCGCGGAGCCGAAGCCGGCGCCAAACGCTGAGCAGCTCGGTCGACTTACCGCTGGACGACGGATGAGATACCGAGCAATGGTCACTGGTTCAGCGTATCCGCCAGCTTGGCTGGTGCCATATGTACCGGCTCCCCCACCGACTTGCACATCGCTACATCATCTCCTCGTGGTTTGTAGCTGGGGTACTAGCATCGGTAACTCGATCCCTCCCTCAGGTACTTGCCTGGCTGTTGCAGCTGTCCTAGCCTTACCTTACATCAAGCCTCCTCCTGCTCATCCTCCATCCCCTCTTCACCTTTTCCCTCGTTGCTTTCCCTCCAACTCTCCTCGTTTGACACTGCTTCCACGACAGCCAGTCGTTATTGCTGTCATCATGTCTTTTTCCGTCTTCCGAGGTACCTCTCGTGCCCTGCGTTGCTTGCCGAAAGGGGCGGTCCCGGCGACTCGTCCGCGCATGAGTGGCGTGAGATGCATCTCGACGTCCAACTCTGAGGGCCAACAACAGGTGCGCCGTTCGGCTTTCCGACCTTTTCCTGACTTTCGAATTCCGTTGCTGACTTGGGTTGCCCTTTAGCTGCTGTCTGCTCACCTCCAGCAAGCCGATCCCGCTGTCTTCGACATCATTGAGAAGGTACGACTTCATAGGACGACATCTAATGTTGACACCGACATTTGCGACAACCTCCTTTCCCCGTCAACACAACGAGCAGTGCTGCGATGACGCGAGGTCTTGGCGAAGGGAACCAGCCGCTGACTCGGGTATACTTGCAGGAGAAAAACAGACAGAAGCACTTTATTAACCTCATCCCCTCAGAGAACTTCACCTCCCAAGCTGTTCTCGATGCCTTGGGCAGTGTGATGCAGAGTATGAGCAGCGTGTCCCCAGTACTGAATTTATACTCACCAACTGGCTAGACAAGTACTCCGAGGGTTACCCGGGCGCGAGATATTACGGCGGAAACGAGTTCATCGACCAAGCGGAACGTCTCTGCCAGCAGCGAGCTCTCGAGGCTTTTGGCCTCGATGCCACGCAATGGGGTGTCAACGTGCAGGGTGCGTATTATTTTCTTTCCCTTGTCGACAATCCAGCCAGCCAATAACTCATGGTGCAGCTCTGTCCGGTGCCCCCGCCAACTTGTATGTCTATTCTGCTTTAATGGACACCCACGATCGCCTCATGGGACTGGATCTGCCTCACGGCGGTCACCTTTCCCACGGCTACCAGACGCCGACCAAGAAGATTTCCGCCATCTCCAAGTACTTCGAAACCGTCCCCTACCGGCTTGACGAGACTACCGGCCAGATCGACTATAACAAGCTGGAGGAATTGGCCATGTTGTACCGCCCCAAGGTCATTGTTGCCGGTGCCAGTGCCTATAGCAGGTTGATCGACTACAAGCGCATGCGCGAGATCGCCGACAAGGCCAATGCCTATCTACTCGCTGACATGGCCCACATCTCTGGTCTGGTCGCGGCCAAGGTGATGCCCGGGCCCTTCGCCTACGCCGACATTGTTACCACCACTAGCCACAAGAGCTTGCGTGGACCCCGCGGTGCCATGATCTTCTTCCGCAAGGGTGTGCGCCGGCAGAACGCGAAGAAAGAGGATGAAATGTACAACCTCGAGGGCCCCATCAATAACTCCGTCTTCCCTGGTCACCAGGGAGGCCCCCATAACCATACAATCACCGCCCTGGCCGTTGCCTTGAAGCAGGCACAGGCTCCTGAGTTCCGCGCATACCAGACGCAGGTTTTAGCAAACGCAAAGGCGTTTGCACACAGACTGGGCGCTCCTAAGGAGAAGGGAGGTTTGGGTTACAAGCTGGTGTCAGGCGGCACCGATAACCATCTCGTGCTTGCAGACCTGAAGCCGCAGGGTATCGACGGTGGTCGTGTTGAGCGTATTTTGGAGCTTGTTGGTGTCGCGGCGAACAAGAACACCGTTCCCGGTGACAGGTCAGCACTGGTGCCTGGCGGTCTGCGTATGGGCACACCGGCCATGACAACAAGGGGATTCAGCGAGGAAGACTTTAGCCGTGTCGCTGATGTCGTTGACCGGGCCGTCACCATTGCCGTCCGTATAGACAAGAGCGCAAAAAAGACTGCCGAGGAGAAGGGAGAGAAGAAGCCTGGTCTGCTGAGACACTTCATGCAGCATCTTGGCGGTGGAGAAACCGACCCAGAGATTGTGCAGCTGAGATCTGAAGTGGCTGACTGGGTCGGCACATACCCGTTGCCGTGGGACGTCCGCTCTTGAGCAATTGGGGCCGCAGTTTATGAAGGAATGATGGGTGAGCACTTGGACTCGGGACATGAGGGGTGCTGATCCATTTCGGCGTTTTATTGGGGTCCTTGGCTGCTTTCAGGCTGTGCAAGAGCGGTCGCGCCTCCCCACGTTTATCGGTTATGTGTTCTTTTTATATCAAGGGCTTTCCACCAGTCCTAACAGCATGTTGCGCTGGCATGTTGCATGGAGCATGCGTCTCCATTTACACAAAATTCATCATCCTCAACGAGATACGGAAATTAAAAAAAAAAAAGATGTGTAAACATTTTCAAGATTTGCCGACCCAGATAGAGCCAAGCTTCGATGACTGTAACGTTGGCCTGCTTCACCAGCAAACCTCACAGCGCGCCCCTTTTCTGGTTTGCTTGTGTTATTCGAGGCTTTTTTTTTTCTTACAAAAAGGTATCAAGCAAACAATACGCTCCGAGGCTTTCCCGCGCATCATGGACCTATTCCTCAGATACCCAAGAGCTGTAAGATGAATCCGTCCCTGGGTATCTTCAATCACCAACGTGAAGTGAGGATTATTTCAAGGCGTGCTTGCGCCCTCCGGCCGGTCTATTCCCAGCACTTTGGTAGTCGAGTCTCTGCTCTTGAACCTCTCGTAATACTCCTTCAACTTTCCAGTCGCGACGAGTGCCTCAGCACCATACTTCTCCACAATGGTGTGAAGCACTGGCCAAACGGCGAAGTCGGCCAAAGAAACTCTCTCTCCCGCAATAAACTCCGACTCTCCGGAGTAGCCTCCCCAGATAGCCAGCTCTTTGTTTAGGGGTTTCAGGTCACGCTTGCCTTCGTCGTCTCGCTCGAGTTGGCGCCATTTTTCGAGCAATGCGAGTCCTTGCTGGAAACGGGTTAGGATCCTCGCCAGGTCTGAGTGCGACTTGCCAGCGGCTTCTGCTCTTGCTGAGCCATAAATGCCGTCAAGGTACAACATGATTGCCAGCTCGCCCTGTACCGTGGACTTGACGGCGTCGTTGTCGATGAATCTGATCGGCGGGCTTTCAGGGATCGTAGAGGTGTTGTTCACACCTTCGCCGTCTTTCCAGTTGAAGGACGAAGACATGCTGCCCTTTGCGTAAGAAATTCCATACTCGGCTAGCATCAGGGCGATGCGTGTATTGACGACGGAATCAGCTGAGACGCAGAGTCGAGGTGAGTGGTTCATGTGAAGAACGTCGAACCCCTTACCGTAGTGCCGGTCCCAATCGAACGTGGTAGAATGGTTCTCCGTGCCAAAAGCGTGCAGCATTTCCACCGCCTCAGGGCTTTGCCCATTGATAACGGGCTGGGCCTCATCTCGGGCCTTGCATGTCGCTCCTTGGCCCCAGATCACTGTACTATCGCGATCCAAAAAGGTACCAATCTGTCGGAAGGTGAGGGAGATGCGGCCGCCTGAGAAGGCCAGTTCAGCAGGAGTCTTGTCGCGCTCCATCCTCTTGTCCTGCCTGATGGCGTGCAGCCAGCGCATGTTGGTCTTCAGGCCCATGCGGCACAGAGAGTTGTGTGGCAGCTTTGCGCGGGCGATTTGGCGCTTCCTTGAGTCTTCTACGGATGGTGACTCAGTACTAGACGGGTCCTTGTCCCGTCTTTTAGTCCTGAACACCATCGTTCGTTCCGCCCCAAGGCTGACGTTGGCGATGTAAGATCCCTTGACAATATCCAGGGTCTTATCACTGTGCTCGGAGATGTAGTCGGTGCCGTCACGATAGAACTGAATCAGGGCGTGGTTCAGCGGATGGCCGAGCTGTTTCTCGACCTCGGTCTTGATTTCGCGCACTGTTGGCGAAAAGGACAGAAGAGGGGGCGATTCGTCAGATGGATGACGGTAAACTGGCATGCTGCCATCGCCGGCCACTTCCCCCTGAACGGCGACTAGACGAGGGACTTCGCCGCCTTGGTGCGACATTCTCTGCCAGCTGACTTCATCTCTGACTTTCTCAAAGATGCCTTCAGCCAGAGGCTCGGGGATGATGTTGTGGATGACAGTGGTGTCTCCCTCACAGAGAGGTTCCGAGACCTTCAGGGCGTCTTCGTTGTCGACTTCTTCGCTGCTCATGGTTCCAGTCCCTGTGGAGGCTATTGTGGTATCTACTTCAAGTTCTGGGTCGGATGCAGGTGTTTTTTCATCGTCAGAGGCAGCTTCAATTATTTGAGGGCCGTTTGTGGTATCTTCCTCCGGTTGAATAGCAGCATCCGGGTTGCGAGAAACCTCTATGACCGGTGACTCACTGATGATTGGTGCTGCTGATGATGGCTGTGCATCCGGGTCGACTTCCAACATATCGGAGATGGTTGCACACTCTGAGTCATCCGGGTACCGATACCTTGCGGACCTTGCAGGCCTCGAGGATGGAGAAGGTCTACCGACGTCGTTTTCGAGTTTGAGCCCGGCCAGCTTTTCCTCGAGGGACTGGGATTTTGGAGTTGAAGCGTCACTGGCCACCAGAATTCCATCGTCGGCCGTTTCTCTGAGCCTTCTTGGTACAACAGGCGAGGAAGAACTGGAAGCGGCCGCAGCCGGGCTTTTCTTGGCTTGCAGTTGCTCGACGACGGCTGTACCTTCAAGTACATCACAGCCGGTTAGATCAACGAGACTTCGCACAGTATTACTTAGGCGAAGTTCGGATATGAAACCACAGCAATCCTCGACGAGAGTGATGGAATAGCCGTACTTGACAGCATCGACGGCAGTGGCATGCACACCAACGTTGGCGAGGGAACCACAGAGAAAGAGCTCGGTGACGAACTTGAAGCGCAGCATCTGTAACAGCTGGCCCGACTTGAAGGCAGAATAATGAGACTTGAGGAACTTGATATCGCGGGGTGCGATGGCGTCTTTGACGGCAGCTGGGAATTGGGCACCTGAGGTGGAAGGGCGAACGACGGGGGGGCCGGGCTGGCTGAGAAAAGCCTCGTGATCGCGGTCCGTATCTGGCTCTTCAGACTCTTGTTGGACGGCGGGTCGGCGGCGGTAGCGAGATGTCAAAATGGTGGGCTTGGGCATGACATCGGTAGCCAGGATCTGTTCCGCGGAAGAGGGGCGGTGCTTTTCAAATTCGGTGCGTACCCAGATGATTTCGCCAGTCTTTCGAAAAGCCTTGACGAGGTCGAGGGTGCGCGAAACTAATGTACCAGGCTCAGCAACGGGGAGAGCGCCGTCGGCGGCAAGGAAGTCGTTCTGGAAGTCGATGACCAGCAGGCCCTTGCGGGTAGGCAAGGTTGGCATGACATTTGGGTCGAAGGGAAACATTGCGACAGTGGGAGCGGTCTCAAAGTATCCAATAAAAGTGCATGTTTGGTGGGTGTTGTTAAGTTTGAACCCGAGGAGTGACGTTGCTGCGGCAAGGTCACGATGATAGTGAGTGAGCGCAACAGAGGAGATGAGTCGTAGCAAGGATGCAAATTGACGATGAAAGAAGTCGGTCTGATGCTGTCTGTCTGTTCTTTAATGCCGTGTTTCGTTTCCTACTAGGACGAAGGGAAAGAAATATGGATGAGTCGGTGGGTTCGGGAAAGGCGGTGTTGGTGTTGGTGTTGGTGGTATGTAACTATCAGTATTGAGGTTGTCGGCGTTGGACCCTGCGTTGCGAGGGGAGATGGAACGGAACGACTGGGGTTAGTGGTGAGGGCAGCGCAAAGCCCTTCTTTCCCCTGGCTCCCGCCCTGCTCGAATCGGACCTCGCCCGATCCGTGGGCCTCGCAGATACCTTACCTACCTAGTACCTACCTACCTAAGGTAAGGTACCTTAGGTAAGTAAGGTACGAATAAGGTACTGTGGGCAGCCCGAGGGCAGCCTCCCTCCAGGCAGCCTCCAGGAAGCATCATACCTGGGCGGTGCAGGTGCCATCGGCCTCACGCAGCCCTACCAGGAAGAACACCCGCCGCCAACCAACCAACAATTCGAATGACACCACCCACACGACCTCAACGCACACATCGTCACCCAACGCCGGCCAGATGTTCAGGCATCCCCAGTGAACTGACTTATGCCTAATCATTTCTGCCCATGTTTATAGGATGACATCTAGTATATGGACGCCTCTTGGTTTATTTCCATGTCTATCTATCCCTCCACGTTTGAGACTCGCCGTTTCGCACCCCCACGGCTGTGAGAATGTTGATATTTTCAATGCAAATCTTCAAGTATCTGCGCAACCTCCACGAAACGCGGTCTGTCTCCGACCACAGGGGTCGAGCATCGAGCAAGCAGCTGCTGTAGTCCCTCGATCGTCCGCCGCTTCTTGTCCATCTCCAAATGGCCCGGGCCCGTTACTCCCAAGAGGTCCTCAACTAGATGACCGAAGGCAAGAATCTCCAACCTCTCAAAGTCGAGGCCGTTGAGATTTTCATATACCGTCGCCGCTCCAAAGTCACCGAGCAGGGCATGTCCCGCCTCGTTGAAGAGAATGTTGTGGGCATAAAAGTCGCAATGGGATACCTTACGACCGTGCAGGTGGAGAGCTGCCGCTGCAACGCCAGCAAGAATCTCCAAAACAGTGTCCAGCGGCAGCTTTCTCCCGTCTTCATAGCGGTCCCTCGTACAGGTCTGCAGGGAAGGAGGAAGCCCCAGAGTCTGGTAGTGGGGCGGTATGAGCTGCATAAGGAGGCCATGCTTCTCTGGGTGCCCATCAATGCTTGCCAGTGTGCTGATTAGGTTCTTGTGCGATCCTGCTGCGAGACAAGCTGACATCTCATCGAGAGGTGTCCCGTCGCTTGTTACTTCGCCCTTGAACAGCTTGATGGCCACTTCCTCTACGACGGAGTCGGCCAACATCCATCTCGCTTTGAAGATGTCACCCGAAGCTCCGTGACCGAGCAAACCTTCGACCTCTAGATCATGCCAACCCACTTTGCGAAGCTGAGCCACTTCGTGTTCGAGGGTGATGGCGCAGCATGGATTACCAGCCACCGAAAAGAACGCCAGCTCAGGCAGCTTGAAAAGCCAGGGTGGCAGATGGTTGAAATCGTTGGCGGAAAGACGAAGCAAGCCAAGCTTCTTGCACGCAGACATCTCGTCGGGCAGGTTTTTCAAGCGATTGCCTGCGAGCATGCATTTCTGAAGACGCGCGCATTTGCCAACACTTCTCGGGAGGTTTTCGATGCGGTTGTTGGTGAGGATAAGCCAGCGCAGGTTACGGGGCAAAGCATCCTCCGGGATGGTGCTCATGCCGTTGGAGCGGAAGGCCACCATTTCGAGTTCCGGGCATTGTGCCAGCTGCTTGGGAAAGGCTTTGAAGTTGCAGTCCGAGAAGAAGGCAATCTTGAGCTTACGCAGTTGACCGATGCTGTCAGGTAAAGTGGAAAGCCCCGTGCCAGAGAGATCCAGATGCTCAAGCGTATCGGCGAGTTGAAGAATCTCCGAGGGAAACTCGCTCAAGGGGCCAGCGAGCTTCAGCTTCTGTAGGCCAAGATCACGGTAGCCACCGCTACGCAAGGTTTCCAGGCTCTGCATGGTACCGCAACGACAGATAGTGGACTCGTTCCGTGTATAAGGTTGGGACTCGTGATCGAGGGCGTGGGGGATCAAATGATAAAGAGTGCGGCCCCCTGGCTTGAGATTCCGTTGAGACTCGGGCTGAGAAAGGGACAACTGCTGGCGCTTGACTCAGACACGCGAGGATGGCAATGAGAACTGAGCGGAGGGCGGCGTTCTCTCCCGCTATCTCTCCAAATTCGGCAATATTTAGTAGGTGGAAGCTGCATTGGACAGCTGGTCATATCGTAGCGGGAGGAAAGACGGGATCGGGCATATTAAAGGTAGAGTGATGTGTGGAACACCTGGAACACTGCTTCTTTGACTGCCACGCCTGTGTCACACAGATAAGATAGTAGCACAGCCCGCCAGCGACGGGTCTCGACTCGAGTTGAGCCATCCGTAAATTGACACACTAAAAGGAACTATGGAAATGAATAAGACAAGGGCAAGTCGAGAGCCATCCTGAGACCACATGGACGACTTTCGAGTCCCATATGAACGCGAATCTATCCGTAGGTACGCCATTAAACGCAGGGAGACGACGACGAGTGATGCGAACCGATTGGCTGGGATCACCCACTGTACGTATTTGGCAACAACCTGCAATGAACTCCCAAGAGCCGACGCAAGGACCACCTGCCCCAAATCTACCTAAGGTACAGAGTACAAAGTACCTACCTACCTAACTTTAGGTACTAAGGAACCTTACCCTCTAAGGTAGGTTCCCAAGTTCCTCAGGAAGAGCCTCAACCTCTGGTGCTTCCTCGCCAATTTTGCTGCTGGAAAGTACGTACCGACCGACAGTTTCCGTCCAAACAGCTGCAACTTCCATATCAAAACTGCGACGATCTATCAACTGTCTGGTGTCGACTAGGTCATCTGCTTCAACAACAGCGCTCGGCACCCATCGCCTGTCGCCCGTCCTTGTTCCGCCGAACTTTCGTAGACGAAAACATCCCGAAATTCGAAAGCCAGCGCGTCATCGACCCGCGTTTCGATACTCGCGCCATGTCCGCACCTGCCTCACCCGCTGCGGCCACGAGCCCACGCAAACGAAACTCGCCCAGTGACGAGGAGGAGGAGTCCAACGCGAAACGGCAGAAGACCGATCTTGGGCTTTCCGCGACCCCCGCCGAAGACGACGAGTCGTTACTCCCATGCGCAACCAAAGTCATCATCCCTTCCCTCGACTACCAAGCAAAAAGCGGCCTTGAACGTAGTATTGGCTTAGCGTTGCAACATGTTGGCTTTGACTCCGCCACTACCGAGGCTATGGAGAGCTATTTGGTGACAGTTGAGACCTGTGAGAATCCATAGGGGACCCTGACAGCCGCACGTTTGAGCTAATCTCCAGCGTAGACATGGCTTCTTTCATCGAGGACCTCAAACGAGTTTCTCTCGCCGCGCGCCGCGAGCAACCAACGCCTGCCGACTTCGAGTCTACAATGCAACGCTTCACCCTCAAGACGAGGGCTCTCAGACCTCACGCTCGCCAACCCGTCCCCAAATCTAAGCTCGCCGTCGACTACTTTGACCCGATGCCCGAGGACCCCGATGCGCATACTACCTTGCCACTTCTTGGAGAAGAGCTGAGTGGCAGGCCAGAGAAGGAGGCCAAACCATACATTCCCAAATCGTTTCCTGATTTCCCGAGCAAGCACACGTACAAGTACACGCCAAAGGAGGACGACAGCGGACGAGACCCTCAGAAAATGAGGGACGAGGCTGCAAAGGCATCGAAGCAAGGCGAGGAAGCCTTGCGAGGCTTGGTGAGGGCGACTAAGATGCGGAAGCAGAAGGAGGTCAGATCACTGTCGGAGCGCGACCCTATGACCAAGGAGCGCTACTCGCTATGGGCCGCGGCTATGGAGGGGTTCATGAAGCAGGAGGGAGGGGCAACCGGACAGCTCGAGATCGCCGACCACAGCATGATTGTCAATTCGGATGCGCGACACTTGCGCAGAGAGGTGCAGCGTCAGGGGAAACGAGCTGCGGGTCAAGGTTAAGAGGGCAGATGTCGGCAGGGGCTTGTTTTTCCTGCATGGGAAGAATCGGCAACGGTAATGGTGGCCGCAGATGTTCTCCACGGGCGGCACAATAGTCGTTTACGGTTGTCGCATTCAGTCGGAGGGTGCGAAGGATTATCTCGCATCAAAATGCATTCAGCAGCAAGGCGTTTAGGTTTGGGACATATGCCGTTTAAACCACCAGGCAGGAGGGTAAATCAACAGGGGGCATGGGCATGCTCACAGTAACAACCAAGGTTTCCGAGGCATCTGCGACTATGCGGTTCCATGATCAAGAAAGGAGAAGGGGGACAGACTTGCAGGGCTCAGCAGCGGTAGGAGCAGATAGAAATCCATACACAGGCTGTGAGTGACCCCAAGCTTTGAGTCCTGCACAACTTATGTTCTGCTCCGTCTCCGTAGGTCCAGTCGTTCCCGACCCAAGTCCACGTCCCATTATGCAGGCGTGCCCGCTGTCGCCCCTGCACAGTGACATGCAACTCTGAGCGCGCAAAGTGGAGCCAATCAGCCTCGTCACAGCGCTGCCGCCACGCAGGACGCCCATTGGTCGCAGCCCCACCGACAGCCTCTTCCACGCTTCGCGTAGGATACCTTAATCCGAAGAGGGCTTTTTTTTCGCCCACACACAAATTCCTGAATTCAGCAAGAGCTCCAAGGGTCAAAGGTGTGACCTCAGAATCAACTCCAACCTTTCTCACCTTTCTCTCACCACTCAATCGACCTGATTGCCTCATTTCCCAATGGCTGAGCAGTTGATTCTCAAGGGTACCCTCGAGGGCCACGTAAGTTGCTGCTTGCCCACTCTCCGCGCCGATGTCGTTGCTGCTGCTGCTGCTGCCGCTGCCGCCGTCGCGGGCGATTTTTGTCTGCAAAATTTGGACCACCAGGACTGACGAGCATGCTCTCTGCAGAATGGCTGGGTCACCAGCCTGGCTACCTCCATGGAGAAGTACGACTCCCATCGATGAATCCCACGGTGCTTTCTCGACACGGAACGGGTTCCAGAAACCGAGACGAGGAGAGAGATGCGCTGGTGGTCGAATCTGAGGCTTGAGAGCTTTGGTCGCTAACTTTTGTCGCCAGCCCCAACATGCTCCTGTCCGCCAGTCGTGACAAGACTCTGATCATCTGGAACCTCACCCGTGACGAGTCCCAGTACGGCTACCCCAAGCGCTCCCTCAAGGGCCACTCCCACATCGTCTCCGACTGCGTACGTCTCCTCGACCCCTCCCGGACTTCGCGAAAATTCTGCGCCGTCTAGGGGCTGTTGACCAACTTTGGGCTGATGGAGGAGTGAATACAGGTTATCTCGTCGGATGGCGCCTACGCCCTTTCCGCCTCGTGGGACAAGACTCTCCGTCTCTGGGAGCTTGCCACCGGCACCACCACCCGCCGTTTCGTCGGCCACACCAACGACGTCCTGTCCGTCTCCTTCTCCGCCGACAACAGACAAATCGTCTCTGGTTCCCGTGACCGCACGATCAAGCTGTGGAACACCCTCGGTGACTGCAAGTACACCATCACCGACAAGGGCCACTCCGAGTGGGTTTCCTGCGTCCGCTTCAGCCCCAACCCCCAGAACCCCGTCATTGTCTCCTCCGGCTGGGACAAGCTCGTCAAGGTATGTGGGAAATTTCCCCGTGGAACCGGTTTTTTTTTTTTCTTGGACAAATCTTCGACATGATGTTTTGCAACCAAAAGTATTTGCTACTTCAGAGCCTGTTTTTTGCAGGCCATGAGACCACTATTCACCAATGCACTGATCTCGCACCCTCGAATCCATCATTTTTTGCCTCTGTATCCACTCTCGGAATGGACGTTGTGGGCTAACACTGGCAATTCCAGGTCTGGGAGCTCTCCACCTGCAAGCTGCAGACCGACCACATCGGCCACACCGGCTACATCAACACCGTCACCATCTCCCCCGACGGCTCTCTCTGCGCTTCCGGTGGCAAGGACGGAACGACCATGCTCTGGGATCTTAACGAGTCCAAGCACCTCTACTCCCTCAACGCCAACGACGAGATCCACGCCCTCGTCTTCTCTCCCAACCGCTACTGGCTCTGCGCTGCCACCGCCAGCAGCATCATCATCTTTGACCTTGAGAAGAAGAGCAAGGTTGACGAGCTCAAGCCCGAGTTCACCGCTGTCGGCAAGAAGAGCCGTGAGCCTGAGTGCGTGAGCTTGGCCTGGAGCGCCGACGGCCAGACCCTGTTCGCCGGTTACACCGACAACATCATCCGTGCCTGGGGTGTCATGTCGAGAGCATAAAGGGCATAAAAGCTCTCTCTGTCTCTCTTCTGGGTTATGGATGGCGATGACGATGTGTGGTGGGGAAAGGGCTCTGAGATGGTAGATCATGGCGGGCGTCCTAGGCTGGCTTCCTCGTTTGGTCTTTCGGGATGCGCAGGGTCAAATCGATTTGTGAAAAATGGGGATGAGACTGCATTGCTGGCTTATAGGTAGCCTACGAAAGGACTCTGGACATGAAACCCACGTAACGCCCAAATCAAAAGATCCTGGCAAACAAAATATGCTGTTTTCTGTTACAACTCTCGGTGAAGCCGACCTCATTTTGCTGTGACTGTTTCTGTATGCTGCCCGTGTTTCTACGTCCCTCATGGCCGGGATGGGTGATGCTCTACTGTGGTGCGTGTTGGGACAACCAATCCAAATTTCGCTGTGGTTCGGAAGGAGCAGCAAGTAGCACTAATTCCTACTCGCCTCAACCTACAACTGCTCACCTCTATTTCCACTTCGGGCCTTGTTCGTGGTTTCACCGTCAAGATCGTGGGTCCAGATGCTCTAAAGAGTATGACTTTTAAGTACTGAGTTGATTGGCTATGTACTGAATATGGCTAACTGTGTATCCAAGATGCTGAATATATACAAATAAAGGGAGTGTTGGCTCATCACGTCGGGATGGGAGTACGCAAGGGCATTTCCCCTGTTTTTTGTCCTCCTCACTCCGTTTCCTGCTTACAGTGGGACTCTGCCAAGATACCGAGCAAGAAGCCTTCAACTTGCCATCTAGAACGCAGGCTTGGCATTCTTGAGGAGCATCTCAAAGTAGGCCTGGTTCCAGGTTCCGGCCTCCGGCGAGGGCTTGTAGGCGTCGGGCTTGCCGCAGAAGGAGTCGTAGCGGACAGCGCTCGAGTCGCTGGTGCCATCAGATTCTCCGCCGGGCTTGACCCACACGAAGGCATCGGCCAGCTCGAGGCCGGTGTTGGCGCTGGGGCGGAGACCGAAGCCGGCACCGTTGACGTTGCACCAGTTGCCCCACTCCTCGCGGAGCCCCTGGACGCCGTTGCGACCGGTGTCGACGATGGCGTGGTTGGGCATGCCGGCGGTCTGCAGAGCGGCACCGAAGAGTGTGACATACTTCTTCTCGTTCTGGGCCTTGTTGTACTGGGCATCGGGGTCAGAGGCGAACTCACCGGGCTCAGCGTCCCTAATCATGTCCAGTCAGCATCCTTTCACCCTTGTGTAAGTCGTCTGAAAGGAGACTGAATGCTCACCAGGAGTTCCAGCCGGCGACGTTGGTGGCGAAACCGCGCAGTTGCGACGGGCTGCCGGCGGCCTTGTACGCCTTGGCGAGCTCCTCAGCGCCGGGCTTGAGGTTGTCGTTCCAGCCAAGCCAGCCTCCGTGGCCAGCATCCATGTACATGACGACGTTGGGAAGGTTGAGGTTCTTCAAAGCGTAGGCGACGCCGTCGCGGTAACCCGCGGCCGAGTTCTGGCAGGTTTGCAGGTTGATGTTGGTGACCAGGTTGGGGAGGGAGTCCGGCTCGATGACAAGGGCAAAGGCCGTGTTGGGGTTCGCCTTGATGATCTTGACGATGGGGTCGATGTACTGCGACTGGTACTTGGAGAGTTCGCCGACCGCGAGCTCGCCGTTGGAAGCCTTGGCAGCGCAGTCACGGCCCGGGAGGTCGTAGATGACGACACCCAGAATGTGGTCACAGGGGGTGTCAGCAATGGCAGGATCAAGGCGCGCAATGTTTGCAATGGTGTCACTGAACGGTCATCGTTAGTCTCCCTTAATGTTCTCTCGGGCGGACGGTGAGTTTTGGGACGGCTTACACCCATACGAAGGAACCAACATCAGCGACCTTGAGAGCCTGTTCCTTGAGAGTGCCGCTCATGCCTGCGGCGGCAGCCTGGATCTCAGCCCTGTAGAAGTTGTTGGGGTGCAGGGTGTATTTCGAGAAGACGTTCGTCTTCGCATCCAAAGAGACGGCCGAAGAGCACGCAGAGACGGCTTCCCGGGGTTGCTCCTTGCGTGTGGTCGAAGGCGCAGCAATGGCCGTCGAGGCCAAGGCCGCCAGAGTGGCGGTTGTGACCTTCATGTTGATGCAAATTCTCTTGGTTTAGCTGTTCTTCTTTTGTGATGCTGAGTTGTCTGATGAGAGTCTAAGGGTGAAGGTAGATAGTACCATATATATACACCTCAAACCTTCAAGGCCAGCCAGATTGTGAATCCCGTAGACAACATTACGTACTTGCGATCTTCAAGAGCACTCGCCTTCAAAGCGACATCAATCAGGAAATAGGCCCAACAGTTGCGGAGGCTTCGGCCAGCTCTCTCCGCGTTGCGATGATGCAGTTGCCTTGAAGGGCAAGCCAAGGCTGGTGGAAGAAGACGAGCCGTCTGGGAAGATTAATCTTTCGAATTGGCATGTCTGGGCAATTTTACTCCAGGGGGGTCGATATGAATCCCATCATCAGTTAAACAGGCAACATGAGATGGGCGTCCTGAAGCGGCTTCTTCAATGGCGATCCTCCAGTCAGATGGTCTCCCAGTGTTGGCCTGCTTTATTGCTTGCAACCCCCGCAACATGAGAAAGCCTTAGATGCTTCCATCCGGGCTAGCCGGAGGAAAGTATCTAAGCCCTGTAAGCATTCCATGATCCACGAGTGGCGAGACAGGGTGTTGTAGTGCTGGCGAGCCTCGACTGGCACTTTCGCCCAACTCTCGTGGTCAGGACATGTTTACCCGCTTTCGTATGATCGCTTTGCCATCACCAGTGCTGCCTTGTGGGATCTTCAAACTACTCGAAGCGTGAGAAAGAGCAGAAGCCAGTGCCAGTGGACAGTATCAACCTGGCATTTCTTTAGTGTGCGCGTGCCCAGTTCGATCTGATCTGTACCTGCGTATAAGTCGTCGACTAGCGGCCGCCTCCAATAGATGCAATCAAGCCAACCCAAGTAGGGACGAGGATAACACAACGCAAAGTAAACTGTGAATGAAAGGAGGGGGGCCGGGAGAAATGCCGTGGCGGCAATCCCACATCGGGAAGCAGGTACAGCAAACTCCCCGCCACCAATTGTCATCCATTTATTGCCGCCATGAATATGAGTTTAGTTGAGTCGACTTTAGCCGGCGAACCCCAGATCGACAGCACGAAGTTGGGTGCCGGCGCTAAGCTCGCTGCTCAAGCTTCTCTTGGCCGGCTAAAATATCCGAGCAGGGCCGCAGCTTTTTGGCTGTCTCGCTAACCAATTTGCCAATCGTTGCCGAATAAGACGTTGCCCATTCGTGCAAAATTGACGATGTATCGTAGCCCTCTCTTATATTAACTACACTCCCTCCCCCCCTCGCCTCCTTGCTAAGAGCAGCGTGAAATTGAGCACGA
The DNA here is from genome assembly GCA_020226115.1 of Colletotrichum viniferum. Classification (NCBI taxonomy): domain Eukaryota; kingdom Fungi; phylum Ascomycota; class Sordariomycetes; order Glomerellales; family Glomerellaceae; genus Colletotrichum; species Colletotrichum viniferum. The sequence continues at coordinate 1,040,287 of JAGFBE010000018.1, forward strand.
CACACGGCACGGACCAAATAGTCGCTGATCCTCCAACTTACAGCAAGTCATAAGAGCGGAGCTGCCCGGTAACATTGCAAAGCTTTCAAGGTGTCACGAGATTAAGTGGATGTCTCCAAGGTTCCTGTCCGAACTTCATTCGTAAACGCGGGGTTGGGTCTCGTCGCGGAGCAACCTTCCGACCAGTGCGCATCCAGATTGCTTCCACCATGGCGCTTGGCGGCAATGGGACGATGGGTGGTGAGAGGAGCAAATTTGTCAATTTGATTGTCTCCTGCCTGAATAGGCCTCTGTTTCTGTCGCAGGAGAGTACCTGGAACTCGTTTCTCATGGGGTCATGAAGAATGTAGTGGCCGGGTGAGGTGAGAATGGCATTGACTACGACAGCGGCATTGCGGCGCGACGAAGCGACACAGCGATGGCAAAGACGCGGATGGCAACGCGGGCTGACCACGGCAACATGTCAGTCGATGATATCTGGAGTGGGCTTAGTATTCGTCCTTACAGCAAGACCATGTCAAGGTAGAATGGCAAGGTAGACTGCGTCGTGTCATCCCAACAACAGTGCAGCAGAAATTTGGACCAGTCCCGAACACTCGACTTGAGCATGCCAAGTCTTCCGCCAGTGATCACCCGAGGAGATCCTGTCGTAGATTTCCGAAGTCCAACTCGTACATTGTCATTGCAGTGGCCATTTCGTCCTCTGTGACCACTTTCTATATCTTTATTTTACACTCCTGTCAACGAGGACATTGGGTCGTTTGGCTGCAGCAATAAAGCGTGCCGAGCAACGATGTAGAAACGGCCCATTTTGTGGCGGTGTTGCTTGGAAGTATACCTCCAATGCGTTCGGCTTAACAAGTGCCTCCTTACATGAAAGGAGGAAGAGAGAAGGGGTAGCCGCCGTTCTTGATGCGGAAGACGCTGAGGAGGAAGCTGTACACGAGGAACAAAACACCGCCCCAAGCCAGCACAGCAACCTGCTGCGTCTTTGAGTCGCCAATACGAGGAACCTTGACGGTAAGAGAGATGGCACAGAAAGCCAAGACACCATCTAGTAACTGTCAGCTGCGACGCACAAGTTTGGAGACAGTTGCGAGGCTTACAAATGGCAGCCACGATCTGGGTCTCCAAGCCAAATTGGTTCTGGAAGCCACCGGCAAAGTAGCTGATACCGCCGCGGCCATCTCCGGCAACATAGGGAACCTTGCGAATGTGGTTGAACATGTGTCCGCTGGTGAAGAGAAGGATGGCAATGAGGCTGACGGCGGCCCAGAGATTGCGGTTCTGGATGATGGGCAAAATGTAAGGCGAGGCAGTGACGACGACCGTGCCCAGACCAAGAATGATGGTGATGGAAGAAACCCAGCGCATCCAGTTGATAGGACGCTTGACCGGAGGGTGAGGCCGGTCAGCCAGGTGTCGCGAGAGCCATGCGTGGACTTGATCGGCAGACTGAGGTCTACGTTGTGTGTCAGTTTATTTCTTCAGTGACAAGGATGATTCAAACCAACCCGCTGGTGAAATCGTATTGCAAAGGCTCCTGGGCAGGGACAGCGTGAGGGCCGACGGTAGGCTGGAACAGGAGGAGGACGGGAGCGGTTTGGAGGCCGAGCTGGTGGTCGTATTAGTCCATGACTTGTCTCAGACAATGGGGCGGTGGTAAGGTGAGAACTTACCGACATGAAGACCTCACGACCGTCAGAGAAGTCCAGAGTGCCGAAAATCAAGCGGGACTCGCCCTTCTTATCGCCCTTGGTCCAGGACTTGCCGAGAAGATCCCATTCCGGCTGGAACTCTCTGCAAAGCTGGCAGCCAAAGCGAGACTCGAGAGCCGTCAGGAGGACGGCAACGGTGTAGTCGCGGGGGGTGGCGGTCAAGGACTTGTAGCTGGTGTCGGCGAGCTTGATCGGAGAGGAGGAGAGGGCCTTGGTATGGAATTCGTTGAAGCGCTCCTCGGTGGTCTTCTTAGCAGCGAGAGAACCGGCCGCCAGGAACGAGGTCGCGGCCAAGAGGGACTGGAGGAAGCGCATGGTGAGTTTCGTTGCGGGCCCAGAAGCTATTGTCGATTTCGTGAACGCTCGCGCGGGAAATTTGTGTTTGTTTCGTGGCCAATTGGCCTAGGTGGTGTAGTTGAATCGGCGTACGTAGCGAGTGGGTGCGCCGCGAGTGTCGTTGAGATGCGGCAAGCTGATGCAGCTTGAACTGGACAGCTCTCATCAGCGTCGCCAGCCCACAGTGGTGTGGGTCAACCTACCAGTGCTTTGCCGGGCAGGTACTCTGTAAGGTACGTACGTACGCGCTACAGAGCAACCCCTGGACCTGAGGTGGGAACTGGGCCCGGCTCTACTGGAGTCTGGCGGTAGGACGACCGGGGAAAGTATTCGCCGCTCCGTCAAAAGTCTTTGCCAGCCCGATACCTAAGTAGCTAAGGCAGATAACCTTACCTAAGCCTCAGTGACGTCGAGGCTTTTCACTGTGTGTAGTCGCAACAAGCACGGACTCAGATCGACCAGGCTGGCTACCTTACCTACACTACTGGCACAGTGGGACAAAACACCTGCTTAGAGTGGGGTCACCCCATGAGGGTGAAGCTAACCCTTTTCGGCATCATGTTTACCTCTTCAGCGTCCACATCGAAAGGCACCCCCCGAACACACCGCATCATCATCGCCAATTCAACATCGACATTGCGAATCTCATCAGAAACAAGTGCGGGCACCCCTACTACTGCTTTACACTTCAGATATCAGCCCTGAGACATCAACGTCGAGGACTGATCGCGCCCTATTTCTACTTCAGAGATTATACGGACTCCGACCAGGCGACGCGCTCACGCGCTGAAGCAAAAACAAGTCCTGCAAAATGCCGTGCAAGACGAGAAATATGGACTCGGAGGAGGTAAGCTAGCTCCTGCGACGCGCGGAAAGCGCACACGTTCAAACTTCACTCCATCCTGACTGTCGTTCGCAGAGGATGGCGGCCGCCCACGAGCTTGAGATGAAGCACGAGAAACACATCCACCAGGCACAACTGATCGCCAAGGAGGAAGACGCGCGTAGACAAAAGGTTACAAAGCAGGTGCTTCTCGCAGAAAACTCGACATTACGCGAGCAGCTCGCCGAGAAAGATGCTCAGATCAACCAATTGACCGACAAATGCGACGAGACGCGCTCCGAGCTGGACTCCTTGAAGGCCACTAGTCACGATCAACAGACCCAAATAAAGTCACAAACACGAGAATTCGCCAATATCAAGGTTGGTCCCTGTCGCGAGCCCGCCCATCAGTAAGAAACGCCATAGCTGATGAAGACAGGCCGAACTTGAGTCACTCAACAGTTTGTCCCAAGAGTCAACCAAGGTTCTTTCAGAGAAGCTTGCTCTTTCTCGAGAGCTCAATGCTTTAAGGCCCGAATTGGAGCATTTGCGGTCACAAGTGGCTCACCAGCAAACAGCCATCGCGGAGAAGTTGGCGTTGGAACGGGAACTCAACATGGTCGAGGTGCAATTGGCCAACGAGAAACGCGTACGGGAACAACAAGCAGCCCAAGCGGAGGGCAACAAGACAACCGAGGACGAGCTGAGTCGCAAGCTAAAGGACACCGAGAAGAAGTTGGCTTCCGAGAAGCGAGAAAAGGAACAATTGCAAAAAGAACTCGATTCTGTCGCTGCCGCTGCGCAGTCGGGCGAGGACAACAAGAAAGCGGACCAGGAGCTTAAGAAGAAGCTACAGGAGGCAGAGAAGATGCTTCTGTCCGAAAGGCGTGAGAAGGAGAGACTTCGTAAGGAGAACGAGGTGGCACTGTCGGAGGCTCAGGCACAGAACGAAATGCTGGAGCAGCGTCTTGACACCCTGAGATCAAAGCTACGGATTACTCAGGAGGAACTCAAGTCGATGCGATCCGAAGTCGTCCACACAAGTACCGTGCCTACGAAGAAGGCAGATACCGCCGCGCGGGTTGGCGGTGCCAAGGCGCAGAATGCTCGCAAGCGTCGAGTAGAAGAACTCAGCATAAGCGACATGAGCATTGGAACGCCAGAGGATGTCACACGAGGCAGGCGACAACTTAAGAAGAAGGAGCAAGCTCTTGTGGGCGAAAAATCGACATTCTCCATCACTCCTTTCTTGGCCAAAAGCAAGACTCTTACCGTTGAGGACGCGGTTGCCGAGGAAGAAGAAAACGAAGCCGATGTCAGCTACGTGCCTCTTGCACACCAGGCTCAACAGGCCGCTGCTGAGGCTGAGGCGGAGGCCCAGGCAAGTGCTGGAGAAGATGATGAGGCTGAGCCCGAAACTGCAGACTCGGCAGAAGCGGAGCCCGAAAAACCCGCCCTCGCTCCCAAAGAAAACAAGACTAAGACGAAAGCCAAAAGCAATGGAGAACCCAAGAAGGCGCGTGGCAGGCCCAAGAAGGCATTGGCTGAGGCATCTCCGAACATGCCTGTACAGGCCCCCTCCGCGAGCAATGACGTGGCCAAGTCATGTTCTATGCTTGACAAGGTTCTCGAGGAGCCCGAGACCGGCGAACAAGAGAATGCAGTTCCTCCCGCGAAGACCACTGCAGCGGAGAAGAAGGCGATGGTGACGAGTGCGGGTGTGCGCGAACAAGAGGTCAAGAGAAAAAAGCGCAAGCTCGCCGGCGACTCAACCACTCTTTTCGACGACGACGGTGAGGCGGAGACTGCGAATGTCAAGCGACCTGGTGGTAAAGTTGCGCCAGGAGCCGGCAAGGCCCTTGGCAAGACGCACTTGTCCTTGGTGCGTAACGCAGGCGCATTTGGCAAGAGGACATTCTCCCCACTCAAGAAAGATAGGAGAGGTGTTGGTGCTAGTTTCCTGGCGTAAGACAAGGCTGGCGATGGATGTGTCTTTATCCGAGCATGCAGGAATCATATGCGGGTTGCATGGGCGGCGTTCTGGGATGGGAACTGGTGTTGGTATTGTTGGGTTTATTTAGGTATGGTATTCAGATCAAGTTGCATTTTCCTGAATGAAGAGGTCTTGAGGGCTGCAAATCTCGCCCAAAGCTTTCCATCCGTTATGAATCCTCTGGGGTCTACGTGTGGTTGTGTACTCGTTGAAACTGAGACGTCGTGACAACACTGTGAAGCTCACCTAGGCTGTTTGCCACCCCTGTTTGGGTGCGACTAAAGCTTGGGCCAATCAGCATGTCGAGTCAATGGTGGATGCAGAAGCTTCACTTGAATAGGTAAACATGCTACACAACAACGACGGGCTTTGGTTGGAATACCTCCGAGTCCTTATATTCGGCTTTTGACCCTTCAATCCAATCGAAAGCGGTACGTGATCCTTGACGTGCCAATCTCTGAGCCATTCGCATGTGGAGTGGTACAGAGGACGGCCGTTTCCAAACAACCAGTACGCTCATGACGTCTGCCGCCTGCGGCACACAATGACAACAATGTCCAAATCACCCGCCCGCGCCTTCATGAGAGTTTCTAGACGCCAGTCTTTTCTCATGCTTTCTACAGCTTGTGCGGAGTGCCGGAATACACTCAATGCTGGCGCCGGTCAGACGCGGGCATCCTCGTCCAACTCGAGATGGAAGATGAGGCAGGGCAAGGATATTTTCGCGCGCGAGGCCAAGGTCCAGGGCCTCAAAAGCAGGGCGGCGTTCAAGCTTCTAGAGGTTTGCACATTTTTGGGTTTGTCTTTGTGAAGATTTCCTCCGGTGAGCTGACGAGTCTGCCAGATGGATTCCAAGTACAGAATTTTCCGCAGGGGACAGACAGTGGTGGACCTGGTATGTTGCCCTTGCTCTCAGGCAAAGACCCCTCAAGACCACGTACATTGACAGTTTGACACAGGGATATGCTCCTGGGAGCTGGTCGCAGGTATGCACATATTTCATGAACTCGTGGGAGCATATGCAAAGATGTGTTGCTGTATATCTAGGTCGCCGCCGACCGGACGAAACCCCACGGACAGGTTTTGGGAATCGACATCATCCCGGCCCAGCCACCAAAGGGTGTCTCGACGATCCAGGGTAACTTCCTCTCGCCTGATGTCCAGGAGATGGTGAAGGATTACCTCATCCGGCACAAGAAAGGCCGTCCGGCCCGGCCACCAGTCTCGACGACCTCATCCGAGGGAGAGGATAGCATAGGCACAGACGAGTCCGCCATTATCGAGGACCAGCCGAGCTATATTGACATGGAGAGGGCGGGTTCAGAAACGCCCGACAAGTCCGAGTGTGTTGCTGAGACAACGAAGCCAAAGGATGGTCGGTTGGTTGATGTGAGTAATCGTCAACCAGGAGAAGACTTCTGCAAGGACTGACAGAGAGGTCTAGATTGTACTGAGTGACATGTCAGCACCTTGGGACCAGACCACCGGGTTTGGAGTGAACAGTCTTAGTAATCCCTATCATAGGATGATGAACACGAGCGGCATGGCCTTTCGAGATCACGCCGGTAGCATGGTTCGTGTTCGTCTGGGATCAGGCTTCACATTTCATGGGGGCTGACGAGGTGTTGCAGGACCTTTGCATGGCCGCGCTCCAATTTGCCAACGATACGCTAAAGAACGGCGGCCACTTTGTTTGCAAATTCTATCAGGGCTCCGAGGACAAGGCGCTCGAGATGAAGTTGAAGACCCTTTTTGCGAAGGTGTTTCGCGAGAAGCCCGAGTCATCTCGTAGCGTATGTTGGACGTGTCTACTGGGTTGTGCGACGAGGCTAATGCATGTCAGGATTCGAAAGAGGCGTACTTTGTGGCTCTTAGGAGGAAAGGTGAAGTAAGACTTCAAGGGGACAATAATAGCTTGTGAAGGCGGAACGGTCGTTACACACAAGTGTAGGATGGGCACACACTTTTCAATTTCATACACACACAACATATGCCAAATGAGATCACACAAGCAGGAGGGACTGTACGATATGAAGATGAAAAACCGGGCCCACGGCCGCCCCCCGAGATGCCATTTGACGCCATGCGAAGTGTGTAGATCGTCAATTCTTTTTTGGATTCCTAACCACGCCAGTACCATGCAGAAAGTTCCCTGTGAAGCACGATGAGAGACCCTCATCGGCAGTCCATAGCCGCGATAGCGTGTCCACCAGTGCGACGAGAAATCGCACGACCAACCCCGAAAAGGAGCATGATGAAAGTGGTCCCGCCAGAGACCAATAGCACCACACAACCCGTTTAGACCTTGAAGCCGCGAGAGCGTCTGCGACCACGGGCACGCTCGAACTTGCGACCCTTGGACTCGACGTAGGGCTTCTGCAGAGATTGTTAGCACTCACGTATTATGGCAAAGGGGGGGGTTGATCCGGACCTTGTGCTTGTGGGGACCGAAGCCGAAGTGCTTGACGGCCTCGCGGGAGTTCTTGGGGCCGCGGAGGAGCAGGGTGTTGCTTCCGGTGGGGGCGCGGAGGGCAAGCTGGTCGAGGGTGATGGCCTCACCGCCGGCGGCAGCAATGCGGGCACGGGCGGTGGAGGTGAAGCGGAGGGCCGCAATGGTGACCTTGGGGACGGTCAGGAGACGGTTGTCGTCGGTGACGGTGCCAACGATGACGACGGTCTTCTTCTCGTTGCCGTTCTTGATGTTGGCGGCAACGCGGGAGAGGGAGACGGGAGGGCGGTTGATGCGCGACATGAAGAGGCGGCGCAGGATAACCTTGTTGAAGTTGGACTCCGTGCGGCCTGCGAGATTGGGAAGAAACCAAGATCAGCAATTCATGTTTGACATCCTTGGCGACGCTCGAGGCGGGGGGGAGATAGACTCACGGGTCAGGAAGCGGTAGAGCTTCACCAAGAGCTTGAGGTAGACATTGTCGCTCTTGGGAGCCTTGCGGTGCGTGCTGCGCACGTGGTGGCGGTCGAGATCAATACCTATAAACGGGGTGAAGAGCCCATCGTCAGCCTTTTGGTTCAAGCATGCTCTGAATGAGGCGGGAAGTCCGTCATCCACAGTCCCGAGTTCCCAAGTCCCAAAGACTCCTTATCCTCTGCTCGCACACGGCGAGGGGACAGGCGGCCATTGGGGTGGAAAAACAGGCAGGAGAGGATTTTTCTTTTCCGCACGCCTAGTTCGCAGAATAGCAACAGCAAAGATCCCAATGAAGGGTTTTGCGTGCACATTCCACTCGCATGTAAAGGCTTTGGAATGGGAATTCCTACGTACCCATCTTGTCGTTGGACTCCCGGAATTGGCGATCTGAGTCGATGGGTGGCCGTGGTTTGTCGTCGTCGTGTAGATGGGAAGACTGTGGAAATTTCGCAACCGGGCCAGACAGAAAGAGTGGCAGCAAACTTGTGGGCGCGAAAATTTGCCCTAATGCACCGTCAGGCCGTCAGGCATCCAGTTCCTCTCTCTCTTTTTTCTTTCCCCACCTTTCTTCTCTATCGGCTTGAGTGGCAGTGGGGCCGTGCACCTCAAGTGCCCACCCCAGTGGACCGTACGCTGAGTGCCCTGCAGGAGCGACCGGGGCCTGGACCCTGCAAAGCTTGCTCCTGACCGACAGGCCTCGGTGTGCCGGTGTAGAGTTCGGTGAGGGCAACCGCTCGTTAAATTGCCTACGCCTAGGCATCTGCTTGCCGTATTCTTTCACATGCCACAGCACGAAGCCAGATGGAGGGACCATGTGCCTCATGAAAGAATCTCAATTCATGCCGGTGTATTCAGACGACCTGCGGTCTAGCTTGTGCGAAAACAAAGGTGGTGCTTACTTGTCCTTCCATGACGGTAGCAGCCATGAGGTCCAGCTCCCCGTGACGCCCGGGACAGTTACTGGACAATTCCCTGCCCGTCTTCTGAATACTCAAGCTAGTCTTCTTCTTGTTGTTGTAATACATTATAAAAACACTGATGGATGAAATACCGGGTTGAATGAGGCAACCCGAGCGGCAGTCTCTGCCCCATCGTGACTACTACGCAAGCCACTGTCTAGTTGTAATCACCCCATGCTCAGTACTGAGGCTTTTTGTAAGCCGCCCGCCTGCATCTTGCGGCCGCGGCGTGTCGCTAAAGTGAAGTTGTGGTGCATGGCATCAACTTTTCAGATGTCGGCCTCCGAGTTGCCATCCGGCCTCAGCGACACCAAATAATCGCGAGAGAGCTCAAAGCTGAGCCAGCTGGATGCCATGCTTGGCGCAACCTTGAGGAGATTGGGCACGATGCCCTTGTAAAGGCCCTTGATGCCTTCGTGGGCGACGATGACCTTAATAGCATCGAAGATACCCTTGTACTGGTAGCCCATGCCCGTCATGGTGTTGATTTGGAATCTACGACGTAGAACGTCACTGTGATAAAGTCAGCACCGCGACCGATGCACAACGCTCCAGCGGGAATAACGTACAAGGGGTAAGTACACGTCTGAGCGACAGCTCCCGAGACCGCTCCGGCGAGCAGTTTCCTGACGGCGCTGGGGTTCTTGTCACCCTCAGGAGTCAGGTATTTGCGAACCCATTCGTAGACCATAAAATTGAGGCCAACCTGAAGAACTGTTAGCAATGAAGCCACCGAAAACAGCCTTTCTCATGAATACGTACGTAGGGGGCGACACCGGCAACCGTCGGGATGATGCCACGGTAAAGCGCAGAAAAACCACCTTCCGTCTTGTACATCTTCCCCATGGTGGCCCACATGCCGGGGAGCTCCTTGGGTCGGTCACCCAGCTCGGCAAAGGAGGCAGACTGGATGGAGAGGCGGGTCCGTACAATGTCGAGGGGGTAGGTGAAGAAAACGGAGGTAATTCCAGCAATGCCGCCGCAGGTCAGGCGGGCAAGAGGGGACAAGTCTGCACCAGGCTGCTTCTCGAAGAAGTTCTGCTTGCGGTCAGTTGAAAGTCACATTTACATGCTCAAAGGCTGTATGCGGTATGTATGTATAACAAACAATTTGGAAGAACTCACCCTCTTGTAAAAATTGTAGCTGCCAAACTGGACAGCTGAGTACGGTACAATGCGGACGCAATTGGTCCCATTGCCTCGCATGAAGCCTCTCCAGCCTTCCTCCCGCCACATTTTGGCAAGGCCTTGACCGACAGACAGCTTGTAGGCATCGCGACCAACACTCTGGACTTGGAACAAGATTTTGAGACGTTCGAGGGGCGATACGACAGTCCGAGAAACGGCACCAGCGACACCTCCAGCGCAGAAGGCAGCCACAACGGGTTGCGAAAACGTTTCGCGGACTCGGACCATACCAGCAAGGGCAGCTGGTTCCGCTGCGGCAGGCACAGCGGTATTGCTTGGGGACTGATGGCATACTCGCGTCAGTTTCGATGCTTCCCACGCCCCCAGCCGGCTGAATACAGAGCGGCATGAGATTTAGGTGTACAACAGAGAAGACTTACGGGCGACATAACTTCAGACTACCGGTGGTCAACAAGCAGTGCGGGTGTGCTTTTTTCTCTCTATTTGCATGCGCAAGACTGTTGGTTCAGAGCAACCACACTGCTGAACCTCTGAAGCCGCCTTTGTGCTATGGCGTTGCTTGCATTTAAAGCTCTTGGGGTTGTTCTTTCGAGAGTCGTATCAAGAAGCTCTGCGACTCGGGAGCAGTGGCTGAACACAGATGGAAGGATGCTTTCAAAGAATGACCCAAAAAAATGGAGAAGGGATAACGAGAAATTTAGAGAGAGCTCGACAACGGCAACGGAGGCATAGTAAATGGGGTATCTGGGATTGAAATTCTGGTTTCGACCATTAAAGGCAGCTTCGTCGTCGGGGCGAGGGGCCGGAAGCGTGGGTGGTTTTCGAGGGTATCGCGGTTTTTTTTGGCCGAAGTTGGTCGTCGGGAAAGGCAATCTCCCATGTGCCGCGGCTATGGCGTGGATGGGTCCGACAATGATGATGACGGAAAGGCACGGGTAACAGACGGGTCGGTCGGTGCACTGCTATCAATCGTCAATGAGTGCTCGAGGAATTGCAGGTCGAGTCGGGGTGACGAGGCGGATCGTGTAGAGCGAGGGGCGCGTGGGAGTCGAATACGAGAAGGACAGGTCGAACCTTGCAGAGGGAAACGTTGAGGAAGAAGTCGGGCAGATGGCGGCGCAGTCGACAGGGCAGGGACGGCGACGAGATGAGAGACTGTCAGAGGTGCGCGAGATGCAACGGAGCGGTTGAGATGTCGTGATCTTCGCGCGTAGAGACCTTTGAATGTTGCTACAGTGTTCAATGAGGGGCGGCAAAGGTTCCAAGTCAAGTTCGCGAAAGGAAATGCGGACGCGGACGCAGAGACGCAGTAGGCGCGGGCGCAGATCAAGATCCGGGCCAGATCCAATTTCAGCTTCCAGCAAGTAGTCAGTCCCGTCGCCAGTGTCATAGCCTGGCACCTGGCAATTAGGTGGTCGGGCGGGTGGCAGCGGGCACCGCAATGACAGTGACGGGACACTGAGCTTCTCAGCTTTGGGAGGAGCCCCCCCCCCTCCCCCCCCCGTCGGAAGGTGTCCGTCCAGGTACCTCACCTACCTACCTACCTACCTACCTACCTCCTCCCCAGAGCTAGGTTGACATCTGTAGTGGAAAGCCAGAGACGTTGCACCCCTAGAACCCAGTGTCCTTGGCTCGAAAAAGGCCGCCCTTGGGTGTGGATTTGCTCGCACACGAGATCATTCCGGGTGCGGCCTAGGTTGCGATGCTTCTGTTGCCAGTCGCCAGTGGAGTCACTGGAGTGGCCTCCGACACTCTCTCCACACAAATGACGACAACCTAAGCCGGGGGGAAATGGGGCTCTTTACAGCCACGGACGCCCGCTGCAATTCGTGACATTTCAAAATCTCAAGTCATGCTCATGTGCCTCACGTGCCAAACTAGGTGAGAAACAGATGCAGTGATTCCGGCAGATGACAGGAAAGGAGAAAGAAAGACTTGGGTCATGGGGCTTAACGGTCTGCCAGCCCCGACCAGGCGAAGGAGGCAATGCCCAGAGTTCCCAGGTGGGCGTTTATGGACTTGACGACTGCGATAGCCAACTGACGCTACTACGTAAGCCACACAGCACGTAGCCAGCCAGCCAGCACCGGTCTGCAGACGCCAAATAGACTACATAGTAATTGGACTTGGTTTGTGTTGCCGCATCATCTCATCCAGTCCCGACACTGAGGTCCGGGCCTTCTCCCACCGAATGTCGGCTTCGTCCGGGTTACATCGGGGCCAACTTGCCGAAACTTCACCTCTCTCTCCTTTCCGAGCCTCCGGATCCTCCCTATCAACACTCCCAGCATCGACAAGCGCGCATGTACCATTCTCAACACTGGCACCCCGCATTGACTGCCGTCTTCCCCGCACCGAAATCTACACGTCCAAGACAGAATGGCCACCGGCACAGCTTCGCCAAGCCCACGCGTGATCGGCATCCCTTGAAATGACCCCCACGGAAGGTAGGTGTTTGCCCGCATGAAAACATCACCCAATGCCACAACGGACCTTAATCACCCGAGGCCAAGCCCACTGGTAATATCTTCTCTTCAACACCACGACAGACATCACTCAAATAGCACCGCGGAACAAAGGAACTCACAAATGATAAACAGACATCTAAACCCATACAATTCTGTAAAGACCTACATTCAATTTCTCTAAAACTACGAATTGGGAAATGCTATCAAATGGCCGCCGCTGCAACCTTCGTCGTCTGAAGCTCATCGCCGAGACGGAGGTTCCGCCCATTATCACTCCGATATGACTAACAAAGTTTGAATGCTGCCTACGTCGGGCAGCTCAGCCCTCGCATTCCGGGCCCGGAGCCGAATCGGTCGAATCGAGACTAAAAAGCTCCCAGATGGTGAGGACACTTTACAGATCCAGGTTCAACAGGTGAGGGGAGAACCGGGTAAGAAAATCAGAAACTTTTGGCACAGCCGCGCACAACCCGACAAGATTTTGCCAAGTATACTTATCACTCCGCAGCGACATCCAGGTCGTCGTGAGCAGGGGGAGGGCTGTCAATGGCTGTAGTGCGTTCTCGTCAGCTTGCGGACTCCATGGCTGTCTCCTACGATTGAATACACGTACCCTTTCGGTCGTCGCCGTTGGTACCGTTCTCACGGTGGTCGCGCTCATCACGATCGTCCTTGGCATCCCGGTCACTAATACACAGCTGTCAACATCTCCATCGGGTGGGTCTGGCATCCCGGGGGTACGAACCGGCGGTCAGGACTGCGAGAGCGGTCACGAGTGTCGCGGCGTTCGCGGTCGTAGTCACGGTCGCGGTCACGACGATCGTCCTTTCTGGGGGAGTAGTCGCGGGTGCTGCGACGGGGAGAGGGAGAGCGGCCCCGGCGGGGAGAAGAGCGGCGGGGGGCACGCTCGCGGTCCCGGCCAGAGTCGAAGCGCCAGGAGGCGGAAGGAGGAGTGCGAGCCCACTGCGAACATGTCAGGATCGGACGGGTCGACCGGTTGTCGCGTCATCATACCTCGATCTTCAGGATGTCGTCGCGGCCGATGCGCTTGTTGTGCATCTCATGGTAAGCATCGTCAGCGTCGCGACGGTCCTCATACTCGACGAAGGCAAATCTGAGCAAGATTTAGTACGCAGGCATTCGGCGGAAACATGGTCAGAGGAGGGAATCAGTGACAACTTACAGTCTAGATGAAGCCGAACGAGGAGCTGGGATGTCACAGCGGACTAGATGACCATAGCTACAGGGGAGCCAGAACGTCAGCATCTCCATACATACTCGGGATCTTTTTTTTTTTTTTTTAATATTTGTTCTCTCGATTTTGATCTTTTTGTTTGTTCAACGAGACAAAGAGTCGGGCGCCGGGCGGGCTTGGCAGAGCCAGGCAGGTAGCCTCGTGAGTCTGTTCTCGCTGGGACGGAAGGCCGGCAGACCAGGGCGGCGCGGACAACAGGCGGCGGGTTGGTCGCGCGGGCCGAGGCGAGCGAACGAGGAGAGCGAACGAGGACTTGACGACGCATCGACGGGGACGGAGGGCGAGGGAGGCATATAGTATTGATATGCTGAGGCAGGAGCAGCGGAGGAGGACGGGAGGACGAGGAGACGAGGACGATGGGCGGGAGGGGCGAGGGAAGGAGATGAAGAATCGGAAATCTCGGAAGGCTCTCGCGTGCCGGGCAAAACAGGACGGACGGAGGCATCGACGTGGGAGTTTCTGAGTTCAGTTGACATACCGTTCGAATTCGTAGGCGAGGTCTCGGGCGCGCGTGCCGTGGCTGAAGCCAGTCACGTAGAGGGTGGTTCCACCGCGCGACATGATGAGCTGTGTTGACTGGTTACGTGGAGAGAGGAAACGACTTCAAAGGCTAGGAGAAGAGGAAGCGAGGCTCTCGAATGATGGGCAAGAGGGAGGAGAAACGACAATTGAGGGCTGATGGAGCAGCTCCGTTGACGAGATGGATGCGCGTTGGTGGTTTGTCGTGGAGTGGTGATGGTGATGATGAAGTGGTTAGAGGAGGAGGAGAAAAGACAAGACAGGCAAACTGGGATGGGTTGGTTCGGGATCGGCCTGGCGCAACAAAAAGATTTTGGTATGGCTCCGGGGGGGGGGGCACTGGCACTGGAACGAGCTCGGGTTCCTCACGGTACCTAAGGTACCTTTGGCACCTCAGGTACGTGTCCGAGAAGGAGAGCCCCATACTTAGCTTGTGACTGGCTGGAGGACGTCAGTGGTCAGTCAAGACATTACCGCGCTCGGAGCTTGGAAACAAAAGCTTACGTAACGGCAGATGCCCAGCCAGGTCACGTACCTAACACTGTACCTACCTAGGTACCTACAGGCTACCTTAGGTAAGGAACGACAGGAACACCCCCCGGCCCGCTCGACCACGGGTGATGTCATTGGCAGCCAGCGCGCCAAATTTACTTTGGCAAGGTCACCGTCTACACTCACCGAGACCGCCCCGTCCGTTTCCCGCTTCGGCATCCCGTTCAGCAAGCCTACCTATGAATTTGCACTCCACCACCACCACCACCACCAACAACAAGAACAACAACAACAACCTTTGCTGCACGACGTGCGTGACCAACGAATGTTGAGCAGATAGACAGAAAGACAGACCGACAGACCTTCAACCGAACGAGGCCGGACATTCGACAGAGACAGCCCGGTGCGCACCGACGGATGATTCGGGCCCCAGGGTCGAGCGCGGATGCAAACTGTCTCTCCGCTTCCGGCCACACGATGCAACAGCTTGATGTCAGAGAACACTTCGTCTTTCCTCTTGCTACCTACGCGGTAGCCAATGCTGTAGGTTAATCGTCGAGGCAGTGAGTGGATAGAGACATGCGGGAGATGGTCGTCGCGCTTGTCTTCCATGTCTTAACCATCTGCGCCATCCATCTTTCCTCCCTTTCGTCTCTTCACGTGTAACTCGACGTCGACCAAGGAAACTCTTGCAGGTCCAGTCGGAGGGCGTCAAGCCACCTCATTCGAGCATACTACTCGCCTGCTAAGAACATTGCCAACTGGGGTTGCCTGTATGGAGACGACCACCACACCGTCCTCATCCACTCGTTTCTCCTATGCCAGCGCCCATTTGCGCTTCGTACTTACTTCATGGAGCCCACACCTTACTCCATCCAACGTGTTCTTCTTACTCAAGTCGCCTCTACATAGTAAAGCCCAACACCCATGTCCACGTACACCACGCCTCCGTCCGTGGTCCTGTGTCCTCTCGCTGTTCCAACGGGATGCGCGGGATCTCGCAACTCGCAATCCCTCGGAGCAGCCTTTTGTCGTATTACTCGCACTACGCGACACTCCGTTCCCTCAAATGCCCAGACGCTTCCCAGCTTATGGCGCCCGCGGAGACGAGAAACCCCCTTCCCCCCGGAAACCTCGGCCGCAGTTGATCACCCGCCGACGTCTTTGTCTGGCCATCTCAGATCATCTCGGATCGATGTCAGAGGCGGACGACCCGCGATGAGCCCGGCAGACCCGTAAATCCTTCACTTCACTGCACCGCGCTCTCAACGTTTTTTTAAACCGCCATCGTCCTCATATTTCTGCTCTTCCCACTGGACGTTTCATCCCGACTATGGTTCAATTCTGATTCGCTTTACTTGGCCCATCTCCATTGATGCTTTTTGGGATTCATCTCATACTCGACCCGAGTCATTGGCAGCTTCTTGCAAACGTACGTCTTCCCGGTCGCGTGGGCTGAGTGACATATACTTCCCTGTCCCGAATCGCGCCGCCCTACTTCGCCGCATCGCAGTGTTAGCATCGCAGTGTTAGCATCGACCTCGGAATAGGCGTTGTCGCACGTATACACGCCACAGCAATAACTCACACTCTGTTCATCCTGACGACAGTTTCAAGTATTATAAACAAACAACACTGGCGCTGACATTTGTTGACGTCGTCAGAGCGCCTCAGCATCTCGACCTCATCTTTTAGCTTTCGCCGACAGAACCGTAAACATCGTATTGGTGCTTCTTTTCATCTCAAGTGAGCTGTGCATAGCATCGTTCTCGCTGTGCCCGTGCGAAGACGCAGGAACGCATTGAGAGCCCTCGGATTCTAGAATGGCGGCACGACCGGTGGCCTCACGGGAGTCACCCCATGCATTGCGAGACGCATTACGGGCGGCCACTGGAGGCAGGACAAATTCCACAACCCCGTCCGAGACCACGAGCGAGGAGGACTACGACGAGCCCAAGCTCACAAGACGTCGCCATGACAGACCGGCAGCCAAGAAAACATCGTCGCCTCTAAAGAACTCATCAAACCATGAGAGGAAGTTGTCTCTGGACGGCTCGACCTTGTCTGAAGCCTCGAGCATAGACGAGTCCCCTGGAGGAGCTGACAGAAAAGACCTGAAGACGTATGTGTTCTCCTCTGATGATCGAGAGCTTCGCGATGTCATCAGACGGGGTCTCGAACGGGTATGCTCTTGGTGACTCTGTCCTGACAGGAACAGACTACGCACGAACTGAGGGCACAATCATTGACAATAAATCAACAGGAAAAGGACCCGAAACGACCACGTCGGCCGGGAAAGTTCAGCGACCTAGTGTTTACTCGCCAATTCTCTGCCTTTGACCGGCAGAACCAGCAGACGGCAAATAGCCCCTTCCATGGGTTCTTCACGCTATTTTGGCTAGCCGTGGCGCTGTTCGTCGTCAAGATCGGGGCGGCCAACTGGAGGGCCACCGGCAACCCTTTGGGGACGAACGAGATTATGAAGACCATGTTCCGGCGGGATGTAATCGTTCTGTTGGCTTCCGACGGTGTCATGTGTGGCATCACCGGCGTAGGCTGGATTCTGCAACGACTCATCTTCAGCGGTTATCTTGACTGGAATCGGTCTGGCTGGATCATCCAGAATGTAAGTCTGCCGTAAAACATGCTGTCCTTATGTTCTTTCTTACACAGGGTTTTCTCATAGGTTTGGCAATCGATCTTCATCGGCAGCGTCGTCGGTCTCACCCTCATCCGAGATTGGCCCTGGACACATACCGTCTTCTTCGTCCTCCACGGCATCGTCATGCTCATGAAGCAGCACTCGTACGCCTTCTACAATGGTCACCTCTCCACAGTATACAAGAAGCGAAAGTACCTCCTTTCGAAGTTGAAAAAGCTGGAACATGTTGCCCCCATCAACTCGCCTTCCACGACCAGTCCGTCGGCATCCACCATATCCGTTTCCCACCTGGACAATCCCCCGTCTGCAGCCGAGATGAAAGGCCGCCGACACTCCGTCACCCACACTCGTGGCTCTGAGACGACGGATGTCGACCGCATCTCCCACGCTATCGAATCCGGCGAGCCCCTCGACGCCGACCAGGTCCGCGTGTTCGAGCGCATAATCAAGTGGGAGATTGACGGGCTCACCGACGAGCTGAGGGGCAAGGCGACGAGCGTCGCGCGGGCGTACCCGAACAACCTGACCCTCGCCAACCATTACGAGTACATTGTGTTGCCGACCGTTGTGTACGAGCTCGAGTACCCCCGTTCTGGCTCCATCGACTGGTACTATGTCGCCGAGAAAACGGCCGCTACCTTTGGCATTATTCTCGTCATGATCATGGTGTCTCAGGCTTTCATCTGTTGGTCAACCCCCGCGCCCACGACTTTCAGACACAGGCCTAAACTGACGACTTTGACAGATCCCGTCGTGATGCAGACTGTGGCCATGAAGGAGACGGGCATGCCCCTCGCTGAGAGATTCCGCTACTTCCCCTGGATGTTAAGCGACCTCATCTTCCCCTTTATGATGGAATATATGGTAAGCACTCAGACATCCGAACACACCTCCTAACATTGATGCAGAGATTAATGGAAAATAGATGGCCTGGTATCTAATCTGGGAAACGATTCTCAACACCCTGGCAGAGCTCACCTACTTCGCGGATAGGAGCTTCTACGACGCGTGGTGGAACAGCGGTAGGTTGACCTTTTCCCAAGCCGACTCGCTCAGAAACTGACAAGACACTTCCATCAGTGTCCTGGGACCAATTCGCGCGTGACTGGAACCGGTAACCTCTGACCCAAACCCTCGAAACCCCCTGAACCCCACCTGACGATCGCTAGCCCGGTGCACAACTTTCTCCTCCGCCACGTCTACCACAGCTCCATCTCATCTATGAAGGTGAACCGCCACACTGCGACACTCATCACCTTCTTCCTCTCAGCCTGCGTGCACGAATTGGTCATGTGGTGCCTATTCAAGAAGCTCAGGGGCTACCTCCTTTTTCTGCAAATGTGCCAGCTACCGGTATGTGGATCCTTCTGCCCTTCTTCAACCAATCTATCTCGAGATGATTCTGACGGGAGGTAAAAAAGCTTGTGCAGCTCAGCAGGACGAGGTGGATGAGAGGCCGCAAGACACTGGGCAACATCATGTTCTGGTTCGGCATCTTTACCGGTCCCAGTCTGCTCTGCAGCCTGTACCTCATCTTGTAAACTTGAGTCAAGTATAAATGTCGAGACAAGATTTGTACCATACTGACAAGACCGTACCACGTGAGACGTATTACAGAAAGTTTCAAAGTACAATTTCGAATATAGAAAGTTCTACATACTCTCTCGAGGGGACACGGGGCAGGCAGGGAAGTCTTTGGGGGATATTCTGATGACTTGGATTCATTCAACTACAAAACACGCAATCAACAAAGCCTCGCCGAAGTTTTGGCCTTTTTCTATCCTCATTGACAAAACATAACGTTCACGCCGCGTAACAAATGGTCGTCAAGTCGGTTTACAGCCCCTGCTTCTCCGCAGTGGCCATCAGGGAGCCTGGGTATGGGTTAGCAAAAGTGTGCTGAAAACAAGCGTTTGCCAAAGCACTTACCGATGAAAGTAGTCACCAGACGGCTGCGGACCTGGCAAATATCCTCGGGCACCAGCCAGATGGTCGCTCCCATCTTTCTCGCGATACTGATGCTGAGCTTGGCGTTGAGGTAGGCGTCGTCGTCCGTGTGGCCAGGGGTGACGAGATCGTAGTCAACGTAGCTGCTCTTCATACCGTTGAGCACATCCAACAGGAAGACACCGGTGCCGATGGCGGGGTCCTTGAAGGAACGGATGCTCGAGGATTTGCCGCCCTTGCGAGCCATGTCGTTGGCCCATCTGACCATCTCCGAGTCTGTAATTTCACGCTTTCCAAGACGCTGTGCCAATGTGGATAGAGTGACAGTGATGTCCTTGCGCATCAGCTGCCAAACCAAGCCGAGCGTCAAGGTGCGCTGGCCGTCAGTGATATCCGCACCCTGGATGCCGACAAGCGAGAAGCGGTTCTGCTTGCCCAGCTCAATGGCGTAGTTGGTGTTCTCAACAGCCTTGAAGCGCAACATCTCTCCACCGTGAGCCGGAGGCTTGTTGACATGACGCCAGTTGACAGATCCCTTGATGACCTTGTCGTACGCTTGCAGAAGTACAGTGCCATCGCGCAAGTCGTCGAAAAAGGACTGAACCGCGGGCTGCACGTCCAAGCTGTTGAGCCAAAGAGTGAAAACGCGAGCTTCCCTCTCTCCTTCGGCGTCAAAGTCCTCGACCTCCAGCTTCTCCTCCTCGGTGATGGGGTCGAGCGCGGGGTGGTTGTTGAAGAGGTTGGCAACGAAAGCCAGGTTCAGTTTAGGGTTGCCGGCAACCAAAGAGGTTGGCGTAAGGAACTTGCGGCAACCCATCCTGTCGGCCGTTTGCAGAATCTCTTCGGCTCGCTGCAAAAGATCGCGTGTCTGGAGAGGGCCTCTCGTCGCGCCGTACTCGGAGCCAATTTGTGCCAAGAGCACCGTGTAGTTCTCGCCGTCCTTGATATCGGTCGAAAAGTTGTTGACCCTGTCATGCGTCAGTCACAGTCTCCCCTGAATTGGGGCAATTGACATACCTGCGAGGCCAGTTGGCCGCCTTCAAGTGGTAGTTGAACCATCTCAGAAGAATCTGCTCAGGGGGGAGGCGGAGGAACTGCTCCAAAGTCTCGTCCTCCTCGAGCAAGCGGTACAGCTCAGGGTGAAGCTTGATGTCAATCTTGCTCAGCAGGCCACGACGAATGATCTGCCAGATCAGACCAAGAATCAGATGCTCTCGGCCTTCGATAATATCACCACTGCCAATGTTGACAACGGACAGACCGATACCCTTGGAGGACTCAATGACGATGTTGTTGTTCTCCGTCATTTGGAAGGCGTTGAGGTTCTTTGCCTTCTTGGGGCGGTTCAGGACACGCTCGTCGATGGTGTCAGGGACACTGTCGTTGATGAGCTTGGCGAGCACCAGACCATCCTTGCACTCGTCGAACATCTCAAAGGTGTCAGTGGGAAAGGGTAGGCGGTTGCCAATATCCGGGTCGCCGGCCAGAACGGCGTTGATGTGACGGGTGAATTCGGTTCGCTCATCTTCGTTGATGGTGTGGGTGACGTTGGCGTTTGAGCCCTGAACGTGAATCTTGCCAATGCTGGCCTTTTTGGCATGACCACCGGTTGCTTGCGCGACAATGCCAGCGGGCGCAGTAGGACCTGTTGACATGCGTTTTTGGGCAGGAGAAGACTCGCGAAGCTTGGCAATCAGCTGTAGAAGGGTCGGTCAGCAAAGAGGGGGAGATTGGAGGGCTGGGGCAAGGACGAGGGGTGGGTGGGATGACGGCGACGTACGGCGACGTAGTCCTCGAGCTCGACACGGCGAGACGAGTCGAGGTCAACCTCTTTCAAGGCCTGTCTGACGACATCGTATGGCTGGCGCTCGCTCTGTTGGGTAGCTTTAATGGCAGTAGCCTCGTCAACGTAGCCCTTGTCGTCAATGTCGAGCTTGCGGAAAGCGTCGCTCAGGCCGTAGATTTCGTTTTGGGGGAACTGAGGATACTTCCTGTCGGCAGATGTGCGTCAGTAATGGCCAAACCCCTGGGTGATGAATCACGGGGTGCGGGGGTTTGCAATGCGCACCTCTGGAGCTTGAGAACGTTCATGATGGCGGATGTCTGAAGGAGGCGCGGCGGGAGGAGAAGGGAGGCACAACTCGAGGATCGAGAAGGAGAGGTTGAACTGGGCAGGACGGCAGCAAGGGCCTTGGAGTTGGAGAGAGTGCGCTCGGCGCGGGAGGAAACCGAACCACGAGATCAGGGACCAAGCGGACCTTGGAGCGGTAGATGCGCAGGAAGCTCCGGAACGCACGGACGCTGGCGGAGGACAGTTGAGGAGGTAAGGTGCCTCACGGTGAGGGAGGAATGCGAGGGATTGTGCTCGATGGGTGGGCAGGTAGATGGAGCTGCAATTGCCGGGCAGCAATGGGTGAAGAGGTGAAGGGACGACGATTCCTAGTGGTGGCGATTGAGGTTGTGGTTGTGGTGTTTGGTTGTATGTATGTAATGGGGAGAGAGGCAGAGGCACAAGCAGCAGCAAGGCAAGAAAGATCAAGCAAGGCCGGGGAGGTAAAATGTCAGAGGCAGCGCCCGAATGACGGATGATCGCAATGGTAAAGGTAATGAGTGGATGGGATGGACACTGGGCCCAGGCGAGGCGGAGCGGAGCAGAGCAGGGCAGCAGCAGCAGCAGCAGCAATAATACGGCGTACCTACCTACCTACTGCATAGTACGCACCTCAGTGTGAGAACCCGAGAGACCTACCTTACCTTAGGTTAAGGTGCTCTGTACAACTACCTTACACTAAGGTATTCGTACCTCCTCCCTCCTCTCCTCCAGCAGCGACGATAATACTTGTTGGCGGGGGCGGGGCGGGGCCATTGATGTAATGATACAGGCATTAGCTGACCTGGGGATGAGGATTGGCTGCCTCGAGCATTCCAGCCCGGTACCTTGCCTCTCCTGTCTTGGCTTTGAAAGATACATGTGCTCTCACTGCCAGCGCTGCGAACGAGAGGTACCTATCTTGCGACTACCCGATGGCGCTTACCTCAGCTCGCGGTACGTCTCCGGCCCTTCCGCCGAATCGAATTGGTGCCCCCCGGGCTGCTTTTGTTTTGTTCCCTATACGCGGGAAGCCTGTTTCGCTGCGGCCTCCAGCCACATGGACTTGCGTAAGGCAGACAGACAGACAAGGGTCTTGCGTAAAGACCAACCAACGTACGCCTTCACAGGCACCAGCTCTGACTGATTCTTGGCTTCTCGATGCTTCCTCCCTCATCTTGGGCTGCAGGCTCCAGGCTTCTCCTTGGGTTTCGGTCGAAGCCATCCCTTCCTCCATCCCTGGATTTCACATTTATGCCGCTATCCAAGGTATTCAACCAAAGTAGCACAACACGACGGACGGACTGCCATGCTTCTCCCGCGTCTGGCTCCAACAGGCAGCCCAATGCCGTGGGTTGATGCCCGTTGATGATTAGCCCCTCTGGGCAATGTTCTGGAACATGTGCAAGTGCAGGGAAGCCCACGTAAGGTACCAAATGCGCAGAACAACCACGGCACGAATTAGTGTCGACGCCAAGGGTGGTGTCCGAGACTGGAAATCAACGAAGGTATTTCAAGGTGCACTGTGCAGTGTAGCTCCCAATGTACCCCCTGGGCCGTGTGCTTCTACAAAGTAACACAGTCCCCGCTCCTGGTCCCCCCCCCCCCCACCCACCTCGAATTTTCTGATCTCGATGCCTTCATCGCGACATTGAAGCTTTTGTGTCAGGACAAGCGGCTGAATCCCCGATTCGCACACTTCAGACCGCATTCACCTGGCTGTTTCTGACTTACGGTGCTGCTGCTGCTGCTGCTCATATCATCACCACCCCCCTTGTCGCCCCCTCACTTTGGCTCTCGCAGCACCAAACCTCATCTACCACAACCACAAGTCGCCTTGCACACATCACAACCATGGCTGCCGTCTGCAAAGCCTGCCAAGACCCCCTGGTCATCAGCATCGAACCTGATAGTGAAGATGAGGGCCAGGGCACCGAGGAGACCCAGAACGTGCCCGATGATCTCGAGCTGCCCTGCGGATGCCACTTCCACTGGTACGCAAACGCAACCCAGTCTCACTAACATGATGAGATGACCTAACCATACTTACACCATGCACCAGGCAATGTCTCTTGGACCAATCCGCAGAGATCGCCATTTCTCTCAACTGCCCATCCTGCCAGAAATACCTGCCAACAAACCAGCAGGGCCCCTCCGTCACCAACCCCTTCCTGTCCACCACCCCAGGTGCTGCCATCTTGACCCGCTACGTCAACGAGGGCGGACTGCAGGATGGCCTGGACATCCTGCCCAACATCACCGAGGAGGCCTACCTTGACGCCCATCCCGAGGCCCGTCCCGCCCGTGCCTACCACCTCATGTGCTCAGAAGGCGATGTTCAGGGCATCGTGGAGCTCCTCCAGGACGCCAACGAGGAGCTCAACGGCGACATTACTCAGCTGGGCCAGCTGATCCGCTACCAGGACCCCCTGGCTGGTGGCAAGAGCCCTCTTCACGTTGCTGTCGAGAAGTCTCAGGAAGAGGTCGTCTGGCTGCTACTCTGGATCGCCTCGCCCCTGCCCACTGATCTCTTTCCCCAGTCGGCGCGACAGGCTGCCGAGGCGCTGCAAATCGTTCGCCTCACAAATGACAACGCTCAGGACATCCGCGCCATCCAGAACGACGCTGGCCAGACGGCCGAACATGTCGCCAAGGGCTTGCCCGCTCGCTGGGCCGCCCTCGTGGACGCCGGTATTTTGCATCCATAAGTAGTTTGCCAAGTCCCTGAGAATGTAAAAGATACCCTTAGCTGTTCACTCGAGTAGTATGCACGCGCAATGGATCATGTTCAAAGTGAGGTGACGAGCTCATCTGATTGGGTAACCAGCCAACCCACCCGCCCATGTCTAATCTACTCTATCTCCGGTTCGCCCGTGACCTGTTAGAAAGAAGTTGCGACAGAATAAAGTGGCTGACGTCCTCATCAGACCAATAACTCATGTGCGATGCGATCGTGTTCATGGGATTGAAATCGAGCACACTCCTACCACACGTTAGCATACCCGAACTTGCATCATGGACATCACGTAGCACTTACTCCTGGATGCTGTAGTCGACACGTCCGTTGCGGTTGAGAGCTCGCACTTTCATCTCCTCGCGCCGCAACTTCTGAGACTTCCGTTCCGCCTCTATCCAGTCCGTCGCGTCGCCGTCGTCATTCGTCTTGGCCAGGTCCACCCGCTTCTCCTGGAACTTGGAGTAGAGTGTCTCCAGCTCATCGTCGATAAGTGTCATCTCGTTACCGCTCAAGCTCGTGCGGCCCATCATGGATTTCGAATCCGCCAGCTGCTTCTTGCGCTCATTCGTCTTCTCCCCCAGCTTCGATGCGTCAGAAATCACACTGCTGTCCGCCATGTTTGCCCCTTGAGCGGAGACTTGGGGTTGCGCTGATGCCGAGTTCATCTTGGCCACGTCCTCGTTGCTCAGACCGAGACTCCTGTTCAGTAAGTTGCTGGCGATCCCCGCACTCAAGCTGGACCAGAGACCGCTGACACTCGCGCCGACCTTCATTCCGATACCACTCAACCCTTGCTGTGCCACATTGCCGAATATGCCCTTCTTCGTGTAAGGCAGTACTTGGGGCTTGAGAGTGGACATGGCGGGAGAAATGAGAGGCTCGAGCCTGTAGCTTATCGGGTCGGAAGGATGGAACACGTTGAATAGTTGTGCGACTTTTGGCGACGAGACGGAATATGGTAAGCCTGTGATTGCAGACACCCGTTGGGATGGAGATGTCGGCGCCGCTGCGAGGAACGGATCGTCCATCAAATCAGGATTTAGGGGACTTTCCGACGGAAGTGCATGGGGAAGATGGCGTGCTGATATGGTCCTTTGCGGAGTTAGCACGCAGCCGGGCAGAGACTTGAATCGACTTACCGGCCCTTGAGCATCTGGAACAGGCCCACCGGCGATCCCAGACAGTAAAGGTCATCGACGTCGAACTCAAACTTGAGCTCATTCGCTTCGCGATCCCTGGCGCCCTCGGCCTTATCTTGCGGCTGCCAGAAGCGCAGAGCACTCCTTGGTGTGTCCGGGGCCTTGACCTTTTCCTTCTGCCGGCAGAGGATATCGAACATGATGGCAGACCCGAGAGAATGCCCGATGACGTGCACCTTGCCTTTGAACTCGGGGTTGCGGGCCATGAACAGCTTGAAAATCCTATTCGACTCTTTAAGAACGATCTCAGCGATCTGTTCGCGGTACGCGCTCTGGTACAGTAGAACGTCGAGGGCAAGGTCCGAAATCAAAGACCTGGCAAAGGCAACGCCCTCTATCGTTATGTCTTCTAGAGACGGGTCTGCATCACGCTCGTTAGCTATGTCCTCTATGGTGCTGGTTGAGGTTTGCTCACATTCATCTTCGTCTAAGGCGCCGTCTCCAATGTCCCGTTCATTCTTCTTCTCTCTCTTCTTGGGAAAGTCCAACAAGTGTCTCCAGCAGACAGGCAATACCTGCACTCGACAGTTCCTCGGCCCATCTTCCAGTTCCGAGTTCAAAGCCCGCAAATCTGCGGAACTAGAGTAGACCGATTTGAGGTTCTTGCGGAGGATGTTCACGTCGTGTACAAAGTTGACGCTCTCCATTCTGTTGCCGTTAGTCATCGTAACTTCTCCGAAATGCCAAACCAACCACGTACCGGATCCCGAGAAGCTGGCCAATTCCATGAGTCACAAGTACCAAGTGCTCAATGTCACGTCCTTGCGTTTCGCCAAACTGGCCGTTGTAGTCGTTTTCGATCTCCTTCTCCTCGCGCTTCCTAATCTCTTCTTCCTGTTCCTCTTGGTTGCGATGTTCGGCCCCTTCCATCAAGGATGAGATCTGCCTCTGCAAGCTAGTCTCTCTGGTTTCTTCGTTCTCTGCGCGCGTCAAGTCATCGTTGGACTGCGACGGTCTAGAGGTTGGTGGTGCGGATCTTCGCTTCAGCTTCTTTTGGTCTTTATCATCTTTCTGCGCCGGGGCAGCGGCCTCGGTGGGCGTAGCCGGCTGTTTCTCCTTTTTGTTCTTGGAGACATCAGAGTAACCTCTCACCAGCTTGACACCGCTCATGAAGCCGCCGCCGGAGAATCGTTCGTACATCGTCGAGGTCACCCAGCCAAGCATGCTGTCGGATGTTATCCAGGCTGTCGTGGAATCCTGGTATGTCGCAATACTGTTCATCCATGTGCCGAATAGCCTATGAGATGAGGGTTGATGTTGATTCTGCGGCGGTTGCGGCTTGTTGTTACCCTCCGCGGCCGCAGAAGCCGTTGCAACGGCCCGCAAGTTATCAACTGACGCTTTTGGGGTGACGTCCTTCTTGTTTGAGTCGCTTCGAACTCGAGGCTTGGGATACAGCCAAGGCTTGACCTTGAGGTATCCTTCCTCAAGCTGGGACGCTAGATTCTCCTCGCATGGTCTCAAGGACGAGCCTTCGTCGTAGAACCAAGTACCGCGGCGAACCTCATACACAGGCCCGAGCCAGTATACGGGCTCCAGCTCGCGTTTCTCAATGTCCACATCGAAGAGGTAGTCCTCGTTCACCGGAACGCGCGTTTTAGGGGCGCTCTCAGGGCTCGTCTCTAAGCTACTGTGCGCCCCATCATCGCCGGTGGTCTTACGGCCTCGCCGAGAGCCGCCAGACACGTTGCGCTGCGATCGATCGCCTCTTCGCTTCTCGGAATCCTCCAGTAGACGCTGGTAAGCGAGTTCTATGGCTCTCGAATCTCCCTTGGCGAAGGGCAGAAACTTCTTCGGTTGGGGCGGAGGCTTAGCATCGTCGGTGGGTTTCGGTTTGTCTCTCAAGAATTGCGGCTTCCGCTTGGGCACCTGGGACAATGATCAGCCATTTCAAGAAGTTCAAGGCATGGAGCGACTGCTCTTACATCGGTAGCATGATACCACAGGACGTTGAGCGGAGGGCAGTCGGCGGGGTAGCTCTTGGTGCTCTGGCCATATAAGTGAGTGATGCTATGATCACCTGGACGGGCCGCTGGTGCAGGAACAGGCTGCGGAGGAGGATCTCTTGGGGTGGGCGTTGAGCTCCGACTGCCGGACCAGGGATTGATGGAGTCGACGGCTGACGACAGGTAGGACTTTTCTGTTCTGCGGTCAGCGCCGCTGGGAGCCATCGTTTGCGACTGGGCAAAGGGCCATTCGGAGGTTCTCCGGGGGGCTGTCGAATGGCGGCGGGAGACAGCGACAACAAGACTGAGTGTTTTGTGGCCTCGTCTCCAACGCAGCGGTGAGTGCGGGACAATGAGCGCCAACGTGGGAGAGGCCGGAGACAGGACTTATAAGTGCGTCACCAGGTTCCGGGCGGATGGCGGGGAGAACGGGACGAGTTGGAGAGCAGTTTCGGGGAAGCTCGAGCTTGAAGGACGAAGACAAGGAATGCCAGTTTCAGGATCGAGCAAGAGCCAGGTCGACCAGGTTGCAGCGCTGAGCAGCGAAGTAGTCAGGGAAGACGACGACAGCAGGTAACGAGGTATGGCAGCTGTCTGGACAGATTGCGGTAGGTGTTTGTGGTGCTTGTGTGTACCCAAGGTAAGGTAGTAGAGGTGTGTTGTTCAAATGGAGGTGTGCCGGGCCTGGATCCGCAAGGTGAGGAGGAGGCTGCCTTACCTAGGTGAGGGAGCCTTCATTTGGGGCGGGAAGCAAGGGATGTTCCACCTTCTTTTTTCCTCTTGAGCAGGGGAGACACAAGAGCCGGAGCTTCAGCCCGTGATCGAGGCAAATAAAACACCTTAAGGGTCGGGTGTGAAAAGAGGACAGACATGGAAGCGATGGAGTGCAGCTGTGATGAGGGCGCAGAAGGCTCCAGTAAGGACTCAGCTGCCTTGCACATGGCAGGGAGCAGCTCCGGTCTTCAGGGACCCCATGACGCATCTCTCGGTCCCGTGTAAATGGAATACGACGGGGGATCGATCGCTTAAGCTCCGGCGAATGATTAGACCCGAGGACTCGTTGGAAGGCGGTCTGGGGCGAGCCGCGGGGCAGAAGGGAAGCTGCAGCGTTCGTACTCGGTACCTCCACTCACTATGGTACCTACCTTAGGTAGGTAAGAAGTGCCGTTTTCTTGAGGTGGGCGGGCGGTCGGTGGAAAACACCCCGTAATACGCGTCAATGCCACCAACCTAAGGCAAGCTGGAGGTACCTACTTACCTTACCTAAGATACGTTCCTGTGCTTCTCTAAACCCACCTAGTTAGAACGCCAAAAGGCGCCCAGTCACAGGCAAGAAGACTCATACCGAGTGATGCTCACCGTCGCACTGTGTCTTCATGATTCATTCCACCACTGGGACCGTGATAATCTCCCCCAAAGCGTATTTCACACTGTACGCGCACTGGTGGGGCAGAGCTGCTTTTTTTTGATGGTGGGGTACGACCTGCAGACCAGACACTGGACGCTGGAGAGTCCCTCCCGCGCTAGGTACAGCACCTTTTGCCGTGCCTCCATCACAAAATTTCCCATCCGTCTGCAACACCCCAAGCCATCCTCCGACTCAAACTCAACAAAATACATACATACATACATCCACACCCGATGACTCCGTCGCCCTAGCATCCCGTCGTATCGACAGCACTAGCTCTTGCGATTGAATCAACACCACTTCTCGGGCCTCGAATATGACCCTGCGGCGAATGCGCAAACACACCAACTTCTACTACGACCGGTAGACTTAGACTGCGACGAATTTCAATCTTGACTCACCTTGCGCCACATCCTACCACTTTCCCCCCGACCAAGAACTCAGAATCTCCGCCGTCAGCGCATTCGCAACCATCGTCGCAATGGCGACCACGACGACCGTCACCCCGGTCAAGTCCCAGCTCGTCGACAAGCTGCCAAAGCGATTCAAGGGCATCAAGTTCGGCATCCAGTCAGTCCCACCCCTCAGCCCGCGCCCGCCTCGCACCAAGTGCCATTGCTAATCCTCCGGCTCCGCAGGTCCAACCAAGACATTGCGAACCAAGCCGTTCTCGAAGTTTCCGATCGACTCCTCTACGATATCGAGAAGAACAGAGCCCCATACCAGCATGGTCCCCTCGATCCGCGTCTGGTAAGCACCGTCGACCCCGTCCAGAATGCTGCACGAAGCTGACTCCGCTGCTTCTAGGGCACTTCGAGCAAGACTGGCAAATGCGCAACATGCCAGGAATCACTACAGAACTGTACTGGTCACTTCGGACATGTCAGGCTTCCATTGCCTGCGTTCCACATTGGCTACCTGCGATTCGTCATGATGATCCTGCAGGACATCTGCAAGGTAGGCCTCTACTCTACCTCTTTGCTCAAGTTGACAGCAGCTGACTATTTAAAGGATTGCGGCAAAGTCCTGCTCACCGAGTCCGAGAAACGCGCCTTTCTCAAAGAGTTGAGGCGGCCGCTGCTGGATAACCTGCGCCGCTCCCAAATCTGCAAACGAATCAACGAACAGTGTCGCAAGGTCAAGAACTGCATGTACTGCGGCTCCGTTCAAGGCCAGATCCGCAAGGTTGGCGTCCTCAAGCTGGCACACGACAAGTTTGTTACCTACAACAAGTCCACCTCCGCTAAGAAGGTGCCTCCCGAGAGCAAGATCAAGTTCGACGAGTCGTTCAGTGAGGCCAGGAAAAACAATGCCGAGTTGGACAAGCATCTTCGGAAGGCCATGGAAGACATGAATCCTCTCAGGGTTCTCAATCTGTTCAAAATGATCAGTCCCACCGACTGCGAACTTCTCGGCCTGGATCCTGCCGAAGGTCGCCCGGAGATGTTCATTTGGCAGTTCCTCCCTGCTCCCCCAGTATGCATCCGACCCTCGGTCGCCCAAGACAATGCCAGTAATGAGGACGATATCACGACAAAGCTCGCCGACATCGTCTGGGTCAGTGGCATGATTCGCTCTGCGCTGCAGAAGGGTTCGCCTATTCAGACCATCATGGAGCAGTGGGAGTACCTCCAATTACAGGTCGCAATGTATGTCAACAGCGACGTCCCTGGACTTCAGCAACCTGGTTTCGGCAAAGCCGTTCGTGGCTTCTGCCAGAGATTGAAGGGAAAGCAAGGTCGCTTCCGTGGAAACTTGTCTGGAAAGCGTGTCGATTTCTCCGGCAGAACTGTCATTTCACCTGATCCGAACCTTGGAATCGATCAGGTTGCCGTTCCTCAGCTCGTGGCTAAGAACCTGACGTATCCCGAGCGCGTATCCGACTACAACATCAAGAAATTGAAGGAGTGCGTTCGTAATGGACCCAATATCTGGCCCGGCGCACAGCAAGTCATCAAAAACGATGATGGAGGCTACAAGATCTCACTGAGGTTCGGTAACAGGAATCAGGTCGCTCAGGATCTCAAGATTGGTGATGTCGTTGAACGCCATCTAGAAGACAACGACATTGTTCTTTTCAATCGTCAACCGTCTCTTCACAAGCTCAGTATCATGAGCCATTTGGTTAAGGTGCGGCCGTGGAGGACGTTCCGACTCAACGAGTGTGTCTGCGGCCCGTACAACGCAGATTTCGACGGTGACGAGATGAATCTTCACGTTCCCCAGACCGAAGAAGCTCGCGCAGAAGCCATCAACCTCATGGGCGTCAAACACAACTTGGCAACTCCCAAGAACGGAGAGCCTGTCATTGCGGCAACGCAAGATTTCATCACCGCTGCCTACCTGCTGAGTGGCAAGGACAGATTCTTCGACCGCAAAACATTCACCTACATCTGCATGCACATGATGGACGGAAACGTTCATCTTGATCTCCCGCCACCAGTCATTTTGAAGCCCCAGGCTCTCTGGACAGGCAAGCAAGTCTTCAGCATAATGATGCGTCCCAACAAAGACAGTCCTGTTAAGGTCAACCTGGACGCCAAGTGCAGAGAGTACAAGGCCAGGCCTGGACAATGCCCAGACATGGACCCGAACGACGGATGGCTCGTCGTTCGCAACTCGGAAGTCATGTGCGGTAGAATGGACAAATCTACTGTAGGATCTGGAAAGAAGGACTCCGTCTTTTACGTCATTCTCAGAGACTTTGGTCCGGATGCCGCCGTGGTAACCATGAATCGCCTGGCCAAGCTCTGTGCTCGCCATTTGACAAACCGTGGTTTCTCTATTGGTGTTGGAGATGTCTTTCCCACTCAACTTCTTCTTGAAAAGAAGAGCAAAATGATTCAAGACGCAAACAAGGATGTCGATGAGCTGATCGACAAGTACAAGAAGGGCAAGCTCGAGAAGGCCACGGGTTGCAGTATGGAAGAGACCCTCGAGAACTCCATCTCAGGACTTCTCAGCAAGGTCAGAACTCAAGCAGGTTCTCATTGTATTGAGACGCTTAGCAGGAACAACGCGCCGCTAGTAATGGCAAAGTCCGGCTCAAAGGGTTCAGAGATCAACGTGGCGCAGATGGTCGCCCTCGTCGGTCAACAGATTATCGGCGGCAAGCGTGTTGCCGATGGCTTCCAGGACAGAACGCTTCCCCATTTCCACAAGAACGCTCCTCAGCCTCCCTCCAAGGGCTTTGTTGCGAACAGTTTCTACTCAGGTCTGCTTCCTACCGAATTCATCTTCCACGCCATGTCTGGTCGTGAAGGTTTGGTTGATACTGCTGTCAAGACCGCAGAGACTGGATACATGTCTCGTCGACTAATGAAGTCGCTCGAGGATCTTTCCACACAGTACGATGACACCGTCCGAACCTCAGGCGGAGGCATTGTGCAGTTCCAATTTGGTGCCGACAAGCTTGATCCTGTTGACATGGAGGCATCGGCGAAGCCTGTCAACTTCGATCGAACCTTCTCACACGCGGAAAACCTGACATGGAACAACGATGAGGCCGCCCTTCTCCCCGATGAGATTGTCAAGTATTGCGATAGCATGCTGTCTGTGGAACGAGCCCGATATCCAAGAAAGGCCCTTGTCGGCGACGATGTCCTCGACTATGATAACGAAGAAGATAAATTCACCGACGAACATGAGGGTGCCAGAGATTTCCTAAGGTCACTTGAGTCTTATGTGGCCGGCCGCGCCAACAAACTCCGCCGCGTCATGGAGCTCACTGGCTTGACAGCTGGTGCCGAAAGCATGGACGTTGATGTCGACGAGAGTGAGATGAAGGCGAAGAAGGCTTTCGCAGACAAGGTTGCCAAGGTTTCTGAAACGACTCTGCGGATGTTCATCCGACTTTGCCTAGAGAAGTACAAGAAGGCACACGTTGAGCCAGGCCACGCCGTCGGAGCCGTCGGAGCTCAATCGATTGGTGAGCCCGGTACTCAGATGACGCTCAAGACTTTCCATTTCGCCGGTGTCGCTGGTATGAGTATCACGCAGGGTGTCCCACGTATCAAGGAAATCATCAACGCCTCCAAGACAATTAGCACGCCCGTCATCACCTGCCCGCTGGTGCAGAACAGGGAACTGACTGCCGCCCGAATCGTCAAGGCTCGTATTGAGAAGACATATGTCGAAGACATCCTGAGCTACATTGAAGACGAATGGTTTGCGGAGTCTGGAAATGTTGTCTTGCAAGTGGACATGGATGCATTATCAAACATGCAGCTGGGCATCGGCTTGGGCGACGTGGCCGAAGCCATTTGCAAGCACAAGAAGATGAAGATCTCAAGGCAGGATATGCACATTGGCCCGGGTAGGATCGAAATCCGCGTACGTCTTGACGAGTCAGCCGCTTCGAAGCGGTCCGTCAAGGCTAAGCCCGTGGATGAACATGGCGATCTTCTGGTACGGGCCAACTATCTCCGTCGGACGATCCCCACCGTGTCCATTTCTGGATATCCAGAAGCGACTCGAGCAATTATCCAGACGTCAGAACAGGAAACGCACACCGTTCTCGTTGAAGGCTATGGGCTCCAAAAATGCATGAACACGGAGGGCGTCGAAGGGCGGAGAGTCAAGTCAAACAATGTCATGGAGTGCCGAGATGTGTTGGGTATCGAGGCCGCAAGGACAACGATTGCGCACGAAATTGGCGAAGTCATGGGAGACATGGGCATTGACCCGCGTCACATGCAGCTGCTCGCAGATGTCATGACATACAAGGGTGAGGTTCTCGGTATCACGCGATTCGGTCTCTCGAAGATGAGAGACAGTGTGTTGCAACTGGCTTCATTCGAGAAGACGCCGGACCATTTGTTTGAGGCTGCTGCAGGCATGAAGACGGATCAGATTGAGGGAGTGAGTGAGTGCATTATCATGGGACAGACTATGTCGGTCGGAACTGGTGCTTTCCACGTTGTTCGCCGCCTCGCTCTGGAGAAGGGAGACGTTGGACAGCGGAAGACAATATTTGAGGATGCGTGGGCGGCCCAGACGGCGGTGAAGCGGAGGTCGCGTCGAAATGTCTAAAACGGGGACAGCAGGAGTTATCACGGTATGGCGTCCATCAGCACAAGGACTGTACAATTCTGTAACGGATCCCATCAAGGATATGCTTTAGGTTTCAAAGTAAGGTCAATTCAAGATGATTAAATGGGCTCTCTGTCTCGCAGATGCTAGGGAGACTTACCGATGTCGGGATACGTCCGACACGCCACCTGTGGGGTTTTGTTTATCCAGGAAGCCGCCCCAAGGTTGCATTTACAGGCATGACATTGAGTGAATTCCACGCGAGATGTTCATCTGATCAGTCTCTAGGGGTTTAGCGCATTGAGAATGCGGGGTTGAACAACGCTCCCCACAGGCTTCACCCATACATTGTGGGGTTCAATGAGATGGGTTGCGGAGACTCCAGGAACATGAGCAGGCGGAATGAAAGCAACATCCCAGTAATGGCCCGACGGCCGCGCGCGGTGATGGAGGCTGCCCCTTCCCTATGAAGGAGACGCGTATGGAGGTACCGAGCCGAGCTGTTGGGCTCAGTCCTGCTTGGCACATCGTCCTTGGTGTTTTGTTCACGATGCCATTTGCGCCGCGTCTGGTCGGTCTCACGCTGTGGGCGGCCACACACGTCCTCGAGGTGGTGGCGCAGAACACAACGACCCCCTGCTCAGTTGACGGCCTCAGTGGTCTTCTTGGCCAGGATGACAGCGCCCAAGTGTTGATGGCCAACACCGTCAGCAACAACGGGACATTCGGCGAGGCAGGAAATGTGGCATATCCCAAGTACGCGACCCACCTGCCCTCCCTCTGCGTCGCGGCAGTCAACGTCACCTCTTCGCCAACATCGTCCTACACCTTTGGGATCTTCTTGCCAGACGCGTGGAATAAGCGTTTCCTCGCTGTTGGCAATGGAGGCTTCTCCGGAGGCATCAACTGGTATGACATGGGCACCGGCGTCAAGTACGGCTTTGCAACCATGCATCTCGACGTCAACCGGCCACAACTCGACAAGTCAAGACATGAGTTGGGCTATAAACAATCCCGAAACGAAAGCCGACTGGGCTGGCCGTAGTCTGCACGGCTCGACGGTTCTGGCCAAGAAGATTGTGGAGGGGTACTACGGGAATGCGGCAAACAAGTCCTACTACTCGGGCTGCTCGACGGGAGGAAGGCAGGGCGTCAAGTCGGCGCAGGCCCACCCAGAAGACTTTGACGGCATCCTCGCTGGCGCGCCGGCTTGGAAGTCGACGAGCCAACAACTGTGGCAGCTCAAGGTCGGCGCCATCAATCTGCCCGAAGACGGGCCGGGCTATCTCCCAACTTCCATGTTCGAGGTGATTAGCGACGAGGTCCTCCGGCAGTGCGACGGCTCAGATGGTGTTGCTGACGGGGTCATCATGGATCCTAGACATTGCAATTTCCGACCCGAGAAGTTGCTCTGCACATCAAGCTCGACTAACCTGTCGGCCTGTCTGACGGCGCCGCAAGTCGCGACGCTTAAACAGCTCTACCTGCCCCTGATCCAGCTGGATGCGAATGTCCACAACCTGACATATAACTATCCCAACTTCGGACTTGGGTCCGAAATCCAGATGCCGTCTTCATTCGGTTCCAACAACGAGCCTAGTCTGTACGGAACCGACTACGCCAAGAACTATCTGTTTGACGACCTGAACTGGGACTGGACGACCAGCTTCAACTACTCCACGTTTGTCGAGGCGGCAAGGCTCAACCCGGGGAACGTCAACGCGGACAACTTCAACTTGTCGGAGTTCCGAGGTCGAGACGGCAAGCTAATTACATATCACGGGTACGCCGATGGACTCATCCCCACAGATGTCAGCCGGGTGCTCTATGATGAGACCTGGATGGCGATGGCGGAGCAGGGCGTGGACCTGGACGAGTTCTACCGTCTTTTCTTCGTACCGGGCATGCAACACTGCTCGGGAAGCGTTTACGATGCGCCGTGGTACTTTGGCGGCAGCGGACATGCGTCAAACCTGGAGACGAACGGGCGACATGCTTTCCCTATTCCTGGACTGGACGACAGCCAGCATGATGCTTTGCTTGCGCTGGTTGCCTGGGTGGAGGGCGGCTCAGGAGTAAATGAGCTTGTTGCGACGAAATATACCAACGATACCGTCAGCAATGACATCTTGAGGCAACGGCCCATCTGCAAGTACCCTGGACATGCAACGTGGGACGGCAAGGGGGATGTGGGTGCCGCGCCCAGCTGGAGCTGCATCGGATTCGACTCCTGAGTGGGTGGTATCGTGTAGATACCAACATACATGTTTGGTCACATATTGCCTTTTTTGCGCAACATAGTAGAGCATTATGTACAGACACAAATCCAAGAATGCAAGATTACTTCAGAATCAGGGTGATTTAGGAATGAATTGCAGCATCACGTGATATCACTGAAATGTGCGCTGGCGCACGCGTCTCAGGCGCGTAAATTAGTCCAATGGACCCTGCGTCGGCATGACGACATGGATACATCGTCGCTCCGTGAGGATAGCGAATATTTCACAGGACCAAACGTTGGATCCTCTTATTGAAGAAATCCTGATTCTGGCTCCAGTCTCCCCATAGACCATGTGTGGACGATATGCACTAGCACTGGTGAGCCTGTCCGCCCGTCCATCGTTCTGCGCTGGACTTTGGTGAGCTAACATCCTTCGGCACAGCGGCCATCGCAGATCCGGCGCATGCTACAAGATGAGGACATGCCTGTTGACGATGCGCCGGCAGACGAAGGTCAGGGAGCTCCGCGTCAAACATACAACTTTGCGCCGGGATACCATGGCGTCGTCTACCGGGCCGACGTCCCAGATCGCGGTGCAGGTCATCGCCGCGACCACGCAGCCAAGAGCCAGAATCAACCACCGGCAGAGGCTTCCATGAGCCAATCCCACCCTGAATGTGATTCCGTAAAGTACAAGATGCAGTCAATGCAATGGGGTTTGATTCCGTTCTGGACCAAACGCGACCCCGGCTACTCTCAGCTTTCAAAGACGATCAACTGCCGCGACGATTCACTGAGCACACCAGGTGGCATGTGGGCAACCATGAAGGCGGGAAAGAGGTGCATAGTTGTGGCGCAGGGGTTCTACGAGTGGCTCAAAAATGGCAAGGAGAAGCTCCCCCATTTCGTGAAGAGGAAGGACGGCCAGCTCATGTGCTTCGCTGGACTGTGGGATTGTGTGAAATACGAGGGTGGGTTAACATGTGTTCTCAACGAGCAGACGAATTGCTCTAATATCCCATATCCCCATTCAGATTACGACGAGAAGCGCTACACATACACCATCATCACAACTGATTCGAACAAGCAGCTCAAGTTCCTTCATGACCGAATGCCGGTCATTCTCGATGCCGGATCGAAAGAGATCAAGACATGGCTGGACCCCAAAAGGCACGAGTGGTCAAAGGAACTGCAGGACCTCCTGAAACCCTTCAGCGGCGAGCTCGAATGCTACCCGGTCACCAAGGACGTGGGCAAGGTCGGCAACAACTCGCCATCCTTCATCATCCCTGTCGCCAGCAAGGAAAACAAATCCAACATTGCGAATTTCTTCGCCAACGCGTCGGCCAAGCAAAAGCCGCAGGCCTCTAAGGTTGAACCCACCGTTGCGGTCAAAGTAGAGCCGGAGCAGGCACAAGAAGGTGAATCGCAGCCGATCCCTGAGGTGATTGCCAAAGCGGCGGATGACACAGAAAGCCGGGAAAAGGCGGGCATCAAGCGGGAGGCTCCTGCTGCGGATGAGGACGACGAGCCGCCACAGAAGATCCAGTCCAAGGGGCCGACTACGAAATCAAGGCAGAGCCGCATCAGCGCGACGAGCAACGGCAGCAAGAGCCCTGTGAAGGCCAAGGACGGAACTCAAAAGATTACCAAGTTTTTCGCAAACAGTGCTTGATGCCTGGAAAAGAATGGATACGGGGTTTGGAAGTTTAATGATCCCATGATAGATGCCTGGGCGTTCGCTGGTGTTGCGAGTCACAATCCCACAAGAGGATTGGTTTTGTACTTCTGCACTTTACACCATAAGATATTTGTCCCTCTCGTAACCACTGTTCATTGAAACCAGTTTATGCGTACGTCCTGTTCTTACGTACGTCTGCCTGATTTTGGTAAAAGACTCTGCGCGTCAGGTGCCCATGTTGACAAGGTGGAGGGAATACCTCCAATTCCATTGGCGTATATTAGGTTCGCTCACCAGATGGAAGGCCCGGTTAGTTTTGTTTCTGCTATTTCAGCTTACATATTCGAAAATAGCTGCCTCATGGCCGTCAGCTGTGATAAGCGCATCTGCAGGTCATGGTTGCAACTTGTCGTTATACACGCTCGTTGCTTAGACGGATATCGGAACCGGTAGCCGTCGCGGCTCGAGTATCGCAAACTTTACTCCAGCCCGGTGGGTTGGAGGCAGCCAACGCCTTCAACACGGCTTGGGAGAAACAGGAACTGAGAACAAGGAAGCCGATGACGGTCCCATATTTTGCCGAAGCTACGCAACCAATTTTGAGGGCCCTGGTTCCCGCCTTACGAGGAGAATGACGAGTCGCGATGGTGCGGGAAGTGATTTGCGGTTCTCCCGTATAGATCTAGCGAAGTTGGGACGAGATGGGAGGGCGAGATGGACCATTGGCCCCGGCAGGAATACCCCAGATTTCATGGTTCAACTTGTCAAACATGAACACATGTGTGGCTTGGCCCTCGGGGCCAGATTCGCGTCGCGAAGGTGAGAGAAGGTGGGGGAGGGGTAGGAGAGTTGCGGCGGTGTGGCGGCTGGCGCGGTCCAACGCCACCCAAAGACGAGGGTGATGCGTCTCTCCTTCGGATGGTGGCTAATGTTTGTCTGATGAATCTGACGGCGGGGCAAAAAGCCAAATCACGAACGAAGGATTGCGTGGTGTTTACGGTTTCTGTCGCTGCGAGAGGGAGGGTGGGTGGCAGTATTTCTCCTCGGAGTCGTTGGGTGAAACGCACCAGGCAGTATGTGCCATGTCGCCCTACTCCCTGTTCGCTCGCGTAGTCACGTACTTCACAGCTTCTTGTCCTTTGGGCTTGGGGATGAAGGCGGAGATGCAGGAGACGCTCCGTGCGGGACCCCGCACTATCGGACGTGGCGGCGCCGATCAATTGTGGGTACATGTTCGGCACCAAGCCCCGCTTTCCTCCGTCAATGTCCGGAGGTTGGAAAGCGTCTCACCGGCGGCAGCATAGTTGGGCTCTTCATTATTGGTACACCAGACAGAAATACGGTGGAGTAGCTGAGAAAGTTGGGGATGGAAAATAAGGGTCTGGTCATGCAGAAAGGCTGATGTAAGGCGCGAACATGGGTGTGCGTTTGCAAGAGGCCAGTAAGCCCGGTTCGAACGGCTTTAAACAGAGTTTCTGGGCGGCTGGCGACGTAATTTTCGGGAATACCATGGATATTTTCAGGGTCTTCTGTGCGCGGCTTTTCTAGGTTGACGGCGGGACCTGTGCTCGAAAACATTGGCCGAGCGCGAGCTTGGTTCAGCCAGGTTCAGCCAGGCGCAGTGGTTCGTAAGCTGTGCGGTTCGGCACCGAGCTGCTTCGAGCGCCTTTTTGAGGGGCATCCTTGATGTCCTGGAAATGTTTGAAGGAAGCGGTCATTGACTGAATCGTACGGCTACAGCACGGGCTCGATAGTCAAACCAAGTCATATCACATATGTGTACGCTGTTACGGTGTTCTCTGAATAGGCATCAGTCAGTTATATCCATCATATCCACAGAGGACGGGAGAGTGCCGGGGGATGTGTGTGATTGGAAGCTGCGCTGAAGAAGGAGTGGAAGACGCCAAGCCTTCTATGCAGCGTTGGTGCTGGCGGGGGTGGATTCTTCCTGGTGGATGTGGTCAGCCGGAAGGAGCCTTGCGAGACCGGTCGGCATGAGCCAAGGGAGACCGGGCATGCTGTGTGTATGCGTGCGACGTACCCGTACCGAAAGGGCACCGGTGATGGTGCATGGTGGCACTGTTCACTGTGGCCAAACTTGGGGATAGGCAACGGCTGTAAAAACTGAAATAGCACCAGACGAATGTATATTCCCTTTTGGGCTTTACGAGCGGTTCATGCCCTTGACTTCAGCCACGGTGGGTGGGCATGGCCGGTGCGTGAACGAACCGCCACAAACCGGAGGGCGTGAGGTTGGGAATAATGGGGGGGGGGGGGGGGGCATGGGGCCAGGATGACATCGGTTTTGCGAGACGCCGAGATGCCGGGAGAAGCTACTTGCTTGCTGCATCTCCGCTCACAAATGACATCATGCCGGATAAGGCCGGTCTCGCTCCAGCTCGCTTCTATTCGCGTCTTGCAGCTTTTGGACACTGCGTCTCTAGACCACCCTGTGCCTTTACTGCTCCCCCCCTGCCATGCCGCAGAAAATACGCAGCACAGAATGAAAAATAAGGTGCGCCAGGCTCGTTCCGAAGCTAAGCCGCACGCAGTCTAGAAGCCGCAGCAGCAACGAAAAGGTTGCGGCAGTCTGTCGAGTAACTACATAAGGTTCGCGAGAATAACAGAGTCGCGGCACCGACAGAAGAAGCGAGGACGGACACTACATATGTACGTACTCTGTACCCGCTTTCCAGGTATTCCCGGGGCGTCTCCGCCCATCGCAGACGCCGGCCTCGACCCTCTGCAGACCACGCGATGATCTCCGGCGTCCCGGGATCAGATGGATAATACACTCACCTACCTGCATACACGCACACACCCAACCACGCCCATACACACACACACACACACACACACACACACACACACACACACACACCGCACACAACACATACAATTAGTTTGTTGCGTATTCCCCGCCAGCTTCACGTTTTGTACGTACCATGATATACAAGCTAAGGTCTTATGTATGTGTGTGCTCAAGTAGGCGTTTGACCGACATCTACCGCCATGTGCCTGACGTGGTGCAACACAGACAGACAGACAGACAAACAGACAGACACATACCATGTACATATACTCACTCAGTCTGAACACAACACAACACAACACGGCCCAGCTGCACCCACACTCGGACGGTCCACCCACTGGGGAGGCCCCGCTGTTCCATACCGTAGACCGGCGCGGCACCGAATACCGAATCCCAAAGATGCAACGGCCCTGACATGGGATGGGGAGCCTCGTTGACATTAACACACTTCCCCATCTGCTTTACTTCTTGATGCTCTCTCCAGTCTCGCCAGATATATAATCCTCCCGTCCACCCACCCTCGCCTCTCAATTCCCGCTAATGCCCTCCACCTCCACGCCCCCTTCTTATCCATCCCACGGATCCATCTTCATCGTTGTTTCCTCTCTACTCTTGACTTGTAATCTGTCATCGTCTTCGTGACTCTTGTTCATCCTTGCCTGACTCACCTCATACTGTCCATCAAAGAGGCAGGCTCATCATACAACCGCTGCAATGGACAGTACATCGCCCGAGATTCCTCCCTACACCATGGCCACCGGCTTCCCGCCCATGGGCCCGAATAACACTGCCTA
The DNA here is from genome assembly GCA_020226115.1 of Colletotrichum viniferum. Lineage (NCBI taxonomy): Eukaryota > Fungi > Ascomycota > Sordariomycetes > Glomerellales > Glomerellaceae > Colletotrichum > Colletotrichum viniferum. Next base: position 1,081,452 of record JAGFBE010000018.1, read on the forward strand.
TGACCTCATTGCCTCTCAGTTCGCAGCTCGTATCGTAAGTCCTCGTTCATCACTCACCCGCTCGTTGAAAACTCATAAAGCTCACGTTTGAACCACAGGGTACGAACGAGAACGGCTACTGCACCCCGACATCACTATGGTCTTGCCCGCCGAGTCCCACATCAAGCATCGACACCAACAAGGCCGGCGACTCCCATGATGAATGCAGCCACTCGTCAACGTCGGAAAGCTCCCTCGACAAGACCGCTCAGAAGAGCCGACGCGCCAACAGATACAAGAACTGCAGCGAGACCGTGCTTTCAGTAAGCGAAACTGACATCGTCCAGTTATTGTGAGACATTCAACTTACACTGTACCTCCAGAAACGACGAGCACAAAACCGGGCTAACCAGCGCGCGTACCGTAAGCGCAAGGAGCAACGCTTGGAGGAGCTCCAGCAGCAGATCGACGATATGCACCAGAAGAACGACGCCCTTTGCTGCGCCTACAGGCTGCTGGCCAATGAGTGCTGCCGCCTCCGCGCCGGCCGGGTGACTGAGCAGTCGTCAACGAACTGGAACAATTCTATGAACGGCGTCAACAACCTGATTCTCGACATGGCCGCGCTTAACGCCTACCGAACCACTAACCCCATCGCGACTTCGAGCCCGGCCACCGAGTCATGTATGGAGTATCCCGGCACTCCCGAACAACTGTGGAGCCCCTACCCGTGAGTGGGTGCGGGATCGGCGCAGCTTTGCAGATAGCGATGGGCCTATGCGGTAATTGTCTTGAGATGAGCAGGATTTTATGATTTATGGTGTTTCTTCGGGTTCCGGTCATTCCCTTTGTCTGGGTGAGCCCCCTGTGGACAATGGTGTTCTCATTTGGGGTTTGCGGCGTTGGACGGAAGAGCGTTATTACTTTTAGCCGTGGAGTATGGTCTTTTCTTTTTTACTTCACCTCTACAAGTTATACCAGCCGGGCGTAGAGTCAGGGCTGACATCTGGCAGCAATGCCACTGACACGAGGTGTATGAACATGAAGAAGCATGCATACTCTGTGTATACAATCAAAATCTGTGAACATTCATTTGGTTTCTTTGCTATGTGACCTGACGATATCTTGTCGAGATGAGAACGTGAGCAAGCCTCATAGCGCCACCTTACTTGCACCATCAACACGCAATTTAGCACTTGGCCACGGGACCTCCTGGGATAGTGTAGCTAGTTGGCTGTACAACCTTGTCAGTGTTCCGCACTCGCAGTGTTCCTCGGTCTGACTCACCACTGGGTAGTAGATGTTGATCAAGATTCCAGGCTCGTTGCCAGTGTACACGCCCCTGTCACCTGTCAGATGCCAGAACTACAAGCCATCCGCACTGAACACTTACGGAAACCTGACCGTCGGAGAAAATTGGCCACTTCCAGAGCCGGTCACTTTGATCTGGGCACATGAGATGTAGAACTGGGCCCCGCCCTTGGCGCTGGCTGAGTGCAGGCCAATCTGTTCGATGCGGAGGAGATACTCTCCAGGGGCTGATATCGTCAAGTCAGTTCCGTTTCCTGCCACAGGCAATCTACAGGAGGACAATACGTACGCGTACATGAGGGAATTTGAAAGTTGAAGGCTGCCTGGTTGGAGGCGGGAAACTTGATCTGTCCGTTGCCCGTCTCCGCGCCGAGCTCCCAGATCTTGGCCCAGGGTCCGCTGCCGTCGTACGTCGTGACGTTGCTGGAGCCTGCGGGTGACAGCCACACAATCACAGGACCATCGTGGTAAATGGACTGGTCCATGGCGAAGCCGACCTGTTTGCTTGTCAACGACAGCTCAAAGTCCTAAATCTCCGTGTTCGGGCCGGCCACTTACGGTGGATCCCGCCGCGACAGTAGCAATCTTGGTGGCTGGTCCAGAGGAGAGACCACCGGCATTACAAACGATGTCTTTGCTCGAGACGTCGGTGATGGGGCTGTTGTGGTTTGTGTTTCTCCGGACGTTGACGTACTCGCCGGTGTTGGTGCCCCCCACCACCAAGCTTGTGAAGCGGTCTAAGAGAGCATATCAATACACGCTGATGAAAGAGAAGACTGATTTCACTGACAGTGAGCCGATGTGAGGCTATATAACGTGGCAAGAGCGCCGAGGATTGGAGTGAGTGATTTCATGTTGAACCAGATGAGTAGCGGCTTTACGAGTCCGTGGCTGGATCGAAATTCTTTCTGAAGAGATGTGCAACAAGCGCGCGACCGCTGGCTTTAAGGGCCGTTAGTTTGCTGTTCGGCGGTATATAGAAGTCTTCCCAAGTCTGGGCTGGTGGGGAGAGTTTCCCTGATCCGGAGGGGCCCATAGACGGACTGAGATCCCGGCACTTGCCTCATTAGTTCAGGAGGGTGTCGAGTCCAGATTGCCGAGACTATGGCAATGCGACTGTGTTGAATATAGCCGGTCATTTCTTCCGTGTCACCAGGATGTTGTGCTCCTTTTGTTGGCACCTGAGGGCACTAACATCGATCTGGTGTATGCCTCTGGGTAGGTCTAGACATCTCGCGACCAAACGTCCGAAGCCGCTAAGATGTTGATATTGCGGCCGTGGTAAGATATGCAACCAAATCCTAGTTCTTGATAAAGACTCTCCGACGATATTGGTATGTCCGAGTTGTCTCGCCCTCACAGGTCACGTCTGGGTCGAGCCATGAACAACTTAGAGAGAAAATGCTTCGCAGCTCATGCCAAGTGACTGTGCATTATTGTGAATTGCATGGGCTACAGATGGCTTAGTCGCCGAATCTTACGTTGGTGTACTCTTCCACATTTCTTTTCAGCTTTGCAACCACTTGAATTTGCATCTTTTTGGATGTTCCAACCTCCAACTCAAAAGCCTAATCACGCACCGAGAGAAAGGAAGATCAACTATGTACAACATAAACCCCAATCTCACGACTTAGCAGTTCCACTGCGAATGATTAGCATCCAAACAAGAATCGAGACTGTTTCACCAGTACTTACCACGCTGCCTCCGGGGACTTCGTAAGAAGTGAAGCCATTGTAGACTGCGAGATTTTGTCAGCAAAGTACGCGCGACATTCGAACAGAGCACACGTACTGTTTGCGGTGTATCCTGGGTCAGTCTCCTTGAAAGCACCGGGGATGCTCAGCGTCGGCGAGAAGGCGCTCGCGCTGCTGCCGGTGACATTGATCTGGGCACAGGAAATGTAGAACTGAGGGATGCCGGCGGGCCAGGGGTTGTGGATGGCCAGCGACTGGATGCGCAGCAGGTACTCGCCGTTGGGAAGACAGGTCGGGATCTTGGCCTCGTATGTTTCTGCTGGGATCAGTGTCAAACTCCTGATGGAAATTGCGGACATGTCTTACGGTACATCGGCCATGTGGCCTGGCCGTTGGAGAAGGTCGGGCCAAAGTCCTTGAACTTGGCCCATTTTCCAGACCCGTCGTAGTCCTGAACGTGAGACGGCGCCTTGGAGAGGAATCTTTCAAACAAATGAGTGCGGGGTCTTCCGGTTGATCTATTCGAAACTCACAGAGAGATCGGGCCCTGGTGGTAGACGGCTGTGTCAAGGGTGAAGGAGAACGAGTCGCCAGGCTTGACCGAGGTGACGGTCGTCTGCGCACCGCTGGCGCCGCCTACATTGCATCTCAAGTCCGTGGAGGCAAGGTCTGGGAATATTTTCGTCAGTCGGGCTGATGCTCTTTGCAAATCGCCTTTTCTCAAACACCGTACCAGTCACCGGGGAGTTGTAGTTGGTGTTCTTGCGAATGTGCTCGAAAACGCCAAATTTGGAAGAGCCCACGCCCAGTTGCTGGAAGATGTAGTGGCCAGACACCTCGGACACGGCCACCGACAAGGCGGCTGCGATGGTAAAGACCTTCATGATGGATGACTTGCAAGTTGTGAGGTGACGAGCTGGAGATTTAGTGGCGGCGGTGGTTGAGCAATCAACAGCTCGGGCGTTGCGAATGCCCAGCTTCATTTATTGTCTTCAGGGCCACTATGGAGCTGGATTGTGACACTCATCACGGTCATCCGCGGGTGTTTTGCACGGAGGCGGCCCGGAGCCCTTGCCTCCACGATGCTACCCCGGAGGAGTTCGTCACGACTTTGAGGGGCTATGACTTGAGAACAACCTGGGTAAACGGGAACGGTGTCGCCCCTTACTTTATGATGGACTCTGTGTCCAGCAAATCACCCATTGCGTCCTAGACTTCCTGGTATGCATGAGGCGAGCTGGTTGGTGTACTTTTCGAGCTGCAATATAAATTGCCCCCGCGGAGTAGTATCCAGCGGCACGGGATCTGAGATTACAGGCAAGAGCTTCGACGTTGTGTTTCCTTCTTCAAAGGATACATCAAGCCTGCATATCAGTGGCTTGTCTGGATTTCCAACCAGGACGACAACCAATCGGCTGGTCCACACAGTCATGGCCGATGTTTCCATCGCCAAGGGGAGTCGGACCGGCTGTTTAGACCCGAAGATTGACCGTTGTTAATGGAAAAAGGGGGCATGACATGTTTCATGAAAGTGGATTGGCTGCAGTAGTTTGGATGCGAACAAGGACCGTAGTCGATAGGATCTCCCGGCAGAAGTCGCGCATACAAGGAGTAATAGCCGATTCGCCGGAAGAGACGCACATCCATGTTGCCAATCTACTTTAAATTAAGCTTGTCACAAGAAATATGGCATTTGTCACACGATTGCGGACGGCATGGCTCTGTTTTGGCGACATCCATACATGAGACGAAGGTTCGGAGCTTGTGCCTCCGATTCGAAGCGGCACGGCAACGGGATCGACACACATCACTGCCGGTACCGCGAAAATATTGCGTGGCACGAACAAACATCATCCGGAACCAGAAAGGGGTCATGTTAGCTCAAGAGGCGCATGGTTCTCTCGCGGGCATTGCATAACTCTATTCTCCATGCTTACCCGGGCCCAACTGGGCCAGTGGGTGTCTACCATTGCAATGAGAGAGGGTAGTCAAGTGGCCATGGACGTAAGCATGGGATGCCAAAAACTTCGAAAGGATGGAGTTGGGTATATGAGATCCATGTTTAACGCCTCCTGCCACAGCCCACTACTAGCATATCATAAAAAGGAAGTGTTCAAGACTCCCTTCCCACAGGATCGCTTTCCCATAAGCCGCGATACTATTGCGTAAATCCACTAGGAGACATGCCAGGGTTCAAGAGAGACCAGTATGTCGTATCGACGCCTTGGAACGCCCAATCGCCAACCTCGGCCGTTATACCCGGACATTGCCATCCCAGGCAGTCGGCGTTGAATCCGGTGTATATGTCTCCGTGAGTGGTGTTGAATTCCTGGCCGAGAAGAGCATCCACAGACGCCATGGACGGGGTTTCTTGGTTTGGCGGGAATGAAGGCGGCGAAACCGTAGTGGTGTTGGACGGCGTTGGGAGCTGGGAGTGGCTTAGATCCACCAAATGAGACTGGGCGTTTTGGTCCGAAGAGTTCTTGATGTTGATTGTTCCAAGATAGGGAATGCTCAGTTTGAGATTCCACTCCTCGCCCGTCTCCGTGGTTAGGCAGTTCCTACAGCAATCGATGATGGGCAGAAGCTGCTTGATTATCCCGGCACTCTCCCCCGAGAGCTTATCGTCATTTAAGTCGGCCAGCTCTTCCATCTTCTCCATGACGGTCTGTGCCAGCGCCCTGTCTTCATCGCGTTGCAGCGCCCACTCATCGTCTCTGACTCCGGGCGGGCGGCTCAGATGACCTAGCAAGAGTGTCATGGCCGCCATTAGAGAGGAATAATCGATGTGTCGACAGGAGAAGGCGGCATCGTTCGCCGTGCGGAATACCACACAGCGCTTGAGCACTGCCCGGCTCGACTCTAGGCATACTTGCTTACTGTAGTCGAAGCGGTTGTTCGTCGGGTTGCGGAGCATGTAAGGCAGGTGGAGCAGGATGAGCAGGCTGTGGTGGTGAATCTGCAGCATCAGGTGGGACATGACTGTCATCTGCGTCTCCGGGTCTGCGAAGGTCGACATTGGGGGCATCTCCCACCATCCTGCGCCCATGGTCTTCGCCGCATGCTCAAGCTCGCAGTCGATGGACTGCGTCATGGCGTACCCCTCGCTGGTGGACGCATGGTTCCTGTCAATGATGCGGAGGCAGACGGCCGTGTAACGTTTCTCCAGCTTCTCCATGGGTGTGTCGTTACCCGTGTAAGTTTCACACATGAAGCTGTTGTCTTGTGTGCCGGCAGGCAGTCCAAGCAGCAGAGACAAGTAGCGATCGCAGAAGTTGATTCGGTACCAGAGTTGGTGCGACGAGGGTATCATTACCGGGTTGGTGGTGGGGTCACAAGACTTTAGCGGCCGACCGCCGTTCCGCTCGATGCCGATTAATTGTGCGAGGCTCAGGGCTCGTCTCATCGCCAGCCATGCTTTGCGCAGGTTGCCCGAGTTGATGAGGTAGAAGCCCTGCAAGATGAGGCACTCGAGACCCTCTACGGAGCCGACGAGGTCGTCATTGGAGGTAACCTGGCTTGCGACTGCACTCCATTCGGCCATGGTGTCCTGGATGGAATCCTTGAGGGAGAGCCGAGAGGCGTCAAAGCATGGCGGTAACTGCTGGAGACAGATGGTCAACTGAAGAAGGCGCTTGGCTAATATGGCTGGGTGTTTGGTGATGTCGGGCATGGTTGAGAGGGATGCTAGCGACGGCGACTTGTTGTCGGCTATGTCTTGGTTGGAGTAGAACAAGATCAAGACGAATATCGGACCCCTGCTCGATTCGATGATTGTCCTGGCGTCCTGGACTGACGGGAACATGGAATATAGTTCCTTGCATATTTTCTCATGTTTTTGGGTGGGCTGAGATGATTCTGATGTCGGCTTAGAAGGGGTTGGTTGTTGAAGCTGAGGCGCGACAGAAGCACTCTGGGTCGTCTGGACACGGCTGTCCGGGGTGTACAGAGACTCTGAAGTACGGGGAGACGTGTGCGAGGTGGCCGGCGTGATGACCTTTTCGGAGGCTAATTCAGGGCCTATCTTGTCGGCCAGCTTGACCATCAACTCCTCAAGGCGGCCGAGACGCTGGGCCAAGCCGGGCTCGGGAGGACCAGACGGCTCATCGTCGATGAATTCCTGGCTGACGCAGGTGGTCCCCCGGGTCTTGCAGCCGGCGCAGGTTTGCTCTTCGTCAGAGGCAAACTCGCACCTGATCTTTCTCTTCCTGCCTGAATGGCATGTCAGCGGGCCATGCCATGTTCACATCCGCCATGTCCGAAACCCATATTCTGGGGTCTGAACCGGTGTTCGGGTCTCGGGACGGCGGGGTTGTTTCTCGGACGGACGAACTCACACTGCCAGCAGCTGCGTGTCCCCTTGCGGACCTTTCTCTTCTTGGAGGGGCGCTCGTCCATGGTGTTAATACGATGGTGGGTTCACTAACACGGTAAAGGGTCGCAGCATCAAGTGAGTGCTGTGTCAGACGGCTTGTGGCGGGTGATCTGGTGAAAGCTGGTCAAAGTTGTGCAGCCAGGCGAATTGGCTGAAGCCAGCCATGAAAAGAGCCCTTCGCACAGAGAATTGCATCACCGCACCTCCCCCGGCGTCAGCTCCTGTCTCATTGCTATCGTGATGTTGTTCATCTGCTTACGGATATTTCGTCCGGTCGGAGGCCGAAGCGGACGAAGCGAGACCAGCAGGGAGAAAGAAATGCCCCCGGACGGACGAATGATGCCCGAGTCATTTGCGGCAGGCCAATCAAAGCCAGACGCTTTCCGCTTTTGATACAAGCGCCCAAATGTAATTGGTTAGTGTTTCTTGGCTGATAAGTACGTACTGAAAACCACTTCACGCAGGCTGCATTCCTGGCGTTTAGCCATGCATTTGCATCTCACCCGTCGAGCATCCTTCGCGCCGTCTGCTCTCTGAAATCGGACCACATTCGTATTTGATTACTAACTTCAGGAGCATTCTCACGATTCTTGAGACGTTACGGGATACGTACTGCACATACCCGGGCCACTCCAGTCCCCTCCCTGTAAGAAGGCAAAGCACGCCTTCACAAGCGTTCCTGCCCCGGGCCCGTCTCCGACTTTGACCCCGCACCGCTTCCGCTTCCGCTCCCGCTTCCGCTTCCGCTTCCGCTTCCGCTTCCGCTTCCGCCTCCGCCCCGATCAAAGCCCGGGTTTGCGCCGGAGGAAAGCACGGAGGAAAGCACGGCCCTTGATGCAAGCTCTGCCTTGCCGTGCCGCGCCGTGCCGCCCTCCGCCATCCCGCATTCCATCCGCATCGGTCCACGGTCCATGAGGAGGTGCTTGCCATGACGCCGCCGCCCGAGTACAAGTTTGTCAACTTCGGCGCCGACGAGGGAGAATTCCAGCCGGCAAACAAATCCGTCCGAAGCCATGCTATCAGGACGGCCATCCAGAAGGGTGCCTCTGAGCTGTATACCAATACGGCTCTGATATCTCAGGACATTATCAAGCGCAAAGCGCAGTTGAAGGGCCGCTTCAGACTGCCTGCGACTCCTGCGAAACCTACCTCCGCCAGGCAAAGCTCCAGGGGCAAGCCAAGACAAGCTACAACACCCCTTTCCACCAATGCATCACGGACGACCCCTCTTCAGTCGTTGCAGAACTCACTTGAGTCCGTGGCGCAGGCTTCTTTGCCTCCTTGGGTCCAGCGACTGGGTAGTGATAACGCAGACCCCTTCAACACGCTGCCCATCCCGAGCAATTCCTCGGTGGATTCTCTGGTCAGATACTGTAAGACGAACCTCCGCGTTAGGTTTGAACGTCCAAACCATCTACGAATGCTAGACGCTGACCCCACAGTCATCACCAGGTTCAACCTCAATTCGACCACGATTGACCAGCAGAGGCCGTGGTTCCCCTACGCCATGCAGAGTGCTCTCATCATGCGCGTCACGCTCGCTCTGGCGGCCGAGTTCTTGACGGCGACGATGCCCTCGCTTGATCCGAAGCTCCAGCGCGAAGGATACCAACAGAAAGGAGAGGCCATGCGCATCCTCAGGACTCGGCTGGAGTCTCGCGAGTCTGCCAAGAGCGCCAGCGACGACCTGTCCGTACTCGCCGGCGTGGCCATGCTGGGAAGCGTCGAAGTCAGTGTACCTCTCTTGGTTCTCGGAACATGCCTCCAACACACTCCAAAACTCTGACACACACTTTCAGGCATTCCAAGGCCATTTTGCAGCAGCAGAGGTACACCTGACCGGACTCCATTCCATGATGGAGGCCCGAGGCGGGCCAGACACGATCAAACACGACTACATCCTCTGCCGTTGCATCAACTGGTAGGGCTCTCCACCTTTTCCCCAGACTCCTCCCCATCAATTTGACTCTTGCTCACCAAACCATCGTCAGGATTGACATCCAAGTGGCATCCGGTCTGGGGAGGATTCCGAAATTTCCCATGTTCCATACCCTCGACCAGGTCTCTCTGCCATCGTCAGTCGTGAATCGCGCAATGACACCTTCCTTGCGTCACCTGGACAGGCTCGGAGGCCACAATCCCGACGAGAGCAATGAACCACGTAAGATTTTCGTGAGTCTGAGGCAAGCAATCTGCTCGCAGGCGGGGGCCGTGTCAGCAGACGACATCAGAATCGTCATGAACACCGCAGACAGCTCGATCCTGCACTTCCTGTACGTGGAGCGTCGAACAGCGACACCTGTCCAGAAGCGATTCCTCGTCTTGGTCGCGGCGGCTCACGTCTTTCTGTACGTCGTCCTGCGAGAGATCCCGACAACCGGGCACATGATCCGGCCCTTGGTGGCGCGCATGCGGGCCGCGCTGGACGACGCAGACTCCATCGCACTCATCTGGGTCTCCCACGACGCCGCCCTGCTCTGGATCCTCTTCGTCGGCATCGTCGGGTCCGGAACAACAGAGGACCGCCAGTGGTTCGCTTCGAGATTGCACAGGGTTCTGGACAGAGCCGGCGACGTGTTGCCCCCAGAGCGATGTAACCGCGAAACCTTACAGCAGATGCTCGCGGGATTTCTTTGGCGGGACGAGCGATGTCTGCCGGTCCTGGAGGAAATCTGGGGGAGTCACACGCAGCAACGGAGTACCCGTACCCGTTCGGCGGTCAAATAACGACAACGAGATTAGTTGAAGCTGCCGTGGGATCGGAGCGTGTTGGCCTCGAGGACCATGTCAAGACACGGCGTCCCGCATGTCGGCGAAGAAACGACCGGTATGACCCGTATTGCAGCAATATCGGCGGTTGATGCGTTCGTCCTGTCGGCGGGAGGGTGAGGGTGGCACGACTCAGTCGCCGCAGGCAACGGGGACGGCTCGGACGAGTGCGTTGGATTGCTGACAATATGGAGAAATTGAAAACACTTGGGCGCTCAAAATTGCCCTTTTTGCATCCAACTGGCCTCATCCCCGCATATTTTACCCCGGATTCCATCACACAATTGCAATTGCCAATGGCTTCGTCCCAGCCCCTCTCATCCATCCATTCCTCTGCTCCTCTCTCAACAAGCCCCCCATGCCCATGTCCATGGACCAGCCCCCCCCCCCCCCCCTTTCCCCTGCTTGCCTGCCTGGCCCCTTGTTTCTCTTTTGCGAGCCCCCCTGCTGAGTTGCAGAGGAGCGAAGAAAAGGCCGGCGCAAACCGCGTCCGAGCCATTCGCACACTGTTTGTGCAAGGTGAAGGACAAGCACAAGCATGCTCGGTTTCGCCGCACGTCGGCCGAGTGTCTGCAACGCGCGCGCAAACCTTCGGGTCCGCTAGAGACGCAGGCCATCAAATGTCGGTTTGCCCGTGGCGGGCCCGTCGAGCTATCTTTGACTGGTGTTCTTAATTGAAACTCATTTGTGGAAACAAGCCTTATCAGTGATCACTGCTGACAGTTGGTTGAAGGAATCAAGACTCGAATCATTTTTCATCTTGAAACCGGCTTTACCGTGTTGCTTGCTACCGCGTCGTCGCATGTCGGTCAATTCGGCGAATATTTCTCTCGTTAATGAAGGCCCCAACGAGGCCCGAAACCATTATCTCTGCGGTTGGTCATGGGAACATGTCAGATTATTCACGCCAGAACACGGCTGGCCACTCACGTTGTCCCAAGAGCAGATGAGATGAGAAAAAACAAATACCAAGAGAAAAGAAAAAGAAAAAAAAGGGTCTGCGCCAGTTCCGCCCTGAGTTCATGGCTCTTGGTCGTCGACATGGGTGTTCCCAAAGTCCCCGTCGCGTGAGAGATGTCATTCTCGCGTCGCCAACAGCGCAGAGAAGTGAGATTTGTGCAGGGGGCAGCCCGCGTCGTCACGGCAGTCGGCCACTCACGTTGCAGGGAACGACGTCGGAGGCGTCGACAAGCCTTTTCCGCCGTCGAGTCGATCTTCTAGAAGCCTTCCTAATGCACGACTCTGTGCGACGGTGTGAGTGGGCACCGGCCAGGATGACGACTCGAGCACGTCGGGATTCTACGGGACCATCACCCGCGCTATTACGTTTGCCTTTGCAGCCGGCTGCGGGTATGCGGCATTGCTCCCACGAGCGGCATAGCGCATTCAGGAACACTGCAAAAACGGACAGACGGGCGTGACGGGCAGCCTTGAAAGGACTTTTCTCGCCAAGGCTAGCCGCGGCTCATGCCACCATGCCGCTCCCCCCCTTGCTCGGCAATCGCCAACTTGGCTTTGCTTCCCGTCTGAAGAGATTGAGCCTCACACTCTTGGCCCAACGTCTGATGGCTGCTGTCCATAGCTCTGCAGAGTGTGCGTCACTCACACATCAGTCTGGGTTTCGAAGCAGAACCAGGCGGACTGAGCGAGCGCAGAGTTTCTCCCGTCTGGACGGGCAATAACACGCATGCCTGACGATACGCAGTACTATGTACACCCATCCGCAATCCCAGTTATGCCAGCTCTTCCCAGCGCCACCGGTCGTATTTCGGGGCTGGTCGTGGGTATGGACTGACTCAAGGGGCAAGGTGAGGCCACTCTGCGGCTCTTCTGCTGGGTCCATTAGGTAAAGCAGAGGTCACAAAATCCACTCTATTACCATGTCCAAACTTTTCGAATTGCCTCGGTCCCGCAGTGCCTCGCAGGCCCTCGCGAGCAGACCTGGTTTCTTTGACAAATGGCCAGCGCAAAGAGCACCAGCATCGTGGTTCTGGCCGTTGCTTCTCCAGGGAAACTCGGGACGCCTTCAACAGTGCGTCTGGAATTTCAGGGACGCTGGTCGATTTCGCGGGGAAAGTCTGCAACGGTCTATTCCCCCGCAAAACCAAGACGCACGGAATCACAGAGGCGACGGGGATGGTGGGATGGGACGAGCTTGCTGTGATATCAATCATGACCCGGGCTGACGAACCTCCATAAACCCATCCCTTGCCCTGCAATTGCCATCGCGCCCACTCACATTCGTCCGTTGCCGGTGTCACCGCTCCAAGATCGCGGGGGGGCCAGAGATAAGGACCCTTGTTCAACAAGTCCATGTTCATTGATTGCATGGAAGTGGAAGGGGAAGAGTCTCCTCCAACTTGGAGTTGTCCTCTCAGAGTAGTCGAGACGGCGGCGGGAAGGGCGAGGCTTCCATCGAGCCCTCCTCTCCTCTCCTCTCCTCTGCTCTGTTGTCCCATCTTGTCCCATCTCCTCTCCTCGGCCTGACTCCGGGGTCGGTGCTCTGGCTCTGGCTCATGCTCCGCCTCTTGCCACCATATATCCTCCTCCCACCTTCCCATCTTTTTGGAGTTGTTTTCTTCTCTCTCCTTCTTCAGTCCAACCAGGCACTCGACAGTCTCTCTCTCTCTCTCTCTCTCTCTCTTCGGTCCTTCCAGACTCTTCAACTGCCGTTCGCGACCAGCTCAACCCGGTCTCTCCTCTCTTCTCTCGCCAGAGTCCAGAGCACGCGCCTGTGTAGGTCTGTCCAGTCTACTCGCCACCACCAAGTCGGTCCGTTTCTCTCCACACCAACGACACCAGCCATCTCGTGTGTGAAAACTCGTGCGCCCTACTAGGCCCCACGGAGCATATCCATCCATCCAGCCATCCATTGCACAACGGTCCAAAATACCAACATCACCAACACCAACAGCAATGGATCACGACCAGATCAACAACCAGTCCCGCGGCGCTGAGGGCAAGGACACCAAGGCGGACGGCGCCGCTGTCGCCCCCCAGTTCTCCCGCGATGCCGTCTTCCCCGGAGAGGTCGTCGGCGAGGTCACCGACCTCAACCGCCAGGACCTGGAGAAGCAGAAGGCCGCCCAGGGCAGCGCCCACTTCCACCGCCTCGGCTGGAAGCGTCTCACCGTCGTCCTCATTGTCGAGGCCATCGCCCTCGGCAGTCTCAGTCTCCCCGCCGCCTTCGCTACCCTCGGCATGGTTCCTGGCGTCATCCTCTGCATCAGTCTCGGTCTCATCGCCATCTACACCAGTGACGTCGTCGGTCAGGTCAAGCTCAAGTTCCCCCACGTTTCACACTACGCCGACGCCGGCCAGCTCATGATGGGCCGCTTCGGCTACGAACTCGTCGGTGCCATGTTCGCCCTGCAGTTGACTTTCCTGGTTAGCTCCCACACCCTCACCGGCGCCATTGCTTTTGGCAACATCACCGACAACGGCGCCTGCTCCATCGTCTTCGCCGTCGTCTCCGCCATCATTCTGCTGATCCTCGCCATCCCTCCCTCCTTCGCCGAGGTTGCCATCCTGGGATACATCGACTTCGTCTCCATCATCTTGGCCATTGGTATCACCATGATTGCCACCGGCATCAACAAGGGCTCCATCACCACTGCTCCCTGGTCCGCGTGGCCCCAGGACGGTCTCACCTTTGCCGAGGCCTTCATTGCCATCACCAACATTGTGTTCGCCTACAGCTTTGCCATTTGCCAGTTCTCCTTCATGGACGAGATGCACACTCCCTCTGACTACAAGAAGTCCATCTGGGCCCTCGGTCTCATTGAGATCTTCATCTACACCCTCACCGGTGCCGTCATCTACGCCTTTGTCGGCCAGGAGGTCCAGTCCCCCGCTCTCCTGTCCGCTGGCCACACCATCTCCAAGGTCGCCTTCGGCGTTGGTCTGCCCGTCATCTTCATTTCGGGATCCATCAACACCACGGTCGTCGGTCGCTACATCCACGGCCGCATGTACAAGGACTCCATCATCCGCTTCATCAACACCAAGATGGGCTGGATCACCTGGCTTACTCTCATCACCGTCATCACCGTCCTTGCCTTCATCATTGCCGAGGCCATCCCCTTCTTCTCCGAGCTCCTGTCCATCAGCTCTTCCCTCTTCATCTCTGGCTTCACCTTCTACTTCCCTGCCATGATGTGGTTCATGCTCATCCGTGAGGGCTCTCCTTTCGCCACCCACAACCTGTGGAAGACCGCCCTGAACGGTCTGTGCTTCGTCATTGGCATGATTGTTCTCGTCTGCGGCACATACGCCAGTATTGTTGAGATTGTAAGTTTGGACCGCTCATCGCTCTTGGTCACAGTCCACACGCTAACCCGCTCTACAGGCGCTCAAGTTCAGAACCGGCGCCATCAGCAGCCCCTTCACCTGCGCTGCCCTTGCTTAGAGCAAAACAAAAGTCTTTCAAGTTTCAATAGATAATACAAATACCCCCTGTTTATTACTGCAAGCTATTGTCTTCTCCATGTGATGCATCGTGACTTTTTGGGCCGATCTACACCTGCTGCCGAAGGCTGTGAGAATAATGTCAAAGTAGTTTTCGCCAACCTCTAGTTGCGTCGTATGGTAGCTCGAACGTCGACAGGTTCTGGCAAGTTGCAACTCAATAGGTAAGCCCGGGCGATGCAGTGTATTCGTACGGCGGAAGATAATTACCTGGAGGTTGCAATGCCGGCCCGGAACAGCGGGGCTCTGTCTGTACTGCGTAGCAGTGCCGAGCGCTAACCTGAACCGTGCCCCGGATGAATATGGATGCCCTGCCCGCCCAACTGGACCCCTGTACTCACCTGGACTGTCAGCTGTCACCGCCAGGCCAAGACAGGCCCAATCACCCCGCAACCAGCCCAAAATTCGATGCCCCCGTCCAAAAGTAAACAAACCCATCACCGCCGCAAGTCTCACCTCAACAACCGTTCGTTCAGGAATCGACTCTCCACGTGCAACCGCTGCCGCCCCGCCCCCCTCACTCGCTCGCCGACCGACATCATTTACAATGGGTTCCGACGACAAGGTCGACAAGTCCAAGGTGCACAAGCTCGCCCTCAAGGGCAGCGCGAAGCTCGTCGCCGAGTTCGTGAGTAACCCCTCGTCGCATCCCCTTGGGCCGGCCACCTCCCCCTTGATTGCATCATGCGCAGAACATTATACTGATCAGGCTTTTGCTGAGTAGTTTCAATATTCGATACACACCATTCTGTACGAACTGCCAACCTCCCTCTGGAGTTCCCGATTACGCTCAGCACGATCTAACCCCGCTCCCAGTTTCCAACGAGGTGTCTATCCTGCGGAGGACTTCTCTGCGTAAGCCAAACCCCCTCCTGGCGCATCCTGGATCTTGTGCATTGGTTTCGTTGTTAGTTGCTGACCTCCTTGTGCTTCGTCCAGCGTCAAGAAATATGGCCTCAACATGCTAGGTTCGAGACACCCTCCCATCCCGTCGATCGATCGAAAGCGTTACAGCTTGCTCTAACACACAACTGCAGTATCGTCGGACGACCAGGTCAGGGCATACATCAAGAAGATCATGGGCCAGCTGGACCGCTGGATGCTTCGCGGAAAGATCTCCAAGCTCGTAATCGTCATCACCGACAAGGACACGGGCGAGCACGTCGAGCGCTGGCAGTTTGACGTGCAAATCTTTGGCAAGTCAAAGTCAAAGTCAAAGTCGAGCTCGAAAGCGGCAGACCAGGAGAACGTCGCACCCGGCGGCGCGTCGGCGGCGGCCGAGGCCGCGCCCGACAAGACGGAAAAGGAGATCCAGGACGAGATCGCCGCCATCTTCCGCCAGATCACCGCCTCCGTCACCTTCCTCCCCCAGCTCGCCGGCGACTGCACCTTCAACGTGCTCGTCTACGCCGACGCCGACAGCGAGGTGCCCGTCGAGTGGGGCGACAGCGACGCAAAGGAGATTGAGAACGGCGAACGCGTCCAGCTGCGTGGTTTCAGCACCAGCAACCACCGCGTCGATACCCTCGTCAGCTACCGTCTGGCCGAGTGAGCCGGCTTCTCTCTCTCTCTCTCTCTCTCTCTCTCTCTCTCCCACCCCTTATGTCGGGCGCCCCCTTACGTCGTTGCCGTGTACTATTACGATGGAGCTACAGAGATGAATGTACGATGATGGAGTGCGGAATCTGATGCCACATCCCCCCCCCCGAAATTCTGGGCTGGGGGAGGCATCAACATGTTAAAGGCGTCTTGGCGTTGGAGGTCACTGAACATATTCGGAACACCCCGAGTCTGAATCTGTGATGAGCACTATCTTTGGCCGTCACCAGTAATGAAGAAACTATAATTTGTCTGCTTTCTTGTGCCCCTCTACCGGGGTCTGTCTTGTATGTGTATTCTCCTCTTCCACGCCACACATGACTGCTTCCCTCCATCTCCCGCCATGCAACCAACCATGCTTCTTCCCTTGATCATTGATACACGCAACTTCGACATGCCATTCGTATGCCCAGGACAACCGCCTTTGTCCGTTTTCGTCGTTGTGCCGCAACCCAAACGCCATTGAAGAAGTACACGTAGGTAAACTTCCTCGTCTCCTCAATCCCCGCCGCTTCAACAACCTTACTGGCAGTGAAGAGAGTTCCTAGACTCGCTTGAAGAAGTACACGTAGGCAAACTTTCTCATCTCCTCAATCTCTGCCGCTTCAACAACTTTCTCGTCGTTGAAGAGGACCCAAGCCGGGTGGCCGTCTACCTGCTTGCGAATGAAGGCTACATAGTGACTAGTTTGATTGTTAGCTTATTTTCACAACCACAACTCCGAAAGAGAAAGACCTACCCAGCATGGATGCTTGTGCCCTTGTGGCAGGAGATGGACTGGAGCTGGTACTTGGCAGGGGTGGCAGCACTTCCCGCCTCCGGCTTGGGTGCAGCAGAGTCGGATGCTGCCGCAGGCGCCTCTTCGTCGTCAAAGACTCCTTGATCGTCAGGGTGGCTGAAGAGCCACTCGACAGCTCGCTCAACATCACCGCTGGTCTCCCGCAGCGCCTTCTTCGCCTGTGGCACGGAGAAGCCCATGGCCCCGAGCATCTCAATCTTTTCGGGATCCGCCGCACCACCCTTGGCGCCTGCACCACCGCTAGGAACCAGAGGCTCATCAATGTCCGGGTCTTCCATGTGCGCAAAGAGCCACTCCATGGCGGCGTTGGCGTCGGAGTTGCCAGTGGCGTGGAGGGCGCGATCGCATCTGTTGCGGCCGAAGCCCATGGCTTCA
Source organism: Colletotrichum viniferum (assembly GCA_020226115.1). Taxonomy (NCBI): domain Eukaryota; kingdom Fungi; phylum Ascomycota; class Sordariomycetes; order Glomerellales; family Glomerellaceae; genus Colletotrichum; species Colletotrichum viniferum. The sequence goes on from JAGFBE010000018.1 coordinate 1,098,821, forward strand.
AGCTGGCTGGAGGCCTCAGGGTTGGCGACGAACGCAGGGGCACTTTCCTCGACATCATCCGGAAGAGTCTCTTCCGATGGCTGGAGACCCTTGGAGAGGTAGTCGTCGAGGAGGAAGGGCTCATCGGGAACGATGACAGGGACGTCGATCTTGACCGGAACCCAGTTGATGACAGCCATCTTCCTAGCGTTGACGACAAGGTTCTCAGGCAGCGTCTTGAACAGAGATCGCTTGGTGTAACCGTCCTTGCTTCCACATGCAGAACATGTCAACTCCACAACCTCTTCGGCGGTGAAATTATCCAGACACTCTCCGAGCGTGACTGGCTTGTACGCATCGGGTTTCGCCTCGGCACCCTCCTCGGCGGGGAGCTTCTCCAATGGGACGTCGATGAAGATGTTGTCTTGCTCATTAGTCGAGTACCTGACCTTCTTGCATCCAAGGCATTGCAACCTCTGCTCAAGAACGAAGCGGAAAGGTTGGGTCGGGTCTCCAAGGTCGGGAGGATGCGGGGAACGAGTGATAAGCTTGAAAATGTGCTGCAACAGCTCAAAGGCGTCCTGTTGGCGCATGGTCGAGAACTCGGCATGACCTCTGCCGATCAAGTGCTTCAACATGGCGGGTGCCAGGCCCTTCTGCGTTGGGAGATCGGGGGACTGATCAGATGGGACAGCATCGGAATCGGGTCTCGAGTAGCGGCCTGAAATCAGGCCGTCTGCCATCTTGCGAAGCTGGGTCTCCAGATCCTCCGCAGGGTCATGGACAACGGGAAGGTCGCGGGCAGGCAAGAAGTAGCGGTTCTTGAAGGCGGGGGTATCAAAAAGACACTGGACGATGCTGGCAAGGTAGCAGCTGTTACCGAGGTTCTTGAGGCCAGTCAAGCCGGCGCCAAAGAGAGGCTTCAACTCCTTTCCGTCCTCAGTAGTCATGCTGAAGTCCCAGCGCAAGTTCTGCTCAATCTGCATCTCCGTCAAGCTCTTCTCCGTCTTCTGTCGATCGGCCAAGATGATTCCCCAGTGGCCCAGATGCTGGCCAAGGTCTCCGTCAATTCTCTCCTCATCGCACTTGTAACAGTAGACGTCTGCAGTTCCCTCGGGGGTAATGGATCCCAGCTTGACAGCGACACCATGTCCAGACTCGGTCGAGTGTGCGAGGGCGTGGGAGTTACCATCGACACCGCCCATTTGCTTGCGGCCGCAGCCCAGATTCCCGCACTCCAGGCAGAGCCAAAGGTTCTCGTGCAAGTCGCAGGCCGAGCAGTGTCCAAGATCGCCGGATTGAATGGTTCGGGGCTCCGACTGCTGCATAAGCAAGATGTGCTCGCAGCTGGTCAGCTCCTGCTCCCAAGCCTTGACCTCCTCCTTGCGGGAAAAGGTGTTGGCCTTCATAATTCCATCGACGACATTTGCAAGCTTGTCACTTGTCTTGTCAAGCTCTTGGTTGCACTCGAGGCACTTGACGGTGGTTGTGGTGTCGAATCGGTCTTCTTCGGTCTCGGCGGCGATAGCCAGCTTCGACATCTTGAGCGGAGGCTCATCTCGGACGACGACTTTGCGGGTGCGGCGAATATTCAGCACGAGAGGGTGCTCCCATAGCTGTCGGTGAAGCTGGGCGTGGCTGCGATCACCAGCACAACCGCCGTTGAAGCACTGGAGGCAGACATCAACGCCGGCGGGATCGTCCTGGACACAACAAGTCAGCAAATGAAGGTCGAGGGAGGCTTAGAGAAGTGCTTACACGGGAGTCGAAGCACTGGGTGCAGTCCTCTCGGTAGACAGATTGGATGGGCGTCGGCGGCTGCAGAGCTGCAAGATGTCAGCTGGGTGAAGCTTCGCATGGGCAGGGGAGATGTCTGTAAGCCTCGGGGAACACAAACTTGGGGCTATGGTCTCCAGATGAGGGCACGCCATGGTGGAAGCTGGTGTTGCTTATTCTCGTTCAGAGAAAGCGGTCAGTGAGCTTCGGAATGTTGCTGTGGTGGGTGAGGGTTGAAAGTTGTGTTGACTTTTGAATGCGCCCTGGCTGTCTTGTGGAAAAGGCAAACAGGCAGGTGCAGAAGAGGCGTCAAAGCGCAACCTTGAAAGGAAGGAAGCTGAGTTGAGAAGGCGCAAGGCAGGCACGCAGGTTCCTGAGCAAAGCAAGTCAGAGCAAACAACCGATAAGCTCAAGCTCTTGCAGGAAAATAGTGGTAAGGTGAGGTACCTAAGGAAGGTAAGGTAGTGGCCGTTGTGGTGGTGCACCCAGCTCAGTCTTGGTGGGCTGTATTGGTTGTGGTTGGGTTGGTGCTGGTGCTGGTGCTGCCCCGCGGCGGGGACCCGGTCACGGCACCACAAGGCAACACTGAACCTCTCTACTGCGGTACTGCTGCGCGCGGGAGAGCTTGAGCTTAGGTAAGGACAGGCTGCCTGGAGCTGAACGATTACGTAGTGGAGTGGGGCTGTCGCAGTGGTTAATTGCATTGCGCTGTCTACGTGCATGACAGCTGCTTAATTGCGCGTGGATGAGTCAAGATGCTGTCTTTGATGCAACACCGACTTTTCAGTGGAGATTATGCACCGAAACGACTTTCCCCGGACTTAAGAACAGAGGACAGAAAAAATGAAGAACAAAAAAGCGGACACGGGACCCTGCCTAGTGCCTACCGCCGACCGGCCGGTGATTGAATCTGGAGTACGTAAGACCAGCGACGACGGAGGTGCAGGACGTATCTAATCAGATCCAATCTCTTTCGTTGACGAGGACAATGACAAATTATTGCCGCCCCGTCGGATGCTCCACCGCAGCTGCGAATCCCGCCCAGCCAGCTGGTAGGGACAGAGGGGAGGCCTGGCGCGGGCTGTCAGTCTGTCAGAAGACGGGGATACGCTCCGGTGCCGTGCGGTACGTACTCTCCCCGTCGCTGAGCCGAGGAAACGTGCCTTATCACAGCCAATGAGACGACGTCTGACGAATCAAGTGGAGGCGGTCGAGTTTTTGTCTTCTCCGAGGCGCCGAGCCTAGTGAGCTCTCCATGACTTAATGCATGGTCATTGAAAGCTCTGATTGGCGGCTGGCACCTGCTACCACCGAGATCGCCATCGTTCTCCGTCACAAGTCCCGCATCCGCAGTGTGTGAGTGCCAGATTCTGGAGCCCGTCCCAGCGCCCGCTAAGTGAACTGCGACGGTGCCACTCCCACTCCCACTCCCACTCCCACTGCCAGTGCCAGTGCCAGCGCCAGCTCTCTCCATTTTATTCTTTTGACCCGAATCTTCGCCTCCTCTTTCTGCCCTCCGCTAAACCCTCAGCTGCCGAGTGCCCTTCTGCCTCAACAAATTTCTTATTTCGCCCTCCTCTTGTCGCCAACACCATCGACAATCACATTTGATACCCTCAATCGATTCTGCGACTTCAAACACACCTGCGACGATTCCCTAAGCTCGATATCTACCCGCACACAGCCAACCGAAAAAAGACCCCGACGACGAAAATACCCTTCACGATGTTCTCCAGGTCCCTCCGTGTCGCCTCCCGCGCGATCCTCACCACCTCTGTCCGCCCCTCCGCCGCTCCCGCCCGCCAGCTTGCACCTGCTGTTGCCGTCGGCGCGACGAGGGCATACCACGAGAAGGTGCTGGACCAGTATGTGACCCCGGATATCACGTTTGGAAGACGAAGAGTACTGATGTCTGCGAAACAGCTACTCCCGCCCCCGCAATGTCGGTTCCATGCCCAAGGGCGACAAGGACGTCGGCCAGGGCCTCGTCGGCGCTCCCGCCTGCGGTGACGTTATGAAGTAAGACGACTCCCGCCAAGAACATCCCCAATATCATCAAGTCGTTGTCGGCACGCACTGCGGGGCTCGGCATGCCCTCCGGTCGCAAGCTGCTTCATTTTGCTTCGGCTCCCTCCCGAATGCACTCGCATGTCAACCGACCGCCATGCGATATATATCCTTCATCTCTGTCAGACCTACATGCTAACAAGTTTGTCGCAGGCTCAACATCCGCGTCGACCCCAAGACCAACACCATCTCCGATGTCAAGTTCAAGACCTTCGGCTGCGGTTCCGCTATCGCATCCTCCAGCTACCTGACCGAGCTCGTCCGTGGCATGACGTGAGTCGACACATTTCTCTACATTGCTCATCTCCTTGCTAACCATCAATGTAGTTTGGAGCAAGCCGGCCGAGTGAAGAACACTGAGATCGCCCAGGAGCTCAAGCTTCCCCCCGTCAAGGTATGGCTGCCCAGACTGCCCAGACGACGCAAAGCTGCCGCATTGTCCAGTGTTAACAAAACAACAGCTTCACTGCAGCATGCTTGCCGAGGACGCCATCAAGGCCGCCATTTCTGACTACTACACCAAGAACCCCAACGCGAAGCCCACCAACCTCGCAGGTACCGAGGCCAAGACCGAGGCCCCCGCCGCCGCTTCCGCATCCGCATCCGCATGAATGATTTATCTCTTTTCTTAACCCGTTACATGTTTCATGGAGTTCGGACACGGAGAATGATGCCAGGTGGTGCAGTGGGTGTGGTGAGGCCTGGTGATTGGGCGATTCTTGCCGAAACAAGATTTCGTCGTTTCAAAACATTTTTTCAACAAAATTACTGGAGTTTGGGAGGGAAATACGGATTCACACGGCTTGGATGGACGAAGGCTCCTTCATCGCGGCCGCTACGGCCATCACGATATTCAAGCCCACGCTGCCACGAAGCTACTCTTTACAAAATCTCATCTCAGAGGCTGCTTTCAAGGGGCAGGGTTGTACGTCAGTGTTGAAATACCATTTTAGTTAGTGGCCAGCTTATCAGCGACCGACAAGACAGATGAAAATCCGAGGAAAGGAACATGAGAATCCCAAAAACTTGACATTGCATGGGGAACTGAGCCTAAGACTCGGCGAGGCCCGACCAACAGAGTGCACCGATAGCGGCGCGTTCGCTTGCTAGGCCTAATGCATCGCGAGACTGGTGATGCGGGGCGAGTGCGATTGATGCTGGGAGGACTCCCTCTCCAAGGGTACAGCCTGACCACGTTCATGCTTTGACTCCGTATCGCAATTTCTTGGTCAGTGGAACACCACGAGGACAAGAACATGCATGAAAATACGAACATCGATTTGGGACTCGTGAGTAACTTATTTCAATCACATTCTTTGATCACAGGAAATGTGTGCGAGTGAGCCGGCCCAAATGCCGACCCGGCGGGCTTCGGATGGTCCTCGGAGACTTCTGGTCGGATTCCCTGCCACCGTCTCCGCCAGCCTGCACAGGACCGACCACGGCTGCGGCACAACGCCCCGATGTTATCTGCCTGCTCTGTAAGCAGCGTCGGAGCAGCTCCCGATTCTTCAAATGGTTAACCGTGTCGGGGCGAGGCCATGGATAACTCCGCCAACACCACATTGTCAAAGACGCCTCTGCCTCGCCGTCTTGGGAAAACGACGACGAGGACTCGGCGGACTTTGACGATGGCATCGCGACAGGCGGACATGAAAGCCGTCGGGTTTGAAGTGTCTTGTCGAGAACGACGATAATGTACGGCCGTAATGGCTTCATAAATAAAAGACGCAATTCTTGCGGCTGTTACGATGGAAAGCAAGAATACCAAGATCAGTTCGTTCGACCTCGTTTCAACATTACCATCATGCGACTCTTCCAGCCCCCAGTGACGCCGTTACCGGATGACTTGTATCTTGACGGCCAAACCGCCATCGTCACTGGCGCCACGTCTGGAATCGGCCTTGCCTTGGCAAAGCAGCTCGTTCTCCTGAGAGCCTCGGCGGTTGTACTTGCGGTCCGCAACACCTCCAAAGGCGAGTCGGTAAAACGAGAACTTCTGGATGATGCAGCTATTAAGTCGGCCAACCCAGACGCCATCGTCAAGGTCATGAAGATGGATGGCGAAGACTACGGCAGCGTCCAGTCTTTTGCAAAAGCATTCTGCAGTGAGCACAAAGACCTCCACATTCTGATGCTGAACGCTGGAGTTCCGGGACTCAAGCGTCATGTTGCTGCGACGAATCACGAGGCGACGGTCCAGGTGAACTACCTCTCCAACGTGCTCCTGATGCTCGAGCTTCTCCCTTTGTTAGAATCCACGGCTGGGAGGACGAGGGCTCCCGGGAGAGTCACTTGGACCGGAAGCCGAGCCATAGAAAACACCAGCTTGGCGGTAAAGGCGCCTCTCGCACCCGGAGATTCAATGTTGGAGCACTTGGACGCCGAGGCGTACTTTTACGGTCTGTCTCGGTACGCGGACAGCAAGCTCCTGGTGTTTCTGTTTCTCCGAGAGCTGCGGCAACATTTGGGGCCTGAGAAGGTCATCGTCAATGCGTTTTGCCCCGGGATGGTGAAGACGGCAATGAGCGACGTGCTGCCGCTGCCTTTGAGGTTGGCAGTGAATGCGGTGAAGGCCGTACGGGCCAGGTCTCCGGAGCAGTCTGGCTGGATTGGGCTTCATGCTGCCGCGGTGGTGGGTGCTGAGACGCACGGGAAACAGCTGGGTGATAAAGACATCTGGAAGTAAGTACTGAATCTTGCTTATGGAGGCAATGATACTGACGTCGTTTCTCAGGCCAGAAGGCTATGCCAATTCTGATGATGGCATGCGGCTACAGAAGCTATTGTGGAAGGAGACCGCAGATGAAATGTCAAAGTTCACTCAAATACCAAAGTGGATGTCAAGTTGAGGGGAAAATCTCATGTAACGTTGAGGATGCAATGTAATGTTGAAGGCACCGTTATGAGAGCCAGGACTTTCCATTGGTATTATCCGTGGATGTCTTCTTGGTTGGAACAACGCTCAGCTTGAAGGCCTGAATAGTTTAGTCATATATAATCAAAACTCGACATCAAACTGCCGCAGACATTGACATCTCGTGGGTCTGGTAGCAATTGCATTGAGCACCGTTGTTCTTCTTTGCCTCATCCTCACCGGCTACTTTCATGCTGGTACGGCAATTTCTCCTGCATGTACCTGGCTCTCTAATGCACAGGAATGAGGAGAATTCACAAGTACGTTGGTTGCCGCAATATCAAATACTCATATTGTAAAAGCTCAGGTACAACACATGCTACTCTTAACGTGGATGAACAGGAGGTGGCGGCGGTAACCCACCCTGTGACTCCGTCATGTCACTACTCGACTCGCCATCACTGTCTTCTTCGGAGGAATCCGAGCTTTCGTTAGCCCCCGCAAAATGCAGGAACAGTATGCGCACCAGAAATCCAGCGCTGATGAAGAGAGGAAGCATTTGGACGACGTCGGAAATGTTGTTTACATCTTGGATGTGGTTCCACGAGATGGTCAGCTCAACGGCAGCGGTGAGAGTGGCCGCGACGGCAATATTGCTCAAAGTCTTGATCTCCTTGACTAACATGACGTGCACCGCTCTGCAGAATCGGCATTAGGATTGACTGACATTATCATAATGTGGCTGGGAGTTGACTCACCTGATCCTACGCTTCTTGCGCCTCTGCCGCCAGAACGGTATCTTCCAACCCATCTTGAGCAGCAAGACGACGACACAAACCAGCAGGATGGCAAAGCAGAGAATCGCGTTGAAGGCGACGAATGCCTTGTTACCAAGCTTGACGCAACTGAAGAAGAAGCCGCATTGAGACGAGGAGCACGGATTCTCCGGAACGAACGAGCACCAGAACCAGATGCCCAGCGCTGTCAACGCCAGGAGCAACGTGAAGCTGAGACCCTTGAAGGCCGGGCTTGGATCCTCCTTGGCCCACCGGAAGGGGTTCCAGTATGGGTTGAAGCACGTCAACGCTTTCCACATATACAATGGAACCAGGAAGAAGTAGATGCCCATCGCTAGGAGGAAGACGATATAGACATCAGCTGGCTGTAGGGTGGTCACGGTGACTTTGACAATCAGCCCGAAGAAGGCGGCCGCGGAAAACAGGAGGCCAATGAGCCTGATGTCGGGCAGGTCGGCGACCTCGAGGTATTCTACAATGATTGCGCCGAACCATTGAACGTAGAATGCGACTCGAAGGCCGAGCCCGTACAGATCAGGCCTCCCCTGTACCTGACAGCTATCCATAGAGCCGCGGGGTGTGGTTTTGTTTTGAAGAAATGACGGCTGCAACGGCTACTGAGTCCCATCCCGGGGGAAGGCTACTATTTCTACCTCATCTCGAAGCTGTTCTATTCCCCCACCCCCGTGGGGCGCCGCGTTGTCGCCATCGAGGTGCAACGTGGGACGCTATCAGAAGAGGACACAGCAAGGGTGAACGCCGCACCGTCAGCCGTGTGACATGGGCATCGCAGGGTGATGCGCTGCCGCGATCATCTCCCCATGCAGCACGAGAACCAGACTCATTGGCAGGACGGGACAGGGTTGAAGTACGAATATAGGCTGGGTATGGAAATCCCTCGAAGAACTGCAGACGGTGGCTAGCTCCCGTTGCAAGGGTTGGGCCGCCTTGCTGACGCCCAGGGGACTATTGGCTGACATGGCGGCCTCGATGCCCGCGGCCGCCTACCTGATACCTGTACGCGAACGCTGTGGTGTGCCGAATCTTGTGCAGTTCGCAGATACGCACAATAAGTTCGCCTGCATATTTCACAACGTCGGTGTCTCTGATGGTTCCTTTTTCCTGGACGTTGATAGTCCCAGTTTCGTGGTAACGGAAATGGACAGTTGACGGCCCGCTCCTGTTGGGCAGGTTGCGCTCAAGTTACCCGAGCGCAGCTCCAGAGGCACGACGGAAGATATCCCATTCGACGGCGCCGGTGATTTGAGCCAACGACGGCCTCCCTCAGTGCTTTAAACCAAGTCTCGGCTGGGATTAGCACGCACCCGTCCGACTTGGGAGGGGGCTGCATGCGGCCTCAGAGGCAGAGAGACGGGCAGCAAGGCCCAACAGGGAGTATCGTAACAAGCAAGTGACAGCTGGCAGTGAGGGGAAGGGCACGTGGAGTGGAATCCGCGCGGAAGTGAGAGAGGTGGGGAGGTTGAGTGAAGAACACTGAAGTCCGGGGCCGATCGAGGAAGGTGGAAAACACCGAGTGGGTCTTCAGCTCCGATTCTGGCCGGGGCTCGGTGAGCGGGGAAGCATGGGCCACAACGGGATTAGCGTGAGGAGCGGGTCTGGACCCTTGGCCGTTGCTTATCGGCTGCCAATCTTATCGCCCTATCGATAAGCAATTTTTTTTTTCCCTTTCGTCTGTCTCTGCGACCATCCGATCGCACTCGCACTCGCCCCTCAGCCACCCGCCCTTTCGACTCGAGCTCACCGTCTTCGGGGATATTTTCAGCGTCGCAAGTCAATTCCCACAGCGACCGAGCCCAGAATCTCGACAATGGCCGCCACAAAACACTCTCTCGCCGACAGCGAGGTCGAGCAGATCCCCAGCAAGAAGCAGAAGGTCAAGGAACTCCCTGCCGCTGGCGATGTTGACAGCGACGAGGCCGCCAAGTTGAAGAAGCAGAAGAAGAAGGAAAAGAAGGAGAAGAAGGAGCGCAAGAAGGAAAAGGAGGAGAAGAAGAAGAACAAGGAGAAGAAGGAGAAGCGCAGCAAGGACGAGGCCGAGGAAGCTTCCGAGGAAGCCCCCGCTGCCGTTGAGGACAAGATGGACGTCGATGAGGACGACAAGGCCGAGAAGAAGAGGCAAAAGAAGGAGAAGAAGGAAAGGAAGAAGAAGGAGAAGAAGGATAAGGAGGCTGATAGTGGTGCTACCAGCGCAAAGGCTGCCGAGCCTGTTGCCGCCGGAGCAGAGTACGCGCAGGCCGCTGCCCTGTCTGCTCTCCCCCAGTCCGACATTGACGCCTTCATGACCGCCGAGACCATCACCGTCACGGACCCGACAGACAAGACTAGCCACCTGCGCCCCATCCTCCAGTTCTCTTACCTCCCGCAAACTCCGCTTATCCAGAAGAACCCCTTCTCCTCGTACAAGACGCCTACCCCCATCCAGGCCGCTTCCTGGCCCTTCACCCTCTCCCGCCGCGACGTCATCGGTGTCGCAGAGACTGGCTCCGGAAAGACCATGGCCTTCGCCCTGCCCCTTGTCGAGGCCATTTCCAAGATCAAGAAGCGCGGCATCAAGGCCGTCGTCGTGTCCCCGACACGTGAGCTGGCCATGCAGACCCAGGAGCAGCTCGAGCACGTTTCGTCTCTCCTTGGCCTCAAGTGCGTGTGCATCTACGGCGGTGCTTCCAAGGATGACCAGCGCGGTCTCCTGAACCGTGGCGCCGACGTCATCGTGGCGACCCCGGGTCGGCTCAAGGACTTCATGGCCGACGGCACCATCGAGCTCAAGGACACGCGCTTCGCAGTCCTCGACGAGGCCGACCGCATGCTCGACAAGGGTTTCGAGGAGGACATCAAGGGCATCCTCGGTGCCATGCCCCCCCGTGAGGAGCGCCAGACCGTCATGTTCACGGCGACGTGGCCCGCGTCCGTCCGGAAGCTCGCCGAGTCCTTCATGGTCGACCCCATCAAGATCACCATCGGCTCCAGCGGCAAGGAGACCGCCAGCGGTGCCGTCGAGCTGCAGGCCAACACGCGCATCACCCAGCGCGTCGAGGTCGTCGACCCCAGGGCCAAGGAGCAGAGGCTGCTTCAGCTGCTCAAGCAGCACCAGCAGGGCAACAAGAAGAACGACCGCATTCTCGTCTTCTGCCTGTACAAGAAGGAGGCGACGCGCGTCGAGACTTTCCTGCAGCAGCGTGGCATCTGCGTCGGCGGCATCCACGGAGATCTGCGCCAGGAGCAGCGCACACGCAGTCTGGAGGCTTTCAAGGCGGGCACGACGCCCGTCCTGGTTGCCACTGACGTTGCCGCCCGTGGTTTGGATATTCCCGAGGTGAAGCTTGTCATCAACGTGACCGTAAGTCTTGATTTGTGCCGTCGATACACAGCAGTTGGCTGACCATTTTCTAGTTCCCTCTGACAATCGAGGACTACGTCCACAGAATCGGACGTACCGGTCGTGCTGGCAAGACCGGCGAGGCTATCACCCTCTTCACGCAGCAGGACAAGGCGCACTCTGGATCGTAAGTTGCCGGAAGATTTGACGATACTCAAGACAATTGCTTACACATGACCCAGTTTGATCAACATTCTCAAGGGCGCCAACCAGCCCGTGCCCGAAGAACTGTTCAAGTTCGGCACGACGGTTAAGAAGAAGGCCCACGACACCTACGGCGCCTTCTTCAAGGACGTTGACATGACGAAGAAGGCCACCAAGATTGTGTTTGACGATTAAATTACCAGCCTGTCCAGGCAACTGTCTGATTTTATTTTATTTTCTATATCTAATCGGTGTCTAAGCTAAGCAGCAGGCTTTGGTCTGCGGGCCGAGTTGTAGTATTGCATGAGAAACCGCCGTTCCGCAAAGAGGCTAGATGGGTGTTAGAATACCAGAGTCAAGGAGCCAGGGCAGATGATGGCAGCTTACATCAAAAGGGCGACGGGGACAGAGGCCACGCCGATGGCGACCAGGTGCTTGAACGACGTGGAGGCCCCCGAGGAAACGACGCCGGCCACCTTTCGGATGAGGTGCGGCGCAGATAGACAGACGATAGAGGTGACGGTGTTTGGCTGCAATGTAAAAAGTTCGAATGGTGTTTCAAGACCTCTAAAGTACGATTTGATGAATGCGATGCTCCAAACGATGCGACAAAGCATGTTTATGCAGTTGGCAAAGACGAGACCTGAAGCACCGAGGTCCATGACGCGCATGAAGATGAAGGCCGCGGAGCCAAAGGCTACAGAAAAGGCGCCCATCCAGACTGACTGCCGGTGCACCTGTGCTTCTGTCGCCACCGATGCCACGAATGCTTCGGCCACGCCGTTGATGGCAAGCAGAGGGATGTAGTAGCAGTATACTGCCAGCACGTCTCCAGCGCCCTCGCTGGCCCAGCGCTTGCCAGCTACGAGGGACAGCAGTGGCGGGGCAGCTACCGGGCCTATGCTCACAATGACGGAAGAGAGGAGGACGTAGAATCTGAGCAGGGTGTGGAGATGTTGGCTAGCCGTGTTTGCAGTCTCCTTAGAGGGCTTGCTGGTCTTTGTGTCTTGCGACAACAGGAGGCGGCTAAAGTAGCTGCGGCTGCTCTCTTCGATTGGCTGAAAGACGAGGCGGGCGAGCAGGCCTCCGTAATTGTTGGCCAGGGCATACACGCCTTGTGACTTGGGAGAGGAGAGGATGGAAACCAGGAAAGTGTCGCCCTGGGTGAGGACGTGCTTGACGATGCTCTGGGCCATCATGCTGGACGCCAGGCTGACGGTTGGCCGGTAGAAGTAAGAGGCGACGTATTCTTGACTGGGGCCCAGGCTCTTTGGGAGGAGGGAGAAGCCGTCTGTGCTTGATAGACGAGCGCCGGACCAGAGGTAGACGAGCAGAAGACTGGCGCCGTAGGACAGCTGTCCGGCGGCGAAGGGGAGAACGCCAAACTCGATGCCGGCTCGCGACGCCCACGCGGCGGTGCCAAAAGTGACGATGCACCGCAGGAAGGTTGCGATGGACTCTGCGGTGGCGCGAGTGCCGAACTGCAGTCTGGTCTGCATGAGAACGAAGCAGGGCTCGGAAAGGAGCTCGAGCACGGCGGCGACGGCGTAGAGGCGGAGGGCGAGCAGGAAGTTGGGGGTGTTGCGGGTCAGCTCATCGACGGACGATAGGTAGAGCCACCCGAGACCGACGGTGACGAGACAGCCCAGCAGGACGGCGAGGTAGCCGAGATTGACGACGGCCTGGCTCTCACGGCCGACGCGGGCCTTCGGGTCGTCATCGCGCTTGCTGGAACCGGGGCGGGTTTCCTGACGTTGGACGGCAACACGCAGACTCTCGCGGGCGAAGAAGAGGACGGAGAGATAGTAGACCTCCAGTTGTGTCGAGACGCCAAGGAGCCGGGCGGTCAGGAAGCGCAGGAGCAGCTGGTTGGCGATGAAGGTGACTGCGCGGGAGCCGATCTGGAGGATGATGAGGAGGGAGGCGCCGCGGACGACGGTCTTGCTGGCGTCTGCGGGTGCCGGCGGCTTCTTTTCTGAGGACGACATTGCGCACCCAGCGATGGATTGGGCCGAGTCCGCGGGTATGTGGTGTCTGTGGCGTGAGGTCGGAAGGGCGGAAGAAATGATGTTGAGTGACGGGTTTGAGGCAACCGTGTTCGGACCCGGTTGACGGAGGTCAGAGGCTTGACATCGGGATTGTCATTGAGATGATCTGAATGTGGCTCGGCCGAGATCCACGGCGGTGTACCTCGTAACCTCACACACTGAGAGTACCTGCCCGCCCTGTGCCCGCTGTCAGGCACGGAATTTACAGTGGGTGCACACCGAGATGCAGCGGATCGGCCCACTGAATCTAAATGCGTGTCGCCGGGCCGGCTGCAACCAAGCCGTCGCCGCGGGTGTCAGAGGTGAGGAGCCGCCGCCGACTGAGTCTCTTCGCCGAGCATCACCTTCAGGTGGCTTTATCCACGGGCAGGTTTGTGATAGGTAGCGAGCGAGAGATGTTCCACCAACAGCAAAGACTTACCAAGAGGGATGACATGTGTAGGCCAGTCATGTCTGAGAATAGACAACGGTGGAATCGCGACAAGATTCCTTTACACGGGAGAGTTCCTCTGCGCTAGATGACGGGGAATTCTTTTACGCGCCATTGTTTTGAGCAGTCGCGGTCGCGTGCAGTAAGCTTTTTTGACTCGGGAATGGGATAGAAAAACTTGGTCGCGGGGATAGCCCGATCTGAGTCAATGTGCGCCGATTCAGAAGACCTGTCACTGTCAGATGGACGTGGGCTAGCGCGATGAACCTTGTAGATTGACGGCGGTCACGGCCGTCGTTATCTGCAAATTTGCGTCATGGTCACCGAGTTTTCACTTGCTCGTTGAGTCGAGATGCTGTTAGTCTGGAGCGACGGCCAGGAAGAGAGGTGGCTGGTGGCTGGTGGTTGGTGGTGGTGGTGGTGTAAAGGTGAGGTGGCCGTCGCCATGCGGCCACGAGATGAGTGGCTGCCAGCTCCTGTCACGAGACACCACTGACGAACCTGAGGGAACCTGAGGGAACCTGAGGTCAGGTAGTCTGTCGTCATTTTGGCAGACCTGTTCCTGGGGGACGTGGGCGGGATGACAACTCTCCACTGATGTGTGGTGTTCCTGGATTGGTGGAGACCTTGGGTACGTGGGTATCTGTACCTAAGGTAGGTACCTACGCCGAAAGAACGCCAAGTGGGGACCACCAAAACACGCCATCCCGGTTTGGATCAGCGTGGGTCTGGGAAGGGCGAGCCTGCCTGTGTTTGGCTTGACGCGAACGTTTCTTTCCTTCTCTGGAGGGCGCCATGTGCGCTGTTGGGCTGGGCTGGGCTGCTGCACTGCGCTGCGCCGTCCCGTCTCAGCTATTTCCAGCTTCAGCTTTTTTTTTTTTCTTTTTTTTTTTTTTCTTTTTTCTTTTCCCTTGGGTAGCTCTCCCGTCTTCCATCTCGTTTTTCTTAGGGTCGTCATTCCCATCTTCCATTCCATCCCGTCTGTCCTGACTGACTCCTGCGAGGCCCCTGCGCGCCTTTGCCCTCCACTGTCTCAATTTCTCAATCTCACCATCGCATCCTTTGTTCCTCTTCAGGACTTCGGGCAGCCTGTTCCTGTTCCTGTCGGGTTCCTGACCGGGACCCCTTCCACCTCCCTCCACCCCTCCCGTCGTCTGCTGGGTCGGACGAACACCTGCTCGATACCTCACTGCCGCCTTCGTATCTTGTTTCTTCAGCATCATTACCGCGCCTACCTACGGATACATACCTACGTACGACAATACAACACACTACTACCTAGCAGACACCCCGCTTCGTTATCGGAGCCGACCTCGCAGCCTCTGCCGTTGAAATCTTTTTCTTTTCTCGCGCTGCCTCTCTCTTATTTGATGAGACTCATTTCGGCTCGGACCACATGCTCTCAAAAGAAAGTAGAAACTGCAGTCGACCCCCGCCGGCCTGGGTCATCCCCTGTCCATACCGCGCCTAGCAGACCATCGAGAGCCACACTGCTCCAGTAAAGGCACAATCGCCCGCCAAAGACACAACCGCATACAGAGGGCCTCCCAGTCACTCCCAGTCACTCGCAGTCACGCCCACTTCACGATAACACGCACAACGGCGGATACTCCTACTCACCACGCCTTGGCACTCGCACTGGGTGCTCACCGCGCCGCCTCGTCTCTTCTCTCCCAGAGTCCCAATCGCGTCGACCCCCAATACAAGTACGCCCAAGCTACGGAGACTGTACACCTACACGCACACGCACACACACAAACACAACAACCACAATTCGACATAAAATCATTCCTCCCTCTCTCGCGCACAATCCCGCCGGGTCTCACTCTCATCACCGACTCATCTCGTCGACCCCAGCCCGAGTCGCTACGGCTGCGGTACCGAAAACCCTCGTTTATTCAACCCCCACCTGCTCGTGATCCCCATCGGCAGCACCCCGTCCACGGTTCAAAGTGCCCGCGTCCGTGCTGCCCTCGTCTCAGCTCAGCATGCTGCCCGCCGTAGAGACGTCTTCTCTGCCGCGATAACAATGGCAGAGTCCACCGATGACGCCCCATCTCGAGACGCCGACGCCGACGCCATGGCAGACTTCGTCCCAACTTCCACGGCTCGCCCCGACGATGGCCCAAAGCTTCGCTGCTGCTGCGGCCGCAACGATTGCGCCTTTCTCAAGCACAGCTGCACCCTCCTGGAAACCGTCGAAAAAGATGTCCATACCGCCGCTAAGCTGGGCAAGGTGCGTTGTCTCTGCCCTATTCCCTCACCCTTCTTTTTTTCTCCCCCACCCAACTCAAAGTCAAGAACATTCCAGCCTCTGCTCCAGCTCTGTTCGTCCCGTGTCCTATCTCGATGCATTCCAAGACCTCATTTCCTGTGATTCATATCAAGAAGATGGGGCCCTGTGCTCGTTTCAGTCCGCAAACTTTGCTCTCCAGCTCCGCGCTTGACATTGTCAATTGCATTTTTTCGAAACCACCGCTCATGTCGACATGTCGCTGACCTTTTCCCTCCAGGCCCTGCTTGCCCGCCACGAGGCATACATGGCCGATGCGGAACGAGACCGCCTGTCATTAACAAGCCGAATCGAACAGTTGGAGAACGATAAGCTGGAGCTTCAGGCCGAGAACACGAGGACCGTCGAGGAGAATCGAACCTTGCTCGACCAGCTCGAGATGCTGAACAATACCGTCCAAGATTCCGACATCCGGATCCAGACCCTGGAGGCCACCCTGCTATCTTCCCACCAGGCCGTCCGTCGCCTTGAGGGCGCAGCAGCCCGGGCTGCTGAGATGGAACGGCATATCGCCCTCCTCGAGCAGGAGCAGCTGCGCTTGCAGAACACCCTCATCACCTCCGAATCTGAAGCCCGCTCCGCCATGCAGCGATGGAGGAAAGCCGAGAGGGGAATCTCCGATCTTCAAGAGCAGCTGGAGCGCATGGAACAGGAAGCCAAGGAGGAAAGAGAACGCCACACCGAGGTTCTGGGCCGCATGGAGCGTCAACGAGAGATGGAAAAGGAGCTGAATGCCGCCGCTGGACGTCTTAAGGGAGCCGCCGCAGCCAAGTCACTCAACACCGGGAAAAGCGGCACAAATGTGGTGTCCCATTTCGTGCGTGATCTGCTTCAGGATAACGCAAACCTGCAGTTGGGCATGGCGGAACTGCGGGAGATGCTGGTCAACTCCAACGACGAAATCCAGGCTTTGCGGGACCAGTTGATGTGCCACCAGCCTATTCACGAGGACTACACAAGCCCCGTGTCTACTTTGCGTGCAGAGCTTCCCCTGGAACCAGCCGAGGTGACTCAAAATATCTCCCAGGAGTTGCATATTCATCACCACTACCACGTGGCCGAAAAGAACAAGTCGAAGAAGAAGCGTCACAGCTTGAACCCAGGACTCTTTTCGCCTACGAGCCTTTCAAGATCCTCTACGCCTCCTCCGGCGTGGCGCCCTCCACCATCAACACCGGCCATGGCCTCCCACTCTCATAAGGCCTCCACCTCGACAGTCTCCATGGGGCCATCTAACAGATGGTCCGTTTTCTCGGAACAACCGTCAGAGTTCGCACCTTCGTCCGTCCCAAGCTCCCCGCAGTCAAATCCGCGACTGTCCATGTTTGACAGGCCAATCCTGGATATGGATATCCCCACGTCTCCAACCACAAGTCTGGATCCGACTTCACCAACATGGAAGTCATCTCACAACAAGCGCCCATCGGAAGCGTCCATGCGAAGCTTCTCCGTGCCTAGTAGGCTTTTGAGCGTGGCATCCCCTGCTGCACCTGCGGCACCTGCGCTTCACGTCACGCAGCACATCTCGACAACGATCGAGGAGGAAAGAGAAGAGAACGGCGCAGAGGAGCTTCCGGATCTCACTTCAGCCAGTGAAGAGGTCACGGAGACTGACACGGAGACGACGGAGACGGAGACGGAAAGGTCGTTCTCGAAATACGAGGAGCTACCCCGGCAGCGTCTGCATCGTGCAGTCTCTCATGAGTCGATCATGTCTTTGTCTGGAGGACTTGACATTCACACGCTGAAGGTACGACCGAGTCAAATGACCCTGCGGCCTTTGGGCGGGGCGGACGCCGTCTTCACTGGCGTTACCGCGCGGTCTACCATCTCTCGCGGAAGCGACAAACGAAGTGACGTCATGTTGCGCGACAGCCTCGCAGGGTTGCCCATGCCGAGAATGGTGTCGACGCCCGTACGTGGCACATCGCCATCTAGCCCCGGATCGCAACACTCTCCGTACTCGAGCGGTCTTGGGAGATGGGTCAGCTGGCGGCCGTGGAGCGGCGGAGGTTCCGTTCCCCCACGGGCAACCACTCCAACAACCACCCCGCCCACGCCTACGCCGCCTAAACGGAGTGGCAAGGAGAAAGAAAAAGAGAGAGACCTTCGCCGTGCACCAGGCATCAACCAGCCCGGGGCGATACCTGGGTTTCAGGAGTACTTGGCGGCTCACCAGCGCCGCGGGCCCCCAAGCAAGGTGTCTCCTGATCTTGTTGATATCGACGCGCTGCGAGAAGGACTAGAAGAGTGATTGGCGAGTCTTGGATTGCCTGCATGAGGCATTTTGGTTCCTTTGTTTTGCATTCGGCGTTACTGGACATATTCAAGGATAGGAGCTGGAGATACCCTACTGCTTAGACGAGTTTGCATTCATTTCGCCCCTAGTCTACACATTTCCTTTGTCGCCCCCGCCCGCACCATATCCTATCTATTCAGGGCATCAAGATGCATGAATCCAACAGAAGAACCATGAGCATATACTTATAGCTAGCAACCCGCATTGAAGCGCGATGCATACTCTAAATATAATTCTAGTCACATCCTAAAGCCTTCGACTTCTTCGCGGCTGATGTCTGGTGAGAATGAGTGAGGGGATTAAGGAGGCTGTGAAGACAAGTGTGTCGTCAGTGATAGGGACATTGAAGGGATAAGCCCACACCCAGCAAGATGCCAGCCTCCCTTATAACAATAACAAGGTAGCCGGGCAGAGGTCCAAACTGGAGATAACTCGAGTTTGGGTTGAATTCCGGCCAATGTCAGATCTGCCACCGTGAAGGAGCAAAGTGACTCCAGTCCGTTTCGGTGAGCGTTGCCCATACACTGCCACTCAAGCATCATTCTCGAATTCGGACGATAGTAGTTTTAACGGACGTCTTTCATTAATCGCTGTCTCCTAAGAAAACTTGGGTTCGTGGGAGCAAGTTTCTCGTCATACCCAACATCCTCATCATGAAGACGGTCTATCGTTCATCATCATCAAGGTATCATAACATAAAAAGACATCATCGTCGTTAAAGGCCCAACACCATAACTGATCCAAATCACATGCCCAAACGTTGATCTCCATCCACATTCAGTTCATACCCGAGGTCGAAGGCGCGTGGATGCCGTGGAAGCCCAGGCCCACAGCAAAGTCGCACTCGGCCCGGCCGAGCTCCGTCATCGTCGTGGCGTCCAGGCAGAGGAGGTAGCTCGTTTGCGTCGTGCCGTCCAACACGACGCTGAGAATGACGCCGTCGTCCTCGGCCGGCGCCTCGCCGTTGCTTGAGGGTCGAGGCACGAAGATGGGCTCGCCGGGCGTGTGGGCGTGCGGGCACTCCCACATGAGCGCCTCACGCGTGTCGGCATCCGTCTTGACGATGGTGTCAAGGAGGGTGCTGAGGCCGCGGTCCGAGAGGCTGTAGACGTAGCGGTGGCGGCGGGTGAGGTATACCGGGTTAATCGTCGGCAACTCGCCGGCGTGCGGGGCGGGGACGGACAGAATAAGCTCGGGCTCGGTGGGTGGTGCTGCCGTCTTGGTATCGGTGTCGTTTGGTATCCTGAACCTGTACCGCCGGAGACTCGCGTATCCGTTCTGCATCCGATCGCCTGCCGTCCAGAACTTGTTGGCGGCGTCGTTCCTGTTGAGCAGGACATCGTAGTACAGGTTCTGGAGGATGTTGAGGTTCTGGTAGTAGGCCGCTTCGCAGAACACGTCGATCCCTGATCCGTCCTCTGCGGCTTCCTCAAAGGCGTTGGTGGAGTGGAAGAAGAAACCGGCCGGGGTCTCGAAGGTGGCGACAACGCCCTTGTTGTGGAGACGGTCGACAAAGTACCACCGGCACCGCTTGCTGGCGTCGAATGGCTCGATGGAGTCGAGGATGTTGCGCTCCCAAGGAACTTTGAGGCCGTTGTAGCCGAGATGCGTCACGGGGATGCAGAGCACGACGAAGCTCTTGGAGAGGAGGAAGCTGTGGATGTAGGCGGGCTTTCCCTCGGCCTCGGAGATTGATGCTAGGATCTCTGTCTTGCCGGTCGCGGCGCTGACACGGAAGATGCGGTACGTGGCCAGCCTGCCGAAGGCAAGGTTGAAGTTGAACATGTCGCCCGTCTCAGGGTCTCGCTGGGCGTGAGCGCACGACATGGGGCCCGTCAGGTCCGGGTGAAGCTTGGTTTGCCGCGCGGTGCCCACAGGCTCTAGGGTTTCTGCGTTAATCTCGAGGAGGGGGTTCGCGTCGGTGGAAAGCCAGATACTGCGGACGCCGTTGCGGTGCCCCGGGCCGGCGGGACCCTGATCGGTGGCTCCAGGGGTGGTGGGGGTCAGGCCGGGGACGTTTGCGTTGACGGCGACGCAGATGTTGGGCGCGGTGCCCCGGGAAAAGACACTCATGATCTTGCCAAACATGCCCACACAGGGGTCGCGCCGCTGACCAAAGGTGAAGCGATTCTGAGGGCCCAAGGCCTGGATGTCTTGGACCAGCTGGTCGCACTGCCGTCTCGAGGAGTACATCACGCGAGTCGGGCCGCTGCCCTGTCGGCTGTCGTCGTCTTCTCGGGGAACGATGTCGAACTTGTGCGTGTGTGCGAGGCCGTCGAACCAGTGGGAGATGTAGTACGTCCCCTTGGGCGTGTCCTCGATCTTGCAGCTACCTGGTCCCGTGCGGTAGAGGGCGCCGGCTGCCCATGCGGGAATCTCGCCTTGGATACTGAGCTCGATAGGGCCGCGCTCTTCGGTCAACCCGTCAAACTGGGTTTGGTCAGACAGAGACATATAGGGTCAGGGGTTGCGAGCTGTTCTTACACCGGCTTCGTTGGGCCATTCATCGTACGCGCCTCTGGTCCGGTTGTCGCGGAACGCTTGGAGATCCGTTTCCTCGTCCTTGGCGGTGCGACGTGATGTTATCGCCGGCAGTCTGGTAAAGGTCGCGGCCATTTTGGGGTCGATTTTCTGAGATGAAGAGTCTTGTGGCTCAGAGAAAGTCGAGTCCTGGAAATCTTTTTGTGAGTGAGGTGTCGATGAGTGTAAATTGAGATGTTCACATGCAAAAATCGACTATGGTTCTTTGGTTGGCAAGGAAATCGTCGCCTTACTCTAACAAGACTTGAGCGGGGTGAACGGATCCTCATTTGGACTGAGCTCGGGGCGATGTACTAGTAGGGTATTGATGTAAGCTGAGTGTGGTGGGATGAGCGGTGGGAAAAGGTTCTCCAGGTGAAGTTAATCGTCGTGTTAGATGTTGTGAGTTGAGATGTGGGGTGACCGTGGTGAAGAGGTCACTGCGTGCAGCAAACGAAACACATGTAAAAGCAACCAACATCAACGAAGGGGGGGAAATAAGCCAGCGATAGATGATCGGAAACCACTAGCGGCTTGGATCCCGAGACTTGAGAAGTGACGGTGTTGACGCAAAACCGGGAGCTTGGTCGAGGCTTGGAATGGAAGGGGAAGAGAAGGATGTGGAAGATGGGATCCTTAAGTACAAGCGCACAAAGGATTGTTGGACTTTTTGTTCTTGGTGATAACGGATGCGCTTACCAGAAAACGGTGTTGCTAGACCTAAGCGAGTCACAGCTGATGGGAGAGAGAGTGCGTGAGTGTGTGTGGTGTCTAGGAGAGCCATGCAACTAACACGCTAGCCGGGAGCGAGTGCGAGAAGCTATCGTCGCAGTAGACGAGAGCGCGCCGAGGCGCAATCGATATCTGTGGGGTGAAGGTGGATGGATATCCTACACCGTCGGAATACGGACGTAGCAGCAGGTTCGGCTCAGTCGCTTTGATCGATGTAACCGGGGATGTGGAGGATGGGAGGCAGATGGATGGGCGGCTGGATTGGTGGTGGTGGGCCGGGGGAAAACCGAGAAGCAGTTTGACCCGAACTACCGGTCGGATGGGCGAGCAGGTGGTGGTGAGTGTGAGACGAGGAAACCAAGAATCTCAGATCCGATCAAACGAAACGACCGGGAAAAAGCAAGGTGGTGGTGGATGTGCGCCGTTTTTCGATGCGTCCGGGATGGTACGGCCGTAGCTACGGACGAGAAAGATGCCAAGTCCGTGTACCGCGGAGACGAGAAGCGTCTACCATGCGGGTCTATTGCCGAATCAGGACAGCTTCTGGACGAGGCCACGGTCGATGCTGCAAGCCATCAGAATGAGAAGAGGCTCGACTGATTGGGCGTGCGCGTGATTTTGGCGGGTGGTGGGCGTACAAGAGTGCGTATGAGGGTGTGTGTGATGGTGATACAAGCGGCGGGAGTTGTGATGGCGCTATTGCGGGTGCGAGACGATAAATGTCTAGTAAATGGACATTTCTTCAGTTTGGTAAAGTAGACCGTCATCATAAGAGCGGGCGGTTCAAACGGGATGCGGTGACGGTGACGGTGACGGTGACGGTGACGGCGCCGAGGGTTCCGCCGCAAGCCATGGACTCGTCATCGACGTGCCCGTGAGAAACATGCGATGAACCATTGGGAGCAAGGTCACCCAACGGCCAAGGAACCAGACGAAAAATCATTTTGACAGGTAAGCCGTGTCAAACGAGGCATCCTTCAACTTCTTCACATCACCGGGTACGGTCGATGCAACGTTGGGAGCTGCCGCACTCGCATCCGGAGCAGGTCAGATGAGTTTGTTCCTTCCATTTTAATTACCCAAATGTCCGTTTGCTGCTGCTTCGTTTCGTGGATGCAATGCAATGGAATCGTTCCATCCTTAAGCGAGCGAACGAATCCACTCAGTCGGGTCGAGCGTCTCCACTTTGAGCCAGCCCCGCACTTGCATCCCTGCGGGCACAAACGAACCAATAACGGACAGCTCCAACCACTCGGCCAATCCCAGAGCTCGGCAGCCGAAGCCAAGACACTGTGACGCTTGGGGGCAGGGGGCAGGGGGCAGTGGGTGTTCACAGTGTTCTTTCTGACTTGAGGAAGGAGGCACTTTCTGCACCTGCGTGAAGTGGCTTGATTAATCTAGCTACGAGCGCCGGGCGCGCCTGGCTACAAAGTGGTGTGGCTGACCCCTTACGTAAAGGTAGGATTTAGGCTAGGTTTTAGGCCTCAGGCCTAGGCCTAGCTAACTACCGTCTTATACCCCCCTTTTAGTTAATACTACTAGTACTCTTTATAAAACTATTCCTATTCTAAAGTAGTAATTAGGTTAATTATATAACTATTAGTTTTATTTCTAGCTATCTCTTTTACACTTTCTTTTTTATATTAACTTTATTATTCTATTTTACTTTTTAAAATACTTCTAACTTCTAATTTTTAGTTATATACTAATTATAATATAGAACTTTTACTAACTTTAAAATAACCTTAATATAAATTTAAGCTATATAGTTTAGTAGTTTAGTTACTTTTAGATTATATAGATTTAGATTAAAAAAACTAATAATTTAATTTTAAAGTTTTAAGTTTAAATTAAACTTATAGTAATTAGATTTAATTATCTCTTTAATACTAGTTAAATAATATTAGTTTTATATTTTATAATTAAACTTAATATTTTAAAATAAATAAAGTTTATAAATTCTTATAAAAGTTAGTTCTAAGATATATTAATATTTTATATAAACTTAATTAACTAGGATAATTATTAGAAAATACTATAAAGTCTAGTTCTCTTTTTATTTTTATTTTAATTTATATTTTTAAAATCTAATTAAAATTAAATAAGTTAAACTTAAACTTATATTTCTTTTAGTAGTTAGTATTATTATATTTTAATATAGATAAATATTAACTAAGATATCTAATTTAGTAATAAACTTATAATTTAGTGAAATTAAAGTTTTTAATTACTTTTTAATTCTTTATTATTAAATAATTTCTTATATAAGAGACTTTTATAATTAATAATTTAACTATTAAAAAGAGTAAATTAAAGTAATTAAAATAATATAAAGTCTAACTATAAAAGTTAATTAGTTAGTAAAATATAAAAGAATAAAGTTATTATATATAAAAGAAATAAATAAGTAGATAGAACTTAATTAAAATTAAACTTTAAGATATTATTTTTAGATTAAAACTTATTATTAATTATAAGTAGTTTAAATAAATTTAGTATTTTAATAAAGTTATAATACTTCTCTATTATTAGTAATTTAGTAAAGCTATTAATAGCTATTTTATAAATTAGAATATAGTTAATTTTAAAGTCTCTATTACTAATATTATTAATAATTTAGTAATATTTAATCTTAATATAATATAGTTTAAATAACTATTTACTTAATAGATAATTATTAAGGATATTTATAGAGTTTATATATATTTAGAGGAGTAATTAAATAGAGATATTTATTTTTTAGAAGAGATCTATAATATATAGTAAAGCTTTCCCTCTAAGTATTAGATTTATCTACTTAGTTTTATAGGTTAATATAGCTATAAATAATTATAGTATTAATTTCTAAGTAATTAGTACTTCTCTATATATAACTATATAACTAGCTATTAATTTATTTATTTTTTTATAATTAAACTAGCTAGTGTTATAGAATACTAATAATTTAAAGTTATTAATAGAATAATCTAGTTTACTAAAATAGAGTACTAGTTATTATAAGCTATAGAGATATCTCTATATTAATCTTAGTAGTTTATTATACTTTTTAAAAGTATATTATTAATCTCTAGTAGCTCTACTTATAGGTGTTATAATATTTAGTTATATACTATTTATAATCTACTATAACTTATTTAGATTACTTTAATATTTATATATTTTAATAAGTATTTTATATTATTTTATAATCTTTAGTAGCTAAATATTACTAAGGAAGTAAAGTATTTAGTTATATTTAGTAATAATTTTTTCTATTAGTATATTATTAATATATTTAGTTTATAAGATCTAGAGTTATTTTATTTTATAGTAGTAAATAATCTTAAACCTAAGAAATTATTATACTTCACTTAAATCTTTAATTTAAAAAAAGTTATATAAGTTATCTTTAAAGTTATTAACTTACTTAATATTAAGTATAGTAATAAGTATATTATTAATATAAAGTAATACTATAATACTATTTTTATTAATAAGTATATAGGGTTCTTTTAATAGTAGATTAAACTTTAATTATTTAAGAATAGTAATAATTTACTTATACTAGAGAAAAAGAGATTCTTTTAGTTTATAAGGAGCTTTTTTTAATCTATAGAACTAGTTAGATCTATTATTAAACTTATAAGGTTAAGTAATAAAGATATCTTAATCTCTTATAAAAGTATTTAAAAAAGCTATAATTATATTAATTTAGTGTAGTTATAGATCTTTAAGTATTATAATTAGTAGAAAAACTTATAGAGTAATAAGATTAGTAATAATAGTATAGACTATTTTATTATTTTTATTTTAAAAGTTACTATAAATAACTTATTTTACTCTAACTCTATTAAATCTTCTATCTATAGTAACTTTTTTATTATATATCTATTTATTTAAGAAATATTTAAAGCTATTTAGAAGCTCTTTAAGCTATTAGTAGTTTATTCTTTATAAGTTATTAACTTAAGTCTTTATAGTATTAAAAATAGCTAACTTTAGGGGTCTCTTTTCTATTACCTCCTATTTTCTAAAAGTTATAGGTAAGTAAATCTCTAAGTTAAAAGCTTATAATAAGTTAGATACTAAGAAAGTAAAAGTAACTAGTTTTTAGTTTATTTTATTATTAATTAAGTTAATCTTTATAGCTTTTATTTTACTAAATTCCCTATTAAACTTCTTTATATTATATAGTATCTAAATTCTAAGTATTTAAGTTATTTAAGTAGAAAAAGAAGTAGTTATTCTTAGTAATCTTATAAAAATAGAACTTTTATTACTACCTTTTAGTTTTCTTTTTAGTTTTCTTTATATTAGTAAAGGTATTTAAAGTAAAGTAATAATAATAGAGTTTTATTATTATAAAACTATAGTTATTAATTATTATTACTAAAAGGTAGTAAGAGAGCTTTATTTTATAAAAATAGGAAAATATTACTCTAGAAGAGTAATAAGAGAATATTCCTATAGAAGAGAAACTTCTTCTAATATTAATTATACTTATATATTAATAATACTAATATTTAGTATTAGTATATATAGTTTTAAATTAGAAGTTAGTAAACTACCTCCTTTTTTACTAAATTTATCTTATTTTTAAAGAGGCTTATTTTCTTATTTTTAATTATTATTACTTTTTAGTTTTTAGGCTTCTTCTAGGTATAAATTACTTATTTCTTCCTCTTATTATTCTTATTTAGTAGGGCTAATATATAGCTTATAATATTTATAAAGTTAAGTTTTAGCTTTAGAAGTTATAGTTAGTAGTTTATTTCTATATTTATAGGTCTCTAATTTAACTTCTTCTCCTAGCTATAAGTTATTAAATTTAACTAAAAAGAGCTTTTCTTTATCTTCTTTAAATATTATATCTCTTACTTACTAAATACTATTAGTTCTTTTAATAAGAATATAGAAAATATTACTATAAAGGTTATTATATTTTATAAATCTTTTAAGTTTAGCTTTAAGCTTTATTTTCTATTTTTTTATATATAGATAGCTATTTAAATAAATATAGATATAGGTTTAATAGCTTTAGTAGTAGAGGTAATATATATATAGTTTTCTTATAATAGGAGATATATTAAAAGTATTTACTAACTTTTTATAAAAATTAATATTACTTTTATTATTAAATAATAGATTTCTAATTTCTATAAAAGTTTTTATTAATTAAAGCTAAAAGGACTTAGGTAAGCTACTTTCTATATATATTATTTATACTTTTTACTATATAGCCTTATTAGAGCTTTCTACCTCCCTATTCTACTAATAAGAGTGAGATATTACTATCTCTAAATAGAAGCTTTATTTTTAAATAAAAGGTTTTATTATTTTAAGAAAAGCTATATTATTATCTATAATAACTTTAGAGAAGTAAATAATACTATTTATTACTATAATTTTCTTTAGAAACTAGCTTTATAGTTAAATAGCTATATCTTTTTTTAATTTAAATACTTAGAACTATTTATAAGTTAAGAAGGTTTTTATTATATAGAAGCTATTAGTAACATTTTTAAAACTTTATAGTATTAATTCTAAGAAGTTAATCTAAAGTTTTTAGAAAGCTTAAATTAGTAGTTTTTATTATCTATTACTTAGTTATTATATTAATTTTACTATAAAATAAATATAATATTTATATCTTATTAAAAATACTTTAAAAAGCTTTATATTAGTATTTCTTATAGTAGTAATAGTTACTTCTCTAGATAGATATCTTAAATAAGTATAAAAAGTTTAGTAATCTAGTTTAAGAGAACTAAATTTATTACTCTAGTTAGAGGGATAGATCTAAAACTAAGAGATTTATATATCTTATTTAAAATTAGTAATAGCTTTAGATATATCTTTATAAACTAAGGTATTATTTAGACTATTAAAATAAATATCTATTTTCTAAAAAAGACTAATACTAATAATTTATACTATATTATAAGGTTTATAAAAAGTATTATATAGTTAAAAAGTAGTTTTTTACTTTTTAGCTTAGTAGTAACTACTTTAGTTATACTAATAGTTTAATTAATTTAGTTCTTTTTATTTATATAGTTTATAGTTAATTTTTAAGAGAGATCTTAAAAGTCTTTAAAAATAGAGAGATTATTAAAGATATACTTACTAGTATTAGTATTTAGTATAAAGAAGTTTATCCTCCTAATAGAAGCTATAGATATAATATATTAGCTTAGTTATACTTCTTAGTTATTATTCTCTTCTTTATTAGCTTCTTTAATAGTATTATATATAAAGAAACTATTAGTCTTTATTCTTATAGTCTAACTAGTAAAGCTAAAAATAGAGTATTTAGGTCTCTTTATTAGTTATTTCTTAATTCTCTATATATAAATAATTTTATATAGATCTTTAGCTAGAAGTTAAAAGTTAAAATATTAACTAAATACTCTAAAGTTTTCTATTAAGAATAATAAAAAGGTTTTCTTCTAAGCTTAAGTTATTAAAATATCTATATAAGCTTTAAATTATTAGTTTATTTTTTATTTAATACTAAAGTTTCTAAAAACATTATTTTAAGCTAAACTTTCTAAAGTAAATACTAAAGTAAATACTTAAGTTGCTAATTACTAAGTTTATAATCTATTAGTATATTTAAACTTATTATATAATAAAATATAGTATTTATAGTACTTAAGAGAATATTTAATATACTTCTTAAGGTATAAAGTTATTTTTCTATAATAATAGCTATATATTTTATATCTATAAAGATCTTTAAAATACTTAATATTATAAGAGATATAGGGATCTTATACTTCTACGTTCTTAAACTTAAAAGCTTAAGTTTATTTCTTTATAGTAAACTTCTTTTTATTAAATAGAGCTTTAATACTTTAAGAGGTTTATTTATATTATTTCTTTTTACTTAAACCTCTAAGTTTTTATAGGAGATTATTATAAGTTTAGATTTCTATAATAAAGTTATTCTCTATAGTATTAGCTTTAGTATAGTTAAATTTTCTAAATCTTTAGATAAGTTTATAAATAAAAGCTATTTTAGATAGGCTTATATTAAAGCTATTTAACTTATTATAAGTTAAGTATAGATCTTATATAAAATCTTTAGTATTACTATAGTTAACTTTAGATATTCTATTTTAGTTATTATAGACCTTATTTATAGCTAGTTTATTAAATTTCTAAGTATATTCTTTAGCTTTACTAAAGATTTAAAAAGCTAAAGCTATAATAATAAGTCTATTATAAATTATTTTTTCTAAAAGATTATATTAAATCTTCTCTATAAGTAGTTATCTAATAAATATAAATCCTATAAATATAAAATTACTAAAGAAGTTTAAATCTTTAACTATAACTATTTTATTATCTTTAAAGATTATATTTTTATTATATTTATCTAGTACTTTATTATTTATAAAATAGAAGAGTAATCTTATAACTTTAAAAGTATTTTTAAAGTTAATTTTTTAAAGCTAAAAGTTTATATTTTTAGTTAGTTTAAAGATAGTATTATAAACTAAAGTTCTTTAATTTAGTTTTTTACTAACTACTTTCTATATAGCTACTTTAGCTATAAAGTTAGTAGAAAAAAGAGGAGAACTAAGAAGTTTTTATTAAAATAATTCTCTTTTAGTAGTACTAAAAGAAGATAAAGTTAGATTACTAATTAAAGATATATTAATTTATTTAATTAATTTAATAGTTTAAAAGAGGTTTAAGTAATAATTATAAGTAATTATTAGATAGTTATTAAGTAGTTATTATTATATAACTATAGTAATTATTAAATAATTATTAACTTTAATAACCTAAAAGCTAAAGAGATTTTATAAATAGGAGATATATATTATAATAGCTATAATCTCTACTTAGAAATATCACTTCTAGTAGCTTAGTAATCTATTAATTATCTTATAGTAATTATTAAACTATAAAGTTAGAGTCTTAATAGCTATTTAGGAATAACCTTACTATTTAGTAGATAGATTTAAGTATTTTAAAGACTTATAACCTATATAAAGTAGCTTAATTAATCTAGCTACGAGCGCTAGGTACGCCTAGCTACAAAGTGGTGTAGCCGACCCCTTACGTAAAGGCGGGATTTGGGCTGGGTTTCGGGCCTCGGGCCTGGGCCCGGCCGACTACCGTCTCGCAGCACCGGATGTTCTTCCTCTGGCTTGGTATCGAGCGCCACCACGCATCAACCCGGACGGCCATGACCGAATCACGGGCAACCTAATGCTTCCGCCATATCACCATGCTCACCATGCTTGTCTGTCCAGCGTCGCAGCCGGAGATCTAAGAGATGCATTATCGTCCAGGGGCCGAGACCATGCATATCCCACCTTTCGGCAACCTGCTTGGATTCCGCATCTTCACTTCAACCGCCCAAGCGAGGAGAGTCTTCTCGCCAATCTCTCTCGTCAGGGACAAACCACCAACATTATCGCCAACATCCTCACGGTCTCGCCGAGATCAGTGGTCACACAGCACAGGCAGGCACCAAACACAGTCATCAAAATCATGCTCGGATGACTTGTTAATTCCTCTCGTAGCCTCCATACGGCCGACGAGCCTTTCCAAATCACCAGGCCCTTCGGCTTGCTGCAGACGCATATTCAAACCTCCGCTCTGGCGTCAATCACCCCCTGTCGATATGGCTTTCCCGACGCGGCTCGCTTCCGCACTGCGCCGCCTCACCAACCTTGTGGCCGTCAATGTCTCCGGCCTTGTGCTCCCTGTCCGAGTCGACACCTCCCGAGGCGTGACATTGATCCCGTCGCCGACGCAAGGGGCTTACGAATACGCCCGACAGGAGCGACACATGTGCGCAGGACATGACATTTCCAGAAACATGATGTTTGGGAGTATCTAAACTAACAGCCTGCAAACGCCAAACCAAACCAAGCCAAACACAGCAAACACTCATTGCCGGCGGACGAGCGACAATAGAGAAGTAGGCAGGTCCCATGCCGCCCCGCGCGTCATCAAGGGTCCCAAAAACCCCTCCATCATCCGGATCACCCCGTCCGGAGGCTCTGCCCGGCACATCGGACACGTCGGTCTCAAGGCTGGATCATTCGCCTCCGTCACCCACGTCCGGAACAAGCAGCTCCTTCCAAAGATGTGCCCGCAATGTTTGATCCGGACAGGCTGCTCTCCGCGGTCCAACACGGTCCATCCCGCCGTGCTCGCACCAAAGATCCGTAGTTGCACGTTGGGGTCGTCGTCCCACTTGAGCCGCCGAATCTGGTTCGAGATGTTGGACAGGTTGGACAAGTTGCTCTCCTGCCCGCTGAGTCGCCGTCTCGGCCGGGGACGGTTTCGCTCAGCTGCCGTTGGACTGGACACCGCCGGCGGGACTTCCTTCTCCGAGCGGCGCTCCCAGTAATCCGCATAGCAAATCACGCACTCCTCTTGGACGCCGTTGTTCTTTATGAGGGCCTGGAGCTCGGCGTCCGTCACGTCCTCGACGGACTGCTGAAAAACGAGGCGCTTCGCCGTGTAGTTCCGTATCTCCCGTGCCCACACCTCGCGCTTCCCTGTGAAAAAAGCCATCGCCTCCCAGATGAGCTCCTCAAACCCGGTGCCGGTTCCGTATCCGGCTACATTCGCGTCGCTAGGCGGAAACGACACTGCGTTGGCCAGCTTCTCGAGCGCAACGACATCCGACGACCGACGCCACTGCGGCGTCTGGATGATGCGCGCGAGCTTTTCCACGACAATACAAAACCGCGCCATGGAGAAGCCGTTGTCATATACCGCAATCTGGCTCATGAATTGGACGAGACCTTTGCGCCGGTATGCCTTGGTTTCCATCAGCGTGTGTGCGTCGCTCCACTTCGCCCCGTTCGCCGCCGCGCTCTCGAGTAGTTCGTCGTTGACGGTCTTGAACGCCTTGCCGACGATCCCGTCAATCGTCGCCTGTCTCCGCATAACAGCCTCCGTAGAGAAGAAGGGCTGTCGGGCGATGCCGTCAGTGAAGTAGACATTGCTGCCCGTACACTCCGCGGCGAGGTTCCGGTGAATCTCGGCAAAGATCTGCCGCGCGAACTCGCTCTGTACCTGCGCGTTCGCCTCGAAGCGCGCGGCCGCCTGGTCGGTAAAGTGCCGCCGGGCGGCAGCGGCGGGGTTGTACAAGTACGCGAGCGGCCCGGCGGCCTCGCAGTGACACCGGGAGGGCCGATGGGCGTTTTCCTTGCAGCGGCGCTCGAGGAAGAAGGTTGGATAGAGCTCGGTAATGCGCTTGATGGAGGACACGTCGCTCTGGCTGAAGTGGCGGGCCCAGTCCCAGGCGAAGACGGCGTTGGCGAGGCCTTCGATGTAGTTGTTGGCCCAGACGTTGTCCATGGCCATGTCGCGATCCCAGGCGTCCCTCTGGGGCCTCTGGCTGGGGACCTCGGGAGGCTCGCCGGAGCAGCCGGGGCACATCTGGGTGTACTCGCTGGTGCGGTGCTCCCAGTGGGCGTCGGGACAGGGGAAGTGGTTGGAGCAGAGGATGTTGCTCTTGATGGAGTGGCGCTTGGGGACGCCGTCCCTCGAGGGGCACTCGAAGAATTGGACGTGGCGGATACACATGGTCGAGACGGGTAGTTTACGGAGGTCTTTGGACGCGGAAACAATCGGGCAACAGTGCCATCGCGAGGAGTCTTATGTCTTAAACACGTAGGCTTCTTTGTTTTTGGGCCAAGGCGAAGCAGGAAACCTGAATGGTTTCTATATTTATGTGCACTTCAATGTTGGGCGGCCAGTCTCATTATTCTGGAAATGAGCATTCATTGCAGCTTTCAATGAAAGCTTTGTCTAGACGTCGAATTAAACAATAGGCCCATCATCCCTTGCCGCTGCTCGACCGGAGCCGGCGCAGACGCCAACCTGAGAACAAAGAAGCCGTTGCGGATGAGGCTTTTGCGCCACTCTTTCTCGACTTGGAGCGAGTGGGATGCTCCTCGCCCAGGCATGTTTGTTCATCAGATCCTTCATCCCTAGCGGGCTGTCTGCATCTTGCCACTCAAGAAGATGTCTCGTTATCCTTCAGTTTGTCGATGGTATCCCACGACTCGACCGAGGCCCGGGATCCTATAGAACCCTGAGAGCTTGCACCGTGTTGGGGCTGCGAACTGCTTTTCGTCTTCGTGTACGCCGTGGGCAGAGGATACCGAGACGTCGTCAACGACATGGCGGGGTAGGATTCGGGCATGGTGAAGAAGGACTTGACGGCGCTCGAGACCGAAGTGGACGACGGCTTCTGGTCCTTGGGCGGAACGTGGTAGGTGTTGGGGATCGGGTGACGGGAGGCCATTGTGTCGCTGAGTGCGATGAATGAATACAGTATAATATAGTCTGAACGGCCTGGGATGAGATCTTTTGGATTCATATGTCACTGACCAAGGGTGGTTTGGTCGGCTTATATAGACCTTTCAAACCCGGTTGATCGATCGCCGAACCTTGATACCGCGACTCATCGGCGCGAGACCCCGAAAACTGACGCCTTTTGAGAAACGTCTTCCGCATCTTGTGACACGAACTACCCAATCTTCGCCCGTCGCTCAACCACAAGCCCCAGAGAGAACACAGACGGGCGCTGCGGCATGCACGATAAGGCCCGCCGGCTCGTCGCGTGGATGCATAGACGCTGGCACCTCCCGGCAAAAGCGCGGACGCATGTGCGAGTGTCATCCGGCGATAAGCCGATGTTTCGACGTCTTTGGAGGTGAGAGTGGGATGTGAGTTCGGCCGTGCTGACCGGGGTCGTGGAGGCGGGGGGACCCGAGTGGACGACGGAAGACGCAGCCGGCGTGGCAGAACTTCGCATCATTATCGGGCGGCGAATGGGAAGGGCCACCCACTGCCGGGCCGGGAGACGCAACACGAGCTAGTAAACTTTGGGAAGCCCCTTCGGTCAGCGTGTTGCTTGGGAACGGCCGGCTTTATCGGACAAGGGCTAGAGTCTTTCGGACATTTCATCCAGCCAGGAAGATAATAATAAACCAACTGCACTCATCAAATACATCAATGAGTCACATCTACTCATGTATTGGTCTCAAGACCATCATCGCATCGTGGATCACAGCAGCAGGACGACACCTCAGGTTGATTCAGTAAATCTTGAATAATATTGGCAGAAAAATCTTTGGTATCTCGAAATGGTACATGCATTAATACATCTCTTCATATCCCCCCGGGGATCCAATTACAAACGCCCTTCATGCAGATGATTCGACGCCACATCTTAAGCGCCGACGGTCTTCTCGTGGTGAGTGATGTCACCATCGCCGTTGGGAACAGCCTTGTTGCCCTCAGCGCCACTGCGCTCGAGGAAGGTGGTGGACGGGCGCCAGCCAACGGACTTGCTGGCAACGCTGACCTCGTTGTAGAGCTCCTCGACCTCCTCGAGAGAGAGACCCTTGGTCTCGTAGATGAAGAAGTGGACGAAGGCGATGCAGAGGAAGCAGGCGGCGAACCAGACGAAGAAGATCTTGGACTGGAGGTTGGCATAGCCGTCGCCGTAGTTGACAAGGTAGGGGGTGGAGTAGGCAATAGCCCAGTTGAGGAGCCAGTTGGTGGCAGTGGAGAGAGAGAGGGACTTGGCACGGGTCTTGAGGCCAAAGATCTCGCCGTTGACGACCCAGGCAAGGGGACCCCAGGTAGAGGCGAAGAAGAAGATGTAGATGCACACGAATGCAATGGCGGCCTTCTGGGCGGGGAGGTTGAGGACGATGATGTTGCCGGCGTCGTCCTGGCTGGTAGTCAGAGTTCCGAGCATGGCAACAAGGAACTGCGAGATACACATGCCGATGGCGCCCCACAGGAGAAGAGGACGGCGACCCCAGCGGTCAACAGCGTACATGCCAGGAATGGTGGAAGCGACGTTGATGGAGGAGGTGATCATGCCGATGACGAAACCGTTGGAGAATCCAGAGTTCTGGAAGTACTGAGTGCCGTAGTAGAAGATGAAGTTGATACCCGTGAGCTGCTGGAGGGCCTGGAGGGCCATGCCGGTGAACTGACGCTTCAGGACAGGGGGCTTGAAGCAGTCAAGGTAGCTGGCAGAGCCGACGCTGCTCTCCAAATCGTGGTTGGCCTTGATCTCGGCAAGCTCGTCAGCGATGGCCGGGTCGGTCTCAGGGAGGCGGCGAAGTCTGGACAGGGCGTTGGCGGCGCGCTCCATGCGGCCCTTTCTGATGAGGAAGCGGGGGGTCTCGGGAAGCACCAGCATGCCGGCGAAGAGGATGATGGACCAGGCGAACTGAACAGCGATGGGGATGCGGTAAGAACCAGTGTCCTGGCGAAGGTGGGTGGCATTGTTCACGATGGCAGCCAACAGCAGACCGATTGTGATGGCCCACTGGTAGGCACCGACAATGGCACCACGAATCCACTTGGGAGCAGTCTCGGACTGGTAGAGAGGAACCAAAGCAGAGATCAGACCAACACCGAAACCGGCAAAGAAACGACCGGCAAGGAAGACGGGGATGTCGACGGCAATGGTCTGGAGGACAACACCAAGGTTGAAAACCCAGGTGGAGGCAGCAAGACCCATGCGACGTCCAATGGTATCGGCGAGGAAGGGAGAAGCGAGAGCGCCGAAGAAGGTGCCGGCAGAGAGGATGGAGACGATGGCGGACTCTTGGTCGGGAGAAACATCGAGGTTGCCCTTGGTGTTCACGTAACCGGTGCTGAACAGACGTTGCCAGTAAGACTGAGGGAGCAGATGGTCAGTTTGAGCCGTTCGCATGTGTCGGGGCCAGCAGAGGAATACACACCATCTCAAGGATGCCGTTGATAGTACCGGTGTCATATCCGAACAACAGACCACCGAAGGCGACGAAGAAGCCGATGAGAATGGCGGGCCAGGCCTTGCCCGGCTCGCCAGCTGGCTTGATACCCATGACGGGCTAGGTTGTTGATGAACCTGGAGGTTTGAGGTCGGAGAAGGGAGAAGGAGTGTGAGACGTCCAGAAAGCGAGACTGGATCGAAGGGACGTTGGGCAGCTGAAGGCTTGAACACGAAGACGAGACAGAAGGGGGAGCGTCTGGGGAAGAGATGGGAGGAAACGTCGACATATAAAGTTGAGGCAAATGATGTGGGGAGCCGATGGGAAAGACCTAGAAAGACCATACGATGGGTAGGGCCGATGGACGATCACGAGGAGGAAGGAGACGCAGCGAGGTACTCACGAGAAGCAGGCGCGGTACTTGGTGCGGCACGCAGAGGTTGCAGGCGCGGCAGGTGCTGCGTCGAGGCCCTTCCAGACACGGCGGGTTGCCCGAGTCGTGGAACACTCCACGAGTGTCCCTCCTGCTGCGGGTTGGTTCCCATGGGTGCCCCTCCTCCCCCGCCAAGAAACCCCATCCGGGGCAGGGACCAGGGGGTGACCGCTCCTAGCTCCATTCGTGGTCGTGCCTACCCAAGGAAAAAAATAAAGAAAGAGGGTGTGCAGGATGAGGGGGAGGAGGAAGGAGAGTCTGGGGTAGGATAGGTGCTCTGCCGTGTATGTACCATGTACCTACCTTAGGTACCTGAGCCAGATTGCCCAGCGTGGTGATCTCAACTTGGCACTGATCAGCACACAGGACCAAGACCATAGGCGATGCTTATTCTGTCATCTCGCCGGCATCCGTCTAAAAATTCTCATTCGTGATGACGATGCACAATTAACGGCCGGAATTGAATGGCCGGGATGCCTACGTGAAACTTCAGTTGGCAGTCAATACTCTACAGAGTACGGTGGACGCAGAGGGGCCCAGCAGGTGATGCAAAACTTTTTTTTTTTTTTTTTTTTTGGGGGGGGGGGGGGGGGGGGGGGGGGGGTCGTCTACCCCGAACCCCACGACTCAGTTTCCCAGCTCAATGGCAAGGTTTTCTGGAGAATGGGGGGAGAATATGGAGAGGACGTGGGAACTGGGGAATTTGAAGAATCGAAACTGCATGGGGAAAGCAAGGAACACAAGCAGGAAGAACAACAACGGTACATCTGTGATTGTACACTACCTTGAGGTACAGAGCACCAGAGCCCGTCGCAAAGGTGGGGTCGGTCCACGCACGGCATGGCCGCCAACGCCAACCTTGAACTGAATGAATGATGGATGATCTGACTGACTGAATCCATTGCTGCCAGCTTCGACAACAAGCAACGCTAATAAAACAATGCCATTCAGTGCCAGCACGCCGTTGAGAACACCACCATCTGACTCCCCCCCAAACCCCGTCTCATCGACCAGTCAAAAGTAGACATAGCCGACTCTCGAGACGGGTGTCTTGGTAGGAAGGTACCAACTGCCGGCTGAGGGCCGTCCGTCTCTTTCCTTCCACTGACAGCCAAGGCAAGAGGAGGTACCTTGCTTGGGCACGATGTCTCTTCCTTCCCAACTTTCGTCCACCTCTCGTGAGGTGAGTCGTGGCAGCTTGCAGCCGCCCAGTTGCTTGTCTCGAAAGATTTGAAGTGGACGCTGTTCGGCCCGTTTCCACATCGCTGGCCCTCTTTCCCCATCACGTCGCCGCCTCTTATTCGCTCCTGCAGCCCAGCTCGCTTCCAACGCTAATTATTTCGCATCTATTTTTCTCTCCGCTGAAATTCTCACAAGGCCGCCGCGCCCTACGAGCGCCATCGACCTCTCTGGCTCGCGTCCCTCACACCACCATGGCCCCCGGGTTGCGAGCACCGGCGCCCGCCGCTACCACACCTCCGACCGGCCTTCATGGTGTGCAGTAGCCGCCGTGCTTCGGACTCTCCAGGGCACTAGGCACTTCAGCAAATCGCATCACCTGCCTGCCCCCATTGCCCATCAACGGTGCCAACTACCGCCAACACTACTGCTGCAGTGCTGTTGATCTCCTATGGGAAAGATCTCACCCATGATCCTGCAACTTGAAAGACGCGAAAAGAAGACAGAGCCGTCCGCACCCTGGACCCTGACTCTCATCCCAGTCCCCTGCGTCTCCATTTCCGGTCCGAATCTCTGCAGCAGCACAGTTCCGCCCCCTGCCCGACTGGATCCATCGTCTTGTCTTTTCTGCTGCTCGCCCACACTCCCGCTCACTTATTCGGCCTTTCCTCGATGCCTTTTCCCCAAGGAGCCCCGTCTGCCACTCGCCAAGCTGCTGGCATCATCCCGCCGCCACTCTGTTGAGCCGCACGCCGCTTTTTACGCAGTACACAGACGCGCTTCCATGGCTTTCAGCATAAACGTAATGGATCTTGTTCGATTAGACGCAAAATTTGTTTCTTCAAGCAGAAATCTCAATCTCATCCCCAACAAACACTCGTCCGATGACGGTACGATCATGTCCTGATGGCGTACCAAGGCCCTGCAGCAACAACCCCTGAATGAAGCCATTCCAGAATCTTTTTGTGTGTGTTGGACATATACAGATAATGCGCACATATGGCTTCACCTTCATTGCGGGCGCGCTTGCTCTTTCCTCCCCTTCGGTGGTTCCACCATAGGGCCGATGTCTTCCCCATGGTCGCGACGTCGGGCGCGGCGCCTCCCCTGCTCGTAGGGTCGTCAATTCCATTGTAAGACCAACCTGTCACATGTCCAGTATGTCAGAGATCTGGCCCGGGAGCCTGTGGCTCGATGATCTGGGGTTCTACAGACTAGCGCAGCTGCTCAACATCTGGGGAGACTGGAGGCTGGGGAAAAAGAAGAAACTCGTTACGACGCCTTCGTACCCCCGCACCCCGCGCCGAACCCGTGACGGCTGCGGCTGCCATGGATTCGTATGACTACGGCTATCCGATACATACCCATGCATCCCTTTTTGGGGGCTGCGTCTACAATAGATTCAGCCTCCAAAAATGCTCTCGCGCGCATTCACCAGACAGTTCGGTCTCTACTCAAGACAACAGGTCCAGATTTGATCAGCTTGCAGTCTAGGATTGCTTAGCCAGGTAAGAGCGATATTATTATTTCCAGTAGGTAACGACGAGTGTAGATATGATGCCGCATTGCGTAAACAAACCGTCCATTTGTTATTCTTCGGCGACTAGACTATGCTTCCAGCGGTCCGATGGTGGTGATATCCAGGCCGTCGGCCAGTTGCTTCTTGGACGGCATCTTGCCTAAAGCCATCAACTCAGCCGACTGAACCATGGCGGGATCCTTGCCCATGGACGCCATCGCCACAACCGTCTCGCCCTTGGTGTAGTAGGCGACGAAGCTTGACTCCTCGACGCTTCCCTGAATTACAACATCATCCCAACCGCCAATTGTGTTGCCGCAGTACCGCAGTTGGGAGCCCAAGGCCGACCAGAAAACGGGGATGAAGCGCGCAGGCTGCACCGCCGCGTTGATGATGTTGCTAGCCACGGTACGGCCGGCGTTCTGAGCGACGTTCCAGTGCTCGATGCGCGTGTATCGTCCATCGCCCCCAGGTCCGTGGTACGGGTATGTGGCAATGTCGCCAATGGCGTAGACATCCTTCAGCCCGACAATCAAGAAGTTCTCGTCCGTCTTGATG
The DNA here is from genome assembly GCA_020226115.1 of Colletotrichum viniferum. Classification (NCBI taxonomy): domain Eukaryota; kingdom Fungi; phylum Ascomycota; class Sordariomycetes; order Glomerellales; family Glomerellaceae; genus Colletotrichum; species Colletotrichum viniferum. The sequence continues at coordinate 1,137,591 of JAGFBE010000018.1, forward strand.
GAACCGTCCTGCTCCAGGCGGATGACCTTGTTCTCCTTGAGGAACTCAGTGGCGGGCGCAACGCCAACTCCCAGGATGACCAGGTCAGCCTCCAGTTTGGTGCCGTCCTTGAGGTAAACCGCCCCGACATTGGACGGGTCAGAACCAGAGGGCTCAGCCTTCTCCACACCGGCGTCCATGTGGAACTTGACGCCGTTCTTCTCAAGGCTCTTCTGGATACCAGCGCCGACCTTCTCTCCGAGAACCCTCTCGAGGGGTACCTTCTCCATGCCAATGACGGTTACATCGTTGTCTTTGGCGGTGGCATTGGCGACCTCCATACCGATGAAGGAGGATCCAACAATGACAATCTTCTTGCCCTTCTCGCCGATGGCCTTGACAATCTTTTGTGTGTCGTGGGCCGTCCTGAGGGTGAAGATGTTGCCGAGGACCTTGAAGCCCTGCAGGGGTAGGTTCCTTGGAGTTCCACCCGTTGCCAGGATAAGCTTGGTGTAGGGCAGCGTCTTGTCGCCGCTTGTGGATACCTTGCGATCGGAGAAGTCGACGTCGGTGACTTCGTCGTCAACCCAGTCAACAGAGCCGCTCTCGAACCAAGCCTTGTCTCTCCATTGCAGGGCGTTGACGTCTGTGAGAAGGGCCTTGGACAACTTGGTACGATCGATGGGGAGGTATCCCTCGGAGGAGATGATTGTCAGTGGACCTTGGTAACCGCCGTTGCGCAGGGCTTCGACAGCTCCCAGGGCGCCTGAGCCGCCACCGACAATGACGACCTTCTCCTCCTGAGTCCCGCTGACGACATTGCACTTGAAGTTGGGCTTCCGTCGGCCGCTCTTGATGGCGGATTCTTCGCCGGTAATGTAGACTGCGCCGTCGCGCTCGATGACGTTGAAGACGGGAATGGAGTCGAGGGCGGGGGCATCTTCGACATCACCGGTTTTGGTGTTGAAGCAGGCTGTGAAGCAGTCAGCGGGGGCATTGTGCGGGGGTGCAGCTTAGGAGTCAACATACCTCCGTGCCACGGGCAAGTTAGTCGACCGGAAGTCGTCAAGACGCCCTTGACGAGAGGAGCACCGAAATGGGTACACTTGGGACCAACGGCCTGGATCTTGCCGCCGGCGTTGACGAGCAGAACCTTGGCTCCTTCGATGCCCTCAACTTCGACCTCTTGCTTGTCACCCGGTCGGAGTGATAGCGAGGAGACCGCCTTCAGCTTGTAGTCGGCCATGTCTTTGACACTTTGGGAGAATGATCTGGTTCGAATTGGCTTGCGGAGGAGGCTGGATATGGGTGATTGACGGTATAGAGGTCTCGGAATACGCATGAGCAGCGTGGGGAGTGAGATCTGGGAGGCGGACTGGGCGAGGGAGCGTGACGTGACGTGCTTGCGATCAGACGATGGTTTCGAGTTCTGGGGCGGTAATTGGGTGGACGAGGGCGAGGGGGGCAATCAGCGAGGTTGTCGACGTCGGATAAGGTAGTGTAAGCAGTTGGGCTCTTCGAGGGTCGGCGGCACTTGGAGGAGCAGCAGCGGTAGCAGCTCCCAGTGGCCGCAGATAAAGGAGGAGGAGCAGCCGCGCGGGAACCCCTCATTGCGTCCGGATTGAGCATTGTGGCTATGACGACATGACAATTGCACGGGGGAGTTGCGACACAACGACGTCGTCCAGTGCCTGTTGCTGGGTGCTGTGTGCCTGCCCGGTGCCTGCTGTGGTAGCTGTTAGTGGACGGGAGCTCCTTCCTCCCTACACCGCTTGGAAATTGCTGCATCGTCATTGGCTGCTGCTATCGAGCTCTGGCCCCATTCTCGAACTCTTCTGGGCATCGACCCGGCCTCCGAATCCGAATCGGGGCCGGCCCGCTCGTGTTTCTCGGGCAGATTGGTCACTCGGGTGTTCGATGTTCATTTGCGTCTTGACGTGTATCATCAACTTCATTATCGATCTCTCGTCGCATCTACACCGACTAGAAAGGGCTGTACGTTGCCAGTGACGGCACCTGGCCGTGCTGGCCTACCTCGCTCTGCAGCCCTCCCAAACCCCACGATGTTGTCGCAAACGGTGATGCCGGCACGAACGTTCCAACGAAGGGCCCCTCCAAGGCTGCCGCCTCGGCATCTCGGAAGAATTCCAATTCGTCCTCGAGTTGAGCCCCAAACGGTAAGCCGGTATCCATCGCCGAAGCTGCTGCTGCTTCTGCCCGCTCCTTTTGTTTTCTCGTAACCTCCTCCACAGCCTCCAACGCACGCCGATGAAGCTCCTTGACGACTTCATGCAGTCTCTGAAAGGACTTATAGTCTTCGTAACTCTTCATCGACAGCATCAGCTCGAAAAGCCGGAGTGCCTGGTTGGCCAGCTCGTTGTCTGTCATCAGGTGTGGGTGATCCGGGAACACAAACATGTTGGCCAGGAGAATGATCAGGCCGGAGAAGTGCGCGCACGAGTTGGACCAAATGCTGCAGTCCGTCTTGGGCGACTCCACGAACAGCTTCATGCAACTGCGACTCAGCTCCGCGCACTTGGCCCACCCAAGCGGCAGAGGGGGGTTTTGATGTCCGCATGACGAGCTCGGAGACGAATCTAAATCCTTGATCGTCATCTGGCTGTACGAGCTTATTCGTCGGACCCAGTCCGCGTCGTGCGAGTAGATCCCATGTGTCATCACCATCGCCGTGAAGTAGCTGTGGTAGAGGAGCGACATGTGGACAATCGGCAGGGAATCGAGACATTGGAGTGCCGAGTCTATCTGGAATTCAGCCGGTAGATTACGCCGCCAGTTCTCCAGCATCTCCTCGAGCCTTGTCACTCTTAGTTGTCGATCTTGCTGCGACACTTTCCGAGCGCGTGTGCTGTACAGCTGGTCATAGACCTTGCCGGCAATGTGACTCAACTCCACCCGAGCTCCAAAGTAGTTGAATTTGCTGCCGTTTCTCGCAAACACTATGCCTGCTCCGTCTTCCGGGTCTCTTTCTGGTAGTGGCAAGTCGATATCTACGTCAAGCTGAAATGACGGCGTTTTGAACTTTAAGCTGATCTCCTGAAAATGTTGTCAGGCACCTGCCACTCGTGAGACTTATCAAGCTGCGACTCACCTTGTCCATAATATAAGTGATCCAGAAGAGCCTCGCTCTTTGTCGGGAAACTTCCGGCGAGAAGTACTGAAGCGATTCCTTGTCGTGGAGGTGCATGCGGTGTGCCAGGCGCACGGCAGTCCCGATCAGGACTGAAGCTGGCTTTGGGTCTTTCGTCCCCAAGAATAACACCACCATTCCCAACAAGACCTGAAGGCCAAGGAGATCTTCTTCCCGCGTGACCAGATCGGACACGACAGATTGTACGTTGCGCATGTGGTACATTACTTTTTGGTCGTCCACCAGAGCATCCAAGCTACCTTGCTCTTTTAAAGTGCATCGATACCCTAGCGCCATGGCGATGTTGACTGCTGCCCATACTGCCGTGGACTGCCCAGAAGAGGGCACATACCAATTTGACAACATGCGCATGAACGTTGGCGGGTCAAACAGCGGCATGACGCAGTTGTAGCGGTTGAAGAACTCGTCGATGATGGGCATGATCTCCTCGAGCGGTGGTAATTTGGGCTTCTCGGGCTCCGTCACCCATTCACTTGGGCTCTCGCTGCTGGACACATGGTCCACGAACTCGATGCTCTCCGCTGATTGCCCACGTCCATTGATACTCTCGGTTGAGCTCGGTGCCGTTGAAGGCTGGGTTGAGGTTTGGTTGGAGTGTTGACGGTTGGCGTCGAGGGCTTGCTGCAATTGCTTCTCTATGCTCGCTAGACGGCTCTCCAACTCGGAGACTTTCGTTGGACTGAGTCCTTGGTTAGAAGACTGTTGAGAATACTAATGACAAGCTCGCCTCACTTTTCAGATTCCCTCTGTTTTGGAGGCTGTGGTCGTTCTTTTGGGTGAGGTGCTCTTCGCCTCACAGTTGTTGTCCGGCATTCTGACTTGTAGAGCAGGCAGTTCGAGCATGCGGGCTTGAGCATGTCGCATTTGATCTTCTTGATAAAACAAAGATTGCAGGCTGTCGTATGTTAGAACATGACTGAAAACTTGTCTTTGGGGCAGGTTGAATAAGAAAGTGGATCTGACCTTTCCGCCGTTGAGAAGACGTTTCCATCATGATGCGGAATCTGGCACTTCTTGTCGGAACTCCTCAAAACAAAACAAGGTCATTTATAGAATCGAACCCCTTTGATGACCATCTGCAGAGGCGTATTTGCGATTTGACTGACCGCATGAGTTAAATGACATCTGAAGGAGCGAATCAGACGCGGGATATGGGTGTAAGCAGAGGATTACAAATCCGACTGAGGATAGCCCCATTTGTCACCTACCAAGCCACAGTCCACCCCATCATGAATCCTTCCAGACAAGCAGGCTCGTGTTCCGATTGGATGGTTCGCAGACTCTTTGGCCGAAATCGTGTGACTATTTCTGCTAATTGAGACAGCTTAGCCACATTAATGCAGTGGTACATCTATGCTCACCGACTCACCGAGATCCATGGCGTCTAATGCAGGTAACTTCTATTGATGTAAAAGCAGATCTTAATGGAATTCTAACTAAGTAAGTAGGCGTTCTAACTAAGGAATTAAAAAAAAAAAAAAAAAAAAAACTCTAAATGCATTGAAAAGCAATCAACCCTGAGAATCACAAGACGCAACTTGCTCTTACGCCTGGGCTGCCGTAACGCCTCCATAAGGCACCGTCTTTCCTGAAAAGTCAACACCACCATGATGTTCAAGCTTGTCCCCGTCAGCAATAATATCTTGGTACCAAGCTTGCATGTCCGATGCAAAGGTTCCGGTAGCCGCAAGATCGCTCGAGTCGAAGGGCTCCTGCCCCTTGCTGACCTGGCGGATATGCGCGCCCGCCGCCGTGAGTCCAAACCCGAAATCGTCCTCCATCATTTGAACTGGACGAATTGCCCCTGTGATACGACCCTCAAGAATGTCCGAAGCGATCCGGAACTCTTGGGCCCCAGGCCGACCCAAGGCAACGCCATCGACAATATCCAGGGCCTTCACCATGGCCCCCACGGTTCTCATGCCGCCCACGATGTACGCCTTAGTCTTGCGGGTGTCGCGGTCTCCCAGACCCGCGACGACCGTCTCGGCGAACTCCAGGAAGAACCCCTCCCGTTTGCGAGTAGACTCCTTTGTCCAAGACATGCCGAGAGCCTCGTACGTGCCCCCAGAAATTTCGAGTAAATCGAAACCGAGCTCTGACAAGAATGCGCAAAGCTCGCGGGCCTCGTCAGGGGTGACGCCGCCGTCTTGAAACTCGACGCTGTTGAGCTTTGCTGAGAGGATGAAATCGGGAGATGTCCGCGCGCGGATTGCTTTTCCGATGTCGGCAATTAGACGTGTCCGGTTCTCAAGCGTCTGGACGCCGTACTCGTCGGTTCGGTGATTCGTTGTGCGGGAAAGGAACTGAGCGATGAGGTAGCCATGCGCCGCATGCAACTGGATACCGTCGAAGCCGGCCTTGTCAAGATATTCGGCGGCATGCGCAAACCCTTCAATCACACGGTTGATGTCTTCTTTGGACGCTTCACGGGGCTTGCCGAATTCCATGCCCATCTTGGGTTCTGAAGTTTGTTAGTTTAGCCACGAGCTTTCACGAGATAAAAAACCACATACCGAGTACGACTGCCGACGCCGAAATCGGGTTGGGCTGGATCTTCTTCTGAACCTGTCTTCCAGCGTGGGTGACTTGGCCCAGCATGAGACTACCATCGGCCTTGCCAGCCGCAGCGACGGCTTTGAATCCCTCAAATCGTTCGCCCTCCGGCTTGCACTCGGGTGTGATGATCATGTCACCAATGCTGCTCATGTAGTCGAACTCGACGTCAATGTTGCCAGTGACGATGACACCAAAGTTGTTTGGGCCTTGACCCCAACTGCATTTCAACTTGTCAGTCTTGGAAGAGAAAAAAAAAAGACTCTTGAGAACAAATATGGGAGAGAGGCGAGGGTTGGGAAAATGCGACTTACCGGCGATAGACCTCAACAAGTTCTGGTGTGGGAACACCTCTCTTGGATGGCTCGCTTCCACTCCACGTCGCCAAGTTCTCAGCCATTGCACTCTTCAAGAAACGATTCTTGGCGGTTTTGGTGGAGAAGGGAAAAGACAAGGGCTGAGCCAATGGCTCCGGGCTGGCGGCTTCACTTGCGTAACGAGAAGACATTCTGACTCGTTGGTTGAGGTTTTAATGTCGGGTCAATGGTGTGAAACTGATTGAGATGCGAGCGGTAATGTGCGTTCGAAATTCAAAAGCATGCGAGAGAGTTCCGTTCTTATAGCTGAGTTTTCATTTGTAATGCTGAAATGTTGGCGGTGTTGTTGTTACTTTTGGACGCCGCGGATGGTAAGAAGACTTGGAGGAGACTCCGCCTCCGCGGAGCGCAGTGTCGGACTGCATCGCCGTTCGAGTCCGAGAAGGGGAATGTTAGCGCCGGGTGCCTCTCGGTGAGTGTCGGTGAAGCCCCACGAAGCAACACACATCGGACTTTGGCACCGCCACGGCGAGCTCCACGGCGTTCCACGGAGAAAACTGCAGGATTCCTACGATTACTAATGATAGATATCAACCACCCAGCCGCTCTCCTGATCCTCCCCGCTTGATCCTTCGTCAGATTCGGTCTAGTGCTTGCGTGCGCTGACTTAATCATCCACGCGGCCATGCCATTAGGAATCTGGATGTGGCTTTGGATGACTTCTAGTGTCACATTCCCAGGATGCAACATCATTCGCTCATTCGGGTTGACAGAATGTCTATTCCGAACATACTGATCTATTGCACAACAGTGCATCCTGCCTACTGAAGCCGTCTACAACTCATCCTTGACCGGCTGCGATGGCTCGGCTTCCTTCTCGTTAACAACCCTCGGCGACTCTTCCGCGGCCTCGCTTGCCCCGTCCTTGAGCTTGAGGACTTGCGCCTTGACGGTGAACTCGATATCCCTCTTCTTCTGGGCGGTATTGGGTCGGGTGTGGCTGATGGGCCATGACACGACAACAGCATCCTTCGGCGTAGCGCTGTAGTTGCTCAAATCGGCCAGTGTTGCTGCGGACCAAGTCAGTTTCATATACGTCGAGATGACGAGAACGCAAAGGCTTGGGGACGGCCAGCTTCTTTCGCTTACCTTGGCAATCGCTGCCGTCAGCGACGAAGAAGGGCAGAATGTGGTACAGTGCGCCCGGTGCGAAGATGGCGACGCGCTTCTGGTCGAGGTCACGGTCGACATCCGTGGGCGACTTGGAGACAGTGACGCGGTCTTTGATCTTCTCCTCTTCGGTGGTGGGCTTGTCGAAAACAGCAAAGAGGCCCCTGCCATTGCTATCCTCGGTGCGCTCTTGCTCCTCGATCCACTCGCGGACGCGAAGAGGGAGGTCGGAGTAGTCCATCATGAGCAGGTTGCGGTCGTACATGTGGCGATCGAGGCCCGCCCAGCCGCCGGGGTACTCGCGACCGGAGAAGAAGAGCTTCAGGCCATCTCCCCACGGGAAAAGCCCGACGGGCGGCTTTTCAAAAAGGTCATGCAGAGTGTACTGTGTGGCGGCGAACGTCTTGGACGCCTCACATGTGTGGTCGTAGGAGTCTGTCGTCTTTGCTGTGAATGGGTCGCGCCAGGGGAAATTGTCAGCCATTGTCGTCTCAGGCTGCGGCATCTCCTTCCCGCCGAGCTGAAAAGCGGAAGCCGTGCCAGCCAAGAGGGTGGCCGCCAGGGGGAGAGACTGGAACTTCATGATGACGGCTGGGGTCGCAAAATGGTATGCAGCAGCGGCAACAACAGAAGATGCCAACAGAACACGAATGCTTCAGCTCAGTCGCATAGTGCTAGCAGACGACGCGAAGACACGCTCTTCATATAGGGGTCGCTTCGAATACCATCAGCGCATTCTGGCAGCTCAAACGGCTTTGCTGTCCTTTGCGGACGCATCATGCTCCGGATTGCCATATCGAGTCGACCTTCTTGGGATACCGATGTCCAGAGTGGGATTGACTTCGGCCCAGAGGTTCAATTATTCCGTCTCTGTCCCTCAGAAAGACGGACGCGACCCCAGACGACCCCACCTCCCCCTCACTCATCAGACGGCTCGACGGGACGGAAGCAAGACTCCGCTGCTTGGTCCCTTACCATATCTGTACTGTACCTTGCTGTATATTGTACCTCGGCAAGACTCCAATTTCCCCTTATCCACACTCTCTTGTCAGCTGGCGGACAGATGCGGCCGGCCCGGCAATTTGGTGATGTTCTTCGGTTGAGATCCGACGTGGAGGCGGGTGAAAATCACCAGCTGGCTTTGAAGTAATAGTGAAGCCCCATTGAGGCTCAAGATGAATGCGACTTTGACTTTCATAATGGAAATTGAGTGACCAGAACTCCCTGTCGTCTGATGTAAGCAAGCCTCTTGACATCCGATGAACGCATGAGCCAATACGCACCCAGTATGACTATGAGATGAAATCAAGCTCAGATTCACCCCTCTACTGGCTTACTCAACTCGTACAGCTTTACCTTCATGTCAAAACGCAAGTGCCGACAGCTGCTTTTCATCACACCCATCGGCTTAAACAATGTTCTGGCATGTTTACTCAGCCTTACCCAGATCTAGATCACGGCTGCGAGCTCTTCGGCTGGGACCGGCTCATCTCATTGGCCCAGGATCAGAAGCTCCGCTCCAACGCGATCCCTTCTGGAATCCATGACGTCGCTTCTCCGTCGAAAATGACGCCGCCGCCCGTCATGGGCTTTTCAATTGCCCAAACAAGGTCGCATCGCCTTGTCGCAGTACCAGAATCTTTGCCCTGCTCCGTCACAACGGTCTGGTCAGGCCATTGACCGTGTCTTTACGTGATGCTTACAATGTCGTTGCCCGTCCGTGGTCGTCGAGATATAAGATGGCTTCCATGTTTGACCTCCGCGATAAATTCCCCTGAAAATCGAACTCACTTCAGTTGACCAATTCACATCAACATTGCAACATCTATACCACTGAAAACCTCCTGCGTCATTCTCTAGCTATGGCGTCACAAGCAGCATATGCGGCTGAACAGGCCATCGGCCATCAGGGCGACGCCGTCACGGCCCAGGATGTGACCAACTACCCAAAAGGGAGCGACAGCAACGACACAATGAAGGCACTCGTATGGCAGGGCAAGAATAAGGTTGAAATAGGTCAGTGACCTCCATCTGATCTCACCAAAGGGTTATCAAAGCTCACAACTCTAGTCGACGTGCCCAAGCCCAACATCATTGAGGAGACGGACGTCATTCTCAAAGTCACTGGCAGCACCGTCTGTGGCAGCGATCTTCATCTTCTTCATGGCTCTGTGGTGCAAATGCGCAAAGGCGACATTCTCGGCCACGAATTCTGCGGTATCGTCGACCAAGTCGGATCGGCTGTGAAGAAGGCCAAGATTGGCCACCGTTATGTCGCGTCGTTCCAGATTGCATGCGGAAACGTGAGTCGAGAACCAGTTATTTGGTGTAACGGAGTGTGTGAGCTGACCTGTCCAGTGTTTCTATTGCACCCAAAAGCTGTCGTCTCAATGCGAGAGAACGAACTCCAACACGATGGAGAAATCCATGTACGGCTCCCAGACGGCGGGCATGTTCGGCTACTCCCACTTTACGGGTGGCTTTGCGGGAGGTCAGGCCGAGTATGTGCGCGTTCCGATCGGAGATGTGAATCTCCTCGAGATCCCCGATAATGTGCCGGACGAGAAGGCCTTGTACTTGTCCGACGTGCTCGCCACCTCATACAATGCTATCAAAGACACCGCAGTCTACCCCAAGGACCAGGTTGCAATCTGGGGTGCGGGACCTATCGGCCAGATGGCTGGCGCATTCGCTCTTGGTGAGGGTGCATCCAAAGTCATCTTCATCGACACGGAACCGCGTCTCTCATACATCAAGTCCAAGTGGCCTTCGGCACATGCGGACAAGTTGGAGCTCGTCGACTTTAAGAAATTGTCGAGCGGCGTGACCAACAAGGAGACTGTTGTGTCGAAGCTAAAGGAGCTTTGCGGTGGAAGAGGCCCAGACGTTGCGCTTGAGTGTGCGGCTGGAGAATACCCCAAGGGCTGGCTCCATACCATCGAAATTGCCTTAGGCGCCGAGACCGATACGAGTGAGATTGTCAACGAGATGATTGAGGGTGTGCGCAACTTTGGTCGATGCGGTATCACCGGCGTCTACGTTGGGTACACCAACCATTTCAACATCGGTTCACTGATGGAGCGTGGTGTCCGCTTGATCGGTAACGGACAGGCACCTGTTCACTTGTACTGGGAGGACTTGCTCAAGAAGATTCAAAGTGACGACATTGATGTTTATCAGATGTTGTCGCATCGCATTCGTCTCGACGACCTCGGCAAGGTTTACTACAAGTTCGAGAACAAGGAGGACAGCATGCAGAAGATTTTCGTTGAGACAAAGTTCTCGTCTCCGAGGGCGGAGGGTTCACCAGAGCTTACATCATATTGAGCACCTGTGAATAATCGATCATGATCAATAATTGAGATATTTGCAATTGAAAGCCTGAAGCCTAAGTCGACGTGATGTCAGGTGCTCTAAGCCTTACTCTTACACAGTGGTCCGTCAGGTAGTTCTACAAAGGCCTCTGAGCCAACGCAAGTGGGGCAGTAGAAGATGTTGGACGGATCATACTTCTTCTTCGCTGCCAGATGTTGGTTGTAGTTGGCGCCGTAGAACGTTTCAATGTAATCCGGGTCATGCCGGTCACCTTCGTTCATGTAACCTCCAGTAGTTGGCGCAAGTCTTTTCCCGGCCGCACCCTTGACGTATGTAATGTCGTCTTGCACAGCTTTGCGCTCAGAATTGCTCGCTGTTTTCGAAATGCCACGGCCGGTGATGAGAGTGTAAGAAGAATCACGCCATGCTGGATGTAAGCCCGAGGTTGAGTCTTTGGCATCCTCAAATACCTGTCCACCGGAGACCAGAAGTACGACGTTGGACGCAAACTCCTCCGGCTTGCCGCTGAGAACCTCCACAGCCTCACGGACGTGGGTGTAATCTTCGACGGCCGACCGATCTATCATGCGGGATGTGAGAATGGAGGTGTCGCCGGTGGGATCGTATAGCCCTGACTCTGCCTCATAAAAGGACCAGTAGTCACTATATGAGGCGAAGCTCTCATAGATGAACAGCCGATCTGAGAACTTGCTGAGAACCTCGCGCACAGGTGCGAAACCAGCGTCAGCCTCCTCTCTTGTTTTTCCAATAGTCCAAAAGCCATGAGAGTATCCAGAAGTGGCATTTCCAACAAAGACCGTCGGATAGTTACGGAACCAATAGGCGTAACCTGCGAAACCTGCTTCATTGAGATTGGGATACGACTGAAGTAGGACTGCCACAGCGTCGAGTAGGTCGGTATTGTTCGGGGTCTGCTTCAGGGGAGCGATGGCGAGTTTGTGAGCTGTAACGACATCAACGTTGGGATGCGCCTTGATCGTCGTGCTGAGAACGATGCCATAACCTGGACCGCCGCCTCGGAGTGCTCTGAAGAGATCAGAGTTCTCACAATGATTGGCGACAACAACGCGCCCGTCAGCAAGCATAACTTCCGCTTCCAAGATCTGGTCGGCTCCAAGTCCGTAATTTCTCGTCGCAGGTCCGTGGCCCCCGCCAGAGGGCCATCCGCCGATGGCACCAGGAGACACAGCCCCCCCACCGACAGCGATCACATTGTTCGCTTTCGCAACTTTGTAGACGTCTCGCCACTGATACGCTCCATCGATGCGGATAGCGCTGCCGGTCCAACCGGACCTGGAGCATCCTCTCGAGGGGACGTAGACAGTTTGGAAGTCGATCGTGTTGCGATAGTGTCGCAACCAAATCTCAAGACTGCCATAGCCATCGGAGCGACCAAGAAGGTCATGCCCTGTACTAGCAATGACCAAGCGAATGTTATGCAAGCGAGCAAAGACAAGCGCCGAGAAGATGTGGGCACGGGTCGTTGCGTTCACGGCATATGTTGGTAGCGGGCCGAGAGTGCAACTGGTTGGTACTTGTCCTACAGCGTAGTCCACGGGCGCACATGTAATATTGTACGGATAAGGCCGTCCGATCGGATTTGAAGTCTGAAAGTCCTGATCCGACCACATTTGGGATACGTAGGCGCACTCCTCGAGGTCCTTGACCGGACCCTCATAGCATGACTGTGCGATGGGTTCTGTCCGGATGAGCTTGCCACCCAGAACAAGGTCAAGAGCTTTCCAAGAGAACTCGTTTGGCCAACAATCGTCTCCAGGTACCTGGGCGAGGCGTCAATACTTCCAGAACATGCAATTGGTGGTCTTTGGAAAGACGGGCAACAGCCAACTTACACACTTGCACTCAGGCAAGAATGCATCGATGAGAGACCGATCTTCAACAATGCTCTTGCTCTCAATGCATGAGAGGAGTGCCGCAAGAGACAGGGTCGCCTTCAACAGCATGGTGGAAATTTTCTTGTGAACGAAAAATGGATATACCAAAATGCTGGAGAAAAGGACTCATAAACGATGGCGGTTAAGAATGCAAGATTTGCAAGGGGAACGCAAGTCAAGAGGCACAATTTATCTGTCGCAGGAGCTGACGCGAAGCGTCGGAGTAATCAACGCAATGTCCGGCTTGAGAGAGGTCAAGTTTGCTCCAATGCACAGGCAGAACCTACCAGGTATCTAGGGAGGCAATTTCCATCTCTCTTGGCATCGAGATATTTCTGGGGTACGTAGATGACCTCGGCTGTCTTACCTGTAAGAGGACCAGGTTTAGTAATGGAAGGTACATGCGGCGTAAGTCTGTCAAGTCACGATCTGTGTCATCACAGGCCGCTCAAATACACCCAAGTTGAACCAACGAACATATCCTGGTCAAGGTATGGGCAGTGACCAACGTTTGATTTGTCCGCGCCGGCCTGAAGAGATGGGGCCCGGTCCGGCTTCGGATCCCCGATGGCCCACAATGAGCTGCGGCCATGCGGCGTGGGAAATGAGATCGGAATGCATGACTGCTAAGCGAGGTCACTCCAACCATCGGGCGGGCTGCTCCGTAGTCCATCTCAACGTCTAACACCAAGCAAGAAGGAGATATCAGAATCTCGGCTGCAGCATGTTTTCCGCTTTCAGCTTGGTTCGATTGCTGGACACTGCACAAACCCTTGTTGGTATGCTGTTGTGAAGCGTCACTATTTATTGCGGCTCGGTTGGTGCTGGCCCCTGTTTTCGAACTTCGAGAACCAGTTCTAGGAAAGATCCTTGGAAAATATGGAGATCATGTATCAACCGATCGCATCTCGCGGCTTGTGATTGGTGTCTGAGGAATTCTGCGCCCGCTTACTCCCAGTCTTATCACGTAAAACGACTAAACGTCCGACGACGAGCTTGTTGGTTTGTTGGTCACATATCGAATATCGTATCATCTTGACTCGGCCAGGAATCATTCATTTGATGCGTGCCAATTGAGAATGGGCACAAAGAAATGTCAAGGACCTCACAGCTTGCGGCCGCCGATGTGCCGTTCCACTCGTGAGGGCATGGTTGACCTGGGACACACCAAATGCAACTGTTATTAGGCGGCGACGCTTTTTATCTCTGCACCAACACACGGGGCATAGATCCACATGAGAAATTCTAAGATTGAAAGATAACACTTACCAATCGACCATACACGAAAGAACTAGGGTAGCTGCCACCCAACTGCGCGAGACAGTCGTTGGTCATGATCAACAAGGATTGATTGCGCTCCTTGGCTGGGACATATCTATACGGCCCAAGCCATCTCGCTGTTCCTCCGAGTGAAACTTCCTCCTTCTCTCTGTCCCTCCTTTGCAACGCACAATGTCGGTCTCCAATACGAACACAGATGCACCCTTAAAGGGAGCGGCCCAGCATGTCGACCCCCACAGTCTTCTGGCCATTGTCTGGATTTGTTTCTCCGTTGCCACTTTTTTTGTTGTGCTGCGTCTCACAGTGCGCTGGCGCCAAAATCATTCTTTACTCCCCGACGATTACTGGATCATATGGGCCTGGATGTGTCTCCTCACCATGGCCAGCCTTCAAACGAAACAAATGGACTCTCTCTGGTACATCACATATCTCACAGCTGGGAGAATTCCAGTCACGGCTGAGGCGGCCACCCAAACAGAAGACCTGACGCGTTGGCAATTCCCCATCATCAAACTATTTTGGACTGTACTTTGGTCAGTGAAGGCTAGTTTCATGGCTGTCTTCTTCCGGTTGGTGCGGCCGTTTACCATTCATCGTCGACTATGGTATTTTGTTGCTGTATTTGCCACACTGGCCTATATCGGCTGTTGGTTGGCAAGCACACTGACGTGCAGCCCGCCGTCCGATTACTTCCGAGCAGGTACGTTTTTAATCATAGTTGAATACAGGGGAGGGCTGTATTACTCATAAGATTTGTTACTGATCTGATGTTGTAGGAAAATGCAACTCGCCCAAGGAGATATGGATGCAACGATTCAATGTCCTTTACTCTACGACTGTCGATATTACCACGGACGTCATGATCATGGCTTTGCCTATTGCAGTATTGCCATCGTTACAACTCGACAGAAAAAAGAAGATCGGGCTCGCAGTTGCGTTCAGCTTGGCTCTGATTATCATCTGCGTTGCCCTGGTCCGTATGACGCAGGTTATCAAGGGGGGAACAGTTGACCTCGTGGGTCTTGCGATATGGGGTGCGATTGAGACTGCTACAGCAGTTATAGTAGGATGTCTGCCGCCCCTAAAGGCACTCCTTACCCGAGGAATCAAGAAATATCACTCCGGGAAGCAGACCAGTCAGAGATACGGTGGGCATAGTGCGGGAACTGCTGGTGTCCTAAACAGTCGTGGTCACGACATGGTGTCAAGGACGACTATGGTCACGGAGTCAATACCCTTGGACAACATGCATAAAAGCAGTCATATCAATGGACGCATATTTGTGCAGCGAACGTATGAGACGCATGTAGAATGCGACAATGCTTCTAGAGACGATGATGAGGCAGCTATCGTCAAGGGAGACAAAATGGGGTGGGCTAGGTGATATCTCATCGACACTTCGAAGCGAGGAAAGAACTCGCTGTTTAGCAATGCAAACGTTAACCCCAAGCACTGAACATGAGGAAAGGACAAATTATCAGACGTACTTCATGCTACGGAATGGGTATCTACATTGCACTTTGCGCGATGCAGGTAATGCGTCTCTACCGTTGTTTGTGCCAAGGTTCCAGTTGATAAACGCACAGGAGCGCTTGAATAATTGTAGTCTACTATTACTCGTGGTGACCCTCACCAATGCAGTAAGGGATGGGATAAGTGTCGCTGCTGCAGAGACGAATGATGCCCTTGACCCAAGCCAGGTCGTCGTATGCCTGACTCTCATACGTGTCGACCGTAAAGGGGTCAACGGTGGGGCTATCAGTGCAGCCACTCAGCAGATTGCCCTGAACACGGCGGACGTAGGGCTGGCTGACAACGACACCGTACTGTCCGTCGGGCACGCTGAAACTGAGAGAAGTCTTCTGCGTGGTAGTCCAGGTCATGTCCAAGTTCTTGTTCAGGGAAACACTGATGATCTTCTTGCCGCCGAACTTGATTTCGTGTTTGACTGTCAGGCGGTTGGCGAGCTTGTACCCCTGTGTGACTGAGACTCCGACCGAGTTACCCTTCGAAGCAACAACCGGGGAAATGGCAACGTCCCAATCGACGAACTCCTCGTCGGAGAGGATCTGGACCTCAGTGCTCTCCTCGCAGCCGCGACGAGAGATGCCGGGAACGCTGGTTTGATTGTAAGACTCGATCGGTGCAGGAGCGACGGTAGCCGCTTCGAGGGCGTCGAATTCAGCAGCCTTCATGATTTGAGAGGTCCCATCGGTGCGGAGAATGACGACGTCGTCGGCTGCAAGAGAGCGAATATTCGGCGGTGCGGCGGAAACAGCAACAGTCACGCCAAGAATGGCGATGAGTGCGTGCCTAAGCATTGCGACGGGAGGAGGGAAAGAATTGTAAACCTGCAACAGGCTACGTGGTTGTCGATATGGAAGAAAGAATGACGGTGGTCAGGGAGAATGGAAGCGTAGGAAAGAATGGACGCCGCTTGGGCACTGGGGGAAAGCTGCGACGGACTGAGGCTGGTTTCACAGAGACAACATGGGACATATACGCAGCTTCCTACGGGAATGTCGTGGTGTTATAAACGAATCGCCCATGATCACTCTTCACACCCTACCTTCCTTCCAACTTCCAACTCACAAATCTCTTTGTCAAGCGGAACGTGATCCGGCCCGCAGTGGGCCACCACGAAGCTTACTCCACTTGTGAGGCTTAAGGCCTTCTTCGGAGAAGCTTCTTGGTTCTACCAATTGAGGCTCGCGGGTAGCGTACCGGATCTCCGCTGTAGCCCAAAGAGGGCCGAAAATGTCCAGATTCGGAGTATGTCCGATGGATATCCACGCTCCGTAATCTCCCACGGCATGGGTGGGTGTTAATTTGGGACAGAGCCTGGATATATCTTCTTGGCTTCGAACCACCTCTGGTTTCCCTATAATGTGACTCTCAGAGACATTCTCGACTTTGTTGTCTACACAGGTTTCGAATCAAGCTTGGGAAGGGAGTTACAAGTCAGTCAAGTCGGAATAAACTTAAGCATAAGTGTATTTTAGCGCCAAGCTTCCGCTGATCAGTATCTGTGTTCTCCATACCCCGGCTCTACGACTCAGTCGCAGCATGGGACCCGATTGGCCAAGGGTCAACACCGAGTCATGACGTCCCATTCGGCTTTTCGGACATCGCCGGGCGGCTCTGGGAACTCGGCCAAAAATGCAATTGTGAACGGTAAAGGGAATCTCGGTCAACTTGCAGGTCTTGGTCGTTCGGGAGCATGCCGGGGTAAAAGAACCTGCGAGCCGTTGGGCTACTTTCGGGGCCATCGGAGGTTGCCCACGATTGTGGAGAAACTCGAGAGACGCGTACCATGATCCTGCGCCAGCTGTTCCATGAAACTTTCTCAATGCATTCCGTGACCGAGGACGTCAGTTTGGCTCAGCTAATTACCTTACCAAACACCACAGAATATATGTAAACACCTTTACAAACAGCGCATTGGGAAGCCCTCTGTTTGTGAAGCAAGCTTCCATACTGGATACAGAATTTTCATCTAAAGAACTCACCTCTGGAGATTCATCAATACCGGGAAAGATTAGTCTAAATCTTCAGGTTGAGCATGTCCAGTCTGTGCCGATTAATTAGCCAGCCCGGTGACAACGCCGTCGACCATCCAGGTCCTCATACATTCCCCAGAACTGGGCAAAAGTTTTCAAGTGGCACGCCACCGAACGGCGATACCTTTGCCAATGCGTTTGAGGTGACTTAAAGTACCCATACCTTGATCTTTCTGGAGGATCAACTGAGATTTCCGACCAAGCAGGTTTCCGCCCTTCAAGAGACCGTATTAAATTTCACCGCCGGGCGCGGCATCACCTTGATGATAAAAGTCAATAACCATACACTCAATGGCTTAACTGTCATTCGAGATAAAACTTACGAGTTGAAAACATTGGCACAAAAGCCTCGAATTGGAACTGATTAACTAGGGTCATGGAATAGTGCGCATGGCCTCTATCTGACCCCCCAGTTCATAATCGCGACATATTCATCAAGCGATTTAATCTGAGACCAACAACCAAAAGCGTCCGGAAACTATGTTTCCGTATCGAAATGCTCAGAGACGGCGAGATCCCGTCGACAGAATGCATGCAAGAGAGTACGACACCTGCTATGAAAGCTACGCGAACAATTTCTCTGACTTTGAATGCGATAGGATCGAGGAAGCCAAACGTGATGCTACCGATGATCTCGGAGACTGTCCGGTGTGCGTACTTCAAATAGTGCAGCGCAGCACCTCGAGCCCCTTTTTGAGCAACTGGGTAGACTTCGTCATCAGATTTGTACTCGAGAACGTACACGAACCGGAATCACAACTACATCAAAAACATCACGAGGACCAAAGAAAACTTTGCAACTTAGTGATGAACTTTTGCAGAGGTGTTGGGCGTCGCAAATGGGACGTGAGGAGTTTGGTGCTGTGCGAAGGATGCAGTATTGCCCATATGAATGGCTATTTCGGACGGGATTCGGAACAAACGTCTTAGATAGGTCCGTACGATGTTCTTCATCCAAACGAGTCTCGTCGTGAAAACAAATCCCAATATATGATCCTTTACACGAACTTTGTCATATGAAACCGTTCTCGTCAGATTTCTGGCGCCACGCAAACTCGGGCATTTTAAAAGTGTGCGGAATCATCAGAGGATCTCGACGTGAACCTGGCTCGAATAGACTCTCCCAAAGAAACAAGATTCCAAGTCTCGCGCCACAATTTCACAAACACTCTGCCACCATGCCCTGAAAGTAGCAATTTGAGATAGGTTGAGGAGTCAGTAATACTGACAGGACAATACAGTATTGGTAGAAAGTTCCTATTCAAGTGAAAGTACATGCCCATGTGTCCAGAGCGGATATAAATTGACTGATTCTATACCTGTGTACTATTTCTGTACCTAGACTAATTGATCGTGTGAATGGCCAATCGACACGGACTAGAAGCAGCATATGCAATTAACTGATAGATTGGAGGGTGCAATGTCTTATCCAGCGCACCAGGCCTCCCAACTATCGCGCATTTCGTACGCAGGGATTTGACTCCTCGTAGGCTGACCACTAACGCGCTCTGCCCTAAAATCATACTTCCAGCTCGCGAACTCGATAGTACCCTCGACCACCCCGCCCCCAACGAATGTCAAAGACGCTTCATGAGAACATTCGTATGTCCTGCCGTCTGGTCCTTCTCCGCACCAGTGAAACAGCAATGGCTCCAGGTCAGACATCATCGGTCGCGTATGTGTTTGCATAACACCTCTGAGGACCTTGAAATCAAAAGACACCCATAGTCGATCGCCCTCAATGGTGCATACAAGGTAACGATAGTCTTCGTTCAGATAACTGCGGCCAAAGCCCATATGCACAACCTCGTAGCGACCATTGATCAGACCGAGGGGCAGAAGACTAACGGGAGCAGGTATCTCGTTAAATTCGTCCTTGACCACAGGTTCGCGCTTGATTCTGCCACCAAAGCTAGGGTTACCACGGCGAGCAGTCTGCCTTGGGCGAGATGAACCAGTGGAATAGGAGGCAGCACTAGTTGGAGTGCAGTCGAATGAGCTGCTGTTGTACTCGCCCTCAAAGTCAGGTTCATCCTTGATTCGACCTCCGAAATAAGGGTTTCCTCGGCGTGCGTATTGCTTCCGAGGGACTGGAGATGACGTCGACGTCGCAAGTCGAGCGTTTGTTTGTCGACTTTGGCCAAGCGACGCAGGAGAAGAATCACGCATGCTTGTTCGTGATGCACTGGTTTTCGGCCCGTTGGTCTTTGGCGTGGCAGACTTGGTCGTCTTTGTTGCACCCTGTTTCGTAGACGTGGTTCTTGGAGTGGCCTTCGGTTTCTTCGCGGCATGCACATCCGCTCCGTGGTTCACAGTAACTGAAACACTGACAGATGTTCCACCGGTGGCAACGACTTGCACATCAGTCGCCTTCCTCTTAGTTCCACCCGCAGCTCTTGTCCCAGATGGCTTGGATGTTGCAACCATGGTAGCTTTATTCGCCTTGGTCCACTCCTTCTTCATGTCCTTTTCCAGCGCAGTCAGCGAAGCTGGGACTGTCATTTTCCCAGCAGCAACAGCTTCCATAAGACGCATTTTGGCCGTACCCTTCACCTTAGAGGGGGCGAGGCCATAGTGAAGAAGTTGGGCTTCGTACCAGTGGCCCGGTTGATCTTTGCCACTCCCGATTGCTTTGAAGTGCGCCTTGAGTTCTGGTAGCGTGCTCCGCCAGTGAACATGGCCGCTCGCAGAAACGGAAAAGGAGTCGCCTACGAAAGAGAACCCGTCTCTGCTGACGGGGGCCGCAAACGCCATGGCCCAAGCCGAGTGTTGCGGAGGAGGTTGGGTTGTGGGCGGTTTTGAGTTGCTTCAAGTTGTTGATGTCAGGAGTGAGATCAGACGCAATCAGGACGAGAAATGGGCAACTTAGGGGTTGCGGGGTAACGAGATGACGCCCTGAGACATAAGGTATCTACATGGATGCACCCTGCAGGAAATTGGGGTAATTTTCAACTTTCGGTAAGCCTCGGTAAGTCTCGGTAGCCTCGGTGAGCCTCGGTCAGGGCAGACGAAACTTCGGATTGGATTCAGTACTTATCTACACAAGTTACTTAAATAAAGCTGTTTTCAAGTCCTTTCAGCTTGGAACAGTGAAATTATTGGTAGTTTACTTCCAATCGCCAACCGGAGAAAAGGGACACCAGATTGACGGGCGACCTGAGCAGTTTTATGTAACAGTAAAACCAAGTGAGTGGTTATTCTGGTGACAGGATTAAAAAAAATCGAAGAAAAATCGAAGAAACTTGTGTTTCCCAGCGTCTTGGTCTTAAGGAGGCAAATAATTTACCCCATCTATTCCCAGGCACACCATGCTGGCAACTCATCCATTGCACATACCTACACTGGCAAACATGATAATTGTATGTGGGTTCTGTCTACAGGGCTTTATGCTGCATGAAATTAAAGGAGAAGTGTGTGATCGGATGCTTTCTATCATATCCTACTCATTTGCTCCTTTGTTTGTGCGCACTTGCTTGCTTGCACCTGAGCGTACTAGGGTAAAACCTTTCAGCATTGAGCTTACCTTTAATCTTTATGACTAAGTAAAATGTGAGCAGTGCAGGAAACTTTTCACTGCACTTGGGACTAGCGAACCTTCAGAGGCTTGGTTTCGCAGATTGGTGGTGGATCATAGACTCCGCCTGGGCACTCCAGTCAAGCTGGCGACCCTCTGCATGGAATGCTGCCGCCCAACCACACAGCAGGTCAATAATTGGGAAAGAAGCTGAGGTCTCTTCTTTCCCAGAGAAAATCATCATTCAAAAACTACTTCAAGCGAAGAGCCAACGCTCTCTAAAACAAACCCGCCCGAGCCACGCGAGCTCGACCCAACCTCTCAGCCCGGCGCTCTCGCCATCGAGAAAATCACCGTTTGCGACTCAGGTCTTGATGAAGACGCCAAGATCGTAAGTTTTGAGCGTACGTCTGCCTTCGAAGCTAAATTTATTTGTTCAAGCGGATCGTTGTCACCACAAATTGCGCTCGATCTCACTATTGCTCTGCCGAGTTCCCTCGCCACATAGCCAGACTTTCAGTCAATTGTGACCACGAGCCCGACCTGAAGACTATGAACGATAAGCTCTACAACACCTCGAAACGTTCAAGGAAGCTTCCTAGCTACATCGACGCATTGAAGCATCGACGTATCGACGCATCGCCGTACCGACGCCCAAAAGCGCGTCGGATTTTCTACAGGGAAGTTTCGGCCTCGATCCTGACAAACCTCAACCAAGGTAACGCACTTCACCGGTATCAATCGCATCTGTTGTCCCCATATCTGATTTAAAAGAGAAGTCACAAGGAATTGAAGCGAAAAGTCCTTCCCTTGGATGCTGCTACACATTGAGGCGCTCATTCCCGACAGCTTGTCTCAGTTCCTGTCGAACCAGTTCAACACCAGAATACTTTCAACGCGTACAACTCCACACGAAGTCAAACTTTCATTCCGAACTCAAGTAGCGTCATTACTTGGCTTCAAGTTAGTACTCTTTACGTCACATATTTCTGCCGATGCTGACGGTAAAATCCAAGCCACTGCCCCTTTCGCTTCAGCCCACACACCGACTCTGGTCTAGCATGATACGTCCGCAATCCGTTTGCGCTGTCCCCTACAAGACTGCCTGCGCTACTTGACGTTTTGCACATTCAATCGAGCTGTGGAGGAGCCCATCGATCACAATGCCTTCCACTACTTTCCCTCCTCATTTCACCTCGGAGGACATCGAGGCAGCGACAAAATCTCCTCAAGTGGGCAAGTCTACCCTTGCTCTTACTACGCCACCGCACTAACTTGTGCAATAGCTGTATCCATAATCCTTGAATTCCATAGACAAAGTTGGGATCACCTGTACAGTTGCGCCTTCCAGAACTTCACCGGAAGTCTCCTCATCTCACGATATGGTCTTATGACGACGTCGGAGCGCAAGGCAAAGTACGAAGAACTGAGAAACTCGCTGCGAGCCATCTGGGACAAAGTCCGAAAGAAGCAGCAAAAAGTACTGAACGACTTTCTCCCGACATTGTTGGAAGCGTATGGTCCTGCTGCTGTTGAAGATGCCAAAGCCCAGATCGCAGCAATTGACTACGAGACAGAGATGGAGCGCACCGAAGAGATCGTTGCCGCAGTCCGCCTGAAGGTCATGATCTCGGCCCCCTCGAGCATACCTTGCGCGCATCTAGATTGGTGAAAGTTCACAAACAACCACACAGGCAGTTCATGAGATC
The DNA here is from genome assembly GCA_020226115.1 of Colletotrichum viniferum. Lineage (NCBI taxonomy): Eukaryota > Fungi > Ascomycota > Sordariomycetes > Glomerellales > Glomerellaceae > Colletotrichum > Colletotrichum viniferum. The sequence continues at coordinate 1,160,077 of JAGFBE010000018.1, forward strand.
GGAAGAAAATACCACTCGCTTTGTTTTGTAACACTACCACATCACCGATGATGGCCTTGCTGGAGAGTTCCCCTGTCTGTTCTATCCCGCAAGACCTGGCAATCTGTTCCGGGTGCGGCGATAATCTGCTGAGCATGATGACCTTTTTGGAAGTAGAGATGTGTAAAGCCACTGAGTATGCCGCTTGATCTGAATGCTTGAGTTGGTTGATGATTCACACCTCATACACCGTGCGTGATGCATTATCGAATTCGGCCATTGCCCCAAGCCCGTCACAACATACCGCACTTAGGAACGTGGTTGGTTGCTATATCACTAACTGGCAACAACGGGCCAATCATACTTTTCCCCTTGGGCTTGTCAGGAATCTAAGGGAACCTCAACCTCCCGTCAACTAGTGTGGGCAAGACTGGGATTATGCTCCTTTCTCTCAAGTTCCCTCACCTCGAGGTTTCAAGAGAAACTTGTCCAGTTTAACATTTATTCTTTGTCCAAATCTGTGCCCTGGAACCTACGAAGGTTTGCCAAACGTATTAGAAGATTATCGTAACAACTAAATGCCGGATTTTGTCATGACATCTTCCCTATTTTGTGGCGCCAGATCCAGCCCACACACGCAGAGTCATATCTGCAGAAGGAATCGGCAAGCAAAATCTGGCGCTCAAAACGCCTAAAAAAAGCTCACAGACGATTGATTAATTAGTTGGTTAACTAAGGTATAGAAGGAACACTTCATTGAAGGAGAGCGACGCATAATACTACGGGCGCCGTACCATCGCTGTGGACCACACCCGGCTGACATATCGCCTTTAAAGCATCTATCAAAGATTGAACGAAGAGTGTGACCGCATACTGATAGATTCCACCGGAAGACCGATCTGACCCCAATCAAGCCGTCGCAACACCGATGATTTAGGAGAAGATGCTAGACACTTTCAGCGGCCCTGAGGTGAAAGCTTACGCGGGAAGCAGAGTGAAACTTTGACGGAACACGCCAATTGATGGTTTCTGAGCGGTGATATAGCAAAAACAATATTGCATAACAGATGCCACGCTATGGCTGATGACAGAATTTAAACAGAACAATAACTCAGTGCGCCATTTACTTGGTACAGAAGCAAGCACAAGCACCTTCGCCGACGTTGACACTCTGCAACTTGAATGCAGCACCGCACTATTGGGGAGAATGCTGGTTAGCCAGGTTTCTTTCCTTCCTCCAATGGATCGCAGGCAGGGATCGCGCGTTTGTAGGAACGTACTTCGCGCGGGCAAGCAGTTGTACAGACGCCCCTAATATTCGTGCATCCGCTGAAATCGCCCTACAGCATGTCAGATAGATGAACGGAATGCGGAAGGGTAGTGCTACTTGAGTTTAAGCCAAATCTACTTGAGACTTGCGCATTACCGAACACGCGTATGCACGTCTGAGGTGAAATGTGTGTACACTCACTCACATCAGAGGTGAAACCTGTAGGACGCAGCATAGATCTGCATATGCCTCCATGTTTTCTAATTGTGTTTCTTGGAAATATTTGGCCGAAATGGTTACTCGCCTTTTATAAACATCGTATGAAGTCCAATTCATTGGCATGAGCATGTTCAAGACGAATGATGATAGAAATTGGCTCCATAATATCGCATTATGCTAGTGACCATGCCAGGTGCTGCTGGAATTTCGCGCCCCCTTCACCTGTAACGAAGCGCCCTATACGGCGCAAAGAAGGCAGACAGACATAGGAAAGAAGAAAACCCGTAATTGATCCAACAGTGGCACCGCTGCCTTCCATCCCTCTCTTCATCATGGCTGCGACTTTCCGATGCACCTTAAAGGCTTGAGTTTGCAGTCATCTTCTGCCCAATTTTAAAGCGCTTGCGTCTCGCCGCAACGGGAGAAGGTTCCCCGCCCTCGTCGTCATCCTCATTGGCTTTTCGCTTTTTGTCAGATTCTTCCGCGTCATGCCGTGGTCCCGGATCGTCTTGAGCTTCGGCTTCACCCCTCATCCCGGTCTCCTCGGCAGCTTTCTTGTTATTGTCCTCGCGAAGCTTCCGCGCCTTTTCTTGGCGATCCATCTTGATCTTGTCTCGTGTCGACTGAACTGCTCTTGCGCCTGCTTCAATCTCGCCGCCCGGATCCAATTGCGCCTTGTGCTCTTGCCATCTGTATGTCTCAAGAATGCTATCCTTCGGGATGGAGTGCTCAATGAGCACCTCGTTGTCCAAGTATTTCTTGTCGTCACGCGGGCTCAACATTCTGGCCAGCTCGCGGGGGTTCCACATTCGATTCAAATTGTGATCCCAACCAGGTCCTTGGGTGTTGAACCTGATGATTCGGACATCGTCAAAGCCCTTTGCAACGTAAATTGCAGCAATTCGGACAGCCTTTTTAAGGTCATTAGTCGCTGAAAGAAAGGGACTTGGCTCCCGACTCTGCCACCTCAAGTGTCGCCGAAGATGATGATGGAAGAAAACCGCGTCGCTCTCACGGCCCAGCCTCGACTTCATCCCATCGTCAGGCTGGCCGCTGTGGATAGCTCTGTACAGTTCGCGGGGACGGTCGAGACCGCCAAGAGTTGTGATCTTGATCCTTGAGTTGAGCAGAGCGATACCGTTGAGGCAGCCGACATTTCGACTGTTATCCATGGCAATCAGAGCTTGAGGGAAGTTGCTGTTGATCTCTTCGACATAGTCCGGAAGAATACGAAGGGCCCATGGGGTTCGCTTCATGTTGCCATCTCGTGCTGAACGGTTGATTGTAAGCCAGCCTCTAACATCTTGATCGGCGAAGTCCTCGATTCGTGTGACTTTAGTTGCATATCGCGCTACAATGAGGTCTCGAGCCGGGATGAACTCCATTATTAATTGTGTCGGAAGGTAAGAGCGACTCGACTTGAAGATAAGGCTCAGATTTCGAAAGAAGTGTCTGAAGACTTTGTGTATTTGGTGTTGCGAGGCAAGAGCGACGTAGAACAGGCAAGTCCGAAGTTCAGTTCAAATATGGCGTTGTTTTGTTTCTGCGACTTGAGGTCAAGTCAAGTTGATTTGTGTGTGTTTCAAAGCAATGTGGAAACTGAAGAATTGTTGGAGACCTTTGAAGTATTGACGACGTCGATTGAGGCGGAAATTTGGGGGTTGATGGAAGACAAAAAGAATCAGGCGAAGGATGGCGGGAAGCCTGAGATTTATACTCTATTAAGGAGGTCTTGTTAAGGAAAGAGGTGAGGGAAGGACTTGCTGTGATTGAGGTGCAACCGATAATAGGAAGGTCCTAATCGGCCAGAACGACAAAAGAAGGAACTAGGGAGTTTCGTAGATGAAAAGTCTTACTTCATTTGAAAAGGAGAAACTGCATGAACTGTGCTCAAGAGACAACATTGAAAACGGCGATCAACTGCTGTCATCTTTGCAGCTTCTCGTGGCTACCTCAGGGATCACTTTTAGATCGGGAACATGTCTGTAAATACGTGTCGGAATGCATGATAAATGAGGTATCCGGATTGACACGACAGACAATCTCAAAAATTGGGATTCAAAAGTGTCTTCAGTCATGATCTAAAGCAAACGATTCTGTGGTAAAGTAGACTTCAATAAGCGATCATGTTATTAGTGTAACTCAGTATGATGCCATTAGATTTCTTAGGTCAATTTTGCTCAAATGACAAAGCCACAAGAAGGGACATGCTATCCGTCAATCTAGTAATGCCAAAAACACATAATTCTAGACTAGAATGAACTCAAGTTCATTAAGTCTGCAGGCACTGGGAGCTGGTGTGGCAGAAGACCTTGCACAGGTAGATCTCATCGGGTTTGTGTTGTTGTGGCGCCCACAAGCCCCGAAGGCACTGTGATACCCAATTTGCTACAATGAATGCTATGAGAAAACGTCATTTAGGTCGGAGCACGGGAGATGAGAGACTTACCTGCACCAACCCAACCACCTTTGATGCTCAAATTCGAGGAGCGATTCATCAGATGGCATGCTCTTTTTCCACGACGCAAGGGCACTGTCGGGCTGTTCAAAGGCGCGAGCTGCCGCCCCGGTCGATGCAAGAGAGCCGAGACTATCGAGCACGACTTGTTCCAATTCTGTGAAGCCAAAGAACAAGCTTGGTGTCTCAGCTTGGATCATCTTCTCCAGTTGACCAAGCCAGACGACAACGGGTAGATCACTTAGTCGGGGAGGAGATTGACCGCGACCGAGACGTTTTCCCAGATCAGTCTCGACAGCCCCTCGTACCGTCTTCTCGTCCATTGATAGCTTCCATCCATCGGTAATACATCGCATCCAGTGAAGATGTTGCAATAGCGGTGCCAGTCGCAACTCGCGCCGCTTGCCTGGGGTGTTCTTGAGGGGATCAAGCCCCTCCGCCAAAGTCCGAAGCTCTCTTCTCACCCCGGAGCCCCTTTTCAAACCTGCCAAACGCTTCTCATATAGTTCGGTTGGATGTTTACGTCCAGATGCAAGAGCCAGTCTTTTGGACGTCATTCGAGCTGACACAATCTCCGACGGCTTGAGTCCTTGAGCTATCCAGAATCTACTGACGCACTGAGCGAACTCGGTTGGCGGCTCGGGGGCAAACATAGGCTCCTTCTGCAGCTCGATCAAGAGGTCCAGGTCGTGCCAGCGCGGCATAGTCTGGGGATTGAAAACGCGAAGAGCATTGTACAAATGCGCCGCGGCCATCAGCGATCCGCTTTTGTTCACCAGACTGAGCTCCGAACTGTTCAGTTTCAAAACCAGAGAACTCAGAACAGACCCTAGAAACAACGGATTGCGGACAGAGAGTTTCTTCTGATCTGGGTTGACAGGCGGAAAGAGAGCGTCAAGATGAGCTTTCATCAAAGAACCCTGAAAGCCAGAACTCTTGTCGATCTCTTTCAGATGTTGTATCGAACGATGGCTCATGAATTGCTTCAGAACAGACTCAACAAGAGAGTGCAGACCACTGATGGTGTAGAGGTCGAGGAATGTACGACACATAGCCGCGGTACTCATCCTGATCCGGGTGCGTCGTATTGTCTCTCTGAGACGAGTGGCGAGAAGATCCACTCGAGCCAAAGATGGTTGCATTGCCTTAGACTCAATGTGGATGGAGTTGAGCGAGACGGCGTGTGTCGGGAAGAAAATGCTCGGCGTTCGTCGAGCACTTGGATAACACTGGCCGGAGCGCATCTCCTGTTGGCTGCCCGCCTTTTGAGAGAACATCCGCAATGGAATCCAACATGCCAAGCGTATCTGACATGAGCCAATCGTCAATTACAGGCGTCGGTATCCATCCAGACCTTATAATCCGTTGCATGTTGTCGTACGCAAACGCTTTGGCCTCGGCCTCGGTCGGCATCACCAGCCAATGCTTTGCCTCTCCTAGAGCGCAAAATGTGTACAGGGTTCCAAACATGATGTCGAGGAAACCAAAGCGACAACCCCGCGAGAAGTCGAGTTCGAGATCTGTCAAGTGTTGGAAGGAGGCCTGCGTTACTAGACTGGCGGTCACAAGATCGGTTTTCCGTTCAGCGTACCGTGTCCAAGTACGCTTGAGGAAGTTGCGGACGTCGCGAGCATCGTTGAAGAGACAGATGAGCTCCAGGATATGATCGTCCTCGATGGTGGTTAACTTCTCGAGAGGCCGTGCAGGCGGTTCCATGTTCGGACGCTCGATAGCCGGCTTGGGGTTCGCGTCAACACGCGCTTGGCCCGGTTCAGTATCGTCAGGGGCAGCCGCCCCAATGTCCATACTGTCACCAAGGACCGCAAAGAAGTTGTCGCTTTGAGCTTTCTCGCGAGTCGTCGTTCCTTTCGACGTGTTACTCGTCGCAGAGGCGGGAAAGCAGTCAAGAATCTGCTGCAACTTGTCGTTGAAGAAGGCATGAGCAGAGTTTGCTGCGGGAGAACCGTGATGCTGGAACCATTTCACACAACGACGACGAAGTGCAAGAGCCTCTCGAAGTGCTGATTTCCTGCTCTCCGGCATGATCTTCCCAGCTGCTGCACATATCTGCGCCATGTCTACCAGCTCCAGTACTTTGTGTGACTGTGAAACGTTTTTGACACCACTCAGCTCTCCCGCGGCGGTAATCACCCAACGGAGTGCCTGATCGGTCTTGATCTTGTACCGACGATAGGAAGATGAAAGCTCAGCGTGGGCCATTGTACATGTGCGGCCTTGATGGCCAGGATCTTGGCTGCACGAAAGGTGTTTCTCGGCAAAATTTGGGGTGGAAGCGCTGCTCGAGACAGAATGTCTTCTAGAAAGATAGCAAAATCTTTGAGCAGCGAGGAGTAGCGGTGAAATAAGAGAACAGAGTTTTCGTCGGACATTCTGAGCTTGATCCGTTTGTCGACGGGATACCGCAGATTATAATTGGGGCCGTTACCCTTGGCTCCGTCGTCTACTGCATCTACCCGTAGACAACAGTGAAGATTGTCAGATGACAGTCTCTGAGAATACTTTGCGTAGAGGTCACCCAGAAAAGTATGTTCATGGGTCACAAACTGTGGACACGGTCTTCAAGGACAACGAAGATCAGCAAGAACTTTTGGGATTGGAATTTTGCCTTCTTCGACATCAAAGCCTTCAGTTTCATCATTGTACAACACATATAGCTGAGAAGAGTCATCTGGCTTGACATGCAAAAACCCCTCTATCAACATTGGCGCAATCATTTGGGAGAGGGTTACAAACAGACTTGTTTCGACTCCAAATCCTTCTTATTGATAGAGAGCCCACCATATTGAAACTCATCCTTCAAGGGAACACTCAATTCACCAAAACCAATCAAGTCGTCACTCTTTTGCCAGCGGCTTTTGTGCCGAGTAAGAGTGATAGAAGATGTAGGGATGGACGCCATCATCCAACATCTCCTTACGGCATTGGACAAGAAAAACCTCTACTTCCACTGGATTCCACCCCAATCCTCTGGTAAAAGGCCCAATGGTGTTACCATGCAACCCGTCATAGATGACTGCGCGGGCATAAGATCCGATGGACTTCAAGCGAAACTCCTTTGGCCAAGTGCCAACAGGAACCTTCTTGGTGTCGTGGATCAGATTCTGGAAGCCAGCAGCCTTGATTCGGCCCTCGTGGCTTTTCCCTGCCCTCAAATCTACACCAAACTGCGCAAGTCCATCTTTGATGAGATCCATCATCTTTGCGGGCGCATACTGTTATCACGGGTGTAATGGTGCCGTCATCGCACTTGCATTCGGGCACTATGTCTTGAATTTCCAGCCAAGCACCCGGCTTGAGAGCCCTGCATATGTGGGTCAGAATTTGAGGAGAGAAATGTCGAAGACTTGACGATTCATCAATTGGGCTAACCTGTAGGCCTGGCTCAACAACTTCGGCCAGTCTTTGATAGATGGCGCCATGTGACGGAGATGTATATAGTCGACAGAATCATTTGCATATAGCCATCGTGCCTCAGCATCATCCACAATGAAGCGAACATTTGGAGGCACAAATTGCGGCTGAATTGGGCTCAAATCAATGCCCTCAATATCAGCCTCAGGGTACGTTTCACCCACTGCTAGACGTTAATAATGATGAAGCAGGAAGAGAAAAGCGCGTCATTCACTCTCGATAGCCCATATTCCAGTACCTGTACCAATGTCAAGAACTTTTTGAGGGCTATTGATAGGTGCGTTATGTAGTTTACTATCACACAGAGCAACTATCATATGATGTTTCGTGTCTTCGCGCTCTTGCTCCGGTTCATCGTTCGGGAAGTGATATTGACCTTCTTTATACTTGTGGTATCGGTGTCTATTTTCGAAATTGAAATTTCTGACGCTGGAAGAAAGCGATGTTGCTGTGCTGGAACCGCGACTGCTGGCGGATTCGTAGCCTACCACAGAGGTCGCATCATCAGCCTCGATATGTTGATCTGCATGGTCAATTGCAGTTGATGGCGCGTTCTCGTCGGTTTGTGAGTGCATTGTTGCGACATGGTCGCGTTCTGGCGAGGCCCCTTTTGGACTGCCGGGAGCCCGGTGCGTTTCCGCCATAGTCGAAACTACCACGATCTATTGCTACACCGTGACACAATTGTCTAAGCAGTTCATTACAAGATATGGAGAAAGATGAAGTGGGAGAACAAAGAACGTTGGAGCAGGGACTCAATGGGCTACTTCGGATTGATAACGGATTGGAATTTACGTAGCCCATCTCCCATACCCTGGTTACATGCATCATTTTGGCGATAAGGACCCGTCCATGGAGGAAGAAAATATGGCACAATGGAATGCCGCCTCACGAACCGAGGTGAGAACATGCACATTCCCCTCTTTGCTCTTCATGTTGATTGGTTGGATTTGCATGAGGCCGCGCAGTCTAACCCAACAGGGAGAAAACTGGTGTTGGTGATGTTGGTTGTCTACAGTAAAAGAAGCATATCGACCGGGGTGCCAGAGGCTGCGCGTCTCTGTGGTAAGAAAAGCGAGCTCACAGCAGCGGGGATAACCATTTGACCAGGCTGTACGCAATCTACCCACACTTTTGGCTTTCTGTCAAATCACACATCAAAAGGACACATGTGGTATCTGTTGGTGGTCGCTTAAACCGAATCCTGCCGTCGAAATGTAGTTGTAACATCATGTGACATGCAAGCAAATCTATGTGAGTCAACTTTGCGGCACTTAAGCGTTTCCTGCGAAAGTACTAAGCTTACTGTATGAGGTGAAAGACATCGACCGACGACATGCAAACCTTCAAACTTGACCTTCCTGGCAATACGTCCATTTCTGGTCGTCACAACATCCCGCCGCGAGGCCCCGGGCACTCGCGACCCAGATACTGCCCCCTGATTGTTGGCCTTCATGGGGGATGCTATTGCAGCGCATACTTCGACGTCAACGAGTACAGCGCCAGACATATGAGCTCAGCTACTGGAGTCCCATTTGTTGCGATTGACAGACCAGGATACGAACAGACAACCGCGGTCGGCAACATTCCCGAAACCTCATCTTTCCAAGAAGAATGGGGCAAGCTTCTCCATCAACAACTTCTACCGGCAATTTGGAAAGAATTTGGCGTTGCCAACGATTGTTCTTCGATCGTCCTTCATTGCCATTCCTTGGGCACCCCTGGAGCATGCGTCGCTGCAGCACTCCACGCGAAAGAGACGTCGCCAGCTTATCCCCTCGCCGGCATCAACATCTCAGGATTTGGGAACGGCACGAAGAACTTCCGCGATCCTAGTTCTGCGCGCATAGGAGATAATCCACCGGAATTCTTCACGATACCGAAAGAAGCCAAAGATGCCATCATGTTCGTTCCTGGAGGAGTTGACCCTGCCATGCTAGAAAACACGGCTATTCTTGACCGCCCTATGCCATTCCGCGAGATCGTCGACCTGTACAGCAAGTTCTTGGCGACTTGGAACGAGACATATGCGGCCGAAATCAAGGTTCCCCTGTCTATTGGCCTCGCCGAGCGTGATGGACTGTGGTTTGGAACAGACAAGGACCTTCGAGAGTATGCGGAGGCTTTCAAGGGGAGCAAGAAAGTCGACGCTAGTCTCATACGCGGAGCACCGCACAATCTGGAGCTTAGCTACTGGTCTCAAGGCTGGTATGCTCGTGTTTTCGGGTTTGCAATGGAAGTTGCGACTTCTCACGCCGTTAAAAACGACCAGGTTACGAAGAGCTGAGATATATTTGGATGAAGGACCACCAAGTAGAACTTTGTCAACAAATGAGAGATCATTTGCGCATAAACTTTCCTTCTAGATTTCCATTACCGTATTCGTTTTGCTCATTAAGTTCGTGTTCTCATCTCTTTCTCATCATGAATGAATACGCACTCTCCACCACGCTAGCACTCCGAAGCCGATGACGGTGGATAGGGCTGCTCCAAGTAAAAGGCAAGGATTATTCGGTGATAAAGTAGTGGCACTATCTTCCGAGGCCGTCCGACTCTTCGAGATTTCGGTATTCGAAGGAACAACAATCAAGTCGGGCTCGGTCTCCGCGCCCAGAATTGGGCAGGAGTCCGACTCCGGGACCCAGACTTTGCCAGCCGCACGACAGGCGGCACGCCTTGCGCGGTAATCCTTGACAGTGCCACCATCGTCAGCAAGGGGTCCGGACTGGGAAAGTGGGTTTCCATGCGAGTGAGCCCATACCTCCAGACATTCTGTAATATCTCTGACAAGGTTGCTGGCCTTGTGCGGAGCAAGACCCTTGGAGATGAAGAATCCGAAGACGTGATTCGGGTGCATGGAATGCAGCTCAGCGCCGTTCCACAGGCAGACGAAGGAGATGGGTCCATCGACAAGGTCAATTTTGCGGTGCCTCAGGAGCTGGAGGAGCCAGAGACGCACCCGCTCTGGAGAGGCGTTCTCGCTTGGCACGCTGGCCTTTAACGCCTGCAGCGACTTCGCGTGGGCCACCTCCATCTTGATTCGCTTATATGTACGACTTCTTGTACGTTTACTCAGCTATCGTGGCCTTGATTCGGTACTGAGAGCCGTGATCGTTCACCCTGTGATGATGGGTCGTGGTTGTGTTTCTTTCAGGCCAGAAAAAGTCGCCAGATGTCGGTGTGCCCAAAGACCCCGCGTCAAGTGGATATTTCGCACCGCAAACGAGAAAACCCATGGCGGCTACGGGCGAGGTGCATGAGATGGTCGAGCCGTCGTTCTCCTTATTGGCAGCTGAACATCTCACCGCCAGCCCCCCTGTCTAGCTCTCCGGGAGACCCCTCCGATTCATCCGGAAGAGGACCAGGTCCACACCGTACCCATGCAACCCTACAAACAGCCCTGGTCATTTGAATTCAGCTTCACGGGCATTTTGTGCACAAGTTGTATTACAGCTCATGCAAACCGTCTTTGGAACGGGCTCGAAGAAATGGAGATAACATACAAATGCTCCCTCATTTGCCAAGCTTCAAAAATCAGCTAGTAATTCTGCCTGCAACATTTTGGGCGCGCTGTGCGTCTCCACTCTGTATGATGATCACTTCACGGTAAAGAATAGCATTTTGCCTGGGTTGGAATTCATTGCGGATCGTTGGACGGGCTGAGCAAGTATATGCTGAGACCTTTGCGAATGTCCTACGTCTCAATTTCGCCAACAATAGGCTTCAGCAACTCCGGCAAAACGACAGCGGCGTCGCCAACAAATACCCAATCCTGGTTCGGTCGAATACCCTTTGCATCGTCTGCGTGGATGTTGATGACTGCAACTCTCGCGCCTTTCTTCTTGGCCATCTCGGCATACCCAGCAGCGGGCCAAACGGTACTGGACGTGCCTATAACAAGGCAGAGATCGATAGGTGCAGGCTTGTCAAAGATCGCTTTCGTTTCTTCCACTATTTCGACGGCCAGCGGCTCGCCAAACCATACGACGCCTGGCCTGAGAAGGTTCGTCTCACACTTGGGGCATTGCGGTAGGTCTGATTTGGCCAGTCCGGACGTCAAACGGACATTGGCAACTGGGTTGACGGTGAGCTGTTCCAGAGGCTTGAGGGCAGTCAAGTCCTGGATGGTTGGTGTTTCCTCTTTGTACTTATCCCCAAGGATCTGTGCGTGCTTTCGAGCGATGCCGGCAAGAAGAACCGGGCTGGCCTTTGGCCTGTGATTAAGGTCGATGCTTCCCATAGCTGCTTGCTCGTCCTTGGAGGGGTCAAGGGCCGGCGTAAGAGATGTCTCAAAGTTGTCACGCTCGACATGCCCGCACCCGTCCTTGTCGAAGCAAGACAGGGTGAAGAGATTCCCATGCAGTTCTTTCATCTGATCAGCCGGATGACCGGCAAGCTGACTCAGGTTGTCGACATTTTGGGTGAGAGTGATGAAGCCTGGAACTCGGCGGGCAAGCTCGGCCAAAGCATAGTGGGCTGGGTTGGGTTTCGCATGGAGTGCTTCCTGTCGACGATAGGTGTAGAACTGCCAGACCATGCCCGGATCGTGTCGAAACCCGGCGGGCGATGCGACTTGTGTCATGTCCTGGTTCGTCCATGGTCCACTAGCTTGTCTGAACGTCGCCAGACCCGAGGCTGCCGAGAGACCTGCACCGACGATGGCGACGATGCGCTTCGATTGTTTGAGTGTTCCATGAAAGTCAGCGACCGCCGCCGGGTCTAAATTGCTCGATGTGGTAGTTGAAGTAGACATGTCGGCTTAATTAGTGTAAATCAAGTTTCGACTCAGAGCACATCAGTGAGAGCAGCAGGGCAATTTATGGTGCCGTCTGGTGTTGGTTGCCTAGTCCGAAGGCAACCAGGCGGCGAAGCTCTGCCTAGCCCCCATGTTACTTAATCCTTATGGTGCCAACAACATGCCTAGGGAGTGACCGACAATTCGACGGTGAAATCGATGAAGTTTTGTCCATCGTGCACCGTATGGGACTGCACCTTCATCTCATCCTAATAATTGAATCTCAAAGACAGGTTTCTTTATCGTCATCAAGAGGTCTTTGCCCGGGAGAATTCGACCACAAATGGAAACAAAGGCAAAGAGAAAGGGGGGGAGGGGAAGGCTAATGACATCCCACGAAGCCCTCCATTTTTATAGCCCGGGAGATCAAGTGATATCGCGAAAGTCAAATACCCGCCCTTCAGACATGGCAATTGGTTCTTCGTCAACAACAACCCCAAATCAGCAATGACGTCATTTGATGGAGTTTTGTCTTCTCCAGCCGATGTCGGCATGGGTACCTGGTATTGACCACAATGCTGACAGTTGTCCGATCTTGCCCCTCTCTGTCAATGAGTTGAAGGCTGCTCCGAAACATTGTTCCTCAATACAGACGAAAGCACCGACATGCCGCTTCCCCAGAGGGTACCGCTTGCACGCTATCTTTTCACGCGGCTTTCCCAACAAAATGTCAAATCCCTGTTTGGTGTCCCAGGGGACTTTACCCTGAGAGCTCAAGACCATGTAAAACCTGCCGGACTGAAGTGGATTGGAAACTGCAACGAGCTCAACGCCGGTCAGCCGCCGATGGCTACGCGCGAACGCAGGGTCTTGGCGCCCTGATGACTACGTACGGTGTCGGCGAGTTGTCGGCCCTGAACGCCATCGCGGGCAGTTATGCGGAGCATGTGCCCGTTGTGCACATTTGTCGGCACGCCTGCGACGAGATTGCAGAAGAGGACGAGCCACTTGGCGGAACGCGAGCAACGATACCTACACCACACGCTCGCGGACCCAGCTAAATTAAACGTCTTCAGTGAAATTGCTGCAAAGGTCACGGCGGCACAGGCGAAGCTCGACGATGCGAACACAGCGCCGGAGATGGTGGACTGGGTTATTGGCGAAGCCAAACGGCATAGCCGACCTGTTTATATCGAGCTCCCTAGTGACCTTGTCGGAGTAGAAGTTGACGGTGCTCGGCTTGGAGACGATCTACGGGTTCCCGAAGTTGGCACGAGACACGCTGCGAAAGAACAAGCTCACATCCTCTTGAACCGTTTGATGTCTGCGAAACAGCCGCTGCTTTTAGTGGATCGCGGGATGGGGATGCAAGAGTTTCGAGCGGAGATCAACAACTTCATCCGGGAGTCCGGCATCCCGACGCTCAGTCTACCTTCCGGGGCCGGCATGGTGGACAACGACATTCCGAATTATTATGGTGTACATTCTGGGCCTGTAGGAGCAGTTGACACGCTACCCTACTTGGCGACGGCCGATGTTGTGCTGGCTTTGGGTCCTATGTTCTCCGACACCCAAACATTGGGCTGGCAGGTTCTTCCGGAGCCAGCGAAAACCATCGTCCTCGGAAAAGACAACATTGATGGAGTGACCGTCGATACCAGAGCTGTTTTGACCAAACTGTGTGGTAGCCTTCGTCAAGAAGGACTAAGAATATCGGGAGCGGAGAACGGAAAGGTACCGCCTCTCGGCGACTGGCGCAAAGTGTCAAAGCCCTTAGAAGAACGGGAAGACAGCCCGATCACACAGACAGGACTCTATCAACGGCTCAACAGATACCTGCAGCCCTACGATACACTCATCCTCGGAAATGCAACTCCCATCATCGGCGGCCGTGACATGGTCTTGCCCCATGGTGCGCGTGCAGTATCGTTGGGCATGTGGTTCTCCATCGGCCACATGCTGCCTGCGGCACTGGGCATCAGTCTTGGATATCGCGACAGGGCAAAGCAGGGACAGACCATGTTGATTGACGGAGACGGCAACATACAAATGACGGTGCAGGAGATCAGCACCATAGTCCGAGAACGGCTGGACATTACAATCTTCGTCATACAGAACCAGGGATACGCCTATGAACGACTCATCCACGGCTTGGATGAGCCGTACAACGACCTGGCGCCGTGGCGGTACCTTGAGGCGCCGTGGCGGTACCTTGACGCGCCTAGGTTCTTTGGGGCGCCGGAGGATTACCCTGTGCAGTGTCATCGGATTGAGACGTGGAGCGAGCTGGATAAACTTCTGGATACGGAGAGTTTCCGTGCCTCAAAGGGATTGAAGCTCGTTGAGCTGGTACTGGGCAAGTATGATGTGCCGGAGAAGTTTAGGCAAGTCTTCAAGAGTGCCGGAGAAAATCTTGGATGATGGAACAAGAAAAAGCCAAAACAGGTTGCTAGTATTTTACAATGAAACATGTTACAGTTCGTCGCGTTTTATTGTGATCCGACTCCGACTATACCACTCTGGCGTTGATCATTTGACCGGGAGTCCTTGGCTTCTCATTGTAAGCCCAAGAGTCCACGCCAGAAGTCCCCCATCGCCTCCACCAGCGGTAGCCGTATGACTGGCCCTTTTTCGCTGTCCAGTGATTATTGGGAGCTTTGCGGGTTTTGGGACGACCGTGGAGGCCTGGATACTTGGGATCAGCCATGGTTGCAAGTGCCGACTAGCGAAATCGAGGAACTCACATCTTCCTTTGTACTTGTTGGTTGTCTCCCTTTTGGTGAACTTGCTGCAGATGGTGCAGTATTTCAGATCCCCGGCCCATTCCCGAAGCCTTTTGTACAGAGGGCATGTGATGCACTCGCAGTGTGAGCACCATTTTCTATGACAAATTCTATGACCAGGAGGATACCGTGGGCAGTACCACGGTTCGGCGCAAGTCTCTCGGCTGTGTAGGAAGCAACGATGGCGGCGTCGACGGTGCATGTAGGGGTGATAAGCGACGTCGCCAATGGGTTGGCCGCATGCAGCTAGCCGTGGCTGGTCGGTGAGGGATTCGTCGCAGGAAACCAAAGAAGGTTTGGCGGGAATTAATGATCGTGTGAGGCCTCGGAAAAGATGCGATGTCAGAGAAAGACAGACGAGGTCATTCTGCTGGCAGTAGGAGAGGATCTCGTGCAGGATCTCGGGAGGACCCTGGGTGAGGAGACAGAAGGATGGTTGTGATGATGCACCCATGGCGGTCGTGGGCTGTAGCTGAATCACCGACCACAGGAGACAGTAAATAAGAATGTGTTGACATCTCCAGACTTGGGTGCCATTTTCAACAACATGAGTTCTTGCCGTTTTATAGATTCACGTCTTCGTTGTTGGTTGCTCGAAGGAATTCACAAGGATTTGGGACTTTGGAGAGAGGCGCCAGGCAACACTCACCCATGTCCGGCCAATGGCGCCGTCGGTGCCTGCCGCTAACGATTCGGCCCCACATCCTGCCTAGACCGGCCGCCACCCGGTGTGCCGGTGCAGCACGGAAGGATCGCGGCTGCAGAATCACCTGATAGCTCCAGTCATACAGCACACAACGTGGAATGGGCTTCTATGCCCAGTACCTCAACGTTGATCACGAAATTCAAATTTGGGAGATGACTTTAAGTCGGCTTTCAACAGCCCCCTCCACCTGGCAAATATAGCTCCTTCTTCCCGTGACGCCGAACCAACTCAGCCCTCCTCCCCGCAAAGCTCGTCCGTTTGGGGGGAATTAATATCGCCTACCGCGACACCCTGTCAACTTTTGACGGCTTTCCTTTCCTTCGATAAATTCGGCAGTTCCAGTATCAAAATCAACACTGGGCGAATGAGCTTGGCTCGTCGACGGCTGGCGTCTTCTTACCTCACCACCTGCTACCTTCCTCATCTGCTCTCGACAAGCTGACACCACCGGAGCGCAGAAGTTGTCTCGGTACACAGTGAAAACAAAACCCGACATATTCGTCCGAGGAAGGAGTGGCTGGGCGACCATTGATGACGAGGGCTTAATTGGCAGGTAGACCTTGTTGCAAGAGTCACTCATCATCTTTTTTCGTGCCTCGGTATGCTAACAAGGCTGATAGGAACTATCCCAATTGGATCCCGAACTAGATGACGCCGAAACGGAGAACAACACAGCCGTCTTCGCCAGACACTGATTCACGCGACACGAAACCCGAGTATCTGTTTTACAAGAGCATGAGAGATGGCATTCCCAGTTTCGACGTCTTGGTCATGTCCCGGCGCAACCTTCACCAGAGGTCTGCTATGCAACAAGTCAGCATAGGTAATATCGTTCCAAGTACAGCAGAAGGAGTTTACATGCAAAACTTCGACGGCGTCATACGCAAACTCAGATCGCTTGCTAGAGTCACATTCCGCACCAGAGATCTGGTGATATCCGAGGCAAGAGCTTGCTTTGCACCGAAGACATGTGGTTTCCTTGCATATCGATATGAGGACGGCCTGCAGATCCTTAAGCTTTGCCTAAGTGGAGACAAGCTTCGACCTCGTCGCCCTGCTCTCAACGACTTTGGGCTATGCTCACGCAAGTGGACTAAACACGTCAAAACCCTTGCGCAACTCCTCGACATTAACATGCGAACCTTCTACGACGGTCATGGGCGCCAGGCTAGGGATGAAGATAGAGGGAATTGGGCAGCGGCTCATTGCGAAAAGAAGCTGGCCGCCTTTGCTGTACACGCATTTCTTCAGCACTACCAGATCCCAAGAGATCAAATCACTCTGCAGACTCTAGCTCAGCTAAAGAACTGCCTCGAACATGAAAGGACACCGCCGCTGGAATTGGAAGTCCATGTTTCACGAGGGCCTTGCGGTATGCCAGAACGCCCTGGGACCTGTGTCAAGTTTGTCGAGACACTCGGAAAAGCCTGCGGTATCAGGTTTAGTATCATCTTTTTTGAGGACGGCGAAAATCTTATTGTCGACGAATCTCTGCCGCTACAAACACGTTGCAGCACAAGGAAACTCAGAAGCGACAGAATTGCTGGCCCAGCAGATGTGTACGACTCGGAGGAGGAGGATTTTCTGTTGGCATTTCCAGGAAACCTGGCAGGTATCTCGCCTAATGATGCTTGCGACACAATGACGGATGAAAACCAAGAGTCCACCCAAGTTGATGAACACGAGGTTATTGACCTCGATCTGGAGACCATCCCTGTACCCGGCACGGCCTTAGAAGTGTCACACGAGTCTAGGGGTCCAGAGAAGAGGGTCAGGGCGAGCCAGCAACTTCACGGGGCAAGAGATAGGACCCCTAGAGCCCCCACAGCCAAGAGGCTAAGGGAAAATGCCGATCTAAGAGGTCTTGAGGTGCAAACCATCGAGAAATCCACTTCTTCGGTCCAGATGGACGAATTCGGCTGTCATCGATTCACCTTTTGTTGGCATAGGGGGTTCTGTCTGTGCTCCTCACCCCTGGGATCTCAGCTCAAGGATCCTTCTTCCTGGATGCAAGAGTTGGAAGACCCCTGAGGAGGAAGTAAGCTTGAGCGGAGACGATGAGAATTGGCAGCAACAAAAAGGGTCGCTGGAGGGGGTGGACTCAGGTTCACCTATTTGCAAGTATCGCTCAACATGATGTCGCTATTTCCCAAATTGTAGCTTAAATTTCACAGGAATTCCCTTTTGAACCCAGTCATCCAATCGTTCCGTGACCCTCAACAAAGCTATCATCAGCTTTGCCATTCGCCGTCTTGGGCGTTCCGGCCTTGTAATACGGCTTAGGCACATTGTCATAGTAAGGGATGACAATGATATTTGGGTCATCACTTTGCCCCACCTGGAACTCAAGTCAGCAAACTGTTTTTAACGGAAGGCGGTGACGTACCATGGCCTTGGTGGTCGCTTGATATGGCACATCGGAAACGTTGAGATTGAGCAGTCCTGGACTCTTGGAGCTCGACAGACTACCGACAGTCTGCTTCAGCGACTCCAACGTCTTGGAGCCATCACTCTCAGAGCTGTCATCACGATGGACATCGACTACGGCAGATAGGCAGCCGAAGCCTTGCGCGACGACCTCATATTTTACCTTGGGGTTCATCGCAATACAAGGCCGTTGCGGGGTCTTGTCACCGTAGATAATCTCCTGTCCTGCCAGAGACATACCCCAGACGGCGTTGTTGACGATGACGGTGAGGATGTTCAAGTCGTACTTGGCGTACGTGTCGAGCTCGCCGATGTGGAAACCTGCACTGCCGTCACCCTGCAAGTTGACAACCAAAGTGTCTGGAGAAGCCACGGCAGCACCTGTTGAATATTGTCAGCCGCTGTGTGGAACTGAATTCGGGGCCAAATGACTTACCCAGCGAGTATCCCCAGCCATTCCCGAGACACCCTAAGTAGCCCGTCGTCACCATGGACAGTCGAGGTCTGGCCTCGTTCAGGCACTGAAGGGCCCATCCGCCAGCCTCACCACCATCGACACAGACAATGCTGTCTTCTGGCAGTGACTGGAACAGCTTCTTGACGGCGTGATATGGATGTAGCCTGTTGTTTTCTAGGAGAATTACAGGCTCCTTTTCGTTCGGGGCTGAGGCGACGGCAGAGCTCTTGAGACCCATAGCCTTCTCCACCCAGTCGTATGCTGCTTTGAAGGGGGACTTTGATGCCGCGGCTATCATCGCATCTGCCGCCTGTCCTACGTCTGCGAGAATGCCAACCTAAGGACGTCATATTAGTCAAGATTCTAGCGAGAAGATGAGGGTCTTATACGTCAATAGTCCGAGATCGCCCAATCTCCCCGCCGTCCAGGTCGACTTGGACAACACTGGCTTCGCCTTCATTCGGGATGATCCCGCCACTTCTACCACCCATCAAGAACCCCGTTCGAGCTCCCAGCAAGAGCACAAAGTCCGGGACTTGACCGCCGAGGTAGCGCAAGACCGCAAGTTGCGTGGCTGATCCACCGAACAGAGAATGAGAACGCTTGATGGACGTTGAGTACTTTGGCGAGTGGAATATGGGCGTGTTTGTTGCCTCTGCCAGCTTTGTGACAGTTTCAACTGCGCTGGCGGCGCCGGTGGAAACAATTATAACAGGTCGCTTTGCGTTCTTCCATAGCCCAAGTGCCTTTTCGATCGCTTCAGGATGAGGAGCCGGGTTCAATGACAAGCCGGAAAGAAGTCCCCCAGACGAAATGCTCTCGACTGGCGTCGACAGCACATCAATCGGAATGTCCACCAAGACCGGTCCAGGCGCGCCCGACGTGGTCGCTCGCCACGCTAGACTGACAATCCGGGGAATCTCGCTGACTTCGGTGATTTGATAACAGAACTTGGTCACTGGCTTCGACAGGGTGACTTGATCATGGAACCCTTGCAGCGCGTTGGTGTGGTCATCGCGGGGCGGAGCTGAGCTAGTAACACAGAACACTGGAGACCGGTCGGCGAAGGCGGTACACAGGCCAGGATAGGCGTTGGCGAAGCCCGAGTTGGCAGTGAAGAAGCAAACACCAGGAACATTATTGCCTTTGACTTTTGCCCAGCCTTCGGCAGCCTGGACAGCGACGGTCTCATGTCGGACGTCGATGAGCTTGATGTCGGCCTCAACAGCGGCGACGAGGAAGGGGTCGAGATGTCCACCTTCGCACTGTTAGCGCTTCATTCCGAATCACGAACAATGTGAATACCGTGAAGTCCGAATGCTGTAGTTGCACCAAGGTGCGCGAGAGACTGGGCGAGGAGATCACCGCCACAGGCCGTCTGTCGGGTCTTGGGCTGCTTGAGTGGGAACGACATTTTATTTTGAGGGTTGCAAGTGAGATACACGAGTTGGTTTTGAGCGAGGCGATATTGGACTTTGGCGGAACCCTCGGGGCAGGAGGTTCTTCTGAGAAAATAACCCTCTGAAAACGAGGCGGCTCATTCTTGTTTGTGTCGTCACATCATCTGATCTTCATTGAATCTAACCGAACTACCGAGCATACCGGCGTTGAGCTGAGACTAACCCCGCATGGAGGGGTTATTGATTTCCGTCGGTATCCCCAAACACAGTGGCAAGGAGGCCCCTCAAAAGTATGCGTGTTGGTTACATTTGCATGTACGCCAAGGGAATTGTCATCGTGGCGTTCTTCAAAATAAGCCCCATAAAAAGAGGCTGCTATCAGAGCTCAAAAACATGTTGTGAGAAAGCTCAACCATGCGAACCCGAGCGTTCGGTAACAATGTGTTGATTCTGAGTACCGTGAGAAGAGGATCAGTACATTTCATGCGTTCATGACACCAATCATGAGTATTTACCACACATTTCTTGCGGCGACATCTGCTCCGGCCAGCTCTGACTTGTTGACCTCCATCTACGACGGTTTTTGAATCTGACCTTCTGCAGCGCTGGCACTTCAAATTCTAATCATGGTGGCAATCGGGAAAACTGAATGAATTTCCCTCTCAATTGTGTATATTTCTAGGCGGTTCACGTAGATATATTCCCGACCGAGGTGGTCATTCGGTGGCCTGGTATCAGAATCCTCATGTCCACGGCACAACAGCAAACGGAAAGCGGTCTTAGAAAGAGGATAAGAGAAGTTTTGCCGCTGCCTGATGTTGCCGGAGTCTCAAAAGACAGGCATTGATACGTCAGCAAAGGCAGGTCTCTGAGTTTGCCAGTAAAGGAGCTCAGTCAACATGCCTTGAACTGCACCTTGCACCAGCACCGGAAAGTCGAGCTCAACTGGCCCATCCGCATAATCTGACTGGTATTTATGTGTTTATTACTGGTGTGTTAAGGAATATCACTCTCGAAGAGCAGATCCTGCAGAGCAAGGCTCGTTCATCAAGTCCTCGAGAACTTGAGAACATACCAAGCCTCAGTATTTCACAAAGCAAGTCTTGGCCTACTTGGTCCCAGACAATGACCCCAAACATGTTTGCGCTTGTCCAAGTATGCATGGAGCCCCGTTCATCCCAGTTTTCATTTCTTTCATCCCCCTTTTACGACTTCCCGCCTCGTTCACAACTCCACACTACTCTTCGGTTAGCTGAGGCCTGCGGTGGACCTTATCATGACCTTTTCTCTGTCTCGAGCCCGCGCAAACCTAGACCCCAGACGCTCCTCTAGGAAGGAAGAGCCTAGCTGGCCTTGGAGAAACATGTCGCCTTCCATTTCAGTTGATCTGGTCTTCCTTCCTTCTCGTTGGCCTCCAGTCCCTCAGACAGCACCTCAACAGCAATCCTCCATCTCCACCAGGCACCTCACCTACAACTTTGGTGGGAGCGCCAAACTCTGGATTGAGAAGTACGAACGCTTACTTTCCAAGACTTGACGACCAACGAGAGTGATTTCCCTCCTCTTTCAACATCATCTCTCATTCCAAACCGGATCTCCTCCTGCGGAAGGTGAACCCCCCAGCTCGAAAACCGGAAATTGCTCTCGGAAGGGTTCTGCTCTGCTTCAACATTCTCCTCGACATCTCGGAGCCCGATTTCGTGCTCTACTTTGCTAAATAACCTTCGCAACTCATCACGTCCCGCAAACAGGACAGAAATGGCGGTCGACGGTCAAGACTGGCGTTTTGCAACCACTCAAGCTCCCATGCGGCGTCGACCGAGACTTAACAGCTTTGTGTTCCAGAATATTCCCGGCAGAGCTGGCCCCCGGTCGTTGTCTTTCGACATTTTCCTCCTTATCATCGATCAACTGATTCAAGACGCGAAGGACGAAGAGACCCCGGCTTTGTGGTGCTTCAGCTACGACGCCCGCGTTGATACCAGATTCGTCCTCCGCGATTACGCCAGGGAACACGCCGCACCTGAAACGTACGACAGCCACAAGTGCCGCTTCAACAGCATCCACCTTCCCCTCGAGATCAGCCGGGCCACACGCGGCCTCGTCCATCAGCACTTCATCCGCCTTCCCATGGTCACGGCAGACCTTGCCCAGAACCTCATCGTCGACGCCTGGGTCCTTCCCGAGATTGACAGGTTCAGGCCCCAGTCTACCATGGGCTACGGTTACCCCGACTGCCTGAACAACATCATCTTCACCAACACCCTTCTTCTACCGCCCCCGCAAGCGGTTCTGGTACTCAACTGCATCCGCACGATCCACCTCAACACACCTGGCTTCTTCGCCAGCGACAACCCCAGAGGCGTCGGCAGTCTGCTTACCCTGCCCAATCTTAAGAGCATCATTTGCAACGTCGACTTTGGAGGCGTTGTAGAGGATGATCTGAGCCCGCGCTCCCCCGACATCATTGAGATACCCGCGCTGCTTGATTCTTTAACTCAGTGGCGCGACGATCATGAGCAGGCGTTCATGACGATGTGGCCCGCATTCGAGAAGAAGGGTGTCAAGATGCTGGGCAAGTGCATCTTTGGCGACGAGCAGCCCATCTTGGAGGTTCTCCGGACGCCGTATGGCATTCGGATTCGGTACCTGAACCCGGATGCTCGATTCTCTGAGTCTTCCGAGTCGTAGAATGGCGAGAACTAGGTGAGTAAATATCTTGGAGAGTCGGTCTGGCTCTGACAGAGACTGTGTCTTCCAGGTTGCAATGCTACATTTGGATCGGGCTTGGAGGACGGGAGGGATCTGGATGGAAATCGGCAAGGCGTTTGGGCCGGGAGGAATGACTCTGCAAGATGGCCTACAAGCTCTCGTTTGCTCGTTTCAAAATCAGGATGGATCACAAGTACCTCGGGTAGTTACTTCAAGATGTCTACCATTGATGCCACTGACTTCTGGGAAGGGAGGTTGAAGTTAGCTTGCTGCAATGGAATACGGATTTCTACACTTGTCACCCTTGGAGATTCAAGTGTGTAACAAGAAATCAAAGCTCCCCAACACGCCGGTTTATTTACGATACAGTATTGTTGAGAGGAATGGGACCGAGAAGCTACTCGCTCGGCCCATTGTCCCCTGGTTTCTGAATCCCCAAAACTGAAAGAAGCTCGTCAACCTCGGTATGATCTCGATGGTTCCGCATTCGATGACACCAAGTCACAACTTTACCCGCCTCACCGGGCTCGAAAACGAATTCCCCGCCAACACGCATGGGATTCCCGGCCAGGAGAAGCTTCGAGAACTGGGTCACGATATTACTGAGCCCGTCTGCAAAGAGCCAGAGCCATCTCTCGGGCGAGTACCTCGTTCTGGCACCCACAGCCGTGGTCTTGGCCATTTCCAACACATCAAAGAGCCTCCCTGTGGGGTCTGTAAAGATTGGAAAACGGCACTTTGTTTTCTCTGCATACTCGTTGATAAGAGCGGGCTCGCCGTTGCCGATGATGACAAAAGTGGTGGCCACAGGGAGGGTAGAAAGTAGAGCAGGCGTCGCGGCGGAGGAGAGGAGCTCAATGTACGATTGACATGCCTTTCAACGTCAGTATCCGACACGAATCAAAAAAAAAAAAACGAAAAAAAAGACCGGAGCTCACCCCGCAAAAGAAGTGACGGATGAAGACCACTACAACTCTTGAGGATGCTTCCTCCCCGTCATACACCGATCGGAAAAGGTGCGGCTGTCCTTTATGATCCAGGACTTCGATTTCGGCCGCATCGGCAAGGATCTGGGTAGAAGGGAGGTCGTCGGTAACTGGGAGATCCTCCACAGCGTCGAGCTTGCACTCTGCCATAATGGGTTTGGATGCGATGAAATGCGTCTCGCTCAATGTATCATGGGGAGAGACGAGACGTTTTGGAGAGGAAGATGAGGTCGTACTTAAGAAAGGGAGTCAGCAGACGGGCGTTGGCGGCTTCTTTTCATTGGCGACTTCGAATCTTGGCGCGAGCCAAAGTGCATCCTTCAACTGCCCGCCAAGTTCAGTGACCAAAGTGCCTTACCTTCCAAGTACCTACATTGACGTAAGCTAGATTGCGTAAATTCAAAGACGAAGAAAATTGCATCACGAAGGCGTCATACTTAAAGTCAAGAGCTGAAGATTACTCTGGTGTTAATGGATCCATACATGTTCGAAGATTAGTGACAGACGAAACGGTCGCCTGCACCTTTTCCCAAACTAACTCCTCTGTGCGGATTTGCTTTCGTTGATTCATTGCGAAGTTCACCCAAGAAGTGGTGTATCTGTGTCTACATCCAACCCTCATGTCTAGATCTGCGAGTCTCAAGTCTGCGCCTCAGACTCTCAGCCTCAGCCCTTTCGAGATCCATAATGTCCCAGTCGAATTGCTCCTTGAGGATATCCAGGCGCTCGTCGATCGTTCTGCATGTGGACTGGATATTCGCCAAGACCTGACGACGAGAGACGCGGTTGCCTTGACGCAGCTGCTCCTGACACCAGTTGTGCATATTTCGCTCGATGGCGGTGCTAACACCATGCGTTGCGTCGAGGTATCTTTTGTAGAGGTTGTATCTTTCTGGTGTCAGACGTTGGTATTGGAAGTGGAATCTAATCAATCTCATATGGGGTGTGATGGTGGGTATCCAGGCCTCATGGAATTGCTTGAAGTACACCCGGGGGCACAGGCTGTAGGTCTTGTCGTCTGCGGCATTCGTCTTGGAGGTTGCACTGCTGTTGGTGTCCGCATTGCCGCTCACGTTTGTGTTGGCATTGGTATGTGTACTGCTATTAACACAGCCGTTCGTGTGGTGAGCGGAGTTGCCACCGTGGTCCATGTCGGATGAAAAGGTTTTGGTGGATAGATAGCCGTTCATTTTGCTTGTGGTTGGCGATGCGGAGGTATGATGAGAAGGAAAAGCACCAGAATGGATGGAGATGGGAGAAAAAAACTATTTTGATGTCCTTCTTTCCATCTTTCAAGTAGACCGAGAGATGAAAATATTGAAACTTTGTGAAAGTTTAATTTACGGCTGAACCGTTCAGGTGCCCAGGCAACTAAATACCTTGACGGGCGTCGGGCAAGGTCTTCTTGCCTCCCCTAAAGGCAAGATCGAGCTCTCCAGGTCCGTGAACCCGACTGGTATCACTCAATCTCCACTCACTGGAGAGCACGAAGAGAACTGCGTCAAGACCCAAAAGTTTGGTACGCGAAGAAGCATCTGCCTCTTTGGCGCCGGTAGTGGGCGACGCCACAGAAGTAGCTTGGGGACCACTGTTGGAGACACCTTTGCTGTCGGTGGTGAACCGCTCACTGGGTTCTGTGGCCGCTAATTGAAAGCATACGTGCAAAAGAGTCACCTCGAGGAGCATTGTGAGGGCATGCAGGTACTCGGATAGTCATTGGCCTTTTGACGTGGTAAATGTTTACACAGCGGCACCTGGCTGAGGGCAGCCTTAGACATTGACTGGAGACAGATGCCGCATCGACAGAGAGCAAAAGTGACAACAGGGCCTGGAAAGTTTAAAGTAGAGGCAAGTTGGAGATAGATTCCCCGTCAATTCTATCACTGTAGCAAAGTAAATTCTCCCTGAAACGTTCAGCCTGTGAGAAACGGACGAACAACACGACCAACTTGCCCACGGATCGCCAAGTTGATATCTTAAAATCCATAACGTAGCCATGCACCCAAGACGCTAACCGTTGCAAATAAAACACCAAATCATCCATAAACCCTGACAGTGCCGTACCAACATTCGCGTGTTTGATTCCAGACAAGAATAGTAGGGAAATATTCCGTCCGCTTATAAGCGGCAAGCTTCTTGCGCCCTCAGCTAACATGTACTTCCGTAGATGGCTCTTAGAGACAGGCCTCGCACCTTCTATACGTGGCCCTTCCGCCAGATGGAGGAGGAAGCGCCCGACGAAGCGCCCGATGTCCGGCAAAGTCTGAGTACGAGCAAGTCTTGGATTCTCCCAGAATCTTGGGCGAGACATCGGTGTTGCTCGACAGGCTCATGGTCCTGATCAAGCGTGGGATTCTGCTTGGAGAGGGAGACTTGTCCTTGGCCGCGGCCTGCTCGGTGTCTGTGACGTCGTTGTCGGCGTAAAACGGATGACCGTTGCCCAACTCGCATTCCTCTTGAAAGAAGATGGGGATCGAGGGTCTAGGGCGGATGCTCTTTGCACCTTCGGTAGCACCAAGGAGCTCGGAGTACTCATGGTTGGGATCCGGGGCAGGCGACGGTGTATTGACGCACTTCGTGGCATGCCAGAGGCCAGAGTGAATAGACAAGTCGTCAAGGTCCGTCTCCATCTCCGTGATCCAGGTATCATCTTCATTCTTGCACCGATGAATGCCGTTGTTCCACGAGGTAACTCCGCAGGTCTCATAGGTTGTCAAGAATTCATTGCTGATGGGCAGTTAGTCGTTAGGCACTTGACAGCAACGGGTTCCGTACTGGGAAAAAGAGTGGATGCAAGGAAACAACTCACTTCTTCTCCATTTCAGGCTCGGCGTCAATCTCCCCGCAGCTGCCGCCGTCAACGAAGTTGCTGTCCATGCCGCTGTCCTGGCAAATCTCCTCGGCACTGGCGGGACTCATGATTAGTACACCGGCTCGAGGCGAATTGTTCTAGGGGACGCACTCATTGGTCTGAGCATCGACGATATCCCAGTCCATGGCAGTGTCAGGTCGGCCGAAGAAGACAAAGTCATCTTCCTGCTCCGCATCAACGCAAGAGTTGCGGTTGAGGTCGACGAGATGGGGAGAGTTGTTCGACATGGCGGCGGTCGTGACTTGTGAGTCGAGAGAAAGTGGTAATTAGTGAAGTGAGATGGAGGGAATGAGGATAGAAAGTCGATCGAGGGTTGAAGAGGTTGAGAAGATTTAGTTGTGGGATGGTGATGGAAAGAGAAGGAGTCGTCAACGGCACCTGCTGTTTAAAAGGTCTGCACTGTTTGGGGCGGAGAAAGCACTGTGAGGGTGGTCGCAAAGGTCACCCCAAACACAGTGTGTTAAGCTCCCAACTCAGCCGAAGAAGGACCTCACAGCCGGATTCCCAAGTCCGCATCACTTGACGGTCCACGACCATCTTGGTAAATTGTTAACAAAAGGTCATAAATTAGCAGGGTGAGTGGCAATAGGTACCAAATCCAGAGCTAACCTTCTGCCAATGACAAATTCACTACAAAAGGGTTGGTTTGATTCCCATGACCAAAGTGAGCGTTGATTCTCGCCTGCCCACGCCAAAGGAGCGAGCGGGAAAGCCAATTCTGCATACGGTAGTATTAAGGCTATGCCTTCCAAAAGCAATCCTGCAATCTCAATTTGCCTATGAGCAGAGTCATTCGCCCGAACATTCAGATTCGGGTCTCCTCGGGATGCCAACTGGTCACCTTTGTTCCACAGGAAGCGTGCGACGTCAAGGGCAGAAGCAAATGGTAGGCAGAGATCAAGTCTCTTTCATTCATATGTGCTGAGCGGGAACATGTGGTTTGCGATAACACATGGGTGCATTCTTTGATAGAAACAATGCATTGTGTCAACCCTGTCTTAGTATTTCGCTGGGTTGCCCTCCGTCCGAGGGACATCATAAATTGCAGTCGACCATGTTACCGTGATAAATCTCAGAATACCCAGCACTCACTGCAGTCATCATCGTCATCGTAATCGTCATCGTCATCATTTTCAAAATCATCAAGACTCAACTTCCTGATTCATTCGCGCCCTCTCCTAAATCCCAGACTACCGTGTAGCAGGCCTACTTTACCCAGCGGAGCCATTGTTGGAATCATCCAGCCCCAGTCGTCAGAGCATCGCATAAGAAGGAAATCGCTACACACACACTCTTTCTTACCAAAAGCAACAAAAATGCCTAGCAATGGCGTCCTTCGAAGATCATCCCGGATATTCAACCGTCAGCGCCTTCAACTAAACAACATTGCCGGCAGATTGGGCCCCCGAGACATGCCCTTGGAGATCGTGATTCTCATCGTCCATGCCATGATTGATATAGTCGAGGAAGAAGCGGTGACAATTAGATGGCCTGTAGAGTATGACACGAGAAACTTCGCAACCACCGGCCAAGCGCCGCTGAGCACTTTCAGCAATCTTGTTTTGCCCCATTTGGGGGAGGTCAGACGGCGAATGTTGATGATCCGCGGACCTCTCCAGGCCTGTAAGCTTTTCAATAAGATTGTTCAGAGAAGATCTGGGCGCCTTCCATTCATTGGCGGTTGGAGACGAGAATCAGTCGCACTGGTGCTTCCAACGGTCGACACTTTTAATCCGGGATGGTCTATATTTACCCCGGCACCTTTTCCATCGGTTCACTCAACGATACCACTGATTCAGCCAGGGGAGCTCCTAACAACTGTCCATCATCTTGAGATGGACGTCTCGTGCTTTTCAAGGGCTCTTGCCCGCGGAACCACCAGCAATCAGCCCTTGTCTACATTTAGCAGTCTCCGAGATATTAAGCTGGTGGTGGACAGGTTCGACCTACCCCTGCTACTCCAGAATGTGCAGCCAGCTGCTGACGGCACCTTTTCAATGACTGGCCCTGGCATACCGGAATTGAGCATGATCGAGGCAGATCTCGGGCACCGCTTTGTAGAGTACTGGCAGCCTTTTTCAAGCCGAGGAGTCCGTCTTTTTGTTCGCATGTTCAGAGAGAGTCGGCCAAGTCTTGAAATTTTCGTCACCCCGAGCGGGATTAGGCTGCGGCGTTTGTAATGAGGAAGGCATGACCTTTTTCTTTTCGTAAGAGATCCTTTTTTGTAATTCCTAGTGTTGTCATTTCGCAGTCGAGATCTAATAGTCGTGCTGCTGTTTATAATTTGTTATCTGGTGTAAATTAATTTCTTCTACAGAGAAAGCATGGTCATCTAAGAAACCTCTTTGTTTTGGAAATCAATCCTGTCGTCAGTTCTTTGATCTCAATTTCCCGCCAATCTTCTTTCCTCGGCCAACCTTTAGGCAACTCAGAGCTGCGGCAAGTACCTGCCATTGGATTCTGTAAGAACTTCGTCCTAACAAAACTGGAGTCCTGGAGTCCTGACCCTTTTTCTAGCAGCCGCTATCAACCCGTCGCTCTTCCGAGACTCCAACGGCGGGGCTGAATCGAAGCTCCCCACCCACCTCACCAAATCGCGTTTTCCGCCAACACAATCGGCCTCCTTGCCCTCTTTCCATTTGCATTTCGGGTTCCCAGATTCCCTCTTTCGCTGCTCTTTTGGCAGCAATTCGTGAACTTGGGAGCAACTAAAGCAACTTCTTCGACGGACTCGGTAAGCTATCTTCACTCGGCCTTCTTCGCTCTTCTCTCCTCATTTTTGGAACTGACTCTCTAGTCGTCAGGCCAATTCAACCCTTCAACATGCAACTGCCCGGAGAGGGAAAGTCGAGATACCGCCGCGCTTACCTCGAGGAGGCGTGGGGATCATTTGACGCAATGTTCCCCAGCAAGTACCGACCGGGATCTTCCAAGAGAAAATTCGACACCATCCACCGCCGGTGGATTCACTCTTTCTACCAGATGACAAAACATGCCGAGGACAGCGACATCCAGCTTACAACCCTGTGGGCCGACGGAGGTTGGCTTTTCGAAGCCGTCTCGAACAGAGAGCCCGCAAGGCTCACCCACAGTATCTTGAGAAAAGTCAATCGCAGCCTTGGAATCTCCGACGAGCATAGCAGCGCTCGCAGACAGTCGGATTCATCCCGCGTCGACGCCATCGTTGACCTTCAAGACGGTTCGAGTCAAATCTCGGCCAGCGAAGTTGATCACAGCACCAGCCTCGTCGCCGAAGAGCAGATCAAGTCGGAATCCGAGTCCGAGTCCGAATCTGGGTGCTACTCCGACTCAACCTATGACGAGAGGGCCCATCTTACTCTGAGAGTTACCAGATCCAGCTCCCGTCCCAAGACTCCTCGCCCGTGTAGCGAACTGCCGCGATCTGTTACATCCGCCGCCAAAGTCAAAGCTGAAGCTATCGATTCGCCGACCGCGGAGACCAGAAATTCCATGTCACCGTCACCCAAGCTGCCGCAGACTCTCGAGTCTATGAGCCGTTTCATGACCTCCTCGCCCGGCGATTTGGAAATCCAAATCGACACATGCCCGCACAACTCAGCGAAGCGACGGTATGATCAAGTTGAAGACTCGTCAGAGAACCAGTCACCAGAATCGCTGCCTAGACGACGCCCAAGACGGGCAAGGCTTACTACAGGTGAATCAGACCAGGAAAGCACTACACCGACGCAGTGGGATCGACCAAGCACCAGCGGCGACAAAACCTCCTCCAGAGAAGCATTCAACGAGGCATTCGCTCGGTGGTCCGCCTTTGCGACCACTGAAAGCAAGCAGAATACCAGAGATAAGACGAAACAGTTGGGAGACTGCGAGGAGGAGCTTCGCCATTTAGAAGAGAGACTAGCACTTGCTCAGAAGCAGCACGACAAGACTCACCAGCAGATTGAGGCCATCGACAAGCTCATAGCAGCTGCAGTGCCTGGCCAAGACGAAGGAGACGGGGTCGAGCGCATTGACAGATCGAGCGGCGGCGCTTGGGCATCGCTGCTTGCTACGGCAGAGCGCACGCGGGAGGTCTTGGAGGGAGAAGCACTGGAGCAGGTTGAGGCACTGTCTACGGCCGTCGAGGCTATGAGAGCAGATGTGGCACGTTTGACGGACGAAGCCGAGATGCAGCGGCTGGTGGGAGTGGTGGCAAAAGGAATGGAGGAGCTCTCGGGTTTGGTTGAGAAGAGACGCTGAGGCGTGCTCGAGAATCGGGATCGGAATTGAAGATGGAATTGCTAGCTTTCGACAAGTTGTACTCGGGCTATTTGGGCAATGAGTGAGAGGCCTTGGAGTGTCGTACGCCTGCTGGAGAATCGTACTGAGCGGATGTTGTACGGGCAAGACTTCTAGATAGCTTCAAGACACGATTATCTGCATTCTCTTTCCACCGCAAATTCTTTGGGCCAGAGATTGATGACTTTACAAGATGTCAGAGGAGATGTGCAAGCTCATGGCAGAGCGGTGAAAGGACCCAATACTGTTATACGTGCCGCCCTGTCTGCAGTTCTCGTCTCCCATCATGCCCGATCACCACAGCACGCCACCACTCAGTCCTTGAGACAATACTGAGTCTTTCTGACGGTTGCAGAGGCAGGTAGATATGGATGCATTCGTTTCTGGGTATTGCTCGCCTAATTGGATATTTGTGTACACTGTATGAAAGCCACGTCGTTGTGGTTTGATGCCTCGTCTTCTTCTCGCTTGAAACTGCCACACGACCATGGTCAGCTCTCAACCTCTCATGATAGTCTTTGGCCATGGTACCTGCCTACTCGTGCGCCGACTAGACCCTGGCCTCCCATTCCGGACTGGACTGCCAACAGTGAGGACATAACCTCGTGGCCACCTCCACGCCGCAAAACGTCCTCACGAGTCTCAGGATCTGGTTGCGCTCGGCGTGTCTCTCGGTCATCTTCTCCTCCATTCCAGGGACGGTGTCGAGCACGAGGTGGATAAGCTTCTCGATCCAGTAGTCTGGGTGGCCCGGGGTCGGCGTGGTGTAGGGCTGTGTCTGGCGCGAGCGCAGGGTGCAGCTGGGACACGGCGGCTCGATGGAGACGGCGGCGGCGGCATCTTTGGCGGAGCGCGCGGGGTGATGCGGGATTGTGAGCATGGGTGACGACGAGGACATCTAGGTCGTGCGCGGCGGTAATGCAGTTTGGCGGCTCGTGGTCATGCTGACGGGAGGACCTTTTATGGTGAAAAGTAATTACCGGTCGCATGCGACGACGACGACGAGGACGAGGAGGAAAGCTTGGCGGTGCCCGAGAGCGACGGTGTTGTCTCCCCCAGAAGACGGATGCCGCATCCTCGAGCTCGGAAGAGAGGGTGAGAAGGGAAGAAAGGAAGAAGGGGGAAAGCTGGCAGAGCCCTCGATTCACAAGGAAGAGAAAAGGAAAGGGCAGAAAAAAAAACAACAACAGAAAGACGGTCGACGGGCAGAAGCGAATGAGACATTGCTAAACATGTAGCGATACGTTTTTGCGAATGACCATCTGCATCGAGGGGGGGGGGCCTCGGCGAGCCAGTAACGAGCATCGGGGGGCCATTGGCGTGCAGGGGGGTGGAGGGGATGGGAACCTCATCCGCTCGCCTGGTGACCGATGTGCAGGATGACCGCCGATTCGAGGTCCGGGCCGGTCCCGCGGTCAACAGCCCTCCCTGTCATATTTCCGCAGATGGAAATGGGAAAACTGGGATGACTGGGAAGAGATGGATGGCTTGACGGCGTCGGGGGGGGAGCTTCAATCAAGGGACAAGGGGGACACGGGGGGGAACTACTTTGAACTGGGTGCCGGGGTCAGCAGCAAGATTGACTCCGCCGCGGGATGGAATGTAACGGAGGCAACGCATACATCTACATACATCTACATACATCAGTTGTGGTTGCCTCCTCCAAAGTGCCCCGAGGCGTTATCTCTTGCGCCTTTCCTCCTCGCGGCGTGGCTGTTTCTTCGTGGTGGGTGGGTAGTGCTAGTGCTGGTTGTGGTGATGGTGTGGTGGTGATGATGGTGGCTCATTTTGCTTTTGGAAGCCCGGGGGGAAGGCCGTGGCGGTAGGTGGACATCCCATCCCATCCCATCCCATCCCATCCATCCCGCGCATCATTCGTCGGAGGGCCTCGTTTCTTTTTGCTGCTCAGCTGTGCTTGGGGTGTTTCGGTAAGTAGATGAATGTGCTGGGGCTTTTCCTCTGTGGCGTCCAATCACGGCTGCAGCGCAATTGTTGGGCAGGGAGTGAGACTTGGTGTAGTCATTCTGTTTGCTCCCAAAGACCTAAACAGCAGAGGAACATCGCTGGCGGCGACGGGAAGACGTTGCTGGAACATGCAACTAGTCGCCAGGGCTTCCCTCCCACAAGAGCTTGTTACATAGCGAACCGCTCGTCGGGTGCTCCGGCTGATTTGGCGCTGTGCCCACTTGATGTCTCCCCCATGCATATTGAGCAGGAATCATCATAAACCCCCTTTCTCACTCACATTGCAGACACCCTGACACCCATCAGCCAGCCACACGGTTCAAGCGTCTCAATCTCAGGCCACAGATCCCCGTATGCGGTCGGCATTTTGGCGTGGACTTTCCGTTCTCATCCTCACACAGCCGGGACATCGGCGGGCGCTGATCAATTGCGGCTTTGCGGCCGGCCCCACTCCTCCGACGAAAAAGCCCGGCCTGCGGTGGGCCACCCGGCCGTGACGGAATAGGGTCAAGCCTTCGCGCTGACACGCATCTGCTGTTGCTTCCCACGCCGTTACACTTTCTACTCTGTTGAAAGACGATCTAGGACCCGTATTGGAGGATGCCCTTCTCAACAAGCCTCGCACCTTTGCCGTCTTACTCGCAAATAAGCCCCACCTTCAAACGGACGCAGGTTTGGATGCCCCGTTCTGTCCAAGATCAAAATGTAGATGCCCGGGACATTTCGTACGGCATGTTCAAAGAGATCCCGTTGGTTAAGTCGGAATCCATTGATGCGCTCATGTGTTTTTCAGTGGCCTCAGGCCAGGCGCCAACGCGAAACGCGTCTCTTTGAGTAACTCAGACAAGCTATCTTCTTCAATAGTGAAGCGCCAGCTTATGGGATGAAGTCGTTTATGATCACCACGCAGCTGAAAAGATACATCACCCTTCCAATATCCGGCTGCTCTTCTTCAACCCCATGATTTCCAGCACTTCAGAGGCTTTGCTTTAGGCCTTTCCTCTCCGCAATCACCCTCCATCCTTTCCCGCTAGAGCGAACATCTCAATCAGATTCCATGAGCATCTCCCACGGACCATTCCGCTGGCTCTTCTCAGTCAGCCAATCACTCTTGAGACGGGTCCCCACAATGCAAACGCCGTCCAACACCGCTGCCGAGAAGGCTGAATGCACCGAAAGAATCTTAAAGACGTGGAACATCTCCAGCTTGGACGACGTCGTCGGCAGCTCTCTCTCGCCCTCGCTGTGGAGTTTGACCTTACTCAAAAGTCTTGACCTGCTTTGCGCGCACAACCTCAGCCATACCGACGTCCGTGGTCTGCTCAGGGCCGAGATCACGCACCGAGTCGGCAATACTCCGTCAAACGGTTTCCTGCACCGCCCATTCCTTTCCTCAATGGACGTTGAAAACGTTCGAAAGAATCAGGTATGTCCCTTCTCAAACTTCGAAGATCAACCATCGTCTTTGGAGCTTCTGCCTTGCTAATTGCTTTGCGGCTTAGGGCGGTCGAGACACTGACAGTTGCAAACATGAGCGGAGGATGTTGCAAGCCCGCGCCCCTGCGTTGCCATCTCCTCGCACTCCGTCGCCTAAGGCATGTTGACATTCACCCAGATGGTGTCATCAGTACAGTGTACTCTGACGGGAACAACAGCTGACTAGTCGCCACCAGTCTCAGGCAGACACGAGTCCTTCTCCCGGCATCACCGATCATCGTCCGGCCAGGTTTCCTGCGCCAGTGACCCCGAACTCTGTGTTACCCGCATCGTTCCCTAGAGGCTCTGGCAGACTTGACCCCAACACTCCCGCATCATCCCCTTCGAACGAAATGACAGCTGCAGACGGCTTCAAGCGCAAGAGAGACGCCATGATGGCATGCCTAGACGAAGAGCTGGAGAGCCAGAGAAAGCGTGTTCGACTGGAGGTTGATATTGCGTCGGCCACTGTCAAGAAAACTCGATTCGAGCAGCAGATGGCCGAGAAACACGAGCGGGAGGCCGCCCACGCCCTTGCTAGTTTGCCGACCGAGTCCGAGAAGCTCACGGAGCTCGAGGGCTTTCGAGCCTTTCAGAACGACATCTTCAAGATTCGCAAGAAGTATGCCATTCTCCTCGGCAACAGCAAGGCTGCCGTGTCGACGGCGATTGCCCCTGACGGACACAGACAGGTCGTGCAGGAGTCTTGCCGCACTATCTTCGAGATCCTCAACCACCGCATTGAGGCCGAGGCCGTGGCCATGGAGACAGAGGCTGCAAAGGCCAAGAAGGCACAGAGAGTTGCACAGGAGGAGATGGACCACCACAGAGTCGTTGTCAAGGGCAAAAAGGCCGAGCTTGAGGCGGCTGAGAAAGCGTATGCTGATCTGCTTGCCGAGAACGAGGCTTTTGATGCGTTCAAGACTTCTTTGTGACGAGCTGCTTGGGTTGATGAGGGCTTTTGCATTGGGATGCGGATGAATAGATAAAACTGAGTACCTAGATTATCATTTATTGAGGAGTAGTTGACTTCAAGCAACGCGACTGCGACGCTTACCTCCACCCAACACCTTGAACGGTTTGGAGCCAAGTCTGAATTCCCAATCGCTGGCCGGGTCATGCATGCAACTTGAATCATTCCCAGAATCATGTCCGAAGATGCCTTTGTCGAAAATACACAGCCACAAGTCAAGCCACGGGCCACCAACTCCATACAGCAAACCAGTTTTGAAAACTTGGCGATTCCAATGTGTACCCGACTGCCATACCTGCGGGTAATGGTGCAACCTCCATGAGTGCCGATGACCATGTGAGTGAGATCTTGCTGATCAAGATCGCGGGGAAATGCCTCGGCCAGGTGCAGTCACTCAGCCCCCCTTCCCTTGTAGATGTGTACCACAACTGATCTCAAAAGGGCATACACTTGTGTCACGGCAAAGGCCATGGAGACACCATCAGCTGAAACTTGAAAATCTAGTTGTCAGTGTCATTCCGCGTGTCTGTAGCCGTTTGGCGTGGTCATCCTTGCTAGTGTTGTTGTCGCTTCCCGTAGAAGAGAAAGGGGAGTCAGCGCGATGGCGAGGGAAAACAAAATTCGCGGCGCTCTACTCAAGTGCATGTGGTGCAGGATACCCATAATCCCTGCTCTATCTCTCACACCCTGGCAGGCGGACTGCGCCTGGCCGCCATGGAGGAGCTTATCGTCAGTAACGAAAGCCGGCAGGCAACAAGGTGAGGGTCGCGGCACTAGTTGCAGCATGCATGGGCAGGAAATTCCCTTGTTCTCCGGTCAAGGCAGACCGGACCGACACCATGGCCAAAACGAACCGTGGAAAACACGAAAAAGAAACAACCCCTCGTGGTTGGTTTTGTTGCAAAGGCGGGCGTTGGGATCAATCTTCCGAGGCCTTGGCGATGTGTGAGACCCACAGGACCCCGCAAGACTCTCTGACAACTCACATTTGACCCGTCACTTCGTTCTCTCCACTCGGATGATTGAGACGATCAGAAGTCGGTCTTTCCGAGAGACATCGGGAAGTGAAAGAGACCGAGAGAACACTTGTTCAGAGGGCTCGAATGTGCCTGTGCCCGACGAAGCCTCACAATGTTGACCTCTTTGTCTTGATCTCGAAACTGGACCACCTCCATGTCCATATTCCCATTGCGCCTTTTCGAGTCATTTGACCCCTTTCTTAGACCCCACTATCGAGACATCACGGCCAGCTCGTCGATAATGCAACTTGAGTCCAATCTATCTATGGCTCTTTTTCTGACCTTAGGAGAAACTGGATGCCAATATGTCAGACCTCAATGGAGACTCCTAGCTTCATGTTTCGAGCCACGTAAAAGCCTGGCTAAGGTAGCGGTGAAGTAATGGTCAAGCTATAGCCGCCCGTTTGAAAACCCAACTAAAGCACTCTCATCAAGCCAAGTTCCAGGCTAATCGCGGGTTCAGTACCCAGACCTTCGGGGACACAAAATTGCGCAGATGGGGCGCCCCATTCCAAACGGTTCCCTCCACTTCGACTCACACTTTGACACTCCTGCAAAGGGTGTGATTTCCATCATCTCTCTCAAACCCCTCACGCCAATCTCGTTGGGGTCTGGTGTCTGTAACACGAATGGGAGTGGGCCAAGCCCGGACGTCGGTGCCGATGCAAAGATCTATGTTCCAAAAGTAGCGCGTTGCATGTTGTGTGCCGCATTCTGCTGTTCCGTCACCCTTCCGATGGTTTCCTGCAGGGAGCATATGCAGATGGGACTTTTTGGGTGAGTGCTGATACCTGCAGCCGGGGTTTCCACCACCGCGGCCCGGGCTGGCGTCATAAGAGCGACGCCGATTACGGGCACACCAAGAGAGGCCCATCCCGAAGTCGGAATGATCAAAAGTCCTTGGAGTTCAGCGCCGTGAATCGATCGATTATGGTTTCATTTCAATTGCGTGCGTGGGTGCGGAGTGCCTCTAGGGAGAGGCGTAAGGAGTGGTGGCTGTTATTCAGATACGTCCTAGTGAGAAGAGATAACAACGCTAGACAAGCCAGAACCTACATGACCCCTACCGCTGGGATTTCGCTGTGAATACCCTTGTCATTCTTCTTCCGTACTGCGAACAAGGCTCCTTGTACATGCGATTTCGCACAACTCTTCAAAAATGCCTCTGCGAGGGTACGGTTCGGATTACGAGTGATGTTGGAGCGTTTCATCAGAAAACTTCAACCAGCCTCCGTGTTATGAGCACTGATCCGCACTAAGTAGGATGAGGAAACAGGAAGTATCTGCATGCTCTCTCGGCCGGAAGCAGGCCTCAACAGCTAGTGTCCGCAGCAGTGGCAGCCTACTCATCACATAGAACGCATCAATCTTTGATCTCTTCATCTACTGACGATCCGTGGTAGAGGTGGTGGGCCGAACCTTATCACGTCTGTCACGCATTTGGATGCGGTTGCATGCCTTAGTGGTCTTGGGTGCTGAGCATGCTCCGGCTCCCACCACGCTCCCGCGTGATATCTATAGGGATATGACATATCACCTGCAGCAAGTGTCACTTTTGGCCGGAATAATATCGTGTATCCGTACGTTGTCAGTGCCACTTTCGACCAGGATGAGTCGAAGTAACAGGTCCATTTTCTGGTTTCACCAGCCAGGAGACGCTTTCTTTTGGCAGGACGGTCTGTCATCGTTGGAATCCGTGACCAACTACTTCGGCTAAGAGACAACAAAACATAACTTTTCAGGATGGCCAGGGTTGGATATACCCTCTTTGGCACTTGTGCATCCGAGTGGAGCACCTATCACAAGCTACCAGTGACGGTGTCAACGTGTCATGGCCCACGGCGCATGAAATGGAACCTGTGAGCTAGTTGGTAAACGGACGGCGCATTCGTCGTTGCATTGACCCCCCGCCTCGAAATAAAAGTGGCATCTGCAATGAGGCAATAGACTTGCACAAGTACGGGTTGCAGGATGTTAGGTTCTGCGCATGTTATCATACGAGGCAACTAGAATAATGCTCACAATTGCAAACAGGAGTCTACGAGCAACTCTTTTCTGTGAGCCTTCAGCTTTCCGGAAACTGTTGAAACGTGCCCCGGGAGTTTAATGCGACACTTGACCAGCTTTCGATGAGCCTCCTGTCTACCAATCACTCGACCCATTACCCCATCCATGGTAGGGCTTGAAGTCATCTCATCGATCTGAACGCTCGTTAGCTCCCAACCCCTCAGTTTCATGGCTCAATGTCGTGTGTCTTTTTGAATGACAAGGGTGTTTCGGCGTTTGGAGCCCGCCCCGATGGTTGTGCTAGGCAAGGGTGGTATTTGCTGGGATGTGAAATGCAGCCCCCGCTGAACATAGATCAAAATGCCCCTGGTTTGGGCAAGATGCGCTGGCGCTAGAGCCACTTGAACGGCGGGTATACCGTCATAACTTGTCAGAATGAGAATCCGCTGAACCCTTGTCGACAAGGCTTTGGTTGGTGGGTTTCGGGGAAGTAGTTCTGTTAGTATTGATTGGACCAATGCATACCCAGTGTGCAGGTGTCAGCGGATTCTCATTCTGACAAGTTATGACGGTATCTCCTGGTCTTGCTCCACACCACCATGGCCCTCTGTTACGTAGGAGAGGAACAAGCTCGAGCCCAAGTGACCGTCTCGATTCGCTGTGCAATATGAAGAACGCTAGAAACAGCAAACATACCAGGTGCGTCCGTGTC
Source organism: Colletotrichum viniferum (assembly GCA_020226115.1). Lineage (NCBI taxonomy): Eukaryota > Fungi > Ascomycota > Sordariomycetes > Glomerellales > Glomerellaceae > Colletotrichum > Colletotrichum viniferum. Next base: position 1,198,925 of record JAGFBE010000018.1, read on the forward strand.
AACGATGAGGATTCCCTTCTCAGCGTTTTTATCTCAATCCTGGTAATGAACATCCTTGTGTCTCCGGGCGGTCGAGACATGGTATGGGTTACGGTAAGGGGACCTAAATGATATCGACGCCAGGCATATGATGCCCCTCTGCCGCGGGGGAGCTCTTTTTTGTATAAAATGAGATAGTTACCTGTCCTCAATAGGTTTGACTCTTGGTCTACCATCATCAATTTCAAAAATCCAGCCTTCCGCAGGGCTCAGAATCCTGCATTGGTCCTTCGTTATTAGACGAACATCTCTCCGGACCTCATTTCACCAAGTCTTTTGGACATACCGCACATCGAATTCCAGCATGGCTCTTCATATCATCGAGGTAGCCCACATGCACAGCAACGTATCCTGCCACAGTCATTGTGGTGAGTTCTGTGTTGCCGATGTTCTCCCAACGATGGCAAATCTAGCCAAGTTCAAGAACACTCCACAGTGGGCGATCGCGGATCCCGCTCATCGAGCCTGCAAGCTCGGGCACAGTTGCTCTGTCGTTTCGGACGACGAGTTCTGCGTTCGTACCATTTGGCATGCCAAGCTGAACCACGCGTACGGGCGTTGCGGGGCGCACACCAACAGTCCCGGTCATGCTCTCTGCCGCGACTTCTCGGAGGCCGAACGCCAGCTGTATCCATCTTGTGCCGATTGTGGTGTTCTCGTCGAGTTGAAAGACTTGATCCTCGTCCACCTTCGCCTTCTGGAAGAGGAGGATGACGACTTGTTCCTTGAAAAGCACGGTCTAGAGTCTGGAGACGACTTGCATTGCATTCGTTCTTCATTGATTGGATATTCCAAGACGTTCGAGAAGAAGCTACTGGAACATGCAGAGGACCTGCAGGCGGGGCTATTCGCGGTACAGACGCCGGGAGGCTTTGCTTCTGGTGATCGCCAGCGTGCCTGGAAGGGCATTCAAGCGGGTCCTCTTTGGAAGAGGCTTGAAAGCAAGCTTCATGGGGTGTTTCAGGCACTCAGCTGTGCTGAGTAATTTTGACCTTGGGCGAAGACAACTTGGATGTGTTTTTCCGTGGCTTGAAGTGCGGTCGGGAGTTATCAACACAAGTGGAAACTTATTTTGCAGCATAGTTACTGAATGGTCATTACAACAGCTCCAGAGAAGCCAGGTCTGCTCAGCAGTCGCCGCGAGTGCCGTGTCTCATGCACTAATTCCGAAATAGTTACCTCATCTACGTACTAGAAATTCGTAACACGAGCTGGTACTCGGATGAATTATTTGAAAGTTTCTACTGACTCAAACCTCAAACCATACTCCCGTCATGTCGTCCACATAATGCTAAAGATTATCAACTGCATTGTGTGCAGACAACTCCAGCTAGACTACCCTGCGAGGTGGCCTTCTGCTTCTCTGATGTTTAATCAGCGCCACGCCCTCGAATGCCGGATAAGTGGCATTTACAGACATTGTAGACCCAGCCCCATCAAGGAGTTCTCTTTGTTCATGGCTGCTAAGTGATTGAACTGACACAAGGGACTCTGCTACAGTCTATAGCTACAGTCCTAGCACAATTTCGCATTGTAGGGATGTTCATTTAATGAAAGAAATAGTGCTTGAGATTCAAGCGTTTGATTGATCAAAGAACTTCAAGACGGCGTCATGGCGGCAGCGTACGCCTTATCGAAGAGGTTACACCGACTATCAACTGTGCGCGGATCTACCATGGCCACCCCAGTTCCAACAACTCCACCCAGATTAGCCAAGTCCATGGCTCCTGGCATGCCAGTGTGTGGTGTCCAAGTTTGAACACCAGGCCCGTTGGCTGGATTCTTCGCAAAGCTAGCCCATGCTGTCTGCATGAATTTGCTGAGCGCAGCTGCCTGATCGGGCGTCGCTGGGGGTGGAGGTAGGTTTCCAAAAACGAAGCTGATCTCGGAGCCGTGCACTGGGCGTGATAGAATGCCTCCGGGAGTTGGAGGGAAGGGGGTGGAATTGAACAAGTATCTCCACGTTGGAACGCCTGCCTGCGCGGATATACGGGCCTCATGGCTAATGCTGCAAGTCCAATCCAGGTCCGTAGCTATCTGAGTTATGGCATCCTTTTCCGTTGCGAATGGAGTACCTGCCCCGATAGTACCTGCCCCGATAGGGTACGCAGAGACAATTGCCTGTTGCAATGCTGTATCGCCAGGAAAGGTTGCTGCAACGAAGTCATTCACTGGCTGTGGGGGCCTCATCATGGTGAAGATGTCAGCCTCTTTCAGGTTGGTGCCAAGCATCAGTGGTATCTTGGGGACCCGACCGGCGGATCGTGTAGCGTCGGGAGAGTTAGGAACGTTTGTGTCACCGTCGCCAACCGGCGGGAAGTGTTCGAGATTACGGAGGCAACAGCATCCGCAGGTGCTGCCTTAACACAAGCAAGGGCCTGGCCTCCATTGCAGTTCAAAGCCTTGGCCAGAGTTTTGAAAGAGTTCCCTGGCATGCTCGCACCCGTATTGATGCCCGCCATCAACCCAACAATATCTCCACCGGCTTGTGGCGCTGTGACAAGGTACGAGGCTCCGGATTACGTTATCGCTGCTCGGAAAGGGGGGTTCATGCCGCTGGTCAGGAGGAGCAGATCAACGGAGGCTCCACCGGCAGATTCACCAAAGATGGTGACCTTCTTGGGATCGCCTCCAAACGCTTTGACATTTCGTTGAACCCACTGAAGAGCAAGCTTCTGGTCCATGACGTTTTTCTTAGTTAGCAAATGCATTTGAGGAAAGGAGAGACATAGACTCACGGCCAACATTACGTGCCTGAGGAGGAATTCCTTCAACGCTTCCCGGAAACCCAAAGACTGTTTAGAGAGAAAAGTCATTACATATACCACTTCAGAAGGGGTTACTGGAGAAGAAGAACTAACCACTTGTCCGATAATTAGGAGTTACGACAATCACATCCTGGTTCTGGGCGAAGCTTGAACCGTCAAACATGGGCGTATTGGCGCTACCGAATTGGAAGCCTCCGCCGTAATACCACACCATTACAGTTCTTCCTTCGGGAGGTGGCGGAGACGAAGGGGCGAAGACGTTCACAAACAAACAGTCTTCGCTTTGCGGACCCATATTGCCCATCTGGGCGGCAATGGGAGCTGTTTTAGAATTGTTAAAGTGCTGTGCCCCCTTCCACAAGGGCACCTTACCTGGAATAGCTTGTATACAAGAAGGAGCAAATTTGGTCGCGTCCTTCGCATCGCTGTGGGGCGTCATAGATGCAGGAGCTGGAGGTGCGAAACGTTCAGGAGGGGCAGCATATCGAACCCCTAGAAACTTGTTGACCCCGGCCATTGTGACTCCAGAGTAAGGGCCATCGTCCAGCATTACTTGGACCGGCCGCTGAGCAGCCGCGGCAGAAAGACAGGACATGACTACAAACGCGACCCGCGCGATGTCGGCCAAGGCAGCCGACATTGAATGAAATGCCATGATAACCGTCCTCTAGCCAATTTTGTCGATGGTATGTTGTGGTTAATTTTCTAAAGAGGTGTAGATGGTGCCTCCATAGTATCATATACCAGTACAAAGCCGACAGGCGTCGGCAATCCGGAAATGCTTCACGCTATCGGTCCAATAAATGGTGTGGAATGACTTCTTGTTGTCCACCTTGGTGTGCCTCAAGTTAGGGATTTCCGGTTGTTTCCCGGCCTTGCCCAGGTGGACAAAACGTATTCACGATACCATAGGCGTTGCAGCAAGACTCATTTACGCAACGAATTTCTATGTTTGACTTTATGTCGCAAAACCTTCATTGGGACTAGTGGATGGAAACAGATCCGCGGGGTAGCGCCGGCGGGATAACCATTGACCACATGGCAATACTGGTGGACAAGTCCGAACGTCAACGTTGAGCAGCGCGGTGTTTCGGCGCCCCACAGTGATCCTTTTACACCCGGAACACAGCGAAAGGATAGGAGTAGTCCGTCCCAGTCGACTTCGTCTGAAGTGTTTGTCTACAAAATGATTGAAAAGCATCATGTAAGCCACTACAGATTGCTCACCAAGCTTAGATTCAGGCTTTTCCGATGGAGTGGATGCGATTGTTTCCTGGGCGGACACACGGACGGCGTTGACACTCGCCACAATTACCATCTTGGTAACCATGTCTTAAATCTTGAATGATCGTCAATACCCACTTAACTTCGACCCAAGCAAGCTGTCTTTCTCCGCCACGAAGCAATCAATTATGATATTCCTAATCTCGTGGATACTCAAATGATTCACGCCAGGCTACATGATCAACAACCGGAGCCTGTTGCGAATTTCGCAACTACATTTCGATTTCAATTCTCCGTCAGCCTCAACGGCTTCAAGGAAGTCATATGGTGGTTGTCAGAGACCACGATACTATTGAGCGGATGTCATTTTGTTCTCGTTCTTTGCAGCACATTTAGTGGTGTTATCAGGCTTATGCGCTAGCACGACACTTGCAAGTTCCTGCGACGCGTGCCTGTAGATACTGAGTAGTGGAGGTGGCCTTGACATCGGATTAAAAACAGCTTTTTCTGTCGGCCCGTTGGCCAGTTATCGGTCGTGAAAAGCATGGTTATAACCGTGTGAAACTCGGCTGAGAAAGTCAGCATCGTCAATGTCTAGAGCACATGCAATCACCAATCACTGCTTTGGGTTCTAATAATATTTGAACTGGACATCATATTGTAAAGACCGACTCTAATTGCATCTGCATTTGTGAACCTAGTATATGGACGCGGCTTGCCGTATCACGACGAAGGGTTTGTAGACGCCGAAACACCATCTTCACTCTCGCACAGAATTTATCAGTATCACGACAAGGCTCACATTCTGGGTTGAGGGTGTAATCCGTTTTAGGCAGTCTGTATGTCGCCCTGATCCACTTGCCGACACGTTGGTTTTTGTGGGTTTACACCTCGCAGGGGGGTCTAAAAAGTAGCCAGGGGGCTGTGGCAGTGCTAGAAGAATAGATCTTCTAGGCTATATAAGTATAACTTTCCCTTTATAGTCCACTCTACTATATTTTAACTATCCTTAAGCTATACTTATATCTAAATAAAATAAAAGACTATATTAGAGTAAAATATAAGTATAACTAATATTAATAATAAAGTTATATTATTTATAGTATATACTATATATATACTATAATTAATAGTTTATAAGAAAATATTTATAGTTTCTTCTCTTCTATTTAAGAGAAAAAAGACATACTATATATATATAGAACTTATTTTTAAACTAAATATCCCTAATATCTTAACTTATTATAAACTCTTTTTTAACTCTAATTAACCTTATTAGCTTTTTAGCTATATTTATAGATAATAATCTATTTTTTAACTTTAATATTTTATTTACTTTAAATAATACTAAATAATAGAAAGAAGAATAGAAATAACTTAAAGATAAAAATCTAATTATAAGCTTAATTTATTATGTTATTTACTAGTTTAATATTTAAACTTATTAGTATAATAATTTATCTAGAGATAATATATAAATTAAAAGGAGTATATTTTATAAAATAGATTTAACTAAAGTAAGCTTCTTTTTAGTTTATACTACTTATATACTATATATATATTAAGTATATATATAAGATATAGTTAAAACTTAAGGTATTTTTATTACTTAAAGTAGAAGCTATTAAGTTACTATATTGTTACAACCTATAAATAAGGATAACAGCTAAACGACCTACTTAAGCGTTAAGCGGCTAGAATAAGACATTTATACTGTAGGATTATAGAAATAACAGAAATTCACTTAGAAATAGAAGAACTATAATATAAGTTATATAATAATAAGATAAGGAACGATTAATAGAGTATAGTAGAAAGCGCTTAGTGATTAGTTAGTCCTACTAATTAATTATAATTACTTTATATATCTAGGTAATTATCTATAAATAGATAGAAGGTCCTATTTAAAACTTATATATAGTATAACTTAAGTTTAGCTTATAATTAGACTTCTATAGCTTTTTAGTAATTAATTTAGTATTTATCTTTAAAATACTTTTAGCTTATTTTTACTATAAATTACTTATTAAGTTTAAAATTAATTACTTTAGTTTCTAAAGATTTAATCTACTATTAGCCTATAACTAATAACTTAAACTATAACTTAGTGTACTATTAGAACGTATTAATCTCTAGCTTCTATTAGCAAACCTTACTATTAGAAAGCTAACTATAATACTTTAATTACTTCTATTTAGTAAGTTAACTATTAATACCTACTAATAGTAAAACGATAAGTATATCTTCTTATACTTCTACTAAGTTATTTATCTTAAGCTTCTCTACTAAATAGGAAACCTATAGCCTAGCTTAGAAACTAGGGAACTATAAGATAAAGAAAAACTTAAAAGAAAATAATAATAATAAAGAGCTTAAATAATAGCTAGTAAAAGCTAATAGCAATATTAAGTAAATATAAAGTATATTTAATAAAAGCACCTAAGCTATTAATAAGCTATAAGAAGTTTTCTAGTAAGTTACTTAATAAGTAACTAAGCTAGAAGGTGAGAATTAAACCCTTTAGGCTACTACTAATATTATTACTATACTTATAAGAGGATAATAGAAACTTAAGCTTAATATATCTATTACTTATAATAAAACCCCTAGAACTTTTAAAAGACTTTTAATTTAAATTAAGAATTATTAGAACTTCTACTATAGAGATTTTACTAACTAGACTAAGAAAATAGTATATATAGCTACTTATCTCTAAAATAAAGCTTTTAAGTAGTTTAAACTAATCTAAAAAGAATACTTTTAGTATAAAACTTTTAATAAATATACTATAGAGATCTATAATATCTATACTAATTTCTAGAGATTTAAAGATATATTTTATTTACTTTTCTAAGATCTAGATGAAAAATAATAAGTTAAATAAAACCTCTTATAGCTATAATAAACTAAGTCTACTAAAGATTACTCTACTAGTTTCTACTAACTTAGTATTTAATTTAACTTCACTAAAAAAACTAAGATCTTTATATTCTACTAAGAACTTAAAAATAAAGTTAAAAATGAAATTATTAAAGTTAATTAACTTAATAACTTCTTCTAGTATATTAAACTTACTATAAAGATTAATAACTAACTCTTTAAGTAATAAAGAGAATAAAGTAATAAAAGATAGAACTTAAACTTAAAGTATAAATATTAATAGTAACTTTAATATAAATTTAATACTTAATAGAATAATAACTAACTCTATAATAATTAGAATAATAACTAATAGAGTACTACTTATAGATAATATAGTAAACCTATAGATCTTAGTATAATAACTAAACCTAATAATAAAAAACCTTAGAACTTTAAGTATTATAACTATAATAAGTAAAGATATATTACTAAGAACTATAAGTAACTAAAAAAGCTTTCTTAGAAACTAGTAGCTAAATAACCTTAATAAGTTAGTATAATTTTAAAAGCCCTATATATATCCCTATTATAGACTAGATATTATAATAATAACTGCTAAATCTATATTAAAGATAAAGAAATATTAAGATATTACTTAAAGGATAGTAATTCTAAGCAATCTAGCTATAATATAACTACTTTAGATATACGCCTTAAAACTCTAGTAATAATATACTATAGTAATAATAAGATTACTAGAAAGTTAATAGAGTAACTTAATAAAATATTATAAATTTAACGTTTTAAACCTATTAACATTTTATCTACTATATATGAATAAGAACTAGAAAATAATAATAAGTAAAAACTAATATATCTCTAGCTAGTTAAATTTACTTATTTAGAATAAATCTTAAATGAACTATATAACTCTATATAGGAAAAATAACTTAGAGCTATACTTTTATATATAGAATAATATAAATATATATATAGAAATCCTATTAGAATTAAATAAATTAACTAAGAAATAGAGGAATAAGTTAAAAAGGAATCTAAAGAAGAACTAGAATATTAATATAATTCTTTAATAGAATAATAAATCCTTAGTATAATTAGTAATTAAACTTTTAGAGAAAGTAAAAGTTCACTTTATAACTTAAATAAACCTCATAATACTACTTACTAGTGCGCTTAAGTAGAGATTATTTATAGGTTTACTTTTAGTATAAATAACTTTAGCTCTAAAGAAGAATCTAATAACTAGAAAAATAGAACTAAGTAACTTTTAGAATACTAAAAAGTTAATATATTTTAAAATAGATAATAATAATACTTCTATAATACTTTAGTAACCTAATAAGATTAAAATTACACCTCTTAACTCTATATAGAAAACTATTTTATATTAAAAAATAACTACTAGCTCTACTACACCTTCTTTTAGCTTTAATATTCTTATAATAAGTATAAAGAATATATAAGAGAAAAATATAATTACTAGTTCTACTTTAGAAAATAAGATAATAAACCTATTTATAAGATTTATTTAATCTCTATTATAATTAGATAGACTATAGTACTATTTAAAGATAACTTTGTAGTCTTCTAACTTAGTTTATAATTCCCTATAAGATATTAATATAATAATAATATAAAGTAGAATAAATACTAATAAGATAAATACTAAATATACTACTAAGAAAAAGTATATATCTAGAGAATTATAAGAGATAGACTTAGACCTCTATAGGTTAGAATCTATAAAAACAGCCTTACTAAAGTAGTATAAAAAGGAAAATAAATCACTTACCTTAAATAATTAGAATAGTTAAAAAACTAAACTTACTTACTAAAAAAGAATTATAATAGATAATAAGTATAAGATCTATATACTAGATATTATAAAGATATAAAGATAACTTTAAACTTAAAGTTACTATTAATTAATAAATAACATTTATACTAATTAACAGTAAAACTAAAGTAAATTCTATTACTTTTTAAGCTATTAATAAGCTAGAAGTACTATAGGGAGAAAACGAATAACTATACTAGTTATATATAGTAGAAAGAGAAAAATTTAAGTATAAAAGAGGTACTATTTATAATAAAACTACACTCCTTAAGATAAGCTATTTAGATTAAAAAGAAAAAATCTAGTTTGATATTACTAATATAGAAATATATAATATAGTACTAAGACTGCTTTAACTATAAATAAATAACTTATAGATAGATTAGAGTAAAAGCTAACTCTATTAGAACTATAATAATTTAGTTTTTAAGTAGTTTTATTAAAACTAAACCTTAAATAAATTAATATTATAGTAAAGAGTAGCAAAATAATACTTCTACTATTTTAAAGTAAAAAAAGCTATATTATAACTACTAGTAATAATAGATTTTAAATAAAAAACAATCTACTTCTATTTATTTTAGAAAAATATAGAGTTTATAAAAAACTCTTTATAGCTAAACTAAAAACTAAACTGCTAGTATATATTAGTTTTAATTATAAAATACCTTTTAAAGAAGGAAAAAAACTATAATTTAATAAGATCTATAGACTTAACTTAATAGAAATAGACGCTTTAGATAAATATCTTAAAGAAAACCTTAAGAAAAGATATATTAGACCTTTAATATTACTAGTAAGAAGCTTAATTCTATTTATACTAAAGAAAAATAGAAAATTATAACTATATATTAACTATTATATACTTAACAAAATAATAATTAAGAATTATTACTTATTACCTCTTATTAATAAAATAAGATAACTTCTCTATAGAACTAATTAGTTTATAGCGCTTAACTTTAAAGGAGTTTATAACTTAATTAGAATAAAGTAAAGAGAAAAATAGAAAACTACTTTTAGAATATAAAAAGGATATTTTAAATACTTTATAATATTTTTTAGTTTTACTAATATACCTATAATATTTTAGAATATAATTAACTAAGTTCTATATAGATATATTAATATCTATATAGTAGTTTATTTAGATAATATCTTTATCTTCTTTTTAATATTTAAAAAATATAAAGAAGATATTCATTATATCTTATAAGCCCTATAGGAAGCTAAACTACTAGTTAAACCTAAGAAGAGTGAATTTTATACTTAAAAAGTAGAATACTTTAGATTTACTATTATACTTAGAAAAATCTATATACTAAAAAATAAAGTTAAAGCTATTAAGAAATAGCTAGTACTTAATAACCTTAAAGAAGTCTAAAGATTTTTAGGTTTTATTAATTTCTACTATAAATTTATAAAAAACTATAGTAAAATTAATATAGCTTTTATAAGTTTTAGCTATAAAAATATACTATTTATATAAAATAAACTATAATAGATAGCTTTCTAGAAAATTAAGAACTAGATTACTAGTAAACTAGTCCTAATAATCTTAGATCTTATAAAGTAATTTAAAGTTAAACTAAACTCCTCAGATTATATTTTTAGAATATAACTCTTATAATAAAACTTAGAAAGATAACTATACCTCTACGCTTTCTTCTCTTATAAACTTTATAGCTTTAAACTTAACTACTAAATCTATAATAAAAAACTTATAGTAATTATTAAAGCTTTCAAAAAATAGAGACCTAAGCTTTTAGAAATAGTTTATAAAATACTTATATATTTAAACTATAAAAACCTCTTATACTTTACTATATTAAAAATACTTAATAAATAATAGATCTAATAGTTAGAATTCTTATTTAAATTTAACTTCTAAATTATCTATTAAAAAGAATTAGATAATAGTAGAGCTAATACTTTTAGCTAGTAACTAGACTATAATATCTTAGTACCTAAAGAAACCTAAGTGATTCTTAAAGGAAATAATAATAGAGACTTAATACTAATAACTAGACTTTTAATAATAGCTAAACGATTTATAGCTAGCTTAACTAGTAAACTAAATAATAAAGTAATTATAGAATTCTACGTTCAACCTATATATAGTTACTAAAGGATTATAAAAACTTAGAAATAACTATAATAATAATATAGAGAAAAGGTTACTAGAGAATATATAGTAAAAGTAATTAAAGATTATAAGGTCTACTTTAAAAATAAACTTACTTAATATTAACCTTATAGTATATTATAACTTTTACTTATACTATAAACTACTTAGTAATTTATATCTCTTAACTTTATTATTAAATTACTAAAGTTTTAAGAACCTTTTATAAGAGTACACTTTAATAACATTCTTATTATTATAGACTAACTTATAAAATATACCTACTTCATCTTATATAAAGAAGTAAGTAACGCTAAAGAATTTGCTTATATATTCCTTAAATATATTATTACTAATTATAAAATACCTAAGGAAATTATGTTAAATAGAGATAAAATCTTCACTTCTAAGTTTTAGAAATTAATTATATCATAATTTAGCACTAAATAAGTAATATCTACTACATTTTACCTATAGACTAATAAATAAATAGAAAAGATTAACTAGATCCTCAAAACCTACCTCTACGCTTATATTAACTATAACTAAAATAATTAAGTAGTACTACTATTAATAGCCTAATTTACCTATAATAGCGTAATAAGAGAAAGTACTAAAGAATCCTCTTTTTACTTTAATTATAGATTTAAACTAACTACTTATAGAGAACCTTAAGCTAGCCTAGTAGCACTAAAAGCTATTACTATAGTTAAATAAATTAAAGATATCTAAAATAATATATATAAAGAACTTAAATTTATATAATAATAAATAATAAAATTTACTAATAAATAAAGAATTAAAGGACTAACCTTAAAAGAGAGAGATAGTATCTATCTTATATAGTAAAATATTAAAATAAAATAACTAAACGACAAATTAAACTTTAAAAAACTTAAACTTTTTAAAATCCTCTAAAAGGTTTTACTAGTTAACTATAAATTTAACTTACTTAATATAATAAAATATTTTCTAATATTCTATATTTTACTACTTAAACTAATACTACTAAGATTATAGATAAGTAACCTTATTATTATAAAAAATAATAAACTAGAATATAAAGTTAAATAAATTATTAACTACTTTAAAGAACTAGAAGAATATTAATACCTCATTAAATAGAAAGAGTATAGTTATAAAGATAATATATAGAAACTAGCTAAAAATATTACTAATATAAAGGATAAACTTATAACTTATTAGTAATAATACTAAGAATAAGAAGTAACACTAATAGTAATAATAATACTACCTCTAATAAACACTATTAGTTACTAATATATTAAACATCTATATAGATATATTAAACTACTAATAAAAGTAGATAAACTATAATAAAGAAAACTATTTATTCACCTAAGAATATTAGAAACTAACTAGAACTCCCCTAATAAAAAGTTTAGAGTACTTAGATTCTAGTTACTAAGAATAGTTTCTAGGTTTATAATATTAAAACTACCTATAGACTAAACCTCTAATACTAAAAGCATTACTAGCTCTTCTTTAGTAACCTCCTAACCTTTATAAAACATTATCTACTTTTACTTATATAAATAATCTAACTATACTATAAACTTATCTAACTCAGCTTATATAGTATATAAAGCTGCAATTTTCCTTCTTAAAACCTCTTCTTTAGCTACCTCTATATCCTCTAAATAAGTAGCCTTATTAAGTAGATAATTAACTATAATAAGCTTAGCAAATTATACTAGTATAAGTATAAAGAAAACCTATAAATATAAATAGTATCTGCTGCTATATTATAAAACTACTCTAAATAAGTATACTTACTATAAACTTTATTCCTAGAAAGTAACTTATAACGCTTTCCTAAAGAATAATAATATAAATAAAGCATATTAATAATAAATTTAAGCTTAGCAATATATAATATACAATTATAGCAATAAAGAGTAGATATAGAATTTGATTTCAATTTTTAAATATAACCTAATATAGTGTTAGTATTATAGGTAAATTAGGAAGTATAATTAATAGATCTCTAACTTAAGATTAATAACCTATTTATATTAGGTCTTAAGGATAAGACTTTTAGAGAGGGAACTTAATATTATAACCTATAAATAAGAATAACAGCTAAACAACCTACTTAGGCGTTAAGTAGTTAGAATAGGATATTTATACTATAAGATTATAGGAATAATAAGAATTTACTTAAAAATAAAAGAACTATAATATAAGTTATATAATAATAAGATAAAGAACGATTAGTAGAGTATAGTAAAAAGCGCTTAGTAATTAGTTAGTCCTACTAATTAATTATAATTACTTTATATATCTAAGTAATTACCTATAAGTAAATAGAAAGTACTATTTAAAACTTATATATAGTATAACTTAAGCTTAGCTTATAGTTAGATTTCTATAGCTCTTTAGCAATTAACTTAGTATTTATCTTCAGGATACTCTTAGCTTACTTTTACTACAAATTATTTATTAAGCTTAAGATTAATCACTTTAGTCTCTAAAGACTTTAGTTACTATTAGCCTATAACTAACGACTTAGACTATAACCTAGTGTACTGTTAGAACGTGTTAATCTCCAGCTTCTGTTAGCAGACCTTACTGTTAGAAAGCTGACTGTAACATATATATACTATATATAACTATTTTATTACTTTACTATATTCTAAGACTTATTTTAATAAAGTCTTTTATTATATTTCTTATAATATCTAAGATAGAAACCTTTTATACTTTTATATATAGAAGCTTATTCTAGATATTACTTAAAATATTTAGTATTTAAACTATAAAAACTCTAAGATTATAAAAGGTTTATATATAATTCTAAAGTAAGTTTATTTTCTATATATACTAAGTATATACTAATATTATTATAAACTTAAGAAAAATATAAATTAGATTTAATATTAGTCTTATTAGTATTATAATATTAAGTATTATAAGTGTATATACTTTTATATTATAACTCTAAATATAGTATAGAATAAAAAGAACTTTATTAAAGTATTATAAAAGCTATATACTGTGAAAGATATCTATAAGGTCTTTAAATTAATTATAGACAAGTTAATTAAATATATATAAGAGTTAGTATTTAACTTCTATATATACTATATATATAGTAATAAAATAGATAGCTTCTATATAGCTTTTTAGTATAAATAGTAGAAGTATTCTAATAGCCTCTATATTTAGAAGCTATAGTTTTTATTTTAGAAACTAAAAAGGATTTACTAATATAAAAGCTTTTAGATATTTAAATAAGATAGTATAAGTGTTATCTCTATATCTTTCTAGTATAAGCTAAATATATATATATTATAAGTCTTTTTTATTAGTTACTTAAAGCTAAGCTTTTTAAAGTTATACTATTTTACTTATAGTATATTTATTAAGTAAAGTAAAGTTAATATTAAGTATCTTTATAGTATAGTTAAAATAAATAGCTAATATAAAGTTAAAATAGATTATATATATATTAGAAATATAGAAATAAGCTATTAAAGCTATAATAAGTAATAGATATAAAGTATTATCTATATATACTTACTATATATTAAGCTTTTCTTATTTTTAAAATAATAATAAAATAAATATATTACTATATAAAGTTAAGCCTAATTTCTATATATCTCTTAACTTTATTAAGTTTTTATTTATCGTTCTCTTTATATATAGCTTTTATATATATATTCTACTTCCTTTTTTATAGCTACTTTTATATTTTATAAATAAAGTAGTTCTTAGTTTCTTAGATAAACTTAATATTACTACTATTTCTATATATATACTTCTTATATCTCTAGTATATATTTAGTATAAACTAACTCTATTTATAAATAAACTTTTTCTCTATCTAAATATATATTAGATCTATAACTAATTTAAAGTTAACTTACTTTAAATAATAAATATAGTATTTAATAATGAGGATAAAATAACTATCCTTTTATAGAAAGCTTATTTTTTATAGTTTCTAGCTAGAAACTTATATATAGGTTAGTTTATTTCTTATATATACTATATATAAGCTAACTATATATAGAGGTTCTATATAAGTTTACTTTTAATAAAGTGAAACTTATATAAAAGTAATAGATTTATAAAGTTTAATAGTTTCTAAATAGAGATTTCTATATTATTTATATAGTATAAGTATGTATATATAAATTTTAGAAAGTATAATATCTTAAAGTTAATATATTATTTAAGATAGTATAAAGAGATATAAACCTATTTAAAGTTTATAAGTAGTATGAAAAGCTATAGTATATATATAGTATATATACTAATATAAACCCTATAAAATATATATTATAATAAAAATAAATAGAAGTAATAATCTATAAAATAGCTAGAATATAGTTAGTATATATTAAATACTAATAATATAAAGAATATATTAGTTAATAACTTCTTACTAGTAGTAGTATATATTTTTAGAATAAGGTTAATATATATTAAATATAGCTTAGATATATATAGAATATACCTTTTAAAGAGGTTCTTTTGGAAAGAGAAGGAGGCGTTATAGCTTAAGTAAAAAGTATATTATACTATATATATTATTAGTATATATAAAGTTAAAGCTTAATTAAAATAATATATATACTTTCTATTTACTACTGATAGGAGTACTAGTAGTAATATTCTTATAAGTAGCTAACTATAAAATTATTAGTATATTTTCTATATATACTAGCTTTAGTTTTATTCTAATTAAAGTTATATTATAATTATAGTTTATATTATGTATTTTATTAAGTAAGAGTAAATATAATTTATACTAAGTATATACTCCCTCTATACTTTAAGCTGCTTTAAACCCTATAAAGTTAGCATATAAGTTAGTATATAAGTTTAAAGATATTTCTAATAAAATAGAGAGTAGTATACTAACTTAGATATTTCTCCTCTTTAGTTTATAGGATAGATTAGTTACTATAAACTAAAAGATTATAATTAGTTTATATAATATATATAGTAAATAAATAGTAAATATATAGTATCTTCTAGCTATATATATAAATAACTTATATAGTAGAAAGTTATACTAAAGTGCTAATAGAAAATAAGATTAACTAATCTATATTTAACGTTAGATATATATATATAGAAAGTATATAAGATTAAACTTATACTAAGGTCTCTATTTTAGAGGTAATTTTACTAATAAAGCTAGTATAGAGACTAATACTAAAATAAGAATTAGTAAAGTATATATTAAAGCTATATAAAGTATATACTTAGACTTAAATATAAAGTAGAACTTCTTCTAACTACTACTTTTAACTTAAGCATAGAAAGTACTATATATAGTTAATATATATTTTAAGTATATACTAAAGATACATTATATACTCTATACTAATAATACTCTTCATAAGACCTAAGTTATACTTATTAAGGTTTTTAACTATATATATATAGTATATATATATAGTAAATATAAAAAATAAATAAAAAGAATATATTAGTATTAAAGTACTATTAGTAGCTATAATAGTAAAGCTATATAATTTAAGTTAGTATTACTTAAGTATATATAAGTCATATATAATATATATATTAAGCTATAAGTTATAAATCTAGCTATATATAACTTTAAAACTAACTTTAACTATATAGCTAATATAATATTAATATATACTAAAATAAAATAAAGTGTTAATTTTAAACAACTTTTTAGCTTTATTAAATATACTTATTATCTATAATTAATATATATATAGCTTATACTAAATAACTTATAATATATACTAGTTTATCTTTAAAATAATATCTTTAAAGGTAATTAAAAAATATATTGAGTACTATTTATATATATACTTAAGATATATAGAAACTTACTATTAAGCTTATAATTAGTATTATTATTAGAAATAGATCTTAAAATATATTAGTTTTATAATAGTTTAAGTATATACTATATATATACTTAATATATTATAAAAATAACTTTAAGTTAAGTAAGGATTAATAGTACTATTAACCTTTATATTAATAAACTTCTAAATAGATATAATCTATATATAGTTAGTATATATTAAGCTAATATATAATTAATATAGGAATATATAGTTTTATATATATTATATAGTTATAATTTATATAAGTAAGGAAAAAAGAAGAAAATTTTTTAACTAAACTAAAATAGAGAGATATAAGGTATATACTATATATAGCTTATATATTACTAGAGTAGAAACTAAAGTAGTACTAGTCCCTAAAGTAATACTTACTTAGTTAGATATATATCCTACCTATATATACATACGTATAAGTATTTAGAAATTTTACTATATAAGTAGGCATAAAGTGTGTATAATATAGAGAATCTATTAATCTAGCACAGCTACACCCCTATGGCTAGATTTTAGACCCCCTAGCAAGTAGCACTCTGGGTTTTTATCTCAGTCAGATATCTCTCAGCCGCCTTTCACCCGACCAACTACGGCCTTCGCAGTAGAAGATAATCGCTCCACAATTGATACATTACACTACCAGGATTCGATGTTTATATCTTCGTGTCGCTTTCCAATCGAGCTACTGGGGATTATACATGCGCCAACCCTGAGGGATCAGCCACGGGCTGTCCTTGCACACGATGAACCACACTAATTCAATCAAACACTCATCCCCAAGCCCAATGTCTTTCATCCCCCCCCAGTTGCTGTGTTTCTATTTGATTTTTATTACAGAGGTGCCGTTCAAAAGTTTTAACCAAGGCCTATGCCACCTCTAGCCCTACATACGCCTGGCGCTAGCCGTCAGCCACCCCCCACTATACCTAAAACAGCTAGTATACTAGCTTATTACTTTTTTCTAGGGGCTTACTAAAGCCCTAGTAAACTTTCTCAATTATATTAATAAAAACGCATTATATTAATATTACTACTTTTTTAACCTCTTTTTTTCCCTATTAATAATACTACTTAACTTAGATCCTATTTAGAGGGTAGTTATTATTACTTTATAATCCCTTTATAGTAGTAAAACTACTAAAGAGATTTTATAAATTACTAGTTTACTTATTTAGTTAATTAACTATATCTATATGTATACTATAGAGACTAGTTTTAAACTAAATAAAAAAGCTCTTATTATCCTACTTAACTATATTATTAATAAACTCTATTTTAGTTAATTTAAAAAGTAAACTATAGCTACTATTAATACTATTACTTTAAAAGTATCTTAAAACTACTATAGTTATAAAAAGAACTATACTAATATTACTAGTAATCTTACTAAAGAGGGTATTAAGGTTTTAATAACTATAGTATAGAGGATCCTTTAAATAACTAGATATTAAAAGACTAAACCTACTTATAAGCCTAGCTTAATAGCTAGAATAAAAACTAAAAAGCTTATTTAATATTTTTACTATAAGAATTAAATATTAGAAGATTAAAAGAAGGTTATTTAGTTAGATAAAACTAATATTATTCTACTTCACTATTAGAGAAAGTATTATCTTTAGTATTATTTTAATAAAGCTTATACTTACTCCTATATTTATAAGTAATAGAAGGGCTACTTTAAGTTTATATTTTAAAAGTATTTTTCTTATAAATTAAAAAGTCTTTACTACTACTAGATATTAAAGTTAATAAAAAACTTTAAACTAACTACTAAAGAGGTTACTATTTTAAATATTAAACTAAAGCTTATTAAAAAAGCTAAATAGAAGTTTATTACCTCCTTTATATACTTAGAATTATATAATAAACTTAAGTTTTATTTAGCTTAATAATAAAATAAAAAGAATAATAAGTTAGTATATAAATCTAAAAGTAGTATTAATTAATATTAATACTAAAAAGAGATCTTACTACTTAAGCTATTTCTTTATATCTATTACTATAGCTAGAATATTATAATATAAAAAAATAAAGTACTATTCTATAACTACTAGTTTAATTAAGAGATTTTTAAAGTTAATAATATTAATAGACTTCTCTAGCTAGATAACCTTTCTAACTTTAATTTTATAGAGCTTTACTAGTCTTAAATAAAGCGATATATAACCTAACTAAATACTTCTAAAAACTATACTAAAACTATATAAACCTAAGAAATATACTAAAAAAAGCTTAAACTAGAACGTTTTTAAGCTTAGATTAAGAGGATCTTATAGTATATTTAAGAGATTATTAAACTAGAGAGTAGTAATAAATATAAAGAGGGCTATACTACTAATAAATATTATAGCTAAAATTCACATCTTCCTCGCCGTTAATATAGTACTAAAACTGCCTTTAAAGCCCCTGGCCTCAACCCCTACCGCTACCCCTGCCTCTGCCAGGTGGCGTTCTTGGCGCCTTGGTCAAAACTTTTGAACGGCACCTCCGTACTTCTGGAATGTTTTATTAAATCTTTGTGCTTAATTCGCCCGTGAACGTCCGACCGAGACGTCCACGAGGGTTATCATCATTTTTTCGCCCTCCTCAATCTAGTTTTGCCGCGATGATAGTCGCTCGTCTTGTTCCAATAGGAGAGTATCGACTTACTACAGCTTTCAGCAGCGGACCGCTGTCACATAAGTCCGAGACTTCACCCGAGCCGACCGAAAGATGTGTTCCCAGAAGATTTTGACTTTCGGTTTTAGCGTTGCGGTGTTTGTCACCGACCAATTGGCGATGTACCGACTGTCGGGATTATGGACCAAACGTAATCCCGCTTGACATATGCCGCGGAAACTCTAACGTTCATCGCGCGAGTCGTGAGAAGTGCACTCACCTTGTGTTAGTGGGGTAAGGACGAGTGTGGTAATTAAACTTAATTCGGTCAATTTACGCGTCAATCACGATCTACCCCATTCGAGTCCCAAAAGGAGGACATAACTGTTGTGAGTTCTACTACCTTCTTCAATTTCAAGTCCCTTACTTATTGGTCGGTAGTAGTCAATGAGCGTCGCTGGTCTCTTCTCTGTTTGTTCCGTTTGTTTCTTGACTTACGCTTAGGCATACGAGACGCCTCACGTCCAGACAAGTTTCAACCCGACCTTTTGCAATTGAATTTTCTGGATATTCAAGAAATCATGAGGCTCTTTACGGGGCTGATCGCGCTTCTGCCGGTTGTGGCCGCAGCAGAAGATTTGAGCCGACCTACGGTTGATCTGTCCTACGCCCGATACCAGGGCACGCATAACTCGACCTTAAATCTCAACATCTTCCGAGGGTAAGTGCTACAGAAATCACATGGTAACACTTGATATCTAGACAGAATCTGACGTAATGTAGCATTCGATACGCGGCTGCTCCAACAGGTGCCCTTCGCTGGCAACTACCCCAGGCACCAGAAAGCAGCAACAAGTCCGGCAACAATAGTGAGATCACGCCTGCTACGTCCGATCCGCCCCGTTGCCCCTGGGCACGCCGTTCTCTGCAGTATCCCAAGACCGCATCCGAGGAAGCCTCTTTGAAATCGTTCAATTTCACAGGTGACGAGGACTGTCTCTTCCTGAACGTCTTTGCCCCTGCAGATGCCAAGAACCTGCCTGTTATCGTTTGGATCCACGGCGGCGGTTACAGCCTTGACTCGGCGGCTTCGTTTGATTTCTCTACTCAGATTGCGACCAACAATAACACCTACATCGCTGTCGTGATCCAATACCGACTGGGAGCATTTGGCTTTCTATCATCGGATGAAGTTGCGGCCAACGGCACTCCTAATGCCGGCTTGCATGACATGGTGTATGCGCTTCGTTGGGTCAAGAAAAACATCTGCAAGTTCGGCGGGGACTCAAGAAAAGTGACGGTAGCTGGACAATCCGCCGGAGCTGGAGCGATCCTAAATCTGGCTACGACGCATGAGGCAGATGGCCTGTTCAGAGGTGTCATTGCAAGCAGTCCATACGTGGCAACTCAGCCGTAAGTATACTTCTACTTTTCAACTTTCGAGGCATGGGGCAACCTGTCTGAAGCAAGCATTGCAGTCAATTCGATGGCGCTCGGCCCACAAAGCAATACCAAAGTCTGGCTGAGCGTGTTGGGTGCACAACCACGAAAGACTCCACTTCTATCTTTTCCTGCCTGCAAAACATCGACTCAGTCACTCTTCAAAATGCGAGTGACTGGGTGAGTACACAGGGTCGCTACGGGCAGTGGGCATGGGGGCCAGTGATTGATGGGAAACTCGTCAAGGACATTCCTCCGAATCAATTCGCGAAGGCCAAGGCCCACGGCGTAAATCTTCTCACCAGCAATGTTGCGGACGAGGGTCCGTATTTCACCCCGCAGAACATTACATCCCAGGCCGGCTTTGTATCGTTCTTGCAGACGACGTATCCCAAGCTGGCGACAAGCAACATCACAGATATTCTTGCGACATACACTCAGAAACACCAAGAATTCCTTACAGTAAACTCCAAGGACGCGAACAACACTGACCCAGGTTTTCAAACCAATGGCCTTGATTCGCCTTTTGCCACAACCGTATCCAACTATGCAACGGGTTGGCAGCAAGTAGCCAACAACTTTTACGCGGAAGCCACGTTCATGTGCCCATCGCACTGGCTCGCAGACGCATACGCATCTAAGCCTGGAGGTCAGGCATGGCGATACCAGTTTAGCGTACCACCTGCATATCATGGTCTAGACGTGGGCTCTGGAAGTACCACCGATGTGCTTCTCGCGGATGTAAACACACCTAACACATCCATCACGGCGCCCCTTCGACGGGGTTTGCAGGTCGCATGGGGCGACTTCATTGTTCACGGAGCCCCAACACTGCGCGGTGCTGACTTAAATATCACTGCTTGGCCCCAATGGAAGAAGGATGGACGTGGTGTTGCCCAGATGTTGAACACGAACACCACAGGGGGTGTGCCGATTGAAAAGCAGTCCTCCTTTGACGGCATGGTCACTTTACAAATCACCAGTTATGCACCTGGCAGCGACAACGACCCACCAATGAAGACCATGTTAGACATTGTGGATGGGGACAAGTGGGAGGATGGTCGGGGAGAACGATGCCGCTTGCTGGCTGCCTTGGCTGATTGGCTAGCTGAATAGGGAGGAGGAAAGCGGGGTTACCACAAGTCATCGTGTGACAAATATTCTGTATATCACATGAGCGACTCCTGAGTACATGGCATAGAAACTGATACATATTATATGATGGATCGTTATATGAGTACTGATTGCTTCAAGGACCCTAGAGGCGTAGGCGGTAGAGCCATGGGATGTCTTCATACCAGAGTTCGACAGCTTCAAGAGCAATTATCAAGCCTTAGCTTTGAGCTGACTCTTTCTAGGAACCAATCCTGTGATGTTTGATAATACCGGCCAGTGTGAGGAGACTGATTTCGCTCATCCAAATCACGTACCCCTCTTCACATTTGCGCAAAGGTAACGCCGCCATAATGCAACTTCTGATACTTCGAGATACGTAGGTAACCTAAGCCATGGCTTGAAAGAGATCTAGGGGTACCTCAGCAAGAACAGCGTCCAGTAGGCCATCGCGGCCGTCAGACCAGGCAACGTAAGCATACGCATCGGTGAGCGAGACAAAAGAAGCTCGATCGCCGGGCTGTCCATTTCGACCAACAGGTTGTGGCTGCGCCGTAATCCTGATTGGTGCGACAAAGTTACGTCCGCCGTCAAAGGATACCGTCGAGTAAACGTCGAGGACACCCGACGAGTTAGTGCGCCACATCACGCCAAGCAGGCCATTTGAGCCGAAGTCGAAGGCAGGACGCTGCGCGTCAGGAATTTGAATGACAGCCGGACCAGTGAAGTTCTGACCCGCATTATCTGTGATATAAATCTCTAGCGTGAAGTCGCGGGGGACCATGAACGCGAAACGACCCGTTGCGGTAGGGTCGGCGGATACCCATGGCGTCGGATCACTGGGGAGACCAATGCCAGAGACAGCCAGCATCGGGCCCGTGCCGTTCGCCACAAGGATTCCTCGGCTTTCCGTCAAGGGAAACGTCGTCCATGTCACGCCCTCATCATGGCTCACGTACAACTCTGGGTGGCCATTTGAGCCCTCCGCAGCCGAAGCCAGAATGCCATCGTGTACTGCAATCGATCTGCCGGGAAATTCACAGATAGGAGGCAGGTCAGGAATTTGATGGTCTAGGCAAACGTCGACGGGACCGGGGATTTGGTTGAAGGCGGCCCAAGTCTCGCCACCGTCGGAGCTGACAGACACAGCTGCTGGATACTCCCAAGACGAGGCACCGTTTGCGTACACCTTTCCTGTAGCCACATCAATCCGCAGCTTTGTCGCACCTTGCATATGAAGCGGCGTCACAGATGGGACGCTCCACGTCTTGCCTCCGTCGACAGACTTTGACAGTTGGGGATGGGCCGCCATGTTGTCTTCTAAGCCGGAGAAAACTTGGTTGTTCAGGAGGTAGAACAATCCATTGGCGTCGGCGAAGACCTGTGGTTCGCCGCACTTGGGAGCGGTCCCCAAAGGGTAATTCGCCGTGACGTTATTCCAGGTAATTCCGCGGTCAAGCGTGTAGGTCAGGAAGCAGCCCCCCACGGGCTCAAGTTCGGGCAGAGGATGGAAGCGTGTCGAGACGAAGACAATATTGTCCGGATCTGTGGGGTTGATGGCGACGACCGGTTGGCCCTCACGGGAGGCATTGCTGCTAGTCATGCTCATCTCGCGGATCGGAGAGGCTCGAGATTCGAGAAGTTGCGGGGTACTGCTGCCAAACGCTTTGTTGGCACCAAGGTTGTCAAAAGCAAAGGTCTGTAAAGGCGCAGATAAACCAATCAAAGCACAGGCGAACAGCTGGAAGGCTCCAGCGAAACGGTCGATTCGCGATCTTCGCAGCGTGCTAGTGCTAGGCCGATGACTGCATTTGAGAATGGTTGTGTGAGCCATAACGATGCGTAAAAGGGGTGGAAACGATGCCGATCAAAGTTCTGGGTTTTAATTCGATACTAAAGGTTGCGAGCGAGTGTTATAAGGGAGTCTTCAGAATATGGTTTACGAAAGACTAAGTTGCCTAGCAGGAGAGGGTATTTGTACTAGATGAGTAAATCTTAGTTTGATGGATATGAATCTGCGTGGTGCTTGATATGGGTATGTGCCTGCTACTGGGCATCTTCTCCCTCGCACTTCGCTTTTCGCATCTCGCAGTCCGCACTTCGCATTCCGGACCCCTGCATAGCTAAGAGCGACCTTGCCGCGTTGGCCTCCCATACGATGTAGCATACATAGGCCTGTAGAAGCGATGCAACGCTGGTGAAGTAGTTATTAAGAAATTACGAGGATGATTCTCTAGACTAACTCGAAGGTAGGGTAGTTCCTTAAGATGTCGTTGGCATTTATCTCCCGGACCAGGCCCAGACTTCCTGGTCGAACCTCGGCAAGGGGCCGGCCAGCTGATAAGTGTACTCGCTCTAGAAGACCGGACTTGGCAACCAAGTAATGATCGCAAAGGACCCAGAGATATGATACATACCGGCTGCCTACACACATTCTTTGTTGGCTACGTCAGAGCAAGAGGATTCGCGACCAACCGTTGCGAATCGAATGGAAAGGCTCTAATGTTGTGTGACTTTGACAGAGACAGAGCCAGCGCGATGTACATGAAGACGGGCTGTGCGCGCTGTCTTTGGTGTACCTACATAGGTAGTCTTTGAAACCTCCTTTTCAGTCGCCTGAAACCGCCGTCAATCGGGGTGCATGCTGACGTTCTTTGCAACACCACATATTCCTAGAATCTTCTAGGATGGTCTGCGTGGATCAAGACTCCATGAGCGGGAAATGAATTTGGGATACTTAATCCACTTTTGTACAGTTGAAGAGAATTTTCTCTGAGAGACGTACAACACAGCATTCTGTCAGTATCGATCACAACAGACCTCTCAACCATGGCTTGCCGAAGATCAGCCCGTTTGTTTCATCGAGAAGGCTTGCACCTAAATAATACCCCAGGCAAAACGTCGCCAAAGTGTCTCCCACTCGAGGTCGTCCTTCTGATTGCCCAGACCATGGTAGATGATGCCGAAATTTCTGCTCAGCCATTGACGTGGAATGCGACTTATGATTCCCGGAACGACACAAGCCCGAAGCTCAACCTCAACCTCCGTCAAAGGCGTCTCGCATCGCTACGCTTCAAGATGATTCGAGACGTATGCCAAATCAATCGACTTTTCAGACAGACTGTGCTGAAAGTCTTTCTACCAGACTTCGAAGTCTTTCACCGTGGCAAACCACTCGCTCTCGCCGTGGTGCTCCCAGGTGTTGATACCTTTGACTCTTGCCACGTGGTTATCAACCATCGAACAGGTCCAGGAGTTGCCCCTTTCGTTGCGCAATTGGCCTATTTACAGCCTGCATTCCATAAAATCCACCTGAGAATGCGACCTCAGGCCTTCGTCTATGCTCTTGCTGGTGGACGCGACACCAGATACCGCAATCCAATGGCGGCAATTCTCGCGCTCAAAGAGATTATCCTTGACGAGGACTGTAGAGGCCCGAAATTACAGCGCCGCAACCGAACCAGTAACGCATTGAATCACCACATTCCAAGCAGCGCGAAGAGACTTCAGGCCATGGAGAAATCTCTGGGAACTCGGTTCCATGCACTTTGGCAGCCGTACTCGCGTAGGGTGCGCATGTTCGTCAAGTTTTGCGATACATCGGAAAAGCAGTTCGAGCTGGTTTCTACCGTGAGAGGCTTACGAATTCGAATAGTGTAGAGAGGTTGGATGGAAAACCGAACACCGGGCTTTGCGTGGCGACAGAACAAGGGGTCACCTGTGATTCATGTCTTTGGTGCTTGCTGGCTGGGGAATGTGGGCTATTCTACCGGGACAAGTTCATTTCGAAGGTGTTGGCGAAGCTTGCGTAGAGCTAGGATGATTTAAAGTCATCGCAATTGACTTCCTAGCATTGGTTACATAACACACAAAATCCAGCGTTTCTTTTCTTCAAGTACGCAAAGTGTGCTTTAACTGGTGGGAAGCCTCACAATAGCCGACCTCCCACTTCCCTGCACAATACTGTATCAAGCGTTCCATTTGAATTCTCGAACTGCCTCGAAAGCATCACTTGCTGGATATTTGATTCGTACGGTACTTGTTGATTATTCAGTGAAGAGTAATTCGTGCTCTGGACATCTCGGAACCGATGATGATGGCAGTCTGGGTCAGTATCCGCCGGAGGACCGCATAGTAGTGTTACTTTTCATTTAACCGGTTGAAGATGACCACCTTTCGGGTACTTTACGAAGAATGCTACCTCCGCAATGAGTGGTTCACGGCGGCAAAAATCAAGGCACCGTCAACGGGTACATGCAGATGCGACGGAAATCGAACCACAAGCGAACGAATGAAAAGGGCCAGGGATTAATACTGCGACCATTCCATGGCAAATCTACTCAAAGTGGTTCCTTCGAAATTCTTGATTTCATGGAAATGGGTGAACTACCTGATGGAACGGTTTCACTATCGATCCATGAAACAACATCGTCTGTCATTTAGTCTTTCAACACCTACTCAACCTAATCCATGACTTGAATGCCATTCACAGCGAACTTCGTCACTAAGTTTTCTTTCATTGTAATTGGATCCTTGGGTATCTGATTGTCGTGGCTTAGGCCCGTGTCAAACACTTTGTCTCATCTCAGACAATGAACACCAAGACATGTGGGCATACTCCGGCAAATGTCCAACTCACCGCTCTTCTGGTGATGCGTAATGATGGAGGATCAGTAATATTCATGTTATCCCCCAGGAAGCTCATAAACGCCTGTCTTTCTTCATTCGGTCGCCCAATCCTCATACCATCTTGGCGGCTTCACCCTCCCAAACAATTCCCGTTGCAATGCCACAACGACCCTCGTACCAGCAGAATCGACTCACACAATCGCGCCTGCGAACCCGCCAAACACTCTCCTCCCCGTCATCACGCACAAACAGACCGAGTGGACGGGTCAGAGTAATTGAGCTCTCCACGGATAGTGAAGACGGATCAATCCGACCGGGCCCCAGGCCTAGCCAGACTACCACGGCCAATGCTCTCGTAACAACCACTTTCCGGGGCGGACCAATCCGCTTTGCATCGCCTAAGATCCAGGAGCGATCAGCACTCAGATCACCCGCGGCCACGATCTCTGGACTTACGCCTCATACACGCATGGCACTCGGACGCTCGGCCGGATCTTCCCTTGACCAGCGGGGTGCTATTGGGCTCGCAAACTTGCTGCCCGTACCTCGAGCTGGGCCCCTTGCCCATGCGGTTCTGTCGTTCGTGGCGTGTTATCAGCTATCCTTGTGGTTCATCGCTGTGGTCGCCTATATGTGTAGACACAGAGCGCAGGAAGGTGGAGGAGAATTGTTTTCGTTCGTGGCTGGAATCATGGGTGACGTGGTTGAGAACCCCACCGTTTTTGCGATGGGAATGCTCTGGGCCAAGGTGTTGCTGTGATACGATAGACGAACCAGGGGAACAAGAGAAAGTTGCATGAAACAAATGACCGTGACCTCGACATCATGGGCAGAAGCCTTTTGCCAATCTTTTCGTCTTCCCGACCATCGTTCCGGATAAGCGACCGCGGCCACCGACATGGGCCATGCCCGGCTTGCCGTCAAACAAGAGATTTGCGGGAAATTGACGGCACCAAGACCTACCGGGCCGAGCGATCAAATTGGAAGTTCCACATCCGGGGGCGCTTATCTGCCCGGCCGGGTCCCGCTAAAGCTTCCGAAAGGTGCGAGCGTTAGAATTGCGACGCATCACGTCCATGTGGCCATTTGAACAAGACACCATGATGCGACGAACTGATCGGTTCACGCCTCCAGGCGGCAAACTGCGAAAAAAAAGTTAGAAGGGAAGAAAAACGGATCGGTCCACTAAAGTCTACTAACATGGAATCAATGATCTCGCGAACAACCTGACCCATCATTTTGACATTAAGGGTACGGATGATCGGCATACTCACCTACCCCGCGTTCGGCGCCCAATCCTTGCGACTGTATGATCCACAGGAAGCTTCAACACCCGAAAATGACAGAACGCGGAAAGCTTGGCCGTATTAGCCATCGCATCCATGAGTGTCCACTTCTCACTAGTTTTTTCCGTGGTGTTTGGTGCAAATATAATAAAACGATTCCAAACATGGTCTGCATGTTCTGGAAGTTTATGAGAAGGATTCGCATCCTCGAAGATCAAGCTTCACTAGACAAATTCTCGCCTCCAACTCTACGCATTGAGTTTCCGACTGCATCTTCTTCCCCTCACCTGCCACGGTGCACGTGAGAGTCAGCAAAACTTTCGGGTAGATTGTTTTTCTGTCGTCTATCGCAATTACCCGAAGCCTGTCTACTTCCCTCTACCTGTTCATCGACGTTTTGGAAGCGCCGCTATGGCATCTCGGCTTGATTCTCATCAATATTCAAAGATTGCGCAAGAAGAGACACAGAGCCAACACCATGAACGACATTGGGTCAAGCGAAACTGGGATCGTGGAAAGGTGCACATCATTTACACTCTGCTCCTTATCTTCGTCGCCGTAGTCAGCAATAACGCCTCCCGGCTCAACAGCGGCAGTGCGTTATACGGCGAAGAGCCCATACGAGGCGAGATGCGTTGTGGGTCAATGAGATAATGCTGAAAGCAATAGCAGTATGTCGGCATGTTGAAACTGACAACACGGCAGTGGAAACCGCCCCTCGAACCTTCCTCCTTGATCTGAATTATGCGATGCCTCCATCGCCAAAGGTCGACAAGGCTTGGTCATCACTCCTCCCTGAACGAGGCGGCTTCTTTACACACCCGAACATTGCACCGAAAGAGAGCTGTCTGGCTGTATTTCATCAAATCCACTGCCTTGACATGCTTCGTCGGGCGCTCTACGAAACGCGTCCAGATATCATGAACCAAGGCAAGAACAAGTCGAGCACGGCATCATCAGACCACAGAAGACGGGAGAAGACCACAGAAAACAATGAGGCGCACGACATGTATCACCTGGGGCACTGTTTTGATCTTTTGCGCCAGGCCATCATGTGCAAGCCGGTAGGTTTCCGTCACAGACGACAGTCCTTATCCAAATGGGAGAATTCTAGCTGACGCTTTTGATAGGATTTGACGATTGAAATTGTGAACACAACGATCAATGGTGTCACCGGTTTTGGCATCGAGCATCAATGCATAAATTGGGAAGATTTGATGAATTGGATGAAGGTGTTTGAGTGAGCAGCAGTCTCAGGCAGGGACAAATAGGTAGTCACATGTGAATGATTAATTAAGTCTTGCGACGAATATTGCTGCCATCCAAGGCACGGTAAAGGACTGTTGATAGCTCCAAGTTGACAGGTTCTAGTGTGGACCGCATGGAATGCAACGGCGGCATGTCCCAACAGCCGTTCGCAGATCACATTTCGAAAGAATACGCCCGACGATCTTCCATAGAAGAGTGCGAGACTTGGGCCTGTACCTCAGTATAGAGTTCAGAAGGAAACCTAGCAGGTGGGCAACCTCGTCTAAAAGGCTCCGCCAGTGACGGAGGAGACGAGGCTGTTAGATCTGATCAGCCGTAAATTTGTCGAATAGTGAGATGAACGGAGTGCGGCTGACACGGGTACATGGCAATGGAACAGTGCTTTGATTATTAGCCAAACATCTGGAAGCGTGGTGCTACTGGGAGTTTGAATAATAAACCCTAAACTCTTTACTGGTCATATTGCCTGAGCTTGGCTGCGGCTACTTTCTCCATCAAGATTCACAATCCTTTGAAGCAATCCACTAACAAGTCAGCAAAGGCTTAATGCATATTACTCTTCTCTTCACATCTTGTTGGTTCTCTTTTTCAGCAGCCAATATCTTTTGGTCTGTGTTGGACCCCCCGCTCTCCCTTCTCAACTCAAAGTCACACTCTGTCAGAGTTCAGAAGACCTTGTAATGCCAACAAGTGGAGCCTCGACTCTGGTACTCCTTTGCAACTTAGTCCGTGTCCTTCTCCGCCCCCGTAGTATCAATCCCGGGGCTCCACCAACTCCAATGCCCTCACTGAAGCTTGAAAGTTTTCTCACTCCATCCGTACGTCCGATTCAACCGCCGTGCAAGGATGAGCAGTCTATATCCCTCAATTTGCGATTGATGCGGGCGATGGATGGTCAAAGGCCTTTTGACTTTGAACTGCATGGGGGGCCGGAAGGTGTAGACGGACCCGTACCGGGGGTAGACAGAGAAGCCAAGCTCTGCCATGGCGGTCTCGAATGATGTCCAAGTTGTCGATCTCCGTGCTTGGGACTTTGAGAACAAGTTGGCAAAGAAGTCAGCAGTTGACGCGCTGACCTGAATGGTCTCCGATGATGCGCCAAGCTGTGGTTGCTCTGCGGTCACGGAATGTCGGGGGCTCAGCTCGTAAGTCGATGCTTGGGACGGTCGCGTCTTCAGCTTTTCCTTCCGACGACTAATCATGGCCTCTTTGGGTTCAACGACGGCCGAATCAATGCAAGCTGCGGGTAGTGTGTTCTTTGCCTTGTCGATCTTCATCTGCTCATACCGACTCTCGAGGTCAGCGAAGCACTCAGTGATGAGATCCTGGTAGAGAAAACCGATCTTTGTACCGGCGTTAGCCACCACGAACTCCTCAAGGGCTGCGAGAGCTCCCTCGGCCATTCCGGGTTCCAAGAGATTGTCGATGGGCACAGCGTAGTCACGCAGGTCGATTTCGGTTTTCAAAGACGTCAGCTCTGCCTCCAACTCTCGCGATCTTTTGACGAACGCTCGTCCCTTTTTGCTTGAACAGGATGGAACAGTAACAGCAGATGACAGATCCTGAACGAAACCAACGATGACGGCCAGGTCGAAGAGCGCGTCAGCTTGGCGTTCGTCCAGTCTTTCACGCTCCGTTGGATGGGCTGTGTACAGATCGCCCAGCTTTTTCAACCAGTCCGTAGCATTGGAGGGTGCTGTGCTAGGCTGACAGAGGCGAAGAAGGTAGCTGAACAAGGGGTCGCTTCTCGTCAGGTCTTCGGGCTTGCCCTTCATGGCGAGACGGGCGTTGCCCGCGTTGTCGTGGGCATTGGAGATGCGCTTGAATCGTTTGGGGCCAGCGCCGGTGGCGACATGACGCCGGAACAGAGCCTGTGTGCGTTCGTACTCCAACTGACACACGTTTGAAAGCTCCTGAAGAATGAGGGCAAAGCTCCTGAAGAATGAGGGCGCGGTACGTCTTGTCGCGGTCCGACGCTTCGAGGGCTTCGACAAGGCGGGTAATGTAGGCCCAGATTGCCGCGGCTTGGACCTCGCCATGAACGGCTTCGAAAACGGCGCCGCTGATGTGCTTGTCGGTGGGTACATCTTGCACAGACAATTTGGCGAGATTGCTGAGTGTTGCGTCGTCGCTGCTTTTCTTTGGTCGCTGGCTCTGATTCCGGGTCCGAGAGTCAATTTCTAGAACATCTTCGACCACGATGTTCAGGCACTGCAGCATGTACAATTGCCTCTGCAAGATGAGTTCGCCGACTGACTGAGGAACGCAAACACCTGCTCGGAATGCCGGTTCCAAGTCCGACAAACATTCATCGATATCGCGTAAAAGACGGAACGAGCGGCCGTATCTGGAAGTTCTGCTATCCATGAACGTAGTGAAGCAGTTCTCGAAGGAAGCGACGTGGCGCAGTCGTTTGGTTCTCATCATCGTAAGAATATGGTCGTGGTCGCCGTCGCTACCATCCAATCCTCGGAAGTATTGCTCCTCCAGGGAGAGAGTGGCGCGGTGTTTGAGAAGGTCCAAGAGGAGGTCGGAGTCGGGTTCGGTGAGGTCGCGGATATTCCACTCTGGAATGAATTTGTACACGTTGCCGAGGCGCGTGTCCAACGGGTGCCGCAAGATGTCACCATTTGCTGCCCCAGCTTTCAAGCATCGTGTTCGCTGCGATTTGTCGAACGAACGCCATGCCGCCTCGAGCTTGGCGGCGTGGGTTCTGTATTTGCGCGCCAAGTCGGCATGGAGTTCCTGGACGAAGCCCGGGTCAACAGCCTCCATTATGCACTCATCCCCGAGGGAAGTTTCGTCGTCGATGGATTGACGTCTCGTCGGTCGGTAGAAGTCAGGAGGTGTTGCTTGTTGAATACCTACCTAGGGAGGAGAGACGGAAGTGTTGAGGGAGTCGGCCGACGACCCCGCGCGATGGAACGTCACTCACTGTGTGGCTGGACGCAGACCGAAATTTACCCCACATTTGATATTGCATTTCATGCGAACAAAAACCTTCCACGCTCAGCTGGAGATACCTGCGATTTTCATACATGGAACCGACTCCATCTGCAGGTCTAAAATCAACCATTTTCCACCTGATAATACAGGTACACTTCCAGAGACACTGGAGTCTGCGAAATGCGGAATCTTGCGACTGGTAACAGCCCCCACCCGGGCCACCCCCCCATGCCTTCCTTTTAGGCACCTAGTAACACAAAATCTTCTCTACGGCAAGCAGGTGACTTCCTCTCAGCAAGCCAGCACCTTCTTTGCCGGTCTGAAAATCAAGGTGCTCGTTCCCAGCAGCTGCAACCTCTCCCACACCGGCTTTTTCTCTACAACCCTTAGACAAACCCTGTCGTCACTGCACCTATTGTGATTCAGTGAGATCTGAAAGACGCAGGAAAGCCTTCGTCCAACTGACAACGGGCATGGACCAAGGCCAGGGCAATGGCTGTGAGACAAAATCCAATGCAGGCGCCTCCGATGAAAGATATCAAGGATGAGGCCGCAGTCGATCGCGACGGCGTTGGCAAGAGCTGTCTGGGACGGACTGGCTCCTTCCTACAATGCATTCTCTCTCGAGGTACACCGACAAACTGCCTGCCTAACCTTCCGCTTCTTTTGCAGAAGCTGCGTCTCTCTCAGGGGCACCTTCCCAGTGTCCTCGAACGTGACCAGTGACCATACCTTCCTCTGAACCTTGTCCACCCTCAAATCTTCTTCCCTTCCAACTTCTTCTCCTCCAGTCAGCCTCTCGTCGCCATCTGCCACTCGAAATCGACCGTCTTTCCATCCTCGGACGCGCTCTTGTGTTCATTCGCATTATCTCCGAAGCTCCCAACCCCACAGCGAGCTTCCTTCTTCAGCTTCCAACGATCTTGCCTGGCCTGTTCAATTCTCCCAACCGTCTCCCAAGATCGTCAGAATCAGGCCTGGATCATGGCTCCTGCTCTAGATTCCGCACCGGATGCCGCAAGAAACACAGCCGTCGATGCCTGCTCCACGCCCAAAGCTATCAAGTCCGAGATCGGTCAGTCTTCTCTCTGATTTCCCATCATCAGCCATCCTCACTGACATCAAATACCAGACGCTGAGCCCGACATCACACCCATCCGCGCAATCATTGCATCTCCCGAAGAATCCAAGAGCAAGGTCCCCGCCTTCGACTCCGACAGACCCAAGTTCACTGCTCAGCCTGCCTACGAACAGGAGGCATTCACTTGGGTCTCGTTTGATATAGGCTGCGAGAATGGGCTTTCATTTGTAAAGGTCAAAGACTTGGAGGACAGCCTTCGTCAAACCTTCCCTGACGCACGCATCAGCTGCCACAAGAGCGTGTCTAAGACGATCCAGGATGGGACCAAGAAAAGGCGTCTTGACTAGGCGGCAGCTTCGAATTAATCGGACTTTGAGTGTCGTGTTTTAACCCGAAAGGCGGGTTAGCCAATACATGTGTCACAAAAGGGAGAAATGCGGGGGAGAACTTTGGCGCTGAGGATCTTGACAAGCCCATTTGCTCATTAACTTCAATGGCAGAAAATAAACATTTTGGACGTCTACTTGAATCTTCCGACGGTGCAGCGCTGCTAACCAATTAATTAAGCTAAATCTGAGGGTCAAATTTAACTGATTGATTCACCTTCAACTGTAAACTTAATTAATTTAACTGTTCCAATTTAAATTAGTATATATAGAGATGTAAGATAAAGAAGTCATATAGTATAGAGGTTCTTTATAAAAGACCTATTCTTAAAATCTCTATATTTAAATATAGGTTATATAGGCTTTTTTCTTTGTTTTTAGCCTCTAAACCCTACTTACTCTAATAGCCCTAGGCTAAGTAGTCTTAGCTTCCTAAGTCCCTAAGTTAGTTCTAGCGCTCTAATTAGCTTAGATCTTAGATTAATAGATAATCTAAGGCCCCTCAGTTTAATCAAGATAGTTAAACTGAGGGCATTATGAATTTAGCTAATTGATTCTGAAAAAGGCCTCATTTTGATTAGCTAATTGATTGACTTATTTGATTAGGCTTGAATAGGTAGTAGCGCTGCAATAGTGACGTTGAGGTGTTCTAGACAATCTACTAGCTAAAGCGTAGCATATTTAAACTGCAGGCAGTAAAATTAATGAAGACACATTCTAATTCCACTAGATTTACTAAGAGGGTTGCAGCCTCACCTAGCTTCTAACTTAGAGTTGAAGTTAGTAAGTTGAAGTGTTAATAGCTAGAACTTTAACTTCTCCTCCTTTATATTTTTTTTAGCATGCACTATTAGTACGTCACACTAACTTATACTAATTATACTAACACTACTAATTTCTTCCTTTCTTCAGCTATAGCTAAAGACGAGGAAATAGCTAGTACTAAGCTTCTAGTTATACTAGTAATATAGTTTTAGCTTATCTTATTACTTATAGGGCTATAACTACTAAATACTACTACCTTTATAGACTTAAGCCCTTCTTAGTAACTTCTTAGAGAGGTTTTACTATTTAAAACTAAGAGAAAACAAGTTACTTAGAACTTATTACTAGATATCTTTAGAAGTACACTACTACTACTAGATTACTAAAAAGTGATATATAATATATCTATATAGGGACTAATAATAAATTAAGGCTAAACTTTTACTATATAGAAATTAAGTGAAATTACTTACTTTTAGAATATATTTAACTATATTAGAATAGCTTTTATTAATAGCTTCTAAGTATATCTTATAGTACTAAAAGTAGAGGAATAATACTATAAAGTAGCTAAATACTTTAAAAAAATCTTTATAATAGCTTTCTATTATAACTTCTATAGATAATAACTAGAACTTACTAGCTCTACTAATAACCTTACTATTAAAAACACTAAAATCAAAAAAAACTTAATTAACCTCTAGCTAGAAGTAGCTTAGTATACTAACTATAGAAATAGTAAATAGAGCATTTAAAGCTTAATAGTAACTTATAGTATATAGTTTAGTTAAAGCTAGGCTATAGCTTAAAATAGAGTTTAATAGCTTAAGAATATTAAACCTATAGATAACAGACTCTTTATTAGAATCCTAAAAGACGCTAAATCTAAAAATGTACACTTATTAATAGTCTATAAGGAGATTGAGGTGTACTATAAACTATAGAGTAGTAATATTATAAAAATAACTAGGATTTAAACTGGTTTTATGCTTATTTTAAACTCTAATAAAGTATAATAAAAAATACTTAGTAGTAGCCTTAAGCTACTTAAACTACTTAGTATAAATACTATTAAATAACTTAAGATGTAGATTATATATATAGTTTATAACGTTCTAATTATAACTTCTAACTTTAGAGGAGAACCTATTAATATAGAGCTAATCCTCACTAATAAAATCCTCTAGTAGTTAAAACTTAAGCTTATAAAGTATATAATAGTTACTTATACTAGTAGATAAGCTCTACAAACTTAAATTATCACTTTTAAAAAAATACCTCTAGTTAAGCGTTTTACTCTATAGGATAGTAACTATACTATTAAGCTTAAACTAAAAATAAATATTAACTAATACCTAAAGTGTTTTAATTAGTATAGATTTAAACTGTACTAAAAGAATTAATACTGCTATAACTATAGTTCTAAAAGAGCGTATAATAACTATTAACTCCTAACTTAATATGCTAACTATAAAAGGGATTATAAAAGTACTAATAATAAATGCTTACTGAGGCTAAAGAGAAACTATAGTAAAATTATACATCCTACTAAAGCTTAAAAGAAGAATATTATCTAGAAAAACATAAAAGCTAAGAAAATTATAGAGGAAAATAACGCTATAAGACCTCTTATGAGATAAATATAATATATATTGCTAACTAAAATATAAAGCTATAACTGTTTTTTGCTACTAGTTAAAGAAGAGAAGTCTGATATTTTTAAAGCTTTAAGAGAAGATTACTCTGAAGGTAGCACTACTTCTGCTCTAATAAAGCTTAAAACCTTAATTACCTCCTCACTAAATGAATAGAAGACTTATAGTTTTTTAAGTAAATATTGCTAGATATTTAGATATATATAGCTTCACGCTATTATATAGGTATAAAGCCTATGCTAACCTAATATTTATATAGAAGCCTTAGGTTTCTATATATACTAACCTTAATAAAAGACTAAATAAAACTTATATAATTGCTAAATACTTATTATATAGCTTAAAACTCACTTAGATATGCTATAATAATTATCTATAAGTACTTATATATATTAAAAATTTATACTAATATCTTAGTATGACTTAAATTACACTTTAGCTATATTAGGATATAATAGAACTCACTATTAATGATATTTTTTACTTTAATATCTATAGAGATAGTAATAAACTGCATATCTTAACTGCGCTTAAGTAATAGATTTTACTAGCTAAGCTATTTATAGTAGGAGATTTTAATGCTATATACTTAGTGTAGTAGCTAGGCGCTAGACTGAATATAAAAGCATTATAGTTTTAATATTAAGTTGAATAATATAACCTTATAGTTATAAATAACCTTAAAAAGTAAATATATAATACTAAAAATATTCTCAACTTTATTATAATAAACTTATTATTAGTTGAAATATAAGTATTAAACTACTAATATATAGGCTTAAATTACTATATATTTATCTTAATGATTTCTAGTATACTAAATCTTAGTATTAGACTATAAGTAGCTAATATATCTAAATATTACTTGCTTAGAGACTATACTATATATTTTATAGAAGAGATTGAGGACTTCTTATAGGTCTTTAATTTATTTCTAGAAACTAAGGATAATCTTAATAAGCTTATAAGAGATATTCTTATGATTTTCTATACTATATTAGTAGTAGTTAGAAAGAAAAGAAACCTAAAGAATACCTCTATCTGCTAGTAGAACGATAAATACTGTAACTTTTAAAAGAACTATTATATGTTAAAAAGAAGAGATAAATACTTAGAGGAAACTAAAAAACTTTAAAAGCTATTTTATAAAGCTATCTATAGAGCTAAGATTGTATAGTAAGCTGAAGTAATAAAAAGTGTTAGGAATAATAAGAACTTTTTTAAGATTATAAGTTAGGTAAAATATAGAACTTAATTTAAATCTCCTCTTCTATAGAATAGGGAAAACTATATTTACGCACTTACTGAAAAAGTATACTTCTTATAGAGTAGACTCCTTAAGTAAGCTACTAAGTATACTAAAGTTAACCTCAGTATATTAGTAGTACTGTAGTAAGTTATTCTTTAGGATAATACTATTCTATAAGAAGAGGTTTGATCTACTATACTTAGGGTAAGTAATACTACACTAAGAGTTAATAGAATTATAATAGTAATGCTTTAAGTAGTATAGCTATACCTATAATATATTATTACTATACTTTACTAGTAGTATGTAAAGATTAAATATCACTTTAAAATCTTCTATAATGTTAAAGTAGTAATAATACTAAAAGTTAGTAGAAACGCTAGTACTTTAAAAGGCTAGCGCCTAATTTTACTACTATTAATAATTAGTAAAAGTCTTAAGAGACTTTAAGTAAGAAGAATAGCTAATACTACAGTTTAATATAAGGTTTTATACCTATAGATTATAAAAGCACTACTAAAGAGATCTAGAATAGATATAGTTAGCTTACTTATATATAATATTAAAATAGTAATAAATAGATAATTTATATATACTTTAATTACTATAGATATCTAAAGCGCTTTTAACTTAATAGTTTATACTTATCTTTACCTATATATAAGGGAATAAAGCTAGCTATTAAATCTAATTAGATAAGTTAAATCTTTTATAACTTAAAGATAAGCTAAGGTATACTTTAAAAGCTACACTATAGAGATAGAGCTACTTAAATATAAGTTACTATAAAGCTCACCTACTTCTCCTATTTTTTACTTTATCTATATATCTCTAATCTATAAAATCAAACCTCAGAAGTGTAAATTTAGCTATATAGATAACTATAAAATCCTCTATATAGGGAAAACCTTAGAAGAAAGCTATAATACTATATAAAAACTTTTAAACTAAACTATAACTTTTAGAGAGTAGTATAGAATATATTTTAACCTTACTAAAATAGAAGTATAACACTTCTCTTAATAAAGAGAAGACTATAAACTTATAATTACCTATAGAGAGCGTATAATCACTTTAAAGCTTACTATAAGATAACTTAAAGTCTAGCTTAATAGTAAACTAAACTTTAAGCATTATATTAAAGAGAAAGTAAATATAGTATAAACTACTACTAATTATATTAAGAGCCTAAATAAGATCTATATTAATATACTACTTCATATTATAAGAAAAGTGATATATATAATAGCTATTTCTAAAGCTATATTTAGCTTAGAAATATAGTACCTTAGACTAAATAAGCCTATAGTAAAACAGAAGAGTAAGATATAGCCTAAAGTATAATATAGCTTATAAAACTAAATAAATAAACTTTAAATAGCACTTAATACTACTATAAAAAGATATATTCTAGCTTAAAAAACTACACTAATTTCTATACTTATATAAGAATCTAGTATACTACTAATAGAATACCTCTTTAACTTAGCTTAATAGTAATACTTTTTAAGACTTAAAACTCTAAATAAGAACTACTTACTAATTACTTAAGTAGCTAGCTATAAGCTATAGAGGAATAGAAATAACATTATATAACCTATCAATCTTATAGATACCCTACTAGAAATCATTAAGTTTTTTAAACTAATCTTCTACCTATAAGTATATAGTAATAAACCTCACTTACTAAAGCTAAATAAAGAAGAAGCT
Source organism: Colletotrichum viniferum (assembly GCA_020226115.1). Classification (NCBI taxonomy): domain Eukaryota; kingdom Fungi; phylum Ascomycota; class Sordariomycetes; order Glomerellales; family Glomerellaceae; genus Colletotrichum; species Colletotrichum viniferum. Next base: position 1,237,786 of record JAGFBE010000018.1, read on the forward strand.
ACTATAAAGCATTAGAAGTAGCTAGAAATACTTAATAATAACTAGTTAGTAGTCTATATAGATAGATTATAACTATAACCTATATAAATAGAATATAGCTATACTATATTCTATAGAAGTAAGGTTATTTATATAAGCTACTACTTACTTCTAAATATAGAGATATATAATGCTAAAATAGAAGCTACTAAAGCTAGATTACAGATTACTATATAGCTAAACCTAATAGATAGCATTATAGTATACTTTAATAATAAGATAGTAATATACTACTTTAGAAGAGCTTCTACTACTTCTTTATAAGAAGCTATACTTAACTTTAGAGAGATTATAGTAATAGCACTAATATTAGTTTATATTTAATAGGTCTCTAGATATAAAGATATTAAAAAAAATAAACTAGTAGATAAACTCACTAAGAAAGATATAAAGTACTAATAAATAGATCTTCTTATATATATAGCTACCTTTAGCTATATAAAGAGACTTACTAAGAGATTAAAAGCTTATATTTATAATATCTAGTAAGCTATAAATAGCTTAGCTAGTTATAATAGACTAGAGTTATATACTAATTTAAAACTAACTTTTAAAATATAAATATTATATTAATAAGACCTATACTATCTTATAGTAGCTAGAAGTAGCTATAAAGATTTTACTACTTATTATAAGTATTTCTAATATAAAAATATAAAGCTCTACTATATCTATAGTAAATACAAAACATTAGTATACTTACTCTTCTATAGAAAAAATAGATATAAAGTACTTTAGTTTAGTTAAAGAGAATTTATTTAGAAATAACTTAGTAAAAACTGAGAGAAGTTTATTAAAAATACCTAACTACTATAGTAATAAAATTATACACTATATAATATAGCTACTCTACTTAAACTTCTTAATACCTCTAACCCCTATATAAAGCTTAAGCTAGCTAAATATAATTAGATTTATTAGTTACTATATAAACCTATTTCTCTTTACTTTAGGAATATAGTTAATATAGAGGCTTACTTTCTTCACTTTAAAAGATAGAAACCTTAATATAAAGAGCTGATTATAATCTAAACTTATGCACTATATTGTATTATTAGCGCTACTTTTATTAGCTTATTTAAGGCTATTAGCGTTAATCTTATATATTTCCCTTCGCCCTAGTAAGCTAGAGTAAGTAGAGAATATGCACGTTAATACTAAACATTTCTTCTCTATATATTATATATAGTATAAGAGGGCGTCCTCTACTTACTCTATATAATATATAAGGTACTAAGACTATTACTTTTAGAGCGTTTAATATACTATAGCTTAAAAATAATTAATATATTAATATCTTATAGATCTACTATTAGAGTATACTATATAGTATAAGGATAGGATGAGTTAGGATAATAGGATTTTACTTTACTTTACTTTATTTTTACTTTGCTTTTTGAATCTCTATATTATTCTACTCTAATCTGTATATATGCTTAGAATAGATAGACACTAGAGCGTCTTTTACTTAGTTCTGAGGCACTATAGATGTTAAATAAATACATATATACACATAACAGCTAGAACTTAGCTACGTCTGACTTTCGTCTGATTTGCACTTTGAGTTCAAATAGAAAGCAGCTTATATTGCAGAGATGATTCACCTAGCGCAATTTACATCTTAGGATTCAGCTGATAAGCTCAAGGAGCCCGTCGTCCATGTTCTACCGCGTACGATACCTTGGCTTACGTGCTCTATGAATGAGTCTCACGGTAAGAATAACCACATACGACCATACCCACTGGAGAACTCGGGATCCCGTCCGCTCTCCCATAGATAAGCCAGTGAGGGCTGGAGTAGTAGTCGGGTCGGTGACGACCGGCGAATGCCCGGTGTTGTATGTCTTTTTGCTTATGATCGTCAAAAAAGAGCTTAGCACGTTTTAACTTCTCAAGCGTTTTGTCAGCAATTGCCAGGCTAAGTTTTGAAGGTCGTCATCATGTGATTTTTGTTAATGCTTGATTTAATTGGCACGTGGGATTTAATCTGGGTACTAGATGGTTCCAGTCGTCAAGGAGTGATCACGTTAGATTTGGCTCCTTCGTAGCGAAGATTTCAAAAAATGAGGTAATCAAGCGTTCAGCCGGTCAATGTCTCATACGCCCGGAGCATATCCGTAGTTCCCGTCTGCCTGGCGCCATTTACGTCAACTGCATCTTCTTGGTCTGCAGCTTTACCGCATTAGGGGCATTCCGCGAGCCTCTCCACAGTTGCAAGGCTCAATAGCCAGCAGGCACTCAGGTACAAGAGCATTTGGGAATCGAAACGCGAAACGTAGTTCTTGGCGGGAGGCGCTGTAAGCCACCGCCACTAATGGTTGGTGAGTTGTCTCATCGGCAGCCGGCCAGTGCCAGCTCAGAATATCCGGGGCGCGAGTCGTTCGATTAAGCGATTGCGGGATTCGCCAACGCTAAATCCTGGCGTTTTAGCATCACTGGAGCCCGTCGAGGAGCTTGCCCGCTGTCACGTCGACTTTGGAGCGATGTTGGGGCTGTCTGACGTCAACGATCAGTTCAAAATAAGCGCTTTGCTGGACGACAACTCGCGAGCTACCAGGTTACCAAGGATTTTCCGAGATCCAATTTAGAATATCGAGATCACAGTCTCACAATTCCACCAACACGGAGGTGATATCTATGGACGGACGGTGGTAAATAGAATGCCTTACAAGGCTTTTGCGGGTGCGCCTATGGGTCAAGTAAATCCAACGCCCAACTCCGGCCTTCTTCTACACCTCTTCATCCGTTCAACAATGTTGAGACTGGCATTTTTCATTTTCGGGGTGCCTAGTACCGTTTCGTCGGTCTTGCGTGAATGCCATAGTCCAGTGGACCGCATTGCTCAGTGTCTTGCTCCCCCTGCCAATGAAATAAACATTCTGAACATTCCCATGTCGTGTCAAGAGTAACCTTCATACGCTAGGTGCGTAGGTTAAGCGAAGTCATTCCAGCGGATTTGGTTGTGCATTACTTTCCAGTTCTCCCCGACATGAACTTCCGGGTATGCCTACCTCGCAACACACAAGCCTGTCCATTTCGTGCTTTGGACCCAGGAGAGCATTCTTCTGTCATCGCCTTCGGACAGGTTCTTGCCGACATAAGCTCTGCGCCCTGAACGTGCCCACCCAAATAGCCTCCGCGCCATCCTTTGAAGGATTGAGAAAGACCCCATCGGCATTTCAAGTGCTGATGCTGTTTGCCCACTGGAGCTTATGATGTCGTGGTGGGCCCTTTCATGAACATCAACGGCAACGCCGTCTGCGTGCTAAAGCCAGTAGCGCAGACTCGAGTCACGCTTACCCGAATTCAGTCCTTTGTGCGATGATGCCCCGGATGCTCACCACGCACCGGATGCCAGGCTCTCTGTGTGGGTTTTGTTCCCCAAGCGTGGATAGATGTGGAGTCAATCCAAGCAGAGCGCCGAATGCGTGGAGTGAGACATTTCTCGGCCGATTGACAGTTTGTATAAGAGCCGTAAGAAATCCTCTCTCAATCTGGATTATTAACAACAACCTCAACAACTACCACCGGATTGGTTTTTCCCCCTTTTTGTCGATACTAATTCCTCACATTGAAGCCCAGACACTGGCTTGCGAAACCCATCATGCGTTCACTCATTTGGGCCCTGGGCCTTTCTGGCACCGCTACCGCAGCAGCTGTCAGTACCATAGTTGCCAACGACCGCCACGCCACAACGACGGCGCCGCAGCCGCATTCCACAGAGGATGCGCCTTGTGCCATTGCAAAATCACGGGCTGAGGCTTTCATGTCGGCGGAGCCCGAGGCGACAAGGGCTTTTGTGCTTCCGTCGATAGCCTACAACTGTCTCAAGTCGATTCCAGCGGACAAGGAAAACGATATGGGCCTCCTCAACTATCTGGAACCCTACGTACAATTCCAAAGTACACTGGAGCCTCTCACGGCCCCTCCTGACTTTTATCTCATTCCCGGGGTGGATATTTTGTCTGGATTCGGCCAGATCCGAGCGAAGCTCACCAACGACGAGTATGACAGTCAAGTGGATTTTGCACTCGAGCTGTCTTACTTGGTAAGTTCACATCACTTGCCTCTGCTGGACAGGTGAGAGGTGCTAATATCCAAGTAGTTCATCCAAGCCTCAGATGGTCATTTCGTGTACAAACCCGCTATCCTGGACGTTTTCCAGTTCGGCAGCCTTTCATCCGTTGTGTCTGTGGCCGACAACGCCACTGCTCTTCCTAGAATATACCTTCGGAGTGACTTTGAGCAGTATGTAGCCAATGACACTGATGTGTACGACATCGAAAGTATCGATGGTGTCCCAATCGTGGAATTCCTCGAGGCGCAGGCATGGCGCGCGCTCAGCCAAGATCCCGATGCCCAGTACAACTCATTATTCGTCAACCCCGCGCAGCTCGCAACGGGATCTGGGGATGGATTCAGCCCCAGATTCCCTGGCCAGTCCCCCGACGTCCAGGTGATCAAATTCACCAACGGCACGACCTTTAACGACACTCTTGTTGCCTCGATCTCGGTGAAGGCTGTCGACTATATCGGCTCTGCTGGGGTGATCCACGAATACTTTGAGCTGCCTGTCACAGCGACCCCTACCTCGTCATCCTCGTTGAGCTCGACATCTTCGTCCACATCATCAGCGACGCCGACAAGCACCCAGCTTAGAGGCTACCCTGTACCCGTTGTCAAGCACGCTCATGACTGGATCTCTGGATACTTCATGAACGGCAGTGAATACGAAGACATTGCCGTGCTTTCCATCCCCGCCTTCTCTCCGTGGACAATTCCCGAGACAGAGATCAACGGTACTTTCGAGACGCTTGAGGCCGAGTCAGTGGTGTCGGAGTTCTTACAAAAGGCTAAGGGCGCTGGGAAGACAAAGTTGATCATCGACATGCAAGCGAACCCCGGTGGCCTCATCTTTGCCGGATACCAGCTCTACAACCAACTGTTTCCCGAAGCCGACATTTGGGACGGAAACCGCCTTCGCGCCAACGCCGCCCTGGATGCCCTCGGCACCACGGCTGAGAAGGTTGCTCCAGAGATTTTTTTAGACGCAGTCAAGTCTGTCTACAACGAGAATCATGAGGCATACGATTCTTGGGCTGACCTTTATGGACCGCAATTCATTGGAGAACAAAACGTGACCCACCTCCTGAGATACAATCTCAGCCAAGAATTCGACTTCAGCACGCAGGAGCAAGTATTCGATCCTGAAAACATTGTCGTCATTACAGATGGCCAATGCGCGTCGACCTGCACAATCTTCACTGGCCTGCTGGTTCGTGAGCAGGGAGTCCGATCCATCACACTTGGAGGCCGCCCCATAGAGTCGGCAATGCAGTTTATTGGTGGTGTAGAGGGCGCTCAAGTGCTCAACTTCATCAACCTGCAGCAGTTCGTTGCGCAGGTTGGCCTCAACGCTTCTCGGAGTAACTTTACAGAGTACCTCGAGGCTGCCTTCGATGTGCTTCCCAGTATTGAAGAGCCACCGTTACTGCCTGCTCTCCCAGAGGCCGGATCTTTCAACTACCGTAACGCGTACGCACGCGACGACTTCAACGGTTATCCGGAACAGTTCAAGTACGAGGCATCAAACTGCCGTCTGTTTTACACGGCGGAGATGATTGTCGACCCGGTTGCTATCTGGAATACTACGGCGCAGACTGCATGGGGAGGCGGCCAATGTGTGAACGGCTCGACTGCCAATGCCAACAATACTATCAGTAGTGATGTTGTTGGCTTTGACAAGAAGGTTTTGAGTACTGTTAAAGCCTACGACGGACCTGGCAGTCTATCTTTCAAGGGCGACTACGAGGGACCCCAACCGTACACCCAGAAGTCCAGCAAGCGGTCCGTTATGGATCACCTGACGCCCGCTGAGGACTTTGTCTATGAAGTGAAGCCCAAGATGGCCTCGGTTTGAGACAATCAAGAGTTGCTTTGCAAAGTCTGAAGTTTGACAGTTGTAGTTGCATAGACAAGTATATATAAAAAGAATAGAGCGTGTGCAGTACAAGTAAAGGCTTAATTAGCAAGGCCATGAAATCAATAATCAACGTGTTGTTGCAATGTATCACTGGCACCGTTGTGGTTAAGGTGCGGGACTACATCTGCAGGGATGAGTACCTTACGAAATCAACCTTACGTGACTGGACAAAGGCGAACATTAGCTTCCATGATTTCAATGTCAGATCATGTAATCTACCGTTCATCAATAATGGGGCTTCAAAAGTGTTGCTGCCGTTTGTTCACGGTTGAAGACATGTACTTATGTATCCAAACCCCTGCCTCTTCACGGCGAATTTTGGTATATTGCGACTCAAAGAGGCCTATTCTCTTCTCACGCTTATGGTCGCAGTGCAAGAACATAACCAAAATTCACTTTGGGCAGATTTATGTCGGGAGGTAAGTTCGAGACACATCAAAATACGCAATACGTCAGATTTGAAAGTTGGAATACTCCGAGGCACACAATGTTAGTCAACAGGCGGAACAATTACGTTGGACTCGCCACTATGCAATACGAGATATTTGAGTTTTCGTCTCGGTGGAGGTTGAAACTTTGTTCTTCAAATTGAAGTAATGTTCAAAGGAGTTCACTCGGCCAGTCAATTACCGCATTTGGTGATTGCGGGCCGAAGGCTCCAGACTGCGGCCTACAGCTCACCGCTCCATCAACACAAAACCCGACCAAAGACTTAATGAAGTTTACCATGAGCATTCAGTAATGCTTGCCAGGTACTTCTGGGCAAAGGCTTCTGGCATAGTTTTGCTAGCAGAGGGTCCATGGCATCCCTCCGATGCCCGGGGTTTTCTTACCCAATCAATCGTACATTTCGCTGAGCAGCGGCCCACATTGACCGGCTGACTACCGGATCTTCCGAATGAAGCAGGTTCATATTCAGTCTCCAGTGAAGACGATGTTCTATAAGACTCAGTTATGAGTATTTATACCCTTTGCCCATTCTGATGATGATTGTGAGGATCATCAGCCACCAACTTCGCTACTAATCATTTCCGAACCTAAACGCGCGACAAGTCAATATGAAGATTCATTCCGTAGCCTTCATGCTCTCTAGCGTGGCTACTGTCGCTCAGAGCCCGAATGTGAAGTACTGCAACTACCGTACTAGCGATTCAGCACTTCGATGCAGCAATGTAAGCTTACATCCAAAACATCATTGAGTAAGGGCTGCTAACCAGTTCACCTCGGACTAGTTTGTTTACTGCGTAGGTGTTTTTTCCGACTTCTTCAATTACATGTTCTTACCACCCGAAAGTGCATCCCACTTCTCAATGTAGAGGAAGATTCGTCACTTAAGCAGGGCTTCCCCGTGCGCCGCTCCTGTGGCGGAGAGGGTATTCAGTGTTCTGTCAAAAACGATGCGGGAAACAACCTGTACGGCGTAAGTGCATCCCTTGCTCGTGAATGGGATTCTGTTTGGACTGTGCTAATGGTTTGTGAAGCGTGCTTCTTGTGTGGGGTCCAGCAAGCATTCATTTCAGGATTCAACTAACTTCAATATGACAGTGTTGAACATGCATCAGGTTCCGTGGATAGGATCGTCGGGATCGCGTCTTCAATTGCCTTCGAGGTTGTGATTAACGTAACGGGCAGCTGGATGCAGTTTTGGGAGAGCTTAGAACTAGGCTAAACTTGAAAAGCCCTCCACAGGTCTTGCGCGCGGTCATCAAGCCTAACAACAGCCTCAGCATCCGAGGCTTTAAATGTGAATGGATGTTCCGATTTCAGTTTTCATGACGGTCATGATGCTTAACTCCGATATGCAGCTCCCGTTCAGGCTAGCAATTGAATCTGCTTTAGGTTGGAATATGTGGCAATATTTGCATGAGCCTCTAGCGAACGCTGCGTTGCTTTGAGGAAAGGAAATGATTAAAATATACGTCTTTTAAACGTCCCCGTTGGAATCGATTTTTCCTGAACACTCTCTTTCCTTGAAAAGTACCCTAAGATCGAGAAGAGGTGATTTGAGTTCGGGCTTCTCGCGCCACGTTTCCCCGGGTTATGGTGCCGCATGTTGATGCGAGAGTCTCCAGCAAAGGTTCTGTTCAACTTGCTGGGCAATGCTCCGTTGCTACACACTGAATGTGTCTGGGGATTTCAGAATTTCGCAGTTACCTATTGGAAGGCCACGGCAAGTGTGAGCCAGTTCCTCTACTAGAATAACAAATTGTCAAGTGCTAGATCACGTGTACAGCCCCTCACGTGCGCCCACTTCCATTGCCGCAATCTTAAAAGCGACCCACATAAGCATGACATAATCCCTTATCGGTGTTATCAGCGCGTTCGCGCGTCCGCGTTTCATCACATCGAACATCCCAACAACAACTCACACTCACTGAATTCAATCCACCAACCCATTCAGCCACTCACACTCTTCACATCCCCTCCTCAAGCATATCAGACCACAGCCAGTATGGCGAAGACGCCCACAAAGACGGCCGAACCTAGCCGCTTGACGCAGAGCCGGGTGGCCAACATGACGGCTGGCCGAGCCAAGAAACAGGCCAAGAAGGAGAAGCTCAAGGCGGCCCTGCAGGCGCGTGCCGCCCACGCACGCGCCGCGAGGAAGGCGATTCGTGAGAGTGCGTTCTACCTATACCCACCATCTGCCCCTTCCCTCTTCCTCGCTTGCTCGCCGGTAACTTGCTTGCTGACTGTGTGACAGAAGCCAATTGATTTCGATGAGCATTCTGGGTTGACGCTCCAGCTAACGGGGCTTTGGTCGAGTGGGGAATGCCGGTCCGTGGGTGACGCGTGAAGGTCGATGGCAGGAGAGATATGACAAGGGATACGGGACGTGACCGTCCAAGATGCGTTTTCTCGGATGATTTTAGACACCTCAAGTCAATAACGAGAGAAATATTCACTGATCAACATCATACGCGTGATTGAAGATCCGGTCCGCCAGGCGCCAGGGGACCAGTGGCCACCCGACTGCCTGCAAATACAGCCGTTGTCTTCTTGAACCCTCTCCTCGGCCCCATCACGCATCAGGACAACCCCAGTTAGTTTCCTTTTTCGAGGCGCCAACCCCACCGAACGGGTATCCTGAGGCCCAGAGACCTGCGTCTTTTGGGAGATGTTTGTGGTTTCATTGGTAGCTGGTCATCGGAGATTAATATCGTCCGTGTCTCACCATGCTCATTGCGCATCTTCACAAAGGATTTCGATGCACATGCATCTACATTTTGTGCGTCGTGAGTGTGCTTCCATGATTCCGATCGGTAGAAATGATTTTTCGCAACCCCCAACCGCCACGCCGAGACCACGGCATGATTGACCGACCTTTATTCCCAGGCATACTCCAAGACAGCGCATCCGATAATACCCAAAAATAACCAAAAGTCTGAGTAATAGAAAGCTTCCTTGCTATCCCATATTGCAGTCGACGCGGCACCGTCTACAGTCAGTTGTGTGCCAGACTGCTTCAATACATGCATGACCTCAGAGCGTTTTCTTCGCAACTTAAACAATACCAGAGTAACAAAATATTGGGCCACGCATTGCAAGTTCTCGAATTGGGGAGAACAAGAGAAACATAATTCTTGATAAATCAAGATTGGATATGGTAGAATTCCGGTTGTAACGCTTGCCAGTCAAGGCTGACCAGGCAGGATACAATTCCATGAACTTCGGCTTGAAGTTGGCGGGAGGATTGAGCCCCCGTGATCTTCGCCAAAAATTCCAGAGACTTCTGCAATTCGCGCTGGACACCGCTCTGCTGTTCAAATAGCTGTGCAAGGCCATTGGCGACCTGGATGGACTTCACATTGCCGTGTCTCTGAGACGAGGGATGCCAAACGGCGATGGGCCTTTGATGTAGGTGTTTGTAAAACTGATGGGGTGTTTCAAATGATTATGGGAGTTCTCTATCCGCCCCGTAGTTTTTGTTTGGAGTGCAAGTCTCTGTTCGGCTTGTTTATTCAACACTCGCTGCTTGAAAGTGTCAAGAGTGTGATGACAACTGCCCGCGACCGTTCCAAACCCGTTCATTAGTTCTTTCCTGGCATTTGACACCGTGGTTCGGCCTGTAGAAATTGTAGCGTGTGCTGCTTAAAAGAGCCCGGCAACTTTCGAGCCCGCGTGCAACGAAGGAAACCTGATGTGGTGATGGTGGTATTGTTTAATCGCCGGCATGTCCCTCGAAGGAAAACTGATGTGTCACGCGTCGTCCGGAATTTTGCGCGGCCATCTAAGCAAATGCTCGTATACTGTCATTTCTAAACACTTGAAAGCCTTGAAATAAGATGGCTCGCAGATGAATCAGGATATCTCAAACTCTTGCCGAAAATTGCGCGGTCTTCGGAGCGATCGTGGACTCCGAGCCTGCAAATTCCGTGGAACCCGTGGATAATTACGGGCTCTTCTCAAAGGCTCGGCGAAGGCTCTAACATGATATCAGTTTTATTAATTGCGACATGTGTCACAAATGTCCGTTTACTTTATCGATATTCTCAGCTCTATAGAAAACGCTCACGCGTTGTGGAAAACGGCGCGAGTCCAATGATGAAGGTGTCAAAGGTATATCACAAAACACGCGCACCTGACTTATTGGGCTATGGCTCATTTGTAGTGATCCAAGACTCATGGTCAAGTGCTTTCAAATATTCGCTTTCGCATTTCTTGATGCGCTCTGGTTAGGATTTTCGTAGGAGACCCGACTGTCCGGTGAAAAAGCCCCTCTTACCGAAGGCTCCACGGATTGCGCGCATGCGTTGAGGTGGTCAACTCCGGCAACGTCAGATTCTCGGAGTTTCGGGGGACGCATTCCCCAGTCCCCGCGGAAGCTGGAATTCGATGTCGATGATGTTGTATAATTCATGACTTTTTCATTGGTGGGGGAATGCTTGTTAGCACAATCCGCGTCAACAATCAGAAGTCTATAAATACGCTGCCTCAGTTGCGACATTAGCGTTCGTCCCAATCAACTTCTCATTCCTTTCAATTAGCTTACAACCTCTTTTATCACACTTAGAGAAACTCAAAATGAATCCCAAGACCTTTCTTGCCATCATTTTCGCCTCCACGGCGCTCGCAGTACCCAGCCGGAACCAGGCCAATATCCAGCCCCGAGAGGCACTTCCTCAGAGAGATGGTGGCGGAGCGCCGTCTCCAAACTGTTGCGGAATCATTCCCCGCCCCGCCGGTTGTCAATGTTAAATTGTGAGTGACGATATTCAACAACCTAGATCCCGAAAGGCGCATGGCTCTGCCTCAATCCGAATCCTAATGCTTACCTTGCCTCTTGATTAGGAGCATTGTGGCATATTGTTGCTATCATACGTCAGAGAGTGCACGTTGTTGGATGCTTGCCAGGTTACGAATATTGGAGCAACGGTTGAAAGGATTTGGGCGGAGGGTTTTTCAAAACATGATAGGGAGGCCATGAGAGACGTCTAAATTGACTCTCGATGTTTCTCCCGTAATCGGTCTTATCTCTGGTGATACAACAGTCCTAAAGCCATCACGCAAATCCTTTTTTCTTCTGTTACTCAGTGAGGCCGACATTAACGCGGTACAAGTCCCCTACCGAATGATCTTTACATGAGCGTGACTGCAAACCACTGGTTGACCCATGAATAATATTGCGGATGTTTGGCCTTGTGACTCTTGCTCTTCATTGATTTGGACCTTAAGTAGGCATGCACGCGATCATTTACTTGGACAGGCAGCTGAAACTACCGCAGATGATGCCCAGGGAAAACCTCGCGAATTCAGGCGGATTTTGGTATGCATATGCATCGACGCAAGAAAGCGCCAATGCTCATGCACTCAAAGTAGACTTCAGCATCTGTACGAGAATCGAGGAAGGATTTGCGTTGCTATGTATTTATCAACCCGGCGCTGAATCATTATGACACTATCGACACATGCTATGCAAGAAAATCTTTGCTGATTATAGCGAATTTTCAATCCATTTCACACGAAAGTGCTGTCACCCCGACTATGATGCCTAAATCAATGTCGTTGGTACGTCGAGGGATTTGACTTCGACACTAAAGGTTCAGCCCCAAACGCCAAACCAAGTCGGTTACACTAGCGCGTGTGCAGACTGCGTGAAAATATCCATTACAAAAGAACGGGGTTTCTCAGACTTTTTAACACACATTTGCTGGGTACAACAAGACCCCAAGGCATCTAGGGTCTGCCAAGCTCCGTAAATGCCCCACCTTGCTGCCTATCATGAACTTGTAACACCATGGGACTTCAGCGAAAATATGAGCGGCGAGTTTGTATTTAGTCTGTCTTCAGCCTCCAACAAACAAGTGAAACAACACAACTCATAGCTTAGTTCATCATCTTTTTCCATAGCACGGCGCTTATTGCACTACCATGTCCCACGAACTCGTTCTACGATCCAACACCCTTGATTCCGACCGAGGAAGCAATCCTTTGGAAAACAAGGCGACGGAAAATGAGCTAGTAAGTTATCAATAAGGTCGCTATCTCTCCCAAACTCTGACTTTGAGAAAGGACTGTATCTTACGCAAGCCCAGCTTTGGTCTGCCTCTTGGCCACATGCCCGAGAAGTGCTGCATGATGAAGTTTAGAGTGGTGGCGCAAGGTACAAGACGACGAGATTGCCCGAAAGTGGAAGAAAGAGGCCTTGAGCATGGACTGGACGCTATATCTGAATCACGCCGATTTCACTCCCGAGATGGCCGACGCTGTAAGTCATACGACCGATCATTTGATGCGGACACATTGTTAACAAAGTTCAAGTGCATCAGCGAATTGAAAAAGAAGGCAGTTTTGTACGAACAGACCGGCTTGATGCCTGTACTTGACTACTCCATCGCCGTTATCAAATCCGACGCCATCATGACACCCGATATGGCTGCGTCTCTTTGGAAAGGCGTCAAACCGCTGGAAGAAGTCCCTGAAGAAGACAAAGACTGGCACCCCAACAGCAATGAACAAGTTTTGGATCTTGTGCATCCTTCTCTTTGGCCATTGATGTACGGCCGCTCTAGGGTCCTCCGAGATCGCGTCATCGGCCTGGACGACGCTCTCGAGCATTGCGGCATGGGCACGATTCTACCGAAGCGGAAGCAAAAGGAGGCGGAGATACTCATTAAAGCGGAAAGTTTATGTGAGGAGAGCATCACCATTCTTTCGGACCTATTCCAGTGGCTTCCCTGTGATGTCAAAATCGATTCAACGACTGGAAAAGCCAAGATTGCAAGCTACATCAACAACCTGCACCCGAAGGAACACGGCGATCTGTACGCCGTCATTGAAAGATTCATCGAAAACTCTCTGCCGGCGTGGGACATCATCTACAACTGGGAGAAAGATTTCTCAGTGTAGCGTCTTCGTACAGACGAGGCCGGGTTTGGGGATTGTCCATGCCCTGAACTGTGCCAGTTGGACGACATGGATTGTTCATGTGAGCCATGGAAACGTCCCGTCGGCGAGGACGAAGAGCCCAGAGACCCAGATGACGAAGAGCAGTACGACGAGGAGTACAAAGACTCCGAGCGGAAGAAGCTGGATGACGCTTGGTTCTTTGCGACCCATGCCCTCAAACTCCCCGACGCCGACCCTCTAGCGGAAAAGTACGTCCGCATCGACAGCTCCCATGTCAAGACGCATGGCTTCTTCAACAATAAGTCCCAGGTCCAGGTTATTGTCAAGCTCGCAAACATCCACCTCACCCCCGACAAGCCCTCGTACGCGGGTGGGTCATGGCATACTGAGGGCCAGCTCAACGAGCACATCGTCAGCACCGACTTGTTCTACTATGACTCTGAAAACATCACCGAGTGCACCCTCGACTTTCGCACATCCGCCAATGGCGATGAACTCGACGAAGGTGCACTTTCGTACGAACAATATGACCACCGCAGCATCGAGCGCACCTTCGCTGTCCAGCAGTACCAAAGCATATTCCAGAACATTGGTTCAGTGGTGACAAAGTCGGGACGGGCGCTGTTCTTCCCGAACTTGTTGCAGCATCACGTTTCGTCATTCAGGTTGGCAGATCCGACGAAGGAGGGGCATCGAAAAATCTTGGCGTTGTTTGTGGTGGACCCCGCGATTGAGATTGTGAGTACCTCAAACGTGCCACCACAGCAGAAACATTGGTGGCTTGGGACGACGGGATTGGATGGCGGGAAGGGAGTCTTACCACCTGAGCTTGGCGAGTTGGTTGCCGACGAGGTGGAGTGGCCCATGGGGCTGGCAGAGGCAAAGGAGGTGAGGCTGAAGGTGATGAGGGAAAGGACTTGGCTTAAGGAGGAGGAGGAGGAGAGGTTGGAGGATGTGACATGGAGCTTTTGCGAGCATTGAAGCCACTCTGGGCTGGTGCATTGGACGATTGCTGGATTTGAGAAGCAACGAGGAGATTGAACGCTTGCGACGTTTGCGGATGAGCAATTCATTTTCAGTTCGAGTGATTCTTGGGAATAATTGAGTCTTGTTTGCGCTAAACATGATCTTTCCAGTTTACTATCTTTCCTGTTTACTTTTAGTATAGAAACACACTTTCAGATCATTGAGATGCTGCTGTGGGTAGAGTAGAGCACTTGACTGGTGTCGCATTTTCGTTGGGACTTTTGTACTCTTGTTGGTCGTGATGCTGCAGCATTCAGCTTGGCGAGCCAAGCAAATTGCTGCCTTTGGTCATGGGGCCGGGACCCCGTCCAATCGCAGAACCCAAGCGGAAGTACTTTGGTTCAGTTTCACTTATCTTTCACAGAATTGCAGTGAACAACTCAAGATAAGATCACGCCAACCACTCTAGGCACCCGTGGCTGACCCCTGCACCGACAGGCCTTCAATCCCACAGCCTTCTGGAGCTGCGTCAATGAGCGCTCGTGATACGTCAACTTCACTCTTCCGCACCCAGAAAAGGGTCTCACTGCGTCTATCCCGGTTTCTGCCCTGACATGGACTTCGTTGACGTCGCAGCCTTGTGGAGCAGCTGAACAAAAAGTTTTACGACTGCCTACATTCAGCAGGCTGACGAAACCAACGAGCGGGTTTTTTGGTGGTTGGCAGATTACGTATCCCTCATCACATATCAAAACTACAAGTAGTCGTCATTCTCGCTGCCGCTAACAGTTATCAATGGAAATGGTTGAAGCACCACTACTTACATGCCAAAATGGACTCGCTAACATGGGCTAGATTCACTACCCCATTCCAGCATATCCGCACATCCATCTTCCTAATCCTGACATGGATTATAACGAGTGCCTTAGCCCAGGACGACAATTATACCTCACCATGTCTCTCTGACAACTTCAAAGACCCAACAATTCAGCACCCAGGCGGCCTTTTCTCGAGCGACGTATGGCTCCGCCGCGGCCAATGCATTCGCAACACTGATACCTATGCCGTCTGCCGGAGCAATCTCATCGCGGTCCTTGATGACCTGTCTGCCCTCCAGCAGACCGAGTATGGTGCCTCAGCGGGCGTCTTGACGCTCCTTCCCACTGCTGGCGCTCTCTTCGGGAGCCCTACGGCAGAATTGTGGGCGCTGCTGAGAATGTCTCCGATAGCTGGCTTTCTGGCACAGTGTCTGACCTTTGGCGCAACCATGGTGCCTTCTGAGACGGAGGATTATCTAAAGGTCTCTAAAGCCCAGGGATGCACCGCGATGCGTGTCCCGCGGGCGACGGAAAAGGGAGATGAAGACGAAGGAGCGACTTACGAACAAACTGCGAATGAGGTCCAGCAGCGTATCCGATATGCGATGGATCAGGAGCAGCAGGGATCGCTGGGATACGCAGGACTCTCCGCGAAATGGTTCTTCATCGTTGGATGTCTTGTCCTGGCAGTATTCGTAGGGGCTTCGCAGGCTTCCTTGGCTGTCATTGAGCAAGGTGCAGTGTATGCCAATTGGTGCACTCTCACTTCGTGGGCTCACATTTGGTACCTCGTCGGTATGTCAACCTGGACACCGTTGCCGGGCACTGCTAACGCATTGGAATAGTAACATTCGTTGCCATCGTGGACGGATACATCAACATTCCCTTCCACGAGCACTGGAAGGTATACATCACTCGCCAAGATGTGACGCTCAACGGAAGCGACACAGCGGCCCCCGAGGAGGGAAACTTTCTGCTCGATGGCTTCAAAGACAAAATGATGAAGGAGAGCATCAAGACTGCTGAACCAAAGTGGAACGCGGTAGACAGGCACAACTACGGCTCGTCTCGACCAAGTCGGCAGATGCTAGTTGTTATCTCCGTCTCTCAAGACGACAAGCGCCCACCGTACTGGCTATCCGGTCTCCGACTCTTCTTCCGCGCCGGTGGTCTTACTTGCTACGTATTCGCCACGTCACTATTCGCCGCGGTGACTTTGCTGGCTATGCCAATGGCACAGATGGTTCTCATGGTGATCGTGGGATCGGGATTCTTCAGTCGTGCAGTTGTGCAGAAGATGGTGAAGACGATGTACCAAGAGAAGCCCGTGATGCATTTGATCGCCGCGGATGAGCAGACAGCTGATCGCATGTTGACTGACATCATGCAAATGAAGGGGGACACGGCAAGATCTTCGTCTTCGTACGTATTTGAGGTCGACGGGAAGCTGTGGATCCAGCAGGTTTGCGTTGGTTTGGGACGTCTATGGAAAAGAAGGTTATTTGGGTTGCTGGCAGAAATGCCCACGGTGCAGGTTACTGGTGCAACTGTGTGAGAGCCGATCGTGTACTTCACCCTATGAGAACAAGGCCTACTTAGCGCTCGCTTTTGAAGTTGCATTGAATATCGATTTCATTTCGTAGTTTTTGCTACTTTACTTCAAACAAACTATTTCTGGTGTTTGGACTTCTGACTGCTGTAGGTTGCTATTTTAGAACTTAACACTCGCATTCGGACGGATCCTCTTGCTGAGTGCTGTGGACTCGAATCTCTACGTGCCACACTGTCAGGAAGCTTGGCTATTAATTTCATTGAATCATGGATATCATTAACAATATTCCTGTTGACTTGGTCACCCAAAGGATGCGGTCGAAGCCTCTCTCCATGTTCTGATTAGATATTGTGTCCGCTCTTATTCTGCTCTTATTGGATCAGAGACAGGAAAGTGGAAAAGGCTCGAACCTCTTCGCAATGCTCAACCGGGCATCGATGATGACCCTGCCTTATTACCCCTGTCCAACCTGTCGCGTCGCACGCGTGGGGGATAGTTTATCCTCTTGCTTCCATGCGGATCAATTGACTCTTCCAGCTTCTGGCGAGCGGACTCCAGTCTCGCCAGCAGACTCGCCTCCTCTGTCTCGCTCCCCGTGACATCAGCCCCCGTGGTGAGAGACGATTCCATCAAACCTCTGTAACACTCACTGAGCGTCAAAGAGGCCTCTTTGATCGTCTCGCGTATCCTCTTGCGTCTCTGCCACTGTTTCCGCCATGTCAAGATGCCTCCCGAGTCGAGTCCGTCCCCTGTGGGAAAGTCATGCCTTGTGCCATCGGTCTGTCCTAAGGTATACTCTAGTTCTGCTTGTTCCGAATGGACTTGCATAACAAGACTCTCATAAAGGTGCTGCAAACTTGCTTGGTCATAGG
Organism: Colletotrichum viniferum; assembly: GCA_020226115.1. Classification (NCBI taxonomy): domain Eukaryota; kingdom Fungi; phylum Ascomycota; class Sordariomycetes; order Glomerellales; family Glomerellaceae; genus Colletotrichum; species Colletotrichum viniferum. Next base: position 1,255,366 of record JAGFBE010000018.1, read on the forward strand.
CCGAGCGCCGTTGGCCAGAAAGATTCCTGAAATTGAGGGTGATAGTTTCCAGGTGTCCTAGTCGTTCGCGAACGTAAGGGAACCACCCTTCAACACCTCCGGAGTCAAAACTCAGAGCAGACTTTGCGTTGGGCATCCACCGTTATCACAAGTTCGTAGGTATCTTTTACCAATTTCTTTCTTTCTCCATGGGAAGGCTTACCGGTGCGCGGGCATCACACTCAAAATCATCGTCGTTGCCGGTCATGTCTCTTGGCACGGGAGCTTTTCTCGCCCGCGTGCCGGGTTCGGTGTCGATGTCGTGGAAGCGGAAATCCAGATCTTCCGTCGCGTCGGCCATTTCATCATCTTCAGGGACCTCCATGCAGGCACGCTCCTCGTGGCGTGGCGACGGCAGTTCTGGCCGTTGGCGCTTCGCCACGGAGGCCGGATGTAGCGCGGAATTGAACGGAAACATGTTGAATAACGGCGGGAAGGACCCAATCAGAAAGTCATGAGTCGCTTGCAAGGTAACCGGAACGTTTGAGGGACGGCCGCTTCATTTGACTAACCATGATGGAATCGTTTCCCCCCTTTTATCGTTCATTTTAGTTGAATTGATTTATGCAGCATATTTGGCCGATTCCACGCAATGATTGGTCTGTTAGTGCAAGGAATGAGACACAGTCTGCATATCTCGCCAACAAGCCAATCATTCGGAGCCTTATGCTGCCCAAGACCCATAGTTTCCGCACGCGTTAGGATTACTGCAGGCTCGGCGAGCTCAACCGAGCCAGTCACGTTTGGCATGGGAAGCGGGTTGGCAGGAAGGCTGCCAGCTCAAGCAGTGATTGATGGCTGACAACGCTATACATACGTACGTCAATTCGTATCACCTGATATTCCCCACCTCATCGCAGAGCCCAAAAAGCTCCAGACGATCTGTTCGCAGCCTACCGCACTGTAGGCGACAGCGTCCATACTGACTGAACCAAAAGTCCAAGGGGCGGGGGACTGGGTATGAACAGCACTACTCTGTAAACTACACGTGTACTTAACGGTGTTGCGGGGGGTTCCTAGTTCACCACATGAAGGAGGAGACGGGCCGGGCCGCTTCCCCCAGGCTAGCCACTGCAGTGGGAGCCCCGACGACTGAAGCTCACCATTCCTTGCGTCCAGAATCGATCGAGCAGGCGACCGACCAGGCCCGAGTATGGCCTGGAATCGACCCGTCGCGTGAAGGAAGATGCACCCCGGTCGCTCCCTGCAGTATGTCACGTGCTCGAGACAACATCCATGCTTCGAGCTCCACCATGACTCTTCTCGGAGATTTGGTGCTCAATAGCTGGCTCAACCATGTCACTCTGCAGCATCTGTAACAATCTTCAAGTCGATGCTACAACAAACGAATCACCTGATGAAACGAATCGGCCCGGCCCTGATCGATTCAAGACGTTTGAATTGTATGTTCCCATGCAAGAATGGCGTGAGTCGGCCGACGGAGGATGCCCAACTTGCCGCTTGGTTTGGGACGCCTTACTCTACTTCCACGGCGAATTGGCCTCGGAGCTTGCAGGGATGACCGTTGATGAGGACGAACCCGTGAATATCAACCTCAGCGGCATCCTCGGGGAGACGTTGCTGCTGTCATTATACCAGCTCCCCAAGGAGAGGCACTTCCCAGGACTAGAGTTCTTCACGTACAGCAGTAGGTCTATCATCTGAATGCTGTCAAAATGCGATAATGTTTAACAAGTCCGCCTGAGTACAGGCCAGGCAACGTCTTGGCCGATTATCGCTCCGGCGGGAGACATTGCGCCGTCTCTTGACCTCGAGCGCTGCCTCGAGCTTTGCAAACGCTGGATTACTGCATGCGAACAGGAGCATCTTCAATGCCAGTCAGACCGCGTCCGATCTCTTCCAACACGAGTTTTGGACCTCGGCCAACCTGGCCGACCTGTCCATGTACGTCTGTACGAGCCTCTTCCGAGCTCATAGGCGTGTTACATTGCTCTCAGCTACTGTTGGGGCAAAGTTCTCAATCTCACAACCACAAGTTCAAACTTCGCGCAGCGGAAAGCTGGCATCCCTTGGGACGGCCTCTCGGAATCGTTCCGGCATGCTGTCCTGATATGTCGTGGTCTCGGGGTGCGCTACATGTGGATCGACGCCCTTTGTATCATCCAGGACTCGCCGTCAGACTGGAAGAAGGAGGCGGCGCGTATGGCCCATGTATATGAGAATACCTTCTTGACCATCGCCAACGATGCGGCTCGGGATCCAACCTGGGGCATCCTCACCCCTCGGCATCTGCACAAGATCTCAGCGCAAGACGCTATCGCCAAACCGGACAAGCCTCGAGCGAAGCGCAACTATGATGTGCTGAGTGTACCGATCAAAGACGACTCGGGAGCGGAATGTATCATCCAAGTACAAGAGCCGTTGTTACATTCCGACATTGTCTTCCCACGATCCTATCACGACGTTAGCTACCCGCTCCTCACCAGAGCCTGGACGCTGCAAGAGCGCTTGCTCGCGCGCCGTACGCTGCACTTCACGGCCTTTGAACTAATCTGGGAGTGCAAGCAGACGCTCTTCTGCGAATGCGATTGCATTGCGGGCGAGTTTCATGGACTAGATGGGCACAACGGTCCCAAAGTCTCGTATGAGAGAGCCATGGCTCGGCAACGACAAGAGCGCGAGGACATGTCTAGACGAGAGGACAGCGACCGCGATCTCGGCCTAGCCAACCGCCCACGGATGCTGGAAACGATCAAGACTTGGACGTTTATCATTGGTGGGTACACCGGGCGCAACCTGACGTTCGTTACGGACAAATTACCCGCCATGGCAGGCCTGGCGCGGGGGTATGCAACGCAAGTTCAAAGACCCAGCACCCTTCAGCCGCCCGACGCCCACCAGATTTACCTCGCCGGCCTGTGACTAACCGACCTTCCATGGCTGCTTTGCTGGCGCGCATTCCACCGGCGCCTCGCCCAGCGCCCGGCCGAGTACTGCGCGCCGACGTGGTCGTGGGCGTCTCTTACCACGCCTGTCATCTGGGACTATGGCCTCTACGATGCAGCCGCTGAGGTGGAGGTCCTCGAAACAACGACGATCCCCAGGGTCTGAATGGCTTTGGAAGAGTGAAGGGAGGCAGCATCACGTTGACCGGATACGTGAAGCGAGCAACACTCGACTTTGGCGCCGGCCCCAACACTGTCGTCGGCCTGAACAACGAAAACGGTGACCGAATCTTCTTTGTGCCGGACCAGAATCCGCCTGACGCCAAAACGGGTGCTGATGGCCACGATGCGTCGAGCGACCCCGTGTTAAAGTCCGCTCAGCGAAGTGTATCATCCATGAGCCACGGCCACGCGGTCGCGTGTCTGTGGGTGCTCCACAACGTGGCGACGCGGGCTTCATATGGACTCGTGCTTGCGGCGCCGGGGAAGACGTCCATCGAGCGCTCATTGCGCGATCATGCGGCGTCGGGGCCGGAATTGGCTTCATTCGAGCGGATCGGTCTGATTACCAGCATGTCCCGGAAGTATCAGAAAGACGAGATATCGGCACTATCATGGTTTTCGGGAGCGGAGAAGCAAGCGGTGACCCTTCTCTAGGTGTCGTGGCGGAGCAAGAAAGCTGCTCGCGAACGCTGACATGATGGCTCCGGATCCGCTCGCATGTATTCCGATCTCAAGCAAGAAAGGGACTGGGTGCGGTTGAGTTTTCTCGCTGATTACACTGGCCTCGCGGAGCTTCAACCAGTGATATCGATCGATGCAGCCTCGTGTCTATTGGATATTGGATTCGACGTGTCTAGAGATCATTATTCTCCGGATAATCTCGATCCATGCTCGACGGATGCTCCATGGCGCTGCCCGCATGCCACGTCTGCTCCCCCGTCACCGCCGCGTCCCGAATCGTCCAGCTAACCATTATTTCCACATCGCGAGGCGATCCACGATGTTGCCCAAATTTGACCGTGCCAGTGATGGACTCTCCCGGTGCTAGCGAGACCACTGGTGCCTGTGTCGGTGTTCGAACGACGAGGAGATGGCCAGCGCCCCAGTGCGTCACTTTGCCATGCGGACCAGTCATAAAGCCAAACCCATCAAGGCCATCCCATTTGAGATCCCGGTGGCCTTCATCGATCTAACAGAGACTCATGCCTGGCGCCGTGAGGAAAAATATACCGAACCAAATCGTCTCCGCATCAAGACTGTTCGCCTTAGTCTCAATATGCAGCCAAAACGGCGCGTCAAAGACCACGTCCTCCGGCTTTATGCCATGCAAATCAAACGCCTTGAACCGATGCCCGCCGCCGCGAGATGGTCCGGCCGGGGCGTGTTGACGTAAATCTCGCTTGTCCCAGTAACCGATGCCCCATTTGCTAAACGTGTCAGCCATGGAGTGCATGACGTCGGCAAAGAGGCTCTTGACCTGGACCTTCTCTTAGTCGTCGGATTGGTTCACGTCCTCTTAGCCGTCGACGTAACGCGGGTTAAGAACGTCCACCTCGGACGAGGCGTCAGAGGCGGCGTCGGCGGTGGCGGTGGCGGTGGCGGTGGCGGTGGCGGGCTCGGGATTTCGTGAAAAATTTGAAAATTGCCTGTCTCGGATCGCAGGGATTTGGCGGACGGGACGGATCTCGGACGTGTCGACATGCGGCTTCGCTGCGGGAAACAATTTTCATGGGCAAATCCTGACCGAGGACCGCCTCATTCGAGCATTATCCTCTGGAATCACGGGTAGGAAAGCTAGTGTATCCACTCCAAGTCTTCAACGACAATGAGGATTGATTGTAACGTCGAGTAATGCGTACGGTCTTCCATCAATAATACTCGATGTCTAGGCCCAGCCTCAAGCTGACCGCTGGTAATGGTTACAAGAGCATGTACTCATTTCGGCCGTCAGAAAGACGGAACAAGAAAAGACATCCAATCGCTGAAAGCTCCGAGAAATGAACATCAAACTCCAATCGTAATATGCAGGATATGCAACAGGTATACCATGTACATGTGGATTAATTCACTTCGTCTAACTCATACTTCGCTTTCCCCGTCCCCAGAATCCGCCAATGACGCCTGCTGCCGCTTTGACGTCTCCTTCAGCTGATCCCGCATCTTCATTGCCGGACTTGCCCCCATGTCACTTATCATGTTTGCTGTTGCCTTTGCAGCACTCGCGCCAAGCTTAAATAACCCGGCGATGTTGGCGCAGGCAATTCTCCTTGTTGCATGGGTGTTTTTGTACGACGTTTCGATCGGCCTTCTAGCCCTCTGTATCGTCAGCGAGCTCGGACTAACGCCTTTGCGCTTAGGAATTATTGCTATCGGTCGCTGCGCCTTCTACTTGTGGTTCATCATTTTTGACATCGCCACACCATACATCCTGAACCCAAGTGAGCTCAACTTAAAAAAGAAGATATGTTGTGTCTACAGGAGCCCATGCTTTCTCTCTGCAGTCTGGTTTTACTTTTGGTGGACATAAAAGATGCTTAGACGTTCTGCGTGGGTGATAATAGAATGTGTTTTGCACTCCTATCTTTTTGGTGATTCCGACGTCGGACGCAGAAACGATGAACGAACGCCTTGTGTGGCTACTCAAATGTCTCACACTATGCTCTTCTGAGTCTTTGCTTATTGACGATCTGATTGGAAATTGTTGAATGCTCTGCAGATCAATCATTGGAAAAGAACAGCTCACTGTGGCTGGTTTTCGTCCTGCGCGCTGAGACTGCCAAGGTGTTAGCCCGCCGCAGCCTAGGATTAGGATAAGCCACAACTGTTGTCAGTTACAACCACATCTGTGCAGCTGAAAGTCCCCTTTCGCAATGCGCGTACACCATCCTTATGTTTGTTTGAGCGCCTCGTGACAACCGTCGGCTAGTTTGCAGCCACAAGCAACACCGCTACATACTAGCGACAACACCGCTCACTAACTTTGTTCCAGGCTCAGCTTGCACATGCAACAACGCCTTGAGGATGAGAATCTAGACCGATCACAAGCACTTTGAAAAATTCCACCTGAGTAGAGATGCTCAGCAGGGCTGGATTGTTTAGCGAAATAGTCATGTGGCAAAGAGTCAGATTCACTAGCGGTTCCATGTAGTTGAGCTTTTTGACTGCTTACATTTTATGTACAGGCATTCGCCTCTCAGCAAGATCTACAGGTATAAAACTGTAATAAGCCATTTAGATTCCCTCTTCTCTCGCTATCTTCACCATCGCACTCGATAAGTGGGCATACTTCGTTATACTTCAACCCATCACTCATCTTTTCTCCTCTATCCTTCCGTCTTCTTCGCTTCCTTCAATCTATAGCCAAGTATGAAGCTAGGTCTCGTGCTCACACTCGCGGGTGTATTGCGTCTGGCATCGGCACTGCCCTCCCTCCAAAAGCGTCAAAACATTGACTTCGACCTTATCGATGAGACCCCTGATCCCAAGATCGCCCCTGATAACTCAACCAGCTATGACCGGGGCAAAGCTCTGGCCGCAGTCGTTGACGAGATCAAGACCGATCCCCTGCCTCAGGACCAGCTGCTGAAACGAGCAATCATTGTGCAGACTGCTGTTGGCTACACTGAGAACATCGCGCTTGGGAACTTTGCTATCAATGCGCCGCTTGATTGCAACGGCAAAGATGTGAGCAAGAGGAGACGTAACCTACGCCAGGAAACAGATACTGACACGTACGCAGACTTAAATGGGAGCCAAGATCTTCACGGATGGCACGTTCGATTTGCAGAAGTGTGCAACAGCATGCGATACCCAGACAGAGTACAACTTGAAGCACCCTCCGAAGATGGAAAGCCCAGAACCTGCCAATTCTTCAACACGTACTCTTCGTACAAAGACGATGCCTATCAAGGCCAATATTGTGCCCTGTACACCAAGGCCTGGGATGCATCCTACGCGACCAACAAGGGACAATACCGCGGCAATGCCAAGTACACAATGAAAGACAGCTACATTGCCACCAATAAAGCCAATTCTGGCGATGTGAGCTGCCCCAACGATGTTCAATACCTTCGGACTGCGGGCGCAGAGTTCTGTACCTCATACGTCAGCTACATCGCTCCTATCTCTACCATCATAGAGACCAGCTTTCCTGCCACTGTCACGGTTACCGCTACAAGCACGAGTCTCATCACAGAGATCGCACTTTCAGTTGTGATCCAGACAAGCGTTGTCCAGACTACATCCTACAATGTGCCTCTGTACAAGAAGCGCGCAGCCGCTGCTGTCGCAACTCCTGCCCCCCTATCCACCTGGGCCGCCTCCAGAATCTCTGCCGCCTGCTCGGCGGTCGCCACGGGAACCATCACCACCACCAGCATTACCACCTTAGCAACACCCACCCAGACTGATTTTGTCACGATAACTTCTATCGTTTCGACCACTTCGTTCACAACAAAAGTCACTACGATCACTTCCTTAGCCACTGCATCAGCATGCAACACCTTCATTGCCCAAGTGTCTGCTGGCCCACTCGCTGGCTACTACGTTAATGCCGACTACAGATACCTGTATGTTTTGCAGGACATTTCCGAAGCCACCAAGTTCCGCATCAACCCTGATGGTTCTGTGGCTAAGATCTCAACGCCAAAATCCTATCTTAGTGTTTCCTCAGGGTTTTTAAGCAGTCTTATATATCTTGAGGATGAGGAAAGCTCAGCTGGAGAAGACGTAGTGAAGCTTTCCTGCAAGATCTCAAGGTCATATGCTAGTGGTGCAGTTGGGGCGATTGGAGTGCTAACTTATAATGCTGATACTTATCCGGATGGTTTTTATGTGTATACTGGAGATACTTATCTCCAGTTAGTTACGCCTGAGTTTTTAACTACCTTCAGCCCAATCGAGTTAGTAGCTAAACCTTTCTGCTCTTAAGTATAATTAATTAAGAGTTAAGGAAAATTTTATAAGAGTAGTACTATTAAGGGGTTTTTAATCCCTTACAGTTAAAATTATCTCCTAATAGCTGATGTGTAGCCAGCCCTGAGGCGGAAAGGACAGGTGCTAGGGCGAAAACGTCAGCGCCCGTTGTACCTCTTCGTCCATGCGGGTGCTAACGCACGCGCGGCTAATCCAGGTCTTGTTAGTACACATACCTCAGACTGAGATCCCTTAAGGCTGATGCATACACCTAACGACGTGCACACGTCTTTTTTCCCGCAGCAGTTTGCGAAAATGCCTAATTGCGTTATCCCCATGGCTGTTGTGTCAGCTATCGCCAGCTTTTCATCGCACTTTAGATTACTAAAACCCCAACTACCATACACCCTGCGCCTCTAAGTCGCGGTCGGAAGCCGGACAGCCGATCTATTCAGAATTCAAGCCAGACATCATCACTTTCCTATACAAGAATGCTCCCTGAACCCTTGTGGAGACTCGGAAGTCCTTGATGAAAGGAATCGCACAGCGTCTTTCCAGCTGCAGCCAGTCTGGCACGATAGGAAGAAAGCATATAATCGAATGACCGGTACCGGGTTCAATTCCTCAAATCATTCGAGCCTCGGTCGATGTGTCGCCAATTCAAGTGTATGAAACAACGATTTTAGACCTGGGGGCTAAACGTTGCCTCACTAATACGCCATGCCATCTTGAAAGCGCGTGGTAGAATCTGTGTCAGAAATCTTCCGTGTTCTGTGTGCGGGGTAAGTGACATTTCCAATCCTTCCGAAATTCCGATCATTGCGGTCTCCTCATCCTGAGACGGAGGCCGGACCATAGAGCTCGGAACGTATCACTGCAACATTCCGACCATCATTTAAGAACAATGTGTCGTCATCTTCCCCCGCTCTCTACGCAGGTAGGTTCCAACAAGCTTGCATTAACACAACGTAATTGGCTCTTAAATCACGTTTGGAATTACACCGTCACTCCTCTATCTACGATTAAACAAACGGGCTTCCTATCATCATGGTTCAAACATAGTTTGGTCCGGCGTATTATCCGAACAGATTCACAAAATGGCCATTGCATTTCTCCAAGTAGCGTTGGCAGCGGGTTGCTTGGCCTTCATTCATCTTGTGAGCAACTACTTCGCAGCTGGCATACGGAAAGTACCTGGGCCATTTTTAGCAGCTCTCAGCAATCTATACCGCGTTTACAATGTTAGCAAGGGAAACAACCAAGCATCCCTAATTGCACTCCATGATGAGCTTGGCGACAACGTCCGGCTCGGTCCTCACGTGGTGAGCATTAGGCACCCCGCCGACATCGCAAAGGTCTACAGCGTGAAGAATGGATACCCAAAAAGCGACTTCTACGCCGTTCAGCAGCAGCTCGTTGATGGAAAAGCGACCCAAACACTTTTTACGACGCTCAGTGATGCCTTCCACGCCCGCATCAGACGGCCCGTGGCTAATGCCTACTCTATGACGACCTTGACCGACTACGAGCCACTCGTCGACTCAGCCATTGTGTCGCTTCTATCTGAACTCGAAATTCGATATGCCAGTACCGGGGTACCGGTTTCTCTTTTCGAATGGTTCCAGTTCTACGCCTTCGATGTCATCACTGAGCTCACTTGCGGCAGACCCTTCGGATTCATGCGGGAAGGACGTGACCTAGAAGGAATCATCGCGGCGTTGAACACGGCGATGGATTACAATGCCATCGTGGGGCAAGTTCCCTGGTTAGACCATTGGCTCAAGAAAAATCCGATCATCTGTCGTTTCAGTCGCTCCACTGGTCCGGTAGCTCTTTTTGCCAGTCGAAGGTTACAAGAGCGATTGATCGCAGACCAGAACCAAAAGCCCTATGAGCATCAAATCAATGGACAGAGCTTGGACTTTGTCCACAAATTCCTCCGCGCCAAAGAGGCTCATCCCGACATTGTTAACGACGGCCAAGTTCTCTCCTACATGATCACAAACATGTTTGCAGGTTCCGATACAACAGCCATTTCGTTACGTGCTATTCTTTACTACACGACCAGAAGCCCTCGGGTCTATTCCAAGCTCATGGCCGAACTTGATAAAGCTCGTGAGGAAGGTCGGCTGTCCATTCCAGTATCTTGGAAACAGAGCCAGCAGCTTACATACTTGATCGCCATTGTTTCTGAGGCACTGCGACTTCACCCGGCGGTAGGCTTGATACTTGAGCGTATAGTGCCTGAGGGGGGACTTGAGCTTGCGGACGGAACCCATCTACCGGGGGGAACCATTGTCGGGGCCTCCCCATGGGTCGTTCACCACGACAAAGAAGTGTTCGGAGATGATGCCAATGTTTTTAGGCCGGAACGATGGCTACAAGACGAAAACGAGTCTCATGAGGAGTTTGAAAAGCGCTTCAAGGCGATGTCTGCCGCTACATTTACCTTTGGCAAAGGCCATCGTACATGCATCGGCAAAAACATAAGCCTGCTCGAATTATTCAAGATGATCCCAAGCTTCTTTCTCACATTTGAGGTCTGTATTATGTATGAGAACCCCTAGTATCTCTTTATTAACCATAGATATTAGCAGGCCCGCTCTACTCAACCCCACAAGGAGTGGAAACTACAAAACTCGTGGTTCGTAAGACAAGAATGTCCAGACTTTTGGATTCGTTCACGACATTAGGACTAAAGCTTGATGTGTTGTGATTTATGTTCTTTTCTGACTTAACGTCCCTGATCGCGTTTCTCCCTACTGTAGACCTTCTCACATTGCAACGCTTCATCTGTTGATATTTATCAACCCCGTTTTATTTGTCTTAATCTTGATATTTAAAGGAGTGGTAGGACAGGGATACTTTTATCTAGATGGCGGTCAAACTGCTGAAAATCATTATCTCTCCAGTTATAGTTTAGGATTAGGGTGGAATCGTTCAGGTTGTCGTTCTAAACCCTCTAGACCTCTAAGTAATAAAACTATAAAATAGAAATAAACTCCTAAAGCTTTAAAAGTTAGCTTTAATAGCTAGAAGGAGCGAATAAACGCTAAATAACGCTAGATAATAGTATTACTATTAGAGAATAAGCTTTTAAAGTAATAAAGTTATACTAAATAGAAAATTATATAAAAGAATATCTTAACTATAATAAAGCTAAAGATTAATAAAATAGATTTAGTTAAAGAGAAGAATAATATAAAATATTATAATATCTTTTTATAGCTAAAATGTAAATATAATATCCTATAAAGAATAAGGTAGTAAATAGACTATAAATACTACTAGAAAATACTAAATAAAGAAAGAAATAAGTAAAAATAAGCTTTTATAGCTTATAAATAATCGTTAGTATATTAGGTTTAAGATTAAGAGTAGTAGTTTTTTAGTTACTTAAATTTCTAAACCTAGGTTTAAGATTAAAAGTTATTATATTCTAAGGATATAAATTTCTAAATCTAGGTTTAGGATTAAAAGTTACTATATTTTAGGGATCTAAATCTCTAAACCTAGGTTTAAGATTAAAACTAGCTTTTTTTTTAGAAATATAAATTTCTAAACTTAGGTTTAAGATTAGAAGTTACTATATTTTAAGGATCTAAATTTCTAAAGTTAGGTTTAGGATAAAAACTAGCTTCTTTTTTTAGTAATTTAGATTTCTAAACCTAGGTTTAAGATAAAAACTAGCTTATTTTTTAGTAATATAAATCTCTAAACCTAGGTTTAAGATTAAAAGTCGCTATATTCTAGGGATATAAATTTCTAAACCTAGGTATAGGATTAATTCTAGGCTGAAAATTATAGGCGTCTTACTAATATAAACTTCTAAATATATATTTAGGATTAAAAGTTGCTACTTTTTAGTAATATAAAGTTTTAAACCTCAGTTATAATATATTAAAGCTTATAATAAATAATGCTCTATAGCTAGAAAGTAACTTTTCTTTTACTTAAACGATATAAAATACTATATTACTTTAAAGGTTAACTATATAGTATTACTCTATTTTTAGCTTTATATTTATACAATAATATTATAATAAGGTTATCTAATTATTTATTATAGAATAACCTATAAAGTATTATATAAGCCTAACGTACTCCTCATATAATATTACGTTATATACCTATAACGCATTAAACTATCCCTTTTATATCTTAAAATAACTTCTTTTCTTCCTCTTATTACTACTCTTAAACATCCTCTATCCTTTCGTTCTATATATATATAGATTATAACGTACTATTATTAGTTCTTTATAAATAATACTTAAAATTAGTACTTACTTTATTATATACTATTTATAGTTTCTATTTAGCTAGCTATTTTAAGAGCTTTTAGAACTATAGAGTTATTCTTAATAGCTACTAACTATTAAGCTAGTTTTCTAGATATTAGTTCAATATCTTAAAACTTACTAGCTACTATATATCTTTCTATACTTAGGCTTAAAAGTTTAATAGCTAGCTTTTATTAAGCTATATTTCTAAACCTAATTATAGGAACTTACTAGTTAGTTTCTACTAAGTAGGATTTCTAAACCTAAGTATAAGAATTTACTAGCTAGTTTCTATTAGGCCTTATTTTTAAACCTAGGTTTAGGATTCTAGTAGCTAGTTTTTTTTTAGCTATATTTCTAAACCTAGGTTTAGGAATTTACTAGCTGGTTTCTACTAAGCTTTATTTCTAAACCTAGGTATAGGATTCTAATAGCTAGGTCTTATTAAGCTGTATTTCTAAACCTAAATATAGGAATTTACTAGCTAGTTTCTATTAAGCTTTATTTCTAAACCTAGGTATAGGATTCTAATAGCTAGGTCTTATTAAGCTGTATTTCTAAACCTAAATATAGGAATTTACTAGCTAGTTTCTATTAAGCTTTATTTCTAAACCTAGGTTTAAAAATTTAGTAGCTAGCTTTTACTAAGCTATATTTCTAAACCTAGGTATAGAAATTTACTAGCTAGTTTCTATTAAGCCTTATTTCTAAACCTAAGTCTAAGATTTTAGTAGCTAGTTTTTCTTAGGCTATATTTCTAAACCTAGGTTTAGGAATTTACTAGCTAGTTTTTATTAAGCTTTATTTCTAAACCTAGGTATAAAATTCTAATAGCTTGTTTTTATTAAGCTATATTTCTAAACCTAGGTATAGGAACTTACTAGTTAGTTTCTACTAAGCCTTAGTTTTAAACCTAAGTATAAGATTCTAGTAGCTAGCTTTTATTAAGCTGTATTTCTAAACCTAAGTATAGAAATTTACTAGCTAGTTTCTACTAAGCCTTAGTTTTAAACCTAGGTTTATAATTCTAGTAGCTAGTTTTTCTTAAGCTATATTTCTAAACCTAGGTTTAAGATTTTAGTAGCTAGATTTTATTAAGTATGATTTTTAAATCTAGGTTTAAAACTTTAGTAACTAGCTTTTACTAAGTAGGTTTTCTAAACCTAGCTTTAGAATTTTATAATTATAGTTATTTCCAGCTCCTCTAAAGTAAAGTCGACTTTTTTTCTATATAGCTAGCCTTAACCTTAAACCCTCAGTAGCTGTTTCCCTATATTATTTATTATAAAACCCTTCTAGCTTATTAATAAGCTTACTAAAGATAAAAAGCTCTATAAGGCTTACTATTTTATACTATAATATAAGTTATTTAATTATTATAATAAGCTTTATAGGGTTTATAGATAGAAGAGAGGCTTTATAAAGCTTATTAACTAAATATAGATAACTTCTAACTAAAAATAAGAGGTTAGTCTATCTATAGAGAAATAAAATATAAAAAGCCTTATAGAGCTTCTACTTATATTAAGAGAGAGAGATAATAAATAATAAAGAACTACTATATACTTTTATTTACTTACTTATTACTACTACTATTTACTACTACTACTTCTAATAACTACTTACTTACTTCTCTTTACTTTATATACTAACTACTTACTTACTTAATTTATACTTAATACCTTACTCTAGTTAGCATAATATCTTAATTTTTAGCCTTAACCCTCTCTAACTAGTGTTACTTACGCACGCTACTCCTATTTTATTTATACTAGCCTCTTTTTTCTAGTAACTATTTAGATACTATTTTATCCTAAGAGGTATATCTATTTTAATATCTTCTAACTAAAACTAAGCTATATAATATAATACTAGAGGATACCTAAAATAGTATTATAATCTTCTACTTTACTAATCTAAAAGTTATATAATATTATCTTTAATACCTCTAAGTTATCTATAGGTAAAAACTCTACGCGCGGTTATATAGGGGCCTACTGATCTTGCAGGCAGACTATCTAATCATTTAGGCTGCCCCTAGCTGCTAAGAAGCGCCATTCTAACCCTAGCAATCTGATAATATCACTTCATAGTAAGCCAGTAAGGTTTACTCACTTAGATGGGGGCTAAGCCTTAGTAAGATATCCGCCAGCACGGGCTAATACCCCTGGATTATTTCCATGACTCAATCCACTCCTAGATCATGCCCTAAAGTTAGGATGAACCTGACGCATAGCAGCCAGACCACGCTGAAGACTGCTGGGGGTAAGTTTTAAATGTCAGGTTGACCCCACTCACGCGATTCATTCTGCCTGAAAAGGTAATTACCTCCCCAAGCCCTGAACAGAAGCAGTAAGAAAGTGAGGAGCGGAATAATATAGCATGCTTTCCACGTGAAACTAGGAGATAAGGCTCATTTTTTATGCTTTTTCTACCTGCAGCATTAGATTGGGATTCAGCCTGGCGTCCTGAGACCTCCGACTCATGCTCAGTCAAGCCCACGTCCCAGAGTATATAACATGACGTCTACTACCACTTCACAATTTTGATGCCACACTCATTTAACACTACCTGCAATCATCACATCATTCGTTCCACCTGACTTCCCATCGCAATAATGCAGCTCCTCGCCGCAATCCTCGTCTTTGCCTCGCTCGCAGTTGCCGCTCCTGCTGCAGATATGCCTCCCGCCCCTATTCAGGCGAGAGCCGCACCCAGCCCATGCGGCCCTAACGACAAGATGACCTGGAACACGGGTCAGATCCCTGGCGACGGCGGATGGATTGTACGTATTCTCTGTAGCCACCGCAACCTCACAAACCTAGGTACTAATACTAATGAATGTGGCTCCAGTGCTACGAAACCCCAGCTGGACCCTGCACGAAGTACTCCTGGAAGACGGACTTTCCTTATTACAGCGTAAGCACAATCATAATGCGTTGTTCTGCATGAAGATCTAATCATTGCTAACTTTGGTCGCTTAGTGCACCTAAGCTAATCGCCGTTACTGTCGCGATGTGGATGTCCGAATTCGACTCTTCCTGTTCCATGCTGATTCCATACAAACACTATGCCTTCCTGTGCTCAGATTCACTTCTCAGCGTATCTCACATTTGTATTCCAATGTACAATCATTTTAAGGGGTGATATGAGGACAGGCAGTTGCTTTCGTCACGTTGGGAGTAGAACCTAGGGTGTAAGCCTTCTCCTGTAGTTTGTTATCAGATGGCTTTAGACCCCTTTCCCACACATGTTGCGAATAGCAAAACTATGCGTAATCGGTCACTAGCTGAATGAGTGATACCAAACAGCTGCAACTATATATAGCTAATATCACGGTCACATCAGGGGACATCTCAAGCTGTAAGGTTAAATTGTAGCGAATTATAACATGGGCGTGCAAAGATTGAGACATATATATAATGCAGAGGCATTCCCTCAATATTTGAACTTCTTAACACTAAGTTGATAGAGTGAGCAGAAGTGCATACAGAACATAATATATATCACTAGGCGCTCGCCTGTTATTAACAACCTAACTACTAATCTAGGCCCCTTTAGCTGAGGGTTCCTATAGGTATAGTTATATATACTATAGCTGTAGCTTAGAACGGCTTGTGATGGGATTTGTTCTGTTAATGTTACTGCGCATATGTTGTAGAATTACCTGCGGCTATCTGCAAATGAGTTGAATCCTACGTGAAGTGGCTTGATTTATCTTTCTATAGATATTAGATGCTACTAGCTATAAGGTGGCCTAGCTGACCTCTTATATTAAGACTGGTTTAGGCATTAAGTTAAACGCCACCTTATATTAATAGTATTAGTTATTTTAGTTTTATATATTATTAGCTATAAACCTATAGCGTTTGTTTTTTATGCCTTCCCTCAAAACTTTATATAGCTATAGTGTTAGCATAGGTATAAGCATATACAGAGGCGTAGTATATGCGCCTATATAGTATAGGGTTATAGATAGGCTTATATTGTAATAAAAAGTGATAATCTTAAGCATTAAAGAGCATTTAATTATATAGATAATAATAAGAGAAGTGATATATTATGATAATTCCTATTAATATAGTTAGTAGGTTATATCCTCTAGTAGGGAAAAGTGAGGGGAAAGATAACCTAAAACGTAACCTATTAAACTGCTAATTACATAAAGTACTTATATAAGTATATATATTACATAATTAATATTATAGTTATAAGTTATAATAAATAGAGTATTTTTATATAAGGTTTTATACTTTAAATGTTATTTATTTATTTATTATAGAATATTAAAATAAGTTAAGCGTTATTATTATTTTTATATTATTATTATTATTATAAAAAAATGTTATATGTTAATATCCCCCCTTAAGGTATATATAGTTGATTTATAGTATATAGCTTACTTACTTAATATATATATATGTTATAGGTATAAAAAACTTAAAAACCCTGTGGGAAAAATAAGAAAAATATTCCTATAATATATATAATATGTTTATAACTAGTTAAAAAACTCTTATAAAATAACCTTATAAGTAAAAAGGTAAGAGAAAAACTAATATGTTATTTCTTTAATGCAGTTATTATTATTATTATGTATATTATTATTATTTTCTTTATTGTTATTATTATTTATTATATTAAGTATATTATTAAATATAACTTTACTTAAAAGCTTAGTTAGTATATCTGCAATATTAGACTTAGAGTCTATATGAAATAACATTATATCTTTATTTAATAAAGATTCTCTAGCAAAATGATACTTTATATTAATATGCTTAGACTTTTTATGAAATTTAGGATTTTCAGTCAGCTTTTTAGCTGCTAAATTATTTATAAAAATCTTAGGCTTATTTATAGCTTTAAAACCTAAGTTAGTCAAATTAAAATTATAACTATTATATAGATATAAAGTTTCTTTTACTACCTCAGTTAAAGCTATATATTCAGCTTTATAAGTAAATAGTACTACTGTTTTTTGTTTTATAGTGCTATAAGATATTATATTATATAATCCTTAGTAAAATGTTATAACCTATAAATAAAGGTAACAGCTGAACAACCTACTTAGGCGTTAGGCAGCTAGATATTACAACCTATAAATAAAGATAACAGCTAAACAACCTATTTAGGCGTTAAGTAGCTAGAATAAGATATTTATATTATAGAACTATAGAAATAATAAAAACTCGCTTAGAAATAGAAAAATTATAGTATAAGTTATATAATAATAAGATAAGGAACGATTAGTAGAGTATAATAGAAAGCGCTTAGTGATTAATTAGTCTTACTAATTAATTATAATTACTTTATATATTTAGGTGATCACCTATAAGTAGATAGAAAGTACTATTTAGGACTTATATATAGTATAACTTAAGCTTAGTTTATAGTTAGACTTCTATAGCTCTTTAGTAATTAACTTAGTATTTATCCTCAAAATACTTTTAGTTTATTTTTACTATAAACTATTTATTAAGCTTAAGACTAATCACTTTAGTTTCTAAAGATTTAATCTACTATTAGCTTATAACTAATAACTTAGACTATAACCTAATATACTATTAAAACATATTAATCCCTAGCTTCTATTAGCAGACCTTACTATTAGAAAGCTAACTATAATACTAAAATAGGATATTTATACTGTAGGATTATAGGAACAATAAGAACTCACTTAGAAACAGAAGAACTATAGTATAAGTTATATAATAATAAGATAAAAAACAATTAGTAGAGTATTAGAGAAAGCGCTTAGTAATTAGTTAGTCCTACTAACTAATTATAATCACTTTATATATCTAGGTAATCATCTATAAGTAAATAGAAGGTACTATTTAAAACTTATATATAATATAACCTAAGTTTAGCTTATAGTTAGACTTCTATAGCTCTTTAGCAATTAATTTAGTATTTATCTTTAAGATATTTTTAGCTTACTTTTACTATAAATTACTTATTAAGCTTAAAACTAATTACTTTAGTTTCTAAAGACTTAATCTACTATTAGCTTATAACTAACAACTTAAACTACAACTTAGTATACTATTAGAATGTATTAATCTTTAGCTTCTGTTAGCAGACCCTACTATTAGAAAGCTAACTATAACACTTTGCTATTTATGCTTATAGGTTTTCTTTATGCTTATGCTAGTATAATTTGCTAAGTCTATTATAGTTAATTATCTGCTTAATGAGGCTACTCGTTTAGAGGATATAGAGGTAGCTAAAGAAGAAGTTTTAAGAAGGAAAGCTATAACCCTATATACTACATAAGCTAAGTTAGATAAGTTTATAGTGTAATTAGATCGTTTATATAAATAAAAGTAGATAGTGTTTTATAAAGGTTAGAAGGTTACTGAGGAGGAGCTAGTAGTACTTTTAGTATTAGAGGTTTAGTTTATAGGTAGTTTTAGTATTATAGACCTAAAGATTATTCTTAGCGACTAGAATCTAAATACTTTAAATTTCTTATTAAAGAAGTTCTAGTTAGTTTCTAGCGTTCCTAAATAAATAAATAGTTTTCCTTATTATAATCTATCTACTTCTATTAGTAGTCTAATATATCTATATAGGTATCTAATATATTAGTAACTAATAGTATTTATTAGAAGTAGTATTATTATTACTATTAGTATTACTTTTTATTTTTAGTGTTATTATTAATAGGTTATAAGTTTATCTTTTATATTAGTAACATTCTTAGCTAATTTCTATATATTATCTTTATAACTATACTTTTTCTATTTAATAAGGTATTAATATCCTTCTAGTTCTTTAAAGTAGTTAATAATTTATTTAATTTTATATTTTAGTTTATTATCTTCTATAATAATAAGGTTACTTATCTGTGATCTTAGTAGTGCTAATTTAAGTAGTAAAATATAGAATATTAGAAAATATTTCATTATATTAAGTAAGTTAAGTTTATAGTTAACTAGTGAAACCTTTTAGAGGATTTTAAAAGGTCTAAGTTTTTTAAAGTTTAGTTTATTATTTAGTTATTTTATTTTAATATTTTACTATATAAAATAGATACTATCTCCTTCTTTTAAAGTTAGTTCTTATATATATATAGGGGCAGCGCTAGCGCTAGCGTAAAGAAAAGAGGAGGGGGGCGCACAGTTTATATAGAAGCCTCCCCCCCCCCTACTTACTACCTACTCTGCTACTAGCAGTAGTAGCACTCTAACTAACTAACTAACTAGTACTACTAGTAGCAGCACTCTAACTAACACTACTAACGCTAGTATTACTAGCATACTAGCGTATAGTATTAGCACTACTAGTACTAATATTAGTACTAGTACTACTACTACTTCTAATATTACTACTACTACTACTATTAGTACTAATATTAGCACTAACTCCTCTCAGCATATTAACACCTAGCGCCTACTTATACCTAATATTAATACCTATACTAAACACTTTCACCTTCACTTATAACTAGCACTAGCACTAACACCTAACACTTAGCACTAGCACTTATAACTAGCTAGCATTAGCACCTAGCTTCTAGCACCTATACTACTTATAGCTAGCTAGCACTAACATTTAGCGCTTAGCACTAGCGTCTAGCACTAGCGTCTAGCACTTACACCTAGTACTAGCGCTTAGCACTAGCGCCTAGCACTAGCGCCTAGCACTAGCACCTAGCACTAGTGCCTAACACTAATGCTTAGCACTAGTATCTAGCACTAGCGCTTAGTACTAGCGCTTAGCACTAGCGCCTAACACTAACGCTTAGTACTAACGCTTAGTACTAATATCTAGCTAGTACTACTTACTTCTAATACTAATATTTATAGCTATTTTAGCTTTAGTATTTATAGCTAGTACTAATAAGCACTACTAATATTAAAGTAGCTAGTAATTTAAACTATATATACTTATTAGTACTTAGCGTAATATTAGCTTTAGTATTAGTATTAATACTTACTTCTAGCACTTACTACTTATTACTACTAATATAAGCTACTACTTATAACTATTAAACCCTTTAGTATTAGTATTAATAAGTATTAATAACTAATATTTAGTAGTAATATTTAATTTCTAAGTAGTACTAATTTTTAATATATAAAGTAAGCTAATACTTTAATAGAGTAAGTAATACTAGCTTAAAAAGAACTAGCTATTAGCTAACTTTATATTATACTAGAGGTAAAGCTAAAGAACTAGCTAGTTTCTAATACTACTTATAGAAAAGATATTAATATTAATAACTAATATTTTAATCTAAGTAGCTACTTCTAGCTCTTTATAAAAAGCTAGCTAAAAACTACTTAAAAACTTAATAAAGCCTCTCTAAACTTTAAAAAAGAAGTAAAGTATAAGCTAAGCTAAAAGGGGAAAAGTAAAAAGTAGAAAAGCTAAACTAAGCTATTACTACTTATATATTTCTCTATTAACCTCTTCTTAAGTCTAAATATCTATAATATTCTTAGTATCTATCTTAAGTAGCTTAAATATTAAGATAGTACTTATTATATTTAGAATAAGTTATATTATATTTTATAAAACCTTAAAAGCCTTTATATTTCTACTACTTCTAAGCTAAATAGTAAGTTCTAATACTTTTTATATATATTAGAAGGGGGCAGAGTTCTTAGAATTTTTAGTAAATCTAACCTAAAAAGCAAGAGGTTAGATAAGCGTTTTTATAGGCGTTAGGCGTTATTATAAGAAGAAAAGGCTTATATAAATAAATAGAAGCCTAGTTAGCTTATAACGAAAAAGACTAAAGAGATAAGTAAGAAACACACTTATTTTTATATAATTTCCTGTTTTCTCTTAATAACTTTAGTAACTACTTTTTTAGAAGAGCTTTTAGGGTTTTTTAGCTTAGCTTATAAAAAAAACCTATTAATTCTTACTTTTTAAAAATTAAATAAAAATAGGTATTTTTAGACTCCTCTAGTTTTAGTTAGCTCTACTTTTATCCCCTCTCTTAATTTCTACTATATTTCTTTAATTATTTAAAGTAATAATAAAGTAGAATACTATAAGGATAATATTACTAAACTTCTTCTTAGTAGCTTATTTTCTCTTAAGAGATTATATAACTTAAGATATAAAAAGAGTAGAAAATATAGATAAAGTATAAGTTAGTTAGGCTTATATTTATATATTTACTTTTATATCTCTTATAGTTATTTAGAAAATTAATATATAAATATTTAGAGCATTTTTAGGGGTTTCTACTTAAAATAAAGTATTTAATACAATTAATAAGTTTTCTCTCTTATTTTATTATAAAATTAGTAACTAGTATAGAGAGGTATAAGCTAAACTACTATAAAAGGTTCTCTTTATAGTTATTCTATACTACTTTACTAAACTAAAATAGAAAAAGCTTAGAAGAAGAAGTAATTTAAGTATTATTATATTAGAAGAAAATTTAGCTAATATATTTTTAACTTCTATTTTCCTAAAGTGAAGAGTAATAACCTAAGTATTTAGTAGCATATGTGAGCAGCACTAGTTAGGGGGGGTTAGGGCTAGGATAGACTGCAGCAGTAGCAGTAGCAGCAGTAGCAGTAAGTAGGTAAGCAGGTAGGTAAGTAAGTATATATAATATAAGTAAGTAGAATAGAAGCATATAGTAGTTCTTTATTATTTATTTATTAACTCTCTTCTAACTAATATAAGTAGAAAGCCCTATAGGGCTTTTTATGTTTTTTCTCTATAGATAGACTAACCTCCTACTTTTAACTAGAAGTTATCTACGCTTAGTTAATAAGCTTTATAGGGCTTCTCTTCTATCTATAAGCCTATCTATAAGCTAGATAAGCAACTTTTATAGTTTATTAACTAAGAAGACCTATAGAGCAGCTCTATATTTCTATAAGCTTATTAAGTAGTAGCAGACCTATATACTTAGTTTTAATATAGAGAAGCCCTATAAAGCTTATTATAATAATTAAATAACTTATATTATAGTATATAATAGCAAGCCTTATAGGGCTTTTCATCTTTAGTAAGCTTATTAGCAAGCTAGAAAGGTCTTATAGTAAATATACTTAAGAAGCTTTATAAAGCTTATTATAATAATTAACTAACCTATATTATAGTATAGAATAGTAAGCCTTATAGAGCTTTTTATTTTTAGTAAGCTTATTAGTAGTAATAAGCTGATAGACCTCACAATAAGAAGCATTCTTTAGGAAGTATTATGAGGCTTCTTATATTATTCAGCAGAAACTACCTCATAATATAGCTTAAGAAGCTCTATAAGGCTTTTCACTATTTAGAAGAAGAGGAAGAGGAGTATGCATTAGTAGTAGTAAGCATTAGCAGCAGTAGTAATTAATATACTTCTATAGCAGATAGAGAAAACTTACTATACTTTTCTTTAATATATAAAATCCTTTCTTAAGTAATTAACTAAAGATAAAAAACAGCAGAATATACTAGATAAAGCTAATTACTTTATAATAGCTATACTATAGCAGTAGTAGTAGCCTTATAGGAAGGAAGTAGTTTATAGGAGAAATTAGTATACTAATATAGGTAAATATATATAGGACTAGAAAGGCAGAATAAGTAAAAGACTAAGGGGTAGTATAATATAAAAAGAAAAAAGGAGAATAAAGAATCTATTTAATCTATATATATATTCTCAACTTAATAGCTACTTATAATAAATACTAAAGATATACTAAATAATATAAATAAGAGAGCTTTAGAATATAAATAATAAGGTAAATAGAGCTAGCTAGTAGGTGCTAAGTGTGTTCACTCCTTTAATAAGAAGGAGGGGGCTTTTTGTTAGTTTAATAAGCGATATTAATGCTTATACCTAAGTCTGAAGATCCTAAATAAGCACTATTAGGTCTTATAACCTATAAATAGTTAATATAGTATATATAGTATCTTTAGTATATATCTTATTATAGAGAAAATAAGTTAAAGGGTATTTAAAGCAGTTAAGTATAAGGTGATAATAAGACCTAGATAGCTTAGTATCTAGCAGCCTCTATTAGTCTAATAAGAAGGTAAGAGCATTATAAAGCATTTGAAGTGTAGCTAGAAATAAATCACTAAGTACCTCTTAGTAGGCTAGTGCTATTATCTTATCTATTTCTTTATTATATTATCTAAAGCTTATAATTATATAACTACTGTAAGTATATATTAATATATACTATATAGCTTAATACTATTATAGTATAAATGAGGTCTATAAGTGAAATATAGTAATATAGCTGCTAGATATAGAAAAGAGATAACAAAAGACCTATAGATATATATTTCTACCTATTTATATTAGTATTAGAATAATAAAGTAGGAATAAGTATAGCTAAGAAGTAGTAGTAAATTTTCTGTCTACTTTTCTTTATATCTTTATTATGAAACCTAATTGATATAAATACTATAACTAGCTACCTAATAGGTTAATAAGGTAACATTATAGAAACGTTTATATACTACTACGCATTATAAATGCTAAGTATAAAATAGCTAAACACTTAAGAACTAAAAAATACATCTAATATATCTAGAACTATTATGCATCTAACAGTAGATATAATTATATATATAACACCTAAGTTTCAAATATATATCTATAAAAATCCCTTTAAAATGCTTCTATCTAGTAAGGCTAAGCTTAGTATAATTACTATTATATAATAAATTCATCACATCTATATAGTACTTAAGGCAGGTAGAGGTATAACATTATATATTATTACTAATTATAGCATAGCATTAAGGGATAATACCTAATATATATAGGCAATTAAAACCAGCTAGAATAATAAATAGCACTCTATATAGATAAGAAGACTATAATTCTTTATAAACAGAGATAGAGTAGTAAGGAGCAACAATATATTATGTTATAAGAGATCTATAAATAAGGCTAGTCTTAAGTATACTAATAAGAAGATAGAGCTACAATTAATCAGAATATTAGAAAATGCTAAGATATCAGCACTAGTAAGCTAGAAGTGCCTTCAGAAGCCCCTTAAAGCTTAGTTAATATATTTATATTAGTAATATAAGTTATAGGAGAGTAGTAATAAAGAAACTAAAATTGCTTTTATAAGTAATAACATTTACTATAATAAGAGAATTAACATCTTTTTCAGTTATTATTATAAGAAAGATAGAGAAGCCTTAAAAAATATAGAGAAGATATATATAGCTAGTAGGCTAGTCTTTTAATATAACTGAAACTAAAAGAGGTAATTACTTAGATATTAAGATTACATTAAGATAGTAGAGATATAGTTCTAGTAGTAGTATATACGCATAATAGAACAGGTAGGTATATTAGAAAGGCATATATATAGACATATAGCTTTAAAACGAAAAGTAGCTATAAAATAGATAGAGTTATATAGAAATATAAGAGATATAGTAGCTCCACTCTTTTTCTAATAAAATATATAAAGAAGGTTTAAGAAAAGTATAAATAAAAATAATAGTATAACTACTTATAATATACCTAACGCCTTTAGAATGCAAAAGTTAACTATTAGGACTAAATAATATAAGAAAACAGCTTTAAAATGCAAAAAATCAACTAGCTACACTCTATATATTTATCTCTCCTCACTTACTAATTTGTAGTTACTAATAGAAGAAAAGTAGTAAAACAAAAAACACTAAGCTTAGATATAACTAATATAGCAGCTAAAATAAAATAGAAAAGCAGTAGTAAAGATAGTAGAGTAGTGCAATTAGCCTTAAAATGCTACTTAATAAAGTATATACCTTTCTAAGAAAGTAAGTTAATCTAAAAGCATACTAAGCCCTACTTATTAGCTGTTAGTAAGCTGCATATTAATATACTAGATATAATATAGAGCACTAATAGGAACTGCTATATTAAGCTAGGCTATATTTAGGAGCTAATAGAGGTCTTTATGAAGGGCAGCTTCAAATATAGTACTCTAGAGAACTATCTGTTTATCCTCTATAGCGCTAATAAAGTCTATTAGATTAAGTAGAGAATAAATAGTAGTAATACTACTGCTTAAGATGATAGCAATAGTAATAGCAATAGCAAAGCAAACTTCCTCTATTAGTCCTCTATTAATAAGACTAAAGTAGAGGTTATAGTAGGATAGTACTAACTTTATACTCTTTAAGAGTATATTAAAGCAATAGGTGTGCTGAAGTCTAACGCTTAGTAGACGTATAAGCTATATAATAAAAGTAAGCCTTATTCTGCCTTAACTCTAGTAGGAATGTAAGAGTATTAAGAACCCTATAGATCATCTCTCTATAGACCTTAATATTAAACTGCATATTAACTATAGAGACCTAAGCCTTCTAGATAATTATAAGTAGATCTAGAACTATCTAGTGTTAATTATATTAGTTATAGTAGGTTCTACTACAAAAAGCTAAGTAACTGTTAACTATAAGCTTATTAAAGCTTTCTATTTTAGTAGCAAAAAGAGTTTTCTAATATACTAGCTTATTATGCTTTAGAACTATAAAGAGTAGAGGGAAATCATAACATACTAGTGCTAAACCTATCTAAAGCTTAAAACCTTTAATATCTCCACCTTTAAGTAGATAGCTAGCCTTCAGATTAATAAATACTAGTTTGTAATAATGAGGATTATACTAGTTACACTTAAAGCTCTACCTCTTAATAAGATATAAAACCTCAGACTGAATAATTAGAGTTATCTAGTATTTAGGCTATAAAATAACAAAGAGACTAATAAGATAGCTATAAGCAGAATATTAACTATATAAAATATAGTTAAAGCTATCTTCTTTACTAGTAATAATAACTACTATATAGCTAGCCTACTAAATACTCTAGATAATACTATATATAGGGTAGTATATTAGGCTATATAGAATAAAATAGATCTTCACTTTACAGACTTAAAGCAGCTCCTCTATAATAGAAAGCTAAAGATAGAAGTAGCTATTTAAGCTCTACAGTATATTATTAGCTAAATAGACTATATAAGTGCAGTTAAACTCAAAAGTGTAAACCTTAAGTTAAAGAATAAACTACAGCTACTAAAGTATCTATAAGACGCTTTTAGTAGCTTCAGCTTATCTAAGAATAACTTAAGTAGCTTCCCTATAAACACAGTATAACATCTCTAGTAGTAAGTCTTAAATTTTGCCTAATATAATACTAAAGTTTTCTAAACACTAGAGGTATAATTCCTCCTCACTAGCTTAATCACTTATATTAACAACTTAATATATAGAAAGCAGTTTGAAGATGCATTATAAGCATACCTCTTATAAGTTATCTAGCATACTATTAACCTTTAAGATAGGATATATATCCTCTAGTCTATATAGAAAATAGTGAATACTAATAAGAGATACCTTTATAAAGCTTAAGTGTTAACGCTTATATCTACTTTCTGCTTTAATCTTATCTAGCTAAATAATCAGCTAATATAAAAAAAAGATACTATACTTTTTACCCTCTAGTAGTAGATTAAAAAGGTTCTAATAGTATCTATAAATAAGCTATAAAAAATCATTTTAGTTAGTATAGTTTTATTAAATAAGCTAGTTTAGTATTATTCTACTAATAATAATAATGAAAACAACAGAGGGGATAATAATAATAATAATAATAATAATAATAATAATAATAATAACGATAATAATAATAATAATAATAGCTATAGGCTGTATAAACTAAAATTAACTTCTTAAGACCTTAACCTATTACTATCAGTATAGAAGTAAAGGTCTACTTATAATAGCAGCATAAGAGAGGCATAAAGAATTATTTCTAGCAGCTTAGAGACTTCTTTATCTGAAGATAACTAGTTTTAGTCTAAAGGTTCTCTATACTAACTAGTAAGTAGCAAGTAATAATAAGCAACAGCTATAACTCTAATAGTAGGTCCTCTAAAAATAACACTAACTTTTACTTCTAAACTAATGCTATATTAGAAGATAAGCTTATAAGTGAGAAGAAAATGATTTCTCAAGAGCAGTTAGAAGATATAACTTAAGGTAGATCTTAAGCCTATATTACTATACTATAGACCTAGTCTGTTATGAAGTTATACACACTTATATAAGAGCTATTCTAGTTAGTATTATAGTTATATCTCACTTTTATATCTATAATATTCTTTTTATCTATTTTTATTTGTTTTTATTTGCTATACCTCACCTCTAGTGTTATATCTATAGCTATTATAATACGCTAGAAATAAGCTAGAAAATATAAATTATCTTCTTTAGAATATATAACTATAGAGAAATAAAACCCCTAATAAGCCTTATAAGGCTTTTTATTATTTATCCTCTTCTTCTCTTATAGGTAGAGATAGCTTATACCTATTAGTATATATAGTATCTCACAAAAAGTAGGCAACAAAAGAGAAGTAAATATAATATTTTATTATAATATACTTAAATTTATAGAAGAAATAGGTGTTATAAATAAATAGCTTTATATAAATATAAATAATTAAATATTTTTAAAGTATTAAGTAATAATAATAAGTGCTAACTATTAAAGCAAGAAGCTATAATTTAGCATAGCAGTAGAGTAATATTAACACCTCTAAGATATCTATTTATTTATTACTAAATAAAAAACTTTATAATAACTTTAATGAGGATATAATATATATACCTAATAATATATAGCTAAGTAAAGATAAAAATAATAAAGAGAAGGATAGAGGCGTAAGAGGTATAAGTAGAGAGATATAGTAGTAGGTAATTAATCACTCTACTAGTTACTATTACCTCTAAGGTGAGCATATCTAAACTAAAATGCTAAACTTAATAATTAGATATATAGCTAACTTATGCTTAATATATAAGTATTATTAAAATAGCAGCTTACTTTATTTAGAGAGTACTAGCAAAAGACTTTAAGTCTATAGATATATTTAAGATGATATAAAAGAAGTATACTATTAATTTCAGGTTGTATAAGGTAGGGTATACCTAAGTGAGGCTATTAGATAGGTTCTTCCTACAGTTTTATTTTAACTTCTTTAGTGTTATCAGCAAACTAAGCTAGCTAATATTAAGATATAGCAGGCTAATTTTTAATAATATTACTATATCTTTTTAGCAGTAGTTAGCACTATATAGGGCAAAGCATATTAATAGGATCTTTTTTAACGTTACTAAGCAGACATTTAGAATTACATAAACATCTACACATAAGACCTAGTTTATTATTATGCACCTTATAACTAGAGAGATATTTAAGCTGCTATTATTAACTGCAAACGCCTAATAGAAGTATAAATAGACTAGTAAAAAGAGCAAAATGCTAATGCTATTAGCTTATAAGCTAGCTTTATATATTATTAGTATCTTTTAATTCTTAGCGCTCCTTAATAAAAGTATCTAGTAGTTATAGTAGCTTAATAGTTAGAAGAGCTAATAAATCAGCTTAAACTAGTAGATAGCTTTCTAAGAGGCGTTTATAGAAGGCTAAGTAGCTTAATTAGAGTAATATAGCAGTACTATATCATTTTAAGTAAGATATAAACTAGCCTTCTATACTTATAACTATAAAGCTAATATTAAGATTAAAATAAGTGAGAAGCTATATAACTTACTACTAGAGAGGCATTACGCTATAGATAATAGTGAGGATAAAGAAGATAGAAAAGAAATAAGAGAAGGCTAGGTAGATAATAATAATAATAATAATAATAAGGAGATGCTCTAGCTTAAATAGCTATTTATAGCTAATAATAAGCCTAAGAGGGTAGAAGTAGAAAGAGTAGTAAATATAAACAGAAGTATATATAGTAGTTATAGTAGCATTAATAACATAAAGTATTAGTAGATATTCAATAAATATAACAAGCTTTAGAAACTTATATTAAAGCTTAAGATATAGTTCTAACTAGAAAACATTATAGCTATCTTATATGCGCTAGCTATTTGCATTAATAGTAATAGAACTACTGAGGCTAACTATTTAGAGATATACTATCTACTTACTAATAAAAACATATTTATAAAAGAGTTTATAAATACCTATAACTACACTTTCTATTTATAAGCGTTCTACCTAGTATATAGAAATATATTATCTAACTATCTACCTATATTCCTTAACTTGCTTTTTACTGCTATAAAGGAAAATATAAGCAATTAAAATGAAGGTACTAATATCCTCTTATTTAGCTACTTCTAAGGATATTTAAATATTAAGCAAAGAATTTGCTACAGCTTTTATAACTTATTAGCTATAAAGAGGTATATAATAAAAGTGCTAATTATACTAACTTTAGATACTAGAGCAATATCAGCAGTAAGAGAGAAGTATAAGCAGTTACTATATATTATCTACAGCCCTAATAAGTTAAAGCTTTTTATAAAAGAGCATTAGCAGATTAATATTGCTATAGAAGCTGAAGAGGTTATATTCTAGCTTAAGTAAGTTATATTACTAGATATATAGTATATAACTAGCGCTAAATAGATATTTAAAACTATTATTAGGCTTATTTTCTAAATAATGCGCTTCTTCTTTATTAAGTATAAGTTATTTATATATATATTCTAGTTGCTACTACTTAAGATCTTTTTGCGCATTATATATGTATACTTACAGCTTTTTAAGCTTATTCTTAACGAAATAGAGCGTTAGTTTATCCTCAGTAGTAAATAGAGGCTTAACTTAGTGCGTTTAGAAGCAGTTACTATTATTAACTAGCTAGGTAGGTATATATTCTTAAGATATCTATAACACCTCTTGAGAATAGTTCTTAAGCTGCTTAGTATACTTAAGAGCTTATAAATAAGTAGCTAGCTTTTCCTCAACCTAGCTATAGTTAGCTTTAGCGTTTTAAGCTTAAGTAGAGTTATTATTAATATAGGCTAGTAGTTTCACTCTACTAGAACTAAACAGCTTATACTTCTATATGTTTAAGAACTTTACTACTACTATAGCGCTTAAGTTATATCTTATTAGGAAAGTGCTGTCTAGTTTATATAGCTAGACGAGCATATATTTGCAAATAAAACTGCAGTTACTATATTTACTAAAGAGCTTATCTATAAGCTATAAGTTTGATAGATGAAGATATTTATTATATAGCAGCTTAAGTGCTACCTTTATAAAGGTAGTAATAACCTAAATAGGCTTATTATAATAGAGAATATAGCTTTATATAAGATAGCTATAGTAGTATAAGAAGTAGCGCCTAATGCATTCATATAGAAGGTGTTATAATAACTATATTAGAGGTTATAACTTAGCAGTAAGTGTGTAGCTATTGCTATTTTAAAACAGCGCATATAGCATAACTTTATTACTAAACTCTTATAGGTTATTAGCAGTGAGAAGGAGAGAGACTTCTTTATAGCTAAAAATATAATATAGCTGCTTAAACTTCACTTTGCTATTATTAATAGTTATAAGTCAGCAGATAGAATTAATATAGATATATAAGTTGCTATTATTATAAGCTGTTTTTTTGCTACTAGCATTAAGTAGGTGTCTAACTTTACTTACAGCTAGCTTACTTTAAGAAGCGTTATACAGCTAAAAGGCTAAGCTATAGTGTAGCTAGTACCTTCTAGCCCCCTTAGATTGCTACAGTATATAGCGTAAGAAGTAGAAATTAAGCATAAGAGAACAGTAAAGAACTAAATATAACGCTAAGAATACTAACTGTAGATTAACTTTAGCTATTTCTTACTATTTACTAATATCTTTAGTTTGATTCTCACTAGCTTTAATTAGACTAAAGCGATATTTTTAGGCAAAAGGGATGTAAAGGTGCTAAACTACTACTAAATTGCTATAAACTACTTAGCTAAAAAGATTAACAACCCTCTCTACTATTTTATACTGATAATTATGCTAACTATCTACGCATTATTTAAGATACTAGAAGTAGCATAAGGTTTATATATATTTAGCGCTGCAGCTAAGAGAAAAGATCTAGGCTAGCTAGCCCTCATTATAGTTATATAGATAATATAGTTTCTCTACCTTACTTCCTTCTTATAAGCTAAAAACTTAAATAGAACAGCTTATAATATAATAGAAATAATAAAGAAGATTAATAAGTAATATTAATATGTTACTAATAGCTAAGATAATAAGAGGTAAGCTATACTAATATGCTTCTAGAGTATAAAAGTTATAGTAACTATATATTACGTAAGTTTAGCTAGGTTATATCTATAAGTAAATATAATAATCTGCAAAATATAAACCTATAGCTATAGCTATAGGAAGAGCTAGTGAAGACTTTTAAAAGTTTATATATAGCCTTAAAAAGGCTAGAAGACTTTATTAATATGATCTTTTATAGCTAAAATAGGATTTAAGTAGAGCGTTACTTAAGTATTATTAGGAGTTAAGTTAAAAGTCTACTTTTCTATTAATTTAGCTAACCTAATTTAATTTATATAAGACTACCTAACTAGAATTAAAGCTAGGCTTAATATTATAGTAGCCTTTATTATATCCTTTATATCTCCTAAAGCAAAAGCCTAAATACTTATAATATTTTGCATATCAAGCTGTATAGATTATATAAGTAAGGAGATATACTAGCATCTATATAGTAGAGCAGCCTAATAAGAAGTATATTAGCTAAGTATTTAGGTTTAAAGTTAGATAACATACTAACTGAAAGTAAAGAGGGAGAATGAGGCGATCTAAGTAGTAGAACTAAAGCGCTCTATAACTAAGTTAGATTAGTCATTATACCTAGAACTATTATAGCGTAGGGTTCAGCCCTACTATAATGCTTAACTAATAACTAACTTCAGTTTAATGCTATTACTAAGCTTAAGCTTATTTAATATAGTTAAAGCCTGCTTGTATATTATAGCTAATATAGATCTTTTAACTCTACTTGCTAAGCTAGCGAATAAAATCTTTAAAGACCTCTCTTTTAACGATCTACTAGCTTTTCAGCTAGCTTGTAGATAGATGAGAAATATAACATCTATATCTTTCTAAGTATACTTCTTCTACACCTACTTTATTATACTTAAGAAGAAAAGCCTCTTAAACCTCATTACTATCTTATATAACCTTACTCTTAGTAGAGCTATATAAGCTGTTAAGCTTTATATTAACTACCTCATTTAGCTTTAGCATTATATAAGTTAAGAGGGGCTATTTAATTTTAGGATTAATAATAAGTATAACATTATTAGGCGTCTTAATAGTAAACTAGTCTTAAAAGGGGATAATAGCTAGAAGTCTATCTATTAAGGCTATAAAGATAGGTAGAATAACTAAGTAGGGTTCTTCTAGTAGAACCTCTATATAAGCCTTCTAGTTAAAGCTTTATCTAATCTATAGAACTATAGAAGGTTAGTTTAAGTAACTATATTTAGCTTTAAGGAGCATTCAAACTTAGCTCTTAGATTAAAATGCTTTTAAACTAATTTATTTCTAACTTACTTCCTAATAATTTTATATATACTATAGTTTTAATTAGAATACTACTATATACTATTATCAAAAGTTATCTCTTTATAAAATATATCTCTATTAAGTTTAGAGATTTAATAGCAAGGTGTATATATATTATTCTAAAAATATTACTACTTCTAAGAAATCTAAAAAAAGCTATTAGTAGCTAACTTTATACTATTATAATATTACATCTTATAGTTAACCTAACTCCTTATAATAACAATTTTAACTACAAGATGCTACCTATAGATCTTATAAGTAGAGAAATATAAGGCTAGATGTTAGAGTTCTTTAGTTTCTTAGGCTTATTTACTATAATCTCTAACCTTAACCTAATATTTATAAACTAAAATAAAAAGTATTAGTTCTTAGAACTATTCTAACTTCTCCTCATTTTTAGACTATAAACCTTACACCTTAGGTTTCTAAACTATACTATAAGTAAGCTTACTACACTCTTAGAGAGATATAAAGTAACACTTTAAACAGTTAATCTTAAGTCTATAAATCTTATTAGTAAGAGGCTAAATAGTTAGTTATTAATAGTAGCATTTCTATAACATAAGCTATTAATTAAAGTGTTATACCTTAAGGGTTGTTTTAGTGAGAATATTAAACACTAAATAAACATCATACTACTTAGATATCTATATATAGAGAACACTTAGCAGCTAGATAGACTGTTAATAGAACTTAAGTATATATAAAAAAAGGAAGATCTTATAAGCTAAGAGGCAGTTAATATAGATATATAATAAATAGATAGAGACCTAGAATCCCCTTAGACGTTTAAATGCTAGCCTTTATAAATAGAATGAGGAAAGGATAGAGAATTCCTAAGTTAAAGGTCTACTCTATATATATAGCTTATAAATTAGTTTAAGTCTGCCTAGCTACCTACTTAACACCTAAATATACACTTCTAGCTCTTAATAACTTATTTAGAGTTTAAAAGCCTTATATATTTTGTTTTATTATAAGTAAGGCCTATCTAACTAATCTTATTTATGTAGTTCTTATTATTATATATATAGCACGTTATACTATAGGCCTAGTTTCCTTCTACTTTAACACTACTAATAAAGTAGTTTATAACTTTAATATAGGTTTAAGAGCACTAGTAGTCTGCTATTAGTATCTACTTATAGTAGCTAATAATATATAGGTATATTAGAACTTACTGCTTATATTAGGGGTGATATAGTAGACTAGGTTGCTAGTGCAGCTAGACCTATTGAAAATAGAGCTGCACTCTATATTATCTCTGCAAGTTATACTCTAAATAGGGTTTATATATACTATAAGCGTTAAGCTAGAAGTAATAGCTATAACAGCAGCAAAAAGGATAGCAATTATATAGAATAGCATTATGTTATGTTATATATACTTACTTTAGAAATTAGCCTTATATCTATGTAGTAGGTGTTACTAATATGATTATTAATTAAGATATCTTTAAGAAGCTTTTTATGATATTATCTATATAAGATAAAGCGCTATAGCAAATAAGCTAGTAAGAAGCCCTATTTAAGTATAAATAGACAGCAAGAGACTTTTTAATATAGCTTAGCGATATTATAAGTAATTAAGAGCAAGCTTTTTTCTTATTAAAAGTCTACTATTACTAACCTTAAGGTGATAAAGTGTAGTGTTATTATCATCTAGCCTCTTCAGATAGGCTTTACTAAGTATTCTTACCTCCCCTAGTGCTACTATAATAGAGCTTATAAATGCTAACCTTAGTATATAGTATTAAGGCTTATAGTTAATATTGCTACTTAAGGTTTTAATAAATCTACTAAACAGACTAATAAGCTTATCACATTAGTAAGAGATTATTACTACGCTAGTTTCTATTTAAATAACTTATAAATATATCAACATAAGGCTAGTGAGATAAACCTTCTTGAAGTAGATCTAAAAGCTGAAGAAGAAAGCTATAAAGATAGTAAGTGCTATAACGCTTAAGCCTTTATATAGTTAATATATATAGAGTTCTTAAACCTAAGTTGCTTACCTCTTTTATAAGGATTATTAGAGCTAGCTATTAATTAAAAGTAAACCTAAATATAAGCATTTAACTTTTCTACGCTTACGCATAAGGCTTAGATAAATTAACTATATATAGACTGCAACTACTATATATATTAAATCGTTTATATTACAGCTAGCATATAGAGATAACAGTTAACTAACCTACTTAAACATTAAGTAGGTAGAATAAAGCATTTACACTATAAGATTATAGAAATCATAGGCATAATATAGAACAGCAGCTAAACATTATGTTATTTAGTTCTCTTTCTAGAGGCTAGATATATAACAGATTAATAGAAATGCAGGTTTTACTAGACGTATAAGTAGCGCTTCTATTATTAAATTAGGCGTTCTACACTAGCTAATAGTTTCTAGTGAAAAAACAGTAGGTATAAGATATAGAACGCTAGAAGAAGTAAAAAGTCTAAACCTAGCTAAAATTACTAGCATACTAAACTATTAATATTAAGGCGTATAATAGCGTTTATACTAACATGCTTATAGTTATTAGTATCTAGTATAGATGAGAGCAACTAGTGTTCAGCTTATAAAGTATATATATATTACTTTTCAATTTGATCTACTTTAAGCAGTATAATAATATACTTAAGATATAAATTTAGTTTTATAAGAAGACCTATAGCTACTAAGATAAAGAAGCTATTATAAAATACTAAAGTAAGTACTTACAGGTTAGCAGTATATTATAACACTATATATTAAGGCTTATAGTAGCTAAAAGTAAGTATTAAAACAGTTATAATATTTAATACTTTCTCTTAGTTTAGCACTTAATACCTAAAGTGAGTAGTTAAGTAATAAGGTGAGATAGTATAGATTGCGTTAGTATAAAGACTAAGTTTAACTAGTCACATTACTATATATAACTATACCTATTAGAGAACTTAAGATCTTATCTGCTCTCTTATAGATAAGCTAGTGAGGGCTGGAGTAATAGTTAGGTTAGTAATAACTAGTAAATACCTAATGTTATATATTTTGCTTATTGTTTTTTTTTTTTTTTTTGTTAATCTATTTAAGTAGAGGGAAGCATTAGTAAAGATAGAGTTAGTTAGTTATATAATATTTAAATATAGATGCAAATTGCATAAAAGTATAGGAAAGTATAATTTGTTATAATTTTCTAGATATATCTCTATCCTTATGATCAATTTGTAGATATATAGTATCTTATAAAATTTCTATAAGATAAAATAACCTCAGCCTCTTATATATTATTAAAACGTTTAGTTATAGCATATAGATAGCTTAGTAGTAAATATTCAGCTTTAATTATACCTATAAGGTTAGACAAACGCATAAATAACATTAATGTTATAAGTAGAGGCCCTCAAACCTAAAGACTTATTGATTTAGAAATAGGTAAGCTTTGCTAGGCTTTTAGTAGTCTAAAAGCAGTAGTCTGAATAGCTTAGCAGTGTAATTAATATAAAGAGAAGAAGTCTCTACTGCATTAGGCTAGTAGTAATAAAACTAAACTCTATAGCCTGCAGCTTAAAATATAACTAAAAAGGTTTAAGCTAGCCTAGTCTAAAAGAGGTTTAAGATAAAACCTTTAACGCTTAAAGCTAATATATCTACTTATTTTAAACGTTAGAACTAGCATTTAGATATAGATCTTCTATTAGCTAGCCTTATATATCATAATATTTTAATCTAATGTTATTTATATCTCATCTTAAGAAGTAGGCTAAGTTTAATAGAGCTATAATAAGACCTTAACTGTAATTAATTATTATAGTGCTTTTAATATATAAGCAGACTATTATAGCATCTATAATAGACTGCATACAGCCCCCTTATAGATTTATATACTTATCTCTAAACTACTATTACTTTACTAAATAGAGACTATAAGGCGTCTGCTAATTTACCTAAAGACTTATAAATAGCATTAAGAACCTATTAGAGAGGATTTTAAGACTTATAATACCTCAGCCTATATAACCTATATTTTGTTTGCATTCATATAGGCTGAAGCGCTATAGCTATAGAGTACTATAGTTACTAGTCTTATAAAGCTCTATTAGAAGAGCAGGTGTCTCAAAATATATAAATTATATATATTACTATAATACCTATATCTAATATATATAATAGATATAAAGCTATTAACACCTTTAGTGAAAAGAACTTTATAGATAATTAGAGTGACTATATTAGAAGCTAACAGTATGCACTCCTCTATATTCTATTCGCTATACCTCAGCATCTTACTTATATTTAGCTCTCTAACTACTTAGAGATATAATATATACTCTACTTTTATTAAGTCTTTTAGTGAAGCTCTTTTATTACTAATCTATTATTTTATAGACTAACTTTAACTCTACCTACTGCTCTAACTTCTATATTAAAATAGAGAAGTTAGCTAATATAGATATACTACTTTATATTTATAGTAATAAGCGTCTTAAACCTATTATACTGCTAGCTAGTATACTACTTAAAAGCATAGCAAGCTTAAAGAGCATATACTGCTGCTTTAGCAAGCTATACTTTAGCTATTTCTTTGCAAAATATTAGAATAAAATACTGCAATAGTTTAACAATTTAAACTATAGCAGCTACAGCTTTAATTTAATAAGCAGACTAGCAAAATTTAATCTCACTCTCTAGCTAGAAGACTTAATTAACTATTTCAGCAGTAAGAATAGTATATATACTATACTAATAGGTATGCTTTATATAATATGTAGCTTACTGCTAGTTAACTTAAATATTAATATAAACTTAAAATATCTATATAACTACTATATATATAAATATAGTAGTAGAGGCTAGACTAATAGCACCTTAGTTTAATTAATAAGAGCTTTTAATATAGCTTTTAATATTATAACAGCTCTAG
Source organism: Colletotrichum viniferum (assembly GCA_020226115.1). NCBI lineage: Eukaryota > Fungi > Ascomycota > Sordariomycetes > Glomerellales > Glomerellaceae > Colletotrichum > Colletotrichum viniferum. Next base: position 1,292,804 of record JAGFBE010000018.1, read on the forward strand.
TAGATAGTAAAAATAGGATATCTAATAAAAATTAATCTATAGATAGATCCCTACTAATAATTTACATTAAGCTAAGCTTTATAATTTTAATTCTAAAATAGTCTTATAGTCTCTACACTTTAGCTTCTACTTTTTGCTTTAGCTTATATATATAACTGCTATTTAGCATTTAGTAAATAAGATTCTTAATACCTAGCAGCAGTATAAGCTTTTGCTTATAGTAGAGTTTATAGTAGTAAAAGCTATAACCTCTTAGCTAAAAGATAATAGAAAGAGTTAGCAACTTAGATTTCAGTTAGGCGCTTTAGGGCGCTAAAGCATCTATAGCAAGTAGTATTAAGAATTTAAAAATTAGTAGTATAGCGCAACCACTCTAGCTAACATTTATCTCAGTAGTATATAAGACTACTCTATACAGATAGAACCTAAAGGCTTTTATAAAGAGATAATTTAATTTTAAATAGCTTAGCAGCTAAAACTATATAATTAATAAATAACTAATATAGCTTTTAATATAGTAGCCTTAAGTTTTACTATTTTAACTATACCTCTAAATTAATAGCAGTAGTTTAATTTAAGTTAGCCTTATAAATAGCAGTAAATAGATATAAACCTAGAGAGCTAACCTCTTTAGATCTATATCTATATAAATAAGCAAACCTATTTAACACCTTTAGATATAAAAACACCTCTAACAATAATCTAAATATCAATCTAACTAATATCTAGAGAAAAAAAAAGAAGATAGCAGCTTAACTATATAAAGTTAAAATTAACGCTATTAAATAGAGGTCATTAGGAATAGATAAGAGGAGAGGTTAGAGATAGATAAAAAAGATTAGAAATAAAAGGTTAGAGTTATAAGTATAGAGGGAGAGAGCAGAAAGAAAGAGTTATAATTAAATATAAAGAGAAAAGGAATTAGAAATAAATAGAGAGAAAAGATTTAAAGTTAAATAGAAAAAAAAAAAAAGAAAAAGTTAAAATAGAGCTAAAGAAATAGTAATAATTAAATATAAAGAAAATATTAGTTAGAGTTAGATAGAAAAAAGAAAAAAGAAAAAGGTTAAAATAGAGCAGAGGAAATAGCAGTAATTAAATATAAAGAAAATATTAAAGATAGAACAGAAGTATTTAGCGTTTATTTAGAGAAAAGTAATTTATAATAAATATAAAGGAAAGAATAAAACTTAGGGTTAGGGTTAGGGTTAGGGTTAGGGTTAGGGTTAGGGTTAGGGTTAGGGTTAGGGTTAGGGTTAGGGTTAGGGTTAGGGTTAGGGTTAGGGTTAGGGTTAGGGTTAGGGTTAGGGTTAGGGTTAGGGTTAGGTTAGGGTT